>OY856412.1:586489293-587794293 GCA_963693085.1 Alisma plantago-aquatica
ATGCCAGCTGGAACAAGCAAATTATGATGGCTCTTTGGGTGTATCAAATATCTATTAGAGCTCCCACAAGAGCCACACCTTACTCCCTAGTATATGGAATGTAGCCATTCCTACCAGTGAATTTATGATAAGATCCCATTATAGACTAAGATTAAGCTAGTTGTGTGACCAAAATCAGTTAAGATAGATCTAGATTCAATAGATATAATCAGAACTACTAGACTAAAGGCCCTTTGTACCTAATTACCATTCCATATCCTCTTGGCATGTAAAAGAGTATATGTAGAGGAAGGATCATACTATAAATAATACATTTTGAGTGTGAACTAGAAAGATAGTTTTCTCTTTGTATTCATAAGAGTTTAAAGGGGTGGTGCTACATGTTAGATGGGGATTATATATAGTTGCTTCAAATTTTTTTGGATTTTAAGATGAGGTATGACATCAAGAGTTTTGCAAAACCACCGCTGTCTCATTTTTTTATTTATTTGGGAGATGGAGGTCCATGGCTAAAATATTTATATAATCCCCAAGGCACTAGTTATGGTGGATTGTTTCAATCTCCCACATGACTGGCCTAGTAGATTAATTGATTATCCTGCACGTGCTTCTTGAGGTAGGTTTATGCAATGTTCGAGTTTCCAGTTATGAATGAATTCAAAATGATCTGTTTGAAAATCTCATTTTGAGTACGATATAGGATCACGAATGACTGAATTTTAGATTTCATGAAAGGAGTATAATGAGAAAAAGAGAAGAGAGAGATTAATACTTGGATTCTAAGTGCTTTCTTTTGCATTATACTCTCTTTTCATATAATGAAAAAATCTGAGGGAGATTATTCATTTGACTTGAAAGCACTTGGGTTTCCAACTATGATTTGAAAAAGGAATATGTTTCTCATGAAGAATCCAATATGGCAATCTAATAAAAGAAGCTTGTATAAAACTCAACTAGAGTCAACTCTGCACATAAGTATAGGAAGCGATCATCCTTTATCCATGAACATATGATAGACCTTGAGGTGGGTATATAGGTAGAAAAAAATATGGAAATAATGTGAGAAAATGGGAGAACATTTAGACACATGCTAAGGGCTTATTAAATCTTCATTGTCGATGGAAGGACTAAGAATGCGGTGTCAACACCATCAAATATACCAAAGTCCATAGAATACTTGTTTATTTCATAGGTTGCATCAAACATTTTCAGATATCATCGCAAAATTTTATAAAATTATAAGAAGAATTAGGATTATCTCAAAAAAATGTGTCAAGTAACCTTCAGAGTCTTGTTGATAACTATAGAGATACTTTCAATCACTCCAAAACCATGATAGTGTTAAAATCAACAAATCCAACCCTCTCGCTCTGAATGTACAAGTGAATATATCACCTAGTAAAACTCAACTTACTATATTCTCTAGACTAGAGATCTAATAAAGAAATATGCTTTGATAAGGGAATATTTTCCTTGCTCATAGTAAAAATCAAATTTTCTTTGACTATCATTGAGAGAAGTATTGTGTTACTGATAAAAAAAGTGATTCAGATGAATGAGGTCATGGTTATGGTCACTAAAAAATGTCATGAGGAACCACACCAAAGAAGACATGTCAAATGTAAAATGGACCATAGTAGGATGAGATCATGGTTATGGTCACTTAAAAATGTCATGAGGACCCACACAAAAGAATATATGTCCAATGTAAAATGGATCATAGTAGGATGAGATCATGGTTATGGTCACTAAAAGTGTCATGAGGACCCACATAAAAGAAGACATGTCCAATGTAAAATTGATCTTAGTAGGATGCCCACATCTTTTAACTAAATTTTATGCTTTTAAGATTAAAAGAATTTCCAAATCACCGACCATATTGTTAACCAGGCTTAGTGATCCATTAGACTTCTTCAAATGTCTGTAAACCCTTTTCTTTTCATTTGTCACACATAATATACTTGATCAAAGGAGACCTAGTATGCAATTCATAATTATTATTATCCATCATAATATCAAATTAATATTTTCTACATATTAAATGTCGAAAACCAATACCTTAAATCAAACAACCATGATCAAGAATAATATGAGGTAAATCATGTTGGTATTTATGCCCAGAGAGCCAATCATGTGATGATTGTAATGACATAATTTGTAAATGATTTGATTAATAAATCAAGCCTCCAATTTATTCTGTTTAATTCAGTTATGAGATAATGATGTAACATTATAAATATCTAGAGAATAATATTACTCAATGATGTATGTCTTCAAGTATGTGACTTGAAAGAATGAGATCATGCATATGGTAAGAGTACATATACATATATATATATATATATATATATATATATATATATTCTCATTATGTCCCTGGTCGGTTGTTATTGTGGAAGGTTTATAGAGAACAATAACACATAAGATCAGAGTGTGAGTTGGTTGATGACAGAATCTCATTAGTCATGATATCACTATATTAAACCAAACACACAGATACATGTTAGGGAATAGTGTATTAGATAGACCCACTATGAGACTGACACATGGAAGCCATCATCATGGAAGTCATAGTCAGCTCTCACACTGATGGTGGTGGTTGTGGTTCTTAGACCTGAAATCACTACACTCATCACATGTCATTCAGTACGCTTTGACATCATCAAACGCAGTCCTGAAACATGGTTTGTTACAAAAGTAATTATTAGGAGAGTGTGACACATGCAGATAAACTATGAGTGATGGAGATGAGGTTTGTCCCTCCTACAGGAGTATGATATCCTAGGCCTCTTGATTAGCAAGATTGAGAAATGCATGGTCATGCACATGTGAGTCAATATGTGATATTGAGCTTACATATATCTCAAAAAGTCTACTCTTAGTTCAAGAAACAAGATTGAATATAAATAGAGGATGACTACTCCATGCCTCAAGTTCAATCTGGATATCAGAGACAAAGGAACTATACAAGCACTATAACACCTTACAGAGATTGTAGGTTGAAGTTGTTCCCCAACTTTCTATTTACTTGGGTAGCATTGATGTGCGACTAGGCACCACTCCTTTCTTGTGATGTCATAAGTTTTTATGGACATTCACTACCAACGTAACATGGGACCTATAGGGTCACACACATAGGTCTCGACCTAGAAGAGGAGTTTAATATTGATTGATGATTGAATTAATTACTAAAGTGTTTAGGTAATGATTCATGCAACAAATCAGCTGGATACAATGCCAGACGATCAACTCACAAGGTGAGATAGACCGTCAAGAGTGTCAAATGCTCATCTCAAGGGTTGAGATGGGTGTTTGGAGAACCAAGCTTATTTGATTTGAAATTGGCTATGGATTGAACCAATTGGCTTGGATCAGCTTGGCTCAGCTCACCAGACGACCGTCTAGGTGAGCGAGATGGTCGTCTCATAAGGGCAAGATTGCTCGATTGATTTGAGGAAAGGTTCTAGATACTTTCCCATATTAGTTTCAATTACACATTATTTGGAGCGTAAGGAATTAATGTTTAGCATTAGTAGGAAACAAATTGCCAATTTCATATGCAATTGGAAACTACAAAATGACCATCTCGCAATACAAGATGACCGTCTCACATGCTAGACAATTGTCTGGGTTGCTGGATGACCTTTTGGTGGTTGCAGGTTGTGAAAATTCAAGATCCTCTGGTCCCTTCCACTCTCATACAGACTGGGAACCTAGACCCTATCCTCTCCTATAAATAGAAGGGTACTGAGGGCTTTCCAGAGCACAACACAGACAATTGAGAATCCATTGCTTTGACAATTGTTGTCCTCTCTGGTTGTGGTAACCATGAGAGCCCAAGCAAGTATTACCTGACTAGGGAGGGATAGAAAGGGAGAGAACAACTGAAGATCATTGTTGTGGGAGAGCAAGTTGGTGACTAGTACACCAACAGAAGGTATGGCTCCTTCCTATCCATTCTAGTAGGATGACATGATTTCTAGGCGGTCCATGTAGACTTCTCTAGAGGTAGGAGATTGTTGTCTGTTGCTAGGAGAAAAATGTCAACTAGCCATCCATTATGAGAGGACTTGCTACAAATAATGATGTTTGAGGATGCAGTCTGTGGCACAGACTAGGAGGCACAGCAGTCAGATGAGTCCCAATACCATTGGAAGACATTTGTGCATCTACGATGATGAGGAGATGTCGTTGGACTTGCTCCTGGACCAGGTATATCCTCAGAACCATCCTTCCTATCTTATAGTAATTGATGTGATTTATTGGTTAATGGGGAATGTGGTAGATAAAAATTTTGTTTTCGCTGCCTGCTCTGTAGACATATTTTCCAATAGTGGTATCAGAACCAACATCAATTTACTATATTATGGGAAAATCAATATGATATGTTTTTGGTTTTGTCATTCTATTATTTCATGCAATGTGAATAATTTTTTGTCCAATCAAATACCACGATAATCCTAAAAGTAATATATATAAAAGATATATATATATGCAATTTACACGTGCCACCCTAAAAATGATTTTGATGGTGAATGTGTAGCATGGTAATGGCCAATAGCCTCTGTTATCTGTGCATGATTGTGTGGTTGGTTTATCATTTTATCTCAGTCAGCATACCGAGCCTCTATCTTATCTTCCCCATGTAAAGGTAATTCTTTTCTACCCTTACTCCCCTCGAATGTAGCTCGAGGTTTCTCTATAATCATGTAAAATTAGGATAGTTTACTTTTCTGTTATGACGAATAAGATGACGTCTCTTTGACGATTTGACCAGATGAAGGACTAAGGAGGACCATTATGGATGAGCCAAACTGATCAGCTGGTGGACCTAACTGATCAACTGGAGGAGCCAATAGATGGTAGACCGATAGAACCAGACGACAGGTGAGACAACCAAACGACCAATCAAGAGGTAAGACAATTAGTTCAAGGGTTGAATTGATCAACCTGGATTGGCAAGCATGGATCTTCATCAACAACATGTTTCTGCATGTGATGTGGACCTAGGATGATATAATTACTTGTGGCTCAAAGTAATTACATTAGGCTAGCCATAACCATCGCTTTCGTTTATTGTGTGTTTTCATTGTGTGTTTTCATGTATATGATACATACTATATATGTGGTGATTGGATAAAATATATGTGCTTATAAATACAAATTCCCTCAATTAAAATATTAAGTCTTAGATGCTTTCCAAAAGCAGTACACATGAAAAGCTTGATAGACCAAGCGTAGGTGACACCAAAGCATGGTACGCCATATATCTCATGGAAGTGTGATGGTAATAATGTAGGTTCCATGAAAGTGGGGTGCATTGTTATCGTGTTAGTTTTTGGGTCAAGTTTAACTAGTGATTCTTAAAGCATCTAAGCCCAGAAGTATGCAGATGATTATGGCAAGAAGTTTTGCATATCATCTGTCCAAGAGTTGCATAAGGATGCAACTGGCAAAACTTGTGTACCTAAATAGTCAAGTTGTGGCGATCAGCCAAAGCTGACTCATGATTTGATGAACTATGAAAACTTGGCCCACCTAAATATTGTATGATGTAATATTCCAAATTGATATGTGAGGGATATCAATTTGAAATAGAATAGTGTGAGTAGTAATAATTAAAGACCTAACTAATATCATCAAAAAATTTAAATCAAATCAGAAGTGTTTGACAAATGCACATTTTCTCTTGTAGAATCAAATGACGAACAAACTCGTGTTGTGATTGCTCTTGAAGAAGGACAAACTTGAAAGAACAAATTTCAACGAATGATTTTGGACTTCTAGAATGGTTCTCAATAATGAGTGCAAGATTTACATCCTTGATAAACCAGTGCCAGAAATATCTACTCGTGATGCACCTAGGGCACACGTGGATGCTCACTGGAAGCATGTCAATGATGCCATGGAGATAAAGTACCTTATGCTTAGCTGCATGAACTATGAGTTGCATGAGTAGTGCGAGGACATGAGTGTGATTGAGATGGTATCACATCTTAAGAAAGTAACACTAGGTCTTACAAAGCAAGAAAGGGATGATATCCTAAACATGCTCCTTGAGTCTAAGTTGACAGAGGAAACCACGGTAGAAGAACATGTGCTCAATATGATTGTACATGTGTATCATCTTGAGGAAATGGGAGTCACCTTGAGCCAAGAGTTGGCAACTGATATGATTCTAAAGACTATGTCATAATCATATAGATGCTTTATTGCATGTTATCATGTGAATAATATGGTTGGACAAGTGTCAAACTTACTTGCCATGTTGATTCATGCAGAAGCAAAATTTAAGAAGGACAAGCCCATGATGATGAGCAATGGAGCTGAGTCGAAGGATCAAAGCAAGACGGTGAAGATTTTTGAGGTCAAGTGTTACACCCTGATCTCACAATTTCCTCAAATCATGAGATTAGGGCATAAGATAGGACTTATATGTAACACAAAGAACACCCTTAACTTTTTCTTTTCTTTAAAACTCTTGTTTTCCCGCATTGAACCACATAACACCTTAACAAAGGAATCTGAACATTTCTTTTACTAATCAGACTTTAACAGAAAAGATACATGTATAAACATTCATGATGTCTTTCACAACTTGTGCACATAAAACTTGTTAACTAGCATACATATCAAAGAGGAACAATATTACACATTGTAATTACAACTCTCTCTCTAAACTCTTACTGAGGACCTAGAGTGACAAGGACCGACTGACACAACTAATCTCGTACTTGACTCCTGTGGCAGATCTACACTGAAGCTCTGACCATCTCCAAGTCCATGCGGTTAACCCTAAAATGTTTGAGTAGAGGGGTGAGCCTACTCGCTCAGTGAATGAGTACTTCATGGAAACAGACTAATGCACTAATGTGATTACAAATATAATTTTGTGTAAACGATTTAAAATTTAACATAAATGCAGAACTAAGCAAGGCAGTTCTAATAACATAACAGATTTGCAGAATATAATCACATTTCCATGCAATAGCACATAATTTGAACAGATAATCAGATATAAAGAAATAGCATACAAGTTCAAATACTTTAATTTACTGTGATCCTATATGATTACATACTTATTTTGTTATTATGCCCTAAATATATGCAGTGTACTCTGCATATAAAGATCCGCAGCAAGTTCATGCTACGGTCCCACCGTACAAGACTTAGCGACACACCCGGGAAATGCTAAGTCTGACTGCTGTCCTGGTCTGCTACAGGACTCCCAGGCTCACACGGCCTCACTGCACTCTCAAAAGAGTGTACTCTAGACTCCTCCTTTAACCTGAGCACACAGGCGGAGAGTCTCACAGGGTTACCTTCGTGACGTTGCACGAATGGTGTTAGATAACCAAGTTTTCTTTCTTTTTCCCAGTGCCACCGTGACACACGCACGGATTATTGTTGAACACTGCTTTTCTGCCCTCGTGCCACCGTGACACACGCACGGATTATTGTTGAACACGAGTCACCGACCATCTAGACACATGCTAGTAGGTCGTTTCACCCCAAGGTGCAGACCTCTCGAGGGGTTCTACGGCGTTAGGGTACCTAAGTCTATTAATTAGTTAACATATAAATATCATAGCTCATGTATTCAACATATACCATGTCTCAGTAACATCCCTTTCTAGGGCATGTCATATCTCATTACCTGCAATTTACGAGATATGTATTGAAAATAAGAAGCCCTGCAGTATGTAGATATCAACTCAGAGAGAACAAGCATATGAAGTTAAATGCACTAGAAACATACAATTCAACAGTTAAGTATCACCACATCTCATATCGAGACCTTTCATGTCACCATAACATGATTCATTGAACACCCTATCCTTAGGGTTTCATTCGCCTTATTCATTCATCACATGCCAACACCCTACTCTTAGGGTTTCATTTGCCTCATTTACTTGTCACATGGCTCTTATCATGATCTCATAAGATATAAGCATTCACTAAATAAAGACTGTTTCCAACAAATCTTATATAATCAATATAGATATGAAATCATGGAAACTTAACTAAATTTAGATTTTCCATATCATTTACTGAGATATCATTTATCAAGAATAAAATTCAATTAAGATAACCCATGAGATACATCCTAACCAATTATAGGATTACTAGTCCTTTTCAATAAGGTTGAAACTCTAGTGATATCTCAATTAGGTTAAACCCTAATTACATCATTTGATATAAATCTGAAAAACATTATCACTACGAAGTGTTGTATTCATTTCTAATAAGAATCTACCATTAAAGAGTCATTCAAACAGAGAAGGAATCCATATTATATCAAATTGCAACAACTTAATTCAAACAGACATTTCAGAATTTAGAATCACATGCTAAGCATTTAGGGATTTAGATGCTATAATAAAATTCGTGCATTAGAATGTTTGAAGGAAGAACCCACTCACCCTAAGGTGTGAAAAGACCTCACAACTGCAGCTCAACTCAGGGAATCTCGAATTCCTATCAAATCCCTAGCAAATCTCCCAATTCTTCTTCCATTCAACTCGGGAACCTTGGAAAAGAGGGATTATGAAGAAAGGGTGAGAAAAGAGGGAATTTCGACATCATCTTGGATCAAATCAGAGCAAGGACGGAATCTTGACATGAGAGAGAAGATTCACCATAAAAGTCTATGCAAGGAATCCGAACTTACTTGATTTCACCCTTCCTGGAATCGCAAAACCCTAATTCAGCAATTCCCCCACTTTCTCCACTCAAGCCCTAATTCTCCCTCTCTCTCTAGGAGCTCGTTTCTCTGGAATGAAATGACGAAGAATGAGAGTTGTGTGTGTGTGTGGTTGCTCATATAAGTCAATTGAGCTGCTTGGGTCAATTGTATATTGACCCAACACTTAACTTTAATTATATTGGCTGAATATTCAGTTATACAAAAGTTACTGTAATTCATTTATTTCAGAGATCAAACATTCTCCAACAATTATGGGAATTTATCACGTTGTTTATAATTGTTCTATAAAGCTTCAGTTAAAATTTGAGATCATTTGGAGTTACCAATAAATAATTAAAAAATAGAACAGTGCACTGCTATATTGCAGTCTGCAATATATTCGGCCGAGTTTGTCCTGCACAAAACTCGACCGACACCCTTACTGTAGAGATCAAAAAGTCATCAAAAAATTATTCCAATTTAACAGAGTGTCTAAAACTGTGTTTTTAAAGCACAGTTAAAATTTGAGATCAATTTTATATACCAATAAAAAGATAAAATTCAATTACCACACTGCTGTATAATTCTGGAAATGTGATCGGTCGAGTTTGGAACTCGGCCGATAAACAGGTCAGAGCATTCTTCAAAAATTCTGATATTTTCCAATGTTGTTCACATTTTATATATCCAAATCATATCCAAATTTGAAGTAAATCAAAGTTACACATAAAATACTAAAAATCATTTAGTGAGACATTCTACTTATCAAATTCTGTATTCATGTATCATCAAAACCCTATTTTGGGCCGATTAGGGTTTATGTTTCTCAAACCCTAATTCTCAAGACAAAAGAACATTTAGACTTCTTATCATAGTTAAAACATCCTAATTGAGTTATCGTCATTAATTAGATTTCAAGAATGATTATTCCAATTAATCTTTGCAATTGTCTAGGTAAACCCTAGTTTACCAGTTAAGCTCAGATGGGGTCGTAACAACTCTCCCCCCCCCTTAGAATGTTTCGTCCTCGAAACATAAACCTACAAGAAAGATACATTCAAGGTTATTCTAAGCTTCTAAAGCCTTCCATGTCATCATATTCTTGTATTTCATACCTGAATGTAGTTTTCAACATTAGATCTTTTAATTCTTTACTAAATCACAACATATTTCAAATAGTTCTCAATGATATCAAGAAAATTCTTTATGGCACAATAAAACATAGAATGCAAAGATAATCCACCACGCTTTCACTGCGCGACTCTGATACTCTGATACAACTATCTCAACTTATGTTGCTCAGAGAGTTCTATTGTTCTGTATCACCTTTAAGTGACAAAAGCAAGTTCACCATACTGTTTTAAACTTTAATCAAGTGCTATTCAAATAGCAAAACAGTCTTGAATTAAAAGACTAGATTCAACAATCAATTGCACAATACTACGCTTGGCATCCCCATTGGGTCATGGATGCATGAGGTGAAGCATTACCACCTCATTCCATACTATCCTGTTTCGATCCTGGGACCTGTAGGTTATGGGCCCACACACAATTCAAAGTGTAACCATCGTATTATATCATTTTAGGGTTTCAACAACAGTGATAAAGTAATCCACCATTGTATCAGTCATTCAAGCATTAATCATACTCAATTACCATCACTCAGTTATATTAGAGCTAGGTATAACAAGCTACACCTCATTAGGGTTACTTGTCCAGAAAATCTGATTATCATCCCTTTCTATTAATATGAGTGAATAGGTATAACTACCTTATTCAGGGTATCTCTCCATGTGTTCTAACATCATCCAAACCGTATCACCATATTACAAATACACGATAGTAAGATGCATATCAGGTATGAATTACTACAACTATCATACACCTTTAATTTAACATATAGCTTACACAAATACACTGAAATCATATGTAGAACCAACTTTCATACCTTAATATGCCTTCAAAAAATCATACATGTAAAAAAAACAAATTCTCATATTACACCAAGCTAGTGTTTTCCCATATCTCTTTGCTCATTCATTACTTCTTTGCTTTTTGCTACCTATCCTTTTCATATGATTATATATAATAAACATCATTAACATTGAAGCATTTAAGATAGGAATAGATTATTCATCATTCTTGCTATCACACAAGAATTTATTTCTTATCGCACTTCATCATATTGAATGTTACTATTACATTCACTAGATGACCCCACCAAGGTAGTTATGCACCATATATGATTCATTTTCTCTTACTATTTCATTCCCATCTTGCTCTCATTAAGGAATATATGAAAGAGAAGATGATTTTAAGACTTGGAATACTTATATTCAAACATTCCCTTAATACATTCTCGTATGTAGATTTACTTAGTTATCAACAGAGATATTTGATTAATGATCACTTGCTTGAATCTCACAACCTCTTTATTTCATAACTTCTCCATCATATTTCAAACCCTTTCTTACATTTCATAGTCCTCTTTCCCTATACTACTCTTTAAAACCGTCATCTTAAATTCTAAATTTTTCTCTTATGACCATGTTGCTTATTCATATGTATGGTCATGTATACCATGTTGCACATATTTCCTCCTTAATCTTTATACTATTGTGAAGTTAACGTTCTGAATTAATAGTCCTTCTATTAGTTTTACCTCATGTTGAATACATTACATATTCTTCATTTTTAAATCAAGTGGATCATGCATGGGTCAAACATAGTTTCTCTTTCAATCAAGTTTTTCTCTTCTGAATACAGTCCACCTTTGTATGACTTATTCATTCGTTAAACTACACCTATGTTCTTTGCTTAGGAACTAGTTTGTTGTTCTAGTCTTATGAATTACATGTTCATATGATCCTCTTTACTTTTATGGACCTATTGAAAGCTCAACTCTATTCTTCTACTTAGCCTTTTCTTTAGAGTTCATAAAAGCATTATACGCTATTATATGATTCATTCTTCATGATTGATTCTTGTTATCTTGAACCATACATACATTTCACATATCTTTTCTATATTTCATATGTATAGCTCATATAATATCAATTAATAAACTGATTATGAGCTTCATATCATGTTCTATTATTCCCAATTAAGGGTTTCACATTTGAGACCCCAAAGTTGAACCTCAGATATCAGTTTCAAAAAATTCTTAGTTGTTCTGATCTTGCCCATATGTTTCAACATCTTACTGTATGTACACTCTTACTTTGATGTGGGTCTAATTATTCCAATTCTATTCTTATTATGCTATTGATAGGATTCATTAGATCATAATAACGCATCCTGCCAACCGGACCAGTCCAAACCTGAAATCCTGAAGCCAAGAACTACAAAGGATTACATTCTTCCTGAACTGCCACTCACAGCTCAGAAACTCGGCCGATCACTCTGGAACTCGGCCGATCACCTTCCAGATTTTGAAACTCGGCCGACCAACTTCGGCCGATCAGCAGGAAACTCGGCCGATCCTCTGGGGAACTCGTCCGATTCAAGACCAAACTCGGCCGACCAAAACGTTGTTTGAAATCCTAGACAAGGAACTCGGCCGACCAAAACACGAACTCGGCCGAACCGCACACAGACTGAAAACCTAAACAGACCTGCTGATGTCAATTTCACTCGAATCAGCGGGCAAAACCATAGAAACAAAAGCCCATTCAAAGGTCAATTCTAGTCTACTTGTTACAAAGAATAAAATCAATAAATGCTACAATTGTATAGTGTACAACAGATATTAAAGACCCATATTTCAAAGTATTGAATATTTCAATTCAAACATATAACAGTATTTCTGTACATTTCCAACAAAAATAACATTATGAAATGTAAGTTCTATCTCCTTTTACATTTATGCTCTTAATTCTTGTTTCTTTTCTCATTTTCTAACCCTAACATTTCTAGGGTTCCTCTCTAGCCCATTCTTCCACTGTATACCTGGCCAGGGTATACGTGAGAGAATAGACAGAGTAGCTTGTACTGGTTGATCCAAGTACTCAGATATCGGGCCAGGATATCCAAATACTCAAATCCCCAAAGCTAACATCAAAACATCTCCTATCTGCCACACTTAGGACTCTAACTTACTAACTTAATGGTCCTTGACAACTCACCCTAAGCTCTGATACCAAGCTGTTACACCCTGATCTCACAATTTCCTCAAATCATGAGATTGGGGCATAAGATAGGACTTATATGTAACACAAAGAACACCCTTAACTTTTTCTTTTCTTTAAAACTCTTGTTGTCCCGCATTGAACCACATAACACCTTAACAAAGGAATCTGAACATTTCTTTTACTAATCAGACTTTAACAGAAAAGATACATGTATAAACATTCATGATGTCTTTCACAACTTGTGCACATAAAACTTGTTAACTAGCATACATATCAAAGAGGAACAATATTACACATTGTAATTACAACTCTCTCTCTAAACTCTTACTGAGGACCTAGAGTGACAAGGACCGACTGACACAACTAATCTCGTACTTGACTCCTGTGGCAGATCTACATTGAAGCTCTGACCATCTCCAAGTCCATGCGGTTAACCCTAAAATGTTTGAGTAGAGGGGTGAGCCTACTCGCTCAGTGAATGAGTACTTCATGGAAACAGACTAATGCACTAATGTGATTACAAATATAATTTTGTGTAAACGATTTAAAATTTAACATAAATGCAGAACTAAGCAAGGCAGTTCTAATAACATAACAGATTTGCAGAATATAATCACATTTCCATGCAATAGCACATAATTTGAACAGATAATCAGATATAAAGAAATAGCATACAAGTTCGAATACTTTAATTTACTGTGATCCTATATGATTACATACTTATTTTGTTATTATGCCCTAAATATATGCAGTGTACTCTGCATATAAAGATCCGCAGCAAGTTCATGCTACGGTCCCACCGTACAAGACTTAGCGACACACCCGGGAAATGCTAAGTCTGACTGCTGTCCTGGTCTGCTACATGACTCCCAGGCTCACACGGCCTCACTGCACTCTCAAAAGAGTGTACTCTAGACTCCTCCTTTAACCTGAGAACACAGGCGGAAAGTCTCACAGGGTTACCTTCGTGACGTTGCACGAATGGTGTTAGATAACCAAGTTTTCTTTCTTTTTCCCAGTGCCACCGTGACACACGCACGGATTATTGTTGAACACTGCTTTTCTGCCCTCGTGCCACTGTGACACACGCACGGATTATTGTTGAACACGAGTCACCGACCATCTAGACACACGCTAGTAGGTTGTTTCACCCCAAGGTGCAGACCTCTCGAGGGGTTCTACGGCGTTAGGGCACCTAAGTCTATTAATTAGTTAACATATAAATATCATAGCTCATGTATTCAACATATACCATGTCTCAGTAACATCCCTTTCTAGGGCATGTCATATCTCATTACCTGCAATTTATGAGATATGTATTGAAAATAAGAAGCCCTGCAGTATGTAGATATCAACTCAGAGAGAACAAGCATATGAAGTTAAATGCACTAGAAACATACAATTCAACAGTTAAGTATCACCACATCTCATATCGAGACCTTTCATGTCACCATAACATGATTCATTGAACACCCTATCCTTAGGGTTTCATTCGCCTTATTCATTCATTACATGCCAACACCCTACTCTTAGGGTTTCATTTGCCTCATTTACTTGTCACATGGCTCTTATCATGATCTCATAAGATATAAGCATTCACTAAATAAAGACTGTTTCCAACAAATCTTATATAATCAATATAGATATGAAATCATGGAAACTTAACTAAATTTAGATTTTCCATATCATTTACTGAGATATCATTTATCAAGAATAAAATTCAATTAAGATAACCCATGAGATACATCCTAACCAATTATAGGATTACTAGTCCTTTTCAATAAGGTTGAAACTCTAGTGATATCTCAATTAGGTTAAACCCTAATTACATCATTTGATATAAATCTGAAAAACATTATCACTACGAAGTGTTGTATTCATTTCTAATAAGAATCTACCATTAAAGAGTCATTCAAACAGAGAAGGAATCCATATTATATCAAATTGCAACAACTTAATTCAAACGGACATTTCAGAATTTAGAATCACATGCTAAGCATTTAGGGATTTAGATGCTATAATCAAATTCGTGCATTAGAATGTTTGAAGGAAGAACCCACTCACCCTAAGGTGTGAAAACACCTCACAACTGCAGCTCAACTCAGGGAATCTCGAATTCCTATCAAATCCCTAGCAAATCTCCCAATTCTTCTTCCATTCAACTCGGGAACCTTGGAAAAGAGGGATTATGAAGAAAGGGTGAGAAAAGAGGGAATTTCGACATCATCTTGGATCAAATCAGAGCAAGGACGGAATCTTGACATGAGAGAGAAGATTCACCATAAAAGTCTATGCAAGGAATCCGAACTTACTTGATTTCACCCTTCTTGGAATCGCAAAACCCTAATTCAGCAATTCCCCCACTTTCTCCACTCAAGCCCTAATTCTCCCTCTCTCTCTAGGAGCTCGTTTCTCTGGAATGAAATGACGAAGAATGAGAGTTGTGTGTGTGTGTGGTTTCTCATATAAGTCAATTGAGCTGCTTGGGTCAATTGTATATTGACCCAACACTTAACTTTAATTATATTGGCTGAATATTCAGTTATACAAAAGTTACTGTAATTCATTTATTTCAGAGATCAAACATTCTCCAACAATTATGGGAATTTATCACGTTGTTTATAATTGTTCTATAAAGCTTCAGTTAAAATTTGAGATCATTTGGAGTTACCAATAAATAATTAAAAAATAGAACAGTGCACTGCTATATTGCAGTCTGCAATATATTCGGCCGAGTTTGTCCTGCACAAAACTCGACCGACACCCTTACTGTAGAGATCAAAAAGTCATCCAAAATTATGACAATTTAACAAAGTGTCTAAAACTGTGTTTTTCAAGCACAGTTAAAATTTGAGATCAATTGGATATACCAATAAAAAGATAAAATTCAATTACCACACTGCTGTATAATTCTGGAAATGTGATCGGTCGAGTTTGGAACTCGGCCGATAAACAGGTCAGAGCATTCTTAAAAAATTCTGATATTTTCCAATGTTGTTCACATTTTATATATCCAAATCATATCCAAATTTGAAGTAAATCAGAGTTACACATAAAATACTAAAAATCATTTAGTGAGACATTCTACTTATCAAATTCTGTATTCATGTATCATCAAAACCTATTTTGGGCCGATTAGGGTTTATGTTTCTCAAACCCTAATTCTCAAGACAAAAGAACATTTAGACTTCTTATCATAGTTAAAACATCCTAATTGAGTTATCGTCATTAATTAGATTTCAAGAATAATTATTCCAATTAATCTTTGCAATTGTCTAGGTAAACCCTAGTTTACCAGTTAAGCTCAGATGGGGTCGTAACATCAAGCCTAAATCCAAATCTTCAACACTGAAGATAAGGAGAAAGAAAAGTACAAGAGTAACTCATCCTTTGTACTTGAAGACATTCAGGAAGAAGAAGATGGGGATGGCGATCTCCACTCCAGGTATATATGTTATTGATATAAACCTATCTACTTCATCATCATGGGCACTTGATACCAAATGTGGATCTCACATATGTTCTCATGTGTAGGATCTGAAAGTAAGTAGGCCTTTGGGAAAAGGCGAGGTGGAACTGTGAGTTGCAAATGGTGCAAGAGTTGTGGTCAATGCAGTTGGAACCTATAGTATATATCTGCCCATAGGGCTTGTAATAGAGTTAAAGAAGTGCTATTATGTACCTGCTATAAATAGAAACATCATTTTTGTATCTAGTATGGACAAGGATGCATTGGAATTCCATATTAAAAATGGTCGATGTTCTATTTCAAAAGATGGGATCTTTTATGGTAGTGCCCCAATGTCTAATAGTCTTTATTTGTTAGATCTAAAGATGGATGTTTACAACATAAATACCAAAAGACTAAAACTCAAGAAATCAAACAAAACATACCTTTGACATTGTCATCTAGGGAAAATAAATGAGAATTGCATATCTTGACTCCATAAAGATGGTTATGTGGACTCTTTTGATTTAAAATCAATGGAGACATGTGAATCTTGTTTATTGGGAAAGATGGCTAAGACCCCTTTCACTGGTAACAATGAGAGGGATAGTGATCTATTAGGACTCATACATACTGATGTGTGCATACCTTTTAGAACAAATGATAGAGGTGGGTATCAGTACTTCATTACCCTCACATATGACTTTAGTAGGTATGGCTATGTTTATTTAATGAAACATAAGTCAGCAACTCTTAAAAATTCTAGGAGTTTATGAATGAAGTATAAAACCAATTTGGAAAAGGTATTAAGGCACTTAATTCTAATCAAGGTGGAGAATACTTGAACCAAGAGTTTGAGAACCTTCTTAGAGCCCATGGGATTGTATCCCAATGGACTCCAACTAGAACACCTCAACATAATGGTGTATCAAAAAGAAGGAGTCACACATTACTAGATATTGTATGATCAATGACGAGTTTAATCAAACTTTCGATTAACTTCTAGGGGTATGCTCCAGAAACCTCCGCGTTCACACTAAACTGAGTACCATTTAAATCGATTCAAAATACACCATATAAGATATGGACTGGGAAGCGTCCCAATATGTCTTTTATGAGGATTTGGGGATGTGAAGCTTATGTTAGAAAAATGCTTCCTGAGAAGCTTGTTAGAAATCTAATAAATGTTATTTTGTTGGATGTCCTAAGGAGACTAAAGGATATTACTTTTATTCCATATCTGATAGTAAAGTGTTTGTTGCCACAGATGTTGTATTCCTAGAAAAGGAATTTATTTCTAAAGGAATCAGTGGAAGAAACATAGAACTCAAAGAGGTTCGAGACCAACAAGAAAACATTGAACCATTAGATGTACAAGAGGAACAAAGAGAATCACAAAGTATTGTGGAATCTCAAATTCCTCAAGTAACACAAGAACCTCGCATATCTAATAGGACACACCTTGAGCCTAAAAGATTTGGATATCCTATAACTCAGGAAGACAGTAATGATGAGTCAATATCCTATAAAGATGCTATTGAGGGACCAGAGTCTGAGAAATGGCTTTAGACCATGAGATTTGAGATGGAATCCATGTATACCAATAAAGTATGGACTTTGGTGGATTGACGTGAATAGGTAAAACCCTTAGGGTGCAAATGGGTCTTCAAGATGAAAACTGACATGGATGGAAAATTTCAAACCTATAAGGGCATATTGGTTGCAAAGGGTTTCAGACAAGTTCAAGGTGTTGACTATGACGAAACATTTTCTCTAGTGGCCATGGTTAATGTTATGACTGTATCTGAGCTTAATTGGTAAGTTAGGGTTTATGAAGATGATTACATGCTTGATTAGATTGATCATCTCTTAAACATGATTAATGATGATATCTCAATTATGATGTGTTAAATCTAATGAGAACTACAAGTATGTTATCGCTTTGTATAGTTAGGGTTTGAGAAAATATAAACCCTAGTCGGATGAAATTAGGGTTTTCACCAAATAGGATCATGTTGCAGAGGAGTGAGAGAGGTAGGCAAAGGACAATGAAATTAGTAGTTGGAGGCTTGGATACCACGGTTGTGGTGGGTAGCACAGCTGTGTTAGGTCGTTGGTGGTACGGGCATTCTAGGCCACATGACAGTTTTGAAAGAATTGAACTATTGACCAACTTTTGTATTTAAATATGATGAAACCAATGCACCACAGCCTTGGTAGGCACCACGACCATTCTGGGTCCATCTTAGCACGGCCGTGGCAGCTTGCATGGTCGTTCTGGGGAATTTTCTCTTCAACTATCTGTTCTGTAGATTGTTGGATAGCAATGAGCTATTCTATTTTTTATTATTTAAAGGTAGCTAAGAATGATCTAAAATTTTAATTAAATATTTGTAACTCAATTAAAAATAACATGATAAATTTTCATGATTTTTGGAGAAGGTTTGATCTCTAAAATAAATGAATTACAGTAACATTTTTTCTGACAGAAAGTTGAACTAAAATAAGGGAAAGTATAGTGGGGGCAATGTGCTATTGACCCAAGCAACTCAATTGCTCTATATGGTCAACCTAACACACTAGAACCTATCATAATTCATGATTCATTCCAAAGAAATGAAGTCCTATAGAGAGAGGGAGAGTTAGGATTTGAGAGGAGAAAGTGGTGGAATTGTTGATCTAGGGTTTCTCTATCCAAGATATGATGAAATCAAGTAAGTTTAGCTTCTTTGCATAGTCTTTCATGGTGAATCTTCTCTCACCTGTCAAGATTCAATCCCTCCTCTTATTTGATTTAAAATGGTATCAATCTTCCCCTTTTCCCACTCTTTCTTCATAATCCCCCATTTCTAGGGTTTCTAAGTTGAAAGGAAGCAGAATTTAGTGATTTGCTAGAGTTTTGATATGAGTTCGAGATTTTCAGAGATGGGATGCCTTTTTAAGGTTCTTTCACACCTTAGGGTGAGTGTGTACTTCCTTTAAACAATATATTTCATGAAAATGATTTAAATAATCAATAATCTTCAATTGCTTAGTATGCGAGTACAAACCCTAAATTGTCTTTTTGATCTAGCTTTTACAAAGTGATATGAAATGGATTCTTCCTCTATTTTGATGAATTTCAGATAATAAAATCACATTATAAATGGACACAACCCATATTAATGAGAATTCCCTAAGTATTTGTAGAGGTTACAAGAGCAAACTGAAATTTAGGATTTTCAGCTATAACTAAAATTGTTGTATAATTAGATAGAGAAAATTGTCTATCTAAATCTCATTGACTATGAATGGTTATTTATTTGAATTTGTAGTACATATATGTCAGATACTATATTGGATTTCATGTGATGTGAATAGTGTTTTCTTGATATCTTAGTAGAGAGGGTGAAACCCTAGATGAGTGGAAAGTTGGAAATTTGCAAATAGATATTGTGAAATCCATTTGAAGTGCTTTTCTTGACATCATAGACTTTATTTATTCAATGTTATTCTTGATTCATGATATCTCAATGAATGGCATGGAATCCCTAATTTATCTCAATTCTAAGATTTCATACATATGTTGATTGTATATGACTTGTTGAAAGCAATCTTTATTCAATGAATATTTATGACACATTAATTCCTTATGTGAGTCATGTGATAAGTGAATGAGGTAAATGAAACCCATAAGGATAGGGTGTTCAGTGAATCAAGTATTGTGATATCAATGTTTCTCAGTATGGGATGTGGTTATACTTAATCGTTCATTTATGGTAAATGTTATCAGATGGTTTATGAAATGAACGATTTGTAAAGCTAAACTAAGATATGTTGATGTGATGATTGAATTGTGAATTTAAAGAGTGAATTAGACATTTAGATGTCCTGAACACTATAGAATACTCACAGGATGAGGCATGTGTTGTGGGGAGGAAACATTTTCCCAACTGGAGGTAGTCCAGACTGAGGTAAACTGGAGCGCACCAATAGAGTGTGGGGATCTTTGACCAGTAGGGTAGACTCCTTACAGTTGTTTGGTACCCAACACCAACTGAGGATGTCGATGGTACCTATGTTACATGTTGTAGTGATCAGTGGTCAGTAGGTCCACTGATGCACAATGAGCCTGAGGGCTTTAACTCACCGCTTGAGTACCCAGGTTGAGAGGTGGAATCTGAGATATCTGGCCACTCCCATTATCTACCGAGTGGCATGCATGTCGAGGCCTACTGTAGATGGGGTCTTACTCGAGAGATAGGCTTAGGAACCCGGGCATGCTTCTACGCCTTGTACAATGAGATCGTAGCTTGTTGTGATTCTTTCACATGTTGTGGTACACCTCATGTGGGTTCAGGACATAATAAGATGAATGAGAGGTTAAACAAGTGTGTGCAGTTATTCAGTTATTCTTTGTATGTTTCTAAATTGTTAGTTATCTTTATGATCAATCAAGTATGGTCATATATTGATTCACTCTTGTAGATATCTAGGGTATCCTGCCATATTCATGTTTGTGAAGGATTAGTATCTTTAATAATTATTGTTGTTTTAATTGATATCAGTTTCTCAATAGTATATCTATAATTATATAAGTGATTTAAACTGTTTCTATGAAGTACTCATTCACTGAGCGAGTAGGCTCACCCCTCTACTCACAATTTTTTAAAGATAACTTTTGGACTGAAGATGTCAATGCATCAGAGTAGATCTACCACAGGAGTTAAGTATGAGATTAGTTTAGTTCAATTGGTCCCTGTTACTCTAGGTCCTTGTATAGAAGTGAGAGAGTTGTAGATGATGATGTGTATTTTTGTTTCCTTAATAAAAGAGTATACATCTGGTTATCATGTTGTATGTACATGAAAGTGTGAGAAACAGAATGAATGTATGGATGTGTATCATTAATGTGAGATCATATTAGAGTGATCAACGTTTAGTTCTCTTATAAAGTTTGTTTATGTGATTGAATGCGAGAAAACAAAGAGTTCGAAATAAATGAAAAAGTTGGGAGTGAACTTTGTATTGAGTATAATCCTAAAACTTATGCCCTAATCTCATGATTAGTGGTAATCGTGGGATGTGGGTGTAATGGCTTCGTATCAAATCTTAGGTTGAGTCGTCAGGGACCATTAGGATAGAAAGTTAGAGTTATAAGTGTGATAGTTAAGAGGTGGTGTGTGAATATAGCTCTGGGAAGTTTGGGTATTTGGATACCTTGGCCCGGTATCTGGATACCTAGTTTGACCAGTATCAAGCTACTCTCTCTAAATACCTTGGCTAGGTATGCAGAGGAAGGATAGGCTAGAGAGAAACCCTAGAAATATTAGGGTTAGGAGACTGAAAAGTTATGAAGGAGTAAGAGCTTAAAGGTAGAATGTGATACAACTCTTGCTTTATATCATTTCTTTGATTGGATATCATTGGAAATGCTCTTATATATTTGAATTCAAATATTCAGTTCTTAGAAATATATGTGATCCTTTAAGATTCTTGTACACTATGAAGTTAATTCAATTATTGTTTAAATTCTTTGTATCAACTAGACCAAAGTTATGTTTAAATGAGTTTACCATGAGTGGATATTCTTTCTATATGTTTGAGATATATAGAAGTTGGTTAATCCTGAGTAGCTCTTGGCTTCAGGACTGTAGGTACATCCTGGTCTGAATGGTAGGATGTGTTACTGGGATCTAATGAGTCCTATTAATTAATCGAATAAGAGTAATTAGACTACTACGAGGTAAACTCAGAATGTAATGTGTATGTATATACACTAGAGATTGAAACATATGAGAAAGATTGGAATAACTAAAAATCATTTGGAACTGATATCTGAGATCCAACTATGGGGCCTCATATGAGAAACCCTTGATTGGGAATAAAGGAACACGATACAAGGTTTAGATTAAGTTTAATAATTAGTATTATATGAACTCTAAATATGAAATATGGAAAAGGTATGAGAAAAGTATGTAAGGGCTAAGATAGTAAGAATCAATTATGAGGAAGGGATCATATAATCGAGTAAAATTCTTTTATGTACTCCAAAGCAAAGGAAATAGAAAGAAGAAAAAGTTAAGTATACAATAAGTACATAGAAGTGAAGAGTCTTCATAAGAGTTAAGTAAAGAGAATTGGATGAACATGCATCTCATAAGACTAGAATAACAAACTTAGTTGAAACAAAGAGAAATGTTGGAAATGATGAGCTTGATTAAGGAATAAGGATTACATGATATAATTGAGAGCATGGAATGTGTAACTTTATTATGAAGATTAATACATTCATCCTTACTATCTTTGGATTCTAAGTATGTATAGAACAACAACCTAGTTTCCATTTGGTGTATTCAATAGCCTCCTAGTGATGAAATGGAACTAGTTCTCAAAGGAAGAAAAAAGTGTAGCTAAACAAATGAACAAATCATATAGGGGTGGATTATATTAGGGATGAATAGCTTGATTGAGTAGAAACTATGGTTGAACCCTACATGAGTCATTTGATTTTAAATGAAAGACATGTAATGTATTATGCATAAAATGAAACTAGTAAGGAGAATATTGATCTAGACTTTCAACTTGATAAAAGTAAAAGGATGATAAGCAGTATATATGGCACAAAATATGAAATCATACACGAGAGTGAGAAACATGATCATAAGAGATAAGTAGAAGCTAAAGATGATAGATGGAAGAGTAGCATATGGTAAGATGATTATGGAAAATAAAGAAGTATTTGAAACATGTGGGAGTAATATAGGTGATAAAAGGGAGAGAATGGGAGATGTGAGAAGATGCTAAGTAGTCTAGTCTCTTTGATGATGAGTGATTAAACTTACATACAAGAAACATGTTAAGTGAATACTTGAAGGTTGGAATTATAAATCTCATAATCACCTTATCTTTTGCATCCTCCCTAATGCGAGTAATGTGGGGATGAAGTAATAAGAAAATAAATCATATATGATGCATACCCACCATTGTAGAGACATCTATCAAATGTATTAATGACAGATAATATGATGATGAAACCCTAGTAGGGTAAATTAAGAAAGTAATTTATATGAATGGCCAAGTAAGAGACAGGAAATTCAAGTGATAAGATAAGGAAGACTTTAGTAAAACTTGTGAGATCTATAGTTTGAATTTCAAATTAAGGGAGTAAAGTCACATCACAATAATGTCATGTTATTAATAAGGATAAAACCCTAGAATTTTTAGGGTTGTAACAGTTAAAGGGATGTCAATAGTGATTTGACCTTGAGCAAGAACATCTCTATAAAATAAATTCTTGAGATCATCAATATGAGAAGAAAATAGCAGTTATAGTATTCATGGGTTTAAAGGTTGCAAATGTGAAAGATAGAAAAACAATATGGAAATGAGTATGAATGAAGGATAAGAAATAGATTTGAAATATAAGAGGTGTGATTTGAACAAAAGGAGAAGTACAACATATGCAAAGTGTAATCTAAAATAAATTCTTACAGTGATATAAAGAATGATGAATAATCTATTCTTACCTTGAATATTTCAGTGTTAGGGATGTTTATTGTAGATGATCAAAATGAGAAGGATAAGTAAGAAGATTGTAATGCATAAGAAGAGAAATTAGAGTAAATAAATGGCTTTCAACAATATGTGAATTTGTTTCAAAGAATTAAAGTTTGTTGCAGTTATATTAAGGGATGTAAATTTGTTTTAGGTATGATTTAAGTTGTACATGTGAGAGAAATATGTTAATTAAAGGTGTTTGATAGTTTTAGTCATTCATACCAGTAAGGCAAACTTAATATTGTACAATTGTTGTTGAATCTAGTCTTCCAACTCATGAGTGCTTTTCTATTTTAGTAGCACAATAGTAAAATTCAAAACAGCATGGTGAACTCTCTTTTGTGACTCATAGGTAATACTGAACAATAGTACATATTGAGTCGTATGAATTGATATAGTTGGACCAGATTATCAATGTTGAGGCAACACTTCAAGAGTATGAAAATGTTGAAAATGGTTGCTTCTCTTTCTCTTTCTCTTTCTCTTTCTCTTTCTCTTGCTCTTTCTCTTTCTCTTTCTCATGATTGATTGTGACATAGAAAATTCTTTTATTGTCATTAAGAAGCCTTGTTTTATATATGTGTGATTAGAAGACAAATAAAGGACTAAATGTTGAAAACTACATTAAAGTATGAAATATAAGAATATAATGATAGGTAAGATTTCAGAAGCTTAAAAATAAACCTTGAATGTACTTTGCTTGCATATTTATGTTTCGGGGGCAAAATCTTTTTAGGGGGGAATTGTTTTGACCGTATATGAGCTTAATTGGTAAGTTAAGGTTTATGTGGATGATTACATGCTCGATTAGATTGATCTTAAACACGATTAATGATGATATCTCAATTATGATGTGTTAAACCTAATGAGAACTCCAAATATGTTATTGCTTTGTATAATTAGGGTTTGAGAAAATATAAACCCTAGTCGGCTGAAATTAGGGTTTTCGCCAAATAGGCTCATGTTGGGGATGAGTGAGAGAGGTAGGAAAAGGACAATGAAATTAGTAGTTGGAGGTTTGGATACCACGACCATGGTGGGTAGCACGGTCGTGTTAGGTCGTTGGTGGCACGACCATTCTAGACCACATGTCTGTTTTGAAAGAATTTTACTGTTGACCAACTTTTGTATTCAAACCTGATGAAACCAATGCACCATAGCCGTGGTAGGTAGCACGTCCATGTTGGGTCCATCTTAGCATGGTTGTGGTAGCTTTCATGGTTGTTCTGGGGAATTTTCTCTTCAACCGGCTGTTCTACATATTGCTAGATAGAAGTTCACTATTCTATTTTTTATTATTTAATGGTATCTCTAAATGATACGAAATTTTAAATGAAGCTTTATAACTCAATTAAAAACAATATACTAAATTTTCATAATTTTTGGGGAAGGTTTGATCTCTAAAATAAACGAATTACAATAACATTATTTCTGACAAAAAGTTAAACTAAAATAAGAGAAAGTATAGTGAGTGGTCAATGTGCAGTTGACCCAAGTAGCTCAAATTATCTATATGTTCAACCTAACACACTAGGACCTCTCATAATTCATTATTCATTCTAGAGAAATGAAATCCTATAGAGAGAGGGAGAGTTAGGGTTTGAGATGAGAAAGTGATGGAATTGCTGATCTAGGGTTTCTCTATCCGAGATATGATGAAATCAAGTAAGTTTAGCTTCTTTGCATAGCCTTTCATGGTAAATCTTCTCTCACATGTCAAGATTCCATCCCTACTCTAATTTTATTTGAAATGATATCAAATCTTTCCTTTTTCTGACTCTTTCTTCATAATCCACCATTTCAAGGGTTTTTGAGTTGAAAGGAAGAAGAATTTGGTGATTTGCCAGGGTTTTGATATGAGTTTGAGATTTTCAGAGATGGGCTGCCTTTTTAAGGTGTTTTCACACCTTAGGTTGAGTGGGTACTTCCTTTAAATAGTATATTGCATGAAAATGAGTTAAATCATCAATAATCTTCAATTGCTTAGTATGCGAGTACAAACCCTAAATTGCCTTTTTGATCTAGCTTTTGTAAAATGATATGAAATGGATTCTTCCTCTATTTTGATTAATTTTAGATGAGAAAATCTTATTATAAATGGACACAGCCCATCTTAATGAGAATTCCCTAAGTATTTGTAGAGGTTACAAGAGTAAACTGAAATTTAGGATTTTCAGCTCTAACTGAAATTGTTGTATAATTAGATAGAGAAAATTGTCTATCTGAATCTCATTGACTATGAATGATTATTTATATGAATGTGTAGTACATATATGCCAGATACTATCTTGGATTTCATGTGATGTGAATAGTGTTTTCTTGATATCTCAGTCGAAAGGGTGAAACCCTAGATGAGTGGAAAGTTGGAAATTTGCGAATAGATATTGTAAAATCCATTTGAAGTGCTTTTCTTGACATCATAGACTTTATTTATTCAATGTTATTCTTGATTCATGATATCTCAATGAATGGCATGGAAACCCTAATTTAGCTCAATTCCAAGATTTCATACATATGTTGATTGTATATGACTTATTGAAAGCAATCTTTATTCAGTGAATATTTATGACACATTAATTCCTTATGTGAGTCATGTGATAAGTGAATGAGGTAAATGAAACCCTAAGGATAGGGTGTTCAGTGAATCCAGTATTGTGATATCAATGTTTCTCATTACGAGATGTGGTTATACTTAATAGTTCGGTTATGGTAAATGTTATCAGATGGTTTATGAAATGAACGGTTTGTAAAGCTAAACTAAGATATGTTGATGTGATGATTGAATTGTGAATTTAAAGAGTGAATTAGACATTTAGATGTCCTGAACACTATAGAATACTCATAGGATGAGGCTTGTACTATGGGGAGGAAACAATTTTCCTACTGGAGGTAGTCCAGACCGAGGTAAATCGGAGCACACCAGTAGGGTGCGGGGATCTTGACCAGTAGGGCAGACTCCTTACAGTTGTTTGGTACCTAACACCAACTGAGGATGTCGGTGGTACTTGTGTTACATGATGTAGTGATTAGTGGTTTGTAGGTCGACTGATGCACAATGAGCCTGAGGGCTTTGACTCCCATTATCCGCCGAGAGGCAGGCATGTCGAGGCCTGCTGTAGACGGGGTCTTACTCGAGAGATAGACTTAGGAACCCTAGCATGCTTCTAAGCCTTGTACAATGAGATTGTAGCTTGCTGCGATTCTTTCACGTGCTGTGGTACACCTCATTAGGGTTCAAGGTATAATACGATGAATGAGAGGTTAAACAAGTGTGTGCAATTATTCAATTATTCTTTGTATGTTTTTGAATTATTAGTTTTATTTATTGATCAATTAAGCATGGTCATATATTGATTCACTCTTGTAGATATCTAGGATATCCTGCCATATTCATGTTTGTGAAGGATTAGTCTCTTTAACGCTTGCTATTGTTTTAATTGATATCAGTTGCTCAACAATATATATGTAATTATATAAGTGCTTTAAACTATTTCTATGAAGTACTCATTCACTGAGTAAGTAGGCTCACCCCTCTACTCACAATTTTTTTAGAGATAACTTTTGGACTGAAGATGTCAATGCATCAGAGTAGATCTTCCACAGGAGTTAAGTATGAGATTAGTTCAGTTCAGTCAGTCCCTGTCACTCTAGGTCCTTGTATAGAAGTGAGAGAGCTGTAAATGATGATGTGTATCTTTGTTTCCTTAATAAATGAGTATACACCTGGTTATCATGTTGTATGTACATGAAAGTGTGAGAAACAAAATGAATGTTTGGATGTGTATCATTAATGTTGAGATCATATTAGAGTGATCAAGGTTTAATTCTCTTATAAAGTTTGTTTATGTGATTGAATGTGAGAAAACAAAGAGTTTGAAATAAATGAAAAAGTTGGGAATGAACTTTGTATTGAGTATAATCCTCAAACGTATGCCCTAATCTCATGATTAGTGGTAATCGTGGGATGTGGGTGTAACATTTAAGTCCATCGGGATCATGATTGCCATTGTAGCTTATCATGACTATGAGATTTGGAAGATGAATGTTAAAACTACATTCCTTAATGGGAATCTTCTCGAGGATGTATACATGAAACATCCTGAGGGTTTTATAAATCCAAAGGATGCAAATAAAGTTTGTAAGATATAAAGGTCAATTTGTGGATTGAAGCAAGCATCTCAAAGATGGAATCTTTATTTTGATGAGATAGTCAAAGAGTTTGGCTTTATTCAAAATGAAGACGAACCTTGTGTGTATAAGAAGGTTAGTGGGAGCATAGTGACATTCCTCATATTGTATGTAGATGACATACTATTGATGAGAAATGACATCCCTACTTTACAAAAGGTAAAGATATGGCTGCGAAATACGTTTTCTATGAAAGACTTGGGAGAAACATCCTACATCTTGGGGATAAAGATCTATTGAGATAGATCCAAGAGGCTTTTTGGACTAAGTCAAAGAACATATATTGACAAAGTGTTCAAGCAGTTCAGCATGGAGAACTCAAAGAGAGGAAACCTGCTTGTGTGTCATGGTGTCCACATCTCTAGAACTCAATGTCCCAGTTCTTGTGAAGAAAGGGAACATATGAGTTTGATTCCATATGCCTCAACAATTGGATCAATCATGTACACAATGTTGTGTACCCATCCAGATGTCTAGTATGCCTTGAGCATGACAAGCATATATCAGTCAGATCTAGGTGATGCTCACTGGATAGCCGTGAAGAACATCCTCGAGTACTTGAGAAGGTCTAAGGATCAGTTCTTGGTCTACGATGGAGAGGGTGATTTGGTGGTAAAGGGTTACACCAATACAAGCTTCCAGACTGATCAATATGATTACAAATCGCAATCAGGATTCGTGTTTTGCCTTAATAAAGGATTTGTAAGCTGGAAGAGTTCCGAGTAAGAGACAATTGTCGATTTTACAAAAGTGGCTGAGTATATTACTGCGTCAAATGCAACAAAGGAGGTTGTATGGATCAAGAAGTTCATTACTGAACTTGAGGTCGTTCCAAGCATCAACGACACGATCAAGTTATCTTGTGACAACAATGAAGCTATTTCACAAGCTAAGGAACGTGTATCATATCAACACTCAAAGCATATACGAAGGTGACTCCATCTCATATGAGAAATCATACAATGAG
This sequence comes from Alisma plantago-aquatica, assembly GCA_963693085.1. Lineage (NCBI taxonomy): Eukaryota > Viridiplantae > Streptophyta > Magnoliopsida > Alismatales > Alismataceae > Alisma > Alisma plantago-aquatica. Next base: position 586,518,252 of record OY856412.1, read on the forward strand.
GAGATGTAAAGATTTGAAGAGTACCAACTGAGAACAATGTTGTTGACCTGTTGACAAAGACACTTTCACAGCAGAAGCATGATGGACATGTTAGATCACTTGGAATGAAATTCAAAGGTGATTGGATCTAAGTGCAAGTGGGAGTATGTTGGTATGTATGCCTAGAGAGCCAATCATGTGAAGATTGTAACAACATAATTTTTAAATAATTTGATTAATAGATAAAGGCAAGCTTCTAATTTATTATGTTTAATTCAGTTATAAGATAATGATGTAATATTATAAATGTCTATCGAATACTATTCCTTGATGGCGTATGTCTTCGAGTACGTGACTTGGAAGAATGAGATCATGTAGATGTTAAGAGTACATATATATATTCTCATTATGTCCCTGATCGGTTGTTATTAGGGAAGGTTGATAGACAACAATAACACATAAGATCAGAGTGTGAGTTGGTCGATGACATAATCTCATTATTCATAATATGGATATATCAAACTAATCACATAGATATATGTTAGATAATAGTGTATCGGGCATACCCACCATGAGATTGACACATGGAAACCATCATCATGGAAGTCATAGTCAGCTCTCACAATGATGGTGATGGTTGTGGTTCTTAGACTTAAAATCACTGCAGTCATCACATGTTGTTTGGTACGCTTTGACAACATCAAACACAGTCCTGAAACATGGGTTTCTATAAAGGTGATGATTGGGTGACTGTGACACATGGGGATAGACTGTGAGTGATAGAGATGGGATTTGTCCCTCCTATATGAGTATGATATCCTAGGCCTCTTGATTAGCGAGACTAAAAAATGCATGGCCATGCACATGTGAGTCAGTATGTGATATTGAGCTTACATATATCTCAGACAGTCTGCTCTTGGTTCAAGAAACAAGATTAAATATAAATAGAGGGTGACTACTCTATGCCTCGAGTTCAAGCTGGATATTAGAGACAAAGGAACTATACAAGCACTGTAACACCATACACAAATTGTAGGTTGAAGTTGTTCCCCAACTTTCCATTTACTTGGGCAGCATTGATGTGTGACTAGGCACCACTCATTGATTGTGATGTCATAAGTTGTTATGGACATTCACTGCCAATGTAATATGAGACCTATAGGGTCACACACATATGTCTCGACCTAGAAGAGGAGTTTAAACTTGATTGATGATTGAATTAATTACTAAAGTATTTAGGTAATTGATTCACACAACAAAGCAGTTGGCTACACTGTCAAACGATTAGATCACAGGGTGAGACAGACGCCTAGAGTGTCAAACGATCGTCTCAAGGGTTGAGTGAGATGGGCATTTGGAGAACCATGCTGATTCGAGTTGCAATTGGCTATGGATTGAACCGATTGGCTTGGCTCGGCTCGTCTCACTAGGCGACCGTCTGGGTGAGAGAGATAGTTGTCTCATAAGGGAAAGATTGCTCGATTGATCTGAGGGAAGGTTCTAGATACTTTCCCATATTAGTTTCAATTGCACATTATTTGGAGTGCAAGGAATTAATGTTTAGCATTAACAGAAAATGAATTGTCAATTCCATATGCAATTGGAAACTACAAAATGACCATATTGCAATACAAGACGACTGTCTCGCATGCCATACAACCGTCTGGTTTGTCAGACGACCATTTCGGTGGTTGCAAGTTGTGAAAATTCAAGATCTTCCGGTCCCTTCCACTCCTGTACAGATTGGGAACCCATATCCTAACCCCTCCTATAAATAGAGGGGTACTAGGGGCTTCCCAAAGCACAACACAGACAATTGGGAATCAATTGCTCTAATCATTGTTGTCCTCTCTGGTTGTAGTAACTACAAGAACCCAAGCAAGTCCTACCCGACTAGTGAGGGATAGTAAGGGAGAGAACAACTGAAGATCATTGTTGTGGGAGAGCAAGTTGGTGACTAGTATGCCAATGGAAGGGATGAATCCTTCCTATCCATTCTAGTAGGACGACAGGAGTTCTAGGCGGTCTGTGTGGACTTCTCTAGAGGTGAGAGGTTGTTGTCTGTTTCTAGGAGAACAATGTCAGCCAACTGCCCATTATGAGAGGAGGTATTGTAGACAACGATGTTTGAGGCTGTAGTCCATGGTGCAGACCAAGAGACACAACAATCATATGAGTCTTAGTGCAACTAGAAGATAGTTGCGCATCTACGATGACGAGGAGAAGTCGCTGGACTTGCTCTAGGATTAGGTATATCCTCAAAACCATCATTTCTATCTTATAGTAATTGACGTGATTCGCTGGTTCATGGAGAATATGGTAGATAAAATTTTTGTTTCCGCTGTCTGCTTTGTAGCCATATTTTCTAACAAATCATCTGCATACTAGTTGACAAGACTAGTAGATAAAGAACGTGCCAATGATTCACTACCACCATCCATGATTTAGAAAACCAAATATTGTAATTATACAAAGTAAAATAACAAGTCCATGCATACTATTAACACAAACATAAACATGAATAATGATTTCAAAGAAAAAAAAGTAGAATTTCTAAGATCATGTAATATCACTAAAAAAGATTAATCATAACAATTTAATTTTGTTGAATACAAAATCATGACAAATTACAAAACTAAGAATGCATCTTTCAAGATTTGAACAAGTATACAATATAAATAAAAAGATTGTCATGGGATGTAATAGTGATATGTTCACACTATTGTATTATTATACTTCTATAACTATATTTTCCTTTGTCATCTAAGCTAGCACAATCAGAATGAATGCCACACAATTAACATATGACATATTGCTAAAAGGGAATTCATTTCAAAGTCTATATCATAAAAGAAGAAGCAACTGTGGTTGAGCGCATAGGAAAAAAACCCAAAGCATGGTATAAGAGAAAAAAAAAGCTAGAAATCCTAAATACAAAATATTACTAGAACATGAGTGTAAATCTTAGATAAAAAAAGACTACATGGTTGCAACAATAAAACATGTAAGAAGAGAAGAATGAACTAAAGAACAGAACATCAGGTGGCACCGACTGCCTTCATTCTTGGGGAAGAAACAATTGAAAAAAATGAAATGTCACACTGATAGCAATTCCTTAGAGTAAGGAGGCCAACGAAGGGATAACACACCATTGAGATTATGTGGTCAAGAACCAATGCCAGTTAATTTATGGAGGTGTTGTGCGAGATGTCCACCACAAAAATGGTCACCTCAATTGTAGGTTCAACAACATCGACCATGGTGAAGCCTATAATGGGATTGCACTAGTAGAAACTCAATCACAATTTTCATATTGACAATGACCCTGCAGATACAACAACGAAGGGTGAAATCTAACCCAAAACTCCAATTACAATGGAAGAAGCCATATAAACTCATGAATGAAGAAAGAGAAGTACGATGAGGAATCACAACAATGAAGCCATAATAGGGAACTTATATCATGAGGTTCAAAAGAATTGATAATCAAAATTAGCATGAATGTGTAATAAACCAATATTACCCAAACATGCATTTGAAATTAATTTAAAAGAATGTACAATTGTGTGTAATGTAAAAACTCAAATTAATTATGTTGGTAATTAGCATTTATAAAAACTAGAGAGAGGGGTATTAAAAAGTTTGATGTGCGAGAGATCATGGTAACCATTTAAGTGTAAACACATCTATACTATATAAGAAGAGTTGTCTGAGATTTTTCTGCAATTTTTGCCCCCATTTTTACAAATTACAACGGGATCCTTTGTTCTGTATGAAAAGAGGCATGTAAGGAGTTCCTGGCATGAAGGTTTATTTGCAATTTTTACACCCGTAAGAAGGTTCTAGCAAGCATCGATCACCATCTCTTACCTCCCTGGTTTCAGTTCTGACCAGTGTGACAGTCCATCAAATATCCCCTCCCTCCCTCTCTTTACACCCGTCACCCATTTTCTTCTCACTTATTGCCTTCTTCCTTCATCTCAGTCACCGTTTGGTCTAGACGAAGTTAAGAAAGTGCTCTCTCCCGTCAATGGAGCAGACAGCCGTAGCTGTGACGCCGACAGCGGTGGTTGTCGGCCTCTACTGATTTGTGTGGGTGATAAGCTCGGCGAAGCAAAAGAGGAAGCACATGATGAACTTGAAGATGGGAACCATCTCCGATGAGAAGGTCGAAGACAACTATAGCCAATACTGGTACTTCTTCCATCACATACTCTACGATCATGTGTTTTAAGTGTTGACGCCGGAACTCAGAAGGCATGTTTGTTTCGTACGAGTGGGTCACCACTGGTTTGTTCCGTAGCAACGATTCAGAGCATATTGAGATGATACAGGGGATTGGGAGGAAGTTGGGTTCGTGGTGGTTGACAAGCATGATTTGGTAGTCTGACCTCCCAGTCTGTGGTGGACTAATTCAAGATGGGGTTCTAGCTTACTGGAGGAACTGTTTGCAGGTCGAGTGGCATGAAATGATGTATGATAGTGCGCTGCTCTGGAGAAAAATAGGCCAGATGGGTATCTCTCCCTGACGCACATGATCTTGATAAGGAAGCACAAGCACGAGTGAAGAAGAAGAAAATAAAAGAAAGAAAGAACTTGTCAGAATGCTAGAGAAGAACAAATCTTTTTGGTACAAAATTGGTATTTTGTAATTCTTATTTAGCCCCCACCACTACTTTTATCATTACCACAACTATAAACACCATAAAAATTAACTTCTTTCTATTTTATCTTTGTTCTTTATTCTAATAAAATCTCTGTACTATTTGATGTTCTGTAACTTTCTTTTCAAATTCTTATTGTTATTTGTTAGTTATGTTGAGTTGTCTGAAGAAAGTTATTAAGAGAGCCGATATTGCGGATTGGAAGGGCAATGATAGTGTATAGTTCAACAGAAAATTAAATAACTGGGTCAGCATTTAATTAGATGTCGCCTAGAAATATTTAGAACAATGAGCACCATAGAGTTGGCTCGAATACTCATTTGTTATGGTTAGCACGCAGGTGGATACTCATCATCATCCATAATTGTACATAGTTCAATGCGAACTTATGAAATTAACACGTAGTGCTCATTGACATAATTATATAAAAATATGCAAATTGATTCCTCATTAAGATGGATAATAATAATTTTTTTATAAATAGTGAAAGTAATCTGGTGTTAAGGGTGCCTAACATGGTTAGTTGAATGCAGTCTGATTTCAAAGAAACGTAATATGGTTAGGGTTTTTATTGACCAAATAGACTAAAAAAAATAACGACAATCTATATATTTTTCTCAGAATACATGTTATTGACATTTCTTAATTTTTTCTTATTAAACCAAATTTCTTTTATTTCTTACAACATAAAGTAGTTAGTAGAAATTCTATTGAATAAAAGATTTCTCAGGATTTTATAAATGTTAAAATAGTTGTTGTTAAGCAACGAAGATCTACTTATCTTTACTTTGGCTGGGATAGGGGACTTTGGTTCGATTTTTGGATCATGTAAGAGAATAGTCAGAACATCCTTATTAAGAAATACGTTCGAATAGGCTCATCTAATTTAAATATTATGATAAAACCATTTTTATGTATGTTCTCTTTTCATAATGTTTAGAGACTAATAATACAACGTGTAAAATCACATTTATGTAGTTTGTTGGAAAATTTTGATTTTTGAACAACTAACACAATACCTGAAGATCCTTCCCTTTTTTGAACTATCGTCTTGAAAATAGTTAATACCGTCTTATTTTAGTAAAGTGGCATTTGAATCGAAGTTCAGGCCAGCCCATGTATACTTATAATAAATATCTGAAGTGTATCCATAAATTATAAATTACCCCGTACCTCTGCAAGGTGCAGACTGCAGTCATGGAGTCAAGGGGAAACAAAGGAGCAAGCCCACAGTCTCCCTGCTGCTCCCGTCTCCCACTCCGGTGCATTCGCCATGTGATTGACCTTCGGGACCTCTCCTCGGGAATCTCGATTCCATCTGATATTCGATCCTTCCTCCCACAAGTCGCGACCCAATCCCATGGCGATCGCCGCAGATCCAAGCCCCAGCACTCATCTCCACCCGCAAGAAGTACCTCGTCCCATAACTTGCCCTTCCCTTGTCCACTATTTCTTCCAGCGGTAATCATCGCACGCCTATCTTCCGACCGATTATTGCTTTCTGTTTACTTGATAACGGTTGAATGTCACCCCTTTATTTTGTTTAATCACAGTACTGATTGCACTTTTTGGTCATCTTTCAGGACGAGCGGCTTTCCTCTAGATGGGCTGTGCTTCCTCCATCTCATACAGGGGTTGCTCGCTGGGCGGAGGTGGAGGGAAGAGCAAGAAGAAGGTCAGGTCCCTGATACCTAGAGTTGCCGTTTATATGCCGTCGCTTCGGATTCCGGCTTCAGTTGACCTGCGCCTCCCCCTCCGAGGACTTGTACCCCAGGACGTGCTCGATAGCCTGTGCTCTCTTCGAGCGCAAATTCTGATGCTGGCGGAGCAGAATGGTGAGATAGCCATATGTTCCGGTTCACATTAGGGACAAAATCACTCTCTCCCGATTGCATCTAATTCTTAACGACGCACTGGTTTGCAGTATTAAGTGTTGTACGGGAACTGCAACGGGCTCTTGAGGACTATTTGCCTGTTATTCTTGGCCTGGCAATTCCGGGTATTTTTTATAGGAAACCTTGCTTTCACAAACCTGTCTCCAAAGATGTTAATATGGAACTAACTTCATTGCCTTTTGTAGACCATGGACTTGATGGGTTGGTGGAATTTAAATGGAAAAACATCGAAGGAGATGGCAAGGTAGAAATGTTGGCTTTCATATTTTTCGTAATGTTGTAATCCAGTATTTCCCCTCTATAACAAGACATACCATTTTGACAGCAGGAGACATGTTTTCCAAGTGCTTGGTTTGAGGTGTTATGCGTCATCCATTTGATGGCTATGCTGTGTTTATTGGAAGCGAACACAACACTTCTACCAAATTGCTCTTTTGATTCATGTGAAGCAGATGTGTTGGAAGGTCCGTTTATTGGGACATTTTGCTTGGAGTTTTAGTTTTACAATGACAATGCTTTTTCTTATAGCTAGTAAAGTAGAGCTTAGCTATTTAAGCTAACTGGCCAGATACCATTTCTGTTGATTTTTGTTTGCAGAAGCAAAGAAAGATGCTATTGATCTCTTAATAAGGGCGTCTGGATATCTGGATTGTTGCCTTCACCAGATTATGATTCGTTTGCCTTTTCAGATTAGGTAATCCCCATGTTGCCACCAGGATTGGGTGCACTTTCAAAATCTTGTTGGACATTTTGTAAAAAAACGAAAACTATGATGACGGTTACTAATATCTCCTCTTCAAAATCGTGGAACTAGGGAGAGTTTGCCATGTGACTTGTTAGACGGTGTTCTCGAGACCATATCTACCCAGGCACTAGGCCAGGTAAACCTTTCATTTCATATTACAAGTGTGTGTAGTTCGTTCACATTCTAATGGCTTACCTGGAAGATGTTGCATCTCACATGATTTTTTTTCCTTCTGATTTTTCTATTTGCTATTTGCTATTTGCTATCAAAACTTATGTTCTGGACCCTGACGCAGTGACACTCTAGTTTAAGTTTATTTGAGTGCACTGGTAGATATTACCTTTACTTTTAGTGAAACTTTTGCTTCTGACACTTCATGCTATTTTTTACATATTGCTGAAAGATGCTTGCATACGGGTCTTGTATTTCTAGTTCCTACATGCTTTGTGTACATCTGCCTTTATTTTTGTTTGAAGGTTTATTATAAAACCTGTTTTTTGAAACAAGGGCAGGCTGTAGAGATGCAACTTGGGCTGGCAATTGAATGTGAGGCAGCTACGCTGTCTGTGAAAAGGAGATTGGCATGTGAAGTTGTCAGTTACTATGCTCAGGTTTGATTGTGATCCTGTAGAATCACACCACAATTCTTTTGCATATCAGGATAGTTTTGTTGTTTGTAGCATAAGATGTGTGCTAGGTATTATCAAAGTTTAGCCAAAACTTAAGTGTAGTTAATATCAGGATAATCGCTGTTCAAATGGTTTCATAATGGTTAGTATTATGGTCACATCTTTTTCCTTACTGGTGACTTGACTTATTCTATTTCTCTATAGGCTCACTACTGTCTATTAGGGTGTGGCACCGATGATTCCTATGGAAAGAAGCATTTAAATTTCATAAAATTGAAATATCTTGAAGCAAAGGTGTGTTGTACAAAATTTTTAGGGACTGTTATTAAGAAATCTATAAAAAAATCTACTTACCTGTGCGTGGTATCACCAGGCAATAGCATATTATTTTCATGGGCAGCTTCTGGACAAGAGTGGACCAAATGGTCATGTTAGTGCGGCAAGTTGTTTCTTTGCTGCTAATGCGCTGCTTATGGAGAGCAAGAAAGTCAGCTTTAGCTTTTGTTTGGCCGTCCCTGTAACAAGGTCTTCCTTCTTTTCTATTGCCTTCTTATTCATGATCTTTTAACACTCTGATTCAAATATCCTTTTTACGCCTTCACCAGGGCTCCTTCCCCGTGGGGTGTAATGAAATACACCTGTAAAAAAATTACTGATGCTGCTTCCAGAAAGTATCAGATGTATGGCTACCTTTTTGAGGAAGAAAAGTATGTTCCTCCAAGTTGCTTGTTATTGCATATCTATATTGTTGGTGATGGTAACGTATCAGTTAAAGAAATGTGCATATTTCTTTTCTAGGATGTACATGCAACATCTTAGTTTAATATTTGCTTCTTTACAGGGCGAAAATCGTAATAAATTGTGCATGTACACACATGTAGGCTTACATGCGTTGTCACCACTCGGACACCCACAAACATTTACATACACATGTCTGAACACAGACTGGCTATTTCCAGTTGGTGGAAACATTGTGTTTGGAGAATCTATTGTGGTTAGTTTCAGATAAAGTCATTTATGTTGGAATAAAATCAACTATGGAATATCAAAACCATGCCTGAATGTATTTTTCCTACCCACAAGATCCAGATCTTTATTTGCTAGTTCTTGCCACGGTACTTTGGGTCTAGCACTTTCACTCCCAATTCTCCTCGCATCAGTAACATCATTCTTCACAAAGGGCGTATTGATGGTCAGTTGGCCACTTTTTTGACGTGACATTAACCAACTATAGTCGTTTCTAATAATTTTACCATGCACATACTTTATTTTCACACATCTTGATATTGACACTTTAAATTAATTTAATTTCATTGTGAACATTTTGTTTATATATGATCCAGCATTTTGCTGTCATATATGGTTGGGTTGTGGCTTTTCCTCAGAGCTTATCTTCAATTTGATTGGAATTTTATGATTACGTCAATTCTTGTTATATTCTTGTTCACATGCTTTCAATTGTGCCTATCCATGTTGCATAAGGGTGATCAAAGAAAAACGAATTACATTATCTTTTGTTGCCTCTAACATAACTCGAATGCATGCAGACTTCTACATGTACTCCATGTTTCTTCTAGTTAAGATCCTAAGATTCTAAAGTGTATTTCTGTTACTCTATTTTCTGAATCACCGACTATATGGTTATCCATGAGCTTAATGTTGGTCCAATGGATTATGAACTAACAGCGATCATCATCATTTCTATCCTCAATTCCAAATACTCTGGGTCACCTATTCAACCCTTCTTTTCCATTCAGCTTTGTTTTGGGTCATCGTCTCACTTTTCGTAGATTGATCTGTGTATAATTATTATATGAATATTTTTTATTCCTTTTAATGTCCTAATTATACAAGCAGTTTTAAACATCACATATGTCCAGAAAACTCGGATATGGTAATGGCACATTCTTTTGTTGAATCATTTACAGAGCTGACCGAAGTTCTCGATCATAAGCTTTCTCAGATCAACCAAAGCCATCGACAAATCCTTTTTCTTAACACTATACTTGTTAACCTCTTTATGAAAAAAGTAGCCGTAGATAACTAGATATAGTTCTATTCTTGTAAAGCTATATGTATGGATGTGTGTTTCGCGTCTAAAACAGATTCTCAATGAGCATCTTCTGTAGCTTCTTACTTTGTTTAGGATTTAATGCTTACATAGTTTTTGCTTGATTACTTGAACATTGTCTCTATGCATGTAATGTTAGCCGAAGTTTTTGTTAGCCATGCAACAATTATTTCCTTCACAATATATCCAAACTTCAAATAAGTTGCTACATCTGTATTTGGCCTCTTATGTACCAACCTTTACAGCGTCCTTACCGAGGATCAATAGAAACAACGCAAATGCAACATGGGTTTGATCGTCCTCGTCGTTATCTTCATCTGAGTCTCAGTTCCAACTATGCTAGGATTGGTTACACGGATCTTTCATTTCCATTCAGCTCTATTATGGGTTATATTCTGGTTGAGATGTAGAAATTCAAAATTTCTCGTTATAAGCTCTTCCAATATTAATTTAAACCTTCCTCTACTTCTACTAATTGTGGTTGACTCAATAGCATTGCTTCGTATAAGCACATGCAATATGTGTTTGATCCTGCCACTAATTTTGTAAAAATAGCTTCAGTAAAGGAAAATTTCATTTCAAACTCGTGCAATGATGTAACAACTCAGTACACTGATAGATAATGCAAATTACCTAGTGGAGGAAGGGGCTGCAGCCTACTGGGATTGTGTGCAACTTTATGTGTCCAGACATGCATGTGGGACAGGCGTGCTTCTACGATTGAGATGCGCCGACAAAAGGCAGCAATCCATTAAATGTAGATTGGAGGTTCCAAATTTGTGTATCGGTTTACCACGAGTATGATTATAACCTGCGTGTTTAACGTGGTTTCGCGAATTTCTACAGTTGTCTTTATAAAATACTAGTCAGCACGTCTGATATAAAATAATCTTTTTTTGTCGGTGCAGAGATTTTCAGTCACTTCCGGACCTTCCTGAGTTCCCTTTGTCATTGAAATCCAACGAATACGAGTTGCCTAGCATTCGCCTATCATGGGGAGGTGGAAATCGTCAAACTGTCGTTCAGAGCCTAAAGGAGCACCTCAGGGACGATGAGGAGAATGATATAGGAAATATTACGGATTAAAACCACGACGCATAATATTCAGATTACCTACTAATGGCACGAGGATGAATCTGTATATCTGCTCAACAGAAACATTGGCTGGATTGCTGGTATATCTGTGTGCCTCTGTAAATTTTACCTTGAAAGTAAACACATAGAACCTTGACACCTTAGCTTTTAGACGTGGCTTCCTACTGTACTCCCTGTTCTACACTTGTTCGCAGATGCTTCTTCCGCGAAATGCAAATTGAAACTAATGTAACAGGTCGTATTCTGTCTTTAGTATCTGAACTTTTAAGGTCATTTCTTCTGAATTACGTTGTCGTATTGCTATGTTATAAAACTTATTTCTTAAGTTTAAATGAGATCTCTCACTATTTTAAATTACGCTGCTCCATTTTTGCCATCTCATTGTGATCACGTGACATGTTATCTTGGCATCGCCATTTATTTGAATAATAAAATTTAAGTGACAAAATTCAAATTGATTATATTTGTGTACATCCATTCCATCCAGTTTGGCAGCACACCAGAAAAATGTTATTCCACTCTTGTTTTGCAGACGTTGTCGTCGGCAGAACATTAACGTTAGAGAAGGGAGGCTAGCTTATAAAAGGCTCGTGTCCTGCGGCTAGCAAATAATTGATTGTTCCAGACTTTCGGATGACGGAAAATTAACCGATGCAAACATTGAATATAGCGGTTTGTTTAGCAATTAAGAAGATAGACAATTACACCTTAGTTACGTTTTAGGACCCAAGTTGGTCCAACATATAAAAACTACACATGGCAGCCCGATATTTACATTAGCAGTCAGCGATTCCAACCCGTCATTATTCCCAAAGAAACTTCAACTCATGGATCGGCTGCGCTCCTTGGTGCCATTGTCACTCCCTCGTCCCTCTTCCTAGGGTGGCAATCGGGTTTGGGTTGACCGGATTTTATTTTGGCTCATTCCGGGTCAACACTTTTTGGATTGACCCTAAATTTACAAAATATGAATTTTCAGGTCAAAATTCCCGATCGTAACCCGACCCGCTAATATTTTTGGGTCTATCGATCCAACCCGTAAATCCAAGTACCAAGAGATTTTACTTTAATGTTAGGATTTGTCTAATCATGTCAACGAATTTCAACGTAAACAAACTATGGGTATGATTGAGAAACACATATAAAGCTTATTTTACCCTTTTCAAGAGTTTAAGTACATTCATAAAACAATTAGCACAGTAAATTATACAAATAAATATAAAACTATGTAGAATTATCAAAATAAACTTCATGAGTGATGGTCAAAATTCCCGATCGTAACCCGACCCACTAATATTTTCGGGTCTATCGATCCAACCCGTAAATCCAAGTACCAAGAGATTTTACTTTAATGTTAGGATTTGTCTAATCATGTCAACGAATTTCAATGTAAACAAACTATGGGTATGATTGAGAAACACATATAAAGCTTATTTTACCCTTTTCAAGAGTTTTAAGTACATTCATAAAACAATTAGCACAGTAAATTATACAAATAAATATAAAACTATGTAGAATTATCAAAATAAACTTCATGAGTGATGGGCTAGTAACATAATAGGTCATTATGTGTCTCAAACTTTAGTATTTAATTTTGAATATATAATTGTGAATTTCGGGTCCGTCGAGCCAATTCGGGTCTAAAATCCAAACTTGGACCCGGCCGTAAATTAATTTTGGGTTCTTCGGGTTTAGGTAAATTTCGAGTCGGGTCGAAAAACCTTAGATCCTAACCTGCATACAAATTTCGGGTTCAGATCAGGTTAGGTCTTGTTTTGCCAACCCTATCTCTTCCTACCTTCTATTGATCTTAAAGTTCAAGGAGACAGAAGCGAGAAGCAGATAAGGGTATCACACAAGCTTTTTTGTGCGACACCAATCTTATTTATATGTCAAGTGTATGTTATACTGTAGTTGACAGAAGAGAGAGGTAGTGCTAGACATAGGAGAGAAGGAGTCGGCTCGCAGGCTTGACAGCTCTTAAATAACACAAGACCATATCATGTAGCTAGTTTAGTGACTCTAACAACTCGTTGCAAACTGGGAATGTGATAACATCATGCTCAATATGGTGATAAAAAACCGAACAATGTGTTTAGAAGTAGCCTTCCTGAAGCATTAGCAAGCTGCTCCTTTGTTGTGACAAACATGGTAACTATGTTCCCAAGAGCAACCTTCTCTCGTATGTCGTGATAATCAAGTTTGATATGCTTTGTTCTGGCATGAAGAACCGGATTAACTATCTGGTGTAAGGCACTGAGGTTATCACTGAATAGTGTAGCTGGAGTGGATTGTGGCACATGTAGATCTCATAGTACACTACTACATAAAAGCTTTTTAGCGTCAGTTATTTAAACTCTTTAGTGTCGGTTTCAAAGCGACACCCAAGTGGGTGCCGCTAAAGGGGGACACCTTCGGCGTCGGATCTCAACCGACGCCAAAACATTTTTCGCCACCGAAAACGCACCAGCAAAGGGACTATATGCGTCGGTTGTTTAGTAAAAACCGACGCCCAAACTCTTCCCGCCACCGAAAACGCGCCAGCAAAGGGACTATAGGCGTCAGTTGTTTACTAAACAACCGCCGCCAAAACTCTTCCCGCCACCAAAAACACGCCAGCAAAGGGATTATAGGTGTCGGTTTTCTAAAAGAAACCGATGCCACATCATCTGAACCGACATTGATTTTGTGATAATAACTGACGTCATATCCCCTGCCTGCCAGCACGGCCGTGGTGGTACATGGTCACATAGACGTCGGATTTAGGTGAAAAACTGCCGCCGTATAACATAGGTGTTGGTTTTGTTCAAATAATCGACGCCTATGTTTTGAATTTTTTTTTTTCTGTCAGTGACCTGCTGTGGCTGGTCGCAGGATGAGAAACCTGCAGTTCAGTTATGAACTGCAGGTTTTACGACATCCATTGATATCAGCCAACAACATGCCACAAACCTACAAAATTAACATGATGGACAATATTATATATATGTGATTCACACTCATGTATAAGAATATTTAATTCATATTATTTTTTCATCACACGCATGTAGAAACCAGTAGCAACCTGCAGTTCCATTTATTTCATCTCTTTTCACATTCAGACACATGTAGAAACATTCATGTATTGATGATTTTCACAGACATATGACAATTCATAAAAATTCATTCACATTCACACAATTAATTATGAGAACAAAGTTATTCTTTATTCATCATTGTCATCATTGTCAGCAAAATCATATTGAAAAATTCCCACTCTTTGCGGGGCTTTTGCCCAATCTTCTCTTACAGCATCTAATTCATCTCTCGTATAGGGAGCATGTACATCGAAACGTTTGCACCTGTGTTGAAATCCTCAGTTTTAAAGACCTACAAAGAGAATGACGTATATACATAATTATAATAATATATAATAAGATTTATATATTTCATATTATCTAACGAGACTATGTATAATACTTGTTGTATGTTATCGATTTCCAATACGGCATGTTTGATGATTAGGTCCATAAATCGCATCACATAGTAGGCACATGCCCAGCCGTTGTCTTGTGTAGCACACTATAAATTGAAACATACAAAATATTCAAAAATACAAATAAGCACAGTTCACATAAATAATATATACATTGGAGTCAGGAAATTACTTTCACATTCTCCCAAATGAGTGTCAATTTTTTTTCCTGGGGACCTTTCCTCCAGCTTTTTTGTACTCTTGTAAAGCCCTATATATGTTAATGTAACACATTAAATTACATAATTAAATAGTAATGCAGTAACAGATGTTAACAGATATAAAAACATAAAATATTTCTCACGAGAATAATGGCCTTTTAATTGCATGTCCATATAATACATCCAACGCACTCCCCACAGGATCTAGATAATAGACGGTGAATGTCTTGGGAACAATAACTAATAACTCCCAATGCTTAGCACTACATGTAAGAAAGTAGAAAATTAATAACTCAATATCCGCAATAAAAATGTAATTTGCTTAAGTCCAAATTACAAGCAAAGTAAACTTACTCGACATTAAATGGAGCTATTATCACCGTCTTATTATTTTTACCAAAATATTCAAAAGCATCATAGCAGTATGAAGTAAATGAATACGGGTCTGTATCTACAAGACTAATCCAAGATGGAACCAAAAATCCCACATGGGAAAACCAAAAATATGTACATGTCTTGTGTAAGTGGCTGCAAAATATATATTACGTATACATTAATATATAAGAAACCAGATTGCCGTATATAAAACAAGGTATATGGATGTATAAACCAGATTGTCGTATGCATTAATATCACCATATCCACAGCTCTATCATAGATGTGTTCAACCATTCATAACTAAACAACTCCAAAGTATCTTGTATAAATATGTTGTTTCCGAATGTTTGACCTGCATTAATACGTATCCAAAACTTATATTACGTATGCATTAATATGTATGTTAAATTTGTATAAATAGATTGTTATCGTATGATTTACCTACAGCATTCTCTGGAATAGTAACATTTATAGGGCAATTTGGATTATGTTCGTCGATCCATACTGTCACACTCCTACAATTAGGACCTATCGAGGCGTGTAGGTCCCCTGGAAGCCAACTTGGTAGTCGAGGAGGTGGAGGCCGAGATGTAGCGGGTCTCGTATTTTTGACCTGTATATATAATTTCATATCAATTGACTCATATATATATACACACTAACAAATTAAAGTAATGAAAATTTATCATACAATATCAGTATAGAGGACATCCACTTCAGGCCACAGTATCACTCTGCCTACTGCCTCACCAAGTGTTTCGGCATCTGGGTGTGTATGAGGCAGTGCAAGATTCGTCCAGCCAGGGAGTATATGTATCGGGCTCACACGTACCATGTCATCTGGTACTGGACTCCCATGAAACATGCACCCTTTAAGGGGTGGGTAAGCCGATGCCTCTGCAACGATATATCCTTCACTTTTTAGTCGGCATGGCTTCAACCCCTATAAATTTACGTAAAGAATGTTATATGCATATATACACAAACATATGATCTTGAACAGACTAGCTATTATATATGCCATAAAAATACTTACAGAGGACGTGCTAGGTTGTGGGTCTATAGGATTACTCCCAACCTCTGCAGTACGAGTAGTAAGATAAGAGAGGTTCGCCACAGGTACTGTCTGAGTGGCAGTCTGAGACGTCTGCCACTTGTTAATTGCTTCACGGAGTCTTTTATCAAGTACTTCCTCGACTCTCCTATCAACTAAGGAATCTACCTATACATGGATAAAAGAAATGCTAGTTTCTGATTATTGAATTCTCTTTCGCAATAGCGTTCTACAATAAGAATAAGTTACCTCAGCTTGTGAAAGTCCCACTTTTGCGACAGGTTTGCGCTGGGATGGCCCAAAGAACGCTTTGATGCCCACACCAGTGCCTGCACCCCTTACATGTCCAGGATGCTCGGGGTTACCCAGAGAAACTGTCAGTTCATCCCTTGTGCCCTGAGGGATGAACTTGCCTTCCTTCCTCTGCTCGTGTAGTTCTCGCTAATCACCATCAACAAAAATTTGTAAGTAAACATAACAATAATCAATATCGATAGATTGCTCTAAGAGTTTATTTTTACCATTTTTGCAGCCGCCTCAGCGGTTGCGGGCTTCGGTATCTCTCCCTTCTTGTTTTTCCTCCCAGCTATCCACATAACATTATGAGGCAGAGGTGCGAGACCAGCAGTAGAGGACTCTGCAGTCTCCTGAGTAGCAGTAGGCTGAGTAGACTCAGCCTGTAGTCTTTGGTGAACGCCTGCATATTCTCTTGGACCCATTGTGTGGTTGTGCACATTCAGTGCACGTCTTGCTCGTTGAGCATCGCTGATAGCCTAGTTAGTAAGCACATTGATTTGGTTAGTAACACTAAAGGTTAATCTTGAATAGGTGAATACATAAAAATGTATATTAATTAAATTGGGAGTGACGCTTAATACCTTGAATTCATCTGTTTTTCTTTGGGTAACAAACTCCTCCCATTCTTTGGGGTCCAAGTAGTTCCATTGATGTGTGGCTTCCTTCCTCCTATATTTATTTTTCAAAGAGAATACAAACAAAAATTATTAGTGTAGAGTTAGTGAAATACTGATCAATGTCTAGAATTGGAATCAATCAAGAACCTATTCTCAGCATCGCGTATGTAATCTCGGGTGAAATTGGTCCTATAGTTCCTTAGGACCCTCCCACAACGTTACATCACACATTTACGATGCATCTTTTCATCCAGATCAAATATGTTCTACAAATTAAATAGAATTGTTATTAACTAGTATCCTAAAAGTTAGTAATCTACACAAATAGAATTACAAATAATAATAACTCACACATAGTTCCTTCCATATGTGGTCTTTCTTCCCCTTAGGAACTTTATGCCATGATTCTAGGATAGGATTGCAATGGCTGCGAGTAAGAACCCCAAGATATGAAACAAATGAGTTGTGATTCACTCCATATGGATTTCTTGCCTGATCGAAATCCACAACCAATTTGGTTCCATTGCCCCTTTGATGTATTAACTTGTTCATCATTGTGATGCCCCTCACTTTCTCAATTTTCTTTTGCTGCTCATCAAGTGCTGTAATTTCTTCAGGGGGTACATCACCAACCTAAAATTTGATAAAAAAAACACACTTACATAATATAATTATAAATGAACATATACATAGAAACCTCAGGGATATATTCTTAAAACTTACATTGTCAGGAGGTGCAAGCACGTCCTCACCCTCACGGTGATCATCAGCATGGTCATCATGGGAATGCTCAGCCATCTGAAAGTTCACATTCAAATTATAAATTTCACATTGTAAAGTAACATTAATTATAAAGTTCACATTGTAAAGTACACATTCACATTGTAAACTAATTCACATTGTAAAGTTCACATTCACATTGTAAAGTTCACATTCACATTGTAAAGTAATTCGCATTGTAAAGTCCACATTCACATTGTAAAGTTCACATTCAGAAAAATAAAACATAATAAAAATATAAACATCCATGCCTCTAATATTGTGATCTTTTATCAATTAGCAATCCTTCATTATGATCCCCGCGAACATACAAGTCATTGTGATCCCCAGCTTCAATGTTTGGTGGTGTTGGCAACCCAACTGAGAATGGACTGGAGTCCTCATACTTATCATAGTACTCTTCTTCATCTATAGGATCTTCAATGAGCTGTCTTTTACCATGAAGAACAACTGACCATTTATCATTTGCAGGATCATCGATATAAAATATTTGTTTCACCTGTGATGCCAATATGAATGGTTCACCCTTCTCGCCAATCTTTTCAAAGTTCACTAACGTGAAACGCAATTCATCCACTATAACTCCTTTGTTGTTGTCAACTCAATTACATTTAAAGAGTGGAATTCTGAAATCTACATAGTCAAACTCCCATATGTCTTCAATGACACCGTAATATGACATTTTAGCTTCATGTGGACTTTTATCCTTTGCACTTGCAAAAAACAATGAAGACGCTTGAAGGGTGACCATGCTGTTTTGGACGACACTCTTATCATCTTGACACTTTGTGTAATATGAGAAACCATTTATGTCAAACCCTTCATAAGACATAACATTCAATTTTGGTTTAAAGGTGAGGCATTTGATGGTTTCAGTAAGATTATCTAGTATTTGAGATAGTTGATGTAAGACTTTATCTTCAAACCACTTAATAAATGTCTTGTTATGCTCTCTAGAAAGCCACATTGTATTGGCTCGAGGATATTGTCTCTTGATGAAATTGGTATGTTCCTCGATATAAACACTCACTTCGTCCATGTTGTGTAAAATATACAAGTGACCTTACTCCAACTGCTCACGACTGATTACTTTCACTCGTGATCCCAAAACTCCTTTGCCAAAATGCTCCTCAATATTCTTGTCATTCACAGGAGCGTCATTACCACTCAGAAAGTCATTGCAAAAATCCATAACCTCTCTCGCCACATAACCCTCAATAATACTCCCTTCAGGCCGATAACGGTTTCGAACATCACCTTTAAAAATGCTCATGTATTGTTCAAAGGGATACATCCAATGCAAGAAAACTGGTCTCAATATTTTCACTTCCCTAGTCAAGTGGACAACAAGATGTACCATGATATCAAAGAATGACGGAGGAAAATACATCTCAAGCTGACATAGGGTAACAATCACTTCTCTTTGCAAATTATCGAGAGTATCAGGGTCAATAACTTTGCTGCACAGACTGTTGAAAAAGAAACAAAGTCTGGTGATTGCAAACCTTACATGTTTCGGCAATATAGATCTAATTGCCACAGACAATATTTGTTGCATTAGAGTGTGACAATCATGAGAGTTAAGACCTATCAACTTCAGATCTTTCATTGATACCAATGTACGGATGTTGGATGAGTAACCCTGTGGCACCTTAACATTTACCAAGCATTCACAAAATGCTTTCTTCTCCTTTCTAGACAACGTGTAACAAGCGGGAGGTAAGTATGTTCTCTGATCGCTACTAACTACTTCTGTTAATTATGTCCTTATTCCCATTTCACGTAGGTCCATTCTGGATTTTATCCCATCTTTAGTCTTACCTGGTATATTCAACAGAGTACCGATGACGCTATCACATACATTTTTCTCAATGTGCATGACATCGATGCAATGCCTGACTGTCAAAGAACTCCAATAAGGAAGATCCCAAAATATCGAATTCTTCTTGAATAAAGACTTGTCACTCCTTGTGGCCATCGTACATTGTGATCTCTTACCAAATTCATTGGTGATGTCTTTCACTCTTTCATAAACATCCTCCCCTGATATAGGTTTAGGTGCACTACGTTCCTCATTCCATCCATTGAATGCTTTGCGCAACCTACAATACGAATGAAATTTTGGAAGAAATCTTCGATGAGTAAGATATACAGTCTTGCCTCCGTGTTTTAGTCGTATTGAATCAGTGTTCTCTTCACATATAGGACACGCTTTAGATCCTTTGACACTATATCCAGACAAATTCCCATATGCTGGAAAGTCATTCACAGTGCAAAACAACATAGCATGCAAACAAAATGTCTCTCTTCGTGAAGCATCATAGGTCATCACACCTTCACCCCAGAGCTTCTTCAAGTCATCAATCATAGGTTCAAGATAAATGTCGATATCATTTCCAGGTTGTTTAGGGCCCGATATCAAAGACGACAGCATAACATACTTATTTTTCATACACAACCAGGGAGGAAGATTGTATATAACAAGCATAACTGGCCAAGTGCTATGTTGGCTTCTCAATGTCCCGTATGGATTCATCCCATCTGTACAAAGCCCAAGTCTTAGATTCATGTCCTCTTTACCGAATTCAGGGTACAATAAATCAATCTTCTTCCACTGTGGGGAATCAGACGCATGTCATAGGATCCCATCATTATTTTTCTTAACATCTGCATGCCACCTCAAATTCTTTGCATCTATAGGATTGGCAAACAAGCGTTGAAACCATGGTATTATATGTAGATACCACATCACCTTGGCGGGAGAACCAGTTTTGGACTCCCCCAAAGTCATCAATTTATACCTTGACGCACCACATTTCAGACAATCTTTCAAATCCACATAGTCCTTTTGAAATAATACACAATCATTCTTGCATGCATGTATCTTCTTGGCCTCCATTCCCATTGGGCACAACAATTTCTTTGACCGGTATGTTGAGATCGGCAGCTCGTTTCCTTCAGGAAGAATTTCTTTCAACAAAGACAACAATGACGTGAAGCTTTTATCGCTCCATCAATTGTTAGCTTTCAGTTTATACAATCTCAACACAGCACTAAGCTTCGTAAACTTACAACCCATGTATAACGGTATCTCGGCATCATGCACAATGTTTCTAAACATGGGAGGTGGATCAGTTTTGGTGTGCTCTACCCCACAACTATCCAGCATCGCATCAACGATGTCTACTGGAACTGATTCGTTCACATCTACGTCATCGAAGGCAATTTCTTCTTCCACACAAGCACTGCTATCGACATCCACTGGTTTCGGGTTTGAAATCTCTCCATGCCAGTGTCATTTTGTATAGCCTTGTACAATCTCGTTGCACATGACATGACTTCTGGTTTCGTCACCAGTACTAACTTTCAAGTTGTTACCGCAATGCCTACATGGATAGTAGAACCTATCTCCAGGTTGTTTCCTATGTTCCTCAGAAAATCTAATAAACTGATCAAGACCAGAAATAAACTCTGGGGTGCAGCGATTGCGAATGGGCATCCATGATCTATCCATTCTATGGTCAAAGAGAAAATAAGTATAGATTACAACAATATTAGGGTCTAGGGTAAACAGATTAGAGTTTATGGTTAAAACTTTAGGGTTTTATACATGTGATGTCATTCTTATATATAATAAATGTGTACTACCTACCCATTCTTGAACACCTAATCTCACTAGTATGTGTATAATGTGTATTGGGTTTTCAAGGAAATTTCGGCAGCATTTCCCCACTGTTCTCCAAGTACATATGTATTTAGAGAACAAACGAGGAAATGCTACCAAAATTTTCTCGAAAACCCAATACACATTATACACTTACATCCTAAGTGAGATTAGGTGTTCAAGAACAGTCCCAAACCGGGGACTATCTAAGATTTACTCCTAATGAGTAAATCTTAGACAGGTTTCTAGGCCAATAAATACATGTGTTGTCATTCTTATATATAATAAATGTGTACCACCTATCCCATTCTTGAACACCTAATCTCACTAGTAAGTGTATAATGTGTATTGGGTTTTCAAGAAAATTTCGGTAGCATTTCCCCACTGTTCTCCAAGTACATATGTACTTAGAGAACAAACGGGGAAATGCTACCAAAATTTTCTCGAAAATCCAATACACATTATACACTTACATCCTAGGTGAGATTAGGTGTTCAAGAACAGTCCCAAACCGGGGATTATCCAAGATTTACTCCTAATGAGTAAATCTTGGACGGGTTTCTAGGCCAACAAAATCATATCATTAAGAGCATGGTTTCATGTTAGGTCATCATAGGTCATAATAATCCACTAGAATGAGCAAAAAAGGTCTCATGGTGTTAAAATAGCATAAAAGTATTAGATCTTGATTCTAGAGTATACAAGACATAATAGTGACTACTGATTTTGTGGGGTGATATCATTTCATGGGATTTATAGATTCAAACTTAACAAGTGTACAAGTTGCATCATTTTAATACTCTAAAGGTGACTAGTGGGTCATAGCACATAAAAGATACATTACAAGGAAAGTAAGCAAGCTAGCTCAATTAACACTCATCTCAAGGGAACAATAGTTACTGAGGTACCAGGAAAGAGTGATTTTAATCACTAAGATCATACAAGTAGCAATGTTGATTAAGTCTATGTGATTTAAGATCAAATAGTGTAATAAAATAGGGTTTTGGGGGGATGTTTATCTCTGTTTGAGCCCAGCCGGGCGTAAGCAGGGAGAGAGGACGAGATGGAGGGCAGGCGAGCAGGCAGACGGCGGTCAACATCCAGGCAAGCAGGGAGCCGGTAGGCAATCGAGCGGGCAGCTGGCGAGTAGGAAACAGGCAGGTAGCCGACGAGCGAGCAAGGAGGAGGGAGAAGGGTGGCGGTGAGCAGTCAGTCGGTGAGCATAGAGGGAATAGCAGTGGCAGCAGTGAGCAAGGAGAACGGCGGTGGCGGCGGCGAGCAAGGAGAACGGCGGCGGTGGATGGTGGCGCATAAGGAGGGAGTCTGCTTGCTCACTGGAATCACCAGACCCTAAAATCGGCTTCGATTGCAATGAAATAGAGAAAGGGGAAGAGTCGGGCTCGCGCGTGCGGGTGGTATTAAGTTAACATTTGGTGTTGGTTATTAAATAAAACTGACACATAAAACTAAAGGTGTCAGTTCTACACAAAAACCAACACCTGTTATCAATGATAGTCGTCGGTTTTAACTAGAAAAAAAACCGACGTCTATCTACATATGCCGATTAAAAATTTTGTTCTCAATTAATTACCATAGTCGTCGGTTTTTTTTAAAATCTGACGCTCAAAGGGTGTGAAAAATTTCCCACGAACAGCGCGGGAAAACCCATAAGTGTCGGTCATTGTTGTAAAACTGACGATCAAAATGTGCCCAATTTTTGTTTCGTGAATAATCTTTAGTCATCGGTTTATTAGTTAATGACCGACGCCATATGTTAAATTTTGGAGGTAATTTTTTTCACTGGAAATTTTGGATTTGGCGGTTAATTTTAGGCGTCGGTTTTTTATTAAGGAACCGACTCTGAATAAAAAGTGATACCCGTGTCTGGTCGCCCTTCACAGATTGATGTCAGTTTATTTTATAAACCGACGCTTTATTGTTTAGGTTTCGGTGTATTTATGCAACCGACGCCTTTAAAAGTGACGTTATAAGCCATTTCTATAGTAGTGGTACCTAAGAAAACTATGTGAGTTCAATAGTAGTCAATGCAAGAAATCTTTATTCTGCTTTAGTGTTGGACCTGGAGACAATTTTTTGCTTCTTTGATTGCCAAGATACATAGGTTCGTCCTAGAAAGATACATAATCTATTCATGCTTCGTCGAGTGAGTGGACAACCAACCCAGTCGACATCGGAATAAGAAATAATTGGTTGACTTGAATCAGAATATATTTGGAACCCCAGGTTCAAAGTACCTTTGATATATCATAGAATTTTCTTGACTAGGGCAAGATGAGGGGTTGTAGGATTACGTAAACACTAGCAGGCGAGATTTACTCCATAAGAAAGATCAGGTCTGGTGAGGGTCAAGTATTATAAGGATCCCACAGTTCTTCTGTATGAGCTTGGATTAGGAAAAGGTTCTCCTACTTGTTTTATATAAGTCTCGTGGAAAGTATGCACTGACACGAGAAGGAATTGGCTTGCAGTCCATCACATCATCTCTATGTAGTATCTCATATGTGTGTCTACTTTGGTGAAGGAGAAGACCATCTTCATTGTAGTCAGCTTGGATTCTACGGAAGTAATGTAGTTTATCTAGATTGTGAAGACTGAATTCAAGCTTCAAATTTTAAATGAATTGTTTTACGGTAAAGTCATTATTACTAGTTATTAGAATATCATCGACAGAAGGTACATAAGATTGGAACCATCATTATATATGAAGAGGGAGGAATCAACATAACTAGATAAGAAACCCATTTCAAGAAGATAATGACTGGTGTGATTGGACCATGCTCTAGGTACTTGCTTTAAGCCATATAGGGCTATGTGTAATTTGCACACAAACTACATATGTTTAAGATACACAAATCCTAGAGGTTATAAATTTTAGTATCCAGATCTCCATATAGAAAGGCATCACAAACATCTAGTTGTAGAATATTCCATCCTTTTGAAATAGTAACAGTACATACAACATTAATGGTTGGAGATTTAATAATAGGACTGAAGGTCTCCATGTGGTCAATACCTTCTTGGTGAAAGCCCTTCGCTACTAAACATGCCTTTAATCACTCTAAAGTTCCATCAGCATTAACTTTTGTTTTAAATACCCACTTACACCTCATAATATTGTAATGTGTATCAATTTTAGCAAGACTCCACATTTTATTTTTAAGTAATGCATCAAGTTCATATTGCATTGCCGCTTTCTATCCTTTGTCTTGAAGAGAAGTTTTAATATTTTGTGGGAATAATGGTACTCCAGTGACATTGAGAACATACTTAGGATTTGGTTTGATAACACCAAGTTTCCCTTTGTTATCCACTTTGTGATTGTTGTGTTGTGGATCCGATACAAACACAGGTGTCTCTGAAACAACAATAATTGGAGAGTGAATAGGTTTTGAGCTAGATGGACTTTGCTACAATTAGGTGATAGTGAATTAAATAATTGAGAATCATTTCCTTGAGTAGGATTGTATGTAGTAGAGATAGGTAGGGGAGGTGCTGCTATGTTGTTGATCACTATCATTCACAGGTAACATATGAGAGATGGTTTTTCCAAAAAGTAAACTAGAGTTAGGTAATAGATGATTATCACTGTTGTATAAGAGATTGTCGTTTAGATCACAGTTGTCTGTAGGAGTATACAACTTCTCAGTTGGTTGTGGAGTGACAAGCTTGTTGTTAGGGACATTGAACAAGTGTAAAATTCTAAAGTAGCTTAAGAACATATTACTATTAGATTGATCTACTGACTGTTAGAAAGGAAATATGCTTTCACTAAAAATATGTTTTGAGACAAAAATTGTGTTAGTTGGTTGATGCAAACATTTGTATCATTTGTACTATTCACTGTAACCAATGAAGACACAAGGTAGAGACCTAGGATCCATCTTATCAGTGGTGTAGTCTTGAAGATAAGGGTAGCACAATGATCCAAACACCCGCAAATGGTTGTAAGAATGTATCTTTGAAAAGAACAGTTCATATGGCAACTTTTGATCCATGACATGTGTAGGAAGTTCGTTAGTCAAATAAATAGCAATAAAGAATGCATCAACCCAATAGCTCTTGGGTACACCTACATCGAACATCATAGACAACCCTAGTTCCAAAATATGTCTATGTTTTCTTTCAACCAGACCATTTTGAGAAGGATCACGAGGACAAGGCATTTGGTGAATTATCCCTTTGTTAGTGAAAAGTTATTTAAGTTTTAGGTTAACAAACTCACCACCACTGTTACTTTGAAAAATCTAAATGGACATTTGAAACTGAGTCCTTAAATTTTATGGAAGGGAAACAAACATTCAAAAAAATCACTTTTATGTTTCATAGGTAACAACAAACTATTTCTGTTGTACTACGTAAACGGGATGTGAGAGAACCCTCTTTCAGTCCTCCTGCTCCCAATAGGATCAAGAGATCAAGCTCTCCCTTCGTTTTTGTTGATGAAAGGCGAACAATCAACATTGCAAGAAAATAGAGAGCCCCCACCCTTTGATTCCCCGCAACCCAGAAAGAAAGTGTATCATCGTATTCCAATCATGTTCTTGCTCTTTCATTCCCTTTGGGGCCCTAGGTTGAGGAAGAAGCATATCGAGAGACGACCTTCTTCGTATGCTCTTCTTGAAGTTGAGTGAATTGCATGGTAAATACTAGTAGGGCCTTATAGTTTAATTGGTTAAAATGTACCACTCATAACAGTGATATTGTAGGTTCGAGCCCTACTAAACCTACCACCACTACATCGAATTCCCCTATAATCATCAAGGAGAAGTACATAGTAGAGAAAGTTATGTCTGGAAGGCATAGGAGTCTTGCCCCATACATCACAGTGAATTCTATGAAATGGTCTAGTAGACCTTATGTGTCTATTAAAAACTGGTAGTTTTCTATGTTTACTCAACTCGGAGTTGTTATATGTATCATTAAAGGAAGAAAAACAATCAATGTTCCTATCACTCATAAGTTGGTGAAGAACATGCTTATTGGGGTGACCAAGTCATTTGTGACACACTTCACCGTACGTTTTATTGCATCTATTGAAGAAAATAGCTATTTTCACTGAGTCTTTATGTTGAGGAAGTTGTATATTGACAATAAGAAGAAGATACATTCCATTCTTACACGTTCTAGGGCCCGGATCATGTGACTGATAAATTCCTTCACACAAACCATGTTTTTAGTGAAGACAACATAGTAGGGAAATGAAGAGGTTAATCTAGAAGCAGATAAAAAACTTCTTTTAATGTTTGGGACAATAAGAACGTCTTTCAAAGGTATACCTATAAAATTATGTAACTTGTTGTCTCCAACATGTGTTATGGTGGCAAAGTCACCATTGTTGGATCAATGGGCTCTTGGGGGGGGGGTAAATAAACTCAAAATGCTTGCACAAAAATTGTTAGACCTTCAAGTTACGACAAGATATAGTATTTTCAGGCATTGAATTTGTAGTGCAACTAAGCATACATAGCAAGGATGAGAGATTGAGAAATCACAAAGAATAAGCTATTTAGAGTGGTTCCATCTCCAAACTAAGAGAAAGTCAGTCCACTACCTAGAGAGATCAAGCTCTAGGATTTTGCGATCCATATATACTTATATTCCATTATAAGACATACAATATGACCTTTCTTTTCCCAGGACAAGGATACCCAACCTCCTTTTTGGACGCTTTGATTTGCAAACAAGAGAGAGAAAGGGGCTCAAGTGGACTGGATGCACTCAACTAAGGCTAGGAGCTTAGTATGAAGAAGCAACCTTGGAAAAAACACCAAGAGGTCCTATTTATAGTTGGGGGTGTCCACTAGAGGCTAGGAGTACTAAAGAATGTTTTCTAGCCATTTGAGGTGTTTCAACAGATATAATTTTGAATTTTGCAACACTCCAATGATTAGAATCACTTTTTTGTACTTTCCATATAGTGCATTCGATCGAGTTTTAATAATAGTAACTCAATCGATTGACTATATGAAAAAGCAAATTTGAAGAAGCATTAGTCAAATTTATCATGGATGAAACTCGACCGATCAATAAATTTAGTTTTTCAGTGTAGGGTGTCGATCGAGTTCTGTGTATTGAAACTCGATCAGACCTGGACATTTGCCAAGATCAATCCAAGGCATTAGCTGAGTTTCTAGGGAGGAAACCTGGTCGATTGAACAACCTATAATCAATTTTAGAAAATGGCATTAGGGTGATTAAATGTTCTAACTAAAGGGTCGTGATTTTTTATCATCTTAGATACATGTCATAGTATCAATACAAATGATTACAAAAATATCCTAAGGGTTTTATGGTGTTTTCCACAAAAGTGTATTTTCATTGCTTTGGACTTGAACTTGATCAAGCTAGGGCTTGATTGAATTGATCATTTTCATGTACCTAATACATGAAATCAATCTCAAGTAGACATATTAGATACATATGAATGGAATGGTTAAGTCATTATCAAAATATGGACAATGTATAACACTCAAGTCAACATTCTCCCCCTTTCTTACAATGGCAAACCATTCCTCAACATATTGAAAAGGATATGAAAATTAAACCTTCACCTTGTAAATTACAAGGGGATACATGAATGAACAATGTTAATTGATCATACTACATGGTTATCTAGAAAGTCACATGATATTTTCAATAATTGACTAGAAAAGGATCACACATGCAATAAATTCAATATGGTTGAGCTCATTTCCCCCATGTGGTACCTTCAATACATGATCTATCATATTCTTCTCTCCCTTTGTCATTACAAGAAGGTAGGGGGTAGAAGAGTTATAAAACACAAGTCTTCACCACAAGTACAAACTACACAAGCAACGACTAATGCAAGCACCAAACACAGACAAAATAGAGAGAAATAAACAATCTAGAGTCATAATCAAAATATGAGAGCATATACCACTAACTCATAAAATGTAACCAAACAAAGAGTTAAGATACATAATATAAAGATTAAAAAACTAGATATGTCCTCTCGATATTAAAACTACAAGCCAAGAAAAATGATGATATGTAAAAAATAGCAAGCCTCAGTTACAATGCCCAAATGTTCAATGCATAAAAAGTCTACAAAAATACATCTACATAAGCACGCTATAGACCAAAAACTAAACATCTAGGCTATCTATATCAACTGGGTCATCATCAAAATCATCATCCTTGAGCTCTGGCTGATAATCCTTGTCATCATCCGAGGGTGCAGCAGTGGCAACACCTGTGGCCTCAACACCATCACCATTATCAGAGGAGCCATCATCACCAACATCACAATCATCCTCAGCATCATCACCATCTCGAGCTTCTTCCTCATCATCCTAGTGAGGCATCCCCTCATTAAAAGGAGGTCCAAAAGCATGAGTACCAATCCATTTGGTATTCTTCTTAGCCCAAGACATGCCTCATGCTGTAATGCATTTTCTTGCAAAAAGGTGGGAGTAGAAACTCCATCATAACCAGCAAGCAGAGTGGAGGTAGGGCCAACAAGAAGAGCCAGAAGTAGAAGATCAGTAAATGAAGGGGTAGGTCCACCATTTAAAGCAGCAGGGGGTGCAGCGGAAGCAGTAGGTTGAGGGTCATGACACAACTAACTATATGCATAAGAAGCATAGTTAGCACCTGGGCATTCCTGGTAGGGTGGGTAGGGATGGCTATAGGATAGGTTCATGTGTGACATGATCTGAACGAGGTCCTGGTGGATGTGGTCCTGAACATGAAAGTTGTACGCCTATTGATGTATCATACATCCCACGAGGGATTCATTGGATACAAAAAGTGAGGTACGGTCAGGTCAAGGTGGTGGTGGTGGTGGAGGGGCCTGGGTAGAGGTAGAGGCACGTGGAGTGGTACAGGAGGTAGGAAGAAATGTTTTCTTGATGGTTGTCTCATTAATGCAAACTCCTTTCTGACTTGGTTGGTAGCCAAGGTCATGGAAGAGATATTTTTCAGCATGGTGAGCAAACACACCATAGATTAGGTTAGGTATTTGAGATGGGTACCCAGTGGTGTTCTTTCCCAAGTCGAAGCAGGTCATATGATGAAGAATATTGAGCCCACTTGACTCTGATATTGTTCAACAGACAGTACATGATCATTGTAGTATTCTCTGCAATCTCTATTTAATTCCACTTGGGATGGATATTGCAATTGACTACTAAGGTAATCAGACATGTCTTGATATCGAGGGAGGAGGAGGGTAAGGTGGACTTCTTCTGGTATAGGACATCAGGCTTCTTCAAGAACTTATGGATATTTGGAAGGGTAAGCACGGGTTCAAAGCTCTTGTAGAAACCTTCAGGGTCCAACAAGTCATGGAAAGAAGGGTAGGAAGCCACCCAAGAAGTGATAGCATCAGTATCGGAAAAATAGGTATTTAATGAATCCTCAGAGATTGTTATCCTGGTACTAGGTATCATCGACGTCAAGATGACTTAGGTATTAGGTGGTGGCACATTGGTGTTGTAGTTCCACATGAAATTGGCATAAAACTCATAGACAACCTTCGTGCTACACATGGCATTTTCAAAGCACGAATGCTATACACACAAAGCACTAAGATAGTGTGCTTTAAACACCTTATCAACCTCCTTAATTACCTCACTCATTGCAAAACAAGGTTCAAACAAAGCTCGAAAAGGAAAGGGATTCCTGGGAAGGAGTTCCTTGTACCTATTCATGACTTGAGATTAGATGAAGGAGGTGCCATCAAAGTAGACATGGCAAGGAGTATAGGAGGAGGACGGAGCTCTAGTTGGACGGAATGTTTCCTACGGTTGGAGGCCTTCAAGGTCAAATTGAGATGCAATGACCACCAAATGAGAGGGAAAATGCAAGAAGTAGCTCGCCAAACCACCTAGTTCATGGTTGGGATAGGCAAGGAGGGCTGGACAGAGGCTAGGAAGGGTGTAGGAGAGGTTCGGCTAGCCTAGGGTTAGAGGGCGAGCACTTGAGGTTGACTATCAGTTGACTTTTTCTAGTTGAGAGGGAGAAAATTCGACTGATTGCTATTTTTAATTTGCGTCCATTTGCATGATCAATCATGTTTTGTGTGTAGGAAACTTGACCAAACTTGTATTATAGATCAGTCCTCATCCAGGGATCGGTCGAGTTGTATCCGGTCAAACTCGGTCGATTGGTCAGCCTGTCCAATACATAAAAAAATCAATTCTAATCCTCTAGAGTGATATATAAATTTATTTCTCTAGCTTTTCATGCATCTTGAACATACTTAAGCACATCCCACTCGTCATTGGCTACTATTTTGTGATAAAACATGTGTTTGCAAAAAATAGCCAAAAATAAGCGAAACAAGGCATGAAAACATAGAAATTATAGCACTTTCAAGTACAACATGACCAATTATGAGCAAGAAACATATAGAAATGATAACATCTAGCTAGATTTCATGTCAATATCATCAAGAGCAGTTATGAGCAGTTTTGATCTAACAAATGTAAATTGCTCTCTAGCTAGAGGTTTAGTGAAAATGTCCACAAACTAATTCTCCGTGTCTACATGTGTGACATAGATAATTGCACTAGTATTATAAAAATAGATGAAGAAGGAACTCTATATATTTAGGTCTACTATGTAATATAGGATTATAAGATAGATTAATTACACTAGTATTGTGACAATAGATAGGAGAAGCATCAAAATGAATGTTAAAGTCTTAGAGCATTTACTTCATTCATAGGAGTTGGGAACAACAACTCACAGTTGCAATGTATTCAGCCTCAGTAGTTGAAAGAGTCATTGTGCTTTGTTTCTTAGAGAACCAAGAAACCAAGCATGGTCCTAAAAAGAAGCAAGTCCCACTTGCGCACTTTCTATCAATCAAACACCCTGCATAATCATCATCACTATAGGTAGTAAGAGTAAAGTCCCTTGACTTGGGATACCATAGTCCAAAATTTTGAGTTTTGGATAGATACCTCAAAATCCTCTTAACATCTATGAGATGTGATTTTCTAGGACTTTATTGAAATTGAGCACACAATCCAACACTAAACATTATGTCAGGTCTAGAGGTAGTTAAATATAATAAACTTTCAATCATACCTCTATATAGATTCTCATCCACTTCCTCACCTTCTTCATCTTTGTCAAGCTTGGTGGTATTTGACATGGGGGTATCCATAGGTTTGGCATTCTCCATCCCAAAGTGATTTAAGAGTTAACTTGTGTGTTTGCCTTGGTTGGTGAAGTTACCTCCTTTGGTTTGCTTGATTTGGAAGCCGAAGAAGAAAGTAAGATCCCCCATCATGCTCATCTCAAATTCACTCTGCATAAGAGAACTAAACTCCTTGCAAAGATCAAGATCATTTCTGCCAAAAATAATATCATATACATAAATTTGAATGATCAAGAAATTGTTAGAAGTGTGTTTTAGAAATAGTGTAGAATCGACTTTGCCCATGATATATCCATTGTCTAGCAAAAAGTTCTTTAATTTCTCATACCAACTCTAGGGACTTGTTTGAGTCCATAGAGAGCTTTTTGCAACAAATAAACATGGTTAGGAAATTTATCATGTTCAAAGTCGGGAGGTTGAGACACATAGACTTCATCTTCTATTATACCATTCAAAAATGCACTTTTAACATCCATTTCATAAAGCAAGAAAAATTTCTATCTAGAGAAGGCAAGTAACATTCTAATAGATTCAAGTCTAGCAACGGAGCATATCTTTCATCAAAATCAATACCTTCCTATTGATTGTAGCCTTGAGAAACTAACCTTGCTTTGCTTCTTACCACTTTGTCACTTTCATCTAGGTTGTTGCAGTAGATTCACTTGGTGTAAATGATATTTATATCATTTGATTTTGGCACTAAGGTCCACACTTTGTTCTTGTCGAACTGTTCTAACTCTTCTTACATGGCTAGGATCCATCCATCATCTTTAAGAGTTGCTTGCACATTCTTAGGCTCAAGTTGTGAGATGAAGGCATTGTCGGCTTGGTCTTTGTTGTATGCATCCCATGTCTTCACCCTTTCAAAAGGATTACCTATGATTAGCTCTTTAGGATGATGTTTTTCCGAGCGAGGAGTTGGATCCTTCTTTTCTTCTTCTTTCTCTTCTTCATCAACTATCACATTTTTTCCTTTATCAACAATATTGAGATCTTTCAAGTGAGGGATCATCTCATCTATAACATCATCATCAACAATATTATTGGAAATAGAGGGGTTTGTTTCAACAAATTTAACACTAATAGACTCTTCAACTTTAGACAATTCAATGTTAAATACTCTATAATCCTTGCTACTTGTGTCATAGCCAAGAAAAGAAGCCTTGTAAGATTTTGTATCAAACTTGTTGAGGGAATCCTTGGTGTTCAAAACAAAACAAGGACAACAAAAATCATGAAATTAATTGATGGAAGGCTTTCTACCACGCAATAACTCATAGGGGGCTTCCTTTAAAGTTGGATGAGTGAAAACCTGGTTTTGCACAAAGCATGAGGTGTTAACGGCTTTGGCCCAAAACTTCTTTGAAATATCATACTCAAGAAGCTTAGTCCTAGCCATTTCCTATAGGGACCTATTCTTTCTCTCTACAACCCCATTTGATTGAGGTGTTCAAGGTGAAGAAATGTTGTGTGCATATCCGAATTCCTCACAAAAATGTTCAAACAAGTCATTTTCAAATTCGCCCTCATGATCACTACAGATAGATACAATCTGGAAAGAAGCTTCATTTCAACTCGTTTACAAAAAGTTGAGAAAATGTTGAGAGTATCATTTTTTGAAACAAGAAAGAAGGTCCAAGTAAAGTGAGAAAAGTCATCGACAATCACAAGGCAAGATTTGCTACCACGAAGAGATTGAGTTCTCACTGGTCCAAATAGATCAATGTGAAGATGTTCAAGAGCTCTCTTGGTACTAAGGACTTCTTTAGATTGAAATGAGGATTTGGTTTGCTTTCATTGGGTACAAGGTCAGCATTCCTCATCCTTCTCAAAATCCAATTTTGGAAGTCCTTTGACCAATTCATTTTTGCTCAACTTCTTCAACCAATACATATTTACATGACCAAGACTACGGTGCCACAAAGAAATATCATTTGAATTGACAACAAGACATCTACCAACACTAGGCTTTATAGAGTCAAGAACAATAACATAGAGATTACCATTCCTAGATCCCTAATATATAACATTGTAGGAGAGGGAATCTAGAAGCAAGCATTCTAGTGATGTAAAAAGAACAAGATAGTTGTTATCACATAATTGACTAACACTAATTAAATTGTAATGTAACCCATCCACAAGAAGAACATTCTTGATTCATAGTGAATCACCTACATCAAACTCATATATCACTTTACCTTTGTTGTTGTCACCAAATGTCACCGATCCTCCTTTCTTCTTTATGAACTGATTGAAATGGTTGATTTCACCTGTCATATGCTTTGAGAAACCACTATCAACAATCCATTTTCCTTTTACCTAAAATAAAGGAATATGTTGATGCCTAACTCAACCCTTGGGATCCTATGTTAGTTTGGGGACCCATTTCATCTTTGGGTTGGTCCCCTTCTCTCTATAAGGACAATAAATAGAGTATTGGTCGACACTCTTGCAATGCACATAAACCATAGGGTTCTTAGAACCGGATGTCTCTCCATGGAAAATAGGAGGTTCCTTGCTCTTTTTCTTACCCTTACCCTTACCCTTGCTCTTGCACTTTGGAGCTCCCCCTACATATCCCAAACCACTAGTACCAACTTGTTTGGTAGAGTGATCTAGAACTTCATTGAGGGACTTTTTCCCTTTAAGGAATTTCTGCAAGGATGTTCATGATCTAATCTCAAGATAATGTATGAGGACATATAAGATTGGAAAACTCTAGTGATGCTTTGACATAGCTCTCTATTAGTTGGCTAGCCATATGTGTGAATTATGATAATGTGATGAATCTCTAATAGAGTTTACAACCTAATATGAGATGACACTAGTGATACATGTTATAGGAATAGTGATGACATAATATAGTTGGTTAATCTAGTGATGAAGCCACTCATAAGGTTTGTAATCTGATATGAGAAAATGAAAATTAATGATAAACAATGAATGTGGTGTGAATGTTAGTGCTCAATAAAGATGTTAAATGTTATCTAAAACATTTGTATAATGAAATGATGATGGCACATTAATATGATCCAAATGGATTAAGTGAGTTAATGATAGTTAACTTCCTCATAAAAAGTATATGTTAATGTTGGAAACCTTAATGCTTGTGTAAAATGAGGATGTAAATCCTACAACCCATGACACATATAGGAACTAAATCATGATATGTGTTGAGTGGTTCACCCTAGATGCTTGAAAGCTCATGGGTGTGGCTAAACAAGGTCTAAACCTCATTTTCTTGGAGATGTAACACCTAAATAGTTCCCTAGTTATGGATGAAGACATGATTAGCTTTTCTTTCTAGAGTATGATAATGGCTTAATTTTGAGGACAAATTTACCTTTAAGATGTATATGATGTGACAGACTGGACTTTGGCTTAATTTTGAGGATGCAATTTCTTTTAAGGTGTGTAGAATGTGATGGAGTGAACTTTTGGTATTCTTGAATACCCAATTGTATAATCATGTTCATGGATTTTGATATTCGAATATGCATATGTGTGTTGAAAGTTATTTGATTGGTCAAGTAAGTTGAAAATTATTTGACGTTAATAGAATGAGTAATACCCTTAAGTATGTGATATTGTGGATTAGTTGTTGACTGGTCAATTACATTGACACCAAAATGGAAGTAGATGTAGCTTGTGTTATTATAAATCTATGGTTAAAGTTTCATAAAGTTTGGAGGATCCTAGAAGAAGTTATTTAAGTTTGAATGTTTGAAATAATGTGAAATATTGATGTATAATGGACCAAAGTTTGAAGTATTTAGCCTAAGTCATGGTTGTGCAGCTTAGTCATGCACCTAGTGTCTTGAGAGCCACATATCGGCCAATTGAAACCCTTGATCATGTTCGTTGGATGTGATTAGATAGTTGTGGGCATCGTCTCCTTCACAACGGTTATATCCTGCCTCAGCGCGTCAAACTCCAACATTGTCAAGACACCCTGTCGTGCGTCAAGGGGGTTGTGGAAAGTAGATATTTGGATTCAGAGTGATCGTGGATGCCCTTTGAGCCTTCACTTGAGGGTATAGGGTGAGGAACCAGGGATAACGAGCCCTCCATTCCCATTGCCTCTCCACCAAGGAGAGCAGGTCGTAGATGGGAGTAGGATGTGGAGGTAGAAGGCAGTTCGAGGGGAAATGAAGAGAGGGAAACAAAGTTAGAGGTCAATGGAATTGAGTACAGGAATCTCTTGTCCACTTTGTGATGTTGCTGCTGGTAGACAAACTCGAGTTCGTCGGAGAAAAAGACCGACTTCGGAGGCTGCGTGGAGCTCATTTTACCGCAATCTGAGGGTAGTGTCGAATTTAGGGAGGCTTGAAGAAGGTCATTTAACATCTGACTTCAAGCCAGGAGGACACAGAGGTAGTTTCCCCCTTTTCTCCTCTGTGGCGGCAGCCATGACTGGCGAGGTCGTGGATACAGAGATCCACAGGCTCAAGGGAGCACTGAAGCTGTCGTGAAGGTGTGTTGCGGGTCGTCGAATCTAATGAAGGCCTTCGTAGCTGATGAAGAGAACTTGCTCCCTACGGAGTGCTCACCAAAGTGGTTGTTTGTGGTGGAACACGTGGAGAAAATGGGTGGCGGGTATCTGCGTTAATTCACAAAGAGGGAATGAGAGCGGTTCAACGTGAGCAAAGATGAGGAAGCAGGCGGCTCAGTCTGGTTCAATGACAAATCAAAGAAGAACCGGCCGAATCAAAGTGAATCATGTTCAAAACCCCTGAACCAGCTAGACCCCAGTGAGGCAAAGGATTCAGGCCTCGCATTGGACATGTGGTAGTACCTGATAGGCCAAAAAGGTAATTATCTTGATAAATACCCAGTTCTTAGATAATTTGTAGAAATTAGCACGCTTATCTAAAAAATGCAAATGAGGTATCAAAATGTTCAAAAAATGAGTAGAACAACATGGAACCTTTATATCAATCTTTTGATGCTTAAATATCAGTGATATCATGTAATATGTATAATGCTTATTTCATGTGTAATAAATATCAAACCATGGCCTAAAATTATGATAATAAGTCAATAAATCCATATTCATGCTTATAATCCATCTGATGTCAGTAATTATAAGGTTGATGCACGAAATTATGTAATTTTCTTAATGTGGCGAATTAGAGATGATAACCCTAATTAATGTGCATCAATTACAAATATGTTCAAGAAACCCTAGAAATTACAGAGTAAGCTCATATCAGTAATTGGAAATGTATAATTAATTCTGAGAACACAGTGATTCACATAAATCATGGTATACAATTATGGTTTCTCTTATTGTGATATAAACCATAATATGCTTAATGAATATGATCTAGGGTTAATACATGCGCAAAATGATATGGAACATGATGTTCAAATGATGAACCCTATCTTGTAACATAATTGGAAAATAAAGTTAGTAAGATAATTCTGAGACAAGAATACAAGTAAAGATGAAAAGATAAGACAAGTAATGATGCACATATCCAAATGAGTAAGCAACCCCTAAAATGGAGATAACCAGGGTTAAGATGATGAGAATCTGATGATAGTACATGATCTTGTCTTAATCAGGTTTGAACAAGCATATAGTTGACCTGAGGAACATATATGATGATAAGTATATCTGTGATCAAGGTACATCATTACCTCTTACTTAGCTTATTATATAGTATGCTTGCATTATATAGTAAACACTTGGCATATGATATTGGTTGAAATGATTGATCTTGAATGATATGTTGTTTGATTTTCCATACGTATGGCTATGAACACATGAAACATAATATATATGTTCCATTACATGAAAGCACTAATTCTCTTTTGTAGCATAGTGTTGGAAAGTGATCATTCTCTTTGGTAGTAGATCACATTGTACAATGATCTAACTCTTTGATAGTATATCATAAGGCCTTACATCTCAAACTCTTTGGTAGATGAGATGATGCATTATTCCCTCAGGTGGAAAATGCATGGATGATATAATGGAAAATGAGCTTAAAATATGTGTTCTCAATTGTTAATGAACATCTTTGTGCAAGTATATGCTTTTTCTTATATTTATTTATAAATTCCGAGCAATAGTTTTATTTTATTACCAAGCTTAGTAATGAGAGGTATATAAAAAGGCATGTAGGTGTACTCAGTATAACATTCTTGAATATTGTGATGATGTGTACCACAAGTAATATTTT
This sequence comes from Alisma plantago-aquatica, assembly GCA_963693085.1. Lineage (NCBI taxonomy): Eukaryota > Viridiplantae > Streptophyta > Magnoliopsida > Alismatales > Alismataceae > Alisma > Alisma plantago-aquatica. Next base: position 586,556,136 of record OY856412.1, read on the forward strand.
GTTTAGGTTGTAGACATGTGATCCTAAAGATCCAGGATAGTTGAGAGTTGTGTGGCAAGATGATGTATAGGTGGACATGTTGTCTTAAGATCATGTTGTTTAGTGGTAGTACATGTATATGTAGAAGTTTACTATTCAATGTGTAATATCAAATTTGTAACAATTCATGTTGTAATTATATGTTGAATGGTGAACTTGTGTTGTATGATTTTATTTTTGTTCATGTGCATGTGCTATTGTTGTTTCCTTCTGACGTCCTCTCATTTTCTCCTTCTTAGCCTAGTGTGGGGTGTTTAAATTGTAGTCTCGTTGAGGTGAGGTTTCAATTTGGACGTCACACATCAGATTAAGTTTTAGAAAATCTGAGGATGTCACACGCCTAATGTTGAATATCTTCTTTGTCATGGCAAGAGAAGAAACTATTCTATTGTTATTGATTTATTACATGGTAATGAGAAACCTCAAGTTACATGTGAGGGGAGAAAAGGTAGGAATGAATATTACTTTTACATTGGGAAGAAGAAGGTAGAGGTCGGCATCCAAATCGAGATATAAACAAAAATAAAACAAACCATTCAACCACATTGATATTTGGGTTATTGACCATAACCATGCTACACATCCACCATCAAAACCAATTTTAGGGAGATGCGTGCAAATTTCATATATATATATATATATATATATATATATATTTATTTATTTATATATATATATTTATTTATTTATTTATATATATATATAGAGAGAGAGAGAGATTGCTGAGGAACCCCCCCAGGCGAGTGCCTAGATAGTAGGGATGGTAAACCCGAGGAACCCCTCCACCCACACATTGGGATCCCAAACAAGTCACATCATAGGTCGGCTGACGTGGTGGGAAATTCATTTCGACTAATTCCCAAAACATAGTAAATTGACCTTGCTCTAATATCACTGTTGGGAAATATGGCATCAGAAACAAAAAAAATTATCTTCCATATTTCCCATTAACATACAATCATGTCAACAACTATGTAATGAGAATGATGGTTTACAAGGTCATGCTTGGTCTTGGAGCAAGTTGACTATCCCCTCGTTGTAGTATGCGGCTTTCTTCAAGTCACACTCAGACACGTCTGTAGCAGCTCCTGGTTGATTACCATGGATAGCAGTTTGAAGTTGTCCTCCTAGCAGGAAAAGTTCCTCACCTTTATAGTTGTTACAACCTCGATTTTTGTTTATATTGTTGTAATTGCAATTGTCTCAGAGCAATGTACTTGTTTGCAAATTGTATGTTTTATGATAAATATATGGATTTCTTCTACAACTCTTCCTTGTGCATGGTTTTTCATGGACCCTTTGGTAATAATGGGTCCAAGATAATAAAAGAGGAAGACAAGTTAAAAGGGAATAAGAATTTCATAAATAATAATGAAAATTGGGATAAAGGTGAAAATATAAGAAATAAATAGATAAGTGTGGTTTTGATCATAATGGATGATGTTTCGAACCCCACATGGATTCTTGAGATACAAGGAATCAAAATAAAGGAAAATAATGAAGTGAGACAGAGGAAATATGAATGATATATATATATATATATATATATATATATATATATATATATATATTCAAGAAATAACTTACACATAAAGAAAAGGTTCGTTTTCTTTTGATTTTTGACTCCAAATTTGGCTGGCCAATAGATTAAGTCATTATTAATTTTCCCTCAAATTTTGGGATTAAAAGGAGCCATTGTTGGAGAGTTGTGAATTTTTCAAACTTTCCTAAAGTGAGAAGGATATCTGAAAATGTCACGTTTATTTTTAGGGGAATTATCTCTATTTTCCCATTTTTGCTGATGTGGGTGGCACGATGACCGTTGGATATGAAATCCACGGTTCATGTATCATCCCCTACCTTGAATCTGACTATGAACCTGGGAGAAATTTCTTCTCTGCTTTCCTTGCGATCCAGTGCATCATTGGATCTGAAAGTGGGCTCGATGTCTTCTGGAGGCTACGAGGACTCGATCCATACCAGGATTGGGTACCTGTTGTAGTGGGAATAGAGTTTCCCTAATATAATGGAACCTATGACCCTACCCTATATAAAGGGGGTGTTGTGTAATGCCAGCAATCACGAAATTGCTTCTCGTGAGATCGGAACGACTAGGCGAGTGTGTTGGCGTTTTCAACTGGAAGAATCGGCATGTCCTACACCCCTGATGAGGAGCTGGTTCCGCCAAAGAAGAACGGCATCATCTCGGTGTTAGGAGGAAGAGGACGGAGCGATTAGCATGTTCTTTGAGTTCGGGAGAACGTGGTGAAGCTTCAGGCGGTCTCAGATCTTGTGCAGGAGCAACGGCGAGTGAAGTCAACTCACGGATTGACCAGTCGCTCGCGGGAGGAAAGATCAGAGGTTGAAGATGACCAAGGGGGATATTACTCCCCTGCCCTCGCGTCCCTATTGAAAGGGTTAGCCTTTATGGTAATTTCACAGCCCCTCTCTCTTGTTAGCGTGCACGTTTCCCCGCTAGCTTGGTTTTAAATCTGATAATCCACGTGGCCGTTTCGATTGGTAGAAAAAGGATTATCTTATAAAATATGTAACTAATTGTGGAAATATCGGATGTAGATGATCTATATATGAAAGTTGATTAGAAAAACATGAAGAATCTAATAAAAATATAATTGAAGCCTCATATTGCTTACATTTTAAAAAGTACACAAATTTACCACTTTTAATGTATTAAATTATGGTAAAACCCTAATTTGATATGGAACTCGGATTTAATGGCTCTTTTGGGTTATTCTGGCTAATATTAACCTATTGAGAATAAAAGGGAGACTTAAATTTGAAAAAGGTAATTTTATGCTTGTTTTAGGGTTTTATGCACATGATTATGTTTAGAAACCCTAATTTGGGAAAATATGGGTTTTAATGGTTTAAATCCAAAAATGTAATTATGCAACAGAGATTTGATGATCTCAAACTTGTTTTAAGATTAAAGAACCCTTAATGAAGATCATGGGAATAATTAGGGTTTTGTAAATGAGAAACTTATTTTAGGGTTATTAGCCTAAAAGGGAAATGAAGTTGGATAAAGAAACCTAAGAAACCCTAATGAACCCTAAGGGGCTTGGAAGCCTTAGAAAGTATCCTCCTATCATTACGATGGTGTTTTGACTTTAGGTAATCTATATGTTTTAGGAATTAAGGGTTGTTTGCATTAAGGTGCTTGCTTGGATATCTTGTTGAATTTGGATTATATTGCTCAAGAATAGGTATGTGGTTACGCTTATGGTTAAATCGCTTTAGTTTCCTGGCGATTCCTAAAGTTTTATCGATTGCTTGGAATAATTGCTTGATTGTCTTTTATTTCATGCAATTATAAAGCGACTATGACTATCACCATAATCATATGTCCATAACTAGCTCAGATCCTAGTCCTCCTCTGTAGCTCTGATGTTGATGAGATAGATAGCCTAGTACATGGTCTACCCGCAAGGTAGGATCATCAGGTTATCATGAGTCGATGTGTTAGTCTACCCTTGGGTAGGACCATATGACTCCATGACCCTATGTATTGATCTACCTGTAAGGTAGGATCATGGGGGTTAGTTGAGATCTACCATATGAGAGATAGTATCCATGTCCACTACAGGGACAACACGGAGGCTAGGGTATGTAAGGATTGAGTAGTCATGTTTAAAATGTAAACTTTGCTTGTTAAATCATAATTGCTTGCAATATGTTGTTACAATTAAATGTAAGATTCTTGTTCCCCCCACATACCAGTATAATTCGTTATATTGACCGTCGTTTTATTTGTAGGCGTTTTAGGTTATCAAGAAAATGGATATTCCTTTAAAGTGACATTGATGGAATAAAGCTTAATAAAGAATTGGAGGATTGTAGTTAGATAAGTTCTTTCTTGGGTAAAGACTTCCACTTCCTATATTTTGCAAGATATTAATAGAAAAAATTTATTCCAATAAAAGTCTAGTTATAGTAGAATTTATTAATTATTGTTGATTATTTGCTAAACCACTGATCCTATATTGGGATAACGCCTCTGACCTCTTGGTCTCCCTTAACAGGGGGTTACCGAGAGGCGGGGTCATTACATTTGGTATCAGAGCTATGGTTTTCCATTTAATCTTCCGTAATTATTAAATTTTACAAACTCTTTACAGCCCAAGGGAGTTATTAGAGGATTTTCTAAGGATGGAGGTGTCTAGAAAAGGATCACGATCTGGGGGCTGGCAATATTTTCCTTCGCCCCGCTAGTTGGTCAACGAGGACTCTTGAATTATGTGTGACTGTCTGGCCGAGATCCAAAGAATTGACTCAAAATAAGATACCTCTAGGTTTTCTCATCTATCTTCGTCCCTTCTTTACCTCTTATCTCTGGAGAAACATTAAGAGCTTAGGGTTTTCTCTCTCTCCACCACCTCCTATGTTTGGGAATACAAAGTGTTAAGGATTAAGGGATCCTCCACCAAACAATAAAATGCATGTAAACAAGAGGACATGGACATAAGTTAAAGCTTATATCTTCCAAGTTATAAATATGTGCTTAAAAAGATTTTTAACTTGTGTGTAACAACATGGCTCGTGTGAAGACAGTAACTATCCCCAAGGCCACCGAGAACCCTGGTAGGGGTTGGCCTCCCCGTAAGAAGAGGGGATCTTCTGAGAAAAGGAAGAGGAACCATGGTGATGAGACCTCAAAGAAGAGAAAGAGACCCAAGGGAGCCTCAGAAGAAGGCTTAGACCCTAAGTTGGTTCCCTTCGACGGCCCAGAGATAGACCAGGAAGAGGAACACATGTCCGAAGATGAGGCCAAGTTTGAGGAGAACCTGACTTGTGGTCTAAGACCTGCAATGGTAATTCACACCCCTGATGCCCTGTGGATGGAACAACAGAAGAGGCTAACTGAGGCTATTAGTGTCCTAGCCCTCAGGGAAATAGCCAGAGATGAGAATGGTGAGTCGTTTGTCATTCATCCCCGACTTGGAGTCACCATTCTGGACTTCGTCAAGCTGAACATTGAGAAATTCTGGGGAGAAGATAAGACTGAAGTGGTCGACAAAGCAGATGCTTGGCTGATAGCGATCGAGAATGATTTCCGCATGCTGGAGGTGTAGTCGAATAAGAAGGTCCCTTTTGTTGCACACCTCTTGGAAGGAGGAGCCAAGATCTGGTGGGAGAACCACATCATGGGTCAAGATCTGAGTGTGGACCCAATGGCATGGACCGACTTCAGGACTATCTTCACAGCCAGATTCATTCCCACCTCAACTAAGAAGGAGAAGGAAAGAGAGTTCACCAACCTGATCCAAGGTAGCTTATCTATCGCAGACTTTGGCCGCAAGTTTCGCATCCTTGAGCGTTTTGGATACATGATGGATGAGGAAAGATGAGTGGACCATTTTTTAGAGTGTCTTCATCCTGCCATTAAGCCTCATGTGATGGCAAGTAAACCAGAAACTTTCACCGAAGCCTACAACTCCGCCCTGGACTTGGAAAGGACGGTGATGCCTGCTCAGAATCCACCCAAAGGATATTCTCAAATAACTTCACATCAAGGCAAAGTTATAGCCAATATAATTATCCAGATTTCTCTAAACAACCCCCCCCCCCATAAATTGCTTCATCTTTTATTGACAATTTTAAACCTCAACTTTTGTTATATAACCATATGAACTCATGGGTCAATAATTGATGCACTCAAAATTGGTTGATAAATAAGATAATCACATCCATGTGCACGATCAAGTCTCATTATTGTTCTAATCCTCCACTGGACTTTAGGCCCCATTTGGGGGACAGGATATAGAGTAGGGCTGGATTGAATCCCACCAACAATTCCAATACTACGTTTGTTTGCACAAAAATAGAAATAAGATGTCACTACGATGGTCAAGAAGTCCCAACCATATGGGAGACTCGTGTTCTGCGCTACCCCCTGGTAATTAAATGTATATGCACCTGGGCGCCCTCCACAAGAGACCTGACTCTCAATTCTTCTCCCCAACGTTGTCAACACCAACCCAACTCTCAAATCTTCCAATCTGCTATGGCCTGTCGTCTTCACAGGTTCAGCCTTCGTTCTTGACCTTTTCCATTAACCCCTTCCAATCTGCATCGCCATCTACCGTGCCCTTCTTGATTTATCTAGTATCTCTCTCTATCCTAAATTTTCCCTCATTTTATTTGGCCATGGCCAACAGGGCAACACATCTCAGACGACTCTCTATTTGCTTTGGTTCACTCTATTTGCCAGCTCCAATTTGATATCACGCCCTCCTTTTTTCTTCGACCTGCTATCGCTACGTCACAGAATAAACAAGGAGGGGATGACTACGATCTATAATTTACACTTAATAGAAAACTATCAGTAAATTGTCACATCGGAACCCTTCTTCAATAGTCGTAATGATGATCTGAAAGTTTATATTGTCTGATTCTTTACAAGTAATTCAAGCAGAATCTAGAAAAACTTGATTCCGTAAAATATTTGATAGATAAAAGAAACATACGAAAATTTCCCAAAGCGTAAAACAATGATAAAGGCTTCTTTAATAATGAATTTCTGAAAGTGTCAATGACGGCATCTTTTTCTCAGCTTCCTTACTAAGTTGCACCGCAGCATGTCTGATTTTGACTTCACTTCGCTAATCCACAAGTAGCTCCAGGTCAGTGTATTGAGCTCTAGATTACTAAGAACATAGAGGAGAATAACATAAAAAACACACACAACCAATCAAACATACTGAGCTGCAGGCGGTGAAGAAAAACAGAGGTTGAAGAATGCACGACTCTGAAATATCTTGTCCCGTATATATCCGACAAATTGCATGTCCTTTCCCACACGTACCATCACAACCTCTTCTGAGGTACATCGCATTGTAGTCCCTTCCGGAAAAGAAAACGGGGCCTCAGTGATTTTATTTAGTTGGCTAAGAAATTCAATAAGCAACTAAGCCTATGAGAAACATGCAAGAATCACAATATCATATTGGTTATCAAAAACCTTAGCTGACATCCCCACTGACAAGATAAAGCAATGTGTAATGAACAAAGCAAATATGAACTTACCAGCTAGCTCAACTGGTCAAGAATGTTGCTTGTAAAACGCAAGTAACGGGATGGAATCTCAGTGAATCATGTAGAGGAACTACAAGATGGGACTAAAAGGCCTTTGTAGATGGGTGAAATTCCCCACTATCCAAAAAAAAATGAACAAAGCAAATATATATTATGGATCCTAAAAAAAAAAACCGATGAAACCTTAAGAAAAGAGATAGTAAAGGACAGATTGAACAACACTAACAAATTAATTTATAGTATAAGAGCCCTTAAACCAAAGGTCGTTGTACCTAATATAGCTATAGCTCAATGAACACTTTGCATAGGTAAAGGTTCGGATAATTGTTTTTGGTGATGCAAGGATAATTGTTGACAATCAAAAATAAGCCACGTAGCAGCAATACATAGTTAGGGAACAGCAAAGATTCATTGGTTAAGTTTTAAGCAATTTACAATTTAAATCATTCAATAATGACTCATCAACGTACTTAAAATATTATATGAATTATCTAGAATAAGTGTGTTTATTTTTCATTGAATATAGACTTCAAACAAAAGAATTTCAACCTAAGAGGGAATGGAAATTAAAAGCTCAATCATTGGCCTTAAGGGAGAAAACAATGTCAACTTATGATCAACTCTCACAGCCACTGGATGAGCGACGTGGAAACAAGTTGTACTAGACATCCGCACTGGTAACAAAAAAAGTGTAATGTTTAACGTATATATATCTAGGTGAATTTGGGATTTATCGGGCCTAGACTCTTGTTTTTTCGTCCAGAATGTCCAAAACTAGGCCGTCATCAACATTAAGTTCGGGCAGTGACACTATGCCACAATCATTACAAGCAGCAGAATTTATCAGCACAGAGAAATATGTTACAAACGCTCGAATAATTAAAAGACAACTCTGGTACCTCAAAAAGCAGTGTCAGAATACAGTATTTCTGTCAAATGCTTTTACACTCCGACCAAATGGAATTTAACAGTAAAAGGTATTAACAGCACACAAAGAAACATAGATGGATAATGTACCCCCAAAAAACTCATCAGTGAAAGCAGCGTCAAAACAAATTACTTCTGTCAAGGGTATTTGCCCTCCTGTCAAATAGAATTTATTGGTACAGTGCCCAAACAATTTAAAGAGCCTGACAAAATCTGAAGACAACAAAAGCCTTCACAACAAGTATACCACTCAAAAGAACCTACAAAAATATACGAATATTATTATGGAGCATGAGAAAAGAGAAACGACATTTAGCTGACTGCAGCACAGACGACAGATTCACTTAGATGTCGAGGAGGAGCCTGCGGGGGTCTTCGACGACATCCTTAATGCGGCGAAGGAAGAAGACAGCTTCTCTTCCATCAATCAGCCTGTGATCGTATGTCAGTGCAATGTACATCATCGGCCTTGGCATGACATTGCCACCAACAACCATTGGACGACTGACAATTGAGTGCATCCCAAGAATTGCAGACTGTACCAACAAGTTACTCCAGTTTAGATTCATAATGAAAATATAATATTATATGTGTAGAGGAAAACATACTTGTGGAGGATTGATAATGGGAGTGCTTAAAAGACTTCCATAGACCCCTCCATTCGAAATGGTGAATGAACCGCCAGCCATCTCATCAATGGATATGGTGCCATCATTTGCCTTTTTAGCTAGTGTGTTGATCTCCTTCTCAATGTCAGCAAAATTCATCTTGTCTGCATTGCGGATGACAGGAACAACTAGACCCTGAAAGGGCAAGAGCGGTATTGCATGGTGGGATCACTTACAGTTTGCAATATTGCATGAGCTGAAGCAAGCAGAAATACCGAAGATACAACAAATAGATAAAGCCTAGCGCCTAATTCTAACTAACCACTAACTTTTAATCAACTGTTCTTAAGCCCTCAGAAATTAGAAGCAAAAAGGCAGTTTGGTCACAAGTCTCAAAATGGGACAAAAGAGAAGATCTACAAAGAACCACAGAAGCCTGTGGTTCGAAATAGTAACATGCTCTGTTTGGCCCCGACGTTAGGTTGCCACAAATCAAGGTTGAAAAATACGTGAGGCGTAATGAGGCATTTTTGTCTCAGTGAGGCAAGGCGTAAGCCTCAAAATATGTATGAGGTGGTAACAAAAATAAATTTATACATATACATATACATATACATATGCATATATATATATATATATATATATATATATGTGTGTGTGTGTGTGTGTGTGTGTGTGTGTGTGTGTGTGTGTGTGTGTGTTATGTATATGCATGTGTACAACAGAAATAGGTATATACAAACATAACCAAATGAAATAGAAATTAATTGTGAAACTTAATAGTGATAATATAGACTAAGGACCCACCACAATACCAAAATAAATATGGAAAAAAATAACGAGATATCAATTCTTTATACTATTAGAATAAAAGATGTCAATGGCAGAAAAACTAAAGGAGATAGAGTTTCGAATTAGTAGGAACAAGAAACCAAAGTTAATTAACAATGATATGAAATTCAACAACATAGTAAATAAGAAGGAAGCAAACAATGATAAATTTGACAAAGAAGATTGAAAATTGTATCTTAGAGATTGATGATTAAATGTTCATTAATAAAAAATAACAATTAACTATAAGAACTAAAAGATTTTTTTTAAAGAAAGTGTTTCAAAGAATCTTAAAAGTACACAATTTGGTGGTTGACATGAGACTTTATCATCTAGAATTGAGGCGTGCGCCTCAATGCTTTGAGGCGGGCCTCAGAAAATACGAGGCGTAAGCCTCAGTCTAGGACACCGAGGCGTAAGCCTCGAGGCGCATTTGGTATAGCCTCACCAAGAGGCGTAAGCCTCGAGAGCCTCAAGGCGGGTTTTTTATTACCATGCCAGAAATAATAATTTAAAGGGCATCTGAGATTGATCACCCAAACAAGCACTTTAAATTTACTAGATTCCTTGTTTGCCCAAAGACCCACAGCAACTAGGCCAATATTGCACAGTGCCATGAAAACCCATTATAATCAAATCTCTGTTGACTATTGTGATCCCATTTGTCACTCTTCAGATGAAGATACTGGTCCTTCCCAAGTAATAAATAGTTTTAATGGATATATTGTTATTATCACTTGCAGCTACTATCTACTTCGCTTGCAGAATTACTTGTAGGAATGTTTACTTCATTAATACAAGGAAATAAAGCCACAGCCAACCAGAATTACACTTTTTCCGGCATTGACTCACCCTTTCCTGCCTAAGACAACAAAGATATGCTTTTTTCTGGCAATCACCGATCATTTAGTACTCTTGGTATCTATAGTGATCAAAGATGGTAGCAATGCCAGACATTGTTTCAGATTTTTTAAGAGAAAAAACTAAGATTTTGTCTAATAAACTTATATTGTGGAGCTTCCATGCCAAGGAGTCAAGACATCCTTATCCTGTGGACTTGCCCGGAGGCCTCCCCGATCTACATACCTTACTATATCTTTTCATTTTTGTTTTATGAAAATAATTTATAAACATAGAGGTCATTGTTAAAACGGCATAATGTTGTAAATGAAAAAAATATTACAAGGTCAAAATGAGTTAAGTTTCAATTAATTGTGCATTCATGTCTAAGATGATACACTAATGATGCCGCAATGAAAAATATTGCTAACATCAGAATGTGTTTTGTTTTATTTGAAGATACCTGTGACAGCTTATAATTGTGTTCAATAATATCCCCATAGATAAGTTATTTTTGAGTTTAAATTGATTGAACTTAGACAAAAGTGGGACTTACATGTATTACAAACACCAACTAGTACAATATTATTCAATAAGCATACATGACGCAATTTTTTCAACAAATCAATGTATATATTTAAATACGTAGAGAGAGACAGAGAGAGAGTTTTAAGCATAGGTCTTTTATTCAAATATATATATATATATATATATATATAGAGAGAGAGAGAGAGAGAGAGAAGAGGAAGAGTTTAAGCATAGGTCTTTTATTCAAATACCACCCAAGAACTTCACATAATACACAACCTTTGCCAAATAAATGAAACTATAAGAAGACACCACATGTATAGAGAGAATTAAAGATATCTTACAGTTTTTATTGTTTTAGCAGAGTACGGACAAGGGATGCAACGGTTCCATGTAAAATCCATATCCATAGATAACTGTACCGCATTTTTCATTGCATAACCGCATAAGTAAATATAGTGTGGGTGTGATTATAAATTTCAAAAAAAGTTGCGGCGTGGCAAGGTTATGGTTTTGCAGAAGGAAAAAAAACACATACAATTTATTATATATATATATATATTTTTTTTTTTAAAGTATATGTAGAATTTAACCTAATGACATAATTTATTACTCTTTCTCTTATAAATAACTAGATATCTATTTTTTAAAAGACATTTGATATATAACCAAGGAGGAACGTCATATTTTGTGCAATTAGTGCACACACGATTTGTCCATTTGTACAACTAGTAAAAAAATATATGCCCCTTGTAGATAAACATATATTAAATACATTCTACATCGATATATTTTGCACTTAATATATAGATGCATATTTTCACAAACTTATGTAATCATTTATATAATGACACTAGAGAGAGTTGGGGATTAGAGGAATTATCTTATGTATTTTATTTATTTTTATTGACTTATTTCATGTATATCTCAAATAGAAACATATCACAAATAAAAAATGGGAGAGATTATTAAGGTGAGAATCATATTTTTTACTCTTCAGTGAACTGTTACTTGTTGACTGAGTGATGTAGTTATAATAGTAAAAGCATATGTATAGAAGAGGATTACACTTGCCAAACTGGGTCAAAATCCACATGCACCCACAGATCAACCCGTTTAAGTCGGGTTAGGGTGATGAAATTTGCCGGCCACTGAAAATTACCCAATTCCATACCCACATGTTTGGTTAGCACGTTTTGCATGTGGCTCGGGCACCCGCGGGTGTCCCATTCAACTAAATTAATTACATGAAACTAAATATAATGATCTACTACTAAAAAAAGTATGATGATCTATTATTACCTATTAATTATTAAACAATTCTACTCCTAAACTCAAACTTTCCCAACAAGATCTGATATCGGAGAGAGAAATTGGAGAAAAGCAAATCTACGTGTACTACAGTATCTAATTGTTTTAAACTTAATATGGAGTTATAGTACAAGTTACTAACTCTAGTTTGTCAATCACAATCATATATTAGAGAATTTCAATTATGCATCACAGAACTTCACCCAAATAAGGTACGCGGTTGAATTGTTGTAAAAAAATAAACAACATACTATTTTGTTTGACAGCGACAATGTCCAGTAGTTGCTTGGCTTTTTTTGCTATATTTCATACAAAAACACTACAGAATTGCCTCTTTTTACAGTTAAGAGTAGTAACTTGCAAAATATTTTTATTAAACACATTTTATGGGCACCCGCAGGCATAGTAACAAAAGTCTCTGAATTTTACAAAAAATCGACGATTTTTCACGAATTTATAGGCTGCCGAATGTTCATCACGATTAAGACGCCGCTCGCCGATTTTTCACAACTTCTCACGATTAATCCCGCACTTTCGTGATGAAAACAATTTTTTATGATTCTTCATGACTTTTCACGATTTTTCTTTTTTAAATTGCTTGCTCTTTTTTGCAAACCATGTACATAAAACTCCTGATATACACTAAACCTCCAACCCCTACTACTCCGGATAGTTCATTGTTATTAGTCAACTATTCTTTACTTTTCCTACCTTTTCACTCACTAAGATTTATGTCTTGTGACTTTAATAGTTACATGTATCAGATATGTACGTATATACATACATGCATACATACATTTATATATATGTACATATACATACATATATATGTATGTATATACATACATATATATGTATATATACATAAAATGCCAACTTATTCTCTATTGATTCCAAATAGTTGACCCAATTTTGACCAGAATTTATCAATTTTTTCACGAATTTTCTCAATTTTTTCCGAATTCCAATATTTTCTAGCCAGCTGAAAAGTTGTCGAATTCAAACTTGTCACTATGCCCGCATGGGGACCTACAACCTGCTAGGTCAAGTTTGGATTTGTCTTTGTCCGACCCGTTTAGAATTGTATCTTTTTGACCCGCACCCGCGAGACCTAAACCCGCAATGACCCAACGCAAACCCAACCCAACCCACCCACCCATTTTACAGGATTAAAAAGGATGTTGTATGGAATTCTTATAGTATTTATGTGGGAAAGAGACTTAATTGGTGGTCTTAAAAGTGGAAGATATATTACATTTGAATGGTAAGAATGTGTAATTGGAAAATTAAGAGTGTTGATTGGTGTGACGACTTGTACATAATGTGGTGCGGTGTGGTTTGTTGTGGTTAACCCCAATTCTTAAGGTGTGGATCAGAATTATTATAGAAAAATATGTTATATGTGCTGCAGGTATAGTGTTTGATTTTTCTTTGTGATGCAATGACAATCTCGGTGCAAATCATACCATATCCGCACCATTGTTATCCCTAGTACTGACCGATATGCTTTGGTGTCTTAGCGGCTTTTTGGAAGGGGTCCCAAAACCGATACATTAACTTAATTAAATGCATGTATTATAGCTCAACTGCTAGTGTCTAGAAGCAAGGAGTATGGATACTAAGATTTCCTATCACGATGAGGTACATCAAGGATCAATTTTAGGGCCACATTCATACATTCTAATTATAGATGGAATGCCTGGAAAGCATGTTCAGGTGGCACCTTTGCCTTATGGCAATCGTCAATTACAATGTATTAATTAATAAATCTAAAAAAAGACCAGATTAGAAAGTTGAACTTTAGATAATGTATTGGAATCTAATGGATTTAAGATTTTTACACAGAAGAGAACATTCATTTCAAATTTGACTAGTCCAGAATTCTAAAAGCTGGTGCCAAAATGAATGAAGCAAATTTACCAATGTGTTATATCTATTGCTAATTGGGTGATTGAGTCATTATATTCAAATGGATGGCCATGTTTAATTTTATGTATGGTGTAGTATCATATCATAATGGATGAAAAAAAGGAGCACAACCAGATAATTTTGGGACCAAAAGGGCTGACCATATTGAAAAGTAAGTCTTACAACTAGCAATATAGCCAACTACATTATATGAGAATTATGTTGGTGGTGAGGAAACAAGGTGTCAACAAGATGAATGGGGCAATAATGAGAAAGTTAAGATGATGTGCTGAAAGATAAGAATTAAAATATAAGAAAATGAACTATGCAATGAATAAAAAATTTCGGAGAGTATAAGCTACATGAAGCTCACATATTATATGCATATTAGCAATGTAGACTTAGGAGTTAGGAGTAATAAGGACGACTAGAACAAGCCTTTGACAAGTGCACCAATTTGAAGTAATGATGGTAATATGTTGAGCATATTCAAAAGGGTGGATAGACCTACATTACGTTGAATAGTAATAAGGATGGACTAGAATCTTTGCATCTAAATGAGAACGACTAAAAATTTAGCTAAAAAGAAAAGATGGATTCATGTAACCAACCCCAACACGGTCGAGATCAAGGCTCAGATGATAATGATGAAGTTTACAAACATAATTTGCTCACAATAGTATCGGATTAACTTATTAAAAGTATAAACCAACTTTATGCACATCATTTTGATACACTCAACTATGCATGAAAATAGCTTCAAACTAGTAATTAACCTAATATATACATATGAGCAAACACTTCAACATTTCAAAAAGAGGCATCAGGCATTTCTTTATGGCATTATCAAAACTAACATTGCAAGACATCATTGATCTACCATTGTAACGACCAAAATAAGTACTTTAAGTTTTTGTTAAATTTTTTGAAATAGCAGGTCAATCTCAAAATACCAATTTAACCTAGCATTGAAAATGGTATGACGGTCAGTTCTTTAACACTACATATAACTAAGAGGTTATTTCCAATTTTATGCTAGCCAATCAGTTAAGAATATAAAAGAACAAACATTAGAAGGATGACATATAACAATCTAGATGCAGATGTAGCGAAGTTATAGACACCATCAAGTAGCCCTGGTTGAAAGCCACAACCTAGCCACCCGGACAACTATGTATAAACCATATTCTTTGATAACAAATATAACAAAAAACATGGAATTACCCTTACCACAATAAAGAATCCAAAAAACTAGCAGCATGATATACCATCCAGTTTATATTATTCAGTTAATGTTGCTTTATATATAAAAAAAAAACAATGTATTTAGGGAAGTGAAAATGCTCTTGTTCATCACTTTCATACTTGTTAAGAGTACGCCTATATGGCCGTCTAGGCCTCAAGGCATCCCAAGGGGGTATCTTAACCCGCACATTGACCTGTATGCCACCGTAAGTGCTTTTTAAGGCTCTGAGTCCGAATCCTTGTGTTCGGTTATTAATATTATTCAGGTGTCCTAATGTTCGAATTATGTATCTTTAGATAAGTTTGTTGCAAAACATCAATGTTTTTAAGCATTGGTACATTTGGCGATCATATTGCTGGCTTTCTTAGGAATTGCCTACACGTGATTGCTACATTAAGCTCTTTTTAACAATAAGTAGGCATATAATTGCAATCTAGACCATCACACCAAAAATACAAAATCTCTTCATGCTTAAGGTACGAATTTTGAATAACCATATTAGTTGCATTATTTATGTATATCAACAAAAAAATGTAAATAAAATTG
The DNA here is from genome assembly GCA_963693085.1 of Alisma plantago-aquatica. Classification (NCBI taxonomy): domain Eukaryota; kingdom Viridiplantae; phylum Streptophyta; class Magnoliopsida; order Alismatales; family Alismataceae; genus Alisma; species Alisma plantago-aquatica. Next base: position 586,571,976 of record OY856412.1, read on the forward strand.
GTTGCCTACTCCGTGTAAAGACGATGTTATGAATTCCTCAGTTAGGCTTTAATGAAAACTTCAAACTTATATTACAATCCCTTTTTGTTTAATACTAAAAGCTCAAATACCCACATAATCGTTAATGCAATTTACTCAACACATGGCTTGGGGGTTATTTTAGATATAAAAGACGAAATAAATATATATCTCCGAGTATAACTGTAAAGAAACACATGTCTATATCCAAGTCTATAACATTAAGATTGTATATATCCAAACATAACTATAAATATATGTATAAATTTATATATATGATAAAATGGTATTTATACACTGGTAGATTCATCAATAATCAAAAACTATATGTATAGAAAATTCAGGAAATCAAATAGATAAAAAATCGCCTACGCACGCCAATTTCTGGGTTTGCCGCCCTACAAGTATGGCTACTATGTATACTGGAACTAGACTAGTTCGACCACTAACTTGTACATGTGGTGAGACTGCCATTTGCTGGTCTGATTGTGTTGGTCGTTTTATAAAATGAAATGAGACTATTTTCATTAAGTGGCTTTAAGTTAGAATATTCTAGAACTTAGTGGAATAAAATATGTTCTTTCTAAGAAGATAGAATCAACCTATGGAGAAAAATAAATGAAAGTCAGTGGTTATAGCATTTAACATTACCCTCAAACTCGTACAAGATCCCCACATTCAATAATTATTTAAAGTTTCTTAATTCATTAAAACAATGATTGAAAACTGCCAATATTTTAAATGCAGCCTTCTATAGAAAAGATAAACCTATCTGGGAAGTGGGGGTGGCAATGGCCAAATTACACAAGTAATTATTTATATCAAGCAAGGTCACCTCCAACAGGGTGAGGGTTTTCCAGCCAACATGAGCACACAAAAAATGTGCTTGTATCTCTGAAAACTATATGTATATAAAGTTAACAATTTTAATTCAACAATCTGCATCTCTGAAAAATTGGACATGTAAAATAGGTTTCTTGCGTTATTTATTAGATTTTAACTTGTTTAGTTCAAAACATTATTCGCTTAGCTATGCCTACTGTGGTGCTTTTGATAATTCTAGGCCCAACAGGTAATTTGTTGAGAGAATTGTCACATTCATGAATCAGTATACAGTGTGAACTAATGAATTTGGTAAAAGATATGTCGGCCTACTTTTTAAGGGTGCAATTAATAACTTGGAACCCATGCCTCAACAAGCATCAGAAATCTTAAGAGAAACAATCATATTGTTATCTTCCATTCCAAGCATGCTATATAGGCATGTATATTAGGTACCCAGTAGCCAATGAATCCTCAGTGTGTGACCTTCAAAATTGTACTCAAGAAACAAAAGGAGGGTACAGAAATCACCCCCACAAATTCAATTCCAACAACATTTTTAGAATAAACAAGCAACTTGGCAATCAATATTAATTGGTGGTTGCGTATTTACAAATGTGCATGTGCTTGTGTTTCAGTTGTGGGCGCGTGTTTGTGAGTAATGCTTTTGTGTAAGGGTGTAGATGCATCTAAGCCTCAGTCTTAACTATGTTGGGGTCGGCTACATGGATCATTCGTTTCCATTCAGCTCTATCATGGGCCATATTCTGGTATAATTAACTTCCATAATTAACTTAATTGTTGAATGATGGTCCACATCAAATTGGATTCTTAGCAAATTAAACTGTGAACATAGAAGAAAAAAAGTATGACTAAATTCATCTAGAATCGTGTGCATTTATAATGTAGAGCCTGATCTTAGTCCATACTCCATAGCAACCAGGAAAATTAAAACCGCTTCATTGTGGTCAAAATATTTATCGCTAAACTAATAGCACATCTGTAGCCAAGATTTTAAACACCTCATGAAGCAAATTTAAAAGGTGTAGTTAACCCATTTATCAGGTTCCATACCTTAGGAGTACCCACAGCAATACTGATATCCACATATTCTCTGTATATAATATCATCACCATCAATAACTGCATTGATGATTGGTTGATTTTGTAGCCCACTCACAGCAGCCTGAAGGACAAACAGAAACGTTCCTTATAAATTGCAATCAATAAAACACTGTTAACCTTTGGCATACCTTTATAAAACCTGACATGAGGCCCAACTTCACGCCATGCTTTTCATAGAAAGCATCTTTGTATTCAGTACGGAGCTTCATCAAATTTGTCCTACATGAGATGGAAGTCAGTCAATTGAGAGCCAACAAAAATTTTCTAGCTGATCAAAATATGATGCTATACTAGGTATCGAAGGATTGTAACTGGCTTGATAGTGTTTAATATGCTGAACCATGACGTATTATGAGGTTAAAGAATACAAACACATAAGAATTGCGACAAAAAATAGGCCTTGCTAATAGTAAATAGAAGTATTTCTAAAAGAGTGGCTTCTTACATATCCACTTCATTGAAGGTAGTCAGCATAGCAAATGTATTTTGGGAGTCCTTCAAACGTGTAGCAACTCTTTTCCTCAACCTAGTCATTGGAACCTGCGAGATGAAAGATCTGTGATACTCAATTTCAATGTCATTAGTGGTTCTCATATGGCACAAGCAAGGAAGTGCCAAGGGGTAAACACAAATTCCATTAATTTACTTTTTAAATTAGTATTGATCAAGACATGAAATGAAGAATTGCAGAAAAAAACACACGGGTATTAGCATCTCGAATTTGACAAAACTCAATTACGGAAATTCGTTGTGTTCTCTTTTACAAACGATAACCACAGTAATCCGATTACTTATAAAACATACATGTATAAAACCATGAAATAAGTCAAACTTAATCCCACTCCCACTGTTTTCAAATTATGTCTCTTTATTATAATGATATAATCTATATGAGACTTATGTCCTAGACAGAAGGGAGCTTTAAGGTGATTACGGTGGATTATTTAGATATGCAGATATGTCACAAACATACTTGTTGAGTCGGCCGACTAGTCGCTGGAGGGGGGTCCAACTAGCCTACCGTCCAAATTTGGACCTCAGTTTGGCGTCTGCCCAGGCCGACTGGTCGGCCCAAACCAAGCATGGGCAGCCGCTTCGTTAGGCTAGAGCCAAGAATGATAAGGTTTTTTTTGCTATTCTAATTCCCTCCACCCCCTATCTCGAATGTTTGTGTTTGTCTTTTACAATGATTTGATGTGAACATCGATTCCATTCACGTGGCACTAGTTCAATTAATAACTTTTAATTTAGTTACAACAATTCAACAAGCACTAAAAGTCTAAATTCAATAACGGTATATCACTTTTCTCTATCTAATTATATTTGTTTAATTTGAATACATTGAATAGTCCTCATTCAAATTTTTTGAGGTGTTTTATGACATTATTTACCAAATCTAGGTTATTATATGCTTGGATACATGCTTACATTAGTGGATTTATATGATTATTGTATATAACTATATGTAGATGATCGATATTATGCAAATATCATACCTACGACTGGGCGACTGACTAGTCAACTGGTCGACGACTAGTCGGCTAGTCGCCCAAGCTGGAAAGGTGACCGACTGGCCGCCTTGACAAGTATGGTCACAAACAAGCCTACAACACAGAGTAGGTTGACAGGCAGTCATAAAACTGGTACTCTTTCTAGGACATGAATCCTTGTCATTTCTTACTGGAGCATAACAATATGCCCCACAAACAAACTGAATAGAAAAGAATGATCCATGTAGCTGATCAAGCATGGTTAAGATTGAGGCTTAGAAGATGACAACATATGTTAAAAACAACTAAATAATAGCAACAACCAGATTTTCAATTTGTATATGTGATTGAACCCCATAATGCAAATTTTGCATCTTGAATTTTTTTTAAATGTATTGCAATTAGTAGAGTTATCAATATTCACATACATTGTTTTCAGATGAAATAGCAAGGGTATCAAAAAAACAAAGCTCAAACGTATTCGACTCTACATACATCTCAATCATATATGAGACCCACAAAATTGCCAAATGAATCTCTATACTTGCATTTACATTTGTATTTAAATTTGACAGATGGTGCATATATTAAAACATTTGCATCAAATCCAAGCAGCATATTAAAAGTGTAACTTACCCTCCGTTCCCTTTCTTTTGGAGGAAGTACGGGTTCTGTGGCAGTGGTCCTAGAAGGAGCAGGAGTACTTGGTTTAGGCTTCTCTTTTGGTACAGTCTCCACCTTGGCGGTCACTGTCTCTTTCTTCTCACTGACTGCAGCCGAAGACGGTGGCTTTTCAACTTCTTTCTTTGGAGAAGGTGCAGCTGCTGTTGCAGCATCAGTCTTCAGAATTACTGCAACCTTTGTTCCAGGCACCACAGTATCACCTTCTTTTGCCACATACTACAAGAAAAAATGAAGCATGTGAACAATATGAACAACCAATAATACACAACATGTATATAATCCAGAAAACTTTGGCTAATAATAATATGATAGGGTTGGGATCTTCTATCACCTTTTCGATAACACCAGTCTCAGGGCTTGATACATCTATTGTCACCTAACAATCAAAAACATTACTACAGTTAGAAAGTATCCATTGTCATAAGGATCAAGAAAATTCAGGGTTGCGAGGTATATGGCATCTACATCATCAGCTTAGTTACCTTGTCAGTTTCAACTTGAGCGATCGCCTCATCAGCCTGCACACTGTCACCAGGATCTGCAGCATATACAGGAATTACACAGATGAAATATGGGCCTAAAATGCCAAATATAAGTAGGCCATCTAGGACAGGTTTGGTATACTCTTCAATAATGCAGCCAGAGTGCCATCAGTGATAGATTCGCCCATATGTGGTACAACAGCATCAACATACTCTCCTTTAAGAGGAAAAAGCATCAGTCAATATGCACGGATCAAATAACAACTGGGGTAGCTCATCCCCAGTTATGCTCGAGTTATGCACGAGAAGAAAACAAACTGTTAAGGATCTACTAACCATTTCCGGATGAAAATGTTCGTATCCACGCACGGTAGGGAGAATCATTCAGAAAGGATCGAGTAGTTTCCCTGCAACAAAAGGGCGTTCAGAGAGAATCCAATAAAATAAATCAAATACTGCATTGCGTATGTGAAGAGATGATTGCCGCTATAAGACAGAAGAACTATAACGTTATATAAGAGGAGCTAGTAGTTAACAGCAGAGAGCCCACACTGATTTTGTTAACAAAATCGAATACATAATGCAGCCCAAGTTTAAGAAAGAAGTATGCAGCATTACCTTGTAGGATGCGAACAACGCGGAGCACCTGTACACCGAGCAAACAACTTAGCGGATCATAGATTAAAGAACACGGTTTAATCCTTTATAAACAAAGCGGGTTCATCATACCTTCAAGTACACGATTACAAAAAGTTCTCGCATGTTGTGATGTTCTTGCAATGAGTAAAGCCTATATAAAATTCAACGGCGAGTTATTTCTCTCATAAATCGATTACAAGTTACCAGTATAAAGGCCATCACAATAAGGACTGCAGACGACAGCAGAAAAGACGGATCGGCTATACACATCAGAATGCACTTATGTGGCATATCGCTTCTAAACAAAGACGTTTTATAATCCATGACGGTAGTACTTTAGCCCCGAAGTGCTGATTCGTGAGAAAGCAGGGCGCGTTTAGTGCCATCGGCCAATCAATTTTGCGCCCAAAAATCAGGCAACTCTCACCATCCGGTTTCCCTATCCTACAAAAACCAGCCGAAGCAGCGGCTCCAGCCGTGAGCAGAGTACCTACCCGCGTCGAGCGAGCAGCCGCCATACCAGACCGCATGGCGCGAGCAGTGGCGGTCGCCATTTCTCTGGGCAACGGCAGCAACGCCGGATCTCGGACCAAACCGCACTAGGTCGGTAAATCCAGCCGCTTTTCCTGATGAAGGGTGGGAGCCTAGAGGTCACCGGTGCTCGTCGGCGTCGTACTTGCAGGGAAAGGGGGCGCGAATCGACCTATGAAAGTTGGAAGGAGAAGAAGGAAATGGAGAATGGAACGGCAAAAGGTAGTTCAGCCGTCGACGGCTTGTGGGGAAAGGCAAGAATGGGAGCAGCCAGACCGCAGAAAGCCGTGAATGTGGAAGCGTCAATGTTGGAATTTCTTGTATCAGTCTCCCACACAGCCACACTTGCCCTCGTGCATCGAAGGTGCGCAATGAAAAAGTAAAACGCCAACATAGTGGGCTCCTTATCCTTTTTCTTCATTTTTTGAATTATAGATTATTGTGTCAGTTGACTCACAAATGAGAAAAAAATAAACAGTAGAGGTTTGAGTTAAGTATTAAGTCGGTTCCAAGTTTGTTAGCCTAACGATGATAATTGCATTTCAAATTCAGGAGTATTTTTTCCTCCGTGCGTTTTAGGAAATAATTACAAGACATACATGTATTTTCCTCTATACCTTTAGTTAGTCCTAGAATGTCACGTACTTAGCCTATCTTGTATTATGTTGGATCTTTTATAAATCTAAATATGTTGAACATTATGCATAATTTTTTTTGGAATTGATAAATAGATGAATAGTTCTTTTATTGACACGTCGGCCACATAGAGTTAAAATTTGACATCTTAAACAACAATTGAATGAAATCAAAACACATAGAGATTCCATTATGTTTAGAAAAACTCAAAATCCGTTTCCAAATTCTACAAACTATATATTTTCAAATATTATCTAATATGGCATGCATACCGTATATGAAGAGTTGGAGCTATGAAATTTCCACAATTAGAGAAATTAAGAGTATCATCCATACGACGGGGTTATCCAATAATTAAAATGAAGGCTAATCTTCCTACTTAACAGCACTAAACATAAATAAAAATAATATCTTTCTATAAGGAAAAGAGGTATGATCCCATCACACCATCACGACGCAATGTCTTAGTTGTTTTTATAAAACCCGGTGAGTTGGTGCTAGCGGTCAAAGTGCAAACATCTTACAGAGGTGCATAGTTTTTTAAGACACAATATATATATATATATATATATATATATATAGAGAGAGAGAGAGAGAGAGAGAGAGAGAAAGTCAGGCTAGAATACACTCGAGTGTACAGATCGCACGGATACACTCAAGTGTGTTTGCATATCAAGATTATTTTCTACAAAATGTAAACCATTGATCTTCACTGTCATACTATAGCTAGGCTACATACAAATTTTGAGCCTATTTGGATGAGTGTAAGTCACTCATCCAAGGGCAAAAAAATCGACACGCGAAACTAATTTGAAATGCATAATTTTTGCGGTCTTTATAACATGACATATAAATGTCTAAATGTGCTCAAATTTTGCGTACGAGCTATTCACAACATGTTTAAGAAGATCAACGGATTAGATTTTTGAAAAAAAAATATTGCATCATGAAAAAACTACTTGAGTGTATTCTACTCTGAATACACTCGAGTGTATTCTAGCCTGACTATATATATATATATATATATATATATATATATATATATATATATATATATATATATATATATATATATATATATATATGTGTGTGTGTGTGTGTGTGTGTGTGTGTGTGTGTGAAAGAGGGACGTGTCTACCCATGCTATATGTAGAGTATGTAAAAATAGCATTAGAAATAGAAAGTGAACATCTAGAAATCAGACTATGTAGCAAGTTGAAAAAATGTAGAAAATGACGTTGTAGTAAAGATAAAACATAGGATTTTATACATTAAGCTATAGTTTTCTATTTAAAATGTCTATGCATGAAATAGATTTATTCCATTTGAATTCAAAGAAATCTTGAAAATAAACTTTAGAAATTAAAAATGCAAGAGAATTAACTTTTATATACTATTATTATTAAGATACAAATTTGGTACTTGGATCGTTAGTATTACTAATACAGATAACATCGGTTACATATCGACGACATCATAATTGAAGTTTTGTGTCATCATTTTCTAGGGTGAGAGACAACCAATGATACAGACTTAGTGTTGATTGTTATGAAAAGCTAAACCGATGTAAAGACAGCTACGTATGTTGGTTTAATAAAAAATGATGAAATAAACTTCTATCAGTAATAAATATAAAATTATTCTTTGATTATAGTCGTTGATTTTTCTTACATAACCGGCGTACAATTGAAGCAAATTGATGTTGTAATCTAATGTCAGTTAGAATTTTACTAATGAGGATGTCTTTGTCGTCGATTTTCAAAGTATGATCAACAATAGTCATTTGTGGAAGGAGGGGGTCATAGAGGGGAAAGTGCCCCCCTCAGACAATTTCTAAATCGTAGTAATAAATGCCCTCTTAAATCCATATATTTTTTAATAGCAGTGAATGTCCCCCCTAAGAAATAGATTTTCTTGAAATAGTAGGACTAAATTTCCCACCTCAACTCCATAAAAAATAGTTTGAGTAGTTACTTTGAACACAATACTCTAAGCAATTAACTCAAAGAATGTAACTCAAAACATCGCTCCATTCAATATGCATTAAATCTACTAAATTAAATTGTGTTGACCAGAATACTCATGATTGTCAAGTTTCCACAAAATATATACAAGAGAGTGCATTAGATGCATATTTTTCTAAGATAGTCTTCAAATGATTGAGATAAAGAAGGTAATACAAAAGTTACTCCGTCAATACACAATTAAGAAAATTAAATTGTATTAACTTGACTACACATGGCTATTTAGTCTTAAAAAAATATGTGTGAGGAAGTTCATCTAAATTGCATTTCATAATTCTTACATGAAAAAGTGTATTATACATAAAAATTGGAAATATGGTATACTAGATTTGCAACTAGATAAATTTCTTGTGTGATTTGTGGTAGACCGAGTGGGTTTTGAATATAATTGTTAATTCCAGCTAATATATGTCATACTTAGAAAAAGAGATTACAAAGAAATAGAAGGGAGATGGCCAACAAGTTGCGTCGCCAATCCATTCTGAATAGCAAATCCAATCATCTGAAACACGACATCCATAGACCTAGGAGTCATCACATTGCTATGCATAACTTTTTGAACTCTCTTAAGAAGCTTCACTGCCTCTGGTGCTAAGAATCCAAAGATATCAAAATCAAACAGGATAAAAATATGTTGATTGTCGATACATACTTTATCATGTTGATAAAATATAATTGTGATTTAAATAAGAAAATATTTAAATATAGTGTTAATCATTTAGATATATAGTTAAATATAATGTGAAAATAGTCATTATCTTATGGTTTTGTCAATATTTACCATACCAAAAAAATTATCTTTTCAATAAATATGAGTTTTGGAGTTTATTTTATGTCAATCATCATAATCTATACATCCTTGTAGTCCTAACCAAATAGATATGATGCTTTTTGCAATCTTGTGGTCATTATTACCAGCATCAAATGAACATTTGTGTTACAATATGTCGTTATTGTTCCTTAGATGGTTGCAATTGACAACCGACAAGAATTATAAAGGTTTCGATCAATTCATAGAGTAATAGATACATTCTAGAATGTTCTCTTTAGTTGATTCAATTTTTAGTATTGGCATCATAATATCATAATCAGTATAAAAACTATCATAAACTAAACATGTTGGGGATTTATGTAGTGTTTCACTATCAATTTGTCTATTCTTATTCAATTTTGAGATATTAGTACATATAAACTCCCATCATATTTGATATTAACTGTTTGTGAGTTGGTTATCACTTTATTTGATTAGATAGATACAATATTATGATTATAAGATATGAAGAGTTATCTCATACATTATCCAAACAAGGGTCAACATCTAGTTATTTACCAAATATTATTACTCTTGGCACTGAACAACCATTAGTACATGTGAAAGTGAGTAGTGATGATGATGCTAGCTTATCATACAAAAGGAGTAGAATATAAATTAGCTTGGAGAAGATTGAGACGGAACCCGTGTTATAGCCTAAGTTATATGATTGTTCAATAAACAAAAGAGATGGAATATGAAGATTTTATCTACAAAAAAATCCATATCAACCATATAATCATGTGTTTCCTTAAAATATGATTGTTAATAAATTTCAAAGATTTAACAAAGTATGGTTTTCTAATTCTCAACATGGATTGAGTATATTATTTCTAAGGATGTTGTTTATTATCTATGTTTCATATAGTAAGCACAAAGTCCATACATATATGTGTCACTTAAGAAAATAAAAAATGATATTACTTGTGGCAAGATCAATAGTAAAAATATCATTCTCTATCGTAAATGTTATTAAAAATCATTGATGCAACTAGACATTGGAGGGAGGGGTGGTCACATAGGGGCAAGTGCCCCCAACTCTATGAAAATATCTAAATAGTAGAAGTAAATTCTTCACAATTTTTTAATAGTAATAGAAAATCCCCACCTCAAATATGGAATTGCTTTTAAAGAGTAGTACTAAATGTCCAGCCGACTCTAAAAATTAATTAATAATAGTAGAAAATGCCCCCCTCAAATATGGATTTTTTTAAATAATAATACTAGAAGTCTCATCAAATCCAATAATAATTTTGACCAACAATACTGTAAACAATTGACTCAAAAAATAAAACTCCACAAACCACTCTATTCAATATGCATTCATTCCCTCAGATTAAATTATATTGACTACAATAATTACAGTTGTTAAGTTTCCATAAAATGGACATGAGAAAGTGCTTTATATTCATATTTTATCTTCCAAGATAGTCTTCAAACAATTAACTCAAACAAGGCAATCCAAAAATCATTATTTCAGTATACAATTGATAAATTAAATTGTGTTGGTTTGACTACATGCAGTTGTTTTTATTTTAGAAAAATATGTATCAAAAAGTTCACGAGAAGCATATTTTCTTATAAAAACATGCATAGTACATAAGAGTTTGAAATATGGTATACTCGATTAGTAAAAAAAATTAATTTTTTAGGGTGATTTTTGGTAGACAGTGTGAGTTTTGACTATGATTATGATCTAAATAAGAAAATATTTAAATATTCTATTCAAATTTTAGATATATAGTTAAACATATTGCTAAACCGATTGTTATATTGTGGTTGTGTCAACAGTTGCCATACTAAGAATTGTATTTTCAATGAGAATATAAGGTTTGGAGTTTATCTTTTGCCTAAATGTATGTATAGCCACTTCAGTTGTGTGAGTCCTTTCTGGATGGGAAAAAGGTATCTTTTTTGTGGGAACATGATCATCCAAAAATTCTTGTGTTCATGATTCTTCATCCACCAATGTAGAAAAAATATGATATTTTTTCATTTTCATGTCATAACCTATACGTCCTTGTAGTCTTTAGCCAGATGCATTCAATGCTTTTGTATCTTGATCTTGTGTCCATTGTTACCAGCATAAAATGATCATTTATATTTCGATCATTTGTTATTGTGAAGGTTGACAAGCACTATCAAGATTTTGATCAACTCACGGAGCAATAGGTATATTCTTATATATTCTTTTTAGTTGATTCAATTTTTATTATTGGCATCACCATAATATAATTAATGTAGCAAATATCATAAACTAAACATATGGGTGAACTATTTATTGAATGTTTCATTATCTATTTTTATTCTTGTTAAATTCTGAGATATTGGGCCATATAAACTCTCATCATATTCAATATGAACTATGTATGATTTTGTTATTCACTTTATTTGATTATATCAATAAAATCTTAAGACTATAAGATATGAAGAGATATTTGTATACAACTAAGGAGAAATGAATGTGTATGCTAGCTTACCATAAAATGGAGTAGAATAGAAAATTGTGTGGAGGAGATTGAAAGGATATGGGATTACAACCTAAATTATATGACTATCATGTAAACAAAAGAGATGAAATCCGAATGTATTATCCACAAAAAGGGCCATTTTGACTATATAATCACGAGTTTCCTCAAAATATGATTGGTAGTAAATTGTGAAGATTTAACAAAGTATGATTTTCTTGATTCTCAACATGGATAGAGTATAGTGTTTCTCAAGATATTGTTTGTTGTCCATGTTTCATATGGAAAGCAAAAACTCCATACATATGTATATCATTCAATAAGATTAGCATTGATATTACTAATGGCAACATCAATAGTGGAAATATCAGTTTATATCATGAATTTTATTAAAAGTCATCGATGCAACCAGTTGAATGATAAGCGACTCAATGATTCAATGGTTTCCTATAATGAAAAGGAAATATTAGGCATTGTTGAAAATAAAGTAATAGTAAAATGATTCTATGGAATGAGAACTCTAATTAAATTATGAGTAAGAAAATTAAGTTTCTTTGTGGACTATATTAGTATATCCAAAAATTTTAGTTTGAGTGTGTTTTAGATATCAGTTGACAACTACTAATATTATTAGATCTTTTCATAAATTTTACTTGATGACTAATTTGTTTTGTAGTTGTGTCCCTCCTTTGAGATCTGACTGGCTTCGCCCCTGCAACTACATAATTGATAAATAACTCAATTATTAATTGGTTGCCTATATTAAAAAAAAGTTGACACCACTAGCAATAAAGTAATAGTGGAATGATTCCATAGAATGAAAAATCAACTTAAATTGTGTAAAAGGAAATTCTGTTTCTATTACACAATATATTAGTATATTCAAATATTGTAGTACGAGTGTGGTTTTTTATATTAAATGACAACTACTAGTGTTATATAGTTTGAGTGTATTTTAGATATTAATTGACAACTACTAGTGTTATTATACCTTTTCATAGATTTTTAATAACTAATCCTATTTGTAATTGTGCCCCCCCTTGAAGATCTGGTTGGCTTCATCCCTGATGATGGTGGTTCACTTATCAAAAGTGACATTGTACTTCCTTATTACTTAAAATTTAATTGATAAAGATAGTTGTGTCGCCAGTTTTCATATGATAATCAACGAAACAGATATATATTGTTGGTTTTTTAAGACAATTGATGTCACTTTTTTTAATGTATGCAGACCTACTGTCTAGCTATTCAACATGATGGAGTATGCAGCTCATTAGAACTTTAGGTTTGCAAGTGTTCAACTTAAAAGCAGGCTAGTGGTACCTACAAAACATGCAATTAAAAACACATAAAAGTCCACATCTACATGTCATTCCACTCTCATGTACATATCTACACATATACATATATAATCCATTCATGCACACGCAATTCCACTCTCATCCACATGTACAAATATAATTCTCATTGTATTCAATTCTCTTTACATTCATCCACACACGTGCACATATTCACACATCATTCACATATGTACCAACAATTCAATGTATCAAATCTAAAGTTGTAAATAGTCATTACCATTACAATTATATAGAAATTGACAGTAATGTTTATAAAACATTACTTTTTATCTCAATTAAATATAAAGTTGACTTTCTTAATGAAATACTATGTCCACTCTTCTTGTATCTCATCCAACTCTTATTGTACATATGGCTTTATTGAGTTGAACACCTTCAAAGAAGATGACATAATTCAAGTTTGATTTTTTTTTTTACATTATCAAATGAGACTATTCATTAATGATTCAAGACTACACACATTATATTTTGTATATAATGGATTTTTTGTGACGTTTGTTTGACAATTAGGTCCATATACTATTTCATATAGTATCTACATGCCCAACTATTATCTTTTATAGGACACTATAACTTTATTGTTGTGTAAATTCATTGAAAAATAAAAATAAACATATTTGGCATATATATATATATATACACACGTTAGAGTTGGAAAACTACCTTAACAATCTTTTAAGATATATTTTTTTATCTATATCTCCTCTGGTTTGTTTGAATGTTTTTATACCCATATAAGTTATAGGATGTCCTTGTCCTTTTTTTCCCATTGGGTTACCCTCATATCCAATACCATTTATATCAATTTATTGTGTAGATTAATGATGGATATTATCTAGAGTCTTCTTACCCTTAAGAAATTTTTGCAAAGAATCTATAAGAAAATTGTTATCTTGAGCAAGAGTAGTGATGGCGGTATATAAGTCATTAATATCATATCAAACATGCAAAAGATCACCCTCTAAATAGGGGGGATTTAGTCATGTAAAAATCTTTCTTAACAATAAGGATAGAAAGTTGTTTATCTCTACTGGGCAAGTGTAAGGAGTGGGACCCAAGAGAGGATCCACTCCCTACATTAACTTGGGAAACAAATCCATCTATTCCATACACACTAAAAACATATGTTGGGATAGGTGTAATTTTTTCATTTCTTAGATGATAGTAAACAAAAAGACCAAAGTATAGCATCAGAATAATAAATCATGACTATATTCAAGTTTACAAGATTACATAAGATTCTTCCATTAGGGGCTTACATAAAAGCAACAACACCGGGATCTAAATAGAAGGATATCTTAACTATCTCAAGTCCATTTCTCGAAGAGTCACCTCCATAAGCTAGGTCTACGTCTCTTTGTCATGTCTATAATTTCCTACACCTGGGATTGGAATCATACCCCAAAAGAGAAGATAAAATAGAAGGTGTTAGCATGAAAGTCAGTATGCTCATGTTAATAGGGGATTGAGCAACATTATGGAATAAGGACATCAAATATAACAAGGCTTTCCTTAGAAGAAGAGAAGTACTATTTAAGTGGATATCAAAAGAATACATCATGAGGAAGATAAACAATAAGAAATTTCTTGCCTTAAAACATTGTCACAATAAAAATATTCACAATTCGCAAGTCATTGCATGGTGAGTAATAAGCAAGATCGCATATACTTAAAAGTAGGGTAGGAAACCATATGTATTCCACATCAAAGGGAAGGAGGACTAAAACCTCAGTGTCAAAAAATATAGATTTTTTAGGGGAATAAATCCCAATGCATGACAGGGGAATAAAACTTGGTGTCTAATATCATATGTGACATGGGAATAAAACCTAGTGCCTAGCAAAGAATAAAACTCAGTGTCTGTAAACATTGTAAATGGAAGAGGAATAAAACCCAATGCTTGTATGGTGTCACTACTTCTAGTTATGACTAGACAATCATACATGCTAATAGGGCAGGCAAGATAAAGTGTAGTCATGCTCAAATAACGGACGTGAACATCCAATAACTGTCATGTGGGGTCAGAGTACCCATAACAAATATCCAATCATGTCCACAAGTAAGACCACAAGATATTAATAATAGTCCAATAAGAACATCCAATGAAGTAATGTGATCACAAGATTAGAATCAACATAGAATCTTTTACATGAATTAAATACTCAGAAGAGAGAGAAATTGTGTGTGCTAATATGTCTATAGGACCAAGAGAGAGAGGGAATATAGGTGATTGCTCAATATGATGAACATGGATGCAACATACCCCAAATTGATTCTACATAAGTCCAAGGTCAATCCTAGATCCAAGCCAGGGTCTTAGGCCGCCCACTAAAAGCACATATGAAATTAGGGTTACATTTGTGTATATAAACCCTAAAATTGACTCTTTATTATTAATGAGTTATGTTATCAAAATTATATGATCTTATATTTTATATTTTACTGAGTTCATAATATATTCTACTTTCTAACTTATAGATTAATAGTTAAGACTTTTATAAATTCTACCCAACAAGAAAATATGTAAAAATCACCTTTTTATAATATTAGATTTAGACAATGAAACTGATACCATTAGGTTGATTATAATTTTTTATTCAAAAACTAATTTTTATTTTATTTTTTGGGATATAAATAATTTAATAATAATTTTGAAAATTTGAGCAATCAAAAAAATCCTTAAAGCCACTAGACATTATTATCCTTTTTAGACTAAAATGAGATGGAGCAATCTTTGATGGCCAACTGGCCCAGTCAGACGCACAACCCAGTGTGATGGAAGTCTAGATCGATGCCCAAAAGACCAAATTGCCCATGACAACTAAAAGAAACCAAAATCGGGAAAAAGGGTAGAGATGAACAAACATAGAGGGCCATCTTCTCCATTCTCGCTTCTAAATTGGAAGTCTAGAACTTGACAGAGCTCTCCACTAAGAAACCAAAACACCACTTACTATAACCAACTAAGGATCCCTACGACTTCCTTGTGGTTACTCGATCTTGGAGAACTCAAGAATAGGGTTGTGAGGCGAACATGAGCCATAGAAGCTCTACTACTATGACTACCAAGGTGTGGAACCTTGATCACCAAACACACACAACACCCACCTCAAAAAGATATCAAGGTTCAACTCAAATAGCCCAAGGATGACAAACAACATGGAGAATCCATGGATGAGGATCCTCTACCCTGATATTCAAAGTTCAATTGCCACCTATTGTAAAGTGACGAGAAAAAAGAGAAACACATGTACCTTGAACTAGATGGCATGGATATGTAGATGGCTTCCTAGGTCTAAGGAACAATGTCTTAGACATTCTCTTGGACTTATGGAGGTCAAAATGCATCTTTAAGAGTCCCTATGTATCTGTCAGGGAGATGGAGTCTAAGGGATGTCCACTAGGGAGATAGACGCCACATGTGTTGCATTGCACGATTTCTAAAGGTGGCTCAATGGTTTTGGGAGGGTTTGGAGGACTTGATGAACCAAAGAGGCAAGGATCAGCAGCTTCTTGAGTGTACCAAAAATGATACTATAATATGAAACGTTTGACAAGTGATAGGCTACATCGCTCACTAAAAGAAGCAGGCCCACATGATATCAAAATGACAAGGCTTTTTAGTTCTAAACAATGTTGCTATAAATCACATATTCCTAAACCTTAACCATTGTAACTTTTATAGTATTAGCATTAGACTCTAAAAATTTCTTATATAACCTAGACTCAAAACTAGTTTCAGGCAAAAATTATGTTGTATGGCTATTGCATGGAACCCCATGATCATTGGACGTCATGACCTGATATCATTCAATCTGTCTTTTACTTTCCAAATGAACTAGATTCATGGGAGATCAAAGGTGTCATCATCCACTCCAACAAGATCCCTAATCATGACCTAATCCACTTTGACACACTGTGAGATTCTTGGGGACCATGGCTTGGGGTATACGTTTGTGTGTGAGAGGAGTTTGAGCTCTTGCTTCTCCACCTCATCTCCACTACCTATTGTGGCTATGTTCGGCAAAGCGTCCGTGAGCGTCCAGTGAAAACATATAAACACGGGAAACCCCTAAAAAAGTGCAGACAGATCAAACACTCATTTCTCTAACACGTGTAGAGTTCATTGTTGAACAATCATTGTTCACATTCAACTTCTAGTACATTTTAAGCGTCTGACAATGATCAAAATCACCACATTGTTTTGATGCAGTGAAGAGCGACCATTTCAGATGCTTTGCCAAAATAGTGCCTATAGAACAAGGAGGGAAGAAACATCAAGCAGTGAGATGGGAGGGGGTAGCCACTAAAAACCATCTTTAAACCTAGACAAACTCTTTATAAGCTTTATCTAGAGTTGGAGTAAGCAGAGGTGGATGAAAAGCTTACCCTTCGTCATAGACAAGAGGAAGTTTAAAGGTGCCGCTTATGGTTTTGACACAAAAAGCAAATACATCCTCATGTTCTTAGAGGATCCCTGAAGGTTTTTAGTTGCTTGATGCGTTAATAAGGATATGCGTACCACTTACTGTTGGGTTTTAGGGGAGGCAGAGAAGGCAGCGGAAACAAAAAAATTCTCCCCAAAACCCGGAACAAGGAAACGCATCAACGTCTATATAATAGGAAAGGATGGTTTGTGGAATCATACCTTGTCCCGAGGCTTGCTCGGCGACAATACCTCGCACTTAGCACGGTCTTCAACTCCGGTCTTGGACGGTGTCTGTGCAACTCCTGGTCGTACCGGGACTGACGACTCCTGGTCTCACCAGACTGTCAGGTTGACAGTTGTCCTCCTGAGCGGCAATAACCTCCCGCTTCTGAAGTAGTCCACACGGACCACCTGGAACTCCACACTCCTTGTCCCACAAGGAATTGAAAGGAGTCACACCCTCCTATTGATGTACTAGTCACCAACACACTCTCCTGCCTCCAGTTGCAACTACAGTTGTCTTTCCCTTGTTGCACCTCCCTTTGCGGGTAGCACTTGCTCATGCTCTCTCAATTACCAAAACTAGAGAATGACAACTTTGTAGAGCAACTGGTTGCACTGAGTTGTACTTTGAGAAGCCCCCAATACCCATATATATATATGAGGGTCATGGGACAGGGTTCTCTATCCCGGGCAATGCGGGACTAAAAGTAGGAGTAGAAGGGTTCGAGATTTTTCACAAAAATAACCAACTCGCAACCTAAACCGATCGTTTCATTTCTGAAACGGTCAGTTGGGGATCTGAGTCGGTCGGTTGACACTCAACCGATCGGTTGGGACCCATGAGTCGGTCGGTTCACTTTCTGAACCGGTCGGTTCGTGGTCCTGATCAGTTCCCGATTGACTTTCCTTCTTTTGTTTCTAATTGGTGTCAAATACCAATCCTTGTTCCAATCAAATTGGGCAAGTGAAACGCAAGGAAAATTCTCACCAATCCTACTTTCCCAACTTTCTCAGTTGCATCAGTTGAACTGATCATTTCAACACTTGAAGCAATCGTTTCACCCTGACCATGAGCCGATTGATTCAACACTTGAGCCGACCGGTTCACCAAGCTGAGCCGATCGGTTGGGAGTACAGATTGTGCAGAATCAATCAATTGTGATTTCAATCAATCCGATACTCCAATCAATGTGTCCAACACCTTGAACATTATGATATTGAGCTATCAATTGACTGAGTGTTTAATTAAACTACTAAACTCCTTTAGTAATCAATCTAAACATTGCTTGTGGACAAAACTCCTCTTCCAGGTTAAATCCTATGTGTGTGACCCTGCAGGTCCATTTCATGTTGGCAGTGAAAGTCCATAACACTTATGACTTCACAAGCAAAGAGCGGTGCCTAGTCACACATCAGTGCTACCCAAGTGAAAGTAGAAAGTTGGAGAACAACTTTCAATCCTACAATCCATGAATGGTGTTACAGTGAATGTATAATTCCTTTGTCACTAATATCCCCAATGAACTCGAGGCATGGAACAGTCATCCTGTCAACGTTCATTCACTTTCTTGATCTCAGAGTAGATTGAACGAGATATGTATGACATCAATATCACATACTGATTCACACATGCGTGCGCATGCCTATCTCAATCCTACTCATCAAGTGGCCTTGGATATCAAACACCCTCAGGAGGGACAAATCCCATATCTATCACTCACCCCTCAAAAGCCCCATGTGTCAAAGCCACCCAATCATCACCTTTATAACAACCCATGTTTCAGGACTGTGTTTGATGATGTCAAAGTGTGCCCAATGACATGTGTTGAGTGTAGTGATTTCAGGTCAAAGAATCACACTCACCACCATCACTGTGAGTACTGACTGTGACTACCATGTCATGGTTCCATGTGTCAAACTCACAGTGGGTCTGTCTGGTACACTTGTTCTCTAACAAGTACCTATGTGTTTGGTTTGATATCTCTATATCATGACTAATGAGATTCTGTCATCAACCAACACTACAATCTAGTCTTGTGTGTCATTGTTGTCTATCTACCTTCCACAATGACATCCGACTAGGGACATAACAAGAATGTACAAACTCTTAGCATCTGTATGATCTCATCGTTCAAGTCCTCAACCTGAAAGCATACGTCATTGAGTATTGTCATTCTCTAGACATTCAATCTGTTCTATCACTATCTCATATGACTGAAGCAGAAAGAATTGGAAGCTTGCCTTTGATGTTTATCAAATCAATCTTAATGTATCCCACCAATCATCCCATGATTGGCTCTCAGGGCATACAAACCAACAGACTCCCACTTGCACTGCGAGCCAATCACCCTTGAATCATATTCATAGTGATCTTCAAACATGTCCCACATGTTACTGTGGTCTAGTGCTTAACATAGTGAGTAATGGCAACACCTTGCCAAAGTCAGTATAAATTGCATGTCTCTCATCTCTTCATTGTACGTCACACGTATGAGATGGAGTTGTCGTAATATGCAATCTACTATTCCTTTGCTAACCTTTAGCCACATTGCATGATCAAGGATTCCATACTTGTCATCAATGAGCGGAATATAAGTTCATCTCATGAACTTCCAGATCCATATAGTATCCACTGCTGTTCTCTAACACATAGATACTCGGCATTTCCTTTTAAATGGTTTTATTGGAACACTTCCAATTATCAACAAACTTTCACTTTTATATATCCCATATATATTTTACAATTAGTTTTCTGTCCTTTCAGAAGTTCGCATCAATGTAACTCTTTACATTGAACTCTTCCTTATCACCATAGAACTAGTACTTCTCAAGTACTTATTAAGTTCTCATGGTATTCCAGTAACCCTTACTGGAAGTAGACAGACATCCACTCGTCATGTCCCACATACGAGTTATCAGGATGAGCACATCATATTGTCATGTCATACATACAACATGATGAATGCATTTTGTTCTTGCCATGCAAGATAATGGGATGATTACATACATGATAGATCCATATCTATTCTTAGTGTTCCCATTCTTCATAAGAATTGGACACTTGGCCTTGGGATACTAACTCCATGTAACATGAAAAGTTTTCTCCCACTGAATCTGTGCATACTGAACCCTTCAGTACAGATTGCCAATGTATGCTTTCTCCTTTCAGGTCAAGAGGTTTTCGAGAACTATCTTATAGATCTCTATTCCTATCACATAGGAAACATCTCTATCTTCCTTAAAGATAATTTCCACTTTTGGATTTCCATTCTAGAACAATTCCATTTCACATCAATATGTGGAATGTGAACACGCTCCCACTAAATCACAGATCGCATATTTATCTTTGACATATCAGTCAAACCCTTTGACTATATCATCAAAGTAAAGATCCAATTCTGAGTTGCTTGTACTTAATCAATCACATTGATTAGTCCATTGTAACTTATAGACTTCATTTGCATTAGTGGATTCATAAACCTTATAGGTTGTGTCACGTACACATCCTTGTTTTATTCCTCATAGGAATGCGGTTTTAGTATCCATATGCCAAATGTCTTAGTCATTAATTTGCAATCAACAAGCATCATCCTTCTCAAAATGTTATCCATGTATCTTAACACTTAAGACTTATTTGCACTTATGGATTTGATCCAATAGGTGCTACCATCAAGGTCATACCTTATGGTTCACATGGATGTCATTTAGGATGTAATGGTCATAAACCATAACTCAAAATTTGGTTCATCATATTAATCTAGATAGTTGACTCATCACATGAACAACTCATCACATAGATAAACGAGGTGTATCCGTCAAGGATATAAGAACTCACAACTCCTTGTGATTCTTAATGTCCTTTATTAGTGTGGGGTATTCTTTTATTAAGAAGAATTCAGTTATTTGATAATCATTCTCTAACTCCTTAGAGTATGATTCCTTCTTGATTTAGACATCACCATGCCTTAATAATGAGTTCACTATGATACACTATCATAATCACTCAAAAGGATCTCAAACATTTGGTCCAAGTATTTCATTCATTGATCTCATCAAGAATTAACACTTTACCAAATTTGTACTTCATCTATGATAATCTTGAACACTTCAAGATATTCATATTGGTATTTCTCTAAACACCATTTGAAATATTAGCATTTGTTCCAATAGGTATGTAAATACATCACATGTATTATACCTAATAGGATAATCATTCTCCCACTACTTTTAGTGAAGATTGATTAATCATGTCCAAGATATTCATGTCTCTTACTGGTTCTCTAACCAAAAGAGCCTAGATTTATCCATCACATGGAAACTAGAAATGAATTTCTCATGATTGATGCTAATTTGATTGTTTGAGTTATCTATAACTTTTAGGTATCATTTTATCTTATGTATATCAAATACCACAAGATAAATAAGGCATTGCCACAAAGATCATATCTTTAAGATTGAAAACTCAACTTTATCAATTGCCATCATTGTCGCACAATATGCAAAAATAAAGTGTTTCTATTTATTGGAAAATATGAAATAGCAGTTCATAACTGTATTACATACCTTATAGGCTGAAAATAAACTAAAGTACTCCTATCTATGGCGGCAACACTTGCCCCAATTATGAGTGATTTACACTTTACATCTTGATATCATATACCTCAAAAAGTGTTACAAGTTTACTTTCATGACACCTTTAAGTAGAGACGTCAGTCGCCTCCTTCTTCTTTTGTTCTTCCAGATAGAGAGGACAATTCCTTTTCCAATGTCCTGGCTTTTGACAATGGTGGCAATTTCCTTTCTTGGTCACGCCTCCCTTGGCCTTGAGAGCTGAAGACGTCTTGGGCTCCTGGCTAGCATCAGAACCTTTCTTAGCTTTGCCCTTGCCCTTGCGCTTGGACTTGCCTTTCTTGCCCGTGATCACCACCACAGACTTAGGCTTGTCCTTCTTCATCTGTATCTTGGTTGTCCTCAACATGCCCAACAAATCTGACAGTGGCCTATCAAAGTTGTTCATGTTGTAGTTCAT
Organism: Alisma plantago-aquatica; assembly: GCA_963693085.1. Lineage (NCBI taxonomy): Eukaryota > Viridiplantae > Streptophyta > Magnoliopsida > Alismatales > Alismataceae > Alisma > Alisma plantago-aquatica. Next base: position 586,594,527 of record OY856412.1, read on the forward strand.
CACAAACTGATTGTAGGATTCTGGCAACGATTGCAGTATCACGTCAGTAGCCAACTCTTGGCTCAGTGGAAATCCCAGTCTCTGTAGGTTCTCCACATACCCAATCATCTTGAGTGTGTGAGGACCAACTGGATCTCCTTCTGTCATGACACACTTGAACAGTGCCCTTGAGACATTGTATCTCTCTTGCCGTGCCTGATCTTCATACATGTTCCAGAGATGCTGAATCATCTCAATGACACCCATGTTCTCATGTTGTCTTTGCAACTCATGGTTCATAGAACATAACATCAAGCACTTTGCATCAATGGCATCATCAAAATGCTTCTTGTAAGCATCCCTTTCTGCCTTTGGTGCATTAGGAGCGGGTTCCTCTGGAATTGGAGTATCCAGGACATAGAGCTTACACTCTTGAGTGAGAACAATTCTCAATGTCTGATACCAGTCGTGGAAGTTTGTCCCATTTAGTTTGTCCTTGTCAAGGACCGATTGCAAGGAAAAGTGATTATTGTTTGTTGTCATTTGTGCTACAAAAAGGAAAATATGCAATTTTAGTCCAAAACTCTTTTGACTTGTTTGATTGATTTGAAAATTTGACGATATAATTAGGCCTTTAATTAATTATCGCTCCCACTATTTTACTTCAAATTGATAGCCCTCACCATCAATTTGGAAGATTACAGCGTACAACCTTCTAGTGGGTAAGATCCTGAAATCCTCTAAGCCATGGACCAGCTAGGGCTGTCACCCACAACATAGATCTCTCAGGTAGGCAACTTTTGCCAATTGCATCATATGCAACTCTTGATAAGATGCCATATGCAACTCCTTGCCATGATCATCTCCATGCCTCAAGGTGCTAGATCCCATCTAGGTCACCTTGTTAAGTCTGACCCAAAGCAAACACGATGAATATGCACCCTGCTAGGGCAGACCCACACATTCATCCTTCTCGCTTCCACGAGATAGACGGTGCACCACACTAGGGCGTGCCCACACTTGGTCGATCAAGCTTTTCACGTGTGTCGCATTTGGAAGGCATCTAAAACTTAATATTTAATGAGGGATTTGGTTTTTATATACATATACATATACAATCACCACAATACATAGTACATATCATATACATGCTATATCCCACAGACAACATGCACAAATGATAAAAGCGATGATTATGGCCATCCTAATGTGATTCCTCGAGCCAAGAGGAATCACAGTCATCTAGGTCTACATCACATGCAACCTGTACAAGATGAACTCTGTGCTTTGCCTTCTGAGAAGATCAACTCATCACATGAATGACTTTCTCATTCTGGCCCGGTCGTCTGGGTGCCACCATCCGATCAGTTGGCTCCTCCAACCGATCGGTTCACCTAGTCGTCGTGCATCTCATCACGGCTGCCACCCGCTCGTCTCGCTCCTCGAACTGGTCATCAACCGATCGGTTCACTCTTTGAACCGATCATCTGGAACGTCAACCGATCGGTTCAACTGTCATCAAGATGGCCTCCGTTCTTCGACATAACAGGAAATAAAATCTATCCTATTTACAATTTAATTGTGAAACCCCGAGTTACATTCGGGGGGAGCAAAGGTAGGAAAAGAATTCTCGAATTATTTCGAGTTACATCAGGAATAGAAGAAGGGGAATCGGTACGCAGACCGAGATGCAAGCAACCACATACAACCACACACATATATAGGGGTTTATAGGCCATAATCATGCTACGCATCCACCACAAAACTCGTTTAAGGGCGACGCGTATCGAGTACATTAATAATACATATCATATATGTAATTGGGATTTTTGGATTTAGGATTGGACATGCATAAAACCAATTTTATTCACATCGTATGCAATAAATAAAGGCGACAAACCAAAATCGATCATATCGATATTCCTAAAATATAGAGCAGTTGACGTGGCTCTGATACCACTGTTGAGTTTTAGGGGAGGCAGAGAAGGCAGCGGAAACAACAATTTTCTCCCCCAAACCCGGAACAAGGAAATGCGTCAACGTCTATATAATAGGAAAGGATGGTTTGTGGAATCATACCTTGTCCCGAGGCTTGCTCGACGACAATACCTCATGCTTAGAGCGGTCTTCAACACCGGTCTTGGATGGTGTCTGTGCAGCTCCTGGTCGTACCGGGACTGATGACTCATGGTCTCACCAGACTGTCGTGTTGACAATTGTCCTCCTGAGCGGCAGTAACCTCCCGCCTATGAAGTAGTCCACACGGACCACCTGGAACTCCACACTCCTTGTCCCATAAGGAATTGGAAGGAGTCGCACCCTCCTGTTGACGTACTAGTCACCAACACACTTTCCTGCCTCCAGTTGCAACTACAACTGTCTTTCCTTTGTAGCGCCTCCCTTTGCGGGTAGCACTTGCTCGGGCTCTCTCGGTTACCAAAACCAGAGAACGACAACTTTGCAGAGCAACTGGTTGTACTGAGTTGTACTTTGAGAAGCCCCCAATACCCATATATATAGGAGGGTCATGGGATAAGGTTCTCTATCCCGGGCAATGCGGGACTAAAAGCAGGAGTAGAAGGGTTCGAGATTTTTCACAAAAACAACCAACTCGCAACCTGAACTGGTCGTTTCATTTCTAAAATAGTCGATTGGGGATCTGAGCCGGTCGGTTGATACTCAACCGATCGGTTGGGACCCATGAGCCAGTCGGTTCACTTTCTGAACCGGTCGGTTCGTGGTCCTGATCAGTTCCCGATTGACTTTCTTTCTTTTGTTTCTAATTGGTATCAAATACCAATCCTTGTTCCAATCAAATTGGGCAAGTGAAACGCAAGGAAAATTCTCACCAATCCTACTTTCCCAACTTGCTCGGTTGCATCAGTTGAACCGATCGTTTCAACACTTAAAGCAATCGTTTCACCCTGACCATGTGCCGATCAACTCAACACTTGAGCCGACCGGTTCACCAAGCTGAGCCGATCGGTTCATCTCATGAGCCGATCGGTTGGGAGTACAGATTGTGCAGAATCAATCAATTGTGATTTCAATCAATCTGATACTCCAATCAATGTGTCCAACACCTTGAACATTATGATATTGAGCTATCAATTGACTGAGTGTTTAATTGAACTACTAAACTCCTTTAGTAATCAATCTAAACATTGCTTGTGGACAAAACTCCTCTTCCAGGTTGAATCCTATGTGTGTGACCTTGCAGGTCCATTTCACGTTGGCAGTGAAAGTCCATAACACTTATGACTTCACAAGCAAAGAGCGGTGTCTAGTCACACATCATTACTACCCAAGTGAAAGTAGAAAGTTGGAGAACAACTTTCAATCCTACAATATGTGAATGGTGTTACAGTGAATATATAATTCCTTTGTCACTGATATCCCGAATGAACTCGAGGCATGGAACAGTCATCCTGTCAACGTTCATTCACTTTCTTGATCTCAGAGTAGATTGAACGAGATATGTATGACATCAATATCACATATTGATTCACACATGCGTGTGCACGCCTATCTCAATCCTACTCGTCAAGTGGCCTTGGATATCAAACACCCTCAGGAGGGACAAATCCCGTATCTATCACTCACCCCTCAAAAGCCCCATGTGTCAAAGCCACCCAATCATCACCTTTATAACAACCCATGTTTCAGGACTGTGTTTGATGATGTCAAAGTGTGCCCAACGACATGTGTTGAGTGTAGTGATTTCAGGTCAAAGAATCACACTCACCACCATCACTATGAGTACTGACTGTGACTACCATGTCATGGTTCCATGTGTCAAACTCACAGTGGGTCTGTCCGGTACACTTGTTCTCTAACAAGTACCTATGTGTTTGGTTTGATATCTCTATATCATGACTAATGAGATTCTGTCATCAACCAACACCACAATCTAGTCTTGTGTGTCATTGTTGTCTATCTACCTTCCACAATGACATCCGACTAGGGACATAACAAGAATGTACAAACTCTTAGCATCTGTATGATCTCATCGTTCAGGTCCTCAACCTGAAAGCATACGTCATTGAGTACTGTCATTCTCTAGACATTCAATCTGTTCTATCACTATCTCATATGACTGAAGCAGAAAGAATTGGAAGCTTGCCTTTGATGTTTATCAAATCAATCTTAATGTATCCCACCAATCATCCCATGATTAGCTCTCAGGGCATACAAACCAACACTTACCTCTTTCCTCATCCATTGTGACATTGAGGGGACCAATGAGCCAACTGAGGCCAAGATTCTAAATGTTGATGAGCCAACTCAAGGTAAGATTCTAAACACCTCCAAAGTGTCCAAGATGCCAAGGAGCTAGGTGAAGCTCTCATGAATATGATAAAATCCACAAGTGAAAGAGGAGGCATGGAGCATGATGACTTTCTCACTAGAGAGAGTTTTTATGGAGACATAGAATAAGGAGAAAATTATTAAAAAAATGGATAGGTAGGATGAGTTAGAGGTGTATGATTACCCTATGAGTTGTATGCCTCTTTAATTACAGAAAAAGGGAGAGGTGGGATGAGTTAGGGGTGTACAATCACCCTTGTAGAACAAGCTGTATTCCTTTTTGGTCCAATCATATATGACTGCCTCAACAAAATTACTCGCTAGTACCTAGACTCAACCTAATTGGGAGGAGGGGTACAATCACCCTCTGAGATACATGTGTCTTTAATATCCACATGTATTAAAATTGATGGCTCAAATTAATCATCCCAAGGTAATTTTATTCCTTGATAACTAGTAATAGGCTATATATTAGCTTAAATGCTAAAAATAGGCCCATTTTACCAATAAATGCCCCTTAATAGTCACATAAGATGTTTATGATATATAAAATCATCTATTGAGGTTAATTTTAGATGGTTATAAATTCAAACATTATAATTTTTCTTATGGTGAACTAAATGCGATAATGGTAATATGGTTGAGATAATTATTACAAAATAGTTAACAAAAAAAGATATATACAATCCATTTGAAGATTCTGATCTACATATTTTTAGCATTCATGTTTAATCATGTGCTTAGATCCTAATATTAATACTAGATAATATATTAATCTTAAGAAACTATTGATTCAACCAGATATATTCCTTACATATATATCAACTATTAAATATTGGAGTTGAGGTTGAGATTTGGTTAGCCCTAATTTTGTCTTCAGATCATTGGGGTTTTTCATAGAAAAGGGATTGACATGCCAATTTGTAGCTCACTCCTCCATGAAGACGTTTATGTAGACGATGTAGTTTCATTTGCTTTTTTATTCTAAAAATTATATTTGAATGAATAAATATTTATAGAATTAGTAAATTATCCTCTCCTATTACTGCATAAGTCATTATGACATCATGATTTTGAGTAAAATAACATCATGCCCCAGAGTTAATGATACAATCATGATGTTAAAAAGAAGATGTGTTGATTAAGTTGATGAATGCCAAAACGGAGTCCTCCGTCACAACATTTGTTGTTGGTGCCTTAGAATCCCGAACCCCTTACTTCTTAGTGTGTCTACATTATAAAGACGCATGCCATGATTTAAAATGGAAACCATTTTTATTTTTGAGATCTTTATGTCATTTATTTTATTCTTATTTAGTTTCCCTTTCATAATTTTTGGAATTTCTTTTTGATTGATAAGAAAACTTCTAATTTTCTTAGTTTGATCATCAGAAAAAATGTACAATAGAAGACAATTCCTTATTTTTACCACATTTCTCTCTAGAACAATTTCAATCTTCAACTCGAATGTATATAACTACATGCACCCAATGTCATTCTCTTTCTTTATTCTTCAAATTATTTCAATAAGTTTTCCAAGAACTAGGTATTCTTTTATGTTTGAAGAGTAACCATTGAAAGAAAAAAATCTAATTCCATTTTCATATCATGAAGTAAGATATGAAAATCATGAATTTCAATTTATATTTCACTGATTTTGGCAGTGATAAACTTTTGGGTAGACAACTCTTTAAGAACATATTCCTTCTAAAGGCTTCTCTTAATTTCATACACAATTCCAATATGAAAGTATGATTCAAACAACTTATCAGAAATGGTAATTAGAATAACATGACGAAAAAATGTGAGTTTCCTTTTCTTAGTTAACCAAAATTAATTTAGGGGTTTGACTTTGAAAAAGAAAAGGCTACATTGGAAACCTTAAAAGTAGCATAAGCATCTTTTGCCAATGTCCATAATGTGGTATGTTAAAAGGTTTGATACTAGTGATGCCGAGCACATAAATTTGCAACATAGTAGAGATAATGACAATTTTCTTGTTAGAAGTTGACGATATCACATGCATTGATAGTTTTTCAAACCCATTCTATTTTAGTTCTCTTTGTCAGAAAGAGCATCAACTAACTGTTTCAGAAGTAGCCAATTGAGATGGAACAGAGGGAAAAATAGAGTTGATAGAAGAGTGACCCCACACGTGTGATCAAAGGACGGTTCAAAAGGTAGAAGTCCTTGTAAAAGTTGTGGGGTTGAGCCCACCTTGGAAAAGCTATATAAGGGAAACTTCCTGGCCAGCATGGGAGAGGAGTTGCATGCCTCGAGTGTGTGTTAGAGGGCTTATATGAGTTCCCAGAGGCTCCAAGAACCTCCTAGAGAGTAACATTTTTGGTATTAAATCTATTTTGAGACATAATTCACAATTTATTCTAACTTAATCTCATCAAAAAAATGGTCCTTCAATCTACGTCTCATTCACTTATTTTGATAACCTATACTTTAATACTAAGTTACTAACTAGTCCATTCAAATTCTTGTGTTAATTTATTCTCCTCATTGGAGAAATTTTTAGAAACAAGTGCCTCAATTTCTCTTCACGAAACACTTTAACATCATATTCTATAACTTAAAAATTATGGTTCATTGAGTATCTTATATATCACAACTAATGACTTTGGTACCAATAAAACAATACTTGTATTAAAATATATTAATCTTTGAAATGAATGAGGATGATTTGCTTGGTCAAATAAGAGTAATAACTTTGAGTTCTAGTATTTTCATAAGACATTATGGAAACTTAAGCTCACACTTAAATTTCAAGAATTTTGGAGAAATGATTTAGGAGTTATGAAATTTTGGTTAATTCTAATAAGATCTTATAACCTATTTATTTTCTAATTGAATAGGAGCAAATCAATAAACAAGAAATTTGCATGGTATCCTCTATAGTACCAACTTCTATAGAGAAGAAAAGGCAACCACATCCTCTCCCTCCAACGAGGAATGTTAAAAATGGAATGGATTTATTCCCTTTAATTTGAAATACTATACACAAATGGCTAATCCATCATGATCGCCCAAATACTTGAAGCAAAGTGATCCATGGCAGATACATTCAATTAAGTAATGTCCTCTGACTCCTCCAACATTTCCTAGAGAACCTACCATGGATTTATAAAACTTGTAAGGACCCATATAATTGAGGAGTAGGGCGATAAATATCAACTAAACAAATTTATCTATGTCTGAAGATGCCACAACTATCTTGATGACATGGGATGACATAATGATGAAGGCCATGGCATCTCCTTGAGCCTTCATGATAGCTATATCATCTTATTCCTAGTTCTTGTGAATAAAAAGAGCAAGGTTTATTGGCTTCAACCCTACGATTCTAAACCGATGACCAAACACCAAAGGCTAGTCGTGATTGATGAATTTTTAAGCCAATTTGTTCAAATATGTTCTGATTCTTTAACGATTCAATTAATCAATCAAATGCAAATGATAGGATAAAGGTTAGAAGTGGTGCACATAATCGTAGCTATTTTGAACATTACTTGATTATCTACACACACACACACTCGCACACACACACATGCATGAACAAGCATGCACACACACACGCCAACCACCATCCCCACACAAAGACACACACACAGATGCAAGCACACACATAAACAAATAAACACAGACCCACCCACCCACACACACACACACACACACACACACACACACACACATATATATATATATATATATATATATATATATAATGTGTATGCATGTATCGAAATCAGGTAAATATATATACCGACTTCCTCCTAATTACATAAGAGGTCAAAAGGTACATATAGCCCCAATGCCATACGACGATTACATGAGAACTCACTCTTCTAGTTAATGTGTAACTTACATTAAACATGAAAAACACTAGAGGGGGTGAATAGGGTTTTATAATGATTTTAAAATTAATTCAACCAAGCAACCACAATTGAAATTTGGAGAAGGAGACACGGCGTTTAGAGTGGTTCCACCCTTAGCAAAAACTAAGGGAGTCAGTCCACTACTCGGTTGTTCCCAGCTGGGATTTTGAAAGTATTTGAATTTTATTACCTCACAAGGATGTTACATAAAATTACAAACACCTTCACCACCCTTTGGACAACCTTCACCCCAAAGTCGTCTCACCAACCTTGAAGCAGCCTTCACTTGAAGTAACTTCAAGCTCCCCCTTGAAGTAGCCTTCCTCCTTGAAGTAGCTTCCCATTGCGACCTTCTAGAAGTAGTCCAAAATACGTCGAGCTACCTTCACCACCTGAAGAAGCTCCAACAACCTCCTTTCCACAACCTCCAACCTAGGAGTAGCAAAGGAGAACAAAATAGAATAAAAAGAACAAGATTGGAAGAAAGAAACAATGTTACCAATTGAGTACAACGCTTTGATCCTATATCAAGCGTTTGATCTCCTAGAAAAAGTGGATGGACGTAGATGTATAGTGGATAGGAGATATCATCCTATAGGACACTAATGTAGAGCTCAAAGAAAACAGATTGCAAGTGTAGCTCAGCTTGTTTGCTTACAAGGATTGAATTTCAAGTGTAATTGTGTATGCAAGTGATGCTTTGAGGTGTCCTATGACTGTCCTATTTATAGGAGTGGTTTGATAATGCTTGGGGACGTTCTAGACACCTTCTAGGGTGTTCTTAGTTCTCAACTAGCCATTAAGTGTCCACTAATTGCATTTGTAACGACTAGTTAATTAATCCTGAAAAGTGCAGACAAAACCATTTTCGGTTGAAGTATTTGTCGACCGAGAGTTTCTCGGTTGAGGAATTTGTCGACCGAGTGGGAGTCTAAGTCAATTTGTTGTAACGTTCGATTCCAACTCCCAATCACTTTTATAACTCAGTCTAACAACTAGGAGGGTCTATTCTCGGTCGAGGAGTTTGTCGACCGAGAGTGTCTCAGTTGAAGTTTTTGTCGACCCAGAACATCTCTGATTCAATGTATTCATTTACTGAGTGTGTGTATCAATGTGTTATTGTGGCACTAACTTAGGAGATGACCTATATAAGTGTTGTGTGTGGATAGGGAAGATATAAACGCTTGATTTATATGATATCTAAGTACTTGTACATTATAAACTTGTACAAATTTTTACATTGATTACAATAATGAAAATAAAGCAATTTTAGCAAATTGATCTTCCAAGTCTTCGCTATCCACCACCTTATAATATGCTTGTCCCTGAAACACTCAAATAGCAAGTTAAAACCACAAGAAAGAAATGTTTGTCATCATCAAAATAAAGGGATTTATAATAATGTCCAATTTAGCCAACAATCTCCCCCTTTTTGAAGATGGTAAACATTTCCAATATAAATCAAAGTAATGTAAATCATATGAGTTTCATACCTGAAATTTCCTTTGCATTTCCTTTTCGTGTATTCTCTTGTTCAAACAATATCATTTTTAAAACCAAGAGATTATGAAACTCTTTTCTTTTGATTTATATTGTTTCTCCCCCTTTGTCATTTCAAAAAGATATCCAATATAATCATGACTTTTATTACTCCCCCTTAATTTGATGCTCAATTTTTAAAATAAGGGTAATCAACACAATTGAATGCAAACCACTTATTTTTTATGTCAAATTTAGCCACAATTTATTTATCAATCATTTGCAAAGGATGTTAAGCCTTGAAATGACATGAGATCCTTTTAGATTCATGGCATATGTATATTGATTTCTCATCCATTTTACAAGGGATGTTAAGCCTTGAAAATGACATGAGAATCTTTTAAGCTCATGAATATATTAATAGTTTCTCAACCATTTACAAGGGATGTTAAGCCCTGAAATGATATGAGATTCTTTTAAGCTTATAGTAGAATCAATGAATGTATCTCTAACCAAATACACGGGATGTTAAGCCCTAATTTGTTTAGAGAATTCCATTTAGGACAAGATATACATTATATTCATAAATATTGTAGGCTCCTTTATTTTCATAACCAAGATTACTTTAAAGATACTAAGGTCATAACTAGTTTCAAATTTTCTTTATGATGTTTACAAAGTTTTTTTTTGTGTGAACTCCTTCTCAATCTTATAGTCAAGATAGTTTTTGTGAGCTTCCCCTTAATCTTATAATCAAGATAATTTAAAGATTCTAAGGTCATAATAAGCATTAGATCATAATAAGTTAACCTTTTATGAGAGCTATGCACTAAAATCTTGTTTGAATATACTAAGATTGAGTGCAAGGAAATGATTTACAATTTAGCATTTTGTCAAGCTTATTTTAGGTCGACCTTGACTTTGACCTGGGCACCCCTCGGTCAAACTTTATTTCGACCAAGAGGCATTTTCTGTAGATTTACAGTTTAAGCACTCTCAATAATCCACTTGATTGAATATAAAGCCTTTATGTAACATGTGGATACTAATTTGAAAGAATTTAGCTTAGGGTCAAAGTTTGTAAAGAACTTAATTCATGTAAACAATATTTGATTTTGAAATGGTGTCTTGCTCTTGATTTGCTTAGAATATGCTTCAGATAGAATATTGAAATAATTTTATTCTAAGCAAGACCTCTTATTCCACTAATGCAAGAAATATATGAAGTTTTCTCAGGGCAACATGGTTCATAATTTTCAGATTGGCCAAGAAATACTTTTAGGCAAACCATGTATAAGATCATAGTAATTGAAAATGAACTTGCAATATATTGCTATATTTGTATTGAAGCATGTCCAATTGTAGTAAGAGTATATATTTCCAATCATGCATCACAAAGATAATATCCTTTTACATAAGCTAAGCATAAGATAATTATTAACTTAATATGTCAAGATGCATTTGTGCCATTGAGTTTTACTTTTATGCAAAATGGCATTTTCAATGATAAAATCATCTTTATATGTAAAGAGTTGAATCACTATGATCATTTTGAAAACAATATCCATTCATGGTTTGTATATATAGATCAAAGATCATTTTAGGCAAACCAAGTAAAAGATGAAACACAATGATCATGATGAAACAATAAAGGCATATCCATAACACAATGATCATGATAGTTTAAAAGCAAATTTCAAGACACATGGTTTCTATATAGATAGACCAAGGAATACTTAGGACAAACCATGTGGATTATGATAAAATAGTAATTTCCTTAATTAAATTGTATTTAGGTCCATTAGTTTTGCCATTCAGAAAGGACTGGCAGCCCAGTTTGTTGCCCGGACTTCTGTAAAGGCATTTATGTAAAGTCTTTCTGGTTCAGATTGACTGTATAAACCTACATTCATTAGTACACAATTCAAAATTGATCTAAAAAAAAAATTAAATCAACATGGTTCATAATTTTCAGTTTTAAGCCAAACTATGTAGATGAACATGCTTAATCAAATTTTTAAGAAAGTAGCAATTGAAATTTGATAACATTTGAATTTTCAAAGAAAGAATGTCCAATTTTGATTTGCATAAAGTTCAAAATCACACAAGTTGTAATTTGCACCAAGTTCAATAAGGATGTCATTAACATATATGTAATGATGCAAACTACTAATATGTTTGAGAAGTTTTGTCTTTAAGATTTATGACTTATTTTTTCCATAAAGCATGTCTACTTGCAGTAAGAGTATAAATTTCCAATCAGCATCATTTTCCTTTATAAGCAGCAACTTGAGTAAAGTCAATCTTTTCCTCTTTTATACTTGATAGATACAATTTAATCATGAAAAGTATAAAGTTTTGATGCTCATATATTCTTCCTTTTGATTAGGATCGTTCAAATATTTAAAGCAATGTAGTATATAAAGTTCATTACCTACTTAAGTTAACTACAATTTGAGTATCTTGTTTTTATCGAATAATTCTGTCAGAGTTTCACTCGGTCGACAACTTTCTCGACTGAGTGAGGTTCGGTCAAAATATTTGTTGATCGGCCGTTTATCAGGTTTTTGCAAGCTTAAGACAGTAACTCTATCGGTCGACTAATTTCTCGACCGACTTTGTCTCGGTTGACAACTTTCTCGACCGAGATTGTTTCTGTATTGTTTTCCGTAGTTGTTTTCAATTAAAAACATAGATCAGTTTTACAGAATTATGCAAGTTAATGCTCAGTTTAGTTGTAATAAGACATTTGAATATCAAGGTAACATTTTAGGTCAAATCTCAACTAATTATATTCAAATCTCTAGGTTTTGGGAACCCAAACTAGATCATCATCCTTTTTCTTGTATGGGCATGAGAAGGAATAATGTCCAAGACGCAAGCAATAGTAACAAAAAATGGAATCAATTTCATTTCTCTTTATAGGAGGATTGTTTTTAGGCACGTACATGACATTAGTCTTGGGTACTTGTCCCCTTTTCGTTCTAGGTTCCTGATAGAATTTTTCTTTGGGTACATGTATGAACTTGGTTTGAGTTCTTCTAGGTTTAGGTTGATGATGTTTTTCTTTTGGAACATATCCTAAACCTCTTCTTCCAATTTGACCAGAAAAAACCTTTAGGATCTTATCAAGAACACTATTGTTCTTCAAACTACTAAATTCCTTTTGTAACTTAGCAATTTCATCTATTTTCTTTTTAATATTCAAGTTTGCTTGATCTAAGTTAGATGACAAACTATATCTTTCTTTTACAATGGCATCATAATCTAAATGAGTGCACAAAATAGGTTGAGTTTGAAGATTATTCAACTTAGCAAGTAATTCAACCTTTTCTTGAGAAAGAAGATTATAGTTTGTCTCTAGAGTAGGTAACTTCGTATTGCAATCATTAAGAGAAGATTTCAATGTAGAATTTTCAGAAGTAATACTTTCCTTTTTAGAAACAAGTTCACTTAACAGATCATATAATTCTTCATTTGTTCTTGTAACTCTTTTTAGTTTCTTTTTACAATCAATATATTTGTCATGCATTTCTTGAAGACTAACAATTAAATCTTCTTTTGACAAGTCAAAAGACTTACCTCTTGTTCTTCTTCATTTGTAGTAGTAACGAAGCATTGTACCTCTTTATGCACCTCTTCTTTCTTTGATTTCCTTGGACAACTAAATGTTGTGTGTCCCGTTCCTAAACATTAGCTACATCTTGTTGAAGGTCGGACCAAATTTCTCCTTTGCTTGAGGTTGTAGACACCGCCACCCTCCATCTTCAAGACTCGATTAGAGCTCCTTGAAGCCTTCTCTGATACCAATTGAAAAATACTAGAGGGGGGTGAATAGGGTTTTATAATGATTTTAAAATTAATTCAACCAAGCAACCACAATTGAAATTTGGAGAAGGAGACACGACGTTTAGAGTGGTTCCACCTTTAGCAAAAACTAAGGGAGTCAGTCCACGACCCGGTTGTTCCCAACTGGGATTTTGAAAGTATTTGAATTTTATTACCTCACAAGGATGTTAGATAAAATTACAAACACCTTCACCACCCTTTGGACAACCTTCACCCCGAAGTCGTCTCACCAACCCTGAAGCAGCCTTCACTTGAAGTAACTTCAAGCTCCCCTTTGAAGTAGCCTTCCTCCTTGAAGTAGCTTCTCGTTGAGACCTTCTAGAAGTAGTCCAAAGTCCGCTGAGCTACCTTCACCACCTAAAGAAGTTCCAACAACCTCCTTTATGCAGCCTCCAACCTAGGAGTAGCAAAGGAGAACAAAATACAATAAAAGGAACAAGATTGGAAGAAAGAAACAATGTTACCAATTGAGTACAACGCTTTGATCCTATATCAAGTGTTTGATATCCTAGCCAAAGTGGATGGACGTGGATGTATAGTGGATAGGAGATATCAACCTATAGGACACTAATGTAGAGCTCAAATAAAATAGATTGCAAGTGTAGCTCAGCTTGTTTGCTCACAAGGATTGAATCTCAAGTGTAATTGTGTATGTAAGTGATGCTTTGAGGTGTCCTATGGCTGTCCTATTTATAGGAGTGACTTGCTAATGCTTGGGGACATTCTAGACACCTTCTAGGGTATTCTTAGTGCTCAACTAGCCGTTAAGTGTCCATTAATTGTATTTGTAATGACTAGTTAATTAATCTTGAAAAGTGCAGACAGAACCATTTTCGGTCGAAGTATTTGTCGATCGAGAGTTTCTCGGTCGAGGAATTTGTCGACCGAGTGGGAGTCTGAGTCAATATGTTGTAACGTTCGATTCCAACTCCCAACTACTTTTCTAACTCAGTCTAATGGCTAGGAGGGTCTATTCTCAGTCAAGGAGTTTGTCGACCGAGAGTGTCTCGGTCGAAGTTTTTGTCGACCGAGAACATCCCTGATTCAATATATTCATTTACTGAGTGTGTGTATCAATGTGTTATTGTGGCTCTAACTTATGAGATGACCTATCTAAGTGTTGTGTGTGGATAGGGAAGATCTAAATGCTTTATTTACATTATATCTAAGTTTTTATACATTATAAACTTGTACAAGTTTTTACATTGATTACAATCATTAAAATAAAGAAATTTTAGCAAATTGATCTTCCAAGTCTTCGCTATCCACCACCTTATATGCTTGTCCATGAAACACTCAAATAGTAAGTTAAAACCACAAGAAAGAAATGTTTGTCATCATCAAAACAAAGGGATTTATAATAATGTCCAATTTATCCAACAAAACACACTTATAAATTTTTACTATAATACTCCTTGCATTGGTGGCTGCACCTTCGTGTTTACGTGCGTTCCTTTCCTCCCAAATATGATAACATAGTGAGGAAAGTAAGATCCTCTTTTTATCACTTCTTCCGCATCTTACCAACATTCTTCTCGGCTCCTCTTTCAGCTGTAGATGTGATCCAAAGTCTTCACACATTATCTTCCAAACTTCTTTTGTAAATTATAACAACCTACTAGGTGAGTATGAGACTCATCCTCCTCCTTACATAGTAAGAAAACAATAGAAACTTCATGATTCTATCTATGTATTTTATCCAGTGTGGCTAGAGCATTGTGTAAAATTTTATAAACACACATACTCCATTTTGGTACATGTATTTCGGTCCTTACCTGCTCCGTATGCTTGTCTTTTGCAGATCTTGTTCTTGTCACTTCCCAGAGGTTGGCCTTCATGTCTTTAAGTCTCCACCCCTATCCATGAGAGTCAAATAGGTGTCTAACTTGTTGCCATATCCCCGTCATGACATTGATAGTGTGTGAGTATCCTTCCCTTATTTGTAATATGAAATCCAGCCCTCTTAGATATCTTTCTCTTATCCATTTCCCCCAAGTTGAGGTGCCCTCCTAGTAGATAATGATTCTTCTCATTATCCCTCACTTTGTTATGTCCCTCAGTGCTTTCAAATCCAAGTCTCCTTCATCTTTGGGAAGAGCCACCCGTGCATACCTCATCGGGTGGTACACACTTGTCCAAAAAAGTTTGCCATCTTCATCTCCATTCTATCTAGAACCAGACCGGGGATCTCTCCTTGCTGCATCCAAAAGGTGAGAAGTCCCTCTTCAGATACCTTCAAAAGAGTATCTCTCTCTGCCATGGATGTTTTCTGGGTTGACCATTTATTGATCATTTCATCCTCCCATATATAGGATTAAGAGATGCATTCTCTCCCTTTCTCCCATGCCAGTGACGGAGGCCGAACGTATGAGAGGATGATAAATCAAGGCGGCAGCTGAGATTCGAACCCGGATCCCTTTGTTAAGAGACACTGTGCTTGACCACTTTAGCCACTCCTTATCGGATATCCTCCCACATATATGTATGTATATATGTTTGTTATAAATATGACCATAACCTATATTAGTTGATTGAGTACACACAAATATTAGTTTACTAATAGCAGAGAGTAAATATATGTACTATTTAGCTGTAGGAACAACCCTTAAAGATAATATAGTTTGGAGACTAGATAATAAATAGAAGATGTTATAAATAAAACATAGGTATGTTGGTAATTCAGACTATATGATGAATCACCTTAATTCTACACACACAAAAGAAAATACAATTCAAACTATATGACCAATCACCTTAATGGTACACACACAGAGACACAAACAACCACACACAAGCACACTAGCGTACACACACATAGAGAGAGATGAACATGCATACACAAACAACATATATGTATATATAACACATACACATATAGTCAGCGAGCAGAAGCTCGGGTGGTCAAGCACGGGTGTCCCTCACGAAAGCTCTCGAGTTCGATTCCTCCCGATGGTGCTGTTCGGAAATAAATTTCCCACCACGTCAGCTGACTTATGATGTGACTTGTTTGGGATCCCAATGTGTGGGCGGAGGGATTTTCCGGGTTTACCACCTGGCTATCTGGACGCTCGCCTTGGGGGTGGGTTCCCCCGACAACAAAAAAACACACACAAATAATATATATATATATATATATATATATATATATAGAGAGAGAGAGAGAGAGAGAGTCAGGCTAGAATACACTCGAGTGTACGGATCGCACGAATACACTCAAGTGTGTTTGCATATCAAGACTATTTTTTGCAAAATGTAAACTGTTGATCTTCACCGTCATACTATAACTAGGCTACATACAAATTTTGAGCCCATTTGGATGAGTGTAAGTCACTCATCCAAGGGCAACAAAATCGACGTGCGAAACTAATTTGAAATGCATAATTTTTGCGATCTTCATAGCATGAGCTATACATATCCAAATGTGCTCCAATTTTGCGTATGAGTTGTTCGCAAGATGTTTAAGAAGATCAACAGATTAGATTTTAAAAAAAATATTGCATCATGGAAAACTACTTGAGTGTATTCCGCTCTGGATACACTCGAGTGTATTCTAGTCTCTCTCTCTCTCTCTCTCTCTCTCTCTCTCTATATATATATATATATATATATATAGGCTAGAATACACTCGAGTGTACATATCACGTTGTACACCCCAATGATGTTTTCCTATCTAGACCATGTTTTTCTAAAACATAGTCCATTGATCTTCATGGTTATAATAATAATAGCCCACATGCAAAATTTGAGCTCATTTGGATGAGTGTAAGTCACTCATCTAAGGACAACAAAATTGACACACAAAACTAATTTTAAATGTATGATTTTTACCTCCTTTAGATGCACGACCTATAAGTGTCCAAATGAGCTGAAATTTATTTTATAGTATGTTCTTAAGATATTTAAAAAAATCAATGGTTTAGATTTTTCAAAAAGTTATTGCATCTTTAAAAACGACTGAGATGTACAGTGTCTCCAATACACTCGAGTGTACACTAGCCTGATTCTCTCTCTCTCTCTCTATATATATATATATATATATATGTGTGTGTGTGTGATGTAGTACGAGCCAAGTTGTGGTGAGTGTGAGAGCCGCAAATGCTGTCCAGACGTTGGTGTTTATATAATATAATATGCACTTCACAATCTTGGTTTATGCGACTTGACAATTGACAGTGGATACAGCCTTTGAATCTCAATTCGTACCACTTCCTTTAATAAACAAGTCTAAATAAGTCTTGGCCACACTTATATACTGCTGACCTCCGCCTCATTGTTACCCATATTTTATACAAATTGGACTTACATCCATTTCGGTGCTTTCCAGCTGCCTTAACATTTATATTCGTGTGAAAGGCATGGCATGACAGACTCATAGGATCCTGTGCAAGTAGTATTATATGTATAGGTTAATGGAACTTTTACAAAGTTAGACATTTCGATTGTGATTGTCTAATGTTTATAATTTGACAATTAAAAGCAGTCAACTATAGTTATGTTATTTTCTTTCTACTATATTATGAGGCCATCTTTCTTTTATCGCATTGGGTTAATAATGTGAAAAGAAATCTACATTACACAAATTTGCAAAAGTAATTTCATAAGTTTGTCAACTTTCCTCCCAAAACACCACTCAAACTGATGTCTTACGTTCTATGTAGGATGATCACTAAACCGGTTATAAAGAAATACATTTCCCGACCCTCTTAATCCGAGTCAGACTTAGTACACTTTTTTACATGGCACTCTGGTAAAAAAGTTTGACCGGACTTTTACATGTACTTGTTCGGTTGAAAGTAAATCTAAATACAAAACTTTAGATACTGACTTAGTAGACAGTCCATATAGATTACATGTATTCATCACTACAAAATTTTCAAATTGTATCCGTAAATATGTATCTACATATATGTTTGAATCTTCACTCTGATAGATTACACGGGTCAATCAAAATTTGACCCAAAACCCAGATCTATTGTGCGGGCCGAGTGTGAACCAAGATTTGAAGACATGATCCAGGTATAAACCTAGCTCCTCACCCGTTTAACAACATAGACTAGGGCACTAGCTTGTTCAAACCCATTATGCCCCAACCAAATGTCTGGCAGGCTATTCTAACCACTGATTCACCAACAAATTTGCCTACCAATGGAAGTGTTGCGCAGAGCCACCATCGTGTTAGTTAAGCATGTACCCTGAGGCACGTGCCCAAAGGACATGGGGAACACGTCATCTATGAGTGATCGAGCCCCACACCAGTGTCTATACCATGCTATGAAGAAGTGGTCACACAACACTCACCTTGAAGATGAGGTGATGTCGCCGCCTCTGCTCGTCATCGACCTTATAATGATAACTCGAAGATCCATCAATTTTTAGTACCAAGGATGAGAGTCCAAGATTCCCGCGTGCCTCCTCCTTCACAAAATAGTACCCTAAGTCCCTCTTAGAGAGAACATCGCCAACGCCGAAGATGAGTAGTAGGTCTTCCCCAGGCTTCAATATATTCTTGTGGCTAATGTATTTGAGTCTTCTTACTTCTACTCTTCCAATCTTCACCCTGTTCCATTCCATTCCACTCTGTTCATCTCCCAAGACTTCATTTAGTTATAAATCTACAATGTCACTCACTACCATGAGTGGCTAATTCATTAACTTAGGTAAAGGCAAAGCAAAGAGAAAGAGGGAAGACAGAATCTCACATGAATTGGCGAGGATGATCACTCAAGGATCATCGAGAAGACACATCGAGATGGTCCACACCAACCCGAGTAGCCGTAATGCCCCAAGTTGCTATGTCGAGCCATTGCTACCAACAAAAGTGAGATGGACTATGTGATGGTACCACAAGGGTGTGAGAGGGCTAGGTAACTATGGGTTTGCGTTTCTAAAAGTTTGGAGATACTTTTTGAGCGCTTGGATTTATAGGAGAGGGATCTCTGGTGATAGTGATGTCAGGAGGTGATACAAAATAGGGAAGGGACAGAGTCGTGTGTCATCCGGATGGCTAGGGTACGCCACTCTCTCAAATCCAGGGTTAGAACGATCGGATTCCCACAAGGATTGCAAAACCAATATTTGAGCTCAGCGAGAGAGCGACCAAAGGCGGAGGGGGAACTCACGCACTGTAGAGTCCGATTGGGATTGGGAATCAGGAGAGGAAGAGGGTCTCCCCACTTGTGGATGACTCCACATCTCGTGGTCTAACCTGGACTGTCAGGACCCACTACTTTGATTAGCATAAATACCAACCATTAGAGATAATCCCAAAACCTAAACCCAGATAATGAAATAAAACAATGAATTCTCAAAAAAGGTGATTAAACAATATACAAAAAACACATATAATTTTTTCCTTTTTCTTTCTTCACAAATTCATAAATCAATGTCACATCAAGGACATCACATTTAGACATCACAAATCTTATTCAACTCCATTAAAACCAGAATCAAATCTTGTTCTCATATGCAGTTCAGTTTACATCAGATACATGTACATTGATGAACAAACTTAGTCTACAACCCATCCTGGAAAAGAGAGAGTACAAGGACATTCTAATCTATCTAGATTATGCTATTTATATCTTCTTTGTCACGACCTCTCCGCTGGATAGCATTATACCTATAAACATTTGCAACAACCTCATGAGACTCATATAGAGCCCCAGTGAGTGGATACCTCCCACTCAAGCTAGGTACATGCATCAACATCAGATTAAGTATAATAAACTTAATAGAAACATGCAAATATTGAAAAGTCTAGCAGATAGTTCTATCATAAGTCAAATTTATCTTACAATGGTATTCTTATCCAACATATAAGGTAATCACTTAAACCCATTATAACTTTGAAACATCTTTTAAAGCATGTCTCTAAACAAATCAACAAATACTTCTTAGTTCAGATTAAGAATCCTACTACATGAGTAGTAAGTCAAGTTCTAAGCATTTTGAATCAATACATAACAACAACATTATATTAGTGACACTCCACCAGCCGGACCAGGAACACATCCTGCAATCTTGAAGCTAAAGTACACATAATACATATCTACCAAACAATACTATTAAATAGCAAGCAATCCAACTAATATTCAGAATGGATATAAATTCCATCAATTATAACTCATCAACATGACATATCATAATATGAAATAAAAAATGTCCATAACAACATGATTACTTTCCACAACAAGAAGCATAATCAACAACTACAAATCATTAAGTAGAAGTACAAGGAATGTAACAACCATTCAAATCATGTTCTACATGACTTATCATCTTTTATTCATTTGCCCTGAAACTACTTGGCTTGTACCTCACAAAGTAGAAGTCGTCATGCCTGATTCTCATATCAACGACTCACTATCACTATCTTAGGGTTTAGCTAGCCACCCTAAGGTATCAGCAACAGACCCTGGCCACCTTAGGGTTGCCTAAAGAGGCTCACATCCTCATCTCGGGTACACGAGATAGGAACCAACAAAACAATATATCACATATCACAATATTTCACATATTTTCACATTTCACATATTTTATTTCATCAGAGTCTATTCCATCTGGACATAGACTTTCACAGTAAGGTTTAGGGCCAGAGCCACTCCAGATGACTCATTCCTAAATCCTGGTGGTCTAACTTTTAAGGTCTTGATCCACACTCTAGAAATCCTTATGATAATTCATCAATTACTACAAGGAGATCCGTTTTGTTTCCCCAGTGTGGTCCTCGGGGGAAACTCACAGTGTTTAGGGAACCTAACTAGATGTTCCATTATTTCACTTGTTATTAATCTCTTTTACACATCTTAAAAGAATTCAAAACATCATATATCATATATGTGTATTCTCGCATAACTAGAATAACATGAAACATATTAAGTTTATCAATAAGGACAATGATCAAAGCAAGAAGCACAATAAATATGTATATTGCAACACATATGATTATTTCTATCTTCTACATCATCACATAGCAATCATCAACAGTGAGCCTTCAGCCTGAGACATAATCTTATTGTCCATCATTTACCCCATTAGGGTTTTATCATCAACAATGGCCTTTCATCCCTAGACATAATCTCATTATGCAACATTTACCCTTATCAGGGTTTCTCAAATGTGAGGAGTGCATATTAAATTCAATTTCAACATATTTCTTATCAGTTCATTGTATATCATAGTTCTTAACAGATATTAGCAGAGGAATTAGAACTATCAACAGTAAAAGCATATAGATATCATGTATCATTCATCATACTCAAAATAGATTTATCATACAACATATGCTTGTTCCATCCAATCTCAATAGATGCAAAAAAACTTCATGCATATACATGCATAACAGACTTAGTTCTCTTCTTCTTTTATTTCACATTCTTCAGATGGGGTTACTAATCAACACATATTGACTATCATTTGAATTGTGTACTATTAGTCCATTCTTAGAGTACAAGTCACAATTCAAGAACACATTCTTGTAAATCATTTCAAATACTTGAATTTCATCTTTTAGTTGAATTCAACTACAATTCTGTGCATCTCTTAATCCCTCATTTGAGATTGTCATTAACTAGAATCATCAAACCCATCATTTTATGGTAAGAGTTAGATTCTTATAATCATCTACTAATTCTCATCATTTTCCTTCATTTTATATTCAATAGTCTCAGCTTCTTTCATTTCATGTTCATTACAATATTCAGACCAATCTTTCTTGGTTCACTTTACATACAATGCTTCTCTTCTGGTTAACATTTATCAACATCCAATTCTTTGTATATTTCATTAAATTTGGGATAAGCCACATGTAATTAAAATAAAAGATAAAATACTTCATCATACTAACTTCATTAGTTTCATCTTTAACTTGCAATCACCATTAAGTACATCTTGTTCATATCGTCTCTTATATTTAGATAAGTGTACCATGTCATTGACTACTAATGCCATTTCCATAATCAACAATGATCATTCTTTAGTATACTAACCACTTTAGCTTAAAATAATGGTTTAGGTTACATCTTCTTATATCATAATCTATGATCATCCTTCACAATCGATGTTATGAAACTTATATAAAAGGACACACATTCATATGAGGGCTACTCATTATTCCATAAATTGTACTAAAACAAATGCATTAGTCTTATATCATATTAGTAAGATCATCATCTTTCATTGAAGTATTAAACATCATATACAAGTTCTAGCTTCATCACTCATACTCGTCTTAATACTAAACATCTAGAGTTTTTAAGAAGTCATCCTTAGTTCAACACATCATAAGAGCCATATCACTAAGTAATTTCATAATGATGCATAGAGGTTCATTAGGGCTATTCACACACATGGAAACCCTAGTTTCCATTTTCACATTCATTCATCAATCATAAGTATACATTGATTAATTGACTCATTTGATTCACTTCCTCAACACAAAACCTAATCAGGATATGTGGCCACCTCATACTGATCCTTATATATATTATATTCAATTCCATTAACATTCAACAATACACTTGTATAATACAATCTAGTATAGTGATTCACCAAAAAAAATACAATCTAGTATAATTCAAATATGGTTCGATGCATGTCAATTCAATTCCAAGCACATCGACCATTGGGCTGATTTTTAGGAAAAAATTCACATGAAATAGCATAGTCATATACCCATAAGATTACCCATGGATCCTCAATCAATATATTAGAAACTAATCAAGTTCCAGTCAATGAGAAATAATCAAAATCAGTAGAATTGGATCCCCCAATACATTTTCCAAATAAATATCCAATCACATACATATACAAGTAAGGTTTCTTATTATTTTAGCCAGATATAATTTGGCTTTCAACATGAATACAGAGCTTAGGAGGGAGAAAAACACTCACCTCAAGTTCCAAGCACCTTAAAAATATAGGTCAACCTCTGAATTTTTGGAAACCTAATCAAACTCTAGCAAATAAATCCAATTCTTTCTCCTCTCAACTTGGAAACCCTAGAAATGGGGATTAGTAGAGAAAGAGTGAGAAAAGGGGGATATTTGATGTGATTTCAAATCAAATTAGAGGAGGGATGAAATATTTACATGTGAGAGAAGATTCACCATGAAATGCTATGCAAAGAAGCTAAACTTGCTTGATTTCATCATATCTTGGATAGAAAAACCCTTACTCAACATTTACACCACTTTCTCTTCTCAAAACCCTAGCTCTCATCTCTCTCTATAATTTCATTTATTTGATAGGAATGGTGAGTTATGAGAGCTCCTTATGTGTTAGGTTAGTCATATAGATGAATTATGGTGCTCAGACCAATTGCAAACGTGCCCTTCATTGTATTTTTATTTTGCTCAGACTGGTTGGTCGGCTGAGTTATAAACTCGACTGACACCACACTTTTCAGAACTAAAAAATTGTCCAAAAATTATAAAAATTTAACCCAATGTCTTAAATTGAGTTTATAAGAAACAACATGGTCAATCGAGTTTGTCCTTCACAGAACTCGATCGAAATCCCTCTCTGTAAAGATCAAACATCATCTAAAAATTATGCCAATTTAATAGTTTGTCTATAATGGAGTTTTCCAACTACCGTTAAAATTTTATATCAATTAGATATATCAATAAAAAGATAAAATTCAATTACCACACTTTTATATCAATCTAAAAATATGGTTGGTCGAGTTTGAAACTCGACTGACAAACATGTCATAACATTCTTCAAAAATTCTAATATTTTTCAATAGTTCTCACATTTGAGATATCCAAATCATATCCAAATTTGAATTATATCAGAGTTATATATAAAATACTAAAAATCATATAGTGAGACACTATACTTATCAAATTCCGTATTCATATGTCATCAAAACCCTAATTTGGGCCGATTAGAGTTTTCAAATCTTAACCCTAATTATGTGAAGCAAAATATGATTAAACCTACTCCTTATATTTAAAACATCAAAACTTAACTACCATCATTAATCAAGCTTTAAACAATGGTCAACTTAGTTAATCATACAATCATCCAAGTAAACCCTAATTAGATGATTAATTTGAAAATTGGTCATTACACAGACTCTCCCTATGTCCGTGTAATAGAAAAAAAAACTAAAAATCTTAGGTGTTACATGTAACAGTTAATTTATATTGAAATAAAAACATATTACCATCCTCTTTCCTCAAATACACTAGCTAGGATTATCCAATTTAGGTCAAACTTTGATCATAGGCCTAATATCACGTCTAGATTATTGCTATGGGCTTAGTTCCCTGATTAGCCCAACCAAAACCCCTATATAAATTATATAGGTTTAAACTTCTATTATTCCTAACTAAATGTAGACACTTCATAATCTTACCAAAATTAGCCATGCAACTTCTCTCTTCATGCTCTTTACCACAACATTGATTTAATCACATTTTATATCCCAAAAAGGTAGGAATATCAGTTTAGGTACTCTGATCAAATAAAGGGTGTAATTATTTAATGGAAAATACATAATTATAAAATTGAGGATGTGACACATACGTAAAGATTCTTGTTCCACTTTTGTTTTGTCTCAAATTTCTTACTTTTTCTTTATTTGTTACCTTTTTGCTTGGATACTATCTTCCTTAAGGAAAACCTTTCTTTCTTTTGGTTTGGCGTTACTAAGTCAAGACTTTAGATTTGTAACACTTAAATCAAGTTGAATAATATAAAGCTTGTAGGAACTTGTTGTTCCTTCTTGGGATTCATAAGAATGATGTTGCATCCACTACAAATTATTTTATAACCTTACATTGACCGCTCTCAACCTGCTTTGATCTCAAATATTATTGAAGTGCTCCCGAATTCCCCTTCAACCACTCAACAACCCCCACTGACCTAAACTGGCCCCACTTCAACCAAAAGTCAGTGGCATCAACCCACACTATCTATATCTACTCAGACCCGACACACATTGACCGCAGGATGCAGTTGAAGCGCCTCAATCTGGTTAGCTCCTACCCACTCATTGGGTTTGAAGCGCTGCAACTAGGTTTGCATCGACCTACACATAGTTTTCAATGTGACTTAGACCGAGTCTATTCGTCACGACTTGATCGATTCCCACAACATCAATTTTTCCATCGATCAATGCAACCCACGTGATATCTTTTCTCAAGTCTAAAATTATACATATAAATTTCATTGAACCAAATTTAACGTCTACACAACATATAACCCCCGTGGCAGTTCTTATACATGATGATTAAACCATTAAAAAAAACCAAAAATAAATCATAAAATTACATAAATATTATATGATTAATGATAAAGTAAGAAACATCGTTTCATATCTATTTTTAATATTTTACTTTTCAACCTAGGGACAAGTAGATGTAACCTTACATTGGAGAAAAACATAAAGAAAAATCCCACATTGTTCCATTGCATGAGTCAAAACCACGACTTGTACCACAACTAACAACAAACTATAACAACCGAGCAAGTTCTTAGATAAATATTATATCTCATGTCTAACCATACTTTACTTTTAAAACTAGATGAATTATGAAAGAGGTAGCTATTAGTTTTTATCATTATTGTTATAGGTGTCGTCATTGGAGATGAGACATTTAAACACATTGCACCAAATCAAAACTACATGCTTGTAAGCTCCATGACATTTCTTGTCCTTTGTATAAAGTAGATTCCAATGATGAATGAGAAAAGATTGGAACCAAACGAAGGAACAATACAGATTTGACGAATTTTAATTAAAATCACAATGGGAATGAGCATGAACGGAAAGTACAAAGATGGTTAGTTGTTCGATTTTTTTATATTAAATATAAGTCAATACTGAAGCAGGAGGCGGGGCAGAGATTAGAGATAAGTATTACATTAGAATATTTAAACAGTATACGTATTGGACAAGGTGGATGATGTGAATAAAAGGTAGTGGCAGAGATAGGCATTATTTTAGAATATTTGAATGGTGCACGATGAAGAAAGTGGAAGCTGTGAATAATGTATTGATTTTTTTTGAGAGCAAACTATATATGAGATAAAATAAAATAATGTATTGATCGTAACAGTTATAATTCAAGAAAAACGTCTTTTCAACCCCGCTAAGTAAATGGCAGGAGAACGAGTGGTTAGAAATGTTGCCTGACAGGCTCGCATTTGGGAATGCCTCACACCATATATATATATATATATATATATATATATATATATATATATATATATATATATATATATATATATATATAAAACACAAAGACACAAAGATACACGCGCGCGCGCACACACACACACACACACACATATATATATATATATATATATATATATATATATATATATATATATATATATATATAGAGAGAGAGAGAGAGAGAGAGAGAGAGAGAGAGAGAGAGAGAGAGGAACACACACACATATATATAGTCATGCTAGAATACACTAAGTGTAGATCGCGCGCTACACTCAAGTTGTGTTTGCATATTAAGGCTATTTTTTTACAAAATGTAAACCATTGATCTTCATAGTCATATTATAACTAGGCTACATCAAATTTTGGGCCTATTTAGATGAGTGTAAGCCACTCATCCGAAGGCAATAAAATCGACACACCAAACTAATTTGAAATGTAATATTTTTGTGGTCTTTATAACATGACCTATAAATGTCCAAATGAGCTCAAATTTTATATATGAGCTATTCATAAGATGTTTAAGAAGATCAATGGATTATATTTCTAAAAAATATTACATCATGAAAAACTACTTGAGTGTATTCTGCTCTGGATACACTCGAGTGTGTATATACACACACACACACACAATATGATGGTAATTAGGAACACACATGAATTTAAATAAATATATATTTATATTGATCTATGCTGAATAAAATGGAAATGTGAGATGAGTAATATGTTTAAGAAGGTTGCTTATAAGAATAAGTATGGATGGTAGGTTGGTTGATTCTACATCAAATATACTTTCATTTATCCATTTAGTACTTAATTTTATAGGAAATGTTCAAAAATTATATAATAAAATGTGTATATTCATGCTAAGTATGATGTTATGAAAACGTGGATCACATGGTATTATAGAGAGAATAACATTTCAAGACCTAAATTGGAAAAATGCATATTGTTACTAGCACATATATATCATCTAAACATATTTAGAGTAATTTTAATAAAGATGGATTTTATAAATAAACAAATACATGATAGATTATATGTTCACTTAATAAGATCAAAACCCTAATTTTCCTTTCACTCAGTAGAGTTAGATAAGAACAATATGTATATCTATACTAGAAATGTATACACATGTTTGATTTGATTTTACTAACACACCTAACATGTTTTTAGAATGATAACTTGACTTGGTGCGATATATTAAAAAGTGCTTACCTTTATATGTGAAGATCAAGTATGTGCATCTTCCCAATTTTATTTGGTCATATAATGAATAAACCCTAATTTCCTATCAATGAGGCATATTTGAATTACACTCCCCTTTTTAAATCTCTTGGAATCCTTTTGGAATCCAATAATTTCTAAAATATTGAATACATTAATAATGCTTCTCTCGTGTTTGAATCACATGACTCCAAAAACCATATGTTAGATGGTTTCATCCCTGTTTGTACTTAGATATTATCAAGATTGAACTGATGACTTACCTTCAGTATATATACATGTGTGATTTGATTAGTCATATATAGAACTAGATTAATTATATTTTAGGAATTGAGGTTTTAGTCCTCCTACCATACATCACATATATGCACTAATGTTTTAGTCCTTCAGACAGACACTGGGGTTTTGTCCTCCTTTCATACTATATATTTTTTGGCACTGAGATTTTAGTCCTCGTATCCTTAGTTTGGAATTTATAGATTCCAATATTACTTCTCTGATTATGCTGTTCTACGACATAACTATCAGGGTTATTGTTCATGTTTGTGGACTTGTTCAAAATGGAAAGAATCTTCATATTCATTTATTTGTACACTTGTTATGAACGCCTCATTAAATTTTCTTGATTATGTTGTAATATTTCCTCTTGAGCTTACCTATACATACATAGCACTCTTCTAACTAGGGACTACCTTCTTATTTGTTCTTGATCATTAAATGCCCAAGTAATTTTACACATACCATTATTTTACTCATGCATGTCATTTCTTTTACCTCCCCTCTTATGGATGTTGTTCCCAAACCACCCAAACATAGGAGAATTAGGGGATAATGAGTTAAGGGGAGCTTTTAGAGGAATATGTAGCTTGGGATGGCTAGGTCTACAACTAGTACTTTGTATGGGTTGTTGAACCTTTTCCTTTTTGTAATGCCATCCTTGTGGTGAGGAACAATATTTATGGATTATATTGTGATCTTATGATAGTCTAATATTACAGTGACATGAAATCATATTGCTTTTGTATATAATACTTTTTGATTTATGAAATGAAATTTATCCCTTGTTTCATACATTTTTTGTATGTTTGTATTCAGATGATTTTGTCAACTAGTAAAGAGTGGACCCCTCTAGGGTCCCGAATCCTTACATAGAGGGCAATCAAGATTATGAGAGGATGAGGTAACCAATCCCTCCTTGCTGGCACAGATATTTGTGCAACATATAGAGACATGATGAGGAGGAGCCTTGGCATGGTATCCTCCACAATATGTGTCTATTGACCTCTCTCACTCTGCTATGAAATCAAAAAAGTAATTTCACTTTATGTCATGGACTTCCCCGGACATTATAGCTCACTAGAGGAGTTTCTATGGAGGAACCTATTCATGGGACACTATCTGGAAGGCTGAGATCCTCACAAACCAACCCAAATTGGCCTAACAAGTGTGAATGACAAAACACTAGCTCTAGTGAGTATCCAACTAATCAATTCACCTAGGTCAATGCAAGATCCAACAAGATGACATGTGAACCCAAAAGAGTTGATGGGGCAACATCCATACATGTGAGTAGAAGGATCTGATGACTGGTGTTGTGAAAATATGTAGATACATCCTTAAACTTTAGTATATGTCCAAATATTATATAAATCATATCAAAATTCTTGGTTGCCCAAAAGTCACAAACCATATACTGTTGGAACTCGAAATTCATGAACTAGCTTATGGAACCCTTAAATAAGAGATTTGATTAAAATATGATGATGTCATGATAGATGCATAAAATTATTACATGTATATTAAATATGAAATGATTTTCAAATATTTTCATTTATTCATAACTCTTTAACATAATTTTGAGTCCATGTATGTCTATGCATTATAAGTGTTATATGCTTAACATAGTCGTTTAGGACTAGTAATTTTAAAAAAGAAGTGGAAATTACTTTAAAAATTAACATTTTTTGAATTCATATATTGTCCAATATCAATATTCAAAATATTTTTTGGAACTTTCATATCAGAATTATAGACATAGTAATATTTTTTTGGGAAATTTAAGGTAAATATAATTCCAACCCCATAAAGGGGGTAGAAGTTACAAGATACAACCATACATGCAACTCACACATGTGATAGCCGAGAGTAGTAAATCTCAAATAGAAATTAAATGCCTTTATAATCATGCATAGAAGAAACCCCAGTTCCTACATAGATAATATTACATGACGATGATGTTGATGACTCCTAAGATGACGAGAAAACCCTAATTTGATTAATAAGAAATATTAATATGGGTTTTGGATATACAATGATATTAGAATAAGAGGATTCGATAAAGAATTCTAATATAAAATTAAACACTACTTTCCTAATAACAAGATAAAAAGTTAAAAATATCAACAATCACCTCATTACATAACATCAACCTTATGATGATTATATTAGGATTAATGATGTAATATGATGCATAATTACGATCTTGTCTTATCTAGAGGTTAGAGTTGAATTGAGATGTATCTAAGGAAAATGCTGAATAAAAAGTGAGATTATCCAAATGGCACTATCTAGTCCGCTTGGGATGGATCATGTTAAATACAATTTTTAAAATGTTTACTATTTCCTTGTGGGGGCTTTTTATATTAAATGAACTAAGAGTTCATGTATGTATATATATAGCTCATGTATGATTCCTCTTTACACACACACTCATATATATATATATATATATAATAGTAAACACAAATTTTGTTGTTTTATTACAGTAAGATTTAAATATTTACATGAATGTCATACTGCACATGTGATTGATACATTCACTATAGATCCTAACCTAAGAGCGTGTTTAGGATCAAATGCACATGCATTAAAGATATCCACCTAAGCTGTGAATAGGATTAGATGCATAGATAACGATCCTCAAAGCCTCAAGTTAATAGAGATATGACTTTGTAATGTCCATATATAGATCGAGTGTAATGGAATTACGACAAAAGTTGCACTCAAGTTTATTAAAGATATCACCATTCTAAATTTTGATTTTGGGAAGTATTATATTGACTTTACTACCAAGTGGAATACCCGATTCATGCTTACATTTCAAAGTTCCAATAGTACACTTTACATAATATATAGTCAACATATTGTTGCTGGAATCTTCTATATTTTAATGTTTTACATTCAGAGATAGCATGGATGCATGATGTTAGATGTCAAGTGTATAGTGTATATCTGCTATAGATCCTATTTATGTTGTACAAGTATATTCACAATTTTCGTTATACAGATGTAAAGACATGCAACTCTTACATATTTGTATTTGTACTTGTTTAGTGAATTTTATGAATGTTCTTGTACATTCTTCCCTTGTGTGATGTTTGATAACAATTAGCTTATGATTTTAGAGTTTGTTAGAAGGTAGAATATGCAGTTACTAGATGAATCCACTTCAAAACATCTTTTTCAACATCAAACTTCATCTTCAAGCAAAAGGCTTCATAATTTTGACCAATCTCATCACCTGACAAGATCATTTTAATCTCAAAACAACTCACAAAAGTGTCAAGACACCACTGAAATTATGATCTATATTGGAATTATCAGGATCCAGACTCCTAAGTTGGTTTGATGCTAGAGGCAATTTTACTCTTCAACCATGCTTTCATATTAAAACCACATCTAGATCTACATAGTGTGCATCATGTTGCCTATTCATACTAATGCATGGTTTTATCACACATGACTATTCTATAGGGATGAAATTCCTATATTTTACCAAAACCATGTGTACGATGATCCTACTCGTAAGCAAACATATCTTATCACAATATAATTAGGTTCAAACCTAAAGGATAACATATTTAAGAAGTAGTCTAATCAAAGTAACCAAGCAAGAACTAGTACTTATACAAGTGTTTGCGTTTGATTATACTAAGATAGTAAATATTAAAAGGATGAGTTAAAGTTCTAAATTGATTAGTGGATAGAGTTTTTGGGTGAGTGCATTTCACTACCTCTGCCAATCACTCTCTCTCAATGCCTAGAATAATGGTGTCGTTCGTCATGAATGTCATAATTGACTTTACTACCAAGTGTATTATTTTGGGAAATTTTGACTTTGTAATGTCCATATATAGATTGAGTGTTATGGAATTATGACAAAATCTACACTCAAGTTTATTAAAGATATAATCATTGTGAATTTTTATTTTGAGAAATATTATATTGAATTTACTACCAAGTGCATTGCCTATTATATTGACTTTACTACCAAGTGTATTATTTTGGGAAATTTTACCAAAGCTACTACTAATCCACCTAGAGTAATGGTGTCGTCTGCCATGAATGTAGGGGAATAAATGGGAGGAAGAGGAGGAGTCTCATGATGCCTAATATTGTCATTAGTTTATGGTCTCATCAGTTGATGAAGTTGGGAGTTTCATCGATTGGTGACTCATATGTCAAAATATTTTTCGGTTGATGGTTGCATGAGTGCCATCAGTTGTCCGCCATCAATTTCTAGATTTTCATCAAATGATGAGTGTGCATAGTTCTCATCATCTTGTGGCATGCATGATTCTCATCCGTTAATGAAGCACCACATCTTCATTGATCTTTGATTGGGGGTTCCATCAGTTGATGAATGATGGAAATGCTAGATGATGTGAACCAATGACAATGCAATTAAAAGACCCCCCCCAAAGGGGAGGGCTGTATTGTACTGGGTTGTTGGGCCCACATTTATGAATTTGTGAATCGATGAAATCGATAACTGATGGAAGGGCAGACCACTGAAAGTCATATCCAATATCAAAATTTGCTTTAGGACTGTAACGAACAAAACCTTAGAATATTACCCTATTCCATACCTAGAAAGATTGTGAGATCAGTTTCCTAAATCTGACCAAACAAGGATACAATTAAATAACCTCAAACATATATATAATAACTTAAATATGTGTATGTTTCATATAATTCCTTTGATAACTAATACTCACATAATGGATAAATAAAAATATATAATATGTTATGGAGTAACAATTGGTAATTCCATGTCTATAAATATTAATCATGTTCTATTATTTAAATAAATATGAAATCAATGGACTAAATATGTTAGATATGTAAAGTGTGGAATTTCGTGCATATTAATATATAAACTTTTTGTAACAATGTGATATTAATGAGACTCTAATTGAAGATAATCAATATATATGTAGACATCTTTTCTAAACCATAATGGTAATATAACTCACAAAAGGAAATTTCAAAACCCAAATATAATGATAAAAACATGTTTGCTGGTTCCCGACTAACTTGGGTGCCAAGTTTCACATCGCTTGAACAATAATAACTATCTTAATTTCATTTAGAAAAGAAACGTGTTTTACTCCAAAATTATTTATTATTAAATAATATTTTTAATGACTTCAAAATTGGAAATAGATCCCAAATTCCAATTTCACTACGTGTGAACTCCCACATTAGTTGGACAATCTTATCTATCCTAGTTTAGTTTAGGAGAGAGAATATAATTTAAAGTCCAAAAAATTCCCAAAATGGAAAATTAATGACAATATCAAACTCCTCATGTTTTATTTTGCTTATAGGCCAAGTTTCACATCTTTTGGGTGTTCTTAAATGGGTCAAATTCCTTAAGAAAAGATAATGAAAGATAAGGTCAAACATATTAAATTTATTATTAAAAATAAAACATCTAATATATGAAATAAATTGTATAAACCAACTTGTATGGATTATACATATATCATTTATGTGAAGTTGTAATAAATAAAATTGTGGTGTAACTTAAAGGGAAACAATGTTGTACATGCATGTTAAATTTATGGAAAATTTATCATGGTGGAAAATCTAAAAATGTATTTACTTTCCAAATGCAATGTGACCAAGGTAATTGCAACAATGTGGAATATGTGAGCTATTTTAATATATTAGAACAAACTTAAAAGTACTAATTCTCTCTACTTAATGTTTGAAAGTAATAAATAAATGAAAACAATCATGTTAACATATCATAAAGGAAAGAAATATTTAAACTCGATTATATATTTGATTGGAAACAAATAAACATTCCTAATTTTATTTAATAAAGTACTTAACTCAAGTAATAAATAATAATTATCTTGACTAAATGATCCTTATAATTGTTAATAACAAGCGAAAAAAGAAAATGACTTGATGGATAGTGTTTTCACCCTTTTGATTTGAAAATCATGCGTCTATAATAATTAGTTTTGGATATATAAATTTATTAGCACCTATCTACTCTACAAATAATTAATTTAAATTTATTAGCAGTATATGGTTGCCTCAAATTTAGAAATTTGGATCTAACTTAATATTAATTAAATAGATGCTTTTTGGTGAAATAAATTGTTATACATGTTTTCAATGACTCTAATGTGAGAAGGAAAACATTGTGAGGAAGTGTTTCCTAATGAAATGAATAAGTGTATATAGGAGGTTGATAAATGGACTAATAAAAAAAGAATTCAATAAGTATATCCCACACAATTGTACATTAACATATTATACATGTTTACATTGAGTAAATAATTACACAATGAGATATTTAGAAGTTTCTTTACTGTAAACGTAATACTCAATATTTAAAAAGGGAATCTATGACAAAAAATAGACATAAATAAATGGAAGGGAAATGATGTTTTTATGTTATTCTTTCCTATCATATGTAAAATAATCTTAACTTTTCTTCTTTTACAATATATATTGCATATTTTCCATAAGAAATGATATAGATAAGTTTATCGCACCCAAGACAAATAGTCCTATATATAGACCCCTCCCGATGGCTTCACAGACATAGAAATCACTTAAACAATAGTACACGAATCCTAACCTTCTCTCTTATCCTCCTATTCAAGTCCATTGTATGAACAGTCAAAAACTTATAATCTCAGGGCAATCTTTTCTCAACCGCCAATGTTTCAAGACTTGGAACCCTAACTTGAAATTAGGATTTGGACTTTGAAGAGTTGACAAACTTCTTGAGGTATGTAGCTTCCCCCATGAGTCATATTGAGCAATTACTTTCTTTACTCTCTCTCTCTCTCTCTCTCTCTCTCTCTCTTTTGAGCTTTCTTTGAGGTATATTGGGGATAATTATTTTCTTTCTTGTCTTAATGACCTATTTGAATCTAATCTTATTGACTTTAAACTCTTAATCTATGTTGAACTTTTAAATTATATTTTGATTCTTGATGAGACCCTATTTGTGAATTTTAAACCATGTTGTTCCTTATTTTGAGATGGAATCCTAATTTTTCCCACTTTTGTGGTGGATGTATGTATTGTCCATTTATGTGATGGCAATCTTACTTATCCTGTGCTATAATACTAAACTTTTAATGTCCTCTACATTCTGCATGCTTTGTGATTCAGTAGCCCTAGAATAGTGTAAGTACTTTGGTTTTTGGGTTGTGTGCCCATGTTATATTTTTGGGATGGGGGTTGTGTGCCCGATGCTCGGGTTTTGTGTCCACTTTTATATATATTGGGGAGATGGTTGTGTGCCATACTCTATCCGGTTTCAAGGTTGTGAGCCTTGTCTACCATTGTTATTTATATTATTCTAGTGCTATACTTATCTCACATGCATGCATGTTGATGATATTGTGATGGGTTTTGTGCCCAAGATTTGTATGTTCTTGTGTGGCACAACTTTTATGTTGGTTTAATGGCAAGTATTCTTCTTGTATATTGTCTTTTGAAATTCATTTTATTTTAATACCCACTTGGGTGGTACTTTCCTCTTCCATGGGAAGCCTTGTTAATTTGACATCCTTTATTCCTTATATTTCTCAATCCCCAATTAATATGGTCATACCAGAATGTGTGCTGATAATTTCCTTTTTTCTCTTATCTTTTGAGGTACGCTTCCAAACCCAGGTGTAGGTCAAGGATTAACCAAGGGGGACCATGCCAACATCAAGAGTACCTGAACCTTATTGGGAGATAGATTCTAGGTGTTTAAAATGACCCTTTGATGATCCTATGTTTAGTTTACTTTTCATATGTATCACCTTGCATGGTGAAGGATAGTGATAATATCAATCATTATAATAGTTAGATATATTATAATCTTCTGCTACATTTGGTATCTTGAATCATATTTTGAATAAATTAATTATCTTCCCTTTTGCAAAAAAATAGTGGTGTTTGGCATATGGGATGTTCCTTTCTATTTAATTTAGTAGGGAGTAGATCCCCTCTCTAGTCCCACTCTTTACAAGATCCATCACTCTCCTACACTGTTGTATAGGAAGAGAAGCTTGAACCTGCCATGAAAATCAAGGAACTGGATCATGACTCTTATAAATTAACATAAAACTAACAAAGACTATATGAGAGAAAATTCTAAAGCAAAATGATAAATCTAAATGCAAAGCTATACTAAAAAGACTATATGAGAGAAAATTCTAAAGCAAAATGAGAAATCTAACAAAGACTATATCCATACTAGACTATTTTATCTCTCACACACATCCTCATGACATGCATCTCTATGATATACTCATAGCCACATACTACTTTGACTTGGTACATGATGTGATGAATACATGCTTGCTTGAGATTGAAACTCAACAAAAAACCCTGAGGATCTCATATCATATGATTTTAATTATGTTGTAAGCATGCTCATTATTAAATCTTTAGTAGGACATCCAAACCAAATCAATCTCAAACCATGCATATAAATCTCATATCATGATCCAAGGGTTTCTCTAACCAATAAAGATTAAATTGAGAATTATGATGGCCTAACCATCACCACCTACCATGCACAATTATTCATGCATATGACCGTATAATAGACCATATGGGTCTTGGACTATGATCTTAAACTATCCCAAATGGTGCCTTCTCAATATTTCACAAATTGTCTTAGACGATGAACCTAAAACATACTACCTTGGTCCTAAACAATGACCCTGAACTAGAAAACACATGCACATCATTTTTCATTTAATATTGGCCCATTATTGTAAACTAGACCGACCCAATTCTTCACTGCCTTCACCTCTCCTCAAAAGGGTCATGATCTCAAGGATCCCCCAATTTAGTTACAGAAGAACTAGTGCACTACTCTATTAGGATATAAAACATGGGAGGCCAACATTAGAATGACCAAACTCTTCCCTAATAACCAAGCACACCATATGGACATGAAGGACACATGGAGGGATTTATGATCATAAGTATCATATATGGCCTCTGTGGCTTCATGCGTCCAACAAAAGTCACTCTGTAAAAAGGGAGCCTAGGGACTCATCCCTCATGAGATAGATACTTACCCAACCCACCTCTATTAAATAACATTCTTCTAGATGCATACTATATATGAGTAGGAGAGTTTGTTTAGCTTCATATTCAAAATATTTTTCATGATCAAGTCCCCTGTCTACACAATATAAAAATACCCACTATACATCATGATCATCAAGTCCCCTGTACTACTCAAGGAGAAGGTGTCATTTTGAACACAAATTATCTTAGGAGAAATTCACATCAAGCATATTCTTTTTATATCCCTTTCATATAAGGGAAAAATTACTTTATGCATTTTTCACTCTAAGGGATAGAACCAACACATTATGTCTTTGTATATTTTAGCTCAATTGCATTTGAAACACATTTACTTGATTCACATCACTTTGGGTCTTGCATAGTTCCTTACTTACTCAGATGTCACAAGTCAATAATGAAGAATGTTGAGATCAACAAAGGGGCTCCATCACTAACTTGGCTGGTTACAAAGATAACTTTATTGGGTGTAAAGGTCCTAAAAAGATTTATAAAGTACTAGAAAAGTGCCAGGTAGAACAGAGAGATGTGCACTAGGTCTCACGCAAACAACCCTTTGTTGTTGGATATATGTCTCCACCAAACTTTTATTATGATTCAAGCATGCATCACCAAGGGATATTCTCCTACTAAGAACCACCTACGAGTAAGATGCAACTTCTTTACCGTAAAAAAATTTGAAATTCATATTTGCACCAAACAATTCCATTTCATCTAAGGATGCACCGGTACCCTACACATGCTACCATGAAAGCATTTCCATACATACACCTTCAAACAAGAAAATTTGAGTGGTTTTCACATTGATAATATAGAAAATGAAGACACAAATGAGACACAAATGGTGGGGGGGGGGACAACTGAAGAGATTGTAAAAAGGAAGTAAAAGGTGCCACTTCGCCTAATAACACCATTATCAATGGCCATCACACATGCAGTGACAAAATAGTATATGCATGCCACATGTTTTATCATCCACTGCCTACATGGTAAACTCAAAAATGGGAGGTCCCTACATCTATTAGACTTGAATGCATATGACACTATCAATGACTGCCAAAACATTGACAATGTCAGTAAGATCTACTATAGACACAACACCGGCCAAGGATGATCCAAAATGTTGAATCCTTAATGCAAAAATCTTGCATAAGCTTAAAGATCTTGAGTGAAATAAAGGTGCGTCTAACAGTTCTATGATTTTTCCATTTCTTAATTGAATGTTAATTGATAAGTATGACATGCTGAATTCTACAAATATGTGAGAAAGGGAGATCCTCTAGAACGTGTGAACTCTTATATCTATGACATGGTGGAGGTCTAATACAATGACAAGGTATTGTTCACTACTATTCCAAAATGCTAGCCAGTCAATGTTAACCTAGTAAGACAAGCAATATCTTCCATATTTTAAAACATGGGTACAACTTGTAGGAAAGTTCATTGTTCACTTTGCATGGAAATTGGACCAAGTACCTAGAAAAGTGGACCTCAAGGTATTTATGAAAATTTAAATGAATTTTATGGGATATGGAGATAACTTACAACACAAATTGAATTCAAGCTCACATACAAGTAACCTGTGGACTTGGAAATATGGGAAGCTACATTGGAAGTCACATCCTTATTATCACTTTAATGATTCAATACCTTCCCTGAGCTCATGCAAGAATGGGAACACGTTGGGAACTCCATCAAACAAGGTATTTACCAAACTATAGAGTTTAGTTTACAGCCCTATGCAGAAGCACCATCAACTCAAAAGTCATGATGGCTGAAGATAGACAACAACAAATTCAGTGATATATCATTAGGGATATTCCTCATTCTCTCTAATGATCTAAAATATCAAAGACACATAGTAAAGACAAAGCATCATCTGTGCACTCTCAACATGCTTAAGTCAACATAATTTATATACAATCTTAATAATAACCCTTGGGACATTAGCCTCAGATGTCACAACCTAACACATATAAAAACCAACCAAAACCAACATAAAAATTTCACAACCTAACACATATAAAAATTAGTCACAACCAACATACAGTCCACTATAGTATCAATATTCACTCAATTACTTTTTTGGGTATGCACTGCCTCTGTTCCAACTGTTGATGTCGTGACCAATTACACTCTCTGCAACCACCATAGGTTGAAGAACCAATTATAGTGGTAGCTTGTCAGACACTACTTCTTGTAATCAACATGAAAATGGTTGTTAGGGATGGCCTCAAGGTTTTTTAATATGTAGACCCAACTATCAATACACAAGAAATAGAAATACTTCAAATCAAATATCAATTGAAAATTGTGATTTGTTGAGAAATTCAATATATATTTCATATGTATTCACATTATTTATAGATATACGATATTCCATTGATGTTATATACATGCACAAGACAACCATGTAATGCTATTTCCAAACCTTATACAATACTACATAAAGATACTTATACATTCCTTCAACAAACCACCCATGAATATTGCAACGACCCTATCTCCCAGTAACCCCCAATTAAGGGAGACCAAAAGGTCAGAGCCGTTATCCAATAACCCGAATCAAAGGTTCAACAAATAATCAATAACAATTATCAAATTTTACCAACTAAACTGAAAATCGGTATAAAAATAAAACTTTGCATACCTTTTAAAAACTTTAGAAAACTATCTATCCACAACTTGAATTATTCTATCTAATCCTTCTCGTACTTTACTTCTTGTTTTCACGATGTGTCACTTTACTGTTTGTGCTTTTCAAACTTGTACCTAAAATACCGAAAAACAAAATGTCGGTCAGCATATCGAAATATACTGGTATGTGGGGACAACCAAAAGTTTGCACATATGGATAACAATCTAATTATCACAATCAAGTTAATTAACATGCCAATATACGCTTTTCAGTGTGACATTCTCCACCGCTTTTGCCCTAACCCTGGCATACCCACCTTAGGGTTTCTTTTTCTAATGACTTAAGGCCACCTTCTCAATCCCGAGCTTGGTGCCTGGGGTCACCACTCATGGTGCCCTCTAGTCATATAATATCATAGGCCACCTTCTCATTCCTGAGCTTGGTGCCTGGGGTCACCACTCAGGGTGCCCATTGGTCTACCCATCTGGGCCTAACCTTTGGCATCATCCATCAGGGTGGCATGTAGGTGCGAGAATACATACTTCTATTATTAATTTAATAATCATAGTGACTTTATAATTTGCAAGTATGAACATCCAACTGATAATTTGCATTCAATGCGATTAACCATCTGGAAAATCCTCGGGAAACTAAGGCGGTTATTCATAATTAACCACATACCTTTTAAGCAGACTTGAATGCAGAAATAACTCAACCAATCAAGAAATCAAGCAAGTACACACAGGTTGATCCTGAAAAGGCATCTAATTTCTTATCATTAATCATGTCATTATGATATATTAATCCTAGTTGTTTCCTAGGGTTATTTGTCCTTTTTAGGGTTTTGAGCATAATTAGGGTTCCACTCCATTTTTATTACTTTAAACCCTAATTTTATAAAATCACTTAAAAACCCTAATTATTTCATATTTCTTTCCCAAAAGATTCTAAGTTCATCTTTTAGCAACATGAAACCCTAATTTCAGATTATAAGTATTTTTCTTTTCTTTTTCTCGTGTTTAGGGTTTCTAAACATATTAACCCTTTATTAGGTTTAAAACCCTAAACTTTGCAATTCCATCATCAAAATAGGTTAAAATATAAATTTATTATTAAACAAGTTAACCATGCTCAAAATAACCTGATCGCAAGATTAAATATATCTTTTTATCAACAATTAGGGCTTCTAACCACAAATTAATACATTTTCTATCCAAAATATGTACTTTTGCAAAAATATACTGATTTCAGTGTCCAACCCATTTTTAATG
This sequence comes from Alisma plantago-aquatica, assembly GCA_963693085.1. Lineage (NCBI taxonomy): Eukaryota > Viridiplantae > Streptophyta > Magnoliopsida > Alismatales > Alismataceae > Alisma > Alisma plantago-aquatica. The sequence continues at coordinate 586,635,693 of OY856412.1, forward strand.
TATCCCTCATATTTTTCTGATCATTTTTCATGTATTAACTTTCCTCATCTGAGTTTTCTAGCTCAAGATATGAGTTTTACCAAGAAAATCCTTTTTATTAGTTTACTTACTATTTCTAGAAAAACCAGGATCGGTCGATCCATGGTCCGCGGGTCCACTGAGGATCCAACGGCCGTGGATGCACGCGCCCTTCCTTTGCAAACAAAAGAAATGAAGGACGGAAACACCCTTACCTTGACTGAAGGCGTGGAGGGGTATTTCGGTAAAAGACCGCAATGTCTTCATCTTCTACCTTGCGCGAGTCACTGCAGACCCGATGGTCAACTGAGGGGTTGACTCCGGGCTCCAGGTCACATGCGAGCAAGAAGATAGGTCGGGGAGCTCTGCCTCCCTTCGTCTAAGTCGACCGCATGTCTAATTCCCTGCCCGAGCCTTGCCAAGGTCGCCGCCTACTCGCCGGACTCTGACGATATTTTCTGTGGTGTCGAGGGTAGTCGTCATGGTCGTTGGCAAAATTGAAAGTGCGAAGTCGATCCTTGCACTCAGCCACAGAGATTGGAATAGCAAAGAGGGACGCTGGTTCCCTCCTTGACCCTCCCCTATATATAGGGTCGAGGTCAGGTTCACGGGATTTGGGCGTTTCCCAAAACAACGACCAATCATGCACAAACCAGGGATGATTCCCTACGGTTTCATCTCCTCAGTCCAATGGGGCTATCACCAGGCTTGCTCATACTCTGGATCACGAGAAATCTCGGTTGGAAACTCTCCCTGTGACTTGTAGAGTCCTAGTCCGCTTGGGACTTAGACGATGAGTGTCCCACGTTGGATCAAGATCCAACGGACCTCATCGCTCACGATCAAAACAAAGGAAAGATATATTTCTTTAATTCAGAATAATTCCTAAATTGGTGATAACTTGGAAAATTGATATCTCCCAAACCATAACTCCTATTTGTATCAAAATTTAAGGGAACGTTTGTCTTGGCATTATCTAGCTTTGTACGAAATTTGGGAAACAAAGTGCAATGGATGAGAAGGCTTCCTTCTCTCCTAAGTTATTCATTAATTTATTCAAAATTAATTGTTATTTATTTTCCCTTTGCTATTATCTTGTTATTTTGGGTCCCTTGGACCTCAAGAAATCCCAAAGGCATGGATTCACATACTAGGGAAAATCTATTTGCCTTTATCTTCTTTTGAAAGTCAATTTCTCATATTTCCCTTTTATTAATCAATTTCTTTCTTAACAAGGAAATACTTAAATGGTCTTTTCTTTTCTTATTGCATTCTCTATGCAACTTTGGACTCCTTGGGACCCAAGGAACCCAAGAGGCACGAAATCCAACTTTGGATTGTATTCTTTTGCCTTCTGGAGGTTTCCACACCTTTCTTTTCTCAAAAACTTAATTATTCATTTACTAATTGAATTTCCTTGTTATTGGGCCCAATAGCCAATAAAGCCCACAAAGAAATCATCAAGGCTATTATAACAAAATTCATGCATTCAATCAAATGACATAATTATTTGTTCATTTATCTTTAATATGAGAAATTACATTTCTCAATAAATGAACCCAAAATTGGGGTTGTAACATCCTTCCCCTCTTATAAGAATTTTGCCCTCAAAATTCCATCAAGCAAACAAACAATTAGGATAAGACTTCCTCATGTCCATCATGGCTCCCATGTGGATCTACCATTTCCATGGTGCTTCCCAAGAACCCTCATCATCTCACATTCTTCCATCTGAGTTCTTTCTTACCTTGGTATATCGTACCCTCATAGGTGACTCATGACTTTTCAGCTTCTAAAAAAAGTTGAATAGGTTCAGGGCTCAACACATGGCTTGGGTACCTCACATAGTGCTCTAGACCAGACATATGGAACTCATCACACATCATGTTATCCTGCGGGGTAAGGTTAAACACAACCATCTCCACCAATCCATCTCAAATGGACCCATATATCGGGGACTCAGCTTTCTCAGCTGTAGCGTAGAGGGATCGGATTTTCACATCACATATTCTCCCACAATGAACGGCATGTCAGTCTACTCTGCATTAGCTCGTGACTCATGTCACCACTGGGCTCCCTCTCAGCCATTGCTCGATCAAAGTGACTTCATCTGCACACATTGTGGTTCTTTTCTGACCTTCGCGAGGCCTCCTTCACTAACATCATCTTAATGAAGTGGTGACTAACACAACCTCCTTCTAGAACTTCTTTCATCCCGATAAAGGCTATGGTGGTTATCATCACATCCTACAAAGGATAAGAACTGTCTCTATGTATCACCCTGAACAAGCACACATGCTCTCATCAGACCCTCTAGTCTGGATCATACTAACCATTAGTTAGGGGTGATAAGCGGTACTAACATCGAGTTCTGCATATTTCTACTTCCACCTCATGGAAGTGAACCTTTAGGTCATACTCAATAACTTTTGAAACCGCATCCTGGTGTAGTTGAACCATCTCTCTCTCTTATGTAGTTCAACAGAATCTATCCCTTGACAATACTCCTTTCTTTCTCACGTCATCCAGGTAAGGCGATCTACCATAACCCATATTGTATCTTGACCTTCTTTGGTCTAGGGAAGACTTACCACCACATCTGTAGTGATGAATTCCCATTCCCTCTCGGGGATTCTTTATCCTCTATGACAAAGCACTGGGTTACTGGTGTTCGTCCTTCACCCCCAGCTTGCATGGTCACCTGTCACATGCAATTTCATATTAAGCATCCCAATTACTACTATCACTTACTATCTTTGTAGTATCACAGTGTATGGTAGTCTAACAATCATGATCTATTATATGTCATGATTCCTCAAGATCAATTCCTCAGGAACCCTAAACCAATCTCATCAGGGTTTCGTCACCTTCCTTTCTAAAGAAGTGCATTTGAGGTTCTACAACCATCCTTTCATTATATCACAGACTAGGCTGGCTAACCAAACAACCATTAACTTGATCAACCGCCATAGGCACATCTGAGTGTTAGCCAAACTTATCTCTTTTTCCCAACTTAAGGTTAATCGAACAACCTCAACTTCTTCTAGCCTCTAGCTAAACTAGGCAGCTATATCTCAACCAGAGCATTCATTACCACTTCACCTCCTTAGGTGTTAGGTAATGTTGAAGACATACACCTCCATGTATTCTACTTATCATCTCACCTCAAACTTTAAGTTTGTCTTCATCAAGAAACTCTGAGTTCATCATCCTGGTTTTTGAACTCAGTCTGGTATAACTTGCAAATTTCACATAGCTCATGCTAAACACATCCTTATAAGAAGACTACCTTACTTCTCTTATTGTTTGTAAACCATCCATGTATCGTTCACTCTACAAGGGTATATTATCATCTCTGTCCTCATACCTCGTAGAAACATTCCAACTCACATCATCTTTATCCTTAGTGTATGGCATGCGTACTGTCCTATCTCTCACTCCCATAACAAGAGGAAATAAGCATTTGGCTGCAGTCCAAATACAGAGTTCTTCTTGTTCCAAGAGTAGAGATGGTACATCCCACCTTGCCAGTACACCTTTAAATCTAAGTTGAAATGTGCCCCATATGTCTCTACATCACAATCATTCTTGATATCAAAGTTACTTTCATGGAAAACTAGTCTCGAACTTACTTGGGTCCACACACATCCTTTGGTCATCTCCTCTAGGTCTATAGGGTGCTGGCACTTTTGGGGTCATCCCTCTTCCCTCATGCATCCAGAGAGTGCCCTACTCATCTGCCCTTTGGGTCCCATGAGTTCATGAAGGTGATCAATCTCCTAAACCATGTCCCTCAAATAATGATAGTTGTTGCCTCCCGACCCTATGGTCATGTGCAACTAGGGAATTAGGCAACTCTTACTTCCATCGGTCTTATCCCTACCTAACCCTAGGATAGACTTAGGATATCATAGTACATGTCCAACTTAGAACCTTACCCAAGCCTTCATCATCTCTCTCTGCATTCATGGGCTGTCTTTCATCCTTCTATAGGGGTCATGGTAATCTGCCTACCTTGGTCAGGCCCCATACCGGTTACCTCCATGGTAACACACCCACATGCACATAGATATGGTTATCTATGGGTCTACAAGTTCATTCTCATACTATTTACCTTTCACTTAGCTTCTCAAAATCCTATGAGACCTCTTTAGGTTACCTCAAAACCAACAAAATTGGTATACACCCTACAAAAGGGTCCCTCTCCCAGGATGGGAGGGAACTACAACTCTTGACAACCAAGTCACAACTGTCCTTAGGGTTTACATTTACATGAGCATGCCTATCCCTAGCAAGCTACTAAGGCACCAGAAGATGCTTACCAAACCATGGTAGGTCACACTTGTTCTCATCCTCAACATTATACCAACTTAGTTGTGAGGGGTTCATCAAACATACCCTTAACTTAAGGGGTTTCCTTTACCTCTACACATGAGGAGTACCATGCTCGAAACTATAGAGACTCAAATCTCATCATGAGCATTGGGTACACTGCTTCCCCTCTTAGGCCTGGGAACCCTAGGTTCACATTTGGGTGTCCAACTACATGTTCAAACTCTTAACCACGAATCAAGCATGTAGAAGGCATGGCATGCACTCCCTATCATCCTTCTACTCGAGCAACACATCAGGGTCGAGTCCTCCTCAAGGACAAACAATAAGGTACAAGGCCTCACAACATGTTACCAAACCTCTCTAGGTATAAGGAACTCTTCTTCCTATCTTAGAAGGTGAACACCTATACCACATGCACATAGGTACCAGAAGCATCATCCTCTCTCTAGGGTTTGGTTCCTCTAAAGGCAACTGAGATATCATCAGCCTCCAGGGATCATGCATGAGGCAACCACTATCTTCGACTTAGTTTGCATCATTCTCGACTCTCTACTGTTCCTCACATCTCGGGGTTTTAGGTTTCCAACCTTCTTGCTTGGTTCCTTCTTTCTCTTTCTAAAGCTAACTCCACCTCCAGCCATACTACTAGAGGTCATCTCTCCATGAAGGATCAAGCTCACAAGCATACCTCTATGCGGGTGAAGCCTATGCTCAAACTTATGTTTGCTTATGATTATCCATAGCCCCTTATGCTTATCTCATAAGCTATCCATCTTGTCCTTCTGGTCTCAGTTTTAACTTGCTGCTCGTACTACTGATGTACTCTAAGTGCAAGCTATATCCTACTTGTAACAACCCATAAGGTTTCTATAGGTTTTTCTCTAACCTCGTCCATGAAGGAGCTATTTGTCACTCAAACATGCACGACCCTTCCCAGGGTTGGGTTGCCAAAGGTACTCGGTCATCAACTTCTCATGGCTCATATGGCATCCAAGGCATGTCTATCCAAACGCATGGTATACCACGACATCTAACTCAATCATGTCATCTCTCTGTCTAACCTCCACTTAGGGTTAGGGTTCACATCATCCTCAGAGGATGTGCCAGGTCTCTACTTGTAATGGAGATCTCTACCTCTAAGACTAACTCTCTCTACTCATCTTCCAGACAAGAAGGTCTAGCCTCAGGTGTCTCCTGAGGGCAATGACAACTCATGTCATACGACCTAAGCATATATTTATTCTTTAGTTTATGCTTACTCTATTAAGCTTATGTCCATGACATCTTATTTACATGTTTTTCATTAATTTGGTGGAAGATTCCTTAAACCTTATCAACCTTACCTATATCTTGAGAGGGTGAGGAAAAGAGAGAAAACCCTAATCCTTAAGGTCCTTAATAGAATTTGAGTTGAGAAGGGATGAACAAGATGAGAGAATCCTAAAGGTATCTTATTTCGAGTCATATCCTAAGACATCGGCCAGGCAGTCACACAATCTGGGAGTCCTCGTATTCCGACTAGCGGTGCGGAGGAAAATATTGCCAGCCCCCGGACGTGATCCTTTTCTAGACACCTCAGTTTTTCGAACAATCCTCTAATAACTCCCTAAGTTCTATGGAATTTGTAAAATTTAATAGTTGTTAAAGATTAAGTGAGGAACCTATGCTCTGATACCAATTGTAACGACCATGTCTCCCGGTAACCCCCAATTAAGGGAGACCAAAAGGTCAGAGCCGTTATCCAATAACCCGGATCAAAGGTTCGACAAATAATCAATAACAATTATCAAATTTTACCAACTAAACTGAAAACCGGTATAAAAATAAAAATTTGCATACCTTTTAAAAACTTTGGAAAACTATCTATCCACAACTTGAATTATTCTATCTAATCCTCCTCGTACTTTACTTCTTATTTTCACGATGTGTCACTTTACTATTTGTGCTTTTCAAACTTGTACCTAAAACACCGACAAACAAAATGTCGGTCAGCATATCGAAATATACTGGTATGTGGGGACAACCAAAAGTTTGCACATATGGATAACAATCTAATTATCACAATCAAGTTAATTAACATGCCAATTTATGTTTTTCAGTATGACATTCTCCACCGCTTTTGCCCTAACCCTGGCATACCCACCTTAGGGTTTCTTTTGCCAATGAATTAAGGCCACCTTCTCAATCCTGAGCTTGGTGCATGGGGTCACCACTCATGGTGCCCTCTAGTCATACAATATCATAGGCCACCTTCTCATTCCCGAGCTTGGTGCCTGGGGTCACCACTCGGGGTGCCCATTGGTCTACCCATCTGGGCCTGACCTTTGGCATCATCCATCAGGGTGGCATGTAGGTGCGAGAATACATACTTCTATTATTAATGTGATAATCATAGTGACTTTATAATTTGCAAGTATGAACATCCAATTGATAATTTGCATTCAATGTGATTAACCATCTGGAAAATTCTGGGGAAACTAAGGCGGTTATTCATAATTAACCACATACTTGTTAAGCAGACTTGAATGCAAAAATAACTCAACCAATCAAGAAATCAAGCAAGTACACACAGGTTGATCCTGAAAAGGCATCCAATTTCTTATCATTAATCATGTCATTATGATCTATTAATCCTAGTTGTTTCCTAGGGTTATTTGTCCTTTTTAGGGTTTTGAGCATAATTAGGGTTCCACTCCATTTTTATTACTTTAAACCCTAATTTTATAAAATCACTTAAAAACCCTAATTATTTCATATTTCTTTCCCAAAAGATTCTAAGTTCATCTTTTAGCAACATGAAACCCTAATTTTAGATTATAAGTATTTTTCTTTTCTTTTTCTCTTGTTTAGGGTTTCTAAACATATTAACCTTTTATTAGGTTTAAAACCCTAAACTTTGCAATTCCATCATCAAAACAGGTTAAAATCTAACTTTATTATTAAACAAGATAACCATGCTCGAAATAACCTGATCGTAAGATTAAATATATATTTTATCAACAATTAGGGCTTCTAACCACAAATTAATACCTTTTCTATCTAAAATATGTACTTTTGCAAAAATATACTGATTTAAGTGTCCAAACCATTTTTAATGTATCCCTCGTATTTTTTTGATCATTTTTCATGTATTAACTTTCCTCATCTGAGTTTTCTAGCTCAAGATATGATTTTTGCCAAGAAAATCCTTTTTATTAGTTTACTTACCATTTCTAGAAAAATCAGGATCACCTGATCCATGGTCCGCAAGTCCACTGAGGATCCGACGGCCGTGGATGCATGTGCCCTTCCTTCGCAAACAAAATAAATGAGGGATGGAAACACCCTTACCTTGACTGAAGGCGCGGAGGGGTATTTCGGTAAAAGACCGCAAGGTCTTCATCTTCTACCTTGCATGAGTCACTGCAGACCCGATGGTCAACTGAGGGGTTGACTCCGGGCTCCAGGTCACCTGCGAGCAAGAAGATAGGTCGGGGAGCTCCGCCTCCCTTCGTCGAAGTCGACCGCGGGTCTAATTCCCTACCCGAGCCTTGCCAAGGTTGCCGCCTACTCGCTAGACTCCGGTGAGATTTTCTGTGGTGTCGAGGGTACTGGTCAAGGTCGTTGGCAAAATTGAAAGCGTGAAGTCGATCCTTGCACTCTGCCACAGAGATTGGAATAGCAAATAGGGACGCTGGTTCCCTCCTTGACCCTCCCCTATATATAGGGTCGAGGTCAGGTTCGCGGGGTTTGGGCGTTTCCCAAAACAACGACCAATCATGCACAAACCAAGGATGATTCCCCGCGGTTTCATCTCCTAAGTCTAATGGGGCTATCACCAGACTTTCTCATACTCTGGATCACGAGAAATCTCAGTTGGAAACTCTCCCTGTGACTTGCAGAGTCCTAGTCCACTTGGGACTTAGATGATGAGTGTCCCACGTTGGATCAAGATCCAACGGACCTCATCGCTCGCGATCAAAACAAAGGAAAGATATATTTCTTCTATTCAGAATAATTCTCAAATTGGTGATAACTTAGAAAATTGATATCTCCCAAACCATAACTCCTATTTGTCTCAAATTTTAAGGGAACGTTTGTCTTGGAATTATCTAGTTTTTTCACGAAATTTGGGAAACAAATTGCAATGGATGAGAAGGCTTCCTTCTCTCCTAAGTTATTCATTAATTTATTCCAAATTAATTGTTATTTCTTTTCCCTTTGCTATTATCTTGTTATTTTGGGTCCTTTGGACCTCAAGAAATCCCAAAGACACAGATTCCCATATTGGGGAAAATCTATTTGCCTTTATCTTCTTTTGAAAGTCAATTTCTCATATTTCCCTTTTATTAATCAATTTCTTTCTTAACAAGGAAATACTTAATTGGTCTTTTCTTTTCTTATTGCATTCTCTATGCAACTTTGGATTCCTTGGGACCCAAGGAACCCAAGAGGCACGAAATCCAACTTTAGATTGTATTCTTTTGCCTTCTGGAGGTTTCCACACCTTTCTTTTCTCAAAAACATAATTATTCATTTACTAATTGAATTTCCTTGTTATTGGGCCCAATAGCCAATAAAGCCCACAAAGAAATCATGAAGGCTATTGTAACGAAATTCATGCATTCAATCAAATGACATCATTATTTGTTCATTTATCTTTAATATGAGAAATTACATTTCTCAGCAAATGAACCCAAAATTGGGGCTGTAACAAATATCCAAAAGACACCCATAGCCTTATCTATATATAATTGACAAAAGTCAGGCTTCACCTAGTAGTGAAGTCTCTCGATCTTCTATCAAGAATACAATCAGATTAGTTATATTGCAAACATTAAAAATTATTCACTGGTTTATTATATGATATCTAAGTGAGCAGATAAGACACACAAATAAAGAAACACAATTTCATATTATTTTATGTTATGTTAGAGTAGATATGATTCAAGATGGTGATTACACATGAATAAGTTGTAGTTCTAGAAATTTACTTGGTAGTAAAAAACGAGTTCTATATAAATCAAGAATAAGAACAACATACATCATATTAGACTATTATATTTTCCATTTTATATATTATCTTGAAACTTCTTGACTTGTACCTAGCTAGTCTAACAAACCATAATGTACTCATGTGCATGACTCACTGTCCATATCTCAATGTTCTTCTAGACACCAAGAATCCAATTTATCCCACATGTATCATATGTCTATGTAAGGGCCCATAGATTCCCCACCTTCTCATTTTCAAACCTTCATACAAGCTAATTTGTACCTCATCTCAATCACATATCACCTACCACATCATTTGCAATTTATATCACCTTTCCTAGGATTTTGGTCCCTATCCCATATTACTTTCTTTCACATTCACATAAAGAGTGTGAAGGACTCTCTCCCACATATATAGTTCCACATAACTCCTAATATATTAGTCCTTAGGATGTAATATATTCTAGGTACCTTCTCATTATATAATCCTCAATAGTATAGACCCATTTAACCTTGCCAACTGACACATATGGCACGGATTATGATGTTCATGTCATCTAATTAAGTGGGATTAGGTTTTCTATGTATTACATTTAGTGTTTATGTCATAGAGTAATTCATATTAATCACTATTTGCACAAATATTGGGGTTTCAATGCACTAGCAAAGCAACATAAGCAATAAACATTATATGTGATCCTATTACATAGAAGCAAGTATGTAGATAATTATTCATTCATATATCTATCCTACCAAGACTCACATTCCTTTGCATGATTCATCTCATTTCCCATCCATATTACAACTTTTATGCATTTTCCACCAAATTCATTAATTTAGGGAAATGTTAATGATAAACATGTAATCAAGGTAATTAATATACTCAATGCTTGATGTATGTAACCATACATTATAGCAACATCTAGATCATGAAAAATATATAAAAATCTTACTTAATTTCCTTTTTTGTCTAGAATTGACAATTTGCATGAATTAGGGTATTAGAAGTGAATTTGTTTTTATTTGATTGTATATGAGATTAAACTCATCTTTTACGTAACATAAGAATTTTGCGACCCTTCACTTATGGTTCAACAAGTACTACCCCAATCCATCAATTTTTATTCTTATAATTGACAATTTGCTTGAATTAGGGTGTAATAAGGTGAATCCATTATTATTTGATTCTATATGGTATTATCTACTTATAATTTTGTAGGTAACAAGAGAATTTCATGACCTTCACTTTGTGTTCAATAAGTACTTCAATCCACCAACTTTGTGGTAAATTCCACCTACAGATCCCTTTTCTAGATGACACAAGAAGATTCAAAAAGAAAAATAAAACGAGACAAGGATTACTTGATTCATGCAAGATAAGAAAATTTTATAGGGTATAGAGGAGAAAGGAGAAGATAAAAAGAGAAATTAGAGAACTGACCATCAATTTACTTCACCAAAGGTTTAAAGAAGACCCTTGACCTAAAATTTGCAAATTCTCTTTGAATTCCACTTTGATGCTTCCTACTTTGGTAAACTTGGTAGAGGGGTGTAGATGGTCAAGAAAATAAAATATGATGTTTTGAAATTGAAGGGAATCAACTTGGGTTCTATCACTGTTTAGAAAATCGGCCGCTTAGGCCGAATAATCGGCCGAATATTCCTTTTTGGGGTCTACCACTCCGATTATGAATAATCGGCCTATAATCGGTCCAGGACCGATTAATCGACCGATCGGGGGAATAATCGGTCGATTAATCGGCTATTTTCAAAATCAAATGCTAGTAATAATTTTTTTCCCATTAATTTTTTCTAATACTACTATTGGTCATTACAATTACATTCTATTCTTCCAATTTACATATTTGGTCTTCTCCTCATGTTTTCTCTATAAGTTTATAGTTAGTGTTTATTGATTTGATCCTAACTGTTGATGTTTTCTTCTTTAATTTCATCAATGTTTCTAATTACTTCTTAATGCAATATTAGTCTATGACTTATCAATGTTTCTAATTACTTATCAATGTTTTTCCCCTAATTTCATCAATGTTTCAAGTTACTTATTAATGCAATATTAGTCTTATCACTTATCAATGTTTCTAATTACTTATTAATGCAATATTAGTCTATGACTTATCAATGTTTCTAATTACTTATTAATGCAATATTAGTCTATTACTTATCAACGTTTCTAATTACTTATTAATGTGATATTAGTCTATGACTTATCAATGTTTGTAATTACTTATCAAAGTTTTCTTCTCTAATTTTATCAATGTTTCTAACTACTTATGAATGCAATATTAGTCTATTACTTATAAATGTTTCTAATTACTTGTCATTGTCATTATTATATGGTCAATATATAATTTAAATATATTTATGGTTAATATTAAAAAAAATCAAAACTGATTAAAACCGAATATTCTCCCGCTTATAATCCTGCATACCGTATATACTCTATTCGGTACCCTCTCCGCCCGTACACCGATTACCGCTTTTCAGAACAATGGGTTCTATATATATCAATCTGATTTCAATTTTTACATATATTTTTTTGTTCTACCTGAACTACAAGTCAGCCAACCTTCTAGGAAGCCAGTCTCATTTGTAAGGTCAAAAGGGGGCCAAATTGATTGAAGTAGGGGTCAAATAAAAAAATTAAGATGAACCTTCACAAGTCAGGTTGACAGGTGGACGTTTCTTATGACCTTTGGATCTGATTTCTTAGAAAGTCGACTAGTTTTTTGACAATTGATCAAAGTGGTACATTTGACCTCCAAGGTTGATCTGACCTTTGCAAAAGTCAATCCTAACCTCTACTTGTGTTTTATATTCAAAGTTGATCCTAACCTCTAATATGACATATATTGATTCCTTAAACCTATTTATTTTGTAAATCTTGCATTCTCTTCTTAAACACTCAAATCACAATAGTTGTTCATTTAAATCAAACTAAGAAGTGTTACTCTTGTTCTTTATTATATAATATCACATGATCTCAATGTTCTTATCCTATCATTCATTGTTATTATCTTTAAAATAAAAAACTAAGTAGCATAATGTACATATTAAGTCATACAAGAAGCATACAATTTAGGGCTTGTCAATCATGAATACCCCCAAAAAAATGTTTTAATAAGTTTGGGTTTCTAATCAATTCAATTCATCTGAAGATGCTCCAACACACAAACATGAGTTTCAAGTCAACATAGAAAAGAAAGATAATAGGTAGAAACTATGGAGGTTAAATTAGGATTAGGTTTAACTTGGAAATGTATCATTATACAACACACGAGGTTAAATCATCTCTGAAAAAAAACAAAAAAAGTTCATTTTATCAGGAAACATAATGAGTACCATATTCCCAACAATTAATAACACACAAAATGGATTGCCAAAGTGTTACAATCCCTACACTCATTGTAATTTTCATCACAAATGACATAGATAAATAGATGGTTGAATAAACCTCTAAAACATATTGATGATCTAATAAAAGTATGTCAGGTCACATGCTGCCTACTAAGGACATGCCTTTGCTTCAAATATAGTAACATCAATTATATAAAAAAAACCCATCAATTGAATCAATTTATCATCTACTAGGATGCTTATCCAATTGGGACCTCCATATAAATTTCATTGGGGATATCCATGAAGAAACATGCCTTAGAATAATGTGAATAATCAAGTACCTATTTACCATACCATTTTCATGCCAGGGGAAAGGCCACATCCTTAGTATGATTCGATGTCAACACTAAAGCAAGTACTGGTGTATGCCATCATAACCCTAGTAATATCATCAAGCACTATGGTAAACATATTTGTACCACAACTAGATCATTTTAGAACATCGATATTTGTTGAACAAGTAACTACAACGCAATGAGAAAAACCCCTGAACCTTCAACAACTATGTTGTGCTCATCCTTAGCATGGAAGTTAGCCAAAATGATAGTACTAGGGACTCCACCATTAGTGGTTAATGGGAAAGTAAAGTGAAAACATACTAATGGTTTCCAGCTAGCACTCCTAAATTGTCAATGAAAGAAATATTGAGTGAAGTGGAAAAAGTTGTCATTCCCATTATCAATCAAAGGAGTTGCCTCCCACACTAGATTTATGAACAATAATCAATCCCAAGGATGTGAATTTCATCCACTTTGTTTGTGAATGTGAGGGAGAAATGTCGCTTTAGAATCTAATGAAAAACAAGATAAAACATAGCATGGATATAATGAAGATTCTATAAGGTGCCTATATATTTAAGGAAATAAAGCGTAAGACACTGGAAGCCACCATTGTGATCATAATCACCCAATACTGGTTGTATTATTTCACGAAAATATTCCAGAAGGTGGGGATTGAAATAGACTATTTCTCATCACTTCTACCCATGGAGGGTTGAAGTTAATATCATTCCTTGTCGACATTAGAGCCTACCTCAATTCGTATCCCCCAAATTTAGAAATCATCTTGTGAGAGGGGCCTTGCAAACATACAACCTACTACTAGGAAGGCAACCACATTATATGGTGCACTCAAATATTCTTTACAAGGAATCACACTTGAACTTCATGTTAACCCAAAAACATTCTATGTCACTATTTGTAGTCTTAGAGTCTGGTCCTGAATTCAAATTACTCTTGGAAAGACCAAGAATTCACCAGAACAAAGTGATGATCTCACCCTATATCAAAAACTCAAATATCAAACAAGGAAAACCATAGTTACTATTCATAAGGATATCCTATAAGAACCATATGATGCATAGAAGAGGATGGTTTTAGCATTTAATTAAAGACACTACATGTTACAACAATCAAGTACATGCCACCCACTCTACAAAGGCTGCATCATCTATTGTACGATCCATTTTAATTTGTAAGAGGGATCCATAACATGACCATCCACCTTAAAAAGGCTTTGCATCAAGAAGTCAAGGGAGAACCAATCCTGTAAAACTATTTCCATGCCCAATGTAAAAGGGATTAGGCTTCCTATGTTAATTGTAGTTTTAGTCACATTTTCATCTTAGTTTTGCATTTAGATTTCATATTTTTCTTTAGAATTTGCTTCCATTTAATTTTCTCTAATTTTATGCCAATTCATTAGGATCTTGACATAATTACATGATTTTTGTGTCTATCTCTACACACCAACTTCTAACGGTTGCCCCATTGACTGATCAGTAGGCCCAGAGCAATATTTGATCAATGTTAGAGTTTTTATCAATATTTTTCTTCATTGATCTCCTTTGTTATCTCATCACTTCATAATGCAGGACTGATAGCACAACAATTGTCCCCAGGAGTGATCCACTTCACCATGAATTCTCATCAATCTACACTATCATTCAATGATGAGACCCCAGAAATCAAAGTCCCCATTGCTTGATGGGGTTACTACAAGACATGCTATCAATATATGTTCCTTTCTATCCCTATAAACTGAAGGTATACCAACCTAATGAGCTACCAACCGATGAACATCATTCTATGGGGTTCCTACTCACATTGAATGAAAAAACTTTTTCGTATTGTCTCTCCTGTAGGATGATGACATAGAGAAAAGTCCCCATAGGATGATGACACTCATCGATTGACAAGAACACTATACACTCGTTAGATGATGAGGACTATGTGCATGTATTAACTGATGAAACTTCTACTTGATGAAGAACATAAATTGATGGGGATTCGATGTCTCCCTTTACCTCCTCATCTTACTCCTTCCGTTTCCATTTCATCCATGGTGATCAACACCGTTATTGTAGGAGGATAGGGAGTTCCAAACCTTAACTCTAGGCCTATAAATACTAGCTCTTGCCTCTAGGGAAAGGAACCATCTTGTTGATATGTCCATGCTTCTACACTCCATCCTTAGCATCCACCTCTGATTTCATCGAGCGTTTTCATCTACAAATTGACTCCATCAACTAAGGATGACTTTACCTCCCCCAAGACTATAAGGACATGACCTTGAAAGAGGGTAGGTTGATGACATTTGGTCTCCATTGACGAAAGCTTCTATCCATCAATCCACCTATTCCTCCCTCATAGGGAAAAGTCCATCCTGTAAAGAAGGAGATTGGTGACCAAAGAGTCCATCTCCAAAGAATATCAAAGGGTGTATCTTACTGATTCATTGACATCCGTCATCTCCAAGATTGAAGATAGTACATTTGCACACCATTACTGCATATCCATCTTTAACTATGATGATGGATATCTTCCTCTCTTTCCTATTGAATATATATATATATATATATATATATATATATATATATATATATATATATATATATATATATATATATATATATATATGCTATGAAGAGTGACTAGTCCCCTTTCTAGGGAAGGGGGAGTAGCCCCATTACCTTTTTTTGTTCCTTAGTTATGCATCTATATCTACATGAACTATGATATTTTTTAAATCAAACATTTTATGCTTGTATATCGTGTTTTGGACAACCATTTTGCATATTTATAAGATATTAGACGTAGTGAACTTCAAACCTAAGATTCTAGGATGTTGTTTGATTCTTGATAAATCCTTGATGATAACTTTAGGTAGGTTTAGCGACAGATACATAATCTTTGGGTAACTCCAAGATGAGCCTAGAGTAATATCTATTTGGGTTTAATATTAATTATGAAGGGTGGATTTACCAGGCCTCAATGTTAGTATATTCACAATGTTTATTATGTAATGAGAAAAAAGGTAGTAGCAGTAAAACCATTCCACCATAGTCATTCCACACATTTGGTAAATCTTGACTTCCATTCAGCCTTTTTATTGCAATCTTAGCGTAATCAACGAACCATCAATTTTTGTGATAAATACTATTTAACTCTTAGTAACTTTGATCAAATAATTCTTAAATACATTATTTTTGAATTTGATCTTAAGATGTACTATGATAAGATCTGTCTACTTGCCAGGGGTTATTAGGGTATGTTTGGGTTAGGTAGAATCTAGGGATTTTATCCTTAGATAATTTGCATGTGTAATTTAATCTGCATCAACTTCCATGGGCCAATGAGTAGCATACCATGCTTTAGAAATTCAAATGAAGACCAACTCTTCTATGTCCAACTATTAAACAATCAATGAGTCAAGGGTACTTCAACGACAAGTTCCTACCATAACAATGATTATATAGGACTACTAGATTCAACAACTAGAAGATATGTGATTATGAGTGTTATTTCAATAGGACCTAGGTCCTAATAACAAATGTCTCCACCCATATTTGCAATTCATCATTTCTACAACTAGAGAACAAAACCACCAAAAGAAAGAAACCATCACAACATTTATACTAGACCTCACGCAAGAGGTTGATGACAAAGAGCAGGAGGGTACTCTTGTATTGATGCCATCATTAGGAAGATCACCCTCCTTATAGAGGTTAGATTTAGTGTTTGGACTGCCCAAAAAAAGCATAGTTTAAGGGTAGAACATGCTGACAAGTAGTCAAAACAAAATGAAGATACAATCAAATATATAGAAGAGCTCAAATATCTGACTCCTAAAGTATTATGGGATTCCTTCACTCCTTGCAAGTTTTCATGGGCAAATATCACATTCAATGTATCACACTACCAATCTAATATTGGAAGTGAAATATGATTCATATGGATAGGATTACAATCCCCCTAATAACAAATTTGTTGGTGCTAGCGAGATGTTTGAAGGTCGAGGCATCGAGGACATTGTTGAAATGAACAACAAGGAAAACCTTTCATGTCCAATCCTCCTTTGATAAGGTGGTGATGAGTTACAAATTTGGCATGAAGAAGAGGGATCCATCCTAAAGGAAAAGACACCTCAAATCCAAAAATCCTAGTACAAAAATGGCACCATGAAAACAAGGAGATATCAAAATGGTATTTCACCATGCTCCATGATGTCTCCACCTCTCATGCAAAATAAAAATCACAAAAATTTCAAAATAAAAAATATAAAAATTATTAGAATTGCATTTACAAGAGAAAATCTTGACAATTACTTCTCAATCATATCATAGATAGATGAAGCTAGCTCAAAAAATTCAAGGATGTTCTCATACTAGAGCATGAATTAAAATAACATCAACATTTCCATATTGAAGATGAGATGAAAATGATTAATCTCAGCTCATGATTTGATCCACACAAAATCAAAATTTGGGAACATCTTACTAAACACATCAGTGATTATCTCAATAACCTATTAGGCACCTACATCAACATATTCTCCAAGAAATACATTGAGATGCCAAGCCTAGATGAGAAGATCATAGTGTAATGCCTCCTAATCATTCTAGGTATTTTCCCAATCAAGAGAAGAGTTAGATAACTATGACCATAATGGAGTCCTAAAATTCAAGACAAGGTCCAAAATTAGTACACTACCTCTTTTCTATAGCCAATCAACTCTACTACAGTACTCGCTAATGCAATACCAATAGCAAATAAGGATGGAAAACTGTATATATATGTGGAATACCTTGACTTTATGTTTTTGTACATAGACATACTCATTTTCAACCCATCATGTCACACCCTTCTGCAATTTATTAATGACTTTGTCAACTAAAACTAGATCAAGATGGCCAATGAGGACATGGATAAAATAAACTTCATAGTATATGGGGAGTGCTTAGATACTAACTCATTCAATTCATTCTAACCTAACAAAGAGTGATAGTCGTTCTCTTCTAGGGCATGATGCATAAAGGGTTGATATCTAAATGCATGACATGATATACAAATCTAAAGAACCCAACCACATCACTCACCTAGATTAGCTCTTGGAAACATACTAAGCAACATATGATTTAAGCATGAAAATAGTGAGTACACAACTAAGTTCGAATCTTACAACATAAGTGAACCGAAGGAAACTAATTATAACATTAATATACATCAAGTAAAACATATTACAAAACTACTATCATCATCAGCATAATATTCTCAAGACCAATGCAAGGATATGAGACCCTCCATGTCACGCCCACATCCCAAGATTACCACCAATCATGAGATTAGGGTATAACTATGAGGATTATACTTAATACAAGGTTCACTCCTGATTTTTTTTCATTTCAAACTCTTTGTTTTCTCGCATCCAATCACATAAACAAACTTTACAAGATAATTAAACTTTGATCACTCTAATATGATCTCAACATTAATGACACACATCCATACATTCATTTTGTTTCTCACACTTCCATGTACATACGACATGACAAACAAATACATTCTCTCTTATCAAGGAAACAATGATACAAAACATCATTTACAACTCTCTCACATCTATACAAGGACCTAGAGTGACACGGACCGACTGAACTTAACTGATCTCATTCATAACTCCTGTGGTAGATCTACTCTGATGCATTGACCTTCTTCAAGTCCATGTGATTTCCCTAAAATTTGTGAGTAGAGGGGTGAGCCTACTCGCTCAATGAATGAGTACTTCAAAGAAGCAGTCTAAAGCACTGATATAATTACAGATATATATTTGAGCAACTGATATCAATTATAACAATAGTAAGCTTTAAAGAGTCTAATCATTGACAATCATAAATATGGCAGAATACTCTAGATATCTACAAGAGTAAATCAATATATGAAATGCTTGATTGATCATACAGAGAACTAATAATTCAGAAACATACAAAGAGTAATTGAATAACTGCACACATTTGTTTAGCCTCTCATTCATCTTATTATGCCTTGAACCCACATGAGGTGTACCACAACATGTGAAAGAATTGCAGTGAGCTACGATCTCACTGTATAAGGCTTAGAAGCATGTCTGGGTTCCTAAGCCTATATCTTGAGTAAGACCCCGTCTGCAGCGGGCCTTGTCACGTCTGCCTCTTGGCGGCTAATAAGAGCGGCTGGATATCTCAAACTCCACCACTCAACCTGGGTACTCAGGCGATGAGTCAAAGCCTTCAGACTTATTGTGCATCAGTGGACCTACTAACCACTGATTACTCAACATGTAACACATGTACCACGGGTATCCCCCGTTGGTGTTGGATACCACACAACTTTAAGGAGTCTGCCCTACTGGTCAAGACCCCCGCACCCTACTGGTTCTCTTCGGCTTACCTCGATCTAGACTACCTCCAGTCGGAAAATTGTTTCCTCCTCACAGTGCAGGCCTCATCCTGTGAGGATTCTATAGTGTTCAGGGCATCTACATGTCTAATTCACTCTTTAAATTCACAATTCAATCATCACATCAACGTATATTTGTTCAGCTTTGTAAACCGTTCATTTCATAAACCATCTGATAACATATACCATAACTGAACTATTAAGCATCACCACATCTCAAGCTGAGAAACACTGATATCATAATACTTGTATCACTGAACACCCTATCATTAGGGTTTCATTTACCTCATTCACTTATCACATAACTCGCATAAGGATTGAATACATCATAACATCATTTCATAAGAATTGCTCTCAGCAGTTCACATATAATCAAATATATATATGAAACCCTATAATAAACTGAACTAGGGTTTCCATGCCAAATGAAATGCAAGATCTTATCTGACATATATGAAACACACATATAAATAAACCAATCATTCATAACCAAGGAGATTCAATGAGTAACTGCTTTATCCAATTATACAACAATTTCAGTCATAGCCAAAAATCCTACTTTTCATTATAATCATGTAACCTCTACAATTAATTTAAGAATTCTCATTTAGATGGGTTGTGCTCATTTCTAATCTGATTTCATAATCTGAAATTCATCACAACAGAGGAATAATCCATATCAAATCATCTTGCAAAAGCTAGATCAAATTGAACATTTAGGATTGTACTTGCGTACTAATCAATTAAAAATTATTAATGATTTAACTGATTTTCGTGCAATCTACTATTTAAAGGAAGTAACCACTCACCCTAAGGTGTGAAAACACCCTAAAAATGTAGCCCATCTTTGAAGATCTCAAATCCATATCAAGGTCCTAGAAAAATATGTGGTTTCTTCTTCCTTTCAACCCTAAACGGGACCTCCTGTAGGTAGAAGATGAGATTAGAGGTTAAGACAAACCTTCAAATCACTGGATCAAGGGTTTCGATCAAGAGAAAGTGAAGAGAAGAAGGAATCCACTGTTTAAACTACTTACCAAGTCAAATTTATAGCAACCCCTTTTGATTTTTGTTGTTCTTCACGTTCTTCTCCCAAGCATCGCCCTAGAAATCACCCTCTAGGTCACCCTTTCGTCCAGAAAGTGGTCTGGGATGATAGAGGATCGAATCATGGTTCCAACGCACTTTGTTTTGTTAAAAACGGATAAATATTGCTCGAGATATGATCGTTTTATGATTGGCTGATCTTGGCGGCGTCGATCGCGGTCGCGGTGTCGAAACAACATCGGTCGCGGTTTACACCGCGGTCGCGGAGTCGATGCAGCGTCGGTCACAGTTTACACCATGGTCGCTGTTTCGATGCAACATCAGTCGTGGTTTACACCGCGGTCGCAGTGTTGACACATCGTCGGTCGCGGTTCTCAATACATGCTTACTAAAAAAGGCATAACTCTCTCATTTTAACTCCGATTTGGTTCATTCTTTTTTTTTATTTGTAATAAAATTCTATACAATCCTAAAATATTATTTTGACAATATTATCAAATGAAAAATCATTTATAAATTATTTCCTCTAATGTCATTAACTCTCTTCTTGCACACATATATGGGTTAATGTTATCTTAACCCCAACTCGAATCTTTATAGTATGCTTAAGTTATGATTATGAGTTACCCAAATAAGTATTTAAGGTTATCAAAGTTAAGATAAATTACAACATAGAATATTACTAACAAATGTATGCCAAGCATTAAGATTATCTTAAAACTCTAGGATTACCAGCAAAGCTAGGAACGGGTTGTAACACTCTAAATAAATTAACTGCTTCTCTCAAGACATTGGATGATATACTCATATAAAAAACTAACTTTTGACTCCTCCTATTGAGTTGGACATGTACTCGGGAAATGTTCTGATATAGTGTAAGCTATTGGATTCATGCATGGGATGTCCCCAAGAAGACATGGTAATTCATATGTATATTATTAATTGAGTTACATATAGAAGAATACAAACATAGAAGTCGAAATCTATACATTATCCAACATGAAATGTGAACAAATAATAACTACAAAAAGTAAATGACCGAATCCATTTATTAGTCTTTTATTATCATCATTATGCCTAGGAAAGTCACAAAAAATACATGATAATACATATGCATATTATTCATTCGATTACGTATCGAAGAATACAAACATAGCAGTTGAAATCTATAAATCATCCAACATGATATGTGAACAAAAAATAACTATAAGAAGTAAATGACCTAATCCATTTATTAGTCTTTTAGTGTTTTCTTTACACCCTGGAACTACATGTAGTGTAACACAACATATGGAGGTATTTTAGCAAGATACAATATCATCCTACAAGATTTAGAGTAGAATTGGAATTCTAAGTGTGTTAATATAGCTTCCCATCATGCAATGAGGCTTATCATGTTACGCCTTGGTGGCAGTAACAATGTTTGGATAAACTATATTCCTCTTCTATGCCTTGGTAATCAAGTGATGTGAGCTTTTATTATACAAGAAATTCCCTAAGATGACTAAATCCTAGGTGTAATCCTTTTACCCAAATGCAATATCTCTCACCTAGAAGCAGATGAGTCAATCAAGCTAGAGTTAAAAGGTTTGAACCCAAAGAACAACCTGATTAAGAAACTACTTACAAAATAGTTGTTGAGAGCAACATTTAAAACCAGTTGTTAAGAGTGATTATTAAATAAAGTTGGATTAAAGAGTTGTAATGCAAAGGAAACAATTGAAACTGGTTTGAAAACATATATTTAAAAGACACCATGACATATGGGTTTAAACACCATCACCTACATAATTATCATTAATATTACAACTCAGAAAATACAAATTATTAGACTAGGACCATGTGAATCCGTCTCCTTTCAAAATAGATTTTGACACAAGAATTGAATTCCTCGTGGGCTTGACATCTTGTTACCCATGGATCATCACCCAATTGTCTAGTAGAACTTCTTTTGTGATATCATCCTGAGTCCTACACATTCATTTAAGGATCTAATCCTAAGTTTTAAGATATCTCTGAATAGATTATATCTAACATGCAAATCAAACAATTAGTTAGAAGAGTAAGCAATAAAAAATAAAATACAATCTAATTATATGGATTATTGAGTTCAATAGTAATTAGAACAAAATATGGGTGATGGGACTACTCCTCATGCCCCATCAATGGAGTCTATTCGCTCATATCCATAGAAAAAGCATAGATACAAGAGATAAGAGAAGAGAGCATGTCGCTAAAGATGAGGAAGAAAACAATCAATAGTATTTGATTGTGGTTCCCTACTCTAGCAACATCAAGTTCAACA
This sequence comes from Alisma plantago-aquatica, assembly GCA_963693085.1. NCBI lineage: Eukaryota > Viridiplantae > Streptophyta > Magnoliopsida > Alismatales > Alismataceae > Alisma > Alisma plantago-aquatica. The sequence continues at coordinate 586,658,502 of OY856412.1, forward strand.
ATTTCTATGCAGAGGAAGACATACCTTCTCTTTCTTTGGATCTTGCGCCCAGAAACTAGGTTGGAACTAAGTGTGGACAATGCCATGCCATTGGGTCAAGTTTTCACTTCTATACAGAGGGACCAGACCCATATAATATAATTAGTTGGGCCTATGACTGTATTTCTTGATCTTGTACGCTGTGCCATTCACCGTACTAGCCTTTGGGTGGGCATTTGATGGAATTACAATCGCCCAAAGTGCCTCCTAATGAGTCTTTGAAATATGAATTGGGTAGGCTAACTAGAATGTAGTTAGCTGAATGGTGAGGTGCCTTAAAACTCTGACTGATACTGATATGGATGGTCGATTGGGATCAAATTCCAATCCACCAATGATGAAGTGAGCCAGACGATTGTGATCCTCTTGTGGGAACTAGGATATAGACAAGTTGACCAATTGGTGAGACAAGCTGACTGATTGGAAGGCCTCCAAAAATGTTGATGGCATCTAACTTTGGAGGTAATTGAGAGTGAATTCCAATTGGTTGATTGGTGGAACGAATCAGTCCATTGACATGTTGCTAAGTGTTATGTGGTTTATTGATTCTGAAAGGAAATTGAGATTGGATTCCATTCTACTGACTGGTGAAGTGAGTCATCCAACTTCCTTGTGCTTGGGAGGCACCTTGGGATGGCTAAACTGAAAATTCCTAATATGCTTCATTTTTCCTTCCAATTTCCACCAAACTTGAGGCATATAATCATGGAAGGATCACTATTTAGAATTTGAGTTGAGTGGTGCTTTTCCCCGCACAAGAGTGAGAAATTTTATCAAAATATTATTTTATTAAGAAGAAAATCACGTCAAAAGAATTAAGCAAAATAACAAGAAATAGCTATTTTGAATGAGAAAAATTGATTTGGAGTGTGCAATGAAGTGGGATGAATAAGCATACATAAAAATATTTTGAACTTGAACATTGTTTGTCCTCAAGTAGACCTATCAAATAGGCGGATGAGTTGGATTTAGTTTGGGTCACTGCGGGTTTGGGTCTCATTGGTGCAGGTCAACAAAACCCACTTGTAAATAGGTGGAAAAAAAGCACACCCAAATTCGACCCAATGGGTTGTGGGTCGACCCACATGTGCCCATATAAAATGTGTCTGATAAAAAGTAATATGTCAGTTGCTTTTCTTAATGCTGAAAATAACAATTAAAATAACTAGTAACTATGTTTTTGTTGTCAAATATAGTCCAAAGAAATCATCCAACTACTATGTTTGACATTAAAAAAGTTATATTCATATGAAATTAAAAGAAAAAGGATTACATCTAGCTATTGTATTTCGATGAACGGAAGGTTATGTACTTTTCATACATAAAACATCATAAAAACCACACTTATATCATTAGACATTCCTAACATTACAAGTACTTACATTTGTCTATTGCAAACACATAACAAAGGCAATACTATTATTGCAATTGAATGTTAAGATTTAACTTCTCATGAATTGGAAACATCTCTTAATAGGTATATATGTACTATGTATTATAATTTATTGAGTTTAATTAACTGGGTCACCCACAAATGCCCGCAGGTCACCCACAAAACCTACTAAATAAACTAGTGGCTATGGGTTTGGGTAATTTTTAGTGGGTGTTATATTTCATCACCCAAACCCAACTTAAACGGGTCAACCTATGGGAGCTTGTATATTTTTACCCAAATTTACTAGTCTATCCTTAAGCAATAGAAAATCAACACAAGCCGCCAAAGGCATGCCATATTGTCTTTCATGACACCATTTGATCCTTACAACCAAATATAGACAAGAAACCTGGTATCCTGGGATCACAAAATGCAACTTCCAATTTTATATCTTGACTTTGCTTTCACAAACCTGCTTCCTTGTCAAACCTACAAAGTCAGGATCACATTATCATTAATGCTTTAGAAAGTGTTGCATTTTCCTATGAGATATGTGCAAGAACAAAGTTCATCTATGGATGGAATGTTTTTGTGGTGATTTTTTCCCTTTAGAAGAACATGGAATGAATGGGGGTATTGATGAAAGAATTACAAATCTCTCCTCTATTTGACTCAAGATTGCTTTTTATTGTTTTGATTTCATTAATTGCAATTTTTTTGCGTGCACAATGTCATCTTTTATTTTATAGTCCACCCCCATTACATGGTAGGGGTATATAAGGGTGGTGTGCCACCTTGAGATTATGATTTTTTCCACTCCAATTATTCCATACCTATCTCCTCATTTGCTTCCATAGAAGCACTCCACCATTCATACTAATCACTCAGGAACCTCACCCTTAAGAATAAGTGGTGGTGCTCCCTTGAATAGCATTGATATATGCATGTTTAGATCATAGAGGTTGTAGACATGGTTTTCTGTAGTGAAGTATGCACTAATGGGAAACACAAGAATGTCGAGGCTATTTCAGAATAGCCAGTAGTAGATGTCATCCTCCTTGGATATCTTGATGAAAGTGGAGGTCACTAAATACTTGGTATCAATCAAGTAAGCCAATTTCTATGTCGTGTATGCTATGAACAAAATATAGGTATAGTTGAGGTAGGACGTTATGATTACTTTGCTATGATAGAATGCAGAACTGGTGTTTTGTTGCTACTGGATGTGTAGATGATCCATGTGTTGGTATGTATGCCCAGAGAGCCAATGATATGATGATTGAGATGGCATATCATGTAAATGATTTGATTAATAATAAAAGCAATCTTCTGATTCATTCCATTTCACTTAGTTATGAGATAATGAGGAAACATAATGAATGCCTAAAGAATGACATAACTCAATGTCGTATGTCTTTGGGTGGATGGCCTAAACAATGAGATCACGCATATGTTAAGAGTATGTACATTCTTGTTATGTCCCTAGTAGAATGTTATTGTGGAAGGCTAATAGACATCTGCAACACATAAGACTAGAGTGTGTGTTGGTTGATGACAGAGTCTCATCAGTCATGGTATGTGATACCATACCAAGCACGTAGATACTTGTTGGAGAATAGTGTATCATATAGACGCACCTTGATAGTGACACATGGAAACCATAATTGGTGGTCATAGTCATCTCTCATAGTGAATGTGGTGATTCTGGTTCTTAGACCTGAGATCATTACACTCATCACATGTTGTTTAGTGTACTTTGATATCATCCACCATGATTGTAACGCCTGAGCCCATTGCCCAAGGCTCTAGCAAGGTTTTAGGAATGATGACTGGCCCTACAGACCACCACTAGCCTTAACTGCGCTCTTTGTCTTCACACGCAAGCTGGGGTCAACTTCCCGACTGGTCACCCATCCTAGTACTACTCCAAGTCGAGCACGCTTAACTATGGAGTTCTTTAGTGATGGGCTCCCGGAAAAGGAAGTGCACCTTGGTGATATGGATAGTCCAATCATTCCTTTTAAGATCATGTTATCCGAGGCCTCAAATCCTGATATGTTACAATCTCCCCCACTTATAATCTTGATGTCCTCGTCAAGGCTCAACTATATGGCCTCATAATCTGACCCCATTTCAGTGCAGACCCACAATGGCCCATGGACACCCAGCTCCCGGTCACATAATACCAGTGCAAGGGTGGCTATGTCAACCATGGACAACCCTTTCCTACATGCCTGGACCGCACGGCTCAAGACTGGCATGCCACATGCCCATGCGGGCCCCGCCTACTAGAGGGGTTATGGCTCTGATACCATTTGTAATGCCCGAGCCCACTTCCTAAGGCTCTAGCAAGGTTTTAGGAATGATGACTGGCCCCACAGACCACCACTAGCCTTAACTGCGCTCTTTGTCCTCACACGCAAGCTGGGGTCAACTTCCTGACTGGTGACCCATCCTAGTACTACTCCAAGTCGAGCACACTTAACTATGGAGTTCTTTAGTGATGGGCTCTCGGAAAAGGAAGTGCATCTTGGTGATATGGATAGTCCAATCATTCCTTTTAAGATCATGTTATCCGAGACCTCAAATCCTGAGATGTTACAATCTCCCCCACTTAGAATCTTGACGTCCTCGTCAAGGCTCAACTATATAGCCTCATAATCTGACCCCATTTCAGTGCAGACCCACAATGGCCCATGGACACCCAGCTCCCGGTCACGGAATACCAGCGCAAGGGTGGCTATGTCAACCATGGACAACCCTTTCCTACATGCCTGGACCGCACAACTCAAGACTGGCATGCCACATGCCCATGCGGGCCCCACCTACTGGAGGGGTTATGGCTCTGATACCATTTGTAACGCCCGATCCCACTGCCCAAGGCTCTAGCAAGGTTTTAGGATGATGAATGGCCCCACAGACCACCACTAGCCTTAACTGCACTCTTTGTCCTCACACGCAAGAGGGGGTCAACTTCCCGACTGGTCACCCATCCTAGTACTACTCCAAGTCAAGCACGCTTAACTATGAACTTCTTTAGTGATGGGCTCCCGAAAAAGGACGTGCACCTTGGTGATATGGATAGTCCAATCATTCCTTTTAAGATCATGTTATCCGAGGCCTCAAATCCTGAGATGTTACAGTGATCATGAATAAGGGTTATCATAAAGGTGATGATCAGATGCATTGTGATACTTGGGTATGACTATGAGTGATGTAGATGGGATTTGTCCCTCCTACTGGAGTTTTATTTCCAGGCCACTTGATAAGCAAGACTGAGAAAAGCATGCACATGCTTATGTGAATCAATATGTGATATTGAGGTCACACATATCTCAGACAATCTGCTCTAGTCCAAGGAACATGGATTGAACATTGAAAGGATGATGATTCCATGCCTCGAATTCAATCCAGATATCAGAGACAAAGGAATCATACAATCACTGTAACACCAATCACAAATTGTAGGTTGAAGTTTTTCTCCAACTTCCCAATTAATTAGGTAGCAATGATGTGTTACTAGATGCCACTATTTGCTTGTGATGTATAAATAGGTTATGGGTATTCAATTCCAATGTAACTTGAAACCTATAGGGTCACACACATAGGATGCACTTAGAATAGGATTTCATTCATAAATATGGTTAAAATTGATTACTAAAGAGTTAGACATTCAATTTAAACAATGTTGGTTGAACAATGACTGAATGAACAATGAACCGATTGCTTCAAGTGTTGAATTGACCCTTTTAATATGTTAGGTCAATTGAACCAACTTTGGCAATTTTGGATAGTGAACCGACCAATTTAGGAAGCGAACCAATTGGATTAGGTCCATGAATCGACTGACACAAGTTGTGAATCGAGCAGTTGGTGGATCAATTCGATTGATTCAAGGATTTATGCTGACATTATTTTGTACATTAATTAGATATTAATTGACAATACAATTATGATTGGAAAACATGATGAAATGACTGTTCAAGGGTTGAACCGATCAGATCACATGCCAACTTATCGGTTCACTTGTGAACCAATCGTTTCCCCACTTACAGGTTGTGAAAATTCATACAATTCTGGTCCCTTCCTCTCTCACTCATATTGGGAACCCTGACCCTCCCCCTCCTATAAATAGAGGGGTACTGGGGGATTCTCAGACAATAACTCAATTTCCTATGGCAATGTTTTGTCTTCTTTGGTTGTGGTAACTGAGAGAACCTGAGCAAGTCCTCCCCAGTAAAGGGAGGGATAGCAAGGGAGAATAATTATGGGAGAGAAAGTTGGTGTTAGTACACCAATAGAGAGGGACAACTCCTTCCTGGTTGTTCTATTATAATAATAAGAATTCTTGATGGTCTGTGTGGACTACTATTGTAATGACCCCGCCTCTCGGTAACCCCCTGTTAAGGGAAACCAAGAGGTCTGAGGCGTTATCCCAATATAGGTTCAGTGGTTTTGCAAATAATCAACAATAATGAATAAATTCTACTATAACTAAACTTTTACTGGAATAATTTTTTTCTATTCATACCTTGCAAAATATATGAAGTGGAAGTCTTTACCCAAGAAAGAACTTATCTAACTACAATCCTCCAATTCTTTATTAAGCTTTATTCCATCAATGTCACTTTAAAGGAATATCCATTTTCTTGATAACCTAAAACCCCGACAAACAAAATGACAGTCAATATAATGAATTATACTGGTATGTGGGGGGGGGGAACAAGAATCTTGCATTTAATTGTAGCAACATATTGCAAGAAATTATGACTTAACAAGAAAACTTTACATTTTAAACATGACTACTCAATCCTTACATACCCTATCCTCTGTGTTGTCCCTGTAGTGGACATGGATACTACCTCTCATATGGTAGATCTCAACTAACCCCTATGATCCTACCTTACACGTAGATCAATACATAGGGTCGTGGAGTCGTATGATCCTACCCAAGGGTAGACCAACACATCGACTCGTGATAACCTGATGATCCTACCTCGCAGGTAGACCATGTACTAGGTCTTTTATCTCATCAACATCAGAGCTACAAAGGAGGACTAGGATCTGAGCTAGTTATGCACATATAATTATGGTGATAGTCATTGTCACTTTATAGTTGCATGAAATAAAAGACAATCAAGCAATTATTCCAAGCAATCGAAAAAACTTCGGGAATCATCAGGAAACTAAAGCGATTTAACCATAAGTGTAATTACATACCTATTCTTGAGCAATAGAATCCAAATTCAACAAGATATCCATGCAAGCACCTTAATGCAAACAACCCTTAATTCCTAAAACATATAGATTACCTAATGTCAAAACACCTTCCTAATGATAGGAGGATACTTTCTAAGGCTTCCAAGCCCCTTAGGGTTCATTAGGGTTTCTTAGGTTTCTTTATCCAACTTTATTTCCCTTTTAGGCTAACAATCCTAAAATAAGTTTCTCATTTAAAAAACCATAATTATTTCCATTATCCTCATTAAGGGTTCTTTGATCTTAAAACAAGTTTGAGATCATCAAATCTCTATTGTATAATTACATTTTCAGATTTAAACCATACCCATATTTTCCCAAATTAGGGTTTCTAAACATAATCATGTGCATAAAACCCTAAAACAAGCATAAAATTACCTTTTTCAAATTTAACTCTCCCTTTTATTCTCAATAGGTTAATATTACTCAGAATAACCCAAAAGAGCCATTAAATCCGAGTTCCATATCAAATTAAGGTTTTACCATAATTTAATACATTAAAAGTGGTAACTTTGTGTAATTTTTAAATTGTAAGCAATATCAGGCTTCAATTATATTTTTATTGGATTCTTCATGTTTTTCAGATCAACTTTCATATATAGATCATCTTCATCCGATATTTCCACAATCAGTTACATATTTTATAATATAATCCTTTTTCTACCAATAAAAAATGGCCACGTGGATTATCGGATTTAAAACCGAGCTAGTGAAGCAATGCACTCGCTAATAAGAGAGGGGCTGTGAAATTACCGTAAAGGGCTAACCCTTTCAACAGGGATGTGAGGGTAGGTGAGTAATTTCCCCCTTGGTCATCTTCAACCTCTGATTTTTCCTCCCACGAGCGGCTGTCAATCTGTGAGTTGACTTTGCTCGTTATTGCTCCTGTACGGGATCTGAGACCGCCTGAAGCTTCACCGCATTCTCCCGAACTTGAAGAACCTGCTAATCACTCCATCCTCTTCTTCCTGGCACCGAGACAATGTCGTCCTTCTCTGGACGAACCAACTCCTTATCAGGGGTGTAGGATAGACCGATTCTTCCAATTAAAAATGCCAACACTCCCGCCTAGTCATTCCAATCTCATGAGAAGCAATTTCATGATTGTTGGTGTTGCACAACCCCCCCCCCCTATATAGGGTAGGGTCACAGATTCCACAATATTAGGGAAGCTCTATTCCCACTACAACAAGTACCCAATCCTGGTATGGATCGAGTCCTCATGGCCTCCCGAAGACAGAGGGCCACTTTCAGATCCAAAGATGCACTGGATCATGAGGAAAGTGGAGAGGAAATTTCTCCCAGGTTCACAATCGGATTCGAGGTAGGGGAGGATACAGACACTATGAATTTCAGATCCAACGGTCATCGTGCCACCCACATCAGCAAAAATGGGAAAATAGAGATAATTCCCCTCGTAAATAAACATGACATTTTCAGATATTCTTCCCACTTTAGGAAAGTTTGAAAATACATAACTCTCCAACCATGACTGGTTTTAATCACAAATTTTAAGGGAAACTTAATAATGACTTGATCTGTTGGCGTGCCATGTTTGGAGTCATAAATCAAAAGTAAATGAACCTTTTCTTTATGTGTAAGTTATTGCTTATATATATATATATATATATATATATATATATATATATATATATATATATATATATATATATATATATATATATATATATATATGAGAAAATGGAAATGTGGAACTACTAAAAAGATATGTCCGGATGGGGGAGAGGAAGGGGTGGGAGAGGCGATTGTTACGATCGGAACCCTAACCCTGGCGGCGGTCATGATGCTAGGGATGAAGATGATGAGAACTTCTGGGATGATGGTGATAGGAGAGGCAGATCCATATTTCCTAGAAGAGAAGCAGATGTCGGAGTGCAGTTTGATATCCCAGGGTGGGGTTGGCATTCAACTACGCTGGAACTAGGGGTTCAAACTCGCTCCATGACGGCCCGACAAGTCCGACTCACGGGGATGAAAATGAACCAGAGTTTAACCTCTACATGGAGGAGTTCCCTCTGGTAGGAGGGGACGGGGACGCTGATGTAGACACTAAGACCCCTATTGGCGATGCTAACAAAAATCTTCAGGTCGATACAAACGGGTTCAGTAGCATCTTCACAAAGGTACATGACCAGTCTGCTGAGTTTTTTGTTGATAAACTATTTGAGAATGATCTCGCGGTGGAGGACATCTCATTGGGGGACTTAGACGACATGCAGGCTCTGACCATCAACCCCTCCATGGTGGAAAATCTAGCTAAGCCTTGGAAATTTGCTGTGGTGGTCCGGATGGTTGGGACATCCATAGGGTACCTTACCCTCCGCGACAGGCTGAAGCAACTATGGAAGATCTCAGGTAGATTTAACATGTATGAACTAGATTAGGGTCATTTCATTCTTCAGTTCTCCAGTAGGAAGGACTTTGACGGGGCAATGTTTGGAGGGCCGTGGAAACTATTTGGGAAAAACATGATGGTCTAGGAATGGAATGAGAACTTTACCCCTACTGAAGAGTACCCAGAACACATGGTAACATGGGTTCATATTTTAAATCTACCGCTGCACCTTTACGTGCCCACCATGTTTGAGTTCCTTGGCCTGGCTTTAGGTAAGCTGGTAAAAGTCGATGAGCACACGTTGAAGAGAACCAGAAGTCATTTTGCCAGGCTTGTTGTACGCGTCAGTACTGTTAATCCTTTCATGCCTTCTATCTTAATTAATGGGGTAGAATTCGAAGTTGAATATGAAAGCTTTCCATGGATGTGCCTTGCATGTGGAGAAGAAGGTCACATTTCCAAACATTGCCGCAATCCTAAACATGGTAATGGAGAAACGAACCAGATACCTAAGGATCATGCGCCAACAAACAACCAGGAGGAAGAGCCAAGTGCTCAACTGCCGGATACATGGCAAACCCAAAAGAAACGTAGTGGCAACCGAAGAGGCAAAGCTACCCATGCCAAGAAACCCCCAGACTAGCCCCAGGGGAACATATTTAACTCTCTTTATGATGTGGAAGATATTGAAGATGATACTTTGGAAGTTAATGAGCAAACCCAATCTAAAGATAACCAAAGGCAACAAGGCGACACAAGAGAAGCTAAGGTGTGGAAGGCAAAAAACAAGGCTTCCAAGGCACATGAGAAGTCTAAGGAAGGTCAGGTGCTTGATTCTACGAACATTGTAAAGTCTATAGCCTATCCTACCAACTCTACGGTGTGTTCTGAATCTCATACGATCTCCAACCCAGCGGTTGATGAAATCGTCATGGGCATTCATGAAAGTGCTAAAGGCATACCTACTACTGCCACTAACACCCCCATGTCGTCGTTGGACACCTCCCTAAACCCAACCAGTCCCACCCCTCTGGATGGAATGGGTCCGAAGCCTGATGCTAGATACTCGCTAGACAAGAGCTTAAGAGGTAATTGGTCCAACATAAAAATAAAGGGTAACACAAGGCTCCCCCTAGATGGATAAAAGGCGCAGGAGCTCGAGACTCGCTGACAGTGGTCGAAGCCACAATGCGGCCTCTGTCGAAGATTTAGCTGAGAATGAAGTATAGTGCGTGGAAGACATGGCTATTAAGGAGAACATCTACCTTGACTCTTGCTGAGTTTCCTTCCTTCACGCTCCCTGCCTACTCATCCATGATTGACACTCTTTGCTAGAATGTAAGAGGTATTGGTAATGACGACACTTGCACTATACTCAAGGAAATCATTAGAGAACGTAAACCCTCCATTGTTGGCATTCTCGAGCTGAGAATCAGTGCCTCCCAAGCCACTCACACTATAAAACTACTTGGTTTCAACAACTCTCACCGGGTGGAGGCTCACGGGTTCTCTGGGGGTATCTGGGTCTGCTGGAACCAACACATTTGCAGCGTTGAAATCCTTTGTAGCCATCGCCAGTTCATCAGCTGCAAAGTTAACAATACTGTGATCATTACTTTCGTCTACGCCAATGTTCATCTTAGCCTGAAGAAGATTCTCTGGAAAAGACATGCCGAACTTCACCACAGTTACAATGATCCTTGGGTCGTGCTCGGTGATTTCAACTCAATGACTAACCCTTCTGAGAAATTTGGCAGTAATTGCTTTGTTGAATCCGAAGCCAATCTCTTCTGTGATGCTCTCACTGAGGCTGGGCTAACTGACATCGGGTTCACTGGGATGAGTTACACGTATAAACATGGCAAGCTGTACGAAAGGTTGGACCGGGCCATTGCTAATGACCTCTTCATCCATAAATGGGGTAATGTCTCGCTGGAGCATCTCCCAAGATTATCTTCTGACCACTGCCCTATCCTTCTCAAAATGAACACTAGTAAGAAGATCAAGGCCAAATTCATGACCAGAGATTCGTGGAATGATGATGCTAGCTTCTCCAAACTGATAAGTGACAATTGGAATCAGGACGGGGACTTATGCTCTAGCTTTGAGGCCATTAGATCCAAAATTAGCTATTGGAGTAAGGAGAAATACTTACAACATAACTCCCAAAAGAATCGACTAATGAGGAACATTACCACCCTTCAACGCAACCTTACTGATTGCTATGATATCACCATTGACAACCTTTGCTTAAAAATGGAGGGGGAACTTCTCTCGCTGCTGAAAAAAGAAGAAGCCGATCTGAAGCAGTGGGCTCACATCAACTGGATTAAAAATGGAGACTCTTGCACAAAAGTCTATCACGCTTGGGTCAATCAGAGGAAAAGAAAGAACACGGTTCTCGCTCTCAAAGGGCCCGACAACAACTGGATTACTGACCCGGCTGAATTGCAAGCGTTGGTCTCTAATCATTTCAAGCTTATACTATCCAAACCTCACACCGCCAGCCAGAGGGTCCCTCTTGTGATTCCGGGAAGATACACTAGGCCTACTTGTGCCCAGTCAAGGTTGCTAGCTTGTAAGCCAACATAAATGGAAATCTACGGCTCGCTGATGTAGATGGACCCGACCAAAGATGTGGGGCCAGACGACATCAACAACGGGTTCATCCAAAAGAACTGGGATGTCATGAAGAACTCTGTCACTAGAACTGTTACCCAGGAAATCGCCGGCATGCCTCTTGAGGATGATTTATGTAATGCAGCTATTGTTCTTATTCTCAAAATTGCGCATCCGGAAAGATGCGAGCACTTCTGGCCCATCTCTTTGAATAACATTTTGTTGAAGCTAACGGTGGGGATTGTCGTCGATAGGCTCAAGCCTCATATTGCCGGATGGATCTCCCTCGAGCAAAGTAGTTTCGTCCCTGGATGCAGAATCACTGATAGCATTTCTGTGGTAAAATAACTCATCAAAAGAATGAAACCAAAAACTAGCCCTCCCGCTATGGCAATCAAAGTCGACCTCACCAAGGTGTTTGACTAAATGGATTGGTCTTTCATTGACGATACTATCTAGAGGACCGACATCTCAACTAATCTAAGAAAATTCATCATGAATTCCATTACCACTGGTCATAGCTTTGTCATATGGAACAGTATTGCGGCTGAGCCTTTCAAAGCCAATAGGGGCCTCAGATAAGGCGACCCCTTGTCCCCCTACATCTTTGTCCTATGCCGGGAAAGGTTGAGCCAAATGATACATGAAAGAATCAACAAGGGTGATTGGAAACCACTCAAAATGAATCGGGCCGACCCTAGGATTGCTCCCGTCTGCTTCGCGGATGACTTAATTCTGTTCGCTGAAGAAAGTGTTATCCAAATCAAGAACATTATGAAATGCTTCAATGACTTTGGTGCGGCTTCTGGGAAATCCATTTCGGCCTCCAAGACTCGCATCTTCTTCTCCTCTTCTGTCAACCATCAAGTTATAAATAGGATTGGCAGGCTCAGTGGCTTCCAGATTACTTCAGATCTGGGTACTTATCTCGGTGTTCCTGTGGTTCATAACCGGATTAATAAAACTACTTACAGTTCTATCCTTGATAAGGTGAACACCCAGATGAATGCTTGGTCCTCTAAATGCCTGTCCAGAGCGGGTAGGGTCTGTCTTTCTAGGTCAACCCTCATGGCTCTGCCTTCTTATGTTATGCAAACGGCTAAGCTGCCGATGAAGCTGTGTGATCAGATTGACAGCAGTGTGAGGAAATTCATTTGGGGCGGGGGGCACAATGCTAGACTGATCTCCATGGTCAGTTAGAAGAAACTGACCGGTCCTAAAGCTTCCGATGGTCTTGGCATTAAGTCCATGCGTCATTGGAACCAGGCTCTCACACTCAAGAATACTTGGGATCTGGCCACGAATAAGAGCTCGATTTGGTGCAACGGACTGAAGCAACATTTTGATATTCATGAGACAAAAATCAAGACCAACATGTCCCGTATGGCCATTGAGGCATTCAAAAACAAAGATTTCATTACCTCAAACTCCAAAATGATTCCTGTAAATGGGCTTAGCATCAACTTCTGGATGGGTCGATGGACTAATCAAGCTGCTCCTCTTAAAGACTTGGCTATACAAGACATACCCCAGGAGCTATTGGACCTAAAGGTCAGCTGTGTTGTCAATGACAACGGTAACTGGGATCAGGAATTCCTCTCTAGCTGGTTACCGTAGTTGGCTGTGGATGATATCTTGCAAATTCCCACCCCCTTTACAACCAATGCTTAGGACACCCGAGCGTGGATGCACACAGACACAGGGGTTTTCATTACGAAGTCTGCTTACTTTCTATGTAGGTCGCCACAGACACAGACTGTGCAAAGAAAATGGGATAACATCCGGCAGATGGAGGTCTCCCCTACAGTCAAACTTTTCCTATGGTCTTTGGGGCACGAGGCCATTCTTACTAATGCCAGGAGGTTCACTAGGAATATGACCATAGAAATCTGTGCCCCAGATGCCATCTTGAGAGTGAAACCATGCACCACGCTCTCAGGGATTGTGGTATGAGTAGGAGGATCTGGTTGAAGTTATTAGGCAACAACTCCGACGCTGAGTTCTGGAACGAGGATGATAGAATCATGTGGTTATTTAAATGTACTGAAAACAACAACCACTTTGGCAAGCTCTTTGCGGTCACTTGTCAGGCTATTTGGAAAAGTAGAAACAATGAAGTATTTAATAACATCCAGGGTTCCTTCGAGAGAATCACCAATCACATCGCTCACCAGTTCAAGACGAATGAAATCGCCTTCAGCAATTCTGCGAGTGATAAGAAAACAAATGGGCTATGTGGCACTAATGCTTCTTTCTGGTATCCTTGTGAGCCGGGGTAGCTCAAGATCAACACGGATGCTGTGATGGGCAGCACCAAGGCTGCTGTGGCCTGTGTTGTTCTGAACCACCATGGAATATGGATGGGGGGTACAGTAAAACTATCCAAACTAATAAGGTCATCCATGCTGAACTCTTAGGCATTCTCAAAGCTATGGAATTCGCTATAACCAGATTCAAGGTGCCCATCATCTTTGAGACTGATAGTCTCATCACGGCCCAAGTTCTGAACGACACTATGACGTCTCTCCCTCATTATGCTAACTTGACTGCCAGGATCATTAAACTTCTCAAAGAACACAACTTCAGCATTAAGCATAGCAGGAGAAAGGGCAATGTTGCTGCTGACATGCTCGCTAAATTGCATCTCAAAAAAAATGTAGGTAGTTCTACCTACGACATACCTCTGGCTCCTGTGAGTCCCATTATCACTAGGGAGGCTCATTATTGTAATGGTAGTAGTACTACCATGTTTATTCCCATTATTAGTGCATGTAATCCTAATTCTATTTCACTTGCAGGGGGAAGGAAAGATGAATAAATAGCTTCCTGACTTCTCTAATATATATATATATATCATTCATATTTCCTCTCTCTCACTTCATTATTTTCCTTTATTTTGATTCCTTGTATCTCAAGAATCCATGTGGGGTTTGAAACACCATCCATTATGATCAAACCCACACTTATCTATTTATTTCTTATATTTTCACCTTCATCCCAATTTTCATTATTATTTATGAAATTCTTATTCTATTTTAACTTGTCTTCCTCTTTTATTATCTTGGACCCATTATTACCAAAGGGTCCACAAAAAACCATGCACAAGGAAGAATTGTAGAAGAAATCCATATATTTATCATAAACCATACAATTTGCAAACAAGTACATTGCTCTGAGATAATTGCAATTACAACCATATAAATAAAAATCGAGGTTGTAACATCCTCCCCTCCTTATAAGAATTTTTTCCCCAAAATCCAACCAATCAAACAAACAATTCAGGGTATTCCTTTTCCATGCCTGTCTTCAGCTCCCATGTGGCTTCATCCTCTCCATGGTGCTTCCAAAGAACCTTTACCATCTCTATCTCTTTATTCCTGAGTTCTTTCACCTTGGTATCTAGTACTCTCACAGGTGACTTAGGATATGTCAGTCTCCCTTGGAACTCAATAGGTTCAATGCTCAACACATGGCTCGAGTCCTTCACATAGTGCTTTAGATTAGACATGTGGAAAACATCATGCTTCATACTATACTGAGGGGGTAAGGCCAATCGATAATAAATTTCACCAATCCATTCTAAAATCTCAAACGGACCTACGTATCAGGGACTCAGCTTTCCTCTATTCTTAGCTATAGCTCGGAGGGGTCGGACTTTCAAAAACACATGCTCTCCCATGGTGAATTGCAAGTCAATTCGCTTCGCATCCGCATGCGACTTCTGTCGATCATGGGCTCTCTTCAGCCTTTGCTTGATCAAAGCAACTTTATATGCATACACCTGGAGCTCATCTGAACTCAACAAGGTCCTCTCACCAACATCATCCCAGTGAAGTGGCGACCGACACAGCCTCCCATAGAGAGCTTCATACGGTGGCATCCCAATACTGGATTGGTAGTTGTTATTGTAAGCATAGTCAGTGAGGGGCAGGTACTGCTCCCATGAACCACCCCAATCGAGCACACAAGCTCTCAAAAAATCCTCTAAAGCTTAGATTGTCCTCTCTGTCTGTCCATTAGTCTAGGGGTGATATGCTGTACTGAACTTCCATCTAGTGCCAAGTTCCTCTTGTACCTACTTCTACAACTTAGAAGTAAACTTCAAATCACGGTCAGAAATGATCGAACTTAGAACACCATATAGTTGTACAATCTCTTGGATGTACAGTTCAGCTAAGTCTATTACTTTGGCAGTAAGGAAATGTGCCGACTTGGTAAGGCAATCTACCACAACCCATATTGCATCATGACCTCTCTTATTCTTGGGGAGGCCCACCACAAAGTCCATGGTGATCTGTTCCCATTTCCACTCAAGAATTTCAATTGACTATAGTATTCCACCGGGTCACTGGTGCTCAGCCTTCACCATCTGGCAAGTGAGACAAATGGCCACATATACCGCTATATCTCTTTTCATTCTGGGCCACCCAAAGTACCACTGCACATCCTTAAACATTTTTGTAGTGCCAGGGTGTACTGTGTACTTTGAACCATGAGCTTCTTGCAAGATACGATCCTTCAAAAGTGAGCTTTTAGGAGCCCAAATATGACTCTTATATTGGATCCCACCATACACTCCTATAGAGAGATGGGTCTGAGGTTTTTCTAGCAAACCTTTCATCTTGTCAAGTTCTGGACTAGCTATCTCGGCAGCTACCAAATCAGTCAACAAGTTTGGTTTAATCTGTATATTAGCCAACCAGACTCGATCTTCTAACGGTTATGGAGTCCATTCCACAAGATTTTCTAGCTTCCTCCACTGGCTAGACAAGACAACTACACACCTGAGCTATTTTGGGCTAAGAGCATCAGCTACAACGTTTGCCTTTCCAGGGTAATAGGCAATGATGAAATCATAATCCTTCATGTATTCCATCCATCATCTTTGTTGCAGATTTAGGTCCTTCTGAGTTAGGAGATACTTTAAGCTCTTGTGGTCGGTGAAGATCTCGAAGGTGGCTCCATACATATAGTGTCGCTAAATCTTCAGGGCATGTATGATTGCAACCAACTCTAAATCATGTGTGAGATAATTCACTTCATTAGGTTTGAGTTGTCTGGAGGCATAGGCAACAATATGTCTATCTTGCTCTAGTACACATCTGAGTCCCATCTTTGATGCATCGGTGAAGACCATAAAACCTTCGTTACCATATGGTAGAGTCAACACTGGGGCTGTAGTCAACTTCTCCTTCATCTCTTGGAATTGTGCTTCACATAGGTCCGACCACACAAACTTCTCATCTTTTTGGGTGAGCTTGGTAAGAGGGAAAGCAGTCTTTGAGAAATCCTTTATGAAGCGCCGATAGTATCCATCCAATCCTATAAATCTATAGATCTCTAAAGGATTCTTCGGTGCTGGCCAATCTTGAACGGCCGACACTTTAGCTGGATCCATCGAGATGGTCCCTCCAGATACGATGTATCCAAGGAACATGAAACGATCTATCCAAAACTCGCACTTCGAGAATTTCCCATAAAACTTTTTCTTTCTCAAGATATTAAGGACTCTACCCAGGTGGTCTCTGTGTTGTTCTAGGTCATCGGAATAAACCAAGTTGTCATCTATGAACAATATGATAAAAGAGTCAAGAAAGGATTGGAACACATTGTTCATGAGGTTCATGAACACACTCAGGGCATTGGACAACCCAAAAGGCATAACCACAAACTCGTAGTGGCCATAACAGGTTCTAAAAGTGGTTTTTGGGATGTCCTCACTTTTGACTCGCAACTGGTGGTAACCTAATCTCAGGTCAATCTTTGAAAAGACTCGATCTGACTTCAAATGGTCAAACAAGTCATCTATCCAGGGTAAAGGGTATTTGTTCTTAATGGTAGCCTGGTTGATCATTTGGTAGGCTATGCACATTCTGAGAGAACTGTCCTTCCTCTTCACAAAGAGAACTGGTGCTCCCCATGATGATGTGCTAGGGCATATAAAACCTTTGTCTAGCAGTTCCTATAGTTGTTTCTTCAACTCGAGCAACTTAGCAGGGGCCATCCTATAAGGCGCTCTTGAAATAGGGTTTATCCCGGGAGTTAGCTCTATCGAAAAGTGTACCTCTCTCTCAGGAGGGATCCCAGGCAAATCTTCCGGGAAAATATCTGTGTAGTCCCTAACTACCTCTATTTCCTCTAAGGGTTGCACCTTGGACTCTGGCTCGATAATGACTGCTAGGAAAGCTTGACAACCTTTGGTTATCATCCGCTCTGCCTTCAAGGCCGACACATACATGCTGGGGATAGCATCCTTCCTACCCCTAATGATGAATGATGGGTGACCTGGTCCTTTTATGATTACCTTCTTCTCTCTACAATCAATATTGCCCCTATAGGTATAAATCCAATCCATGCCAATGATCATATCAAAGTCATTCATGTCAAGGAGGATAAAATCTGTAGGGAACTCAGGATCTCAATACTTAACAGGTATCATAGGAGTTTTCAAAAGGGATGCAAAGATCCGACCACTTGGGGTTGTGACATCCAAGATATACCCTAAATCCTTGATATCCAAACAAAGCATAGTTGCGGGATTTCTTGAAATGAAAGTATTAGTAGATCTAGAGTCAAATAAAGCTTTTACATTGTGTCCCATGACTTCAAGCATGCCTACATTGTTTTTCACCATACATTAAACCATTACATGCTTATCTTAAAACATAAAAGAAAACTCTAAGGGTTATTACCCTCTATCAACCGATGAGCATTAGCGTGAGCCTCCTCATTGTCAATAGCAAAAACTCGAGCTTGTCTTCTTTCAAAAACCTAGAAAATCTAGGAGAAAATGGGTAGAATCTTGTAAGGGAAGCATCAAAGAAGAAATCACAGAGAAAAAATGAGATGCTAAGGAGAAATCGTGAAGGAAAGCAATCCAAAAACCACATAAACTGGCCTACTTTTCCTAAACATGTTCAGATTAATAGTTGAAGACAAGCAGTTGAGCACTGGACTTGGAAAACGAATGGCTAGGACATGCCTGCAATATAAAAAGAAACCAGAACTACTGAAAAAATCTACATGACAAGGCATGGTGTGAAAAATCTTAGGAAATCTGTGAAATAATCTCATGACAAGTTTAATTACTGAACAATAGGAAATCTAGTTAACTAACTGAAATATTAGACATTTGAATGTGTAATTTTTTTACTCAAATTAGGATATCTAGGAGTGTGAAATTATTCCAAACTTGGCATCCAAGCTAATTAGGACCTCAAGAAATCGATTTTGCCATTGGAGTTTGATTTTGAAATTTCCTTATATGAATTCTAATACAATTAGGATTTATTTATCAACACCATTATAATATTATAACCTTACATCATTACCGTTATTTATTCATTATTTAAAATCATATTATCTTCACATTGTTAGTAAAAGAGTTTCCTTATATTGTTATGTGTGAATTTCCATGTTTTGCCTATTTACCATATTAAGTCCATTAATCAATATTTACTTAAATAATTGAACACTATCCATATTTATGAACATTGTTCCAACCCCTACCCCTGTTATCCCCTAAAAAAGAGATTTTAAAGGGCAAGGGTCATAATTGTAACTCTGAGATCAGGATTAACAAGTAACCAATAATAATCAATAAATTTCAATATCTAGAAAAGAGTTAGGTAATAAGATAATCTCTCCTTAAGGGAGTTTACATGAAAATCAAGCTAAAGTTTGCAACAGAAATAAAATATATCCATCTATATCCTCCAGAATTACATTACAAGTTACTAGCAGTTTATCCTAAAATGCCGTGAAATAAAAACACGGCCAATATAATAAGTTATACCAGTATGTGGGGGAAACAAAATATGCACATGTATGGATAATAACATAATCAACCATATTTGCAATTAACAAATAATCAAAACACCTTTAGTTTTCTTTAACTTCTCAACCCTTAATCTTTGTGGCATACCCACTCACTGGGGTACCCATTCTTACCATACTGACTCTTTGGGTGTATTTATTCGATCTACCCACTTGTTGGGTGGGGGGTGATTTCTATCGATACCCACTCACTGGGGGTATTCATGATACCATACTCACTCTCTGGGAGTATTTATTAGACAAACCACTCTCTAGGGGTGCTTTCTTTAATCACCATGCATGCATTTACGTGAAGATAGTATCACGAGCTTGAGCAATTTTTTTTCAATATATTGTGATAACCATATGGGCTTTATAGATTGCAGAAATTAAATAAAAAAAAGCAGATGCAATCCACTCAGAAGAGCCTCAAGAATACCATGGAAGTCGTTTAAGTTGAATAGTCATAGTCGTAACTACATACCTTTCTTACGAGTACTCGATGTCCAAGCAAAAGGGCAACAAAGCAACAAATCAAACAACTACCCTGAAATTAAAGCATAATACACATGTATTATTATTTTATCCAAAAACTACTATTAAGACTGACTTGGGGTCCAAGTTAGGGTTTTGGGGTGAAAATAGGGTTTTATTAGGGGTTTGGCTTCCTAAACCCTAATTTTCACTTTTACTGCCCTTTTGGTTTACAAACCCTAAATTTATCATCATATACATTATTAACTCAATAAAATCCTAATTTGTGAATTTATGAATGATCAAACTCAAAATAGATCCAAGTTACCCTTTTTTATCCAAAAAGATTAGTCTTTGACTATTAAGATCATTTAAACAAATTAAGATCATCAAAAACTAGAAATTGGGGTTTTTACACATTAAGCACATTAAAGTCACTAACTTTTAGGCACTTTTTGAACTATATATATAATTATGTCTTGATTATATTTTTATTGCATTCCTCACATTTTTAGCAATATTCATATATTATACGACTTTATCAGACCTTCCTATAATTTACTATGATTTTTATCAATTTAATTCATTCTGACCAATGGGAGCTTGCCACCTAGGCAATGAACCTGGGTTCCCGCCTCACCAACGTGGCTGAGCTGACCAATTGATCCACGCCAATTAGGATGCCCTCCCATGTGGAAACTTGCTGGTCAAAATGAGAAATAGGAAGAAAAGACTAACAAGCCCTTACCCTTTAAACGTACGGCTGAGGGCAGACACATATTTTCCTCCTCTATCTTCTTCTACCTCTTCACAACTCACTCCTATCCCTGGTCAAGTCTATCGAAAGTTGAATCTAGGAGTTAGGACCCTGGAGCAGTGAGCAAAGGCGTGATTCTCTTTGTTGGGCTCCGACGAACTCGTTGGTGACCTCTAATTGGACGGGAGGGCTTGGCATCGACGGACTAGGTCTTCATTCCATTATAGAGTTCTAGAGAAGAAAGAAGAAGAAGAGTAAGATGTGGCTATGGAATTGGTGGTTGGGCTAGTGTCTAGAGATCCAGCGGTGGATTGCAAATGACCTTGGGGTTTTACAAAGAGGTGTATGCCCCTATATATAGTCCTGAGTCAGCTACTCTTTCCTAATGCTCTAAGAAATTTGGGTGAATCCTCTAAAGTCTTCAAAAATAGGTAATATCTAGGTCAGGAAGATGTGTTTTGTGCTCCCAAAGCCATCAGACTTGTTTCCCGATTTGTTCATGTATTGTAGAGGGAGATAGAGATGATCAAAATCCCCTCAGTTCTGGTACTGGTTTCCCAAACCAGACGAGGTTGGGGATGATTCCCTGATCCTCAAATCTTTACCCAATGACTGTAGAAGTGTGTGCTATGATATCCATGTAAATCCTTATCCCAAAAGGATTGTGTGTGTGACATTTAATATTTCCACCCACTAATACTTACACTTTACGAATTTTTGAGAAATCCATATATCTCATTCTATTAATTCTTTTAACCCAAATTATAAAGGAAAGTTCTTAATACTTTCTCTAAGCATGGGCAGGGTTTGAGACTGAAACTCAAAAGTAAAAGATGTTTTTCTTAATATGCAAGTTTTCTCTTTTATTTCATTATTTAAGACATTACAGAAACCCTTTTATATTTCTATCTTTCCCATATCCTTTATTTTAATTACTTTTCTTCTTAGGAACCATGTGAAAACGAAAACAAACCTTTATTTCCCTTTCCCACCACCTTTCTAGAAAATTTCACATGATTCTAAAAGTACATGGTTAAACATTCATTATCTTTTATATTCCCCTTTGTAATGGATTTCTTTCTTCCTTTTTCCCCATATTCATTATTGGTTTAAAACAAATAGTGAGAGCCTCAAAATCCAAAGCAAAGTTAGTTTTTGCAAATCAAGTCCACACTTTTATAAACAAATCATCAAAATATGGTTTTACTATTTAAAATAAAACAAGTGTTAAAATATGTGAAAAACCAAGTTATAACACCCTCTCCCTCTTATAGGAATTTTTTCCTAAAAATTCAACTAATCATACAGAAAGTTTAGGATGAGACTTTTCCATGTCCATCTTTAGCTCCCATGTAGCTTCATCCTCTCCATGGTGCTTCCAAAGAATCTTTACCATCTCAATTTTTTTAATTTTGAGTTCCTTCACCTTGATATCCAGTACCTTCACATGTGATTTAGGATATGTCAGCCTCCCTCAGAGTTCTATAGGTTCAATATTCAGCACGTGAGTAGGATCCTTCACATAGAACTTTAGATTGGACACATGGAATACATCATGCTCATACTATATTGTGGTAGTAAGGCAAAATGACAAGCGACTTTGCCAATATGTTCTAGAATCTCAAATGGACCCACATATCAGGGACTCAATTTTTCTCTATTCTTAACTATAGCTCAGAGGGGTCATATTATCAATAACACGAGTTCACCTATAATGAAGTGCAAATCAGTGTGCTTCACATCAACATACGACTTCTACGGATCTCGGTTCTCTTTAGCTTTTGCTTGATAAAAGTGACTTTATCAACATATAATTGTAGTTCTTTTGACCTGAGCAAGGCCCTCTCAATAACATCATCATAGTGAAGCGGTGTTCGATACATCCTCCCATAAAGAGCTTTATACGGAGGCATCCTGATACTAGCTTGATTGATATTATTATAAGCTAACTCAACTTAGGGTAGGTATTGTTCCCATGATCAACCCCAATCGAGCACACATGCTCTCAGCAGATCTTCTAGTGTGTGAATTGTCCTTTCTGACTAACCATTTAATTTGGGGGTGATACGCTGTATTGAACTTTAGTCTCGTACCAAGTACCTCTTGAACTTGTTTCCACAATGTTGAAGTGAACTTAGGGTAACAACAAGAAATAATTGAACTCGAAACACCATGTAAACAAACTATTTCCCTTATATATAACTCAGCTAGGTCTGACACCTTGGTAGTAACCTTTAGGGCTAGAAAGTGAGCTAACTTGGTTAGATGATCTACCACAACCCACATAGTATCATGTCCTTTTCTCATCTTAGGAAGACCCACTAAAAACTCCATAGTTATATGATCCAACTTCCACTCAGAAACAATCAATTGTAGTAATCCACCAGGTCATTGGTGTTCAACCTTCACCATCTGGCATGTGAGACAACTAGCTACATATGTTGCTATGTCTCTCTTCATTCCGGGCCACAAAAAATGTTGCTGCATATCTTCAAACATCTTCGTGGTACCATGGTGCACTATATACTTAGAACCATGAGCCTCTTACAAAATATGATTCTTTGAGGGTGAATCATGAGGAACCCAGATTTGACTTATACTAGATTCCACCATCAACACCCACTGAGAGATGTGCTTGAGGCTTCCCCATCAAACTTTTCATTTTCTCTAGCTCTGGGGTGGTTAGCTGGGCAGCTAGAAACTTGGTCCACAAGTTAGGTTTTATCATCGAACATTAGAAAAACAGATTCAATTTTCTAATGGTTGTGGAGTCCATCTAGCAAACTCCTCCAACTCTCTCCATTGAGTGGATAAGATAGTAGCACATCTAAGTTGTTTTTGACTAAGGGCATCTACCACCGCATTAGCTTTTTTCCGAGTGATAGACAATGGTGAAATCATATTCTTTCATGTACTCTAGCCATCGTCTTTGTCTTAAGTTCAGGTCTTTCTGAGTGAGGAGGTACTTCACATTTTTTATGGTCAGTGAGGATTTCAAAGGTAGCTCCACACAAGTAATGTCTCCAGATCTTTAGGGTGTGAATAATTGTTTCCAACTCTAAATCATGTGTTGGGTAGTTCACTTCACTCAACTTGAGTTGTATCGAGGCATAGGCAATGACATGTTTATTCTACTCTAGCACACATCCAAGTCCCATCTTTAATGTGTCTGTGAAGATTATGAATCCTTCATTGCCAGAAGGTATAGTCAACACAGGAGCTGAGGTCATCTTCTCCTTCAACTCTTAGAATTGCACTTCAGATAGGTCTGACCACACGAACTTCTCATCCTTTAGGGTGAGCTTGGTGAGTGACAAAGTAGTCTTTGAGAAATCCTTGATGATTCACCGATAGTACATGGCTAATCCCAGGAAGCTGCAAATCTCAAAAGGGTTCTTTAATGCTAGCCAATCACGTATCACTAACACCTTGGCATGATCCACTAAAATGGTCCCTCTGAATATAATGTGTCCAAGGAACATGACATGGTCTATCCAAAACTCGTATGTTAAAAACTTCCCATAGAACTTCTGCTATCTGAAGATATCAAGGACTCTAGCAAGGTGGTCATGGTGTTGTTCTAGGTCATCAAAATAAACCAAGATGTCATCTATGAACACTACGACAAAGGAGTCAACAAAAGGTTGGAACACATTGTTCATAAGGTTCATAAACACACTCTGGGCATTCGACAACCCAAAAGGCATGACGAAGAACTCATAATGGACATAGCAGGTTTGAAAAGTGATTTTTTGAAATATCTTCTTTCTTAACTTGCAACTTGTGGTATCCCGATCTCAAATCAATTTTTGAGAAAGCACGGGCTAACTTGAGCTGGTCAAATAGGTAATCTATACGGGGTAGAGGAGACTTATTCTTAATAATAGTCTGATTTATCATTCTATAGTTTATGCACATACAGAGTCATCTGTCCTTCTTTTTTACAAAGAGGACTGGTGCTCCCATGGAGAAGTGCTAGGTCTGATGAAGCCTTTATCTAGTAGTTCTTGTAGTTGCTTTTTAGCTCAAGTAACTCAGCGGGGGCCATCCTATAAGGTGTCCTAGAAATAGGGTTCGTCAAGGGAGATAATTCTATCGAGAAGTCCACTTCTCTCTCCAAAGGGATGCCAGGCAAATCATCTGCAAACTCATCTGCATAGTCCCGAACTACCTCAATTTCCTCTAAGGGTCGCACCTTAGGCCCCGACTTGGTAATTACTACTAGGAATGCATGACAACCTTTGGCTATCATTTGTTCTACCTTCACAGCTGACACATACGTGCCAGTAGTACCATCCCTTGTACCTCTAATGGTAAAGGGTAGGTACCTAGACTCTCTATTCTTATCTTCTTTTTCCTACAATCTATTTTTGTACTGTAAGTATAAAACCAATCCATACCAATTATTACATCAAAGTCATTCATATCGAGGAGGATAAAAATCTATAGGTAGATCATTATTCATATATTTAACTGGTATGACCGATGTCTTCAAGAGAGACGAAAAGATTCAACCACTAGAAGTAGTGACTTCTAGAACATATCCTAAATCCTTGAAATCCAGATACATCATAGTTGTGAGATTTCTTAAAATAAAAGTATTGGTAGATCTGGAGTCAAACAATGCTTTTACATTTTGTCTCATGCATCAAGCGTGCCTACATTGAATTCATGACAGTTAAACTACTATGCAATTCATATTGAAGGATAGGAACAAAACTCTAGAGTTGATTATCCTTTATCAGATAGTTGGCATTCACCTAAGCTTCTTCATTATCAATGGTGAAGACTGAGACTTGTCAATGCTCTCCTACAACTGGAGCTATTCTCAATGGAGCGACAACTATTGGTGGTGGTGCTGCTACTGGTTGGGCCGCCACTGGTTGAGCCACCACCACTTGTGTTACCACTGGTTCCTGACCTAGTTGAGGAGAGAGGGGAAATTTGGCCATAAATTGTCCATCCTAATGATATAGAAAGTACACTCACTTTTCATAGCGACACTTTCCAGGGTGTCTCTTCTTGGAGGTACGACACTCACGATGACGATTCTCTTGATGGGGATTTCCCTTGCCTCCATTCCTTCCTTTGCTATTTTTGTGTCCTTGCCCTTTTTTGTGATCATTCCTTGAGGTAGAAACACCTTCAGTGAACCCTAGGTATCCTTCGGGAGGGTTTTGTGCAGGCATGACTGTCTTCCCCATGTCTTAGTTAAAGTTATAGGACTCGAAGAAACTTGCAGGTTTACTTGCCATCACATGGGTCTTGATTAGAGGGTTCAAGTGATCCACAAAATGTTCTACTCGACATTCTTCCGTCATCATGTACCCAATATTCTCTAGGAGGTAGAACTTGCAAGCATAATTTGTAACTCACTACAAGAAAAAGATGATATGGCTACAATTACCATGCCTACATATATGTTATGTATAGCTAAAATAAACTTTTCACTACAAATATTATATTTGTAAATAAAAAATGTAGTTAATTGCTATCACTTAATGTTTACAAATTTACATATATTTTCTAAATGACAAAAAGAAATATCTCCCTTGCCGCCGAACTTTTATGTTATCCCTCCCTCTTTTCACCTTCCACAGTGATCTTCGATTTGAATTTTTTCGCAATGCCCGTGTTCTCCTTTCTGATTCAACCAATTTTTAATCATCACCCCACTCCCACTCAACCCCCTCCACCCACCCACAGGAGTCCTGCATAGTCGGGACACCTTATTCCACTCCTCAACACCAATTTGTGATGTTGCACCCATCCTTCTCCTCTTCTCCTTCTTCCCACTCATACAAAGGGCTAGGCAATTTAAGTGCTTAGATGAAAGTTAGACATTGAGAGGACGGATGACCATGGCAAGCGCTTGAGGACCATGTGCAGAAATGAAGCATCTTGGTGTTATAGGAATCGATCAGGATTTCATATTTATAGAGATAAGAACACGAACGACGGGCATGTCTCATTTGCACATGCCATATTCGATCTAGATGGACTTTCCGAAGGAGGACAATGTGTAAGTTTCTACTGTTATATTTTCTCCTAAGTTTTAACATTTATGTATAATTAATTTACTGGTTGTTCGATGCTCGATGTTACTGCCAATTTCTGCACTGTGATTGTGTGTGAGCGTATGGGTGGATTGCTTCTTGTAAAAGAGCCACAGTCTTAATAAAAAACAATTATTTGTACCGTGGATCCCAAAAGCCAAAAGCACTATTTTCTATTATTTTTCGATTTCGAAACATCTTCTGTTTTTGAATTCAACATAAAATGTTGCAGGTGGCATGATGCTAAGGTATAAATGAGAAGGTCGTAAGATCCAATAACTATAACCTCCTATTGACACTGGCATTCTAGACTGTCAGGCAACAACAAACAAAAGAATTAGTAAAATTTCAACAACTCTTCTTTATTCCTCAAATCGTCACTTCTTAGTTATTACTTTCCATAGTCACATATTCAGATTCCGGATACTTCTAGCCAAGATTGCTTCTTAATTAACATCCACATGCGTTTAAAATGTAACCTTATAAATTTCAAATTCTCATCATTGAATTGGAAGATGTATAGATATATAAACATCATAATTTTATATTTTGACGAGGACAGCTCTCAGAGTGTTCCCGTCATCTGTTTCCATACTATTAGAAAATCAGAAGATAAAACATTGTTATTTGTTGTATGTGTAAATTGGTGGTTCCTCTTTATTATTTGTCTGAAAAAATATAGATGAAGTGATGGTTGCATTTCGACCAAAAACAAAGCTAATATGTTCTTTATCAGCTAAATATTTTGGCAACTATCTTAATACGCCATCTATCAACTATATATCTAGCTAGGAAGTAAACAACATTACACAACCAATATGGAGTTTTTCTTAAATTGTTTGAATCATTCTATGAATTGGCATTACGAATGATTACCTTGAACAGTGAAGATTTATATAATAATTAAATAGTTACCACTAACAAATTGAACATGGGAAAACTTATGGTACAAAAGCGTCTAGCAAAATATCTGTACTTTCTTACAGTCAATGTCTTATTTGATATGAGTGAATATTTTAATGAAATTACACAGTAGCCAGTGTAGATTCACGCATGTCATCTAGCGTTTAATTTTGCCCATGTCTATTTCCTCTAGGTTGTTTCTTTTTTCTGTTTCAATATGTTTACTTCTATGAGCTTACTATAAGCATTAAGTACTCTTTTTCTTATTTGACTGTTATGATTTGTCTGAGAATAAGTTGTATCAATATGACTCTGGATTCATTTTTCCTATGAGGAAGCTGTGCAAATACAGTTGGCCACAGGTGCATCACCAATCCAGCGATAAAATCATATATCAATGTTTTTTTGTGGTTCTTTTGTTTCATCAAATAATATTACACACACATTGGAGGGTTTTACCTAACGTGAGACAAACTTAACAGGTAGTTTGACCCTGAAAAATTGGTCTTCGATTGTGAACTGTTTAATAACAATCCATGTCATTCTATAGGTTTATATATGATGCTTCTGAATCTTTGATTGTTTTCCTTCAAAGTGTTTCTTGTTTTCTTCAGATGGTAATTTCCACTTGAATGTTTTCTGAGGCCAAGATCATGGTTCATAATAAAAAAAACCAATCGCTCCACAAATCTAGTCGTCATATTGGGTTAGCTGATCAATCATTCAGAATCCGAACTTGTATAATATTCATTTTGTGTCGTATAATAGCAGTCCGGTGATTTAATATCTGATTTTCTTGGTTTCTTTTATTCTGTAGTTTTGGAGATCGATATTTATAATCCAAACATGATATAAGCTGCAAGTAATGATCTCTGTAATTGAATTGTTTGTAGAAAAGTGTAAAGTGCTAATTTTTTATTACTTTATGAGGCAAAGTTCGTTACTTCTTAAATTACCTATTCATTACGATATGTTATTTTGGATTATATAGGCATGGAACAATGTATTTCCAGTGAGATTCCTTCTTACTGCTTGAATGTCTCTATAAAATTTGGAAGTATTTAAGCAGTCATGGTTATGGATATTTGTTCAATTTCATATGGAAAGATGGAAGTTGTATATAGATCACGTAATACTAACTCACATGTGATGTTGCTGTGTCAGCTTGATTCCTTCATATATATCCATGGTTTTTTCTTCTAAAACTACCACCAACAGGGGCTCACATAACCATGTGAAGGTAGGACCAATTAAATGAAAAATGTTCACAGTCAACACTTCACCTTGACCCACATTATAGTTTTTCAGCTCTTTTTGGATCATACATGCCAAATGCATTAGTTGAAGCTCTCATGCCATCATATATTCTGGCCATGTTCTCTCTGACCCTTGGAGCCATCATATCCATTGGCAACACCTCCACCAACAGCCATCCTTGCAACATCATATCCATCTCCAGCTAAATAAGATCTCACAACATCATAACCCCTCAAAGTAGAAGTTGTTCGAGTTTCATCATATCCCCCAGTAGCTCACAGCTGGTCTAGCAGCATCATAGCCACCAGTCAGGGCACCTTACTGCCATCATAACCACCAAGACCCATGTTACCTTTGCCGACATCATATGCACGCCTTTGGGAACATCATGAGCATCGATGCTAGTAGTGCCTCTAGAAGCATCAAAAGAACTCGATGTAGCAACAAGCTATATTGCACCATCAAAGCATGCTATTGCAGTATCATAACCTCCAACACTTGTAGCTTTGTTCATATCAGAATTACTACCAGTAGAAACTGCTCCAGTGTACAAGATTGCCCCCTGTCCCACTGCAATGCTCCAACAGCCTGAGCTTGCCCCCTTCCATAAGGATCCATGAGTGGGTGTTGATCTCTTGTTCTCTACAAGAAGTCTCTTCATGTCTACACCTTGAGACACCTTGAGAACAGACCAGCCACTGGTCAGTCAGAAAACACTCAACTGGGTCACATGATACAATTGATAAAACAAGGAGAATAAGAAATAGAGAGCAAAGAGTCATTCATCTAAGGTACGTCAAAATACAAAGGAAACCTAAACCATTATGTGATAGGCCATAACCAATCACATCCTATTGTGTCAAGTTCTCTGCTCTGCTACAAGCCTTAACAAGGATCTGAGATAGTTCCCCGCCCTGTTGTTGTTCATATGTGAGTATTTATATAGAGTTCTCTTTTGTACTTGACAGAATCTTTGACTTAAATCAACTGTTACGATAAGATGGTATGATAGATACTCTGAAACCAAGAAATATAGGCCTGCCTGCCATCCACACCAGAATAGATAGAGTTTTCAGATAACTTTCTATTTGACTCCCAAAAGGTACCACACATGCACAACAACACAGGGAGGGGGATTAAATTAACAATATGCTTTGACTTATTCTAGGAGACTCTTGAATGGCATGGATTCAAATTCTATTTGATGTTTATGTAATAATCGACAACTTTGGTAGTGTAACATGTCCTTTCATATCTAATATGGTTCTTGTCCAGTATCAGATATACACAGAGTGTAACATGAACTAAAATTTGGCTGCACATTCCCACTCAGAGTGGCCAACAAACTGCAGGTAATGGACTTCCCAACATTGTTTCAGTTAGCTTGTTAGAAAAAAGCGTCAGTGTTCTCTGACCTTCTTGCTTTCATGGTTGAAGTTTTATTTAACACCATGTGGATCTCTAAGCTAGTTGGCATTTTTCTCAGCCTACTGATCTAATCTTCAATTCAGTTTTAGGAACTCACTTGGCAAGCTATTGAGGCCTACTCTCTCCAGAACACAGTCAGCATTGAAAAGCTATTGGACCGACTGCAGGTATATGTCTCTCCTTAAAACTAGTCATGGGACATTTCCTTTATACTTGGAGCAAGCATTTTCACCATAAGTGAAAATACTATAATTTAAGGGTTTTTACTATTATGGTGACTAAGCTGTAGTCATTTTGTTCAGGATTGTGATAATCATTCCTCATTTATATGTTGTAGTTTGGAACAGTAAATAAAATCTATTATATTGGCTTCAATGGACCAGAGGATGAGAGGTCATCTACTATATAGATTTTGTGTGGAGCTTCTCTCAGTTAATGGTGCTATAACAAAGTAGTATTTGAAGCTTCATAATTGCTCCCCTGGTTGCTGAGTTTCTCTATGCAAGTTAAAGTATTGAAGCCAATGCCTTGAAATATGCATGCAACTAGATTTGGGTTATGATTCTTAAATTGAAACCTCTCAGTACTTCCATGACTTTGCACTTTGTTTTTTGGATACTAGGTGGACAGGTTTACCAAATCAAGCCATATAAGATCTGCATTGACAACTCCATGCATGGAACTCAAGGTTTTGATATAAAGGTCAACTAATTGTGCTGAAGAAAACATCGTAGATTTTAGGCACATGCATTATTCAGATAGCCGCAAAGGATTATTGTTCTATATGTTGCCTCTTTCTTTTTATCTATTCATTCTTTTTATTTCATTCTTCAGATGGATGGAAGAAGTTGAGGGATGGTAGCATGGTGTAGTTGGGTTGTAGTAGGTTAGTAGGGGCCTGCAGCTGGTGTTCTCATGTTCTTTATTTCCTTTCCCTCTCTCTTATTGCTATTGCTAAGAAGGAAAGTAGGCTTGGCTATAAATGGAACCTGAAACTAGGTTGGCAGATATTTTCTTGAAATTTAATATTATGTTATTCCTTTAGTGTTTTATTCATCTAGTAAAGTAGCTTATTGGATCATCTTCTCAAAGACCAGATAATAAGGCCATTCATTGCCACAATGGGGTAATAGTCCAAGTAATGACTACTAAGATGCTAAATAAGAACATGTAGTGTTTAGTTAAAAACAAGATAAGAACCAAGATGAGAAAGCGAACAACAAATTAGATAACCAAAGAATAGTAGAACAGTTATGGTCCTAAGTAAAGTTGAGTAGAATGATGCATCCACTTACTTGTATATAACATTTGATCTATTCTATTCTTGATGTATCACATATATGATATACAAAGTTCAAACCTTTTTATGTATTCCTACTGACTAGTGTCTACAAGAATACATTAGATTGGTTTTAAAATGGCATGTTTTTGCTAAAAAGAAAGTTTCTAAGTCCTGTTTTATCATGGCATGGGCCTGGATTAAAATAATACCTATGTTTGTGCTATTAGCTTTAGCTGTTGTAAGTATGAAACAAGATTCATATTTGGATTGTTGTTTGTATGGTTATTTTTTGGTTGATCTGTAGACACCATGTCATCAGTTGATACATGAACTAAATTCATTTTCTTTTTTGTCTGCATGATTTTCATTAGATTGATTCTAACTTTTTTTCCTGGAAGGTCTCCTATTCTTTATATAATACCCAGTCAGATCGTATAGGGGCATACTCTCTACCTTTTTTGTTGTCACTACTCTAATTGAACTGAACTATTTTGTTATAGGCGTATACTTCCCTAGGGGCAGACTTTCTACTGGAAGTCTTGTTGAAATGTTATGGCTTGCTTAATCAAGATCATTCATGTTTGTCTGGGGACCACACCTGCTCCGACATCAGCTATTGTTTCAGATGCTACAAAGTTTTGTTTTGATCTGACTACCACATTGCCACATCAGTTGTTGGTAAACAATGATGCCAGTATAACTCATATATAGCTATGTTTTGTATAAATTCTGATATGTATAACTTTTAGCAAGGCAACTTGATCACGCGCCATGACCTTTTTGCATGTCAGGTTATTTGATGCCAAGAATGATTGTAGAGACGGCCTTCAAATCACATCTTCATCCTAGACAAAATAACCCATTGCAGAACCTTGATTAGAGTATCATAAACTGGTGTTCATGTACATGTGAAAGGTAAACTATGCAATAATTTCATTGGTTTGTTCCATTACACGTCATTTTCTCAAAATTAGAGTCATACTATCTTACTTTCACCCGCATAACACAAATTATGTTACTCCAGGTTAAGTTATAGTTGGCTGCCATATCTCTTGTACAGGAACAACTGCCACAATAAAAGGAAGAGAGGACAAAGGTATTATCCAATATATAGTCTCAGATTCACAAAATATGTGCTGAGATATATGGAAACCTCAAACTTGGGGACCGGGTGGAACTACCAGTTGTTGATGAGAATGGTTTGTTTTTCAAGAATCTCCATGAATCAATATCGACTATAGGAGCTTCTTACGACCATTCAGAAAGAGAGCACGTAAATGGAGAAGTTCTCTTATTTCAATCAAGAAGAGCAATACCTTAGCAGTCTTTCTCTTCTTATGAGTTTATCAATGTTATCATTCGTTGACGATACAAGTAGATGAATTAATACAAAAGAAATCAAGATAGAAGAAGATGCATATGATCATGTGTCATATAGAGTCTGTAGTGGATAGAGGCAATCAGAAGAAGATATTGTATACACGTATCTTTTTCCCATGCATATTCTAAAACAGGGGCCAGGTTAATGTCCTCCCCATGTGTACACATTATTCAAATATAAATAAAAGTATCATTGATGATATTGTAAGAACAACTCGATCTTGATTAACATTCATCTTTTTTTCTTTATGAAAACTCCTCTATATTGGTAAGCGACTGACGGGATACATAATGTCTCTCACTACATATGTATGTATAGTACATGGTGTCTTTCACTACACACTAGCTATAATTACATGTGTAGCAAGTGCTAATTTTTTCTATACAAATTGTAACCAATGTCATCTCTCCCTACATATTATAGCTACAAATTGAATTGTAGTCATATATTTAGCTACAATGGAAACTACATTTTTTACCTACAATTAGGGTTACATATGAATTTGTAGCCAGAGGAATAACTAGCTACAACTTTGAAAAATGTAGCCTAAACAATTAGCTACACGGGTATTAGCTATATATTATAAATGTAAGGATAAATGTAGCCAATGCTTTTAGCTACAAATTTTGGGGTTTTTGCTACAATGTTTTTTGTAGTTAAAGACCATATTTTTCGTAGTGACTATTATGTTGCCTTGGTAAAGGAAAGTGAACTGCTTTTCCTTTTTCTTTCTTTGTGTAGGTAGGTATGAACCTTTCCTATAAAATAGTATGGAAGTCTATCCAGGCCATCGATTCCTCACTCAAGTCTCGACCCATGATATGATTCTCCCACCATATTGTTGTTGCTCCTTCAAGAAGATGAGTGGTGAAGAGAACATTTTTGTCTAAATGTACCTCCAGAATACAGAAGCCATTCTCCACTACCATGAGCCTTGCATCTGCTTTGTCAATCACCTTAGTCTTATCTTCACCCCATAATTTTTCTATATTCATCTTGAAAAAATCTAGAATGTTGTCTCCTAGACAAGGGCGGATAGGTAGAGGTTCACCATTTTCATCTCTAGTGATATCCTTGAGGGCCAAGGACTAATGGCCTTAGTGAGCTTCATTTGTTGCTCCATCCTGGATGCATCAGGGTTGTGCACCACCACTTGCCCAATTATGGGTCTAGGGCCAACAATAGGGTTCTCCTTGGGCTTGGCCTCATCTTTTGACATCATTTCACCTTTGTGGTTATTTTCTAAGTTTGGGAAGTTGAAGGGGATAGGTTTAGGATCGATGCCTTCCTCAGAGGCCTCCTCTAACCTCTTCTGCTTCTTGGAGGACTCTTCCTTCATAGCCCTCCTTTTCTTCTCTAAGGACCTCCTCTTCCCATAGAAGGGCCTACCCTTTGAATGATCCTGGGGAGTGTCACAGGGGATGATAGTGTTCTTGGTATGGGCCATGCTGGTTCACATAAACAAATAATTAAACTCTGACTAAATTTTTAGGGAATAAAAGAATCATAAATATGTCCATGACATCTTGATTACATGCATTTTATGATTTGGTAGAGGATGCCTTAACCTTAATAACCATTCTCCTACTTTCTTAGGAAGGGAGCAGAGGAAACATCCTTCATGTCCTTAGGGTTTTGTGAGTGAAGTAAAGGGGATAGAGAAGGATGAAATTAGATAAGAAATCCAAGAGATATCTTATTTCAAGTCAAATCCTCTGACTTTGTCCATGCATGATGCATAGGTCCAGGAGTCCTCGTAAGCCAACTAGCAGTACAGAGGAAAATTTTACCAGCCCTTGGATCGTGGTTGTGAGAACCCGTTACACTAAATGAGATTGCTCAAAACATAAAACACAATCGATCATTATTTAATCACATACCCAAAAACAAGGATAAATTAAAACCAATTTCAACATCAGCACCCGCTTAGAAACATTTGCATAAGAGCCCAACATCTTTCTTTTATCCATACTATGCTAAGAATTTGATACATATTGTTCTATCGCCTTAGCCACAAGATATATACACAGGAGAACAATATTCGTATATGCCACACAAACAAGCATTAATATTCTTACAAAAGTCTAATTCATTTGAAACACCATATACAAACTTTTCCTGCCCGGACCTGAGAGTACAGGGACAACTCTACGACACACAAGACATCTAATCAACTTTCTCAAAGATTCATTACTAAAGCTCCTCTTTGATGCCACATGTTTATTTTCGTCACTTCTGATTACCTAAAAAAATGTGGCGAACCACAAGGGTGAGACCCATGTCCCAGTAAGAGATATAACCTCCCATAACATTTATTGATTACAACATTTTTAAGTAATTAAATAGTTAAGCAGTTTAATCAGATATAACAAATAAGATCAACAATATTGATGATTAACAAAATACATAAAGGAGAAGATAATAACTATCATCATTAGCTAGACTATCATCCTTTATCTTGTTGACAATATAAGCAATTCAGTAGCATATGCATATCTAGCATCTTGAGCAAGTCTAGTAACATAGCATGTCTAACAACATGAGAATGTCTAATTGATCAAACATATCAACATCATAAGAGGAGCTAACAACATAAGCACAACTACCTAGATAAGCATGATTGGTAGTATATGCATCTGTAGTTACAAAGGCATGGCTAGCACACTAAACATAACTAACAACATGAGATAGCTAGCTTCATGATTATAATCAGCAGTAGTAGTATAGTTATCAACATAATCATGGCTACTGAATGTATGCATCTACAATCTTAAGCATACCCACAACATAAGTATATCTACTATCTCTTAATTGCACTAAGCATCATCTTTATGCAAAGATAACAAACAAGGGTAATCATCTAATGTGAAACGTCATGTATAACCCTAAACAAATATGCTACATGGTTGTATTACATCTTTTATTATGCCCTGTGGAATTTGAATCGTACCATTCAAAGTCCAATCGACCCCGACGAAGGGCTATTCAGTTCCGTACAAGATCTAGGAGTGCCAGTATCCTAAGATCTCTTCCCCTCAGTTAGTACGAGTAAAAAGGCAGTGACATATCAGTCAAAGCTGCCACCACAACGACATATAGTCAAGCTGCTAACCACTAGTCCACCCTTGGTATAGGTCACGACACTAGAAACCAGGGTACACAAACCCAATCACTGAGGTACAACCACAGTTGTCCTCTAATCACATCATGTTATAATCACCGAGACACTACCACAACCGTTCTCAATCACATCAGATGTATGAGGCATGACCATAGCCAACCTCCACAATCTGCATTGTGGATGACAAGGATATATCCTCAGCCTACCACCCCCACATACTCAACAGCATGTGCTCTGAGTTTCCCTTAGGAATACTCATTTCACCATCCAGTAAGTTCTGACAAGGAAGATGGTTATACAGCACATGGCACTACATGATTAGAGTTGCACTTGATTAGTTATGCCAATTGGGTAAAATTAAGGCTGCATCAAACAAGTGGACATACAAACCCTAATTCATTTCTAGAAAGCATATAAATATCACAACTTTGAAAGGATATAAAATGTGTGAAACATAATTTATCATCTCATCATCACATGGTACTATTCACTTGCCATTCATGAGACCACACTAGTCATCATACTATCATAAGATATAAATCCTTTTCACAATATCTCAGGGTATCAACCCTTATCAATATAAGAGGATTACACCTCATTCAGGGCTCAAACATACCCAAAGGTCATTAAGACCATCATACTATCACAAGATATAAATCCTTTTCATAATATCACAGGATATCAACCCTTATCAACACAAGAGGATTACACCTCATTCAGGACTCAACCATGCCCAATGGTCATTGAGACCATCATACTATTCCCTGCAAAATCATCATTATCTTTTCATGTCTTATAACAAGGCTCAACAACATCACTTACATATAATACACCAGATCAACACAATATTGCAATAATGAGCTAGGAGATATTCATAAACAATCATAGTAGGGTTATATTAACATTAAGAACATTCCTTTATTACATCAACATGTAAGGAATCTCGATATGATTAACCCTCATCATATTCATAATGCACATGTTTAGCATAAGAAAGTATCAACCATGTGGCTATGATAACCACCAATTAACACATTAAGGTTATGATCATATTAAGGAGATTATTTAACCATCATGCCATCATATTAGAATGTTAAACAAGAATACTCATCTTTATTTTTTTGCGTTAGAGTTAGGTTCACAAGATAAATTATATTAATGTTACTAATCAACACTCATACCCAAACTCTAACTCACAACATCCCCATTGGATCATGGATGCATAAGGTGAAGCATCACCATCACATTACATACTATTCTTAAGTATGAACCCACACATAAATCAAGATTTAACCATCGGGTTATAGCATACTAAGGTTTCAACAACAATAACAGAGTACTCCATGACTATATTAGTCATTCAAGGACTATTCATACCCAATTACCATCATTTAGTTATATTAAAGCTAGGTATAACAAGCTATACCTCATTAGGGTTACATATCAACACAATATGATTATCATCCCATCTATTCATATGAGTGAATAAGTAAGACTACCTTATTAAGGGTAACCCTCCATTTGTTCCATCATCATTCAACCCATATCACCATACCACAATGTCACCCAGAACCATTGGATGTTTAAAAGGTAAGACAATTGGTTGTTTACATAAGTAAATACCTTGGATAAAACATATATGAAGTCCATGATTTTTTCTCTAGAAAGAGTCACCATCTAACCCTGGACATCCCTTGATTAACAACACAAAAAGTTCCATTGAGAGTAGGGTAAAAACCACAATCAATTGTTCATTTAAAACAAGCCATCCATTGTCAACAAGTAAGCTCCTTAAGTTGATCATATAAAGGAAACCATATAAATCACATTATTAGGACCAAAATATTACATTATCCATCATTCCACTTTATTGGAGGAATAAACATTAAATCTTGACCATTGGGTCAAGTTCATATGTTAAAACCATCAATTACAGTATAGGTCCGACCATTGTACCAAGTGACCCAAGAAACCATTGGTCTAAGGCTTAATTGATGCTACAACTACAATGCTTAACTCAACATAGGTTGTAGAGACCTGATCCACCACCATTATTGACCATTAAATCAGCATAGGTTGTTAGATCGACACTATATTCATTAATCAACATCAAATATTAAGCTAATGTCATCATTGATTGATAACATTAGTAGGGTACTTAATGGTTGATCATTAAACTTCTAATTGATCCAAAACAATACCTAAGGGGTTGTCACCATCATATGACACCTTTGATCATGATCATCAGTTGTCATGAAGACAACACCATAGGGTTGTTGCAATGGTACCATCATCGGGTCATGGGTTTGTAGAAGAAATCAGCTTTAAACCCTAAAATTGACCATTGGTTGATAGATGCTTAGCACCATATGTTGTCAAACCAAACTGATCCAAGTCATATTATACCTTAGGAATAATGTACACATGATCACAGGTTCATCTAGAACTAAAATCAGAATAGGGAACAATATAAAAATCGAAATCCAAGTCAAGCATAGCTTTTTAGTGCATGAATGATCATTTTCAAGCAAGAACATGAGCTAGCAAGCATATGGTAAGCAATAAATGTGGAGAAAGTTATAAAACATGCCTCTAATGAGAATATGAAAACCCACATAGAAGAAATCTCGAGCAGGTAGTATAGAAAATCTAAGAATAAGCTATGAACTCGTCCATCTAGTACCTTTCTTCATCAAATGAGCAAATCCTAAGCATAAGGAGCAAGAAAGGTAGGGTTTTAGAGCTTTAGAACAATTTCTACCATAGAACAACAAGGTTCTGACCTGTAGAAAGGTAGGAGGAAGGATAAAAAAGAAATGAATGGAGGAAAGAAGGAGATTCTTACTCTTTTAGGTCAAGATCACTAGAAGGAAGCTTTTTCAACCCTAAAAGGAAGTCAATTGCAACCCTAGATCCTTTTTCCAAGAAGGTCCCCACTTTCTTCTTCCTTGGACAGAACAATTTGCAGTAGCACAAAGGGATAACAAGGTTGGGCTAAGAAAATCCTAATCATAAGGCTCGTTTTGGTGCTTGGGGATAAGTATATGAAACTTTAAGATAAAGAAAAAGAAAAAGTTGAAGTTCTAATATCTATCCAAGTGTCCATGGACTTAATTTATTAAGAATATACAAGCACACACACAAGCAGCTCCCCCACCATCTATATAGACCTACTTATATTTCCTTTGTCGAATTTCCCAACCAATCAAATAATTCATTAGTTGATAGCTACTAAAGGTAGCTCATCCATGAAGGGGTAAACCTTAAAATACCCTTGGAGAAAACACCTTTAAACTAAGGTTTAAATAGGCACCTCATGGATCAAAAAGCTCAAGAATGATGAGAGAATATCCAAGGAACATAATGCAAGTGATAAATTGCAAAGAAAACCTCTCAAGTGGGTAAATTGTAGAAAAGTCCAATATGTGCATAAAATTGCATAGCTTGATCAAACAGTGTCCAAATTGGACCAAATTTGAAACTTAAGCTTGTATTATGATTTCAAAGCATATCACAATGTTATATTAGGGTTATAAGAATTCAATTATGTATATTAAGCTTATTCAACTCATTAAGTCATACTTGCTAACTTTTTACCAATCATGTCATGTATCACATACCATTCCTTGAAGCATAAAAAAAGCAATGTATCCATCCTTTTTTTTCTTTCTAGATACACTGACACTGGAACACTTGTCAGTTCTTTTTCAGCATCAAAAGAAATGCTTATGCTGGCACCTGTCATTCCATATAAGGAAACATCATTCCTAGTCAACCTTATTAGGGGTGAAACAACAATACTATCTTCACCTTATTAGGATTTACACAACCTACTTAGAAGGCGTATCATGATCCCATAAAGACATTTAATCAACCCCATCTCACTCTTGTTCAACTTGTCTCATAGCTATTGCTTCTTCGACAACCCTAAGGTTTTTGAAGAAATATTGATCATATTTTTAACCATATTTGAAATACTTTGACATGTCATCATTCAATGCTTGATATAACTTGTATGACATGACTGGAACACTCTATTCCTCCTATTCATAAATTCTATTTGTACATTGGTTGATCTAAAGGACATAACTCAAACTCATCATGGTCATGTGAATTATGTCATCCAATCTAACTCTTATGCATTGATATTTGATCATAGGTTTATCTTAAAGGAACATGGTATCACATATCTATTGACCAACAAACCATCTATCCTTGATAGTGGTCTTGCCATCTATCACTGAACCATATACAACATTATAGAATCACTTTTGTTTTTCCTTCCAAACAACATTTAGAGGGTCATCATCAACTCTCTCTCTCCCTCTAAGGGAGAGGAACACTTGGAATGTTCATTTAAGAAACATTTCCAACCTTCACATATTTCCCATACTGTTGATACATCTTGGATACTAGGATTCATTACCTTGGTATCCACCTCATAAGCTATAAGGAACTCAGATCACTATCCCATCCACTTTTACCAACATAACAAATATCAAGACATATAAGAGGAGTCTTACTAATTATTGGAAGGTTCAAAAGCAAAATCATCACAAACATTATGATCTTGGAACCATAGTCCAAGCAACCTTATGCTATAATAATCTATCCACCCTCATGTTTGTAGCGAATCCACATGTACCAAGTGGAAATGATCCACTTAAAATCTATGCCATAGAAAGGAAAGACACAAAGTGAAACACACTTCCCATATAGTAGTATTTTTCAAGGGTCATTAGCAAAAAGGTAACCAATTCTATTTTCATTATGCAAGTTACAACTTCTTATGTATCATTTCACCCTTTTCATTTTGGGTTCCTTGCCATTAACATAGGAATCATCATGATTAACATATCTAATTACTCCTTCCTTGATGACTATTTATC
The DNA here is from genome assembly GCA_963693085.1 of Alisma plantago-aquatica. Classification (NCBI taxonomy): domain Eukaryota; kingdom Viridiplantae; phylum Streptophyta; class Magnoliopsida; order Alismatales; family Alismataceae; genus Alisma; species Alisma plantago-aquatica. The sequence goes on from OY856412.1 coordinate 586,699,513, forward strand.
ACACTTGGGTATGTTCTCGTATTTTATTATGTTTTTCAACCATTTATCAATAGGTAAATCATTAGATTCCACATTTTATTCATTAAACATGGATCATCTACCTTAATTTCTTTAAAACTCCATGCTTATTTTACATTAACACTTTCTTATACACATAGGTTGGTTTGAGATTAACTCAAGTTCCACCTTATTCCTTTGTCATTGTTCCCATTCATCTTCTCATTTTATATATAATATTGGAGTTCTCTCCATCTTATGTGGATTTCATACCTTGAATCACCTTATAAGCATAGCCTTATCTGTCTTTTACTTTATTATCTTCTTGAATCACATATTCAAGAACTCCTCTTTTTCTTATTTGTATTCAGATTTAGATTTCATGGTGTTGTATCTTTCTCTTATAGTTACCAAACATTCAAGTTTTGATAGATAATGATGAAATTCAAATCTTCTTTAAGGTAGGATTGAGATATTCACACCATGATTTCTTATTCGTTATGCTCTTTAGATTGTTTCAAAAAGACTACTTGATCAGAGTAATCAGAAAGATAACAATCTAAGAGTTCCATACTTTCCTTTTCTTCAATAATTGAATACCTAGACAGGACATCCAAGTACTGAGATTAGGTAGTATGCACCATATTTTTGTCATATTCCTAATTTTGACATCATCCTAGTCCTAAGTCCTAGTGTCCCTGTAGACTCAATGAACCTAAAGCTCTGATACAAACTTGTGAGAACCCGTTACACCAAATGAAATTACTCAAAACATAAAACACAATCGATCATTAATTAATCACATACCCAAAAATATGGGTAAATTAAAATCGATTTCAACGTTAGCACTCGCTCAGAATAAGAGCCCAACATCTTTCTTTTATCCATACTATGCCAAGAATTTGATACATATTATTCTATCACCTTAGCCACAAGATATATACACAGGAGAATAATATTCGTATATGCCACACAAACAAGCATTAATATTATTACAAAAGTCTGATTCATTTGAAACATCATATACAAACTTTTCCTTCCCGGACCTGAGAGTACAAGGATGACTCTAGGATACACTAGACATCTAATCAAATTTCTCAAAGATTCATTATTATAACTCCTCTTCGATGCCACATGTTTGTTTTCGTCACTTCTGATTACCTAAAAAAAATGTGCCGAACCACAAGGGTGAGACCCATGTCCCGACAAGAGATATAACCTCCAACAAAGTTTATTGATTGCAACATTTTTAAGTAATTAAATAGTTAAGCAGTTTAATCAGATATAACAAATAAGATCAACATTACTGATGATTAACAAAATACATAAAGGAGCAGATAATAACTATCATCATTAGCAAGACTATCATCCTTTATCTTATTGACAATATAAGCAATTCAGTAGCATATGCATATCTAGCGTCATGGGCAAGTCTAGTAACATACCATAGCTAACAACATTAGCATGTCTAATTGGTCAAACATATCAACATCATAAGAAGAGCTAACAACATAAGCACAACTATCTAGATAAGCATGATTGGCAGTCTATGCATCTGTAGTTACAAAGGCATGGCTAGCATGCTAAACATAACTAACAACATGAGATAGCTAGCATCATGATTATTCAGTAGTAGTAGTATAGTTATCAACATAATCATGGCTACTATATGTACACATCTACAATCTTAAGCATACCCACAACATAAGTATATGTACAATCTCTTAATTGCACTAAGCATCATCTTTATGTAAAGATAACAAACAAAGGTTATCATCCAATGTGAAACGTCATGTATAACCCTAAATAAATATACTACACGGCTGTATTACATCTTTTATTATGCCCTGGGGAATTTAAATTGTACCATTCAAAGTCCAACCGACCTCTATGAAGGGCTATTCGGTTCTATACAAGATCTAGGAGTGCCAGTATCCTAAGATCTCTTCCCCTCAGTTAGTACGAGTAAAAAGGCAGTGACATATCAGACAAAGCTACCACCACAGTGACATATAGTCAAGCTGCTAACCACTAGTCCACCCTTGGTACAGGTCACTGTACTAGAAACCAGGGTACACAAACCCAATCACTGAGGTACAACCACAATTGTCCTCTAATCACATCATGTTATAATCACCGAGACACGACTGCAACCGTTCTCAATCACATCAGATATATGAGGCATGACCATAGCCAACCTCCACAATCTGCATTGTGGATGACAAGGATATATCCTCAACCTGCCACCCCCACATACTCCACAGTATGAGCTCTGAGTTTCCCTTAGGAATACTCATTTCACCATCCAGCAAGTTGTGACACTGAAGATGGTTCTACGACACATGGCACTACATGATTAGAGTTGTGCTTGATTAGTTATGCCAATTGGGTGAATTAAGGTTGCATCAAACAATTGGACATACAAACCATAATTCATGTCTAGCAAGCATATAAATATCACAACTTTGAAAAGATATTAAATGTGTGAAACATAATTTATTATCTCATCATCACATGGTACTATTCACTTGCCATTCATGAGACCACACTAGTCATCATACTATCACAAGATATAAATCCTTTTCACAATATCACTGGGTATCAACTCTTATCAACATAAGAGGATTACACCTCATTCAGAGCACAACCATGCCCAAAGGTCATTAAGACCATCATACTAGCACATGATATAAATCCTTTTCACAATATCACATGATATTAACCCTTATCAACACAAGAGGATTACACCTCATTCAGGGCTCAACCATGCCCAAAGGTCATTAAGACCATCATACTATTCCCTACAAAATCATCATTATCTTTGCATGCCTTATAACAAGGCTCAACAACATCACTTACATATAATACACCAGATCAACACAATATTGCATTAATGAGTTAGGAGATATTCATAAACAATCATAGTAGGGTTATATTAACATTTAGAACATTTCTTTATTACATCAACATGCAAGGAATCTCGATATGAGTAACCCTCATCATATTCACAATGCACATGTTTAGCATAAGAAAGTATCAACCATGTGGCTATGATAACCACCAATTAACACATTAATGTTATGATCATATTAAGGAGATTATTTCACCATCATGCCATCATATAAGAAGGTTAAACAAGAATACTCATCTTTATTTATTTGCATTAGAATTTGGTTCACAAGATAAATTATATTAATGTTACTAATCAACACTCATACCCAAACTATAACTCACAACATCCCCATTGGATCATGGATGCATAAAGTGAAGCATCACCATCACATTCCATACTATTCTCAAGTATGAACCCACACATAAATCAAGGTGTAACCATCAGGTTATAGCATAATAAGGTTTCAACAACAATAACAGAGTGCTCCATGACTATATTAGTCATTCAAGGACTATTCATACCCAATTACCATCATTTAGTTATATTAAAGCTAGGTATAACAAGCTATACCTCATTAGGGTTACATATCAACACAATATGATTATCATACCATCTATTCATATGAGTGAATAGGTAGGACTACCTTATTAAGGGTAACCCTCCATTTGTTCCATCATCATTCAACCCATATCACCATACCACAATGTCACCCAGAACCATTGGATGTTTAAAAGGTAAGACCATTGGTTGTTTACATAAGTAAACACCTTGGATAAACCGCCTATGAAGTCCTTTATTTTTTCTCTAGAAAGAGTCATCATCTATCCCTAGACATCCCTTTATTAGCAACACAAAAAGTTCCATTGAGAGTAGGTTAAAACCCACAATCAACTGTTCATTTAAAACAAGCCATCCATTGTCAACAAGTAAGCTCCTTAAGTTGATCATATAAAGGAAACCATATAAATAAAATTATTGGACCAACATATTATATTAGCCACCATTCCAATTTATTGGAGGAATAAACATTAGATCTTGACCATTGTGTCAATTCATATGTTAAAATCATCAATTACAGTATAGGTCCGACCATTGTACCAAGTGACCCAAGAATCCATTGGTCTAAGGCTTAATTGATGCTACAACTACAATGCTTAACTCAACATAGGTTGTAGAGACCTGATCCACCATCATTAGTGACCATTAAATCACCATAGGTTGTTAGATCGACACTATATTCATTAATTAGCATCAAATATTAAGCTAATGTCATCATTGATTGATAACATCAGTATGGTACTTAATGGTTGATCATTAACCTTATAATTGATCCAAAATAGTACCTAAGGGGTTGTCACCATCATATGACACCTTTGATCCCGATCATCAGTTGTCATGAAGACAACACAATAGGGTTGTTGCAATGGTACCATCATCGGGTCATGGGTTTGTAGAAGAAATCAACTTTAAACCCTAAAATTGACCATTGGTTGATAGATGCTTAGCACCATATGTTGTCAAACCAACCTGATCCAAGTCATATTATACCTTAGGAATAACGTACACATGATCACATGTTCATCTAGAATTGAAATCAGAACAGGGAACATTATAAAAATCGAAATCCAAGTCAAGCATAGCTTTTTAGTGCATGAATAATCATTTTCAAGCAAAAACATGAGCTAGCAAGCTTATGGTAAGCAATAAATGTGGAGCAAGTTATAAAATTTTCCTATAATGAGAATATGAAAACCCACACAGAATAAATCTCAAACATGTAGTATATAAAATTCAAGCATAAGTTATGAACTCGTCCATCTTAGCACCTTTCTTCATCAAATGAGCAAATCCTAAGCATAAGGAGCAAGAAAGGTAGGGTTTTAGAGCTTTAGAGCAATTTCTACCATGGAACAAGGTTCCGACCTGGAGAAAGGTAGGAGGAAGGATAAGAAAGAAATGAATGGAAGAAAGAAGGGGATTCTTACTCTTTTAGGTCAAGATCACTAGAAGGAAGCTTTTCAACCCTAAAAGGAAGTCAATTGCAACCCTAGATCCTTTTTCCAAGAAGGTCCCCACTTTCTTCTTCCTTGGATAGGATAATTCACAACAACACAGAGGTAGAACGAGGTTGGGAGAAGGAGGGAAGTGGTGGAGAGAAAATGGATCGTTTTGGTGCTTGAGGATACGTATATGAAACTTTAAGATAAAGAAAAAGAAAAAGTTGAAGTTTAAGTATATATCCAAGTGTCCATGGGCTTAGTTTATTAAGAATATAGAATCACACACATAGGTAGATACTCTACCATGTGTATAGAACTACTTATCTTTCCTTTTTTGAATTTCCCAGCCAATCAAATAATTCATTAGTTGATAGCTACTAAAGGTAGCTCATCCATGAAGGGGTAAACCCTAAAATACCCTTGGAGAAACCAACTTCAAACTAAGGTTTAAATAGGCGCCCCATGGCTCAAAAAGCTTAATAAATATGAGATAATATCCAAGGAAAATAATGCAAGTGATAAATTTCAAAGAAAACCTCTCAATTGGGTAAATTGCAGAAAAGTCCAAAATGCGCATAAAATTAGATAGCTTGCTCAAACAGTGTCCAAATTGGACCAAATTTGAAACTTAAGCTTGTATTATGATTTAAAAGCATATCAAAATGTTATATTAGGGTTATAAGAATTCAATTATGATAATTAAGCTTATTCAACTCATTAAGCAAGTTTAGGGGCCTTATAGTGGTCGCTTCTCGACACCGTCGTATTTAGAACATACTCTTAATAATTCCCTTGGTCTCTATGGAGTTTTATAAAATTAGTTAACTATTAAATGTTGAATGGTAATCCTGGGCTCTGATACCAAAGGTTATTATCCCTCTCCCTGTTATCCCCTAAAAAGGAGGACCGAGAGTGCAAGGTCCATAATCATAATTCTGGGATCACGATTAGCAAGTAACCAACACAATCCATAATTTTCATTATATGGAAAAGATATTGGTAACAAGATAATATCTCCTCAAGAGTGTTTACTTGGAAAGCAAGCTAAAAGTTTATAACAGAAATATAATATATCTAAATCCTCTAAAATTTGTTACATCTTTTCTTTTGGTGCCCTCTTTCTGAATGTCCATCTTTCATAATTATTTGCAGGTTACTAGAAATTTATCTTAAGACCGCATGACACAAAAACATGGTTAATATAATAAGTTATACCAGAATGTGGGGGAAACAAAATATGCACATGTATGTATAACAACATAATTAGCCATATTTGCAATTAACAAATAATTAAAACACCTTTTGATTTCTTTAATTTCTCAACCCTTAATCTCTATAGCATACCCACTCACTGGGGGTACCCATTCTTACCATCCTTACTATCTGGGAGTATTTATTTGATCTATCCACTCGCTAGGGTGATTTCCATCTATACCCACTCACTGGGGGTATTCATGATACCATACTCACTCTCTAGGAGTATTTATTATCCAACACACTCTCTAGGGTTTATTTCTTTAATTACCATACATGCATTTACTTAGAGATAGTATCACGAGATGGAGCAAGTTATTTCTATATATTGTGATAACTATATGGGATTTATAGATTGTAGGAATTAAATAAACAAGCAAGTAGTTAATTTGCAATCCATTTAGAAAAGCCTCAAGAATACCATAGAAGTCAGTTAAATCAAGTAGTCATAGGCGTAACCACATACCTTTCTCAGTACTAGTTGAGGTCCAACCAATCAAGCAAATATCATGAAATTAAAGAATAATACCCATGTATTATTATTTTATCCAAAGTCTACCAGTAAGACTGACTTTGGGTCCAAGTTAGGATTTTGGGGTCAAATTAGGGTTTCTTTAGGGTTTTGGCTTCCCAAACCCTAATTATCATGTTTAGTCCCTTTTGGTATACAAACCCTAAATTTATCATCATATGCATTTTTAACTCAATAAAACCCTAATTTGTCAATTTATGAATTATCAAACTCAAAATAGATCCAAGTTTCCCTTTTTATCCCAAAAGATCAATTTTTTACTAATAAGATCAGTTAAACATATTAAGATCATGAAAACCTAGAAATTAGGGTTTTTACACATTAAGCACATTAAAGTTACTAACTTTTAGGTACTTTTTGAAATAGATATAGAATTAGGTCTTGGTTATATTTTTATTGCATTCCTCACATTTTTATAAGAAAGATTCATATATTATATGCCTTTATCAGACCTTCATATAATTTACTATGATTTTTATAAAATTAATCCATTCCAATCAATGGGGGCTTGCCACCTAGGCAATGAGACAGGGGTCAAACCCTGCTAATGTGGCCGGCCGTCCAATTGGCTTACACCAATTTGGCTGCCCGTCCACATGGCAACCCACTGGTCAGAACGAGAAATAGGAAGAAAAGACTAACTTCCCCTTACCCTTTCAATGTATGACCGAGTACAAATGGGTATTTTCCTCCTCTATCTCCTTCTACCTCTCGATGGCTCATTCCTGTCCCTAGCCGAGTCAACCAAAAGATGACTGTAGGAGTTAGGACCCTGGAGTGGCGAGCAAAGGTGCGACTCTCTCTGTCGGGATCTAAAGAACTCGTTGGTGACCTATGGTTGAATGGAGAGGGCTTGGCGTTGGTGGACTAGGCCTTGATTCCATGCTAGAGTTCTAGATAAGAAAGAATAAGAAGAGTAGGGTGTGGCTATAGAACTGGTGGCTGAGCAAGGGTCTAGAAATCCAATGGCGGATAGTGAACGGGCTTGGGGTTTTGCAGAGAAGTGTATGCCCTATATATATTTTTGAGTTGGGTGTTCATTCCTGTAACATCCCAAAATTTCAAAATTTATTTAAGCCTAAGAATGTGTTTTCTTTAAATCATGATAATTGAGTCACTTAATACAAAAATACCATGAAATGAAATTTCTTAAAGGATAATAAAGTGAAAAAAATGAAATGAGTCTCAAAATACATTTCCTCTTTCATATGTGCACTATGTGTTGTAATTAATTTGAAGAAATGAATGTTGGTTTCCCCTCTTCTTCTTTTTCTCTCTTATTCTTGAAAATGTTTAAAAGAAATAAAGGAGAAAGAGAAAAGAGCTTAGATTAAAAAATATACATAAGGAATAGCTAAATTGAATTTGATGATTTATAGGCACATTTTGAGCCCATTAATTGTCGATGATTAGGATAGGGGTAAAATGGTATTTTGACTATTACCATATGTTAATTAATTTTCCAAAAAAACAGATATATCATTGAATCATGAGAAATACACAATGACAAAGTTTTACAATTTAATAATGTTCATATAAAAATATAAATATTTAAGCAAAATGAGATTATGGGTGACTAAAAATATTGAATGATAAGAAATTATTTATACTCCTTAGATAGATACATAGTAGTGGTCAACATTTTTATAATTTTTGGTTAACTTTGGATAAGGAAATAAATTCAAGAAAGCTAAGGCTAGATGTGGTTCATTGTCAAATAAATCAAATAATTTGAGAAACTATAAATGGATTGTTCCCTAATATTTTTAAAATGATAACAAAACATATATTGAACTCTTAGTCAAACATCATGGAAATTCTACAAATTTAGTAATTTCTTTTTAGGAAAGATTTCATGGCTGTTTTGAAAGTAACAAATGATAGACACAACTTTGAATTTGTATATTGTTAATTTAGAAAGGGGTTAGGTGCCAAATCCTTTGAGGTAATGAATACATGAAACATTTTGTTACAATATTTATTAAGATTTTTAACGACATTTTGGGTTGGAAAAAAATGTTAGGACGTTATCGAGTTTTTTTTTGAAATTGTTGTCTTTAGAAAAGTTCATATAATTGTAATTATATATCGGTCGAAATCTAGTCAAAATGGAGATCGTATATTTAAAATTAAAGTAGAAAGGAAGATGAAGAAAAAGTTTGATGATTTTCTTTTGATGTTCTAAGGTTTAGATAATTGAATACAATGCGAGAAAATTTACAAATGGAGTATATTGATTGGAGACCATAACAAAGTGTTGGTATTGAACCACCACTTTTCCAATACAATTGGCAACTTTGATGTGGATAAGGAAATTAAAATATAGGTATTTGAATGTGATTTAAACAAATGAAAATGGAAATTATATATTTAATATGCAAAATTGAATATTGTTTACCGTTATGTAAATGTACAATCATGTCAAATATATATGATATCAATAGGGGTGAGTAATCCTAGTCAAATAATTTTCTTAGTAATTTTGATCATATTACTTTTATTTTTAGGAATCTATACATAACTTAAATTTAAAGTAGTTTTACAATATTATGAATGATTTTATTGGTTTTCCTGAATTCAAAATAGTAGGGCTGAATTTCTATTGTAAAACAACCAATAGTTAGAGGCTTTTTGTACGTAATGAAGTTAATGGACAATGGTTATGAAAATCGATAGTTTAAATTTTCTATTAGAATAAGAAAAATATGGTAATGTAATAATAGTATATTTTAGATTTAGAGGATGTAAAATAAATATTTGGTTTGACTATAGATAGATATAAACAATTTGAATGGGTTTTAAACATGAAACTAATGCTCAGAATGACTATTTTGAGAATTTGGTGATGGTTTAAATTAAATAAATCACCTTTGCATTTTCTTGTAATAGTTCCTCTCATGCTTTATCTTGACATGGAAGGCAAGAAACAAAAACATGTACAATGGGAGGGAGTTTATTAGGGTTAGTGGGACTTGTGTTTTTGTGGTGCGAAGGTAACCACCCTTTCCCATTTCCTTGTTCTTCTTTTCCCAGCCATTGTTCTTCTCCTACTTTATGGATGTGCCATGGAAAGGGAACAAAGAAACAGAAGTACTTGACCTTCTACTCATCCAAGATGATGCCTCCCCCTGTATTCTTACAATGCACCATCACTTTGTACACAATTGTCGCCTCTTGTTATGCCTACAATGCCGGTGAAGGCTCACCACTATTGTGGCCTTATATCCCCCATTGCCCAAATGCACAATCATACAGTTGATGCTGATTTCAAGTGAAACTAAGATGACTAGATTATCGGGGGAAAGGGGAATCAAGAACATAAAGAAATCACTAGTATCAAAGGTAAGCGGCCATGCATATTTGGCACAAGTATTTTTGGTTTGATGCATGTTTATTTATTATTATGCAGATTAGTTGATTTCATGGATTATGAATGCATCCTCAAGACAACATCATGTATATCTATCATTGTTTGCTTGGTTATTTACTTATAGTCTATGGTCGAATCCTAATTATGATTATGACTAAGATTAATGAATCATTCTCAAGAAGGGGAAACCCTATTATGATTTAAGAGAGAGAAACCTCATCATGTTAGAGTTCAAAGATCATGTAATGTTAATGTTAATGTTAACGTTAAGATAATTGGAATTGAATCAATTTTTATATGCTTCTCGAATCATGGACCTCAAGGGGTCATTATGGGATTTCATGCCAATTATGGGCTTTTATAGCCAATCATGGACCTCAAGTGGTCGTATTGGCTTTTTAGCCAAATCATGGCATTTGTGCCAATTATGGGCTCTTAAGTGGGTGAATCATAGAGAGATGCATATATTTATTGTTCATTTCTTCATGTGATTAATGACTCGTGAATGCTTAACAAAATCCATGTTCAAGTTTTTGTCAAATTAGTCCATGTCAATTTTACTCGTGTCAAGTTATATTTATTTTTATGTCATATAAAGTGCCAAATACCTCTTATTGATGTGATGTTTATTTTGTATGGTCGGGGACATAACATCTGCATGATTTGGAGCAAGTGAAGGATAAAAAGGACAACCAAGACTAGGAAACTTCAAGCTTATCCTAATGGGGTGCCATTTACCAAGATGATCTGTGGGCTCTGATCTCCAAACCATGACATAAACACGATTAAAACGTAGCGAAAGCGAATCGGTAATCAGCGGAAGACAAAAATCACGGGAAATTAAAACTTTTCGAGACAAGAGCTTAGATCCATAAAAGCTTCTTTCATAAAGAGAGATAAACTGTTTACATCTCAGGATAATTACTTCTTGAGTAATTATATACATCAAGATACAAAATCTCAAGATCACTATACAAAAGACTCCAAGACCTGAGAGTACAGAGGACACATAGGACTGACTCTAACTACACCATATGGCAGGACAATCTCCACCTGAGATTACTGCTGCCCCTGATGCTGCTGCTGAGACTGATCACCTGTAGGCTGGTTCCTTCGTCTCCGACGTCCACCTAAAAAGTTGAAGCCTATGGGGTGAGACAATTATACATAATTGTCCCAGCGAGAGTTATAACTCTTCTCCAGAAGCTTTATTATAACATCAAAGAATATTTTAAGCAGTAAAGCCTTCAAAGTATTCTATAACAGTTGCAGGTATAACAAGATCTCTATAATTTAGGAGATATGGAGAATATAAACATTTATGCAATGTAACATCAATCAACTAACTTGGAGTCATCTCTAACAAGTTATACTACATGGTTGATTATGTTTTACAAACAACATTATGCCCTGTGGAGATGAGGCTTACCACTCATACTCCAACTGATCGCTGAGAAGTCACATCAGTATCATACATAGGTCATTAAGAGAGCCAGATTCTCATGACCTTCACCTTCCTCAGTCAGTAAGAGGATCACTTGTAGGACATCTCGTGTCTCTACTACTATAGCTTACCAGGGTAAACTGGTCCTTCGCTATTTTAGAGTCACAGTGGCGTTCTGTACTCTCTTCGTCATCAGGAGGTTTCATGTTTACCTACCACTGATACGGATATCTGTGCTTTCTTCGTCATCAGGAGGTTTCATGTTTACCTACCACTGATACGATATGGAAATATAGTGAAGGATGGATGGATTACACATCTACATCACTTTCCTACACTAGGATGTAAGGTTCTACACATCCATGTACCCCACATACTCAAAAGTATGTGCTCCAGGAGTTCCCTGAGGAAAACCTGTTTCACCATCACTTAATTTCTGACAATGATGGATCTATGATCAGGGCTCTACATTATACTTGATTAGTTAGGTACATTCAATATTCTTTAACAGCATACATTGTTCTTCAAACAATAACAGTAGCATAGCAGCTATAAAAGAAGAATACTAAATGTAACAGGCCTAACTCATATCAATCATCATTTCTCATTATCCTCATCACAAGTCATCTCTAAGGCATGACCTTGATGGTATTCATGGCTCTCATAGCCCATTATCAGCATAGGATGCCACTGGCAAGGCATCAGATTACTTTACTTATTCATAAGGCTAACAACATACCTTTAATGAATATAACATCAACATCCATACCTGGATATGATTACCTTCATATCAGAACATGCATGTTTAATACATCTGATAAAGGTAATACAACAATAAGGAATGTACTTCCTACTCTTGTCATAAGAGTTAAATCTCTAATTCACATCAAATAGAGTTTAATACTCAAAAGCATGCCATTTCCCTTGAATTAGGGTTTACTATTCACATTACATGTCCTTACCCTTGAATTAGGGTTTACTATTCACATTACATGTCATCACCCTTGAATTAGGGTTTACTATTCACATCAAGGTGAATTAAACTCATAACATCATCATGTATGAGTAACATCTTCATTGATGCTCTTGGATTAGTTAAAGGTTCATCATTTATCATAATTAGGGTTTCTATGATCTCACACAGGTGGATCATACCCTAATTATGCTCATTCCTGTGCATTGGAGATGCTTTAATTGAGTTTCCACTTAAAAAGGGTACTTTCTCTCTCTAGAAGTACTTTCTCTCTCTAGAAGTACTTTCTCTCTCTAGAAGTACTTTCTCTCTCATCATAAGGTTAGGTGATGTCAACATCACCCTAGATCAGGTCGGATTAATTCATCATAGGTTAACATGGCTAAAACATCATCATCATGTGATTAGGGTTTGAATTGAGCAAGATATAACTCAATTGGCCCTTCAGGGGTATTTTGGTAATTTACCCCATTGATCATCATCATGGCCCAAACCTTATTCAATTAACCCCTTAATATCCTAGGTTATCATTAGGGTTCGATTAGGGCAACATTGGACCATTTATATCATCAATTGATTGAATGAAGTCAACCTTAAATCACATTGATTGATTTCGATTATCAACCTTCAATCGAATTGAGATCGTTTGAAAGTGTTGACCGTTTGCCCACTTTGACTTTCCAAGACCGCGAGCCCTCTTCTATCTTCAAGACTGCGAGCCTCCTTAGGCTTCAAGACCGCGAGCCTCTTCAAGTGGTTCAAGACCGCGAAGCCCTTCAAGTGGTTCAAGACCGTGAAGCCCTAATTGAAGTTGAGACCGCGAAGAGATGTTGACCGTTTGCCCACTTTGACCTCAGGACCGCGAGGCCCCTCGCGGTCTTGAGACCGTGAGCCCCCTCACGGTCTTGAGACCGTGAGCCCTCTCACGACCTTGAGACCGCGAGCCTCCTCACGACCTTGAGACCGCGAGCTCACATGGTCTTAACCACTTAGACCATCAACGAGATTCGATGATACAACCGATAATGTCAACCAATATTGAAGCCCTCAAAAGGTCAGAGCCATGTTGACCACTTATGGATTGGGTTAATTAAGATTATGCTTGACCACTTAGTCATTCAATAGACCCTCAATTGTTGACCAATTAGGGTTGAAGTCGATTCAATTAGGGTCTATCAATGTTCACCCATCAACACTTAACAATGTGACTCAACACAAGGTTGAACCTTTCAATTGAGCTCCAATTGGGCCCAAACTTGGCTCAAACGGTCTTGCGGTCATGTGGGTGGACCCCACATGGTCTTGAGATCGTTTGCCCAAGATTTCATCAAAGTCCAAGGTGATTTGATAGGGGTTGAACCATGATTGATCCACAAACAGAATTTTGGTTAAATTGACAACTTATTTGCAATTAGGTACTCAATTGGTCAAATTACTTAACCCTAGACCTTCAAACGGTCTTGGGTGATTGTCCTCTCGGTCTTGAGACCGTTTGGATGAGTTCCAAACGGTCTTGAGACCGTTTGCCCATCAAATTTTGGATTCTAGTGCAGATTCATCAAGGTTTGACCCATTGAGTTGATGATCATGTCAATATTTTATTGCAATGTAATTTGGCGTAATTGTACCTTCAATTGGTCAACTAATTTTGACCCCATACCTCCAAACGGTCATGGTTGATTGCCCCTCGCGGTCTTGAGACCGTTTGGGTGACCCCCAAACGGTCTTGAGACCGTTTAGGTCAATCAACCCTAAAAACCCTAACTAGGTCACCATAATTTCAGTACTGATTTCACCTAGGGTTAGCCCTAGTATTCACCCTTCAACTCTTAGCCCGTTTGGAATTAGACCATCAAACTTGGTGAGTTGTTAATTAACATTATTTTGAACAGTAATCTCATACGGTCAACGCTTAGTCAACGACCTTACACGGTCTTGAGACCGTTTGCCCAAAAAGGCAATTTCAGACCGTTTGAAAAATCAGGAATAAATTCAAATAAAGTTATTACTTAAAAAGGTCATATCTCCCGATTCCCTTGGAGTTAGCCTCCCAAATTTTGAGGGTAATTAGGCTATATAATTAGGAACAAATTTCTTATACGTTCCACGCTCGGTCAACGGGGCCAAACGGTCTTGGAGACCGTTTTCCCTGTCGCGATTTCGAGACCGTTTGCTCACCTCGCGGTCTTGAGACCGAGAGAGCAAACTTTTGAGACCGTTTAAGGAAGTGAAAAGTGGTGGGTTTTTCTTGGAAATCACGCCTTAATCTCCTAGCTCAAGAACAGTACGAATATCCCATGGATTTGCTTGCAAAATAGCAGGGAAAAGTAGGGAAACACTAAGAGCTATCATCAATACGCATATAAAGATGCACATAGTAAAGCATGGGTTTAGAGTTATAAAACCCGCCTAAAGCTTGCTTCTTGAGCTCCAAGCTTTCAAGCTCCAAGCTCTAATGGCGTCCTTGAGTTCCCACAGGTTGGCCAAGGTGAAAACGCCAAGGAAGGTCAAGGAAAGATGGCTAGAAAGATAGGATTTTGAGAGTTAGCCATGAAGCTGACCTTGAATTCGAGTTCTAACCATGGAATTAGGCAAGAAGAGGGGTTTAAACCTACCTTGCACCCCTTGGTCGTCCTCCTTAGCTCCAAGGCAGTCCTTGGTCGTCTTTGGTGAAATGAAACAGTAAGGGAATGAAGGGTAAGTTCCCTTGCAACTAAGGGAAGGAGAGCTTATATACATGGGGTAGGATTTTCAACATTAGTTCATAAGTTGTCCATAATTCCAACTAGGTCCCTCCTTCTTTACTTGATCGTCCCTTCCTCTTTATTCTAAGGACAAACCTTCTCTTAAGGTTTTAGGAAAAGAAGGTAAAGGAGAGCAAGCTAAGAATGAGGTACATACATAAAGAGATATTACACATATACCCTGATTATTCAATCACAAGGCATATCTCATAACTTGATAATTCAATTGAGGTGACTTCCTTAGCATTTCTTCTCTTAATAATGGCAAGAGTATAAAAAGATACATTAGATGACATATTTCACAATTTGCATCCCTTAATTTGGGTAAATTGCATTTTACCCCAAACTAGGGTTTCAAGCACCGGGATTGCTTCCACAGCTGCACCTTGGTGCCCTAGCTTGGGAAATCCCTCAAACTTTACCAAAAAGATTCTCATGATGTCTCAACACCAGAGGAACATCTCAACATGTGCAAATTGCAAGCTAACCCTTTTAACTGGGTAAATTGCACATAGGTCCCTGTATATCAAAACAATGCTACAACTTTAAATAAAAAGGAGCAAATACTGAAATATACGTTTCTGAGAAACTTAATTACATGCTCAGAGTTAATCACAAAGATTTAATTACATATTTAGGCAAAACACCTAGGGTTGACTCATAACCCAGGTCAGGGATGTTACATGATCCATAGATTCAGATAACATTTACCTTATGTTTAGTCATGTTACCAAGTAGATTAGATTTCATAGATGAACATGATGTAGTTTTCTTTTGCCAAGAACTATGTATGAATCAATTTTGAATCAATGCAAAGTATTTTATTTACTTTAATTGCATGATCAAAATATTGTGACACCCCCATTGAGTAAAAATGCTTACTCTCATGTGATATGAAAAGTGGGGTGTTACATTATGGTATCAGAGAAATTTTGGTAAATGGCCACTAGGCAAACATTATTTTCATAGTCACACTAAAATGAAGATATGAGACTAGGTATAGGAATGAACTTTAGAGAAAAATATCATGCCCGAGAACAGCTATAGTGTACATTCATAGAAGTGATAAGACATGACGTGGATAAAACTTTAGCTAGCTAGAACCCAAGTACAAACCTAAATCTAGCTAATGAGATAGCCTCTCCATTATCAATGGTCATCGCCAACTAATTGAGAGTTGAAAAGAAATGTCATAAGCATGAGACCTTTCAATGCATTTCTCCTTTCTTACTAGTCCATGTGGTATGGGCCACGTGTATTAGTAGGTTAGTGAGAGGTAGCATGTCAAGATCTCACATCTCTGGGTATGTGTCTGATCAACACATATCAAGAAATGTTGGAGGCACCTAAAGACCTAAGGTTAGATAGTTATCTACACCTAATGATAGAGAGTCATCACAAAATCAGAGGCAGATGCCCTAAGTATAGTGACGAGTTGGGTTCATAACCCTAAGTATAAGTTGAGAAAAATACCAAAGTAATGGTTAACTATGTTCACATAGAATTTTTATCAAATTTCGATGTCATATGTTACATATATCTCTTAATGAAAAATTTTGAAAATAAATGAACCTTGGTGTGTTGACTACAAATGAAGAGGTCAGAAAAAATCGTGAGGTGGGTAGTAGCCTAAAGAAAATTTTGAGGATGAATTTTATTTTAAGGTGGGTGAATTGTAACATCCCAAATTTTCAAAATTGATTTAAGCCTGAGAATATGTTTTCTTTAAATAATGATAATTGAGGGACTTAATGCAAAAAGACTATGAAATGAAATTTCTTAAAGGATAATAAAGTCAGAAAATAAAACGAGACTCAAAATATATTTCCTCTTTCATATGCACACTATGTATTTTAATTAATTCAAAGAAATGAATGTTGGTTTCCCCTCTTTTTTTCTCTCTCTCTCATTCTTGAAAATGTTCAAAGAAATAAAGAAGAACGAGAAAAGTGCTTACATTAAAAAAATATACATAAGTAATAGCTAAATTCGATTTCATGATTTATAGGCATATTTTGAGCCAATAAATTTTCCATAATTACGATAGGGGTAAAATGGTATCTTGACTATTATTGTATGTTAATTAATATTCTAGATATATATATATATATATCATTGAAATAATGAGAAATACATAGTGACAAAGTTTTAAATTTAATCATGTTCAAAAAATATAGATTACTTACAAAAAATCAATTATGAGTGGTTAAAAATATTGAATGATTTTATTTTGAATCTAAGAACTTATTTATATCCCTTAGATAAAAAAATAGTAGTTGTCAAAGTTTTATGATTTTTGGTTAACTTTAGATAAGGAAATAAATTCAAGAAAGATAAGGCTAGATGTAGTTCATTATCAATTAAGTCAAATAAATTTGAGAAATGATAAATAGATTGTTTCCTGATATTTTAAAATGATAACAAAAAAAATATCAAACTCTTAGTCAAAAATATCATGGAAATTCTACCATTTTAGTAGTTTCTTTTTGGGAAAGATTTCATTGTTGTTTTAAAAGTAACTAATGATAGGCACAACTTCAAATTTGTATATTGTTAATTTAGAAAGGGGTTAGGTGCCAAATCCTTTGAGGCAATGAATACATGAAAATTTTGTACAATATTTATTATGATTTTCAATGTCATTTTGGATTGGAAACAAACATCGAGATTTATTTTGAAATTGTTATCTTTAGGAAAGTTCATATAATTGTAATTATATATTGGTCAAAATTTGTCAAAATGGAAAATGCATATTTAAAATATAAGCAGAAAGGAAGATGAAGGAAAAGTTTGATGATTTTCTTTTAATGTTCCAAAAATTTAGATAATTGACTATAATGTGAGCAAACTAGAAATACAATATATTAACTGGATACCATAATAAAGTGTTGGTATTGAAACACCACCTTTCCAATATAATTGGCAACTTTGATGTGGATACATAAATTAAATTATGAGTATTTAAATGTGATTTAGATAAAAGAAAATGGTAATTATGTATTTAATATGCACAATTGAATATTGTTTACGATTAGGTATATATAAAATCATGTCAAATAGATATGATATCAATAGGGGTGAATAACCCTAGTCAAATAATTTTCTTAGAAATTTTGACCACATTACTTTTATTTTTAGAAATGTATACAACACATAAATTTAAAGTAGTTTTATACCTAATGATTTTATGATTTTTTAGAATTCAAAATAGTAGGTCCAAATATCTATGGTAAGCAACCAACAATTAGAGGCTTTTTGTACATAATGAAGTTAATGGACAATGATTATGAAAAAAATAGTTTGAATTTCCTATTAGAATAAGAAAATATGATAATGTAATAATGGTTTATTTCAGATTTATAAGATGTGTAATAAATGTTTGGTTTGACTATAGATAGATATCCACAATTTGAATGGGTCTTAAATGTGAAACTGATGTTCATAATGACCATCGCAAATTTGAGAATTTGGTGACAGTTTAAATTAAATAAATCACCTTTGTATTTTCTTATAATAATTCCTCTCATGCTTTATCTTGACTTGGAAGGCAAGAAACAAAAATGTGTACAATGGGAGGGAGTTTATAAAGGTTAGTGAGACTTGTGTTTTTTTGGTGCCTCCGTGACCACCCTTTCCCCTTCCCTTGTTCTCCTTTTCCCAACCCTTGTTCTTCTCCTCCTTTGCGGATGTGCCGTGGAAACGGAACAAAGAAACAAAGGTACTTGACCTCCTACTCATCCAAGACGATGCCTCCCCACTATTCTTGTAGTGCATCATCACTTGGCATACAATTTTCACCTCATGTTATGCCTACAACTTCAGTGAAGGCTCACCACTATTGTGGCCTTATCACCCTTCTTTACCCGAAAGCACAATCATATAGTTGGTGCTAATATCAAATGAAACTAAGGTGACTAGATTATCAGGAAAAAAAAGGAATTTTGAACTCAAAGAAATCACTAGTATGAAAGGTAAGCGGGCCATGCATATTTGGCACAAGTATTTTTGGTTTAATGCATGTTTATTTATGATTATGAAAATTACTTGATTTCATGAATTATGAATGCATCCTCAAGAAGACATCATGTATATCTATCACTATTTGCTTGGTTGTTTACTTATAGTCTATGGTAGAACCCTAATTATGATTATGATTATAATTAATGAATCATGCTCAAGAAGGGAAAACCCTATTATTCTTTAAGAGGGAAAAATCCCATCTTTAGGGAGAAATCCCATCATGTTAAAGTTCAAAGATCATGTAATGTCATTGTTAATGATAATGTTAAGATAATTGGAATTGAATCAATTTTTGTATGCTTCTTGAATCATGGACCTCAAGGGGTCATTATGGGTTTTCATGACAATTATGGGCTTTTATAGCCAGTGATGGACCTCAAGGGGTCGTTAAGGGCTTTTTAGCCAAATCACAGACATTCCTGCCAATTATAGGCTCTTAAGTGGGCAAAAATTAGAGAGATGCATATATTTACTGTTCAATTCTTCATGTTATTAGTGACTCATGAATGCTTAAGAAAATCCATGTTTAAGTATATGTCAAATTAGTTCATGTCAATTTTACTCATGCCAAGTTATATTTATTTTTATGTCATATAAAATGCCAAATATTGCTTATTGATTTGATGTTTGTTTTGCATGGTTGGGGACGCAATGTCCATAGGATTTGGAGCAAGTGAAGGATAAAAAGGAAACCAAGACTAGGAAAACTTCAAACTTAGCCTAGTGGGGTGGAATTAAACAAGACAATCTAGAGATTCAAATAACATTTACCTTATGTTTACTCATGTTACCAAGTAGATTAGATTTCATAGATGAACATGATGTAGTTTTCTTTTGCCAAGAACTATGTATGAATCAGTTTTAAATCATGGCAAAGTGTTCTATTTACTTTAATTGCATGATCAACATATTGTGACACCCCCATTGAGTAAAAATGCTTCCGCTCATGTGATATGAAAAATGGGGTATTACAGTTCCTATTGCTTTGAGTAATTTGGGCGAATCCTCTAGAGTTCTCAAAAATAAATAATATCAAGGTCAGATAGATGCATTCTGTAATGCCAGGGCCCACTGCCCTAGGCTCTAGTAGAGTTTTAGGAATGACGACTGGCCCTACATATCACCACTAGCCTTAACTGCACACTTTGTCCTCACTCATGCGCAAGTCAAGATCAACTTCCTGACTGGTCACCCATCTTAGTACTACTCCAAGCTGAGCACCACTTAGACTCTTGACGTCCTCGTCAAGGCTCAACTATAAGGCCTCATAATCTCTTCCCCATTTCAGTGCAGACCCACAATGGCCCATAGACACCCAACTCCCAATCACAGAATACCAGTGCAAGGGTGGCTACGTCAACCATGTACAACCCTTTCCTACATGCCTGGACTGCACGGCTCAAGACTGACATGCCATGCCCATGTGGGCCCCACCTACTGGAGGGGAATTGGCTCTGATACCATTTGTAACACCCGGGCTCACTTCCCTAGGCTCTAGTAGAGTTTTAGGAATGACGATTGGCCCCACAGACCACCACTAGCCTTAACTGCACACTTTGTCCTCACTCATGCACAAGCCGAGATCAACTTCCCGACTGGTCACCCATCCTAGTACTACTCCAAGCTGAGCATGCTTAACTATAGAGTTCTTTAGTGATGGGCACTCAGAAAAGGAGGTGCACCTTGGTGATATGGATAGTCCAATCATTCCTTTTAAGAGTGTTTTATCCGATGCCTCAAATCCTAGGATGTTACACATTCTTTGTTGCCGAAGGCATTGGACTTGTTTCCTTATTTGTTCATGTATTGTAGAGGGAGAGAGAGGTGATTGAAATCCCCCCAATTTTGGTCTAGTTTCCCAAACCAGTCGAGGTAGGGGACTATCCCCCGATCCTCAGATATTTATCCAATGGCTATAAAAGTGCACATTAATTATAATATCCACAAAAATCCTTTTCCAAAAAGGAATGTGTGTGTGAAATTTAATATTTCCACCCACTAATATTAACATTTTGTGGGTTTTTGTAAAATCCATATCTCTCATTCTATTAATCCTTTTAACCCCAAAATTTAAGGAAGAGTTCTTACCGACTTTCTCTAAGCATGGGTAGGGTTTGAGATCAAACTTCAAAAGAAAAGATACTTTTCTTAATCTCCAAGTTTTCTCTTTTATTTCAATATTTAAGACATTAAAGCAACCTTTTCTCTTTTTATATTTCCCATATCCTTTATTTTAATTAATTTTCTTATTAGGAACCATGTGAAAATGCATACAAACCTTTAGTGCCCTTTACCACCACCTTTCTAGAAAATTCCATGTGATTCTAAGAGTACATCGTTATTCATCCATTATCTTTTATATTCCCACTATATAATGGATTTTCTTTCTTCCTATTTACCCATATCCATTATTGGTTTAAAACAAATAGCGAGAGCCATGAAATCCAAAGAAAAGGTAAATTTTGCAAATCAAGTCCACACTTTTACAAATAAGTCATAAAAATCACTTATGGTTTCACTATTTAAAATCAAACAAGTGTAAAAATATGTGGAAAACCAAGTTATAACAGACATGGAAACAACAATTATTTTGTGTTTAGCATATACTTCTTATTAAACATATTTTATCCATTATTTGTATATTATTTTACAAAGGAAACATGTGATACCCATTTAATGAATTTTCTTCAGTATTAGCACTTAATTATGTTGACTTGAGAGTTATACGTTGCCCATATTTTGATAATGACTAAACCATTCCATTCCTATATATCTAATGTTGGTATAGTATGCCCAGAGAGCCAATCATATGATGATTGCAATAAGGCATGAGATACTTGATTTGATAATAATAAAGGCAATTTCCATCTATATGTTTTAGCTGTTTTTGAGATAATAGTATAACATGTTAGATATCTAAAGGATCACATTACTCAATGACGTATGTCTTCAGGTTAATGACCTAAACAATGAGATCATATGGATGTTAAGAGTATACATTCTTGTTATGTCCCTAGTCAGTTATTATTGTGGAAATATCCATATACATCAATAATACATAGGACTAGAGTGTGTGATGGTTGATAACAGAATCTCATCAGTCATGATATATGATATCAAGTCAAGCACATAGATACATACTAGATAATAGTGTATTAGATAGACCCACCATAAGAGTGATGCATGGAAACCACACTTGGTTAGACATGATCAGCTCTTATAGTATTGGTGGTGACTGTGGTTCTTAGACCTGAAATCACTGCACTCATCACATGTGGTTGGGTACACTTTGACATCATCAAACACAGTCCTAAAACATGGGTTGTTATAAAGGTGATGATTGGGTGACTTTGACACATGGGGACTTGAATGTGAGTGATAAATATGGAATTTGTCCCTCCTAAGGGAGTGTGATATCCTGGCCACTTGAGGAGTGAGACTGAGAAATGTATGGCCATGCACATGTAAGTCAATATATGATATTGAGCTTACATATATCTCAGGCAGTCTACTCTAAATCAAGAAACATGGATTGAATGTTTGTAGAGGATGACAAGTCCATGCCTTGAGTTCAATCCGGATATCAGCGACAAAGGAACTAAACATTCACTATAACACCAATAACAGATTGTAGGTTGAAAGTTGTTCTCCAACTTTCCTCTTCACTTAGGTAGCACTGATATACGACTAGGCACCACTCTTTGCTTGTGATGTCATAAGTTAGTTATGGACATTCACTGCCAATGTGAAATGGGACCTATAGGGTCACACACATAGGATTAACCTGGAAGATGAGTTTATCCATGGATGATGTTTGGATTGATTACTAAAGTGTTTAGGACTCAATTAAACATTAAATCAATAGACTTGACTCAGAATCATCAAGTTCAAGTGTTAAACCAACTGATTAGAGTGTCAGATTGATTGGGAACTGCATTGACTAAGTTTTGCACAACCTGGACCACCAACTGACCGGTTCACTCAGTGAACCTATTGGCTCATGGTCAGTGAGATGACCGGTTCACTCTAGTGAACTGATTGGTTCACATTGACCAAACGAGTAGGTGTTGGGTTTCCTAGTTCGTGAGAAAAGATTCTCGTTTCACTTGTTCAATTTGATTGGGACAAGAATTAATCTTTGCATTAATTAGAAATGAAAGAGGAAAGTCAATTGTAGGGAAGTCTGGGAAGTGAAACGACTAGTTCAATGGGTGAACGGATCGACTCACCTGCCCAAATGACCGGTTCATTTATGAACCGACCTGTTTGCCTACAAAAGTTCAATCAGTTCTTAGAAAATCCAGACCTTTCTACTCCTGCACAGATTGGGAACCCTGATCCTTCCCTCTACTATAAATATAAGTGTACAAGGGGCTTCTCAAAACACACAACTCAGAACATCAGTTACTTTGTAAAGTTGTTGTCGTCTCTGATTTTGGTAATCGAGAAAGCCCAAGCATGTTCTACCCGTCCAGGGAGGAACAATGAGAGAAAGACAACTGTAGAATGACAACTGTTGATGGGAGAGTGTGTCGGTGATTAGTACACTGACAAAAGGCGATGACTCCTTCTAGTCTGTTCTTTAGGACAATTAGAATTCCCGACTGTCGGTGTGGGATATCTATAGAGGTGGGAGATTTCTTCCGTTCAAGAGGACCACTGTCAACCGCAGTCTGGTCAAGACCAAGAGATGCATAGACACCATCACAGACTAGATGGCTGAAGGATGTACTAGCTGTGAGGTATTATCGCAGAGCAAGCCTCAGGACTAGGTATATCTTGCTAAACTATCTTTCCTATTATATAGTTGTTGATGTGATGTGCTGGTTATGGGTTTGTGGTTAGATAAAATTTTGTTTCTGCTTCCTATTCTGTCCCACAAAACCCAACAGTGGTATCAGAGCCACGTCAACATACTATGTTTTAGGATAAATCGATATGATCATATTTTGGTTTTTTGCCATTTATTTATTGCATGTGATGTGCATACTTTAACTAGCTAATGTGCATATCTGATTAAACACTACAAATCCGTATGTACATATATGATATGGTATATATATGCAATCAATACGCGTCACCCTAAAATAGTTTTGATGGTGGATGTGTAGCATGATTATGGCCTATAAACCCCTATGTGTGTGCTTGGTTGGTTGTGGTTGTTTACATATTAGTCTACGTACTGAGTCCATTCTTCTATTCCGGATGTAACTTGAGATAAATTGAGCCTTCTCTTCTACCTTTGCTCTCCCAGATGTAACTTGGGATTTTCTAAAGATATATATAAAATAGGATAGTTTTATTTCCTATTATGTCGAAAAACGATGGGTGCCCAGATGAGCGGTTAAGGGACCGAGACAACCGACTGATAGAGAAAGATGAGTAGTTGGTGGCCTAACGAGGAGTACAACGACTCGAAGAACTGGCCATTTGGAGGTGCCAGATGATTAGTTGGTGATAACCAACCGACCGGCTGGGAGGCGAGCCAATCAGTCATAGGATGAGATGATCAACCCGGAACGGCCCAAGCACAGATCTTCATCAACGATAGGTTGTTGCATGTGATGTAGACCTAGATGACCGTAATTCCTTATGGCTCAAGGAAATACAAATAGGATGGCCATAATCATTGCTTTATCGCTTCACATATTTTCTTATGGGATATAGCATGTATATGATACATACTATATATGTGGTGATTAGATATGTATATGTATATAGATATCTAATCCCTCAAATATAAATATTAAGTTTAAGATACCTTCCAAAAGCATCACACATGAAAAACTTGATCGACTAAGTGTGGGCACGCCCTAACGTGGTGCACTGTCTATCTTGTGGAAGTGTGATGATGAATATGTGGGTTTTCCCTAGCATGGTGCATATTCATTGTGTTGGTGTTTGGGTTTGACTTAACTAGGTGACCTTGATCGGATCAAGCACCTTGAGGCATGGAGATGATCATGACAAGAAGTTGTGCATGACATATATCAAGAGTTGCATAAGATGCAATTGGAAAAAGTTGCCTACCTAAAAGAATCTAATTGTGGGTGATAGCCCTAGCTGGTCCATGATTTAGAGGAAATTAGGATCTTACCCACTAGAAGGTTGTACACTGCAATCTTTCAAATTGATGGTGAGGGTTATCATTTTGTTCAAAATAGTGGGAGCGATAGTTAATTAAAGACCTAATTAATATCATCAACTTTATCAAAATTAAACAAATAAAAAATGTTTTGAAATGTTGCAAAATTCTTTTTTAGAATCCAAATGACAAACACAAATACATTATCTTTGTGATCAGTTCATAAACAAGATAAAATTCAAATGTGGTTTGGGACTTTTGAGAAGTGTTCTCAATAGTGAGTGTAAACTCTAAAGTCCTTGAAAGACCAAAAGCCAGTAGAACCACTCCAAATGCACCTAAGGCTAAAATTGGATGCTTACTTGAAGTATGCCAATGATGCCTAAGACATCAAGAACCTTATGCTGAGCTATATGAACTAAGAGTTTCATAAATAGCTTGAAGCATGGGCATTCTTGAGATGGTTATACATCTTAAGAATCATGTAAAGCGTGAAAGGTATAATGTCTTCAAAGTGATGTTTGAGTATAATCAGACAAATGGAGATCAAGTATAACCTCATATGCTCAATATGATTGTGCATATAGATTAACTGTGATTTGTTATAGGTCAAGAGTTTATCAAATGTTGAGAAACTTGGCCAAACCATTGTCTGAAGTGCTTGGCATGTTGATGCCAAAGCATGAATGAAGAAAGGACAAAACTTGTGATAATGATCAACAGAGTGAAGTCCATAGACTAAAACAAGGTCAAGAAGTGTTCTGAAGCCAAGCTTAGGTCCAAGTCTTCATCACTCAAGATATGGAGAAGAGTAAGATGGAAAGGGAAATAACCTCTTTATAGAGGATCTCAAGAAAATGAAAGAGAGATAGAGATATCTACTTCAGGACCTAAGAAGAAGTAAGATAGAAACTATGCAGAGTAAGAGTTGCTACCATTATAGTTACAATATAACATTCATGGCATATAATAGAATTAGTGAATTGCTATTATACATCTCCCATCAAATGAAATCATCATACATCTTGTATGGACAAGAGTGTAATGAGCTGATGTTTCATTTCAAAGAAATGATCTTTGATGGAAGTGCCTATGTCTCATCAACTATACTTGATAGTTAAAGAGACAAATGTGTGTGACACATGTAATGAATGACATGATAAATCAAACTTGAATGCCTATAGCATAGTCATCTGTAGTGCATAAATGAGAATTGCATTTCTAGAAATCCAAAGGATGGTTAAATAGACTCATTCTGGTTATTGAACCAATAGATACATGCTAATCTCATTCATTGTGCAATATGACAAAGGTTCTTCACTAGATGTAGTGGGAGAACGATTATTCTATTAAGGATTATACATATTGATGTATATAGACCTTTTAGAACAAATGCTAAAGGTAATCAATATTACTTCAATATATTTACTGATGACCTCAGCAGATATAGTAGTTTGTATTTGATAAATACAAATATGAATCTCTTGAAGTGTTCAAGGAGATCATAAATAGAGTACATAACAAACTTGGTATAAGTATTAAATTTCGATATGATCGATATGGAAATACTTTGAACCAAGGGTTTGAGAACCTTCTGGAAGATCATGATAATGTATCATGATGGAATCCACCTGAAACACAATGATAAGTGTATCATGAGAAGTGTATAAGAAAGAAGGAATCACACCTTGATAAGTCAGAGTGTGAATAAAAGTTAAACTTCAAATTTCCTTTTGGGCACATGCTTAACACTAAAATAATGTACTATTAATTCAAAAGACATCATATGAGATATGGAATGGGAAGTGTCCCAATATGTCTTTATAAAGATTAGGATTGAAAGCCTAAATAAGAAAAATGTTTCTTAAAAGGCTTTGTCCACAAATCACATAAATATTATTTTGTTGAATACTACTTTGATATCCAAATCCAATAACAAAGGTGTTTTGGATGACTGCATTCCTAGAGGAGAACCTAGTTCTAAAGGAATCAATGAGAGAGAAAGTAGAACTCAAAATGTTCAAGACAAACAAGAAAAAAATTGAACTTAAAGAGGTATAATGGGAATAAAGAGAATCACAAAATGTTGTGGAATCTCAAAGTCCCTTAAGTAACACACAAAACTCATGGTTCTGGTAGAACACGCCTAGAGCTTGAATGATATATGATATCTTATGGACAAGAAGGCGGTGAGTTGATCATATGATGAGTCAACAGTATACATAGAAGCTAATGAGAGCTAGAAATTGAGATATGGCTTGAAGCCATGAAATCCAAGATGGACTCCATGTACATCAACAAATTATGGCCTTGGTTGATCCACCTGAAGGGGTAAAACCCATAGGGTACTTTTGGGTCTTCCAGAAGAAGACTGACATGGAGGGTAATTTGGTTGCAAAGAGTTTCTAACAAGTTCAAGGTGTTGAACATGATGAAATCTTTGTATCAGTTACCAAGGATAAATCCATCAGGATAATGCTTTCTATTATAGCTGAATGGAAATAAAGTCCATGAAGCTGCATAGATCAATCTTTGGATTGAAGTGGGCACCTAAAATTGGGATCTTCAACTTGACAATATAGTCAAAGAGTTTGACTTGAGTCAGAATGAAGATGTAATGTGTGATTATAAGAATTTAGTGGGAGCATATGTATATTACACATATTGATGGGGAATAACATACTTATACTGAAAATATTAAAACCTGGTAGCAAAGTGCATTCTAAAGTTTTAAAGAAGCATCCTATGTGATAGGAATCAAGATCTATAGAGATAGATCAAGAGGGCTTCTTGATCGAAGAAAGAGAACATACATCGGCAAGATGCTGAAAGGGTTCAACATGATGAGAGAAAACTTGTCCATGTTCCATGGAGTTAGTCTCTCAAGAGCCAAGTGTCCCAATTCTTATGAAGAATAAGGAACACATGGATAGATGCCATATGCATTCACAATTGGGTCTATCATGTATGCACTCATCTCTGTTGGATCAATGGGCTCTAGAGGGGGGTGAATAGAGCTTCACACACTTCACAAAATCAATTAGACCACCAATTTATATTAAGTGCAGAAACTAAACCAAACAGGAATTTGATGTCTTAAACTAGCATTCAAAGCAAGGATAAGAGACAGGGAATAGAAATCACTTGGACATGTGGTTTAGAGTGGTTCCACGTCCTAAACTTAGGAACAATGTCAGTCCACTACCTAGAGTTGGTTAGACTATAGGATTTGCAACTTGGTTCTCTTATATATCACAATAAGATTATAAAATACATCAACCACACAACCAAGGACTTAGATTCTCAAGCTAAGATCTTCTACCTTACCAAGGACTTACCCACTTTGCAAGTAGTCTTCAGCCTTCTTCAAAGGACTTACCCACTCTTGCTCTAGTCTTCAGCCTTGCAGGATTTACCCATCTTACTTGAGCTTTGCCTTGCACCTCTCCTTCTCTTGGAGAGCTTTTCCACGTTTCTCCTTCACTAGGAGATCTGGAACAGCTGGTTTTCTTCACTCTTGAAGAGCATCAACCATCTTCACCTTCACTCAGGGAAGAGCAGCATCCACTTCTCTTTCACTTGGAGAAGCAGCTTCAATCAATCTTCAAAGGGAATATGTGGTAGGAAGGGAGAAAGGAGAGCTTTACATCATACAAGGGATAGCTCTCATACACAGGGACCTAACTCACTCATAGCTCACGAATTTATCTTGAAGGTAGAGAGAGAAAGGGGCTCAAGGGCTTGGAACACTCTCAACTATGATAGCACCAAGCTTGCAATGGAAGAGCAGCTTGGAATGAACTCCAAGGGGGTCTATTTATAGTTGAGGGTGTCCCTTTAAGTTGTGGGACACTTGGATGCAAAAATAGCTATTTTTTGTTCAAGGAAATGACTCTATTTTTGCCCAAAACACTCACCAACAGTCACATCACTTTTTTCTACAAATTCCATACAGTGCAATCGGTCGAGTTTCAATAGGGGTAACTCGACCGATCAAGTAAAAGACAAAACTGATATTCAAATGATCGGTCGAGTTTGTCCTGACAAAACTCGACTGACCAATTAAACTCAAAATGGCTAGTTACCTGATCGGTCGAGTTCTGTCAGTGCACAACTCGACCGATGCAATCTTCAGAAAATCGACCAAGGATGATCGATCGAGTTTCAAGCCAGGGAAACTCGACCGACCAAGTGCATGTAATCAATTTTCTAATTTGCATTTAAAGAGATTAGCACTTGGTGAATTTTGTCCCAAACATTTTTCTCTTCTAAGTTACAAGTCAATTCATCATTACAAGTGATTACATAGATGTTCTAAGGTCGTTTACATAGAAAACCCAAAATGCACACTTGTAGCTATTTTGACTTGAACTTGACCCATTCTAGGGCTTTAGATTTTAGATCCTTTTCATGTACCTAATGCCTGCAAACAATCTTAAACACATATATTAGATACATATGAGTGGAATGGTTAAGTCATTATCAAAATATAGGTAATGTATAACCTCTAGGTAAACATTCTCCCCCTTTTTGATAAAAACAAATCATTCCTCAAACATATTGAAAAGGATATGAAAGTTATACCTTTGCCTTGTGAATTGGGGGGATTCATGATAAGAACAATTGTGAATTGCTCCCCCTAAAACTATGCTTCCTCTCACTTGCATGTTAGTTTCTCTACACATAGCAATACTAATATCCATTTAATGTGTAGTCCTTTTCAAGTTCACATAAAGAATAGTGAATTTGAACAAGAAAAGGATCTCACAGGAAAAAACATATTCTATCAAAGAGAAAGCAATATGATCGAGTTTCAAGACTAATCTAGCTTGAAATATCTCTCCCCCTTTTGACATTATCAAAAAGAGAGGGGGGTAGAAAAGAAAAAAACCAGGTCTTCTCCAAAACTCAACCAAAAACATGTATGCAAGGTAGTAAATAGAAATTTAAAAGCATATAGCAAACAACCACAGAGGAGAACACACAAACCAAGTCATAATCAAAATATAGCTCAAAATAGCACCAAGCATAAGATAAAATAGAGTAAATAGCCAAAGTGCATATCTAGGATATTACAACTTAGATAGATGTTCTCATGAAAGCAACTACAACCATAAAGTGATAAAACAGATATAAGAAATAATAAAGCTTAGAAGAATGTGCCAGGATGTTTTATTATACAAAAGAGTCTAGAAAGATGTATATGATTGACATGCTAGACTATAAGCTAAGAAACCACATAAACATCTAAGCTATCGATATCTATGGTATCATCATCCTCGCCAGGGTTATAGTCCTCATCCCCGTCTGAAGGCGGAGAAGCAGTGCCAACATCAAATCCAGCACCATCACCACCATCTTCGTCAGAAGCATCCTCACCATCACCGTCTTCAGCATCAACATCCTCATCAACATCCTTGGCCTGGTCGGGCATCTCCTCATCATCAGGAGGACCAAAAGAACGACCGGGCCAGTGGGCATCCTGTTGGAAGGACGGAGCAGAGTCTCCCAAGGAGGTGAGCAGAGTGGCCAGGGGGCCAACAGGTAACGGCAGGAACGCAGGAGCAGAACTATCAGCAGTAAACGGTGGCAGAGCGGCAACGGAAGGCTCGGGAGCAGGGAAGTAATGCTCGTATGCATAAGAAGCATAAGCACTACCTGGGTATGGCTGGTAGGTGGGATAGGGTGAAGTACAGGATAGGTTCATGGTGGACATGATTGAACATAGATCCTGGTGCAGGTGTTCCTGAACCTGTCGGTTGTACGCCTGTTCATGCATCATATATCCCAATAGGGTTTCATTTGAAGCACGGAAGGACGCACGACTGGGTCGGGGATGTGGCTGCGGAGGTGGAGCACGGGTGGAGGAGGGTGGGTCAGTAGAGGCAGAAGTAGAAGCACCAGAGGCAGGAGAAAACACATGGACAACCTTTTGAAGAGTGGTTTCACTAATACAAACACCTTTTCTAGCAACCGGGTAATGGAAGTCAGAAAAGAGGGATTTATCAGTGGTGAACTGGAAAAGACCACAGATTAGAGCTGGGTAGGGAGGGTGGGTGCCTTTGGTGTTCTTGCTAGTGTCGAAATAGGTCATGTAGTGTAAGATATATCTGGCCCATTTGACACCAATATTTTTTTAGCAAACAATACATAATGACCGCGGTGTTTTCCGCAATGTCCGTTTGATTTCGTTTAGGATGGACATTACAGTTAATCACCAAGGCCAGTATGTGCCTCCCAAGGTCAAGAGAGGATGAAGGCAGGGTAGACTTCTTCTTGTAGGC
This sequence comes from Alisma plantago-aquatica, assembly GCA_963693085.1. Taxonomy (NCBI): domain Eukaryota; kingdom Viridiplantae; phylum Streptophyta; class Magnoliopsida; order Alismatales; family Alismataceae; genus Alisma; species Alisma plantago-aquatica. The sequence goes on from OY856412.1 coordinate 586,731,109, forward strand.
CACGTCGGGTTTCTTTAAAAACTGATGAATGTCTGGTAGCGTCAATTCATGGTGTTTATAAAAACCTTCCGGGTCAAGAAGATCAAAATACTATCCATAGTCCTTACGCCAAGTGTTGTTTTCCTCGTCTCTGGCAAAAAAAAGGTTTAATGTATCCTCGGAGATTTGGAAATGGCGACCGGCGATCATCGAATTAAGAACTACTTCAGTATTCGGCGGGGGAACAAGCGTATCGTAGTTCCAACGCAAATTTACGTAGAACTCGTGTACTGCCTTAGTGCTAGACATGTGATTGTTAAAGAAGTCACGTTCGATCGCAAGAGCGGATAGGTGATGGTTTGCGAGAAGCCTCGAAATAGAGTTAATCACTGCTTGAAAACGATTTGGGTCAAGCAAGGGGCGAAACGGAAAAGGAGTTCGGGGAAGAAGATCCTTGTACCGATTTACCGCCTCAAGAGACACAAAATAGGTGTTATCAAACGGAATCAAGCGATTAGTCGAGGAAGAGGCTTGAGCATTTCCGGTAGAAGTACATTTTTGTCTATGGGAAGTCATGGAAATGAAAACAAGGAGAAAAACGTGCACACGAGCAAGAGCAAACCTCAAACGCCAAAGAAACACCACCACGAGCGCCCAGGGGGGTCAAGAACGGGGTTTCTAGGATGCCCTAGGGTTAGGAACGGGAGGTTTAGGGCTGGGTGTGAGAGCTTAGGGCTTAGAGGCAAGGAATTGGTTGGCTATTTTCTAGTTGCAATGGAAAATAGTCGGCCGATCCTGACTTTTAAGTTGGCTCAGCCCGTCGATCGGTCGAGTTCTGAGAGTGGTAAACTCGATCGAACGGTCCACTGAAGAACTACTCTCAGCTCCTGATCGGTCGAGTTTTCCAGGGTGGAAACTCGATCGAAGGTCAACCTGACCTAACAGTCACATTCTCAGATTCTAGCCATATACGTGCCAATTAAAATTCATCTTTCCATTCTATTATGCATAATTAACATACTTATGCACATTTAGCTCATCATTGGGCACTATTTAGCGATAAAACATAAAATTTGATAAAAACCCAAAAAACAAGCAAAGACAAAGCATGTTGACAGGCAATTTAGGCACAAACAAGCATATATAGGAAAAACAAGGTGAAGATAGACATGAGCAAGCATATAGGAGAGAGACAACTAGCTAGATCACATGGCAAGATCATTCAAATCAACAATCAACAGTTTAGATTAAATAAAATTAAATTGATCTCTAGCTAGAGGTTTTGTAAAGATATCTGCCAACTGATTTTCTGTGTCCACATGTGTGATGTAGATATCTTTCTTGGCAATGTGGTCACGAAGAAAATGATGGCGAACCTCTATATGCTTGGCTCTACTATGCAATATAGGATTGTAAGATAGATTAATTGCACTAGTATTGTCACAAAAGATAGGAGAAGCATCAAAAAATATGTTGAAGTCTTGGAGCATTTGCTTCATCCATAGGACCTATGCACAACAACTCCCAGCTGCAATGTATTCAACTTTGGTAGTTGATAATGCCATTGTACTTTGTTTCTTGGAGAACCAAGACACTAAGCATGATCCTAGAAGGAAGCAAGTTCCACTTGTGCACTTTCTATCAACCAAACACCCTGCATAATCTACATCACTATATGCTCTAAGAGTAAAATCCCTTGATTTAGGATACCATAGTCCAAAATTTTGGCTTTTGGCTAAGTACCTCAAAATCCTCTTAATAGCAATAAGATGCGACTTCTTAGGGCTAGATTGAAAGCGAGCGCACAAGCCAACACTAAACATAATATCAGGTCCAGAGGCAGTTAAATAAAGTAAACTTCCAATCATACCTCTATAGAGCTTCTCATCTATCTTTTCACCTTCTTCATCTTTGTCAAGTTTGGCGGTGTTTAACATGGGTGTATCCATCGGCTTCATGTTCTCCATCCCAAAGTGCTTGAGTAGTTCACTCGTGTACTTGCCTTGGTTGATGAAGTTTCCTTCTTTTGTTTGCTTGATTTGAAAGCCGAGAAAGAAGGTCAACTCACCCATCATGCTCATTTCAAACTCACTATGCATAAGAGAACTAAACTCCTTGCAAAGATCAAGACTAGTCCCGCCAAAAATGATATCATCAACATATATTTGAATTATAAAAAAATGGTTAGAAGTGTGTTTTAGAAACAAGGTAGAATCAACTTTGCCCATGACATACTCGTTATCTAACAAAAAGTTCTTTAGTTTCTAATACCAAGCTCGAGGTGCTTGTTTGAGTCCGTAGAGAGCTTTTTGCAACAAATAAACATGATTGGTTAACTTGTCATTTTCAAAGCCCATAGGTTGAGCAACAAATACTTCCTCCTCGATTGTACCATTCAAAAACACACTTTTAACGTCCATTTGATATAACAAGAAATTTTTGTAACTAGCAAAAGCAAGTAGCATACAAATAGATTCTAATCTAGCAACAGGAGCATAAGTTTCATCAAAGTCGATACCTTCTTGTTGGTTGTAACCTTGTGCTACTAACCTCACTTTGTTTCTTACCACTTTTCCTTGCTCATCTAGCTTGTTGCGGTAGACCCATTTGGTGCCAATGATTTTTCTATCACTTGGTCTTGGCACTAGGGTCCACACACGATTCTTCTCGAATTGCTCTAGCTCTTCTTGCATGGCAAGGATCCACTCATCATCACCAAGGGCTCCTTTGATGTTCTTTGGCTCTAGTTGGGAGATGAAGGCACTATCTTCTTGTTCTTTGTTGTGAGTAGCTCGTGTCCTCACTCTCTCGAAAGGGTTGCCAATGATCAACTCCTTGGGGTGATTCTTTTCAAAGCAGGGAGTGGGATCCTTCTTTTCTTCTTCTTCTTCTTCTTCTATCACCTGCTTACCTTTATTTTTGATGTTGAGGTCTTTTAAGATGGGAATCAATTCATCTGCAACATCATCATCACCAACATGCTTTCCAATAATAGGGTTAGTTTCAATAAACTTAACATTGATAGATTCTTCAATTTTAGACAGTTCAATGTTGAATACTCTATATGCCCTGCTAGTAGTGCTATAGCCTAGGAAGAAAGCCTTTTAGGATTTCAGATCAAACTTGTCAAGATAATCCTTCATGTTTAAAACAAAACAAGGATATCCGAAAACATGAAAGAAATCAATAGATGGCTTTCTACCACGCCATAGTTCATAGGGAGTTTGAAGAACCACTAGAGGGGGGGTGAATAGGGTTTTATGATTATTTTGAAGTAATTGAACTCAAATAACCACAATTGAAATAATATGAAGGAGACAAGGTGTTTAGAGTGGTTCCAACCTTAGCAAATACTAAGGCAGTCAATCCACTACCCGGTTGCTTACCCAACTGAGATTTTGAAAGTATTAAATTTTATTACCTCTCAAGGAATTTACATAAAATTACAATACTTTCTACACCCTTTGGACAGCCTTCACCTTGAAGTAGTTGCACCAACTTTGAAGCAGCCTTCTTGAAGTAACTTCAAGCTCCCCCTTGAAGTAGCCTTCCTCTTGAAGTAGCTTCCCGTTGCAACAACCTTCTAGAAGTAGTCCAAAGACCTCCTTCTTCACCAAGAAGATCAAACCCTCTCCAATCCGTAGCCTCCAACCCTAGGAGTAGCAAGGAGAGTACACGCAATAAGAATGAACAAGAAAGGAAATGGAAATTACAATTACCACTTTGAAGCATAACGCTTGATTTGCCTATATCAAGCGTATAGATCTCCTAACAAATGAATATTGAAGTGTAGGTTTAGTGGATAGGAGATGCTAGACTATAGGACACGAATTTGGAGCAAGGAAAAGAATAGCCAATGCTAGTGTTGCTCAATTGCTCAAAACAGATTGCCAATTGCAAGTGTAAACTCAAGTATTGCACAAGTGTATATATGTGAGTTTAGGTGTCCTAAGACATGTCCTATTTATAGGAATGAACTACAAGTGCTTAAGGACGTTCTAGACACTTTCTAGGGGGTTCTAAGTGCTTAACTAGCCGTTAGGTACACATTAGTTGCTTTAGCAACGACTAGTTAATTAACTTTGAAAATTGCAGACAGAACACTTCTCGGTCGAAGATTTGTCGATCGAGAGTCCTTCTCGGTCGAGATATTGTCGACCGAGGGACTTCCTGGAGCAAGAGTTTGTAACGTTCACTTTTCACTCCCAACTACCTTATCTGCTGTGTCTAACTGCTACTTGGGTCTTTCTCAGTCGAAGAATTTGTCGACAGAGAGTGTCTCGGTCGAGAAGTTTGTAGACCGAGAATGACCCTGTTTCAATGTTTTAAACTGAGTACTAAGTTTGTGTATGAGTGTGCAATTGTGACATTATTGTAGGGGATGACCTATCTAAGTGTTGTGATTGGCTAAGGAAGATCTAACGCTTGATTTACATGATGTCTAAGTACGTGTACATTATATATTTGTACAAGTTTTACAATTGATTACATTCATAAAATTAAAGCAATTTAGCATATAGATCTTCCAAATATTTGTCATCCACTTTATTCCTGCAACACTCAAGTAGCACGTTAGATCGACAAGAATGAAATGTTTGTCATCATCAAAACAAAGGGATTATACTAATGTCCAATTTAGCCAACAAGGTTTTCTTTAAAGAAGGATGCGCGAAAACTCAATTTTGCATAAAGCATGACGTGCTAACAACTTTAGCCCAAAACTTCTTACGAGTGTCATACTCGAGAAGCATGGTCCTAGCCATCTCTTGTAGCGATCTGTTCTTCCTCTCAACAACCCCATTTTGTTGAGGCGTGCCAGGAGAAGAGAAATTGTGTGAATAACCAAGTTTTTCACAAAACGCTCAAAAATATCATTTTCAAATTCTCCCCCATGATCACTACAGATAGAAACAATTCGGCAAGAAGCTTCATTTTCAGCCCATTTACAAAAGCTCGAGAAAACATAAAGAGTATCGCTTTTGGAAACGAGAAAGAAGGTCCAAGTATATCAAGAGAAATCATCAACAATAACAAGACAATAATTGGAACCACGAAGCGTTTGCATTCTCATTGGTCCAAATAGATCAATATGAAGAAGTTCAAGAACTCTCTTGGTACTCATGACTCCTTTGGATTTGAAGGAGGATTTGGTTTGTTTCCCTTGTGTACAAGGTTGACATTCCTCATCCTTATTAAAGTCCAATTTAGGAAGTCCTCGAACCAAATCCTTTTTGTTCAACTTCTTCATTTGATGCAAATTCACATGACCTAAACGATGATGCCAAAGAGAAAGATCATTTTTATCCACAACCAAGCATCTATTTAGTATGGGCTTAAGAGCATCAAGAACAATAACATAAAGATTACCATTTCTAGTTCCCTTGTATATAACATTGTAGGAGAGGGAATCTAGAAGCAAGCATTCTAAAGAAGTAAACAACACAAGATATCCATTATCACAAAGTTGACTAACACTAATTAAATTGTGATGTAGGTCATCAACAAGCAACACATTTTTAATACATAGCTCATTGCCTACATCACCCTCACCTATGACCTTACCCTTCTTGTTTTCCCCGAAGGTTACCGATCCTCCTTTCTTTTTCACAAACTTGTTGAAATGGCTAATTTCTCCTGTCATATGCTTAGAGCAACCACTATCAACAATCTATCTCTTTTTAACCTGCAAGAAAGAAGGATGTCGGAACCCAACTCAAACTTTGGGATCCAGGGTTAGCTTGGGGACCCATTTCATCTTTGGGTTGGTCCCGTTGGGCTTGTAAGGACAATAAGTGGAGTAATGGTCATCACATTTACAATGAACACAAACCATAGGGTTCTTAGAGTCGGAAGTCTCTCCATGGAAAATGGGAGGTTCCACACTCTTCTTCTTACCCTTGTTCTTGCTCTTTTTCTTACCTTTGGGAACAGTCCCATCATATCCCAAACCACTAGTACCAACATGTTGGGTAGAGTGTTCTAGGACATCATTGAGGGATTTCTTTCCCGAGAGAAACCTTTGCAAAGTAGATCTTAACTTAGCATTATCATCACTAAGATTTATAACAGTAGTAGAAAGACTAGCAAGATCTTCTCTAAATGCAAAAGGTCGGCCTCAAGACAGAGGGCTTTAGTAAGAAGGGAATCCTTTTCTAAAGTTAATCTAGAAACTTCATTTCTTGGTAAAACAGGCCTAGAAGATAAATCATTAACTTGAGCAATCAACTTGGCATTTTCAGATTTAAGCAGAACAATTTCTCTTTGATAAACATAGACTTCATCTCTCCTAGCATCATCAATAAGTTTGACTTCCACATTTTCATTTTTAAAAACCTCAAGCTCATCTAGACACTTTTGGTTTTCTATCTTAAGATTTTTAATATTTTTAAGATATACACCATTCTCAACCTCTACTCCATTGTATTGAAGTTTAAGGTCAAGAAATTGCCCTTGCAAGGAATCTATACTCTCAAGATGTAATTTTTCATTTTTATCAAGAATATCAATTTTAGCATAAAGATCATCCACTATCTTGCCTAACCTTTTCCTCTTAGATTTGCATTTAGTAAAAGATGATTGTCATTCATTAAGCATATCAATGATAGTTTCTTTAGGCAGCTCTAGCAAATTTACTTCACTTACTTTGCTTACCTCACTTACCTCACATACATCTTCACTAGTAGAGACCATGAGAGCTAGATGACATTCTCCATCTTCGGAGCTTGAGGAGCTTGAAGAAGACTCCTCCCATGCTGCATGAGCTACATCTTTGGATCTTCTTTCCTCTTGTACTTGGCTTCTCTCTTGTACTTGTCGTCTTTCTTGTTTTTCTCTTGTGATGGCTCTTCTCGGCCTTTGGGCAGTCACTCTTGTAGTGGCCTTTTTGACCACACTCATAGCATCTTGGAGTTGAAGAGGAGGGTTTGCTCTTGAAGTATTTCTCCTTTGAGTAGTTTGCTTCATGCTCATTGGAACCTTCATCTTCACTTGAGGAAGGGCTGGGAGACTTCAAGGCGAGTTGTTGTTTCCAGACCATTTCTTCAATTTGTGCTTTGAAGGCTGTGTCCTTTATCTTCTTAGACTCTTTTTCTTCTCTCTTCTCTTCCTCTTCTTGCTTGTCAAGCCTAGGTTCATGGGCTTGGAGGTTACCAACCAGCTCCTCGGTTGACAACTCACTTAGCTTGTACACCTCTTCAATTGAAGTAACCTTAGGCTCCCATCTCTTAGGAAGAGATCTCAAGATCTTGGCGTTGATAGTACCTCTATCCATTACACTTCCAAGGGCTGCCAAACTATTCAAGATGACATTAAGACTAGTGTACATATCAGCCACTCTCTCATTTTTACCCATCTTGAAGTTCTCTAGAAGACCACCAAGCATGTAGACCTTGGCCTCCTTCACTTGCTCGATTCCTTCATAGGTGACACACAATTTGTGCCATATCTCATGTGCCGTGTCCCAAGAAGAGATCTGGTTGAACTCGGATGGAGTAAGAGCGGTATAGATGATGCTCACAACTTTGGTGTTGAGTTGAGCACGCTTAATTTCAGCTTCAGTCCATGTGGTGATGTCCCCTTTTGGATCTTCATATTTGAGGTGGACAATCTTCCACATTTCATAGCTCACACCTTGGAGGTAGAATTGCATTCTCCTCTTCCAATAAAGAAAGTTTGTGCCGTCGAAGACTGGAGGTCTCATGGAGAAGCTTTCTTCAAGGTTGAGTGAACCAAGAGCCGAATCACCCATCTTCTCCTACTTGTTGAAGTAACTTGGAGAAGACCTGCTCTGATACCACTTTTTGGATCAATAGACTCTAGAGGGGGGGGGTGAATAGAGCTTCACACACTTCACAAAATCAATTAGACCACCAATTTATATTAAGTGCAGAAACTAAACCAAACAACAATTTGATGTCTTAAACTAGCATTCAAAGCAAGGATAAGAGACAGGGAATAGAAAGCACTTGGACATGTGGTTTAGAGTAGTTCCACATCCTAAACTTAGGAACAATGTCAGTTCACTACCTAGAGTTGGTTAGACTCTAGGATTTGCAACTTGGTTCTCTTATATATCACAATAAGATTACAAGATACATCAACCACACAACCAAGGACTTAGATTCTCAAGCTAAGATCTTCTACCTTACCAAGGACTTACCCACTTTGCAAGTAGTCTTCAGCCTTCTTCAAAGGACTTACCCACTCTTGCTCTAGTCTTCAGCCTTGCAAGATTTACCCATCTTACTTGAGCTTTGCCTTGCACCTCTCCTTCTCTTGGAGAGCTTTTCCACGTTTCTCCTTCACTAGGAGATCTGGAGCAACTGGCTCAATGGAGTTCAACCACATCTTTTCATGGGATACTGCCTATGAGATTTGGGATAAGGTGTACATTACCTATGAGGGCACAAAGCAAGTCAAGGAGGCTAAGATATACATGTTGAACAACCTTCTAGAGAACTTCAAGATGGGCAAGAAAGAAGGGATTGTGGAGATGTACTCTAGGCTCAATGTGATCATCAATGGCCTAGCTGCTTTGGGAAACACTTTGGATAGAGGTGTAATCAACTCCAAGATCTTGAGGACTCTACCAAAGAGATGGGAGTCAAAGGTGACCTCCATTAAAGAAGTGAGGAGCCTTAGTGACATTCCAACTGAAGAGCTCATTGGCAACCTCCAAGATCATGAGCCAAGGCTTGACAAGTAAGAAGAAGAAGCCAAGCAAGAAGAGAAGGAAGCCAAGAAGATCAAAGATAGTATCTTCAAGGCACAAGTGGAGGCGGTCATCCTTTAACAATAACTTACTTATCGGACATCTCCCTCCTCCTCTAGTGAAGATGATAGCCCTAGTGAGCATCAAGCAAACTATACCAAGGGAAAGCACTTCAAGGGAAATCGATCCTCCTCCTCCACTCCTAGATGCTACAACTATGGATAAAAGGAACACTACAAGAGTAAATTTCCTAAATCAAGAAAGTCACACCACAAGTGCAACTCCAAGAAGGAGGAAGAGTACAAGAAGGAGAGCGAGTGCAATAGGAAGGAAAAGAAGGAGAAAAGACACAAAAATGCAACTCATGCAGCTTGGGAGGAATCATCCTCAAGTGGCTCTAGCTCTGTGATGCCTCGATCCCCGTGCCATCTCCAATGACCCCAAAGACTGGAGAGTCAACCTTGGTAAACCACCCTTAACTTTTCTTTTCTTAATCACTTAAAATTAACCAAAGGAAAATATTATAACTTGGAATAAACTGAAATCTTACTAAACTGCGAAAGCAACTACTATTTATATTACTAGATATGTAAAATAGATTTATACAATATATTACATTTTTCATGCGGAATATAAAGCATAATAGATAACTTAAAACTAAACTACACATTACATTATATTCTCTCTCTACCACACCACATGCCTCAAGGACCGAGGGGATAAGATACCTCTATTCTAACTATGAACTACCTTCTAAGAGCCTGGGTGATACGATCCTTCAGCTTCCTCATGCTGACATTTACCTGATTTTTTTTTTCAATAGGTTGGTGAGCTACTGGATCAGTGAATAGAGTTTCACCCAACCATCGTAGATAACTCATTTTATGTTTATTAAACTAAAATAAAATACATAAATTTCTACACTGAGTAGATCTAAAGCAATACAGTTGAAATAACATAGAATGCCAAAATTACGTTTAAAGAACAACTGTGAAACTATCCTCGAATCTTTCTTAGCCTTTCTTACTTATAAGAAACTCTTTATACCTACATGATCATATTTTAGCTTATGCCCTGATCATATGTAGTGTATTCTACATATGAAGAATCATATCGAAATATGATCTCACCGTACAAGACTTAGCTGACACACTCGGGATGCTAAGCATGACAACGTCGCTGGTCTACAACAGGAAAATGGCTCTCTAGCCTCGGCACACCTGTGGGCTATAAAAAAAACTAGACTCCTCCTCTAACCTGAGCACGCAGGCAGAGTGTCAAGCCACCTATTGGCTTTTCTGTACTCTAGTGCCACTAAGACCTCTGGTTGATGTTGGACACTACATACTATATTTTTAAGGAGACTTCCACTAGGATTAGGTCGTTTCATCCCTATGGCACAGACCTCTGGTTGATGTCCACCAAGACCTATGGTTGATGTCTGACCCCCATATACTGGACACTGCCAGGGTTACGTCGTTTCATCCCTACGACGCAGACCTCTCATAGGGAATCTACGGTGTTCAGGGCCCCTAAATCTATTATTTTATTATTCTTAGAAAGCTCTTACTATATTGTATCTTTTCCTTATTTATGACTATGGTATCTCTATGGTACCACATCTATTTATTTGAAATTTATAATACAACATGTATATCATTCTAAACTTGGTAGAGCAGTATATTCAAAACACTGTGATATTCTGAGAAATCAACATTTTATACCTGCATGCAGACTAAAATTCTTAAATAGAAAGAATCCATGTCCACTTGATACTTTATACACTAGAATCATGCAATTGAACTTCTTAATACACTGATAAGAGTTAATTACTTGACATATGAATAATCATCATTAACACATGTAAACTATTTGTACTTCCTTGGAAAACGTGCACCTCAACCCAAATCTTAAGTTGTGCATCACATAACATAATTAAGAGTTAATTACTTGTCATGGAAAGAATTATTAATAATAACTGAGAATTTCTAATGATATCCTTAAGAAACGTGCCAATTTGTGTTAATACTAAATCACACACATTAACTATAACAGAGAGCGTGCAACAGATTTATATTGAGACATTGCGAGTCATCGTCTATTTCTTTAAATCGTGTAACTAGTTAATTACTAAAATCATACAACATGGGTTTATACCCAAACCGTACAACTATTGGAAATCTGGGTCATGTGCCAATGTCTTTAACCTCTAAACTGAGCATTTTAGGATTTGATCAATCATATAGTTTCAGTAATCCAAATCATACAAATCAGTTAACAAACTAAATCATACAAAATGTGAAGAAGTGAAACATGAAATAAAGGTCAAGCGACGTTAATACTACATAACACCTGGGTAACTGCTGTTACCCATGAATAACACAATTCTAATCGAAAACACATGTTTATTGGAGTTAAATCTAGCTTGGTGAGTGAGATTCTACTCACAGAGGTTCGATATGGCCAAAATTGACTGGAAACACGCCCAAAGCCTGCTTCCGGGCATCCACGGGGTTGTCTTCAACCTTGGGCTTGCCTTGGTTCAGACCTGCTGCAAGTAGCATCTATTTTCCCATGCTCAAGTTGAGGAAAGGAGGGGGGAAGCTAGCTGGGAGGTGTAGATTCCTACTTAGACCTCACAACCGAGGTCAAGGGCACCATTTCGAGGTGCTTTGCTGTGCCAATAGGGCTCCTGGATGTGCTGGTGGCGGCGCCACACCTGCTGCTGGTCGGGGCACTGCCCTAGCTGGTCGGCACATCACGATTGGGTGAGTATGAGGAGGAAGGAAGGAGGAAGAAGAAGAAAGGGACTCACACCGTTGGAAATGAAGCTAGGGAGCCCTAAGATCGCCCGCACACACCTCTTCTCCGCAGGTCGATCGAGCGCAGCTACTGTGCACCGCTCAAGCACTGATCGGGGGTAAGGGATAAGGGATAAAAGGGGTCATTAACCAAATAAATGGGTAAATTGCAGATCTCAGCCTAAGAAACTGAAAATGCCATATCTTTTGCCTCGGAGGTCCGATTCTAGTGATTTATTTTGCAAATTTTGAAGCATGAGGTCCACTATAACCTCAAGGCAAGAAAACATACTAACTAGTTCGATTCAACTTAATCTAAGAACTAATCACATCTTGAACACTTATCTTAACTTAATCAACATGGTGATGCACTAAACACTATACTTACTAGTTAAACTCAGAGTGGGTCATAACAAGCTCCGAAGAAGATGGAGAGTGCCACCTTGCTCTCATGGCCTCTACTAGTGAAGAAATTGGTGAGGTAACTGAGGTAATCTTGTATGAGTTATCTAAGGAAACTCTTATTGATATGCTTATTTCTACCCATTCTTCTTTTGCCAAATGTAATTCTAAAAGAAAAAGGTTAGGAAAAATTATTGATGATTTGTATGCTAAACTTGAAATTCTTGAGCTAAATGATAAAACTCATCTTGAGAGTGTTGATAACTTGCAAGGCCAATATCTTGATCTTGAGCTCCAATATAATGGAATTGAAGTAGAGAATGGTGTTTACCTTAAGAACATCAAAACTCTTAAGGAAGATAACCAAAAGTGCCTAAATGAGCTTGAAGATATTAAAACTGAAAATGCTGAATTTAAGCTCATTGTTGATGCTCATAGGGATGAGAGTAATGTTTATCTTAAGGAAATTCAAGTGCTTAAATATGAAAATGCTAGGTTTCTTGGCCAAGTTAATGATTTATCTTCTAGACATATCTTGCCTAATAATGATATTGCTTCTATTTATCTTGAGAAAGATTCTTATTTGACTAAAGCTCTCTATTTAGAGGCCGACCTTGTTCATGGTAGAGATGATATTGCTAGTTTGTCTTCTACTATCATATCTCTTAATGATGACAATCATAGACTTGAAGAATCTATGCAAAAATTCCTCAAAGGGAAAAACTCCCTTGATGAAATCCTTAACCATTCTACCAAACAAAGTGGTACTAGTAGTTTGGGATTTGTAGGGGGAGCACCTAAGGGCAAGAACAAAGCCAAAGGTAAGAAAAGGAGTAAGGAAACCTCCTTTTTCATTGGAGAGTCTTGTGGCACTAAGAGACCTATGATTTTTCTCATTGCAAGTGTGATCATTACTCTAATCATTGTCCTTACAAGCCTAAGAGGACCAACCCAAAGATGAAATGGTTCCCCTAGCTAACTCTGAATCCCAAAGTTTGAGTTGGGAACCAACACTATCCTTTCTTGCAGGAAAAAGGTAGGTGGATTGTTGATAGTGTCTGCACTAAGCACATGAAATGTGATATAAGCCATTTCAACAACTTCACTAAGAAGAAAGGAGGTTCAGTTACCTTTGGGGACAACAAGAAAGGTAAGGTTAAAAGTGAGGGTGATGTCGGTGAATCCTTGTGTATCAAGAATTTTCTTTTTGTGAATGGACTACATCATAATTAAATAAGTGTAAGTCAATTATGTGATAATGATTATCTTGTGCTATTTACTTCTTTTGAATGCTTGATTCTAGATTCCCTCACCTATCAAGTCATATATGAGGGAACTAGAAGTGGTAATCTTTATATAATCATGTTTGACTCTATTAAGCCTGTTGTTGGTAGATTCCTAGTAGTCAAGTCGAATGATATTTCTCTTTGGCATCGTTGACTTGGTCTTGTAAATATGCATCCGTTGAAGAAGTTGAGTAAAAAGGAGTTGGTCGAGGGACTTCCCAAATTGGATTTTGAAAAGGATGAGAAATGCCAACCTTGTACCCAAGGAAAGAAAACCAAGTCATCCTTCAAATCCAAAGGAGTCCTTAGTACCAAGAGAGCTCTTAAACTTCTTCACATTGATCTATTTGGACCAATGAGAACTCAATCACTTCGTGGTTCCAAGTATTGCCTTGTTATTGTCGATGATTTCTGTAGACATACTTGGACCTTCTTTCTCATTTCCAAGAGTGATACGCTTAATGTTTTATCTAGTTTTTGCAAACAAGTTGAGAATGAAGCCTCTTGCCAAATAGTTTCCATCCATAGTGATCATGGGAGAGAATTTGAAAATGATCTTTTTGAATGCTTTTGTGAAGAATCAGTCTATGCACATAACATCTCTTCACCTCGAACACCTCAATAAAATGGGTTTGTAGAGAGGAAGAATATGTCACTATAGGAGATGGCTAGGATCATGCTTCTAGTGTATGCAACTCCAAAGAAGTTTTGGGCTGAAGCCGTCAGTACCTCATGTTTGTGCAAAACTGGGTTTTTACACATCCTTCTTTGAAGAAACCCCCCTATGAGGCATGGCGTGGTAGGAAGCCTTCTATTAAATATTTTCATGTTTTTAGATGTCCTTGTTTTTTTTTATATAGAATATTATCTCGACAAGTTTGATCCAAATCTTGCAAGGCTTTCTTTCTTGGCTATAACACTACTAGCAAGGCTTATAGAGTATTTAATGTTGATTTTGCTAAAGTAGAAGAATCTATTATTGTTAAGTTTATTGAGACTAACCCCTCTATTCCCAAAGATATTGTTCCAAATGATAATGTTGCAGGTGAGGTAATTCCTATTTTAAAAGAACTCAACATCACCCAAAAGGAAAAAGAAGTGGACACTCAAGAAGAAGAGAAAGATGAAGAGAAGAAGGATCCAACTCCCCGATTTGCAAAGAATCATCCAAAAGAGTGGATTTTAGGTGATCCTTTTGAAAGAATGAAGATGTAGGCTGCATTCAACAAAGAACAAGCCAACAATGCCTTCATCTCACAACTCGAGTCAAAGAATGTCAAAGAAGCTCTTGGGGATGATGAATGGATCCTATCTATATGCAAGAAGAGTTGGAAAATTTTGAAAAGAATAAAGTATGGACCCTAGTGTCAATACCAAGTGATAGAAAGATCATTGGCACCAAGTGGGTATACTGCAACAAGCTGGATGAAAGCGGCAAAGTGGTAAGGAACAAAACAAGGTTAGTGACTCAAGGCTACAATCAATAGGAAGGTATATATTTTGATGAAACATATGTACCTGTAGCTAAACTTGAGTCCATTCGTATGTTACTTGATTTTTCCAGTTATAAAACTTTCTTCTTTATCAAATGGATGTTAAAAGTGTGTTTTTGAATGGTACAATTGAGGAGGAAGTGTATATTGCACAACCCCCGGGCTTTGAACATGATAGTTTACCTAACCATATTTATTTGTTGCAAAAAGCTCTCTATGGATTCAAACAATCACCTCGAGCTTGGTATGAGAAATTAAAGAACTTTTTGTTAGATAATGGGTATATCATGGGCAAACTAGATTCTACCTTGTTCCTAAAACACACTTCTATTAATTTTCTTATCATTTAGATATATGTTGATGATATAATTGTGGCAGAACTAATCTTGATCTTTGCAAGGAGTTTAGTGATCTTATGCAGAGTGAGTTTGAGATGAGCATGATGGGTGAGCTTACATTCTTCCTCGGTTTTCATATCAAGCAAACTAAAGATGGGAACTTCATGAACCAAGGTAACTACAGAAGTGAGGTACTTAAGTGCTTTAGGATGGAGAACCCCTAGATGATGTACACACCCATGTCAAACACCGCCAAACTTGATAAAGATGAAGAAGGTGAGAAGGTAGATGAGAATCTCTATATAGGTATGATTGGAAGCTTACTTTACTTAACTGCCTCTAGACTTGATATAATGTTTAGTGTGGGCTTGTGTGCTCATTTTTATTCAAATCCCAAGAAATAACATCTTAAAGCTGTTAAGAGGATTTTAAGGTACTTGCCATAACCCCAAAATTTGGATTATGGTATCCCAAGTCAAGGGATTTTACTCTTACGCCTTATAGTGATACAAATTATGCAGGTTGCTTGATTGATAGAAAGTACACAAGTGGCACTTGCTTTCTCCTAGGATCATGCTTGGTGTCTTGCTTCTCTAAGAAATAGAGCACAATGACATTATCAACCACTGAGGTTGAATACATTGTAGTAGAGAGTTTTTGTGCCCATGTCCTATGGATGAAGCAAATGCTCTAAGACTTTAACATTCATTATGATGCTTTTGCTATCTATTGTGATAATACTAGTGCAATTAACTTGTCATTTAATCCTATATTGCATAGTAGATCTAATCATATAGAGGTTCACCATCATTTTCTTTGTGATAACATTGCCAAAAAGATATCTATATGACGCATGTGGACACAAAAAACCAGTTGGTGGACATTTTCACTAAACCTCTATCTAGAGAGCAATTTAACTTTATTAGATCTAAAATGCTCATAACTGCTTTGAATGAATCTGATATGCCTTCTAGCTAGTTGTCTTCTATCCTATATGTTTTTCTTATGTTTTGATCATCCTTCCTTGCTAATATGCTAAAATTCAAATTTTCACGTTCTTTTGCCTTGATTTTTGCTTTTTTTGGGTATTTTTCACAAATGCTTATTTTATCACAAATTAGTATCCAATGATGAGTCATATGTGCCTAAGTATGTTTAAAATGCAAAATAGACTTGAAAAATAAATTTAATTAGTACCATAATGGCCATAAATTAGAATTTCTAAAGTTGGATCAGGTGGACCATCGGTCGAGTTGCCAACTCGATCGATCAGTGGCTAAGAGATTTTTTAAAGAGCTGATCAGTCGAGTTTCTATGTCATAGAACTCAACTGATGGCCAGGTTGGAGCAAACATAAGTTAGGTTCGCCCGACTTTTCTCCCTCTCAACTGGAGAAAAATCGACCGATCCAGCCTCTAGCTCCCTCAAGCTCTCAACCCTAGCCCCGACCTCCTCTCCCTAGACCTAGTTTGACCTAGATAGACCTATCTTAACCTCTTTCCCATCAACCCTTGGTGTGTGGATGGTTTGTGGTGGTGTTTTCCTTCACAAGCACAAAAGCCATTCATGAATTCTATGCTAACTTGTAATGAAATTATGACACACTCATACCCTGCCTAATGCTCAAGTAGTCCTCACTTCCATGATCATTGGGAAGAAATTCTAAGTCTCTGAGGATACCCTAAACATCTTCTTATTGGGTACTGAGGTGATTGATACTTGGAGGAAGGACTACTTGAGTATTTTGACCTAGTTGACCCTGAGGCCTTCTACAAGAAATATGATCTCACTCTTCTTGATATTCATAAATACTTGAAGAAGCCTCAATTTCCCTATATGAAGAAGTATACCCTTCCCTCCTTTTCCTTAGACCTCAAGAACCACATACTCTCCCTATTTGTTAACTGCAATATTCATCCAAAGAAAAATCAGATTGAAATTGTAGAAAACACTGCGGTGATTATGTTCTGCCTCTTAAAGAATGTCAGAGTCAAATGGTCTCATCATGTCCTTCACTAGATGACCATTTTGACTCTAGAAAGAACACCTATGGCACACATCCACCCTACCCAATCCTGATCTGTGGTCTTTTTCAAGTTGCCACTAGCAAATCTCTTTTCCATGACCTTCATTACAAATCTACCCAGAAAGGAGTTTGCATCAGTGTGACCACACTTCATAAGTCTATGCCTATCCCTTCCTCTACCACACCTGGAGCCTCTACCTTCACCTCCACCCATGCACCTCCACCACCTCAGCCTTCCTGATAACCTCCAATTTTGTGATGTTATCTTAGTAATATTCTTCAGTTTTCCACACTCTTTCTCAGATAAAGTAGATAAAATCTCTAACTATTCTCTTTTATTGCAAACATACTGCTAGAGTAACTTTTCTCCCTTTTACTTACAGAAAAAGACACAAAAAAAATCACAAAAGACTCAAGCGGTCCCAAGACCGCATGGAGTCATACGGTCCCAAGACCGCATGGAGTCATACGACCTCAAGACCGCATGGAGTCAACTGGTCTCAAGACCGCATGAAGCCAACCGGTCTCAAGACTGCATGAAGCCAACCGGTCTCAAGACCGCATGAAGCCAACCGGTCCCAAGACCGTATGGACTCACACGGTCCCAAGATCGCATGAAGCCAACCGGTCTCAAGACCGCATGAAGCCAAACGGTCTCAAGACCGCATGAAGCCAAACGGTCTCAAGACCGCACGAAGCCGAACGGTCTCAAGACCGCATGGAGACATACGATCTCAAGACCGCATGGAGTCCAAATGGTCTCGGGATCCAAACGGTCTCGGGGTCCAAACGGTCTTGGGGTCCAAACGGTTTCAGAGTCCAAACGGTCTTGGGGTCCAAACGGTCTTGGGGTCCAAACGGTTTCAGAGTCCAAATGGTCTTCAAGATCGTTTGGACCCAAAACTGTCCAAACCGTTTGGACTTCACTTAAGACCTATAAATAAGACCAAAGGGGTCCTCCCAAAGACATCAAGTTTTCAGACGTCCAGAGGTTGCCTCTATCACTCCAGAGCAAATCCGACTTCCAGGGGCTGCCGGTCTAAAATCCACACTCCATCTCAAAGCTGCTTTCTCTCTCTCCGCCAAAGAAGGTGGGAAGAGGGGACCTCATCATCAAGCAACCTGTGAAGCTAGAAGATCATATCTCTCTCCAAGGGGTTGACTTTCCTCTCTCCTTTGTGGGGATGACGCTCTCTCTCTCTCTTCTTGCCTCCTTTTTTGTCCTAGTTATGAGAGAGTAATCTCTCTCACTGGGGTGCGGGGAGTAGCCCCGCTACCCATGTTTTTATATCATGTAA
Organism: Alisma plantago-aquatica; assembly: GCA_963693085.1. Lineage (NCBI taxonomy): Eukaryota > Viridiplantae > Streptophyta > Magnoliopsida > Alismatales > Alismataceae > Alisma > Alisma plantago-aquatica. The sequence continues at coordinate 586,749,442 of OY856412.1, forward strand.
TGTAATCCATAGTTTGCAATATAGAGATTGTATCTTTTCAGTTCAACATCAAACGTTTAATGAATGCTTGCTGCCTGATCACCAACTTGTGTTATCTTTTATCTTTTAGTATGAATTGTCTACATTTAGTTAGTTCCCGACTTTGCAACATTCCCGCACTTCTCGTAGTTAGTTATCCGAAAGGAAACTAAGTCTACAAAGATACTCACTGACTAAACTCTTGTTGCAGGTTGTGTTTTATTTTGCATGTCTTGATCCATGTGTAGTGGCGGTGAAAACCGATCACACCCTAGTGACTCCTTATCATTGTTTAACTTCCTTAAATTTACTTGATTGCTTTACTTTACATGTTCTTAGTTTAAAACAACCAAACCAAACTTTCAATCTAAGTACCTACTTTTAAGAGATTAAGTGAAGTTCTAACGTTTTTCATCTTGTTGTTCACAACAAGACCGTTGTCCCGTGGATTCGACCCTTAACTATACTACGATAAGACTTCCACGTATCTTAGTATATGTGGGTGGAGTTCTCAATATAGTATAAGCAAGGCTAAACTTAAAGACTTACCATCTTTAGGATTTTTAGTTGGTGCACGCAATTCCACGTAAGTGGAAGCTCCATCAAAATTTGGCATCGTTGCCGAGGACAACAGAATGTTTTAATTTCATTTAGTATCTTGCAAGTTGGTTAGGGTTTTACACTTTCTTTTAATCATTAATTAATATCTTCTTGAATTCGCTATATCTTTGGCAGCATCTAAAAGGTGTATTCTTTTCTCTACTCAAGTAGAAAATGTGTATGCGATCATCGCATAACCTCGGATTCTCCCCTAATCCAGAGTACGACTCTGAGGTAGAGAGAAGCTTCCATCGCCACATCAGACTCAATTGCCAAAGAGCCAGGAAAATGGATGAAGATCAACGCCAGGCTGCATTGGTGATGGAGAGGGTCAACGCCGCCATCGCCGCTCAAAGAGCACAACTCATCGTTGATACTCGTGCTCAGATTCAAGCGGAGATTTGTGCGGAAGAATGGCCCGCATCTGAGCTGAAAATGAGGCAGCAAACCAAGCTGCTCAGTTGGAACTAAGGAACAAGCAGTTGAGGGATTATGCTGTCCCCAAGAACTACGAAGACAACCATCTGGTTCAACCTCCGATCATCAACATACCCAACTTTGAGATCCGAACCCAATGGATTCAGATCATGCAGGGCATCTCATTCTCTGGAGGTTCTGGAGATGACTGTATGGATCATCTGAAGAGGTTCAAGGCACTGTGCCGACTGGTCCCACAGGCCGGAGTTGCTTTCAACGTAATAATGCTGCATCTGTTTCACTTCACTCTGTCTAGGAGAGATCTGAGCTGGTATAACTCGCTTGACAGGGAGCCAATAATCACCACATGGGCTCCCCTGGAAGAAAAGTTCCTGGAGAAGTTCTTCCCCCCTTCACTAACTTACGAGATCAGGGGGCAGATTAATCACTTCTCTCAACTTCCCAGAGAATCGCTTGCTGAAGCATGGGAAAGGTTCAAAGAGCTTCTGCGAAAGTGTCCTCATCACGGCATCTCCCAAAACCAACTAATAGAAACATTCTATAGGGGAGTGAGTGATGACATCAAGCAGTTTTTGGATTCCTCATCTGGAGGAAATTTTATGAGAAAGAACTACGAGGATGCCTGGAAAATAGTCACACTCGGAGCTGAGAATCAGTCCAATTGGTGACGATCAGCTGGCAAAGGAGTCCTCAAGGTCTATAAAGCTGAAGATTCAATGGAGATGAAGGCTATTGCTGAAGCCTTAAAGACCACAGCTCATAAGCAACAAGCTCTTGAAACCTCTCTTGGAGAATTTGACAAGAAGAAAAACCCTCAGGTCCAACAGGTCAAAGTTGCCACAGGAACCTGTGAAGCCTGCCATGCATCTGATCATCCAACTCTTTCATGCGCTTGAATCTGAGCACGAGTATCAGCGATGAGTTGTTCTCTTTGAGCGGCGATGGCGACGTTGACCCTCTCCATCACCAATGCAGCCTGGTGTTGATCTTCAGCCATTTTCCTGGCTCTTTGGCGATTGAGTCTGATGCGGCGATGGAAGCTTCTCTCTACCTCAGAGTCGTACTCTGGATCAGGGGAGAATCTGAGGTTATGCGATGATCGCATACACATTTTCTACCTGAGTAGAGAAAAGAATACACCTTTTAGATGCTGCCAAAGATATAACGAATTCAAGAAGATATGGATTAATGATTAAAAGAAAGTGTAAAACCCTAACCAACTTGCAAGATACTAAATGAAATTAAAACGTTACATTGTCCCCGGTAACGGCGCCAATTTTTGATGGAGCTTCCACTTACGTGGAATTGCGTGCACCAACTAAAAATCCTAAAGATGGCAAGTCTTTAAGTTTAGCCTTGCTTATACTAGATTGAGAACTCCACCCACGTATGCTAAGATACGTGGAAGTCTTATCGTAGTATAGTTAAGGGTCGAATCCATGGGACAACGGTCTTGTTGTGAACAACAAGATGAAAAACGTTAGAACTTCACTTAATCTCTTAAAAGTAGGTACTTAGATTGAAAGTTTGGTCTGGTTGTTTTAAACTAAGAACATGTAAAGTAAAGCAAGCAAGTAAATTTAATGAATTTAAACAATGATAAAGAGTCACTAGGGTGTGATCGGTTTTCACCGCCACTACACATGGATCAAGCCATGTAAAATAAAACACAACCTACAACAAGAGTTTAGTCAGTTAGTATCTTTGTAGACTTAGTTTCCTTTCGGAGAACTAACTACGAGAAGTGCGGGAATGTTGCAAAGTCAGCCATCCCCGAACGAATGGTCAACTACTTTGCATCATTCCCTTCACAAAGTGTGTTCCTCGATTCATCAAGGTTGTACTTTTATACGTCAACTGATTCCATTTCATAGCATGAAAGTACAATGATGGGAGTGAGTTTACTCCACTTCTTGAAAGACACTCCTAGATACCGAAACAAATGCATGGTGGATACATGCACCAAGAACCAACATACAAACGAGTTTCGAATCTAATAGTATAAACGTAGACAATTCATACTAAAAGATAAAAGATAACACAAGTTGGTGATCAGGCAGCAAGCATTCATTAAACGTTTGATGTTGAACTGAAAAGATAAAATCTCTATATTGCAAACTATGGATTACATTACATGATATGAAAACATGGGTAGCGGAGCTACTCCCCGCACCCCAGTGAGAGAGACTACTCACTCATAACTAGGACAAAGAAGGAGTCAAGAAGAGAGAGACAGAGAGCGTCATCCCCACAAAAGAGAGAGGAAAGTCAACCCCTTGGAGAGAGAGAGACGATCTTCTAGCTTCACAGGTTGCTTGACGACGAGGTCCCCTCTTCCCACCTTCTTTGGTGGAGAGAGAGAAAGCAACTTTGAGATGGAGTGTGGATTTCAGACCGGCAACCCCTGGAAGTCGGATTTGCTCTGGAGTGATAGAGGCAGCCTATGGACGTCTGAAAACTTGATGTCTTTGGGAGGACTCATTTGGTCTTATTTATAGGCCTTAAGTGAAGTCCAAACGGTTTGGACAGTTTTGGGTCCAAACGATCTTGAAGACTGTCTGGACTCTGAAACCGTTTGGACCCCAAGACCGTTTGGACCCCGAGACCGTTTGGACTCCGAAACCGTTTAGACCCCAAGACCGTTTGGACCCCGAGACCGTTTGGATCCTGAGACCGTTTGGACTCCATGCGGTCTTGAGATCGTATGTCTCCATGCGGTCTTGAGACCGTTTGGCTTCATGCAGTCTTGAGACCGTTTGGCTTCATGCGGTCTTGAACCGTTTGGCTTAATGCGATCTTGAGACCGGTTGGCTTCATGCGGTCTTGAGACCGGTTGGCTTCATGCGGTTTTGGGACCAGTTGGCTTTATGTGGTCTTAGGACCATGTGAGTCCATGCGGTCTTGGGACCGGTTGGCTTCATGCGGTTTTGAGACCGATTGGCTTCATGTGGTCTTGAGACCAGTTGGTTTCATGCGGTCTTGAGACCGGTTGACTCCATGCGGTCTTGAGATCGTATGACTCCATGCGGTCTGGTAGACACTTTACGAGAAACTGTACAATTCAAGGGGTCTCTATCCGTAAGCTTGAGTCATACGGCCTCATGGAGTCATACGGTCCCAAGACCGCATGGAGTCATACGACCTCAAGACCGCATGGAGTCATACGGTCCCAAGACCGCATGGAGTCATACGACCTCAAGACCGCATGGAGTCAACCGGTCTCAAGACCGCATGAAGCCAACCAGTCTCAAGACCGAATGAAGCCAACCGGTCTCAAGACCGCATGAAGCCAACCGGTCCCAAGACCGCATGGACTCAACACGGTCCCAAGACCGCATGGAGTCAACCGGTCTCAAGACCGCATGAATCCAACCAGTCTCAAGACCGAATGAAGCCAACCGGTCTCAAGACCGCATGAAGCCAACCGGTCCCAAGACCGCATGGACTCACACGGTCCCAAGACCGAATGAAGCCAACCGGTCCCAAGACCGCATGAAGCCAACCAATCTCAAGACCGCGTGAAGCCAAACGGTCTCAAGACCGCATGAAGCCAAACGGTCTCAAGACCGCATGGAGACATACGATCTCAACACCGCATGGAGTCCAAACGGTCTCGGGATCCAAACGGTCTCGGGGTCCAAACGGTCTTAGGGTCCAAACGGTTTCAGAGTCCAAACGGTCTTGGGGTCCAAACAGTCTTGGGGTCCAAACGGTTTCAGAGTCCAAACGGTCTTCAAGACCGTTTGGTCCCAAAACTGTCCAAACCGTTTGGACTTCACTTAAGGCCTATAAATAAGACCAAAGGGGTCCTCCCAAAGACATCAAGTTTTCAGACGTCCATAGGCTGCCTCTATCACTCCAGAGCAAATTCGACTTCCAGGGGCTGCCGGTCTGAAATCCACACTCCATCTCGAAGCTGCTTTCTCTCTCTCTGCCAAAGAAGGTGGGAAGAGGGGCCCTCATCATCAAGCAACCTGTGAAGCTAGAATATCGTCTCTCTCTCTCTCTCCAAGGGGTTGACTTTCCTCTCTCCTTTGTGGGGATGATGCTCTCTCTCTTCTTGCCTCCTTCTTTGTCCTAGTTATGAGCGAGTAGTCTCTCACACTGGGTGTAACATCCCTGACCTGGGTTATGAGTTAACCCTAGGTGTTTTGCCTAAATATGTAATTAAATCTTTGTGATTAACTCTGAGCATGTAATTAAGCTTCTCAGAAACGTATATTTCAGTATTTGCTCCTTTTTATTTAAAGTTGTAGTATTATTTTGATATACAGGGACCTATGTGCAATTTACCCAGTTGAAAGGGTTAGCTTGCAATTTGCACATGATGAGATGTTCCTCTGATGTTGAGACATCATGAGAATCTCTTTGGCAAAGTTTGAGGGATTTCCCAAGCTAGAGCACCAAGGTGCAGCTGTGGAAGCAATCCCAGGGCTTGAAAACCCTAATTTGGGGTAAATGCAATTTACCCAAATAAAGGGATGCAATTTGTAAATAATGTCATCTAAAGTATCTTTTTAGATTCTTGCCATCATTGAGAGAAGAAATGATGAGGAACTCACCTCAATTGAGTTATCAAGTTAAGAAATAGGCTTTGTGATTGAATAATCAGGGTACATGTGCAATATCCCTTTAAGTATGAACTTTATTATTAGATTGTTCTTCCTTGCCTTATTTTCTATAACTTAAGATAAGGTTTGTCCTTAGAATAAAGAGGAAGGGACGAGCAAGTAATAAAGGAAGGACTTAGTTGGAATTAAGGGAAACTTATGAACTAATGTTGAAAATCCTACCCCATGTATATAAGCTCTCCTTCCCTTAGTTGCAAGGGAACTTAACCTTCGTTCCCTTACTGTTTCATTTCACCAAAGACGACCAAGGACTGCCTTGGAGCTAAGGAGGACGAACAAGGGGTGCAAGGTAGGTTTAAACCCCTCTTCTTGCCTAATTCCATGGTTAGAATTCGAATTCAAGGTCAGCTTCATGGCTAATTCTCGAAACCCTATCTTTCTAGCCGTCTCTTTTCATCCTTCCTTGGAGTTTTCACCTTGGCCAACCTGTGGGAACTCAAGGACGCCATTAGAGCTTGGAGCTTGAAAGCTTGGAGCTCAAGAAGAAAGCTTTAGGCGGGTTTTATAACTCTAAACCTATGCTTTACTATGTGCATCTTTATATGCGATTTGATGATAGCTCTTAGTATTTCCCTACTTTTCCCTGCTATTTTGCAAGAAAACCCGTGGGATATCTGTACTGTTCTTGAGCTAGAAGATGAAGGCGTGATTTCCAAGAAAAACCCACCGCTTTTCTTTTCCTTAAACGGTCCTAACAGTTTGCTCTCTCGGACTCAAGACCGCGAGGTGAGCAAACGGTCTCGAGACCGTGAGAGGGCTCGCGGTCTCAAGACCGTTTGGCCCCGTTGTCCGAGCATGGACCGTATAAGAAACCTGTTCCTAATTATATAGAATAATTACCCTCAAAATTTGGGAGACTAAATCCAAAGGAATCGGGAGATATGACCTTTTTAAGTCACAACTTTAAATGAATTAACTGCTGATTTTCAAACGGTCTGAAATTGCCTTTTTGGGAAAACGGTCTCAAGACCGTGTAAGGTCGTTGACTAAGCGTTGACCGTATGAGATTACTGTTCAAAATTATGTTAATTAACAACCCACCAAGTTTGATGGTCTATTTCCAAACGGGCTAAGAGTTGAAGGGTGAATACTAGGGCTAACCCTAGATAAAATCAGTACTGAAATTATGGTGACCTAATTAGGGTTTTTAGGGTTGTTTGACCTAAACGGTCTCAAGATCGTTTGGGGGTCACCAAACGGTCTCAAGACCGTGAGGGCAATCAACCAAGACCGTTTGGAGGTCTGGGGTCAAGATTTGTTGACCAATTGAAGGTACAATTACACCAAATTACATTGCAATTAAATATTGACATGATCATCAACTCAATGGGTCAGACCTTGATGAATTTGCACTAGAATCCAAAATTTTGGATGGGCAAACGGTCTCAAGACCGTTTGGAACTCATCCAAACGGTCTCAAGACCGAGAGGAGAATCACCCAAGACCGTTTGAAGGTCTAGGGTTGAGTAATTTGACCAATTGAGGACCCAATTGCAAATAAGTTATCAATTTAATCAAAATTCTGTTTTGTGGTTCAATCATGGTTCAACCCCTATCAAATCACCTTATACTTTGATGAAATCTTGGGAAAACGGTCTTAAGACCATGTGGGGTCCACCCACATGACCTCAAGACCGTTTGGGCCAAGTTTGGGCCCAATTGGAGCTCAATTGAAGGGTCCAACCTTGTGTTGATGCACACTGTTGAGTGTTGATGGGTGAACATTGATAGACCCTAATTGAATCGATTTCAACCATAATTGGTTAACCATTATGGGTCAATTGAATGACCAAGTGATCAAGCATAATCTTAATTGACTAAATCCATAAGTGGTCAACATAGATTTGACCATTTGAGGGCTTCAACATGGGTTGACATTATCGGTTGCACCTTTGAGCCTTGTTGAAGGACCAAGCGGCTGAGACCATGAGAGCCTCGCGGTCTCAAGACCGTGAGGGGGCTCACGGTCTCAAGACCGAGAGGAGGCTCGCGGTCTCAAGACCGCGAAGGGCCTCGCGGTCCTGAGGTCAAAGAAGGGCAAACGGTCTTCATGACCCTCGCGGTCTCAACTCAAATTGGTCTTCGCGGTCTCAACTTTAATTTGAACCAATGGGAGGCTTCGCGGTCTTGAACCCTTGAAGAGGCTCGCGGTCTTGAAGCCTAAGGGGGCTCGCGGTCTTGGAGTTAGAAAGAGGCTCGCGGTCTTGGAGGGTCAAAGTGGGCAAACGGTCAACACTTTCAACCGATCTCAATTCAATTAATGATTAATGATTGGAATTAATCAATGTGACTCAAGGTTGACCACATTCAATCATTTGATGATGTAAATGGTTCAATGTTGCCCAAATCAAACCCTAATGATAATCTAGGATAGTAAGGGGTTATTTGACCAAGGTTTTTGACTATGATGATGATCACTGGGGTGAATTACCAATATACCCCTGAAGGGTCAATTGAGTTATACCTTGCTCATTTCAAACCCTAATTACATGAGAATGATGTTTTTAGTCATAATGACTCTATCTAACCTGATCTAGTCTAATGTTATCATCAACCATTAGTATGATGAAAGAGAGAGTACTCTAGAGAGAGAAAGTACCCTAGAGAGAGAAAGTAACTCTAATCACTTAATGGTGATGTTTTTGGCTATGTAAGCCTATGATGACTCAACCCAACCTGTTTTAGAGTGATGTTGACATCACCTAACCTTATGATGAGAGAGAAAGTACTTCTAGAGAGAGAAAGTACTTCTAGAGAGAGAAAGTACCCTTTTTAAATGGAAACTCAATTGAAGCATCCCCAATACACAGAAATGAGCATAATTAGGGTATGATCCACCTGTGTGAGATCATAGAAACCCTAATTATGATAAATGATGAACCTTTAACTAATCCAAGAGCATCAATGAAGATGTTACTCATACATGATGATGTTATGAGTTTAATTCACCTTGATGTGAATAGTAAACCCTAATTCAAGGGTAATGGCATGCTTTTGAGCAATAAACTCTATTTGAATAGAATTAAAGATTTAACTCTTATGACAAAAGTAGGAAGTACATTCCTTATTGTTGTATTACCTTTATCAGATGTATTAACCATGCATGTTCTGATATGAAGGTAATCATATCCAGGTATGGATGTTGATGTTATATTCATTAAAGGCATGTTGTTAGCCTTATGAATAAGTAATGTAATCTGATGCCTTGCCAGTGGCATCCTATGCTGATACTGGGCTATGAGAGCCATGAATACCATCAAGGTCATGCCTTAGAGATGACTTGTGATGAGGATAATGAGAAATGATGATTAATATGAGTGAGGCTTGTTACATTTAGTATTCTTCTTTTATAGCTGCTATGCTATTGTTATTGTTTGAAGGAACATGTATGCTGTTAAAGAATACTGAATGTACCTAACTAATCAAGAATAATGTAGAGCCCTGATCATAGATCCATCATTGTCAGAAATTAAGTGATGGTGAAACAGGTTTTCTTTAGGGAACTCCTGGAGCACATACTTTTGAGTATGTGGGGTACATGGATGTGTAGAACCTTACATCCTAGTGTAGGAAAGTGATGTAGATGTGTAATCCATCCATCCTTCACTATAGTTCCATACCGTATCAGTGGTAGGTAAACATGAAACCTCCTGATGACGAAGACAGCACAGATATCCGTATCAGTGGTAGGTAAATATGAAACCTCCTGATGACGAAGAGAGTACAGAACGCCACTGTGACTCTAGAATAGCGAAGGACCAGTTTACCCTGGTGAGCTATGATAGTAGAGACATGAGATGTCCTACAAGTGATCCTCTTACTGACTGAGGAAGGTGAAGGTCATGAGAATCCGGCTCTCTTAATGACCTATGTATGATACTGATGCGGCTTCTCAGCGATCAGTTGGAGTTTGAGTGGTAAGCCTCATCTCCACAGGGCATAATGTTGTTTGTAAAACATAATCAACCATGTAGTATAACTTGTTAGAGATGACTCCAAGTTAGTTGATTGATGTTACATTGCAATAATGTTGATATTCTCCATATCTCCTAAATTGTAGAGATCTTGTTATACCTGCAACTGTTATAGAATGCTTTGAAGGCTTTACTGCTTAAAATATTCTTTGATGTTATAATAAAGCTTCTGGCGAAGAGTTATAACTCTCGCTGGGACAATCATGTATAATTGTCTCACCCCGTAGGCTTCAACTTTTTAGGTGGACGTCGGAGACGAAGGAACCAACCTGCAGGTGACCAGTCTCAGCAGCAGCAGCACCAGGGGCAGCAGTAATCTCAGGTGGAGATTTGTCCTGCCATGTGGTGTAGTTAGAGTCAGTCCTATGTGTCCTCTGTACTCTCAGGTCTTGGAGTCTTGTGTTATGTGATCTTGAGATTTTGTATCTAGATGTATATAATTACTCAAGAAGTAATTATCCTGAGATGTAAACAATTACCTCTCTTTATGAAAGGAGTTTTTATGGATACAAGTTCTTATCTCGAAAAGTTTTAATTTCCCGTGATTTTTGCCTTCCGCTGATTACCGATTCGCTTCCGCTAAGTTTTAATCGTGTTTATGTCATGGTTTGGAGATCAGAGCCCACAACTAGTGGTATCAGAGCTCCAGGCTCAGTTGAGTCTACAGAGGCATAGGACTTAGGATGTCGAGTCTACCTTTAGTACTCCTTCCTTATCTAATAGAATCTTCTGCTCCTCAGGAGAAGAAGATACATAAGAATGTCAGAACATCGTGATGAGCACGTGGCAGAGAGTAGTGCTAGTGCACCTCGAGGCGGTGCAAGAGTTCCGAGAATAGAACAACCTGCACCTGAGTCGCCAAGAGAGCCACCCCAGTTCGACCCAGCTGACATGAGTGATCCAGCTGTACAGACGATGTTCGGGCAGTTTATGACTGCCATGACACATATAACCGATAGGATGCCCATTCCTGCACCTAGGGCACCTGTCCAGCCTGAAGCACAAGGTATCGGTAAGACGTTCGAATGACTTCGTCGTGTCGGAGCTACCGAGTACTTCGGAACTGCCGACCCTGCAGATGCTGACTTATGGTTGACAGAGTTGGAGAAGGCTTTCAGGATTCTTATGATTCCGGAAGCTGAGAAGGTTAGACATGCTGTCTATCTTCTCAAAGGCAGTGCTGGTCACTGGTGGAACATGGAAGAGCAGAAGAGACCTGGAGTAGAGTTCTCATGGGAAGAGTTTCGTCGGGAATTTATCAATAGATATTTTCCAAAGACCTTCCTAGATGAGAAGATCTCTCAGTTTGAGAAACTAAGGCAGGGTATGATGAACATTAGTGAGTATGAAGCTAAGTTTATGGAGTTGTTGCGAATCTGTCCACACATGGCTTCTACGGATGAGGAAAGAATCAGAAGATTCGAGAAGGGTTTGAATTCTGATATGTCGACCCCTGTGTCTGCCTTAGAAAATAGAGAGAGATTCTCTACCTTCGTTGAGTCAGTCTGAAGGATAGAGAGATCTGTAGTTGAGAAAAGACAAACCCATAAAAGATATCCACAGTTCCAGGGTTCTTCATCTAGGGATCCCAAGAGACCTAGATTCTCTGCACCTAACCCTCCACCACCCAGATCGAGTTTTCAAACTCAATGGACACCAAGCAGAGGTATAGGGCGGAGTCAACCGCTTCAAGGGACGCACAGTTCTGCATCAGTGTCAGTTACTGGACCACCCAGACCACAGCAACAGGAGAAGAGTTGCTACAACTGTGGTAAGATGGGACACTTGATGAAGGATTGCCGTTCTAGGGTTGTCGGTGTGACACAACAAACCCCGAGACAGAATCAACAGGGATCTCAGAATAGACAACACCAAGGAGCAGCTCGAGGACGTGGACAAGCGTCTCAAGCTGGATCATCAGCACCACCTCAACACCAGGCGACTGCGAGGTTCTATGCTATGAACCCACCTGAGGCAGTGGTCAATCCACGGGTAGTGGCAGGTCAGATGAAACTTTTATATTCTGATATGTCTATATCCTGTGATGTATCTGTTCTGATTGATCCGGGTGCTACGCACTCTTTCATCACTCGTGAAATGATTCGTAACTGCAATGTGACTGTTAGTCATAGAGCAGATAGTTTGTTGTTAGAGACTCCGTTGAGTGGGTCTGCCGTTTTGCAGGAGGTATGTTCTCCCTGCATCCTTTTCTTTTCTGACCATCGCATTCAAGTGGATGTTATACCACTTGATATGTAGGGATTTGATATAATCCTCGGGATGGATACCTTAGAAAGGTATAGAGTTGTCTTGGATTGTGAGTCCAAGTTGGCTGTGTTTGCTGATGAAAGCAACACATGGATCTTTCAAGGTGAAAGAAAGATTCTGCCCACCTGTCTTGTGTCAGCTATGGTTGCTGAGAAGCTGTTGAGGCAAGGATGTTATGCATTCTTAGCCCATGTGGTAGATGTTACCAAGGAAAGTTCCAATCCTGCCGAAGTTCCCATAGTCAGGGAATTCGAAGATGTGTTTCCTGAAGAACTTCCTGGTATACCACCACCTCGGGAGATTGATTTTGAAATTAATCTGATTCCAGATACGAAACCCATAGCTCAAACTCCGTATAGAATGGCTCCTGCCGAGATGGCAGAACTCAAGAAATAGCTTCAAGAGTTACTTGAGAGAGGTTTTATCTGACCGAGTACTTCACCTTGGGGTGCTCCGGTCTTGTTTGTTAAAAAGAAAGATGGGTCAATGCGGTTATGCATCGACTACAGACAACTCAATAAAGTGACAATAAAGAATAAGTATCCTCTGCCGAGGATTGATGATCTCTTTGACCAGTTGCGTGGTGCAACAGTCTTTTCAAAGATAGACTTGAGGTCTGGATATCATCAACTTCGTATTAAGGATAGTGACATATCCAAGTCTGCCTTTAGGACAAGATATGGTCACTATGAGTTCACGGTTATGTCGTTTGGACTAACCAATGCACCAGCTGCATTTATGGAACTCATGAATAGAGTTTTTCAACCTTTCCTTGATCAGTGTGTTGTCGTCTTCATAGATGACATACTGATTTATAGTAAAGATGCTCAGCAGCATGAGCAGCATCTTCGCCAAGCTTTGACCTTGCTAAGAGAACATAAGTTGTATGCTAAGTTTAGCAAGTGTGAGTTCTGGCTGCCGGAGGTATCTTTTCTTGGACATGTAATATCCGCCTCGGGAATTCGTGTTGACCCTACAAAGGTAGAATCTGTTCTACAATGGGAACAACCAAAGACACCGACGGAAATTCGAAGTTTCTTGGGGTTAGCTGGCTATTATCGAAGGTTCATTAAGAACTTTAGTTCCATAGCTTTACCCTTGACCAAGTTAACCCGGAAAGATGTTCCTTTTTCTTGGAGTGATAAGTGTCAACAATCTTTCCAGTTGTTGAAGGAGAGGTTGACAAGTGCACCTGTTTTAGTGCTACCTGAACAAGGAAAAGGATATGTAGTTTTCTGTGATGCTTCCAAGAACGGACTAGGATGTGTGTTGATGCAGGATAAACAAGTGATTTCTTTTGCTTCCCGACAGCTTAAGAAACACGAGGAGAATTATCCAACACACGATCTGGAGTTAGCAGCTGTGGTTCATGCTTTGAAGATCTGGAGACATTATCTCTACGGAGAGACATTCCAGATTTTCACAGACCACAAAAACCTTAAGTATATCTTTTCTCAGCATGAGCTCAACATGAGGCAACGTCGCTGGATGGAGTTAATCAAGGACTACGACTGTACAATTGATTACCATCCAGGTAAGGCCAATGTTGTTGCAAATGCCTTGAGTAGGAAATCAGCAACATCAACCATGAATAGAGCACAGCTAAACTCTTTAGTATGCTCTAGAAGAGATATGCTTATCTCTTTAAGGCAAGACAATGTACAATTGAAGGTGTCATTGCTAGCCGGTTTGTTAGCTGAGATGCATATTAAACCTACTCTAAGGGAGCAGATTAAAGAGGCACAGCTAGGTGATGCTGCAGTTCAACATAGAAGATCTGAGTATGGAAATGAGAAGCAAGATGGTTTCCATGACTCAGAAGATCAAGTAGCTTGTTATAATGGAAGAATGATAGTGCCAGATGTGGACAACTTGAGAAAGTTAGTCCTAGAAGAAGCCCATTCTTCCATGTATGCTATGCATCCAGGGAGAACCAAGATGTATCAGAATTTGAAGGATCTGTATTGGTGGCCTGGGATGAAGAAGGACGTTGCAGAGTTTGTTCTGAGGTGTCCTGTGTGTCAGCAAGTTAAAGCTGAACACCAGAAGCCTGCAGGAACAATGCAACCTTTACCCATATCACAGTGGAAATGGGACTATGTGACCATGGACTTTTTTGTTGGCCTACCCAGGACAAGCAAAGGACATGATTCCATTTGGGTAATTGTTGATAGGTTGACTAAGACAGCACATTTCTTACCTGTCAAAACAACCTATTCTGCTGAAAGGTTATCAGAGTTGTATGTTCAAGAGATAGTGCGTTTGCACGGAGTTCCTGTCACAATAGTTTCTGACAGAGGTCCTCAGTTTACGAGTCGTTTTTGGGAACAGTTGCACAGTGCCTTAGGCACTAAGCTGAGGTTTAGTACGGCCTTTCATCCACAGACTGATGGACAGTCGGAAAGGACCATACAAACCTTAGAAGACCTGTTGCGAGCATGTGTTCTCCAGTTCACCGGAAGTTGGGATCTATACCTAAGCTTGATAGAGTTTGCCTATAACAATAGCTATCAGCATAGTATTGATATGGCACCTTATGAAGCCTTATATGGTAGACGTTGTAGATCACCCTTGTGTTGGTTTGAGACTGGTGAGCACCAGTTGTTAGGTCCCGACCTGGTGCAACAAACCACAGAAAAGATTAAAGTTATACAACATAAGATTAAGACTGCTCAGGATAGGCAGAAATCTTATGCTGACAAACGTCGTAGACCCTTAGAGTTCCAGGTTGGAGACAGAGTGTATCTTAAGGTCTCACCTTGGAAAGGGGTCCTTCGTTTTGGAAGGAAGGGGAAGTTAGCTCCTAGATATATGGGGCCTTATCCAATCATTGAACGGATTGGAAAGGTAGCATATAAACTAGAGCTTCCCCCAGAATTACAGAGGTTACATCCTGTGTTTCACATTTCTATGTTGAAGAAATGTCACCCAGACACCGAGTCAGTTCTACAACCTATGGAAGTAGAATTGAATGATGACATATCCTATGAGGAGGGACCAGTGTCAATCCTTGATAAACGAATTAAAAAGTTAAAGAAGAAAGATATAAGTCTTGTGAAAGTCCTCTGGAACCATCGTGGTATTGAAGAAGCCACTTGGGAGTTAGAGGATGAGATGAGAAGGAAGTATCCTGCCCTTTTCTCGTAATATGTTTTATCGATTTCGGGGACGAAATCCTTGTAAGGGGTGGATAATTTGTAACATCCCTGACCTGGGTTATGAGTTAACCCTAGGTGTTTTGCCTAAATATGTAATTAAATCTTTGTGATTAACTCTGAGCATGTAATTAAGCTTCTCAGAAACGTATATTTCAGTATTTGCTCCTTTTTATTTAAAGTTGTAGTATTATTTTGATATACAGGGACCTATGTGCAATTTACCCAGTTGAAAGGGTTAGCTTGCAATTTTCACATGATGAGATGTTCCTCTGATGTTGAGACATCATGAGAATCTCTTTGGCAAAGTTTGAGGGATTTCCCAAGCTAGAGCACCAAGGTGCAGCTGTGGAAGCAATCCCAGGGCTTGAAAACCCTAATTTGGGGTAAATGCAATTTACCCAAATAAAGGGATGCAATTTGTAAATAATGTCATCTAAAGTATATTTTTAGATTCTTGCCATCATTGAGAGAAGAAATGATGAGGAATTCACCTCAATTGAGTTATCAAGTTAAGAAATAGGCTTTGTGATTGAATAATCAGGGTACATGTGCAATATCCCTTTAAGTATGAACTTTATTATTAGATTGTTCTTCCTTGCCTTCTTTTCTATAACTTAAGATAAGGTTTGTCCTTAGAATAAAGAGGAAGGGACGAGCAAGTAATAAAGGAAGGACTTAGTTGCATTTAAGGGAAACTTATGAACTAATGTTGAAAATCCTACCCCATGTATATAAGCTCTCCTTCCCTTAGTTGCAAGGGAACTTAACCTTCGTTCCCTTACTGTTTCATTTCACCAAAGACGACCAAGGACTGCCTTGGAGCTAAGGAGGACGAACAAGGGGTGCAAGGTAGGTTTAAACCCCTCTTCTTGCCTAATTCCATGGTTAGAATTCGAATTCAAGGTCAGCTTCATGGCTAATTCTCGAAACCCTATCTTTCTAGCCGTCTCTTTTCATCCTTCCTTGGAGTTTTCACCTTGGCCAACCTGTGGGAACTCAAGGACGCCATTAGAGCTTGGAGCTTGAAAGCTTGGAGCTCAAGAAGAAAGCTTTAGGCGGGTTTTATAACTCTAAACCTATGCTTTACTATGTGCATCTTTATATGCGATTTGATGATAGCTCTTAGTATTTCCCTACTTTTCCCTGCTATTTTGCAAGACAACCCGTGGGATATCTGTACTGTTCTTGAGCTAGAAGATGAAGGCGTGATTTCCAAGAAAAACCCACCGCTTTTCTTTTCCTTAAACGGTCCTAACAGTTTGCTCTCTCGGACTCAAGACCGCGAGGTGAGCAAACGGTCTCGAGACCGTGAGAGGGCTCGCGGTCTCAAGACCGTTTGGCCCCGTTGTACGAGCATGGACCGTATAAGAAACCTGTTCCTAATTATATAGAATAATTACCCTCAAAATTTGGGAGACTAAATCCAAAGGAATCGGGAGATATGACCTTTTTAAGTCACAACTTTAAATGAATTAACTGCTGATTTTCAAACGGTCTGAAATTGCCTTTTTGGGCAAACGGTCTCAAGACCGTGTAAGGTCGTTGACTAAGCGTTGACCGTATGAGATTACTGTTCAAAATTATGTTAATTAACAACCCACCAAGTTTGATGGTCTATTTCCAAACGGGCTAAGAGTTGAAGGGTGAATACTAGGGCTAACCCTAGATAAAATCAGTACTGAAATTATGGTGACCTAATTAGGGTTTTTAGGGTTGTTTGACCTAAACGGTCTCAAGATCGTTTGGGGGTCACCAAACGGTCTCAAGACCGTGAGGGCAATCAACCAAGACTGTTTGGAGGTCTGGGGTCAAGATTTGTTGACCAATTGAAGGTACAATTACACCAAATTACATTGCAATTAAATATTGACATGATCATCAACTCAATGGGTCAGACCTTGATGAATTTGCACTAGAATCCAAAATTTTGGATGGGCAAACGGTCTCAAGACCGTTTGGAACTCATCCAAACGGTCTCAAGACCGAGAGGAGAATCACCCAAGACCGTTTGAAGGTCTAGGGTTGAGTAATTTGACCAATTGAGGACCCAATTGCAAATAAGTTATCAATTTAATCAAAATTCTGTTTTGTGGTTCAATCATGGTTCAACCCCTATCAAATCACCTTATACTTTGATGAAATCTTGGGAAAACGGTCTTAAGACCATGTGGGGTCCACCCACATGACCTCAAGACCGTTTGGGCCAAGTTTGGGCCCAATTGGAGCTCAATTGAAGGGTCCAACCTTGTGTTGATGCACACTGTTGAGTGTTGATGGGTGAACATTGATAGACCCTAATTGAATCGATTTCAACCATAATTGGTTAACCATTATGGGTCAATTGAATGACCAAGTGATCAAGCATAATCTTAATTGACTAAATCCATAAGTGGTCAACATAGATTTGACCATTTGAGGGCTTCAACATGGGTTGACATTATCGGTTGCACCTTTGAGCCTTGTTGAAGGACCAAGCGGCTGAGACCATGAGAGCCTCGCGGTCTCAAGACCGTGAGAGGGCTCGCGGTCTCAAGACCGTGAGGGGGCTCACGGTCTCAAGACCGAGAGGAGGCTCGCGGTCTCAAGACCGCGAAGGGCCTCGCGGTCCTGAGGTCAAAGAAGGGCAAACGGTCTTCATGACCCTCGCGGTCTCAACTCAAATTGGTCTTCGCGGTCTCAACTTTAATTTGAACCAATGGGAGGCTTCGCGGTCTTGAACCCTTGAAGAGGCTCGCGGTCTTGAAGCCTAAGGGGGCTCGCGGTCTTGGAGTTAGAAAGAGGCTCGCGGTCTTGGAGGGTCAAAGTGGGCAAACGGTCAACACTTTCAACCGATCTCAATTCAATTAATGATTAATGATTGGAATTAATCAATGTGACTCAAGGTTGACCACATTCAATCATTTGATGATGTAAATGGTTCAATGTTGCCCAAATCAAACCCTAATGATAATCTAGGATAGTAAGGGGTTATTTGACCAAGGTTTTTGACTATGATGATGATCACTGGGGTGAATTACCAATATACCCCTGAAGGGTCAATTGAGTTATACCTTGCTCATTTCAAACCCTAATTACATGAGAATGATGTTTTTAGTCATAATGACTCTATCTAACCTGATCTAGTCTAATGTTATCATCAACCATTAGTATGATGAAAGAGAGAGTACTCTAGAGAGAGAAAGTACCCTAGAGAGAGAAAGTAACTCTAATCACTTAATGGTGATGTTTTTGGCTATGTAAGCCTATGATGACTCAACCCAACCTGTTTTAGAGTGATGTTGACATCACCTAACCTTATGATGAGAGAGAAAGTACTTCTAGAGAGAGAAAGTACTTCTAGAGAGAGAAAGTACCCTTTTTAAATGGAAACTCAATTGAAGCATCCCCAATACACAGAAATGAGCATAATTAGGGTATGATCCACCTGTGTGAGATCATAGAAACCCTAATTATGATAAATGATGAACCTTTAACTAATCCAAGAGCATCAATGAAGATGTTACTCATACATGATGATGTTATGAGTTTAATTCACCTTGATGTGAATAGTAAACCCTAATTCAAGGGTAATGGCATGCTTTTGAGCAATAAACTCTATTTGAATAGAATTAAAGATTTAACTCTTATGACAAAAGTAGGAAGTACATTCCTTATTGTTGTATTACCTTTATCAGATGTATTAACCATGCATGTTCTGATATGAAGGTAATCATATCCAGGTATGGATGTTGATGTTATATTCATTAAAGGCATGTTGTTAGCCTTATGAATAAGTAATGTAATCTGATGCCTTGCCAGTGGCATCCTATGCTGATACTGGGCTATGAGAGCCATGAATACCATCAAGGTCATGCCTTAGAGATGACTTGTGATGAGGATAATGAGAAATGATGATTAATATGAGTGAGGCTTGTTACATTTAGTATTCTTCTTTTATAGCTGCTATGCTATTGTTATTGTTTGAAGGAACATGTATGCTGTTAAAGAATACTGAATGTACCTAACTAATCAAGAATAATGTAGAGCCCTGATCATAGATCCATCATTGTCAGAAATTAAGTGATGGTGAAACAGGTTTTCTTTAGGGAACTCCTGGAGCACATACTTTTGAGTATGTGGGGTACATGGATGTGTAGAACCTTACATCCTAGTGTAGGAAAGTGATGTAGATGTGTAATCCATCCATCCTTCACTATAGTTCCATACCGTATCAGTGGTAGGTAAACATGAAACCTCCTGATGACGAAGACAGCACAGATATCCGTATCAGTGGTAGGTAAATATGAAACCTCCTGATGACGAAGAGAGTACAGAACGCCACTGTGACTCTAGAATAGCGAAGGACCAGTTTACCCTGGTGAGCTATGATAGTAGAGACACGAGATGTCCTACAAGTGATCCTCTTACTGACTGAGGAAGGTGAAGGTCATGAGAATCCGGCTCTCTTAATGACCTATGTATGATACTGATGCGGCTTCTCAGCGATCAGTTGGAGTTTGAGTGGTAAGCCTCATCTCCACAGGGCATAATGTTGTTTGTAAAACATAATCAACCATGTAGTATAACTTGTTAGAGATGACTCCAAGTTAGTTGATTGATGTTACATTGCAATAATGTTGATATTCTCCATATCTCCTAAATTGTAGAGATCTTGTTATACCTGCAACTGTTATAGAATGCTTTGAAGGCTTTACTGCTTAAAATATTCTTTGATGTTATAATAAAGCTTCTGGCGAAGAGTTATAACTCTCGCTGGGACAATCATGTATAATTGTCTCACCCCGTAGGCTTCAACTTTTTAGGTGGACGTCGGAGACGAAGGAACCAACCTGCAGGTGACCAGTCTCAGCAGCAGCAGCACCAGGGGCAGAAGTAATCTCAGGTGGAGATTTGTCCTGCCATGTGGTGTAGTTAGAGTCAGTCCTATGTGTCCTCTGTACTCTCAGGTCTTGGAGTCTTGTGTTATGTGATCTTGAGATTTTGTATCTAGATGTATATAATTACTCAAGAAGTAATTATCCTGAGATGTAAACAGTTACCTCTCTTTATGAAAGGAGTTTTTATGGATACAAGTTCTTATCTCGAAAAGTTTTAATTTCCCGTGATTTTTGTCTTCCGCTGATTACCGATTCGCTTCCGCTAAGTTTTAATCGTGTTTATGTCATGGTTTGGAGATCAGAGCCCACACTGGGGTGCGGGGAGTAGCCCCACTACCCATGTTTTCATATCATGTAATGTAATCCATAGTTTGCAATATAGAGATTTTATGTTTTCAGTTCAACATGAAATGTTTCATGAATGCTTGTTTCCTGATCACCAACTTGTGTTATCTTTTATCTTTTATTATGAATTGTCTACATTTATACGATTAGATTCGAAACTCGTTTGTATGTTGGTTCTTGGTGCATGTATCCACCATGCATCTGTTTCGGTATCTAGGAGTGTCTTTCAAGAAGTGGAGTAAACTCACTCCCATCATTGTACTTTCATGCTATGAAATGGAATCAGTTGACGTATGAAAGTACAACCTTGATGAATCGAGGAACACACTTTGCTAAGGGAATGATGCAAAGTAGTTGACCATTCGTTCGGGGATGGTTGACTTTGCAACATTCCCGCACTTCTCGTAGTTAGTTCTCCGAAAGGAAACTAAGTCTACAAAGATACTAACTGACTAAACTCTTGTTGCAGGTTGTGTTTTATTTTGCATGTCTTGATCCATGTGTAGTGGCGGTGAAAACCGATCACACCCTAGTGACTCCTTATCATTGTTTAACTTCCTTAAATTTACTTGCTTGCTTTACTTTACATGTTCTTAGTTTAAAACAACCAAACCAAACTTTCAATCTAAGTACCTACTTTTAAGAGATTAAGTGAAGTTCTAACGTTTTTCATCTTGTTGTTCACAACAAGACCGTTGTCCCGTGGATTCGACCCTTAACTATACTACGATAAGACTTCCACGTATCTTAGCATACGTGGGTGGAGTTCTCAATCTAGTATAAGCAAGGCTAAACTTAAAGACTTACCATCTTTAGGATTTTTAGTTGGTGCACGCAATTCCATGTAAGTGGAAGCTCCATCACTTCCAGACCTGCCCGTGCCTCGTTCCATGTATCAAATGAAACCCTCAAGGGCTACATGATGCATCAACATGCATATAACCTTCAAGTTTAGGAGCACATGAATCATGATATCTGTGCCATCATGTCCAACATGAACCTATCCTGTGCACACCCTTATCCTACCTACCATCCCTACGAAGGAGGTGACTATGCATCCTATGCATATGATCACTTTTACCCAGCCCCTCCACCCTCTGCTTGCACTGGTACACCCTCTGCTGCTAGTGGATCTACCTCTGGAGAACTGCCTCTTCCTACTGGCCCTTTAGACACCCTGTTTTCTGGCCTTGGTACTTCTACTCCCTCTTTCCCTCAGGTCAATGAGCTCCATGCTCTTGGCATGTCTTGGGCTGAGCAGAATGCCCATTGGCCCGGTCGTGGTTTCGGTTCCTCTACTGATGAGGAGATGCTAGATCAGGAAGATGAGGAAGTTGTTTCTATTGATGAGGAGGCTTCTGAGGATGATGACGGTGATGGTGCTTCTGATGATGGCTTTGCTGGTGACTCTGGTGACAAAGGTGATGTTGCTGCTTCTTCAGACAGAAATGATGACTATGAGCCAGAGGCCTCGTATGCTGATGTTGATGATGTGGAAATAGATGGCCTAGATGTTTAGATTTTTTTAGCTTTTAGTCTAGATGTTGATCATATATATCTTTCTAGGATATTTTGTACTAAAAACATCTGGGCACATTTTCTAAGCTATACTATTTATCATCATGTTTTCATCATTTTGGCTTGTAGTTATTTCTGAGGACATGCTCTTTGAGTTATAATCTTAATCCTTTGTACACTTACTCTTTGATTTCTATATCTCATGAGTTGGTGCCATGTTTACCATATTTTGATTATAACTTAGATTGCTTGTTTCTCTCATCTCTGTTTGGTGTATGCTTTGAGATTGCATGTTGTGGATGTATGTTTGGTTGTGCTTGGAGAAGACCTGTTTCTATGCTCTTCTACCCCCTTCCTTTTTGATAATGTCGAAAGGGGGAGAGAAGTTCAATGTTTTGAAGCTCAACCATATTTCTTTTATTGTCTATGTGATCCTTTTCTTGTTCATTATATGCTTTATCATGTGACTTGGTAAAGGACCATATAGTATATATGTCATATTGTTTTGTGTAGATAAACTAACTATGCAGGTAAGAGTAAGCATAGATTAAGGGGGAGCAATTCACATTGTTCAAATCATGACCCCCCTACAATTCACAAGGAAAAGGTATAACTTTACATATCCTTTTTAATATGATTGAGGAATGGTTTGTCATTGTCAAGAAGGGGGAGAATGTTGACTTGAGAGTCATACATTTCCCATATTTTGATAATGACTTAATAATTCCATTCCTATGTATCTAATATGTTTGTTGAACATTGATTTCAGGCTTTAAGTACATGAAAAGGATCAAATTACACAAGCCCTAGCTTGTCCAAGTTCAAGTCAAAAGTAATGCAAGTGCGCGTTTTGGGAAATCACTCCAAATGACCTTATATTATTTTTGAAATCACTTGTATTGATGATATGACTTGTAACTAAGATGAGAAAAATCACAGACACTTAATTACAACATTTGATTACTCAAAACTCAATTTAGAAAATTTGTCACAGGCTGTTTATCGGTCGAGTTTCCAACTCGACCGATCCAGTGATGGATTTTCTAAAGATGACCAATCGGTCGAGTTGACACTCACAGAACTCGACCGATCGATCAACTAAGCAAAACTGATTTTGACTCATCGATCGAGTTTCCCAGAACAAACTCGACCAATAGTTTGAAAATTTGCTTTGTCACTTAGTGGATCAATAGAGTTTATTTATTAAAACTCAACTGAATTTACTATGCAGAAAATGCAAAAAAGTGATTATAAATGTTGGAGAGTTGTTTTGAGCGAGAATTGATCCGTTATAACTTGGAAAACAACTATATTTTACCTTAAGTGATCCCACACTCAAGGGAAGGGGCGGAATTAGGAAGGAGGGTGGTGGGTCTCTAGCCCCCCTCCCCCCCAAAAAATGATGAAATATAATTATGAAAATATAAAAAATACAAATAATAATTAGATATAGATATATACATGTTTCACAGTGTGTTTGACATAAAGAGTGACTAGCTGAAGTGGTACTTTATGTCTATAGTTTTGTAAATGGTGCATGTTTGAATCTCAGTGTGTGCATATTATATTTTTTATCCCCCCTTTAGGAAATCAGCCTCCCCTATTGTGTTTTTCTGGTTGTGCCCCTGAGTCAAGGGAACACCCCAACTATAAATATGACCCCTTCAGAGTTCATTCCAAGTTTTCTCATTCATGCTATTCTAAGTCCTTGCTATAGTTGAGTGTGTTGCAACTCCTTGAACCCCTTTCTCTCTCTCATTTACAAAGCATTTCATGATTATGAGTGAGTTAGGCCAATTGTAAGAGAGCTACCTTCATGTTCTTGTAAAGCTCTCATTCCATTCCATCTTCCCTACGCCCTTTTTCAAAGAGCAAATGTTGAAGCAATCTACTCTGAGTGAAGGTGAAGTTGGTGATGTTCTTCTTCAAGGTTGAAGAAGAGGTGAAGATCTTCACTAGGTGAAGGAGAAGGGCAAAGCCAAGATTCAATAAGAGTGGGCAAATCCCTTCAAGACCAAAGACTTGATGCAAGTGTGGGTAAGTCCTTGTTGAAGGCTGAAGACATCTTGATCAAGTGGGTAAGTCCTTGTGTAGGTGGAAGACTCTTGTCTTAAGTAGGTAAGTCCTTGGATGTATGATGGTCTCCTTGTATCTCTTATGAATGAATATAAGTATACACAAACTGCAAAGTCCTAGAGGTTGACCTCTCTAGGTAGTGGATTGACTCTCTCCTAGTTTGGAGAGTGGAACCACTCTAAACCACCTTGTCCAAGTGCATGTTTCAATTTCTTTCATACTCGCTATGATTTCTTAGTTAGGACTTCAAATTGCTTTTAAGCTATTGGTTTTGATTGATATAATTTAAAGGTCTAACTTATCTTGTGAGAATTTTGAAGCTCTATCACACCCCTTCTAGAGACCTAGATCTAAAAAATTAAATTATTATGTTTATATGAGTGTAGTGAGATATGCAATGTTGATTATAGAGCATATTGCCACATAATTTGTCATATGCATTAACCATTTTAATTAAGGAATAACTTTTATCCTTGTTTGGTCACATATAAAGAACCAAGCATCCTAATCTCATAATCATGGGAATAGGATTTCTAGAATCAAGATGCTAGGTCTGTGTTATAACCTGGTTTTTCATATGTATTTATGCATATTTATTTCAATGCAAATAAAGGATTATTAAGGATGCACTAGAAAGCTTGGTGTGTTTTAAAGGTATGGATTTAATATGTAAATCTTCCTTTGCAATGGTTTTCATGGAATTCACTATCTTCAATAATATAATAATAAATATGAGGAAAAAAAGAGAGAAAATCCAATAATAAAGTGAATTACCAAAAGTGATGGATAATTAGTATTTTACATATGGAATTATGTGGAATTCTCTAGAAAAGTGGTGTGAAAGGCCACTAATAGTTGGGTTTCATTTTCATTTGATTTGTAATAATAAAGGTAATCAAAGTAAAGAATATGAGAAAAGTAGAAAGATAAAAGAATTGATTTGATGCCTAAAATGTGCCTTTTAAGAGGAACTTGGATACTAAGAAAAGTATCTTTTATTTTTGAGTTTTGGCCTCAAACCTTTCCCATGATTAGATAAAGTCATTAAAGATTTTCCCTAATAATTTGGGATTAAAGGATTAACAGAATGAGAGATATGAGTTTAACAAATATACATAAAGTGGAAGGGAAAATAGAAATGTATTAATGTCACTTTATCCCTTTAATATAAGAACTATAACCAGACCCCTTTAATTAATCACTTGGCAAGACAACCACTAATCTGAGATCCAACAATGAATAGATCATCATCTACCTTGGGTCAAATAAGGAAATTGGGAACAATTAAATGAAAAATGATTTCATTTCCTCTCTCACTAATCCAAAAAATTTCTTGCAAACCTTTCCATTAGGATCAAAGAGTGATTCCAAATCGACCTATATCGGGTTTTGGCATCTTTGGGAAGTAACAAAGGTTTTCCCAAAATTGACGTTCACTTTAGCCATGGGCTATAAAAGGGGATAAGGCCCCTTTGTGAGATTAAAAATCCTCCACGAGTTTCTGCAAGATCTAGCATAGTCGCCCCTACCACAAATTTCATCTCAAGTACCCTCTTTCCTTTCTTGTTCTTCTTCTCTGTCTGTCAGAGCACCAACCCCCCTTTCTATCTGATCTTCCTACCTACAATCAAATACCGCCCGTCTTTGAATTTGAAAAAGACTAGCAGATAATATGGCTTGGAGTTAATGGTGCAGTTGACTGTTGAGCCGGCGTTGTGTTGCGAGTAAAAAAGCTCACAAGGTTGAAGATACCAATAAAGGAAAAGACCTCGTTATCGCCAAACTTAATACAATGAGGTAATGATAGTTTTATCCTTTAGTCCTTTTCACTTACACAGACCACACATGCATGACTCTCCTTGTTGACACAAACCAGTTGGCTCGGGGCCCAACCCCGTTGGTGTGGGTAACACCCGCCATACTGACGTATCCTTCCCAGATTGGCTAAAAATACAATTAATTTGTAAATAATGTAGTAATCAATTGGTAACTTGGTTTCAGACAAGTAATATATGAAAATTGATCAGAAAAATGTGAGAAATCCAATTAAAATATAGCCAATATCTAGTTCTACATCCAATCCAAAAGTGATTAAAGTTACCACCTTTAATGTGTTTCATATGTAAAAACCCTAATTTCTAGGTTTCAATGATCATAGTGTGTTTAATTGAGTCAATGTTCAAAGTATGATCTTTTGAAGTGGATTTAAGATCTCAATATACTTTGAATTATGAAAGTGTCTAAAGTTACTAGCCTTACAATAATAAAAGCATACAAATCCCTAATTCTCAAATTTAATGATATATCATGCTTAATTGGCTTAAATGGATAAAGTTGGGTCTTTTTAGATAAATAGACATCTTTAACCTAACTAGGGTTTAATGATGCATAAACCATAAAGTTTAGGGGTTGTAAGTTAAGAAGGCATTAAAAGTGATAATTAGGGTTTGGGAAGCCAAAACCCTACTATAACCCTAAATTGATCCTAAAACCCTAACTTGGATCCCAAAGTCAGTCATAATGTGAGTTTATGAACAAAATGGTGACACATGGGTATTATGCTTTAATTTTCGGGTAGTTTCTTGATTGGTTGTATTTTTTCCTTTTTGCTTGGACATCAAGTACTCTTGAGAAAGGCATGTGGTTATGCCTATGAATACTCGCCTTAAGCAACTTCCATAGTTTTCCGTACTGATTGCAGATAACTATTGGTTGTTTATTTAATTCCTGCAATCTATAAAGTCACTATGGATATCACATTTCAATATAACTTGCTCAGCTATCTTTGATGGATGTGATTGATACATGTGGGATGTAAGAAATGTCACTGTGGAGACGAATGATCAAGCTGAGATAAGAAGATCACCTCGGGCAAAGGCTTATGTAAGAAATATCACTGTAGTGATCAGTGATCTGGTCCAGATAAGAAGATCACCTCGAGAAAAGACCCATGTATGAAATGTCATTATGGTGATTGGTGATTGGGCCTGGGCCTAGGTATGATGTGTCCAATGTAGGGACTAAACCCTAGAGAAAGTGTTCCCCACATGAACACTCCAAATAGAGAGAGAGAGAGTGTGTGTGTGTCCCATAGAGATTAAGTTGAGAAGTTAGAAAGAAAATGCAAGTTCAATTTTGTAATCATATTTGTTTCTATGGCTAAATATGTTATTACACCTAGATGCAAATATTTTGTTTCCCCAACATACCGGTATAACATGTTATACTAACTGTGTTTTGTTTCACAGTGTTTTAGGTAAATGCTAAATACGAAGATGTCAAGATGTAATGATGGACATATGAACTTAATTGAAGACATTAAAGCTAACTTGTAAGGAGGATTAGATAGATACTTCTTCTCATATAGTTCTCATATGTACAGTTCTGATAATATAAATTCATGTAACTCCTTAGAGGAGCATTTTGTAAACAAATTCTAAAATATTAAAAATTATTTGGTATTTTATATTGTTTGGTAAAATCTAGATCCTTGGGAAAAGTTTAGATAATGTCTCTCATCTTTTTGGCCTTCCTTAATTGGGGGTTGCTAAAAAGTGACGTCGTTACAGTTTGGGTATGTTACAACACTCCACACCTTAAAGAGGATTTTATCCCCAAAATCCATCCATTCTTATACTACCAACCACTTCCTTCAACCCCATAAAAGGTCTAACCTAGTAATCTAAACTAGACAAAACTAAAGGTAATAGGGTTTCTTATGAATCTGTTAGTTGTGAATATTTTAGGGGTTTATGTAATTCATAGGCCATGCATCCAACTAAGAGTTCATACCCACCTAAGATTGAGTTTTAGGTCCTTGTGTTTCTAACCTACCAATCCTAAGGTTCACATCTTAAAACAAAAGATCATAGTGTACAAAATGGTAGGTCAACTAAACCTTTAAAAAATACCACATATTCCTACTCGCCTCTTCATAGCCAAAACAACTAATTATGGGGTTTCTCTATCAAGACTTCACACATCTCTTCACTGTGACATAGTTTAAGAAAGCCTTGATTAAATCCAAAAAACTTTTTTGGTACATATAGTATTACAAGGAAAAACTAATTTGATGTCAGAACTTTGCGATACAAAACTGAAGATAGGGCCCAAATTCTATGTGAGAAACCAAGTCACAATATCCATTAAGATATCCTTATCCTACTACCTCAACATTGTAGGAAGTGGTATCCCATAGGGAACTACTCACTTAATTCAAGAAAATAATTTGCATATAACCCCATGAATACAAATATGACCAGATAAAAGGGGTGCATTTATATTTTCTCAAATAGATGAGTACAAAAATATAATTTATGACAGAGGAGATAAAATCTAACTATTATAGAATTTCATTGTTTCAACTTAACATTGGGCCTTATAGGTAGAGTCTAAATTAAGAATCTAATTATGAGGATCATATTGTGGTGAGCAATCTTCTCATCCCAGAACTCATCCTTGCACTTGGTCCTAAGCAAAGTCCTCCATGAACTAACTCTAGGTGGGTTGAAAAACAACACCCAAGATAAAGGAAAACAAAAGGAAGTACATCAACGAATGTTGGGTATGCACACTGTAAAACAATTGGGCACAAATTAAAAAGAGGGAAGATTTGAAATAAATAGATGTCAATGATGAGATGTATAAAAGGGAAGAGTTTGTCAAAAATATTTAATATGTCTAAAAGATGAGGCAATTATTAACACGTATATGATTAATAAAATGTTTCTTGCCATACTCACATCAACATAATCACAAAGATAAATAGTTGCATGGTGATAATAAACAATGACTAGCATATATTAAAAAGTATGGTTGGAACCCATAAGTATTCCATACTGAAAGACAAGATGACTAAAACTTCATTGCCAAAATAAATATAGATATTTAAGGGGAATAAAACCCAGTGCATGGCAGGGGAATAAAACCTAGTGTCTAATATCATATGTTGTAGGGGAATAGGACCCAATTCATGATAGGGGAATAAAAGCCAACACTTATAAAATATGATAAGTGCCATGGGAATAAAACCCAATGCCTATATGGTGTCACTACTTCTAGTTATGACTAGTCATCCACACATGCAAATAGGGTAGGCAAGAATGTGATATAGTTCTTTTCATGCAAAGGATAAGAATATCAAGTTTAAATCAAATGAGGTTAATGAACCCAAATAATTATCAGAAGGTCATCAATATACAAATCTAAATAAAACATGAATATATTTACAAGGAAGAGTACTTTCACAAGATGACAAGATTTCCCACAATTTAGTCAATGCCTCATATGGGGAAAAGATATTTAGTCATGATATTATGCCCAAGTTAAAATAGAGTAGATGTACATACCTAGACTTGAGTATTAAGTCAGATATTGGATCCTCACCCTCCAAGTCTAAAGTCAAATCAACCTTCATATAGGATTAGGTCCATCAATTAGGGTTTAATTAAATGATATTCAAGTGAAACCCTAGAAATCCCACTCCATAGGCAAAACCCTAGGCCAATTCTTGTTTTATACCCATTATTGAGTTCATGATTTCTTAATGATATCTTGACTCAAAATCATAACTTTATTGCTCATGATGTTATATTTAGTTACCATTAAGATCATAAGTGAAAGAAAAACTAAAAAAATCCAAATCTTTGGCAAGAAACCCAATTGACACATGATTTAATCTTAGAGAGAGGGTCCACGGTTACTAATTATGGATGTGAGTCCCATATCTCAACCTTTTACTTTAAAACCTCTCTTTAATTATTAATGTAGTATTATGAATATTTAAAACCCTAAAAATCCAATCTTTAAAACTTGAGAATCAAACGATGAAAACCATACTAGAATCTAGATAAAATCCTCATGATTCTAAAACATAATTTTCTGAAAACTTTTGACTTCCTAGTAAAAAGTGATGAATTTTTAAAGTTATGACCAATAAAAAAAAATAAAAAAATCCCCGTAATCAAAGCATTAGTCTACATGGGATTGAGCCCACTCAAGTGTCCCAATCATCATTGGATTATTTACCCAGTCAACTACCAGCGAGGACTCAACAAAGTATTGGAAAAGAATACTTTGCCTCTGGGGAAAACAACATCAGATGAAGCGAGGGAGGGGTAGGAATGTAAGTTTACTCCTGTTTATCCTCTTGCTACCTCTCAAACACCATGGTCGTGGCCGGCGCAAAGCAGGTAGAGGTAGACTTTGGGAAAATCGCAAAAAGGACCAATCACCAGTTTTAACAGTCGGTTCGAGAGCGAGGGAGGTCCAGGGTACTTAATGCAAGGAGAAATTGGTTGAAGTAGTGAGACAATGAGCCGTAGAACCAAGAACATGTCCACCGAATTGAGTTCTTGGCGGTAGGTCATGAGGCCACATGGGAAAATTGATCGAGGGAAAAAACTAAGCAAGGTGCGATGGAACTAGAGGCATAAACATGTATTTATATAGTTAGGTTGTTAGGTTTATAGGGGTGGTAGCTTCAAGAAACTTGGGGTGAGAATTGGGCAAAATGTGTACTATGCGAACCAGATCCTGATCAAGGCATCATTAGATGTGGATTCTTGCTAGAAATTCAGTGGAAAAAGAATTTTGGAAAACCATTAATTAGAGAGGAAAATATTGATTAAGGAAATTTACTCACTAATCATGTCCAGACCCGTGTTTGTTTTAGGTAGGGAGATGAGCCCTGAGCCGCTTGATCTCATGGGTGCAGATCTTGGAAGACACCCCAACCATGCACTAGTACACCCATGGTGGGTTAGATAACATAATACTACGTGACATAATCATTTGCAAAATCATATCCATAAAGGAAACAAACCAAAGTGTAATGTATTCATTACTCTTTTCTTTAATAGTTAATTTCGATGAGCAAACAAAGTGCAAATAAGGTGAAAATTGGAAAGTAGATTAATTAGGGCTCAAGAATCCAAATCTGAAGTCAATTTTGTATTATGGAAAACTGAAATATGTGAAACAAACCACTTGAGGCAAATTATAATTTCCTTCATATTAATGCATTCATTTATTATGTATTAACCAATTTATATATGTAACTCTCTCTTAACTAGACCTAACTACATGAAAAATCTAAAAGAATAATTTTGACCTTAATTGCCTTAATTTGATAATTTTTCACAACTAATCCCAAGCTAGTGTATTTCTCTTATTTATTGTATAAAGGACTTAAATAATTGTGTTATTGGCTAAATCTCTTATATTTGAAAGTTATTAATATCCTAATGCACTCCAATCTAATAAAAGTTCAAATGTAAAGATTTAAATAAAAAGGAGTAAAAGGAAATAGTTTCCTAAATTAGAGTACATTACAACTCTCCTCCTCTTAAAGAGGATTTCATTCTCAGAATCCAGACGACCTAAATTTTAGGATTCATAAGTTATATATTGATTGGGGTTTCTTGTATTATGAGTTTAATTTCATTGATGCAACACTTCCTTAAAGATGTCATATACATCTACCCTAGATGGCCCATTTAGAAAGTCTACTCAGGTACCCTAGTTATTGCAGACATTTTAGTTTGATTAGTAGACCGAGAGTTAGGTAATGTGTTTTTAGTCCAACTAGTTTTCTAATAATTTTTTCTAAAGATCAAGACTTTTAAGACCCCTCCTAGAGAAGAATATTCTAAAACTCAACAAGTTTCTCTATATGGGTAGCATGCAGTATGACAATTATGTTCCCATAGATCTTTTCTAGGTCAAAGGTATCAGTTGACCTAACATGTTAGAGTTTTAGTCTTAAATGCTACTCAACCATCCACACCCTTACATAGTGGTGACTTGGTTTTGAAAGCATCAATGAATTCCAAAACTCTTCTTTTATGTCTGTAAGATAAATATGTATATATGTAAGTATTATTTGTCATTGAAAAATATGGGATAGAAATATGAAAATTGGCGTCAAAATCAATATGAAGCCTAGTCACCAACCATAACTTCCCAAACAACTATTTTATTTTATTCAGGTTTAAAGAAGTGTCTAAAACTTGCGATTGTCTCAAGATGATCCAGAAAACCTATCCTATACTTGTAACACTTGAGACCATATACTAATTTTCATATGTACCTTATAGATATTGCTTTCCTTATATACTCCAATGTGAACAATCATAAACTGGTTCACAATAAAGGTACTTGCATAGGAAAAGAACATAGTTGCATGTTACCTTCATGTACTGCCTGGGCGCCTCCAACATCTATAGCTTGTAGTGCAAAAGCTTGACTTGCGCATCTTTCAACAGGAGGTCCCCTATGATTATCAAGGTTGTTCCTGCAAAGGCTCGATCTTTACGTTTGAATATTTACAAAATAATATCAGAATTATAAACAATCTTTATAACAATCATGCTTGTACATCAGAGTTGCGAAAGCTTACAAATATGATTACAAGTTTGAGAAATATAATTTATTCCTATCTAGTCTTCAAAAGGAGGGAACAAAACCACACATAGACCCCATTGAAGGGAAAATAAGGGTCAACAAAGTTGGTACTAAATTCTTATATTGATCTATTTGCAAAATATAGATTCTAAGTATAATTCAAGGTAGTATAAAATCTAGGTAGGGAATATTTGGTGGACTAAAATTTCAAAGTAAAAATAACAATATTTCAATATTAGTATTTCAAGATCAAATTTTCACAAGCCTATGTAAAATAGTTCAAGATATCAAATTATCAAAATATTAGCAATGATCAACTTTTGAATATTAAGGTTGAGCACTATAATATAATTTCCTTCAAGGGAAACAATGCCTTATGTTCAATCATCTATGAAAGAACAACATTGAGCCTAATTACTATGTTAACCAGTCGACTGGGGGTTGACTAAACCATTACAACCTATGCATAGGGCAGCCAGACGTACCCTACCTCAAGTGAGACAAAGCTCTAAGGGGCCAAAGCCCAAAGGGACCAAAGTACAGGGAGTTAAAGCTCCAAATAGATAAAGTCAAGTGATATTTTAATATTCAATGCAATCAAATAGTAATCAATCTGAGGTGAACTTTCAAAGAGTCAGGAAAGGCTTCCAAAGTATAGGGTTCACCATTAAACATTGTACATGGAATTCAAGAGGGAAATTAATAACCCAATATAAAAATAAAGAATCTAGGACCTTTTCTCCAAGAAAGATTCCAAGATGTTTCACATTCACAATTCAATGAGCTTCAAGGTTTCAAGATCTAATAAGAGAAGGAATTCTATGTCATCATAGGGTTAATAGTTGTTCAAATTGACTTATCTAGGATTAAGATATTTTCCATAGTGGATTACTATTTCATATCCTATCCTTCATTATGATATTATATTTTCATCTAGGTTTCATACTCAAGTACATAACTATTTCTTTATTTTAGGTTTTGAAATGTTATTCCCTTGAATATAGTTCCATTTAGTTAATATAGTCAAGGATGTTTATTATATAAGACATGACTTATCAAATTATTTATGATAAGAATCTAGGGTTTTAGTCACACATATTTCAATTTACATACTAGTTATACATTCATACTTAGGTCTTCACTTTGTACATAAATATGCATATATATGAAGGATAATAAAATAGACTTGTATTGATGTCATCTAAAGTATATTTGTCAAGATAATGTGTTAACCACATGTATTTACAAGAGCACTCTCCTATACATATAAATATGTTTTCTTCTTTTACCCCTTTAATTCAAATGAGGTATGTATTGATAAACGTACTTCCTAATATTATCAAAATTATGTCAAAACTAGTGTTTCAAAATTTCAATAATGATAATATTTCTAAACTCAAAATTTTAACTATTAATACCTATACCTTTCACGAAATCATTGTTTGTCCATTAGGCATATATAAACATATGTATTCATATTAGGCTCCTATTGGTTTGGTGCAAGTCATAAGTTACACGGAACTCATTTTCTGAGAACTCAAGTTCAGTTTTTGGAACTTAAGTTCCGCTCAGTTATATGTGATTGGTTTGTCGTAAGTGTTAACATCAAAATTAAAAAAAGATATTGTTAATTTTTAGTAGTGGTGTAGCATGTTGCCCGCTTGTCTTCTACTTCGATGCAAATATTTTTTATAAAAATATTTTTTATTATGTGATATATAATAAGTAAAGATGCATAAAAAATATCATATTCGTGAATAACTATAATACTTTTTATCATAATAAAGTGGTTATGGTACGAATGTTGTTCCTTTAAAAATATTTTAATATTGTATAATTATAATTTGAATAAAAATATTATAGTTAAAATCACATCATAATAATTTTATTTTACTTTGTATGTACAAAATATTATATTAATATCTACATATATATTACGTGTTTGTAGATATAAGTCCCGGTTCATCATTGTTTAACAATATATAGTATTAATTTTCAGTAAATTTTGTACTCGAGATTATAGTTAATTGTCATTTTTCACATCATGTTTTTTAAACATTGAATTTTTTTTAGATTAATCATATTTTTTGTTACATGGTGAAGTTTGATTATTTTATAATGAATATATATTTTTTTACTTTATACACCACATTAGTAATGGTGGTTATAGTGTAAATTATTTTACATAGTGCAGTTATAATATATTGTCATATTATAATATAGTTTTGGCAGTAAATCATATTGACATGGCTAACATTTCTAGTCAAAAATATTTTACATATTTCATTTATGAGGATTGGAAAATATTTTGAATAAGAAATATTGTTAGTTGTTCCGGAACTCACGGAACTCAAGTTCCAACACTTCAAACCAATCATGAAAAACTGCTTATGGAACTCCACTTCATAAGTTTTCTGGACCAATTATGACAAACTAATCAGAGCCTTAATGTGACATATATTTACATAGTTGATTAACTATGCCAATCTATCACACTAGTAACATTCATATATATCTATTCTTCTATATGACATATATATAGACTATAGATGATATGTAGCTATATATTTGTTATAAGGCCAATATTAGTATCCTCTTACATGTACTATTAAGGTCATATTCATCGAATAAAAGGTCTGGTTATTGTATAACTAGGCGTACAAAACTAGTACACGATTATTAGAGCCTAACCTGTAGATGTTGGAGTTTATCCTGATCTTTGTATCTGATAAATGTCCAGATCCGGCCGGGGATCAAACCAATTCTAGATGTCCCCAATTTTTATAGAGGTGTCTCCTACTGACTTGGGCACCATTGGTCAATCATAGCTAACCAATGACCACGATCAGCGGGTGGTAGAGAACTTTGGTTATCCCAGCTGTAACAATGTCGAACAAGGATTCTAAACTTCAGACTCCAACAACAATGAGGAAGGAGATTCCTCCGAGGACCTCTGTTGGTTGTACGATAGTATCTGGATTGCTGGCTGATGCATATGGTGGTGTAGAGGGAGGGATGAAGAGGTGGCGGTGATTGATGTTACCGAACAGAGATGTCGACCACCTGTTGTTGTAGGCTTGTGGTGAAGCCTGGTGTAGTGGTGTGCTTCAAGCGGCAGGATGGGAGAGACTACTACAAAACGGACTTTGTGTTAGGGTTGCGGTCCCATATGCTGTCAGGGTTATGACCGTTGTATACATGTGGCATGGTCCTAACCCTTGCTCAAAGTCTTGGCCGGGACCCATTAGAATTGGCCCCTCAAAAATGGAGGGGGTAGATTACTGAGTGAAAATGAATGGCTAGGATTGTCACGGAAAAGGCTTTCACTAGGGCCTGGGTTTTTTCCAAATCTCTTCATTTAGACTAGAGTATTGACGCCTCGGTGGCTCCGTGGAGTTGAGAGGCGGTGCCCCTTCTCCCCCGCACAACAGTATCTCCTCTGTGTATGCCGGTAGAAAGCTTCAATCGTGCCTGAGAGGCCGTCCGCGCCGGCCAAACCGGAGCCTAAGACCCCTTCTCATGGCAAGATGACAC
The DNA here is from genome assembly GCA_963693085.1 of Alisma plantago-aquatica. Classification (NCBI taxonomy): domain Eukaryota; kingdom Viridiplantae; phylum Streptophyta; class Magnoliopsida; order Alismatales; family Alismataceae; genus Alisma; species Alisma plantago-aquatica. The sequence goes on from OY856412.1 coordinate 586,785,282, forward strand.
ATTTTCTTCGCACAGAACGTCACTCCTTTCTGGTGAATACAAGGTATGCCCTTTATCCACCCTTTCTCCATACATATCGGTGCTCTTCTCTATGCAATCTGACACGTAGTCCGCCTATTGTAGATTGAATCAAAGGTAGGATTTTTGATCTTGGTATTCCTCATATTCCTCTCGATTTCCTTTTATAGTCTTCTCCCACCATTCTAGCTAATACATTGTGATAGTCAATGGCCGCAGAATCGACCATAAGAAATCTTTATTTAATTACTTGTTCCGATCGCGATCAATTGAATTTGGTTGTTCTTGGATTGCGATTTAGATTATAATTCATGTGTACTTTACGGGTAGGAATGTGATTCTCGAGTTATACTGATAAAGGCGTATTTTTTTGAATACCAGCATGTGGAATCTGTTAGGTGTTTCCAAAAAACTATTATTAACTATGCACTAATACTTTAACTCTGACCGCGTAGGCTAGAGATATAGATGTTTATGGAACGTGGATTGCCAAGAGCACAAACTTCTTAAAGGCAATATGAGTAAACTATTATCTTACGGATGCGATTTGTTTGAACCAAGAAAAAAATCATGCAAGCTTTTCTGAATGCTTATTAGGCACGTTTATGTGGTAAAAGAACATGTTCACGGCAAGATACATAACTATAGAAATCGACCGTCAATAAGCACCCATGACACATGCTAAACGAGTGCTAACAACTAGGAGCAGCTAGACAACTCAATATTTATGATTGATTATTCACTGGATTTAGAACTTCATATTGGCATCATATTTGAATAAATAATAAGCATTGACTTTGTAGAAGAAAACATTTCATTCTAATTCCTTTCCCATGTGAATTTAAGAAAAGCTAATACCGAAGTAGCTAGTACTTTACCTGCTACCACTAATAGTTTATTTGTTTCTTACTTTTAGATATTACAAAAACACTAACAAAGACATGATACAACTTAATTTCATTTGGTGGGTCCGTCTCACTTAGGTAAGCTTTCACAATTTAGTTTATTAAAAATTATGTGTCATTTTGGCTCATGTTAATCTAAGGTGTTTGATTTTTGTTTGTTAACATTCATTCCTTTTTGAATTTGATGTTTCAAGCAAGATATGAACTCACTAATATCTAATTCTGAATTGTGATGATTTAGGCGAGATATGAGTTCACTAATATCCACTTTTGAATTGTGATGTTTAGGCGGGATTTGTGCTCACTGGTACACATCTATTAGGATGGACTAACAAATGGCTGCCACACCCTCTAGAATAGATGAGTTGGTTTCTTTATGTCCAAAAAAATCAAGCCAACGGGCCTACTCATCAATGCCAATGGGCCTACTTGTCAATTCCTTAATTGCCCGTAGGATTCTTGATACTGTAAACTACCTCCAATTATGGATTTTATCCATCTCCTTTGTTCTTGATCCTCCTTTGGCTACTCACCCAATAGCTCCTCTTTGATTCGTTGAAGTTGGGCATAGAGGAGAACTCCTTATCATTCAAAACATGCTAGTTCCAAGGGAGAGCCGACATGGAACCCATGTCTTTGATGGTGTTGTCCGCTCATCTTACAAGATTAGTCATTCAAAGGATGCTTAGTATACTAACATGCTTTAGTCTAGTCCACTTGAAAGAATCGTAGTAACTTTATTGATCATCTTGTTGTCCATGAATACGACTATGTACAACCTCTTTCCCAGTTACCGTGACACCCCTCACATTTACATCCTTCATTGTACTTGGGACTAACACATGACGTCTCCACCTGTGCCTTCTCTATGGTCGCCATGCATCCTACTTGTTTCCCCACCACTATCACACCATTAATGTTAATTTTTCACCCAACTACATCTGAGAAATAATAAAGATGTAATCTCCACTTCCGATGGAGAACTACCATACCATATGTAAGGAAACTAGTTATGTTGCCCCCAACTTCATCTACAACCAACGAGCATGCTCTATCTTCATTCTTCTGAATCTCGCCTAAATCTAAGGCATCTTATGATCATATGATGCTCAAAGAATACCCCCTATTAGGGAACGGAAGTTGAGCACTTAGCTCACTATAGACAACGTCATGTTTTGTAGTGTAATTGTTTTCCATGATAGAGAAATGCTCAACATATATGCCCTTTTAGGGGTGCTTCATCATTGTTATGTCGGTTCCATTCTTCTCAAGGTGGAAAGGCGACGTGGCGTTCCAGCAGAATGCCTTGTGACTAGGTCGTGTCACGACTAAGTGTTCCGTAGGTGACCCATTATTCTAATAATGTCAAACTTATACATGTATTTTTATATTAAGGTTTTCATGGGTCTTATTTTTTAAAATGTGTAATTTTTTTTACTAAACAGTCCTAAACCATCTATAGCAATAATCATAATAGTTTCTATCAAATACTAGATAAAAGTGCCACTATAAGAATAAATTAACACAAAGTATTCAAGTAACTACATGAATTCATTGAAACAACAACAATATGGCACATGCCTTGTAATCTTAACTAAGTAATTTAAATGAAAGAGATAAAATTTAAATAAGATAAGAGATGACAAAGTAATATCCACATCCCTCTTAATTCTTCCATACAACAACAAAATTTCACACATTCACACATCAGTAAGAGTTCGCACACCAATATTGATTTTAGTACTGAATTTGAAAGAAAAGTGGGGGAAAATAAGCAAGAAGCTAGATGAATTTTATATACAAAGATCAAACCATATTGGCATGAGAAAAATACTTGTTGGAGTGAAAGGGGTAAGTAGGACAACACAACTAGGTATCAATCAATACATAGAACAAACTCTATAGTAGGAGAAATGCTACAAAAGTGAAGAGAAGTTAAGAGGGAGGCAACAAAATATCAATCATACTTGCAATTTGAATGAAATTCGACCTATTGTTAAATCAAACTATTAGGTTTTAAAAAAGAAGAGAAAGAAAACAACTAACCGCAATTTAGTAGGCAGGAAATAATAGTATGCTGCTAGAGAGTCAAATTACCTGGAGAAGAGGAGAGGTGAGAAAAAAGAAGTGCAAGTCGATGTCATGACTTTCTCTAGAGTTGGTTCTCTTGGTATAGAAGGATTGTCTCAAAATGCTTAACATGTAAAATAGTATAACCATAATGTTGTACTTAATCATATTCTCTTGAATTCTTAACATGTGAAATAATACAACCAAAATGTGTATTTTATTTTGTTGATGATTGAGGGAACCACCCCCGTAGATAATTTATTTTGTGACCCCCACAAGGCAGTGTAAAACCTCGGGCCTAGATGCCCCAACACCAACTTTTGCCCATTTATCTACATGTATGTTTGTGTTAAAACATGTCTTTCTTTTTTTTCTAGTGATGTTTTGGATAAAGCGAGAACTGCTAATTCACGTTTGTGGTGCCTTGGAAGATTTTATTTTTTCTAACAATTCACCGATTTATTATTCATAGTTGGTGGATATCTCTCATCTTTGTCTTTAGTATTTAGTATTTAGTATTATTCGTAGTTGGTGGATTTTTTAGCTTTATTAAAAAGGTTATTATAGTATTGCAAAATATGGCTCTTAATATCATTAGGTTCAATCAGAACCCCATCCTCCATAACAAGTTTCCTGATGTGAGTGATTCCTTTGCCTTCTTGTTTTAATAGAGACAGAAAAATCTTAAATTCCTATCCCCTTCTCGAAGTCACCTAGACTTCTATTTGGGCAACAATTCTTCATTCAATTCATCTTCTTTAAGCTTCTTCCTCAAAAGATTTGCTTCAGTGATAAGATTAGGGTCTAAAGGAGATAACTCATCTCGTTCCTGAGCACAAAGAGCTTTAGCTTTCTAAACCTTAATATTGTCAAAGATATCACCATAAACAGACCGATTCCATGCTTTAAGTTTATGCTTAGCATTTGCAAGTCTCCTATAAACTTTGTACATAGTAAAGCCTTCAAAATCTTCAGTAGAGTTCTAAAGCCGAGCTAGATGCTGATGAAGAAGGAAAGGATCTAGCGAGAAGTCCACTGCATATCCTGCTAAACAAAATTCCCACCGTGATGCATTCTTAGTTGCTTCCGATTGAGACTACAAGATTTTTCCGTCTTTCACGTAGATCTATCTTTTTGAGCAGAGCTTCCTGTTTACCATTTTCCACGTTGAAAATCTCCTACCAGACTCTAGGTTTATGATCTTCAATGTTGATGTCAGGATTTTTCTTCATTGTCATTTTCAAATATCTATTGTTAGTTGTGGACATGTTCCTATGTGGTGATGTTTGAGCATTAGATGAGAGGAAATGAGGAAGATAGAGATGGTGCATGATAATGATATTGTTGTTTTGAGAGATTGTGGATGATATTATATAATAAGAATATATTTTTTGATAATGAGGAACCCCTCCCGGGATCGGCCACTATTGGACCCCACCCAACCAAGGGTAAACTCCGGAACCAACCACATACATGTGGTCACCGCGGCACGTTCAGTAACGTGGGTCTTTGTTGCACCCCGATGGTTACACAACCAGAGTCGAAATTGGGTCCCTTCATTGGGGATTGTCGAGCCGCACCGCTGGGCTACTCCCCTTTGTTACAATTTATATAATTCCCCTTCTTCATTCGAGAACAATGAATTTTTGTACAAGCTCTAAATTGTATTCATTCAAGCCATGATGTAAATAATAGGTATTCTATGACAGGTGCATATGATGAATTGCGAGCTATGATAGAGGATATGGACATGATGACACCATGAGCATCATCTTTCCCATCAGTTGAATTGTTCAATATCATCACTAGTAAGCATGATAATCAAAATTTTATAACTTGTAGGAAAAGCCCATTATGTTCAATTTTGATATCTCATATAACTTATTGCAATCTAACACAATGGGAAGGAAATGTTTAGGCATAGAAAACATATTTTCTTTGTCCCATTCTATTTTTAGTTATTTCTTCTATTTTCTGTAGACTGCTTACTAGTTTATGGTTATATCATAAAAATTATTTGCCAAGTTCTTTATGGAATTTTAATCCCATTATATAACTAGTCATTGAGTATATTATCCTTGGAAATGTGTTTAATTGATAGTACTATATGTAATATACTTCTCAATGTAATATACCCTGATACTGATAACGCCCTAAGAAATCTTGTAGCAAATTGTTTGACTTGCTAAAGGTGGTTTCTTTAATAGTTTATAGTATCTGGTAGTAAGAATGAAATCAAAATTAAACCTTAACAATTAGGACTAACAAAACTACACAAGGTAGAAATTAGCACTAACTACGCTAAAACAATTAACTAAGCAAAGGAAATTGAAACTAAAATAATCGACTAATTAAAACCTAACACTAGCAACTAAAAGAAAGAACTAATTACTCTAGAAAGATGTGGGGTGTATGAGAAAGGTGTTTCACCTCCCACTATCCCCATTCAACCACTAAACATGCTTTGGCGAAGTGCATATGGAGGAACATACATAGTTACTTATATGTTTCACTTAGGGATAGTGAAATGGATGAATAAAGGGGAAGAGGAAGAATCTAGCTAAGGTTCCTCTAGGGATACTGAAGGACACCTTCAGAGTTTGCTTCTTCCTGCCCGTGTAGGCCGTTGAGCCACCGGGCTCCCTGCTGCGCTCCGGCGTAGCCCGTATGTAACTGGTCTGACCAGTCTCTTCTCTGTGCCTACTGCCGCCTAGCTGAGGAACTAGGCGGTTGTGTTCTGCCTGTGCCTACATGTTTGTCTCTCTATCGGCATTTGTTGATCTATCTACCATGGCGTCTACACACGAGGATCTGCGCTGTCAAGTTACCACTGTGAAACTGGATGGGAGAAACTACCAGCACTGGGTGTGTTCCATGCAGATCTATGTTAAATCTCAAGGCAAACTGTCTCACTTGACGCGTGATCCACCACCTGTGCCTGCTGCAACTGTCGACTCCAAAGATGCTAAAGCCTATGATGACTGGGGGAAAGATGACTCTACTGTTATGACATGGATTCTGAATAGTAGTGAGACAAAAATTAGTGTCACTTTATTATACCTGCAGATAGCCAAGCAGATGTGGGATCAACTTGCTAGTACCTACTCACACAGCCAGAATCCAAAGAAAGTGTTTGATATCAACAAACATCTCAGTCGTCTGCATTTCTCGGGATCTGACCTTACTGACTATTTTTCTGCCTTCAAAGGACTTTGGGGGGAGTTGGAGGCCTACCATCCCTTGTCTACTGATTTGGCTACTATGCAACGTCAACGCCAGGAGTTGCAAGTAGTCCAGTTCCTATGTGGCTTACCTGACTCCTATGCTGGGGTTGTGGATCAAATTCTAGCCAGTGATCCACTACCTACTTTACAGAGTGCTTTTCAACGTCTACAACGCCTGCCTGCATCCTCATATGAGACATCTACTGATATTGGTGATTCTATTGCACTTGCTGCGATGTCGGGTCGTAGTCGTGGCCGTGGACGCGACCGTTCTCACGACACTCATCTCCCCTTGAGCCAACGCGGTCATTCTCACGACACTCAAAATGTTGTTGCTAGATCTAGTGCTGAAGCCGAATTCAGGGCCATGGCCCATACTGCCTGTGAACTTCTGTGGGTGCAATCTCTTCTGAAAGACTTCGGCGTTGAGTCTTCTTCTGCTATCGTGATGCACTGTGATAATAAAGTTGGTATTTTTATTGCCAACAATCTTGTATATCATGAGCACACAAAACATATTGAGGCTGACTGTCACTTCATTAGGGAAACTATTCTATCTGGCATAATCTGCACTCCTTTCACCCGCTCTAAAGATCAGGTTGCTGACATATTTACCAAACTACGGGCGAGGAAGTACTTCTGTTCTCTGGTGGACAAGTTGGGCATGATTGCCATCTATGCTCCAACTTGAGGGGGAGTGTTAATATATGTCTTTATTTACTGTTCTGCTATTTTACATTTATATATGGACCTCATTGTAAATGTTCAACTAATATAAATATAAGGGTACACACATTGTGTAACCCTAAGCTCTCCATTTCCCTAATTTATCTCAAGGGTAAAGTGGTAAAAGGGGTAGTGGGAAGAATTAGGGTTAGGTGGGTAGTATGGCCTCGGTGCTCACCAAGGTCGTGGTGAGTACTTCTAGGAAGATATGAATTAATTCAGGAAATTTGAAAAAGAGGATGAAAATAAAATCATTTGAAATTCGATGAATGCCAACTAATTTAATTAGAGGGAAGAGAGGATTTAATTGTTGTACTAATGAGAGGTAGGAGGCACATTAAACATTTTGTATTGGAGGGAGGAGAAAGATGTTGATGGAATGAGGGGGGAGAGAAAGGGGAGTAAGAGAAAGAAGTGTCAGTGGAAGAGGGGAAAGAGAAGGTGTTTCATTATAATAGGAGAACTGAAAAAGGGAGCAAAATGTAATAGAGGGAGGGTGAGGAAAGGGGTAATAGGATAAAGGAGGGGAAAAGATATTGTGGTGGAGAAAGGTTGGAGGAGAAATAAGAGAAGAGTAAAGGAATAGAAGAGAAAGAGATCATCACATGGGAGGAACAAAAATTGGGTAGGGAGAATGTAAATCAGAAAGACGACAGTGTTGCTGGCTGCCGAGGAGATGACGGGAGAGGAGAGTAGAGATTAGGGCAGGAGTTAGGGGAAGAGATGTATCATGGGGGTAGGGGAGAGAAGAGGGTCAGGGTATTAGGTCATAGGGGTTTAGATCGGGGGACGGTTTTGGAAAGAATTTTTTTGCGTTAGCTTACGATTAGTTGATCGTACATCAACTGTGACTTCGGATTGTGTCCAACACGCGCCCGGGCTGTGTCTGGGTAGTGTTCAAGCCCATAAAGCATTAAAAAACACCGGACCCGTCAGATCTTTGTCATGTGTCCACATCATGTCCAACCGTGTCCATTGCGTGCCCGTGGCCAACACAACTCAGACACGACCATGACACCTACCGGGAAGTGTCCGTGCTTCCTAGATGCTCACAGACTAGGAGATCTTAAATCATGAGCTAGTGCTACAATTCATAGATTTATATGTTTTTCACTAGTTGTTTTCCCATCCTAAATTGTATATCAAAGTCCATTGTATGCTATAAAGTGGTTTAAGGTGATGGTTTCCATCATTTTTTCTTCATTATGGCTTATTTCTGATTGGATTATTTTCTAAATACTTTTCAAGTAACAGACCATTAGTTGCCTTATGGATCTATATTTGGTGTGTTGAAGTGGGCATATAGAAATTTTTAGGTATTGCATGCTCTGTACTAGTGGCCTTCCACTCTTTCTACAATCTCACTCGTCTTTAAGGATTTAGCAGGATATGTATCACTTGATTATGAAAAGAAATAAGTATCCGAGCTACTATGCTCTGAACTACAGTCTCACACATTTCCCCCCATTGCTAGGACATACTAAGTTAGGAAATGTAGTAACCTTTTTCTTAATGTAATGAAATATGCATACAATCAATCATGGAAAGTCGTCTTTGATTCTGACTTCAAGTCTGTCTAGGTTGGTCCCGATTTATGAGGTAGCGGAGGTTGCAACAAAAAAATTATATTTTTTTTCTGATTTGATTATGGATTGATATTTCTTGCATAAACGTGATCTTTACTTTGATGAGCCTCTTGCTTTAGTTTCTACTCCAACTTAACTTGCTAGTAAAAGAGTATGTTGTCTCCCTTGCAAATGTCATTTCCTTAAATCATCCAAAATTCCAAAGGGCACGACTTTTTAGTCCCCATATGTAATTATGCTTCCCCTAATCATGAAGATCATGATCATTGTTGCCAAATCTATATTTTTATTTTTTATATGGTAAAACTTAAAAGTTTCTCATGTATATCAAAACTGATAATGAAACCAAACTTGATGAGCTGTGACAAGTTTTCTTGGTGCCCTTCAGTGCCGAATTCCTTAGGAGAGATTTTTTATGAGATGCATGCTGTTGACTTTATATTCTTCAAAAAATGACATCCTATAGATTTAGCTTATTAGATAGGGCTATCAAGAGTTTTAACATGCTTGTTATTTAGTGTATAGAACTGTACTATGTTACAAATATCAAAGTTATTTTGTATTTTCTCATTTTCTCTACCAAAGTTGAAGTGATTTGTCTGTTTGGTTGGGCAACATTGCAGGGTGACTTGGTTTGGGAGTTCTCTATCAGATCCAAGATGTAAGAGATTGTTTCATGTCCTGATTTCAAAACGAATTCATGAGCTTCTGTTGGAGCAGTATTGTTCATGAAGTTATAAAACCTTCATAAGGACATGCAGAGAGAAATGTTAATTTGTTGGCTGAATTGCAGGGGAATGAAGCATACAGAAAGGTTGCTAGACAGATCAATGTAATGTAAATTTGGTGGCTGAATTACAGAACATGATGCATAAAAAAGGATTGCAAGAGATCTTATTAAGAAAGCCATGCAGATGCTGATTTTAATTCGGTTGCAGCAGACAATGATGCTTCAAGCAACCTACAATGTCCTTTTGACGAACAAAGAGTGGATTACTGATTGAAGTTGAAATTCATAGCCCGTTTTGTTTGCATGGAAAGTGCTCAAACACATGCAACAGTATTTAGTATCTGTCAGTCATTGTCCATCAAATTTCTTTGTTCTTTGAGCTGCTTGACGATATGAGTGGAACGTATCATATGTGGTTGACAATATTGTTGTGTGCGTGAATGGTGTATATTGATGCATCTTTTTGGGTTAGCACTTTTTCTTCTTTTGGGTTGCACTTTTTTCAGTTATCATTTGTATTTGTGCGACTATTGCATGTAACAAACAAAAGGGCTCCTCCCTTATGTAAACAATCCTTATATTGAGTGAATAAAGATTAACGTTTTCGACTATCGTGTGTTCCAGGTTGGAACGTCGTCTACAATAATATCATGAGAAATAATTTTCAATCTGATTTAGCTTATATATTATAATATTATATGATTGTCTTGTTCACGTCTCTTGCTCCACTATAGGGAGAAGTAGAACCCTTACAACAACTGTCTTTCTATCTTAATATTTTATCCAAGTACAGCTTTTGTGTTAGGGTGTCCACCCTGACACAATGATTTGGGCGAGGGGATTTTGGATAAGGTGGTTTGTGCAAGGGTTGTTTAATGTGTTAGGGTGCCCACTCTTACACATGTGGTTTGTGTTAGGGGTATTGTCCTGCCAAATTGTCCGTTTTGTAGTAGTAGGAGCCGCTGATGAGGGCGGCAATGATCTGTGAATTTGTGGTAATAGGGCGGCGGTGACTGGGATTTGGAGGAGCTGATGGCGGCTGTGTTGTCTGGCGGCAGCGACCTGCAGCTCGGTGGTTGCAGACTGTGGAGCAGCAGATCAGATGATGGATTAAAGGAGTGCAGGTGTTGAAGCCATGTCACGACGGAATGACCATAGCGCGGCCCACTGCTAATCTCGGCAAAGACAAAGGTAAGGTTTGGAGAAGGTCCGAAGGCCTGAGAAAGAAGGAAGGGCCAGCGACGGTGATCTGCAGCTTGATTGCAGTATCTGATAAAGCTGTTCTCAACCCTTCGTAGAGTCCACGGTAGATGGCAGCAAGCTTCAGACCAGTAGCAGGGTCGAGGCCGATTTAGAGGCAGCTCCAGGTGCTACGGAGTTGCTAGAGCCTGAAGGAATGTCCATAGAGCATCCTTCAGTCTGATTGGATTTGAAGTAGCTTCATGTGTCACCATGGGAACAAGTTACAGAGAGGTCAGCCCACCGTACAAGACCTCGGTGACAGAAGCATAGTCAGGGGTCCATACTGGAGATCAAGGATCAAGAAGATGAGGATCCAGGGGGTCTAGCTAGCTCTTTGCAATGTTGGGACATAGACTTATCTTGCAGCCATTATTGTCACCGGCGATCTGTAGATATGCAGACAGCGCCGTGGTTGAAGATGAGCGAAAGAGGCAGAGCGATCATCTGAGAGAAAGGTAAGCGGTGGCTCTGGTTTGCAGGTTGAGGGGGGCTGTCTATATGGGTCTTGGTTTGCAGGTTTTCATCCCGAGGTCGAGGCAACGCCCCAGGTTTGTTCTGGGGAGGCGTAGAGTTTAGGTAACGGCTCAGCACTCAGCAGCCGTTTCATCAGCAAGCTGCTGTTCCTTAATGGCTGCGGCCGTTTTGGGTTTTCTCTGCCTCATATTAATCGGCTAGCGCTTTCTGGGGTGAACGCCGATCCTAGGGGAGCAAGACCGCGATAACGAGAGGCTGAGAGGGTGGTAGGAGGCTCATCGTCTCCCCTCTGTAACTGCAGCCTTGATGCAGTGGTATGGTTAGAGAAGCCGAGAAGGTAGGGGACGGGTTGTTTGACCAATAATTAGGGTCCTATTAATTCACTTTTCTTTGGGCGTTTGGTTTTCAGGATCCAACTGGATTTGCAGATTTTGAAAAATGCTGTAAAGTAGTAGTTTACGTTTGGTTCTTATGTACTTTATCGACAGAATTATTTTGGAACAGCAGCAAAGCAAATGGCTAAAGAAAACAAGACCGCGTGGGTACTCTCTTCACACCGAAAATTCGGACTTGTCATCGGGCGATAAAAGCGGGCGCACGTTGTGCGGTTAGTGCTGGCAGTTTTGAAAGAGAGAAAAAAACACTGCATGTCAAGGGCTAGAAGGCTGCGCAAGCAGCTGGAGGATGGCGTCCGTCACATCTGAAATTGAATCATTTATCCGGCACCTCCTGTATACGCGAAAATGCAGAAGTTGTCAGATTTTTACCCTCCCGCTAAGCAAACATAATTTTTACTCAGCTGGATTACAAAATCCAATCCAATCCGTCTAGATCCAATAAAACAAACATGCCCATAATCTATATCTCCTGATTTCTTTGTTATTTTGACTTGCACTTTTGACCACATCTTGATTTGGCATTCATCTAAATTACAAAGATGCTAACTCTCATAACCATGATCCCAATGTGGCAAGTAGATTTCATTTTCATAATTGACCCAACTATTAATATCTAAATTTAATAATACAGTTTTATGTGATACTAAAGCCAAGAAATGCTAATGGGTTTAATTATTCAATTGTGGGTCCTAAGTGGGATGAACATATCAAAATGAGGAACATTGCACTTGGGTGCTCAATTTCTAGGATGATTCCTAAAATGAATTTTGAATGGAAGGTTTAGCAAAGAGGTTTTTAATTTGAAAGGATTATGAACGATAGATCCAAATAAATTAAGCACCAAAATTCGATATGTTACAGTTCCCCGAGGGTGATGTGGCAGTTGTGTTGGCACTTGGCGTTGCTGAAGATGGGGGCATTTTGGTCGAATATGCCCATGCTAACCTCAGTGGTGGCAAGTAGGATTCCAATTGCCATTCTAGGTTGTACACTTTCCTGGAGGACGGTGTCAATGGAAACAATTACACCTAGAAGGTTTCTGTTCATCACTATTATGCTTGCGCTTGTTCATGATCTCATTATGTGTCGAGGCCTAAAAACCTGGGTAGGTCTCAACATCTAAGGATTTATCAACCCTTTGCTAGAAGGTGAGGGGGAGTTGTGGGACTAGGGCACATCCCACATGATATGGAGTCCTTGCAAAAACATGTCGGCCCTTCGATCCTCACTTAACCCAACAACATTACATTCAAGTAGTAGGAATTTTTACACATATGAGGGAACATATAATAAACCTTGCTTTAGAATGTAGAATTCAACTTCTTTCTTCTTAAAGTAGTAGTGCAGATGTATTTCCTACAGAATAGTGCCAAAAATTGTTCCCAGGTCAATGTGGAGATATCACGAGTACGTGTGATCCTGTTCCACCAAACACACGCTGGTCCATCCAGCACATAAGAGGAAAACCTGACCTTCTAGTGAGGAGGACATGTTGTACCATCAAAAGTCTGCTCTTTAGCTAAGACCCAGTCATCAACTTTATCGACCATCTCTAGTTCTCATTCACCCTTGAAGTAGGGTGGCTGCATTTTCATAAAATCAGTCACTGTGTACTCCTTGGGCTTATTAGACACAATACAGATGTTCAATGTAATATCCCTGACCCGGGTTATACTTAACCCTAGGTGTTTTGATTAAGAAAGATGATTAAATTCTTAATCTCATCTTGTGAAAAGTAATTAGGCCTCAAGAGGAACCTATGTTGCAATTCTAGTCCTTTTGAACATTGTTGAAATCAATGTTTTGCTTGTTTTGGACTAAAGTGCAAATTACCCAAGTTGAGGGGTTTAAGTGCAAATTGTGCATGATAATATGTTCCTCATGTGTTGAAGCATCATGAGAGTGAAAATGATGCTGAGGTGTGGCTTATGGAAGCCTGAATACCAAGAAAGAGCTGATAAAGCAATGTATGTGCATGAAAATCTAGTTTTGGTGTAATGTGCAATTTACCCAAAACCTAGGTGCAATATGTAAATTACCACTTCAATAAGATCCCTAATGTTTCTTGGCATCATGTGGAGCAAAGAAAATGAGAGGGGAGCCTCATTTGAATTAAGTTGGAGGAGAGAGAATCTTGATATTAAAATAATCAAGATTTAATCCTAATTGAAACCCTAATTCGATTTAGGGCAAAAATAAATGTATTAATTAAAAGGCCTTCAACCAAAATTAAAATGGTTGGATTCAGATGTGTGTGTACATCCTTGAGCCTTGCAAGGACCACGAAAATATCCAAGGGAGTGGATAACTCACACACAATTTTATAAGATAAAGAAATATCCACTCACATATGGATATTAATATAATATGATTTGAGGTGCTTGTTTTGCTTTTCTTTAAATCATGGATAATTGAGAGGAATAAGACGCAAACAAGATAGCCTCGTCCCTAAGGAAGTTGAGGGGGAAGAGGCGGCCATATTTTTGGGATTAAATGGATTTTTACAAAGTATATTCTCTCTCATTGAATTTTTATAAAAGGACCTTTTACAAGCCAAATGAAAGGCTTTTTCGACCCCACTTCTTCTCCTTGATTGGGAAACAACCAAGGGTGCTTGGGAGGGTCAGGAGGACGACCCCCAACCTGTTGGTAAGGTTCTTTATCCATTTCACCTTGATTCCATGGTGGAAATCAAAAATAAATTATGGATTTCTTCCTATTTCGATCTCCTCTTCAATTCTAACCATTCCTTTTCACTCAAACCTTGAGGAAGAGCCTTGGAATGGTGAAAGGAGTTGCATACACCATTTTTGCCATGATCTTGGAACTTTGGAGATCAATTGGAGGCGGGTTTTATAACTTGAACCCTTGATTTTGTTATTGTATTCAATTCCTTATCAAATAATGATAATTTCTACATTTACAATAATTGATTTGGTTGATGGATGCAATCACCATGGAAACCACAGCAGGTTTCGTGAGTTTAGAGGTTGAAAATGATAAGCACACACCTCTACAAATATCCAAGGCAAACGGTCTTGATTGAGTTGCTCAAACGGTTTCCCAAACCGTTTCAAACCGTTTAGAAGCAAACGGTTTCACCAAACCGCATGAGACCAAACGGTTTCAGACCGTTTGGTGATGTTGACCAGGGTTGACCGTTTGGAGATCTATTGAAAATGATCTAGGTTAATGACCTATCAATTATGATTGGTTAGTTCCAATTGGTTCATGAGTTGAAGGGCAATCAATCACCAAAACCCTAATAGGGTTAAGTGCTGATTTCCAAGTTGATTGAGTTTGAAATTTGGGTTGATTGACCCAAACGGTTTGAAGACCATTTGGGGATCACCCAAACGGTCTCAAGACCGTTTGGGGGTCACCCAAGACCGTTTGGAGGTCTAGGGTTGAGTATGGTTAAGCAATTGAAGATCCAAAGATACTAAGTTGGAGTGTAAACAATTACTAATTTGGTGATCAATCCAATGATCCAAACCCTAATTGGTTGACTTGGATTTTGACGTTGACATGGGAAAATGGTCTCAAGATCGTTTAGAGGTCATCCAAACGACCTCAAGACCGTTTGGGGTCAGTTCATGTTCAATTTGGATGATGGTTCAATGGTTTTTAAGTAATTGATCTTACATTGATTAATGTTGGAGACTGATCAATTCCAAACCCTAATTCAATTAATTCAAACCCTAATGGATGATGAATTGAGGGTCAAATCAATTGAATTTTGACCTATTTAACTCAATTGAAATATGAGGATAGGTCCAATTGATGATTGGTTCCATGAATTCAACGATTGAAGGAATCAACATTGGAAACCCTAATTCAATTTGATTGGTTGAGACCATATTTGGTCCATGCAGTTTTGAGGAGGTTTGGACCAAACGGTCTCAAGACCGTTTGGGGCCAAACGTTCTCAAGACTGTTTGGGAGCAAACGATCCCAAACTAGTTGAGCCCATGCGGTTTCAAAAAGTTGCTTTAGCAAACAATTTCAAGTATTTGCTTTAGCAAACAGTTTCAAGTACTTGCTTTAGCAAACGGTCTCAAGCACCACCTTTACCAAACGGTTTCAAACCGTTTGAACTTTGAAAAGACCAAGACCGTTTGGGGCTCAAGTAGTCAAAGTTGATTGAGGATTCAATTGGTTAATCCACTTGGACACCTATTGTAATTGAAGATTCAATTGGTCAATTCAATTGGATACTTTATGTAATTGGGGTCCAATGTGATTGAATCTCTTGAGAATTAAGATGATGAATGATTCATTGATCCAATGATGATTAGTAATGATAATCAATGAAGGTACAAAGGTTGAAACCCTAATAGTACCTAAGTGATTAGTGCCAATTAAGGGGTGAAACCCTAAATGCTTATAGGATCAATGACTTGGTACAATGATGATTAGTAATGATCCAATGATGATTAGTAATGATGATCAATGAAGGTACAAAGGTTGAAACCCTAATAGTACCTAAGTGATTAGTGCCAATTAAGGGGTGAAACCCTAAATGCTTATAGGATCAATGACTTGGTACACTATGTTAATCATAGTTGTATGTACTTGATTGAAGGGTTGATTTGACCTAATCAAGTTGAGAGGATGAAAGAATGGAATTCATACATGAATATGATTCATGTGGTGATTAAGGGTCTGATCCTTAAGTAAAGAGATCATGAAACCCTATTCATGAATACAAACCCTAATTGACATGGTTATTGATTTCTAACCCTAATTGAGGGCAATTCTAAATGTAACCCTAATCCAGGGTGAGGATGTAACCCTACTTCAGGGTAATGATATGTATAACTCTAATTTAGGGTAATGAGATACAAAACCCCAAATTGGATGAATAGTGAATATCTAATTATGGATAATTGAATGAAATCCTAATGGAGATGAATAGTAGACCCCAAATTATGGGTGACTTTAGTGGAAATCCTAATTAAGGATAATTCCATATGAAACCCTAGTTGAGGGTGATTCCATGTGAAATCCTATTCTAGGGTTATGTCATAAGAAACCCTAAGTTAGAATGATGTATAAGGAACATTGATGTGGTGATGTGATGTGAGAATCAAATTTAGGGTGATGTTATATAATGACATGTGTAACCCTAGTTGAGGGTGATTCCATGAGAAACCCTGAATAAGAACTAACATCACATGATGTTCTGATGTTATGTTGTGATGATAGGCCCTAAGAAGGGTGAAGGAATATGAGACTCTAATGTGAAGTCATAATGCATAAAGCCCTAATCCTGGGCAATATGACAATGAACCATAATCCTAATTTTAAGTAAGGGTATAAAGAAACCCTAATGATGAGATAGAAGAAATGGCCTTATAAAGGTGAAACATTTCATGTGGTTGATTATAAGCAACCTTATTGTAAGCAATGTCTTTAGCATAAGACAAGTCCATATCATTAAAGATAGTTGGACAATTCTAATGTGTGGCCTATGCATTATATGCTAAAGGTGAGAGTTTAGTGATGGAATGTATTAAGAAGGGAATACCTTAATACAAGATAAGTTGGCTAACTCAAGAGAGTCTGAAATGATGAGAAGAGTGACATATCAAGATATGATAGTTATCACATTCAGCACTACAGGGTTTATATACCTTGATACACTCCAAATCCAATATAATTGGGTAAGAAACATATGAAGTGTGTTATGCAACTATTGCAATGAAATGTAATGAGTTGTTGCACTTTGATGAGTGTTAATTAATGTAACTTGAGAATGGGGTTAAGCCCAAATGATGGGTATGATATAGACATACCATGATAAGGATGAGAAATGAACTCATACCTTGAATTGATGATCATTAATGCTATATGATGAAAGTAATGTTCTTGAATAATCAAATATGATACCTTTGAATGCCCCAAAGGTATGGAATAATGAATTGAGGGTTGGATAGATTATATGATCATGAAACCCTAATTAATGAGAAATGGGGAACCCTAACCCTAATTTGGGTAAAGGGAATGATAAGCCCTATTTGATAGTAAACCCTAATTCCTAGGAAAGGAATAATGGTGTTACTATTGTATCACATGATGTGATGAATGACTTGTATGACTTTATCATGTCTAATAACCATGCAGGTATTATGCGATGATGAACATAGCCAGGTTTGAGCTGTGACATTTATATTAAATGTTGTTTGGCCTTATGTGCCCTAATGTTGTTGTTGCTTAATAAAAGTAACAATGTGCATGGATTTTATGAGTCATATGAGTAAGTTGTTACCTAGAAAGAGGTGACAAGATATTTTGTGACATCCTCGGATTTTGGCTTCTCCAAACCCTATTGGGAATGAGAGGTCATAATCCGAGAACATCATCCAATCATATCAGAAAGCGACGCGGAAGCATAATACGCATACATGAACATTCAACTATGATGCATACACCATAACATTCTCAACATTCAACATATTTATATTACAACATGAATTAAATTTACATATTGAAAGAAGATTTACAAGTCTAATAACATGTATGCTAATAGGATCTTAACACAATAGGTACAACCTGGACAACTGCTCACTTCCCTTCTTTTATCCCACGCTATCTCTGAACCTAAAACATACGTGAAACAACGAATCAACACACAAGGTGTTGTGCACGTGGGTAGAAAGATACATACTAATATGTTTGCATAATTGAAATAACTTGAGAAAGAAAGAGTAAAAGAAAACATTATTTAAAGCAATAATCAGGTAAACATTCCTTTTATTACATTCACTTTGATGCGGTTTTACTACACATACTTGCACTTGACTTACATCTAGTGTGGGCAATATAATATCATCATACATCTAACATGGGCCAAGGAATCATACATCCATGTTAGGCAACATACATCCACACCAGGCTATGTGCACTAGTAGCTACAACCCATCATACTCATTTATGTTCTATTATATTTGGCGAAGTATAACTCATACTAGTTCAACCAAGCAATCATATCCAAATACGAGCATTCAAGATATTGCATATCATAGGCAACCAGAAAACTAGTCTTATACTTAGTAAATCCCACGTACCTGAGTTTAGAGATTTCTAACTTATCCTTGATCATCTAGAAGTTTGGTCAGCATCTGATTAATAACAAAACCACATACTATCATTAGATTCTTATCATCTTAACCATAGGCATGTTCATTAGGGTTTATATTATCTCATTAGGATATTCTAATATTTACTTGCATTATTGTCTTATATTTATCTTACTGATGTCATTTTCCAGATTATGATTCATTATCTGAATATTAGGTTCCATATCCTTTTTGAGCACATAATAACCCTAGTTTATATATACATTATTCAAGTTAGGGTTACAACCCATGTATTAAGGGTCATCTTCATATAACATGAATTCTATGCATATAACTGATCTCATATTTATATATTATATTCCAGTTACAGATATGAGGGTTTTCTGTAAATCTCATCATTTATTGAGCATGTATGCATTTAATACATTATTTTTAGTGTTATTAGCCCTAATTAGCCATATTAATAAAATTATATGGTTTCGTACATCAACATGACCATATCTAACATCATATGCATTCTATACATAATTATGGACTTACTGATATTTTTCCATGATTTAGTGATCATTTTCTATTTATAATTTATTAAATAAGAATTACATATCTTACATGATATCACTGCGATTAATGCATCAAAAGCCTGATATTATAGTTCCATCTTGTTCTATGAAATTTTTCTGAGAATTTTGGTATTTTATTTACCTTTTTCTGACATACGAGCTAATTATTATGAATTTTGTAAGATCTAAACATTCTTGAAGAAATTACCTTTTTAGGCCAATCGGCCGCTGACACGTGGCCATTTGGGGCTGGCGTGGCTCCTTTTGTCAGTGAATCACGTGAACTGGGAGGTCTTGCTGGGTTTGGCTTGATTTTCTGGCGAACCAGATCCGATCCTCTCTTCTTTGCTCACGAATCGGGACCTCCATCTTGCGTACAATCCCACACGACTCAGATCTTGCACCCTTCGTCGCTTCAAGGATCTCGGCGCCGCCGCTTGGCTTCGCCGGTCTGCCGCTCCTCACTGGGCGTGAGCATCGCCAGGTCAGATTCCAGTGAGCCACCAACTGAGCCTCCATTGTGCTCCCTTGCGCAGGCCACCACCTTGTTGTGCACCTCCGGAGAGCATGAAACCTCGCTGGGGTGCTCCTAGATAGCTCCATTAGCTACACACGGTCCTTCCTGATCTTCTTTGTAGCACGATCTATAGGTTTCGGCTTCAGATCTCATTCTCTGTGAGGTCACTGTCGCCTGCGTCATGAGCTCCAGCGACGAGATCCACCCCCATCGCCTCCTCCTCGTCATAATCCACTGCTTCGAGAAGCTTCGAGCTCCATCCCTCTGCGTCGCCGACCTGGTGCCTCGGCGCCAGAGTCTTCCCTCCGTGCCAGGTTAGCACGTCGTCGCCTGCATCCTTGTTGTGCGCCGCCAACCCAGTGCCTCCATTCAGGGTGGCTTCTCTTGATCACCGCGGGTCGCAAGAGGGTCTGCTCGAGGTTCTCCGTTAAGGTCTCAACCTAGACCTACAGGTTATAGGTGTCGGTGTCCAGGCCTCACCATCTTCTGCCACAAGCAAGATCGTAGGTGGTTTCTGAGGTTGAAGAGGGTTCTTGGTTTCAATGGGGAGGGTCAAAGTGGTGCTCCCCTGGTCCGCCTACCCTACTGTACAAGAGTGGAGAAATGACAAGATGAGAGGGGTTACTTCACTCCCCACAAGACTGTAACCCCTACTGCATTTGTTGCTCTGATCCGAGAGGTACAGTGGCTCTGAGGGAAACGGAGGTGAAAGACAAAGTCTTCACCATCCGATCTAATCCTGGGACTAGGAAGGACCCGTCGAAAGAAAAGGAGGATGCGTGACAGGGTTATATACCCCTCACCTAAGTCATATCATGATATTTGGAACCCATATCATTCAACCATGCTTAAAACATTGAATCAATATTCAAGCCTCTATATCTCTCAAACGGTTAATCAAAAAGCCATATAATTTGAAGTATTAGTTCTCCAACACGTAATCTAAATCTTGTTCAAGTTTGACATCCAAAGTCCAACATTTGTTTATTAATTTATTTCCTCAATTAAATAATTGTATAAACCTTGCATACGATTCGACTATTCATTGAATCTTAATAAAATGAGTTCAACCTACATCATCTGACAAATTGAAACCTCAAGGTCCATCATTTAACCATTCTATTCCATGTATGTCAACAATGATATTTTGTATATCAAGTTCCAAAATTCAGGGCCATCACATTCACCCCACCTAATATGGAATTTCGTCCTCGAAATTCAACTAATCTCATCCTTAAGAGGCTATTTAGGAATTAAACTGCATATACATCATCATTGCTTAGGTTCTAAGACCACCATAGTTGCATGCACTCTAAGTTGTCATCTTAGGGTCTAGAGATTCTTGGGTGTGTCCACCCCACCTGATATATATGTGGAAGCATCACTTAAAGTCTTAGCCATAACATGGCATTATGATATCTTAGGATTACATCACCCCTAAGGATACAGTTTTGTTCATACTTTTAAAGTTCAAGAGAAATTGGTTTATATGTCACAGTATTCAGATCATTTAAATCTAACATCATTAACATCTTACAATGATTTCAGCATTAAAGGAGATTTATCTTCATCCCTGATATTAGAATTTTTCTTCTTAAGAAGGGCTTGCGTAACATGCTTGACCATTAATGTTTCACCCTATGGTGTGATATTCATACCCAACTTAGAAGCATACATTGAGAAGGATCAAGGTTACAAACTATATTTCTGATCATATATCCTATGATCCAAAAATATATTTATATCAAGTTCATGAGTTCAAATTTTTTTTTGTCTTGCATGTATTATGTAAGGGAAAAAGAGAATATACTAAGTTTATCCCATGATCTCAACATCATATATTTCGTATTTCATATGAAGGGGAAGAGAATATTTTATCATGATTTCAATCTTGGGTGCTACATGTATGATATAGGGGGAAAAATATAGAATAGGTCAAGCTTATGCGAGTGACTCCTCATATATAGATCATCTATATAGCTCAAGTGAGGTTTCTATCATCGTACATTAAGAAAGAGAATAAGAAGGGAGAACATGTATTTTGAGTATCTTTTGCACAAAGCATCATACTCTCATAACTAGAGTTCATATATTACCTCACTTGCAACTAATGATGAGATTCACAAAATATGTCACTCTAGTTAGGACCTAACTCAGCCAAAGGATTGACTTTATCATATGGGTCATCTACCCATCCTTTTCTTTTACCCAATTCTCACATATAGATTTGAATCATGCATAAGGACTCAACTCAACACTCAAGAGTAATCTAGTGTAGGACATTTGTTTTAACACATATCTCATATATTGGAGGCTAGGTCCTATGACCTTCTCCCTGTGGGTCTTACTCTCTCTAGAGTTCACCACATATATCATCCTACCACTAGATATCCTCCTTGTATAAGAGCTTGAGGCTCATGCACACTCATCTCTATCTTAACTTAGCTTATCTTAAGTAGGAAAAGGGAATGTACTTTCATCATCAAGATTTTGCTTAAATTCTCCAAAATTGGATTCAACAAGTATACAACTTAAACCTTTATAAGGAAACTTATAGCATCAGAGATCAAACTTAGATAAGATTTCACATGCTTATTTCAACTATCCAGGCTCTAGACATCTAATCTAGACTACTCTCTCCTCTAGACTGATGTCACTCCCTTTCACTTAGGTTACATGAACACTAACTACTCTCCAGTGTGAGGGACACATTTTTATATTTACATATATATAATAAAATATTATATAGTTTCTCTCTGAGAAAGAAGGCGTCAGAGAAAACTGTCGAGGTGCGAGCCGATTGGGAAACAAAACCAAACCAGCAAACTCGAGTGTCCCCCACACAGTAGATAGTCCAGTGCCATGTCACCTAGTGAAATGGTGAGAACATGGTGTAGATTAGTGTAGCTACCCATTACATATGAGCTCTATATGGAAAGGGTTTCTCACACTTGTCTAAACCTAGTTATCGAACATCTAGGTTCTAACTTAGAGGCTAAGTCAAACCTTATTCCTATAGAACAACTTACTAAGTTTCTAGGGTTTAAAGTGAAAGGTTAGACTTAGTTTTTATGTTTCCTGGTGAGCAATTATTAGGTGTAGCTATTGTTCATGCTCTGATACCAACTGTGACGTCCTCGGATTTTGGCTTCTCCAAACCCTATTGGGAATGAGAGGTCATAATCTGAGAACATCATCCAATCATATCAGAAAGAGATGCGGAAGCATAATACACATACATGAACATTCAACTATGATGCATACACCATAACATTCTCAACATTCAACATATTTATATTACAACATGAATTAAATTTACATATTGAAAGAAGATTTACAAGTCTAATAACATGTATGCTAACAGGATCTTAACACAATAGGTACAACCTGGACAACTGCTCACTTCCCTTCTTTTATCCCACGCTATCTCTGAACCTAAAACATACGTGAAACAATGAATCAACACACAAGGTGTTGTGCACGTGGGTAGAAAGATACATACTAATATGTTTGCATAATTGAAATAACTTGAGAAAGAAAGAGTAAAAGAAAACATTATTTAAAGCAATAATCAGGTAAACATTCCTTTTATTACATTCACTTTGATGCGGTTGTACTACACATACTTGCACTTGACTTACATCTAGTATGGGCAATATAGTATCATCATACATCTAACATGGGCCAAGGAATCATACATCATGTTAGGCAACATACATCCACACCAGGCTATGTGCTCTAGTAGCTACAACCCATCATACTCATTTATGTTCTATTATATTTGGCCAAGTATAACTCATACTAGTTCAACCAAGCAATCATATCCAAATACGAGCATTCAAGATATTGCATATCATAGGCAACCAGAAAACTAGTCTTATACTTAGTAAATCCCACGTACCTGAGTTCAGAGATTTCTAACTTATCCTTGATCATCTAGAAGTTTGGTTAGCACCAGATTAATAACAAAACCACATACTATCATCAGATTCTTATCATCTTAACCATAGGTGTGTTCATTAGGGTTTATATTATCTCATTAGGATATTCTAACGTTTACTTGCATTATTGTCTTATATTTATCTTACTGATGTCATTTTCCAGATTATGATTCATTATCTGAATATTAGGTTCCATATCCTTTTTGAGCACATAATAACCCTAGTTTATATATACATTATTCAAGTTAGGGTTACAATCCATGTATTAAGGGTCATCTTCATATAACATGAATTCTATGCATATAACTGATCTCAGATTTATATATTATATTCCAGTTACAGATATGAGGGTTTTCTGTAATCTCATCATTTATTGAGCATGTATGCATTTAATACATTATTTTTAGTGTTATTAGCCCTAATTAGCCATATTAATCAAATTATATGGTTTCGTACATCAACATGACCATATCTAACATCATATGCATTCTATACATAATTATGGACTTACTGATATTTTTCCATGATTTAGTGTCATCATTTTCTATTTATAATTTATTAAATAAGAATTACATATCTTACATGATATCACTGCAATTAATGCATCAAAAGCATAATATTATAGTTCCATCTTGTTCTATGAAATTTTTTGAGAATTTTGGTATTTTATTTACCTTTTTCTGACATACGAGCTAATTATTATGAATTTTGTAAGATCTAAACATTCTTGAAGAAATTACCTTTTTAGGCCAATCGGCGCTGACACGTGGCCATTTGGGGGCTGGCGTGGCTCCTTTTGTCAGTGAATCACGTGAACTGGAAGGTCTTGCTGGGTTTGGCTCAATTTTCTGGCGAACCAGATCGTATCCTCTCTTCTTTGCTCACGAATTGGGACCTCCATCTTGTGTACAATCCCACGCGACTCAGATCTTGCGCCCGTCGCCGCTTCAAGGATCTCAACGCCGTCGCTTGGCTTCGCCGGTCTGCCGCTCCTCACTAGGTGTGAGCATCGCCAGGTCATATTCCAGTGAGCCACCAACTAAGCCTCCATTGTTCTCCCTTGCGCAGGCCGCCACCTTGTTGTGCACCTCCGGCAAGCATGAAACCTCGATGGGGTGCTCCTAGATAGCTCCATTAGCTACGCACGGTCCTTCCTGATCTTATTTGTAGCACGATCTCTAGGTTTCGGCTTCATATCTCATTCTCTATGAGGTCACTGTCGCCTGCGTCACGAGCTCCAGCGACGAGATCCACCCCCATCGCCTCCTCCTCGTCACAACCCACTGCTTCGAGGATCTTCGAGCTCCATCCCTCTGCGTCACCGACCTGATGCCTCGGTGCCAGAGTCTTCCCTCCGTGCCAGGTTAGAACGTCATCGCTTGCATCCTTGCTGTGAGCCGCCAACCCAGTGCCTCCATTTAGGGTGGCTTCTCTTGATCACCGCGGGTCGCAAGAGAGTCTGCTCGAGGTTCTCCGTTAAGGTCTCAACCTAGACCTACAGGTTATAGGTGTCGGTGTCCAGGCCTCACCATCTTCTGCCACAAGCAAGATCGTAGGTGGTTTCTGAGGTTGAAGAGGGTTCTTGGTTTCAATGGGGAGGGTCAAAGTGGTGCTCCCCTGGTCCGCCTACCCTACAGTACAAGAGTGGAGAAACGGCAAGATGAGAGGGGTTACTTCACTCCCCACAAGACTGTAACCCCTACTACATTTGTTGCTCTGATCCGAGAGGTACGGTGGCTCCGAGGAAAACGGAGGTGAAAGACAAAGTCTTCACCATCTGATCTAATCCTGGGACTGGGAAGGACCCACCGAAAGAAAAGGAGGATGCGTGACAGGGTTATATACCCCTCACCTAAGTCATATCATGATATTTGGAACCCATATCATTCAACCATGCTTAAAACATTGAATCAATATTCAAGCCTCTATATCTCTCAAACGGTTAATCAAAAAGCCATATAATTTGAAGTATTAGTTCTCCAACACGTAATCTAACTCTTGTTCAAGTTTGACATCCAAAGTCCAACATTTGTTTATTAATTTATTTCCTCAATTAAATAATTGTATAAACCTTACATACGATTCAACTATTCATTGAATCTTAATAAAATGAGTTCAACCTACATCATTTGAAAAATTGAAACCTCAAGGTCCATCATTTAACCATTCTATTCCATGTATGTCAACAATGATATTTTGTATATCAAGTTCCAAAATTCAGGGCCATCACATATTTCATGGCCTTGTGAGCTAGGTGTGATAACAGTCATACAAGTAGTACATATGAGTCATATGAGTCATATGAACATAGCCAGGTGTGAGCTTGTGTAACAAGTATCCTGAATGCTTTAATCAGATGACCTGAAGGTGATAGTTACCTAATAAACGGTAATAATGCTCAATGATGAGTTAAGGGTTTGAATACCCAGAACCATATGATTATGGTGATGAGAATGTGAAGGGATGAGAATTCCCAATATTTAAATGAGGGACTGAGTTCCCAAGGTCTTTGAAAGACTGATAAGTATTTGATGAAAGTAGTACATGTATCTTTATAACATTGTTGTAATAAGTCTTGTTTGAGAACTTGGCTGATGCTAAAAGAATATGAAAATGTACTTAATTAATCAAGTGAAATCTTTTCATGTAGAGCCCTGACCATAGATCCATCATCGTCAGGAATAGGTGATGGTGAAACGGGTGCCCGCGGCTAAACCCGGAACACATGTTTTGAATATGTGGGGGTGAATGGGTGAAAAATATCCTTACGTCCGGTGAAGAGATTTAAGGGAAGGTAAACATCAAATGTGGCAACACATCCCACTATCACACAGACAACGAGGTGTTACGCGAAAATGTGCAGAAATCACCATAACCACAGATTACCAAAACACAGGTTAATTAAAACCGATAGCGGAAAACGGATAAACTGAGAAATCATTACATTCAAGTCCTCATCCTGCAGAAAAACATGTTATATAAATACATACAAGCCTTGATACGTGTCCACAGCTTACACGGTCAGCTGTCAAGCCATCACATGAGTTCATCACCTGTTATATATACATAAGGCCCACATCCGGCCAGCAGCAGGATATACAGAGGATAAACAACTATGCATCGTGAAACAATGTCAAAACACCTCCAAGGACCTGAGAGTACATGGATGACTCTAGACTCTACTGCAAAACACCAAAATAGCAACATATCCATCTCTTGCCTTCTACTGCTCGTCTTGCTGCTCGGCCGCAACTCCGCGACCACCACCACGTCTAGCTCGAACACCTAAAAACCAATGGGGTGAGACAATTGAACATTGTCCCAGCAAGAAACATAACTGCCAGCCGAAACTATAAAACCAGAAGGATAAAGCAGCATCAGTAGATAACCAGTAAAATGTAGAATAATAACAGTCTACATAGCAAGGCTATTCATACCATCATGCTTACCAGATATGCAGAATGCATATAACCAATTACCTCTTTTTGGAACATGATTGACAAGATAAGATATATTTCCACATAACATGAGGAACATATAAATAACTGCAAGATATAACAAGATTAACTATACAAGAAAGTCCTCAACCAATGTTCCATGTTTTGCTTTAAGCAACAAATACTATACGGCTGGATTACGCATTATTATGCCCTGAGGAAGTGAACCGTACTATTCAAATCCAACCAATGGCTGCGAAACCCAGAGCCGGTGCCATACAAGGTCACATGGAAGAGCCGGACTCCACGACCTCCCACCTCGTAGTCAGTGCACGAGTACAACACAAGTAGGACCGCAATCTCATGCTGAAGTGGTCTTAGCCACAGGGTCAGGCTACCCTCTGCCTAGCCCGCCTCGGTACATGTATCGGCACTAGTGAAACTGAGCCACAGGCCTGTTCACCGTGCTCTGAGCCATGAACGCATTCATGCTTCCATATCACATATCCTGAGCCATGGGCCTGTTCACCATGCTCTATACATATCCCGAGTCTGCAACCGTAGCTGCACTCAAATCCTCACTATTTTAGGCTAGGAGAAACCTCACATATTCAATAATATGCGCTCCGGGTTAACCCGAAGGAGAACCCGTTTCACCATCACCAACTTCTGACGATGATGGATCTATGACCAGGGCAACTACATGATATATTTCACTGTGATTAATTAGTATCTTTTACATGGATTGCAAGATTCAACCAAGTTATATAACATGCAAACTATAACAATAAATATAAAACTCAACATTATGCTTCTATTGTAATCACATCATCCTGATCCATCACAAGGATCCAACATCACATGTTGTCACTTGGCCTCTTGCCAATCATCCAGATCCATCTCAAGGATCAGCACATACCATGGGATCTCAATCCCTCATCATATACTGTCACTGCCTCTCAAGGCTTACATCATCATCATGGGATAGCAATCCAACACATCATACATGTGATTTCATCATTAAGAGTAACTTATCAAAACAATGTTACTCATCACACATATATATACCTCATAGCCTTTTACTTGGCTATGCATCACCTACATGGTTAGTGTACACAATAATCATAGGCTTAACAGAAAAACCATGCTATCGGTATAAGGTGACATTAATGATTATATACTTATCAATCATGCCTTAACTTGTGAACATGAGCTTAGGTTTCATCACCAGCAAACCATATTACATGCTTACCATTTGTTTAGCATTATACAAATAATCAAGATGATTACATCCAGGTGTATAGTCATGCTAAGTTACATGGACAAGCTTTAACATAACAATTACCATAAAGTATATCAAGGATCACCAACGTGCTCACAAGAACATTATCCACCATATCGGTTTTCCATGAGAAGCAAGACCCTTACTAAAAGTACCCTCCACCCTCACCACAAGTGCTATCAGGCAGGGCACCCTCATCTAGAGGTGATATCGGGCAACACAGAAACCAACCCATCCATGTAATTAAGTGTAACAGACAACGTATGCCGTGCACACCTGCAACGCTGCGTCGTGTACGAGAATAATGGCCAAGGGCCTGCCGTGCAGCTAGGTGTGACGGGCGACAGGGTGTCGCGCAATGCCCGTTAGGGCTGTCGGCCGACACACCCAGAGCTTAGTGTGACGCCCATCACAGGTCTACTAGCAACGCCAACCTCACAACACAACAACCCCAAACTACATCTAAGACAGGTGTGTATCGGACCAGGTATTCCACAAGAGGTATCGTCCAGAGGGTGTAGCTCAACCAACCAACAAGGGACCTATCGTCCAGCTATCCCACTAAGGCCTATCGGCCGTCACAAGGCAAGGTGGTGTGTGACGCCCATCATAGAGACCAGGGTATCGTCCATCACCAACATAGCATATCATCCAAGGGTCTAGGTCAAGAGGGTTGTAGGGCAGCACCTCCCCAATCTCATAACGACCAAGGTGCAACCCACAAGATCGTCACAAGGTCAGGAACCAAGGTATCGTTCACCTCACTCACAACATAACGTCCAAGATCAGACCAAGGGAAAGATATCAGGCAACTCTAACAGAGCTCACAACTACCATAAAGCTCACCCTTCAAGTCTAAGGTGAGAGGAGGGTGTTGCTCAAGCTACTAGATCATAAGCTCACCTCTCAACTTAAATGAGAGAGGAGTGTTGCTCATGATTCTAGAACTCAAGCTCACTCCTCAAGACCTAGGAGAGAAGAGAGTATTGCTCACCAAGAAACCCTAGATCTTAGGTTCGGCCAACATGAAGCAACTAAGCAAGAAACAAAGCTAGCAACATATAAGAACATGAAAGAAGGTAGTATAGTTAGGGTTAGGAGTTATGCAACCCGCCTTAAGCAAGCTCCAAGCTCCTAGCACCAAGGAAGAAGAAAGCTCCAAGGTAGATCGGCCACCAAGCTAGCTCCTCCAAGGGTGTCGTTCACCAAGTTGCCAAGGAGAAGGGTATCGTGCACCAAGGTAGAGGAGAAACCAAGAGACTAAAGGATCCCTAGCAAGAGGAAAAGAATGCATATATAGAAGGGGATGGAGGAGAAAACAAGGTAGATCCAAGCAAGGTTTCACCCACCTAGGGACACTTGTCCTAGTGCACGAGCCACCACTCTAGCAAGCCCTAAACACATGTCCAAGGTCATTACTACATGCAAGCATCAAGCACCAAGTGTCCACTAGTGGTGACACAAACAAGGTCAAAGATTGGTCAAAGGCTCTTGGGCGACACACTTGGGCGACACTGCCCTAGTCAATACAGCCACCTCCTGGCCGATACAAGGGTCCAACAAGACAAGGCAAGGCTCAACAAAGCCCAATAAGGTCAACCAAGCACAAAGGGACTCAAGCAACGCACCCAAACCATCATCTCTACACTAGAGGAAGCAAGGAGAGGGAGGAACACCTCACAAGGTGGCAAACTTGCCCACAAACCCTGGACTTGGGTTAATTGCAAGTAGCACCTCCAACTCTCAACAAAGCACAACCAAACCCTAATCACCATCAAAGGTGATTAGCAAGCAACAAAGCATCAGGGTTAAGCAAAGCAAATAGGATAAACCCTAAATGAAGGTTAGGGTCCTTACATCAAACCTCTCAATCCTTCATGTGTCAGGATGAATATATCATTAATCTCCCGATGATTGGGATAGATATTGTACACATCTCCCCATAATACTTATGTCGGGTCGATGAAGATAAACAACAAATCTCTCGATTGCCGATGAGAGTGCAGTTGACACTGTAACTCTATAGCGAAGTTCCAGTATACCCTGGAAAGCTATCTTGAGCAGTTAACACAGTCCTGCTTGTTGTCCCACACTAACCGGGATGTGAGAGGTCATGGGAGTCCGGCTCTTCCATTGACCTATGTATGGTACCGATTTTGACTTCGCAGTGGTCGGTTGGAGTATGAGCGGTATACCTCATCTCCTCAGGGCATACATGTGTTTGTAAAATGAAATCAGCCGTATAGCATGTTTGCTTAAGGATTGAATACAGAAATTCATTGGCTGATGTTACATTTCTGTTATATATCAGTAGTTCATTGATGTTATTCATATCTTTCATTACAGGTAGATAGATGAACTATGATTCTACCATGTGTAGATGCAATGTTCTCCTTGGAAAAGGAGATTACTTCAGTCTGTTCATACAATGATTTACCTGTTGTTGATTATATAATAATCCTTCTGCTCAGTTTATTTTAATAAACTGCTATAACAATGTTTTGGCGGAGAGTTATATCTTCTGCTGGGACAATTTACAATTGTCTCACCCCCGTGGGATCCAACTTTTTAGGTGGACGCGGACAAAGAAGCATAAATCCTAATGCAGGGAATGAACAACAACAGTAACAGCAGGGACAGTAGTGAGATCTCAGGTGGAGATACTGTCTGTCAAGTTATGTAGTTAGAAAGTCCTATGTGTCGTCTCTGTACTCTCAGGTCTTCAGAGTTTTTAGTCAATGTTTTAATGAATCAATCTGAGGTTTTTGCTTGATGCCTCGAGATTCGTATGTTGTCTATATATGATGTTTATAAGGCAGCTAATGATGTAGTCTCTGAAAAGAGATGGTACAGGTTATGTACGTTTGAACCAGAATGTAAATGTTATACAATGGTTCTTGATGGAAAAGATTTCCTATGTGTGGATCTCTTTGCAAAAAGTTTTAACTTTTAGTGATTTTTGGTAATCCGCTGCAAATAATTCGCTTCCGCTTAAGTTAATCTTGTTTTTGTGAGTTGGATGCCACAAATTAGTGGTATCAGAGCTCTAGGTTCGCTGAGTCTACAGAGACATAGGACTAAGGCAGTAGAGTCTGTTCTGGTGTCATCCAGTGTATATGATAGTGTCTTCTGCTCGTATAAGAGAAGAAGAACTTAAAGATGACTGGGTCACATGAGGAGGTTGCTGCTAAGAATAGCAATGTTGCACCAGGAAAAGGTGCATGGGAACAGGCAAGAGAGAGACAATTTCCTGAGAATCCCCTAGCTGATCCAACTATAATAAGAAAATCCTTCTTTAAGTGTTACTGTTGGAGAATTTAGGGCAACAATAATGAATATAGTGGATCAAGCATTGGCAGTGTAACCTAGATTACCAGTCTCAATGATGAGGTTTTAGATATCAACAGGATTTGTAATCAGCATCTGTAGGTTGAAGAAAAAGGAAATGTTGAATTTCTGGACTTAAATTGAGTCCGTGCTCAACCTTAGCCTGTTGAATCAATCTTTGAGGCAGAGTTAGCCTGAGGCAGTGAATAATTCATGAATTATGACAAGTTAGACAGGATAATGTCATTCAAATATGTCATCTTATGAATTCCTGGATTAACTGAGAAAGGAAATGATTGACCTTTCCTTGCTTAGTCCTATGAGGACTTATGTTTTGCATAGGAAAACATTACAAATGTTTTATGTTGTTCTTACCTCTTTAAGAAAAGATGAGGTATAGAAGAGATGCCTAGATAAAATCCAGGGATGTTAAACCTTATGCTTGTGATAATATGAAAAGAAGGAATATGATAGCATACAAAGTGCATACCACTTAATCGTAGTATTTATATACCCTGGCCAGGTATACAACTATTGATGATAAAGTGGGTATGGAAACTCTTAGATTGTTGTCTTTTTGATTGCTCTGATCAAGTAGTCATTCTGAGACAATCTAATGAGTATCATGAAATCAGAAATATGGAATGAATAAATGTGTCATATCCTATGCATAAGAAAGAGAGTCTGAGATAATCTCATATGAGCATGTTGTATGAGGAACTAAAAGTGCACTCCTCATAAGATAAGAATAAGAATAAGGGAGATGAACCCTGTTCAATAATACTGCCAGCATAATAAAGATCTTTCCCATAATGAGAAAATGGGAAATGTGATGAGATCATGAGATGATCATAAACATGCTAGATAATAATAAAGAAAGGGATAATGACATGCAATCGTCCTTATAAATTCCTATGCTAAAAGCAAGGAACCTAGGATGAGACAAAGAGTAAATGGTTCATGAATAGTTGAAAATACATGAATTAATAAGAGGAATATGAATCCTTGTTTTCTTTCCTTCCAGGGACATGGCAATCAAGTGGGTCTTAGAACACTTGATGTGCATAAGATAAATATGTTCATGTGATGGATACTTAGAAAAGTATCAGTTTATCTCGGACTTTGGTCCCAAGATGAGGACATATGAAACAATTAATGTTCCAAGATGAAAGGAAGCAAAAAATGTGATGTGTTCTCAACACATGTGATAGATACCAAGGTGAAATATTCTGGTATCTGAGAAATATCAGATAGTTTAGGTTGGCTACCTGGAGTGGTCAACTGTGAAATTAGTATGATTATATAAAATGATATGAACATCATATGTTAGGGGTTTATGCTCTGCATAAACATGCTATTAATAAAGAATGTATGATGTTTCTCTGAACAAGAAAAGTGTTATGTGACACAAAATTGACTCCGTAGTCAATAATGAGGAACAGTGGAGCATGCGTTTTGTGTGTTGATTCTATAAGAATCTTGTACAGAAACACTTTGTGCTGATCAAAGTTTTATGGTGTCTCCATAATAAGGAGATGATATGTGAAGACTAGATAGTATGATGAATAAAATACATCTGTCTTCCTTTATCTGGATTTCGAGGACGAAATCCTTGTTAGGGGTTTATAATTTGTAATATCCCTGACCTGGGTTATACTTAACCCTAGGTGTTTTGATTAAGAAAGATGATTAAATGCTTAATCTCATCTTGTGAAAAGTAATTAGGCCTCAAGAGGAACCTATGTTGCAATTTTAGTCCTTTAGAACATTGTTGAAATCAATATTTTGCTTGTTTTGGACTAAAGTGCAAATTACCCAAGTTGAGGGGTTTAAGTGCAAATTGAGCATGATAATATGTTCCTCATGTGTTGAAGAATCATGAGAGTGAAAATGATGCTGAGGTGTGGCTTATGGAAGCATGAATACCAAGAAAGAGCTGATAAAGCAATGTATGTGCATGAAAACCTAGTTTTGGTGTAATGTGCAATTTACCCAAAACCCAGGGTGCAATATGTAAATTACCACTTCAATAAGGTCCCTAATGTTTCTTGGCATCATGTAGAGCAAAGAAAATGAGAGGGGCGCCTCATTTGAATTAAGTTGGAGGAGAGAGAATCTTGATATTAAAATAATCAAGATTTAATCCTATTTGAAACCCTAATTCGATTTAGGGTAAAAATAAATGTAGTAATTAAAGGGCCTTCAAACAAAGTTAAAATGGTTGGATTCATATGTGTGTGGATATCCTTGATCCTTTCAAGGACCACGAAAATATCCAAGGGAGTGGATAACTCACACACAATTTTATAAGAAAAAGAAATATCCACTCACATATGGATATTAATATAATATGATTTGAGGTGCTTGATTTGATTTTCTTTAAATCATGGATAATTGAGAGGAATAAGAGGCAAACAAGATATCCTCGTCCCTAAGGAAGTTGAGGGGGAAGAGGCGGCCATATTTTTGGGATTAAATGGATTTTTACAAAGTATATTCTCTCTCATTGAATTTTTATAAAAGGACCTTTTACAAGCCAAATGAGAGGCTTTTCCGACCCCACTTCTTCTCCTTGCTTGGGAAACAACCAAGGGAGCTTGGGAGGGTCAGGAGTATGACCAAAACCCTGTTGGTAAGGTTCTTGATCCATTTAACCTTGATCCCATGGTGGAAACTGAAAATAAATTATAGATTTCTTCCTATTTCGATCTCCTCTTCAATTCTAACCATTCCTTTTCACTGAAACCTTGAGGACGAGCCTTGGAATGGTGAAAGGAGTTGCATCCACCATTTTTTCTGTGATCTTGGAACTTTGGAGCTCAATTGGAGGCGGGTTTTATAACTTGAACCCTTGATTTTGTTATTGCATTCAATTCCTTATCAAATAATGATCATTTCTACATTTACAATAATTGATTTGGTTGATGGATGCAATCAGCATGGAAACCATAGCAGGTTTCGTGATTTTAGAGGTTGAAGATGATAAGCACACACCTCTACAAATATCCAAGGCAAACAGTCTTTATTGAGTTTCTCAAACGGTTTCCCAAACCGTTTGGGAGCAAACGGTTTCAAACCGTTTAGAAGCAAACAGTTTCACCAAACCGCATGAGACCAAACAGTTTCAGACCGTTTGGTGATGTTGACCAGGGTTGACCGTTTGGAGATCTTTTGAAAATGATCTAGGTTAATGAACTATCAATTATGATTGGTTAGTTCCAATTGGTTCATGATTTGAAGGGCAATCAATCACCAAAGCCCTAATCGGGTTAAGTGCTGATTTCCAAGTTGATTGAGTTTGGAATTTGGGTTGATTGACCCAAATGGTTTCAAGACCATTTGGGGATCACCCAAACAGTCTCAATACCTTTTGGGGGTCACCCAAGACGTTTGGAGGTCTAGGGTTGAGTATGGTTAAGCAATTGAAGATCCAAAGATACTAAGTTGGAGTGTAATCAATTGCTGATTTGGTGATCAATCCAATGATCCAAACCCTAATTGGTTGACTTGGATTTTGATGTTGACATGGGAAAATGGTCTCAAGACCGTTTGTAGGTCATCCAAACGACCTCAAGACCATTTGGGGTCAGGTCATGTTCAATTTGGATGATGGTTTAATGGTTTTAAAGTAATTGATCTTACATTGATTAATGTTGAAGGATCATCGATTCCAAACCCTAATTCAATTGATTCAAACCCTGATGGATGACCAATTGAGTGTCAATTGAGGGTCAAATCAGTTGAAGTTTGACCTATTTAACTCAATTGAAATATGGGGATAGGTCCAATTGAGGATTGGTTCCATGAATTCAACGATTGAAGGAATCAACATTGGAAACCCTAATTCAATTTGATTGGTTGAGACCATATTTGGTCCATGCGGTTTTGAGGAGGTTTGAGTCCAAACGGTCTCAAGACAGTTTGGGGCCAAACATTGTCAAGACCGTTTGGGAGCAAACGATCCCAAACTGGTTGAGCCCATGCGGTTTCAAAAGGTTGCTTTAGCAAACGGTTTCAAGTATTTGCTTTAGCAAACGGTTTCAAGTACTTGCTTTAGCAAACAGTCTCAAGCACCACCTTAACCAAACGGTTTCAAACCGTTTGAACTTTGAAAAGACCAAGACCGTTTGGGGCTCAAGTAGTCAAAGTTGATTGAGGATTCAATTGGTTAATCCACTTGGACACCTATTGTAATTGAAGATTCAATTGGTCAATTCAATTGGATACTTTATGTAATTGGGGTCCAATGTGATTGAATCTCTTGAGAATTAAGATGATGAATGATTCATTGATCCAATGATGATTAGTAATGATAATAAATGAAGGTACAAAGGTTGAAACCCTAATAGTACCTAAGTGATTAGTGCCAATTAAGGGGTGAAACCCTAAATGCTTATAGGATCAATGACTTGGTACACTATGTTAATCATAGTTGTATGTACTTGATTGAAGGGTTGATGTGACCTAATCAAGTTGAGAGGATGAAAAAATGGAATTCATACATGAATATGATTCATGTGGTGATTAAGGGTATGATCCTTAAGTAAAGAGATCATGAAACCCTATTCATGAATACAAACCCTAATTGACAGGGT
Source organism: Alisma plantago-aquatica (assembly GCA_963693085.1). Taxonomy (NCBI): domain Eukaryota; kingdom Viridiplantae; phylum Streptophyta; class Magnoliopsida; order Alismatales; family Alismataceae; genus Alisma; species Alisma plantago-aquatica. Next base: position 586,821,396 of record OY856412.1, read on the forward strand.
TATTGATTTCTAACCCTAATTGAGGGCAATTCTAAATGTAACCCTAATCCAGGGTGAGGATGTAACCCTACTTCAGGGTAATGATATGTATAACTCTAATTTAGGGTAATGAGATACAAAACCCCAAATTGGATGAATATTGAATCTCTAATTATGGATAATTGAATGAAATCCTAATGGAGATGAATAGTAGACCCCAAATTGTGGGTGACTTTAGTGGAAATCCTAATTAAGGATAATTCCATGTGAAACCCTAGTTGAGGGTGATTCCATGTGAAATCCTATTCTAGGGTTATGTCATAAGAAACCCTAAGTTAGAATGATGTATTTGGAACATTGATGTGGTGATGTGATGTGAGAATCAAATTTAGGGTGATGTTATATACTGACATGTGAAACCCTAGTTGAGGGTGATTCCATGAGAAACCCTGATTAAGAACTAACATCACATGATGTTCTGATGTTATGTTGTGATGAGAGGCCCTAATAAGGGTGAAGGAATATGAAACTCTAATGTGAAGTCCTAATGCATAAAGCCCTAATCCTGGGCAATATGACAATGAACCATAATCCTAATTTTAAGTAAGGGTATAAAGAAACCCTAATGATGAGATAGAAGGAATGGCCTTATAAAGGTGAAACATTTCATGTGGTTGATTATAAGAAACCTTATTGTAAGCAATGTCTTTAGCATAATACAAGTCCATATCATTAAAGATAGTTGGACAATTCTAATGTGTGGCCTATGCATTATATGCTAAAGGTGAGAGTTTAGTGATGGAATGTATTAAGAAGGGAATACCTTAATACAAGATAAGTTGGCTAACTCAAGAGAGTCTGAAATGATGAGAAGAGTGATATATCGAGATATGATAGTTATCACATTCAACACTTCAGGGTTTATATACCTTGATACACTCCAAATCCAATATAATTGGGTAAGAAACATATGAAGTGTGTTATGCAACTATTGCATTGAAATGTAATGAGTTGTTGCACTTTGATGAGTGTTAATTAATGTACCTTGAGAATGGGGTTAAGCCCAAATGATGAGTATGATATAGACATACCATGATAAGGATGAGAAATGAACTCATACCTTGAATTGATGATCATTAATGCTATATGATGAAAGTAATGTTCTTAAATAATCAAATATGACACCTTTGAATGCCCTGGAGGTATGGAATAATGAATTGAGGGTTGGATAGATTATATGATCATGAAACCCTAATTAATGGGAAATGGGGAACCCTAACCCTAATTTGGGTAAAGGGAATGATAAGCCCTATTTGATAGTAAACCCTAATTCCTGGGAAAGGAATAATGGTGTGACTATTGTATCACATGATGTGATGAATGACTTGTATGATTGTTATCATGTCTAATAACCATGCAGGTATTATGAGATGATGAACATAGCCATGTTTGAGCTGTGACATTTATATATATATTAAATGTTGTTCGGCCTTATGTTCCCTAATGTTGTTGTTGCTTAGTAAAAGTAACAATGTGCATGGATTTTATGAGTCATATGAGTAAGTTGTTACCTAGAAAGAGGTGACAAGATATTTCATGGCCTTGTGAGCCAGGTGTGATGCTTGTATAACAAGTATCCTGAATGCCTTGTTCAGATGACCTGAAGGTGATAGTTACCTAATAAATGGTAATAATGATCAATGATGAGTTAAGGGTTTGAATACCCAGAACCATATGATTATGGTGATGAGAATGTGAAGGGGTGAGAATTCCCAATATTGAAATGAGGGACTGAGTTCCCAAGGTCTTTGAAAGACTGATAAGTATCTGATGAATGTAGTACATGTATCTTTATAGCATTGTTGTAATAAGTCTTGTTTGAGAACTTGGCTGATGCTAAAAGAATATGAAAATGTACTTAATTAATCAAGTGAAATCTTTTCATGTAGAGACCTGACCATAGATCCATCATCGTCAGGAATAGGTGATGGTGAAACGGGTGCCCGCGGAAAAACTAGGAACACATATTTTGAATATGTGGGGGTGAATGGGTGAAAAATATCCTTACGTCCGGTGAAGAGATTTAAGGGAAGGTAAACATCAAACCTCTCAATCCTTCTTGTGTCGGGATGAATATATCATTAATCTCCCGATGATTTGGATAGATGTCGTACACATCTCCCCATAATACTTTTGTCGGGTCGATGAAGATAAACAACAAATCTCTCGATGGCCGATGAGAGTGCAGTTGATGCTGTAACTCTATAGCGTAGTTTTAGTATACCCTAGAAAGATATCTTGAGCAGTTAACACAATCCTTATTGTTGTCCCGCACTGACCGGGATGTGAGAGGTCATGGGAATTTGGCTCTTCCATTGACCTATGTATGGTACCGATTTTGACTTCGCAGTGGTCGGTTGGAGTATGATCGATATACCTCATCTCCTCAGGGCATAAGTGTGTTTGTAAAATGAAATCAGCCGTATAGCATGTTTGCTTAAGGATTGAATACAAAAATTCATTGGCTGATGTTACATTTCTATTATATATCCGTAGTTCATTGATGTTATTCATATCTGTTTGTATTCATTACAAGTAGATAGATGAACTATGATTCTACCATGTGTAGATGCAATGTTCTCCTTGGAAAAGGAGATTACTTCACTCTGTTCATACAATGATTTACCTACTGTTGATTATATAATAATCCTTCTGCTCATTTTATTTTAATAAACTACTATAACAATGTTTTGGCGGAGAGTTATATCTCCCGCTGGGGCAATTTACAATTGTCTCACCCCCGAGGGATTCAACTTTTTAGGTGGACGCAGACAAAGAAGCAAAAATCCTAATGCAGGGAATGAACAAAATCAGTAACAGCAGGGACGACAGTGAGATCTCAGGTGGAGATACTGTCTGTCAAGTTATGTAGTTAGAAAGTCCTATGTGTCGTCTCTGTACTATCAGGTCCTCAGAGTTTTTAGTTAATGTTTTAATGAATCAATATGAGGTTTTGGCTTGATGCCTCGAGATTCGTATGCTGTCTGTATATGATGTTTATAAGGCAGCTGATGATGTAGTCTCTAAAAATATATGGTACAAGTTATGTATGTTTGAACCAGAATGTAAATGTTATACAATGGTTCTTGATGGAAAAAATTTCCTATGTGTGGATCTCTTTGCAAAAAGTTTTAATTTTTAGTGATTTTTGGTAATCCACTGCAAATAACTCGCTTCCGCTTAAGTTAATCTTGTTTTTGTGAGTTGGATGCCACATTCAACTTCCCCACTATAGAGTTATGGTTGCTCCTAGAAGGGGGATCTGTTCCAAAATTATGGTTCTCTAAAGTGGAGAGTCTGTACAAATCTCTTACTGAGGGCTAGTGTTGGTTTTGCTAAGCAGGTTGGTCATCCTGAAACATAAGCATAACTTATAAGGGTTCCAAGGATGAATTTTTGAAATAGTTAGATTGCTAAGAAAAATTATGCTCTAATACAATCTTGTAAGGAGTGGGACCCAATAGGGGACCACTCCTTACTGAATTCAAGAAAATAATTTGCATATAACCCCATGAATACAAATATGACCAAATAAAAGGGGTGCATTATATTTTCTCAAATAAATGAGTATAGAAACATTATTTATGACAACAAAAATAAAATATAACTATTATAGAATTTCATTATTTCTACTTAACATTGAGCCTTATAGGCAAAGTATAAATTAAGAATCTAATTGTTAGGATCATATTATGGTGAGCAACCTTCCCATCTCGGAACTCATCATTGCACTTCGTCCTGAGAAAAGTCCTACCCTCCCTAAATCTCGAGCTGAGCTAACTCTGGGTGGGTTGAAAAACAATACCTAAGAAAAAGGAAAACAAAAGGAAGTACGTCAGCGAATGTTGAGTGTACATAGAGTAAAATAATCAAGCATTAATTAAAGTGAGGGAAGATTTGAAATAAAGGGATGTCAATAATTCTATGTCCAAAAGATAAGAGTTTGTCAAAAAGATTTAACACGTCCAAAATATAAGGCATTATTAACAAGGATATGATTAATAAAATGTTTCTTGCCATACTCACATAAACATAATCACAAAGATAAATAGTTGATGTTTGTGAATATGGGCACAAAGAAAGGAAATAGAAACAATTTTTTTATCTATCCGTAGTCCCCATAACAACAAGATTGCGTCAACTACTATAAAATATGAAAGATGGTTTAACAAGTTTATACTTGGTCCTAGAGAAATTCCAATGACTACAACTCGTTGAAGTGAAACTATCTTCTAATTACTCTTAGACGGTGTCTTTGTAGCTCCTGGTCTTCACCACGAACAACAAACTCAAATAACGTCTACGACAACTCCTGGTCTCACCATGGACTGTAGGTTGACATTGTCCTCCTAGCGGTAGATAACAACCTCCTTGCCTCTAGAGAAGTCCACACATACCAACTAGAACTCCTGTCGTTCTAGTAGAACAAACAAGAAGGAGTTGTCCCTCCCGTTGGTGTACTAGTTAGTAACTTGCTCTCCCACAATTGGTTCTTCTAGATATCCCTAACTGTAGCGGGTAGGATTTGCTTAGGCTCTCTATTGGTTACCACAACCAAAGAGGATAACAATTGTTAGAGGAAATTGAGTTGTGTTCTGGGAAGTCCCCAATACCCCTCTATTTATAAGAAGGGTTAAGGTCCAGTTCCCAATCTATATGGGAGTGGAAGGGACTGAAAGATTTTAAATTTTTCCAACCTACAACTTTTGAAATAGTCAGTTGGTGACCGAATCGATAGGTTCACACACAAGACGGTCAGTTTGCAGTGTGAACCGATTGTTTAGATTATTTCCTAATCGCACATGAATTTGGAAAAACTATTTCTAATTGATGCAAACATTAATTCCTTGTACCAATCAAATTGAACAAGTGAAATGAGCATTCTTTCTCACAAATTTAGGAAAGATACTAGAACCTTCATTCGACCCAACCGAGCTGATCGGTTCACCAGGTGAAATGATCCTCTCACTCTTCTGAGAAGATCAGTTCACCGAGTGAGCCGATTAGTTGGTGCCTAATTCATACAGAACTCCGACCAATTAAGTTCCAATTATCCTGACACTCCAAACCTCTGTCTCAACACTTGAGTCAATCATTTGGCACTTCAAATGGCAGTCTCACTGGGTGATTCGATTGGTTGGCAGTGCAGTCAACTGATTTGTTGCCTAAATTGAATACCTAAACACTTTAGTAATCAATTGGATCATCATTCATGATTAAACTTGTTAAACCCCAATTTTTGGGTTCATATGGTTTGAGATGCAATTTCTCGCATGACATGTATGATTAAGAAATTGTATGATTTATGTGTAATGAGTGGATTTATTTGTTAATATTTCCTTTAAATATATGATTTCATGGACCCTATTAAGTTAGTGAGTCCAAGATGATAAAAAGAGAAAGAAAATTGAAGGAAATCAAATAATGCATAAATGAGAAAAAGGAATTGAGATAATTATGAAAATATGAGAAATATGTGGAAAGATGTATGATTAAATCATCATGGATGAGATTTCAAATCCACAAGGTTTCTAATGGTAAAAGGAATCCAAATAAAGAGAATATAAAAGTAAGAGAGAGAAAATATGTATAAAATATGCCTTTTTAAGTGATAATTTTCTTATGAATAAAATTCTCTCATACTTTCGAATGTCTATCCCAAACTTTGCACACATGTAGTTAAAGTCATCTAGGACTTTCCTTTAAAATTTGGTATTAATTGGACATGTGGTTTGTGAGATATGATTTTTATAAGATTTCCTAATATGAGAGGATGATAGAATCAACATTAACTGCCACATTTATTATAATTACACATTTAACCTAGACCGTTGATCTCGAAAATGCAATTATGGTTGGTCATCGTCTAGTTCTAGATAGATTGGGAAACTAGAGGAATCTCCCTCTTTGATTCTCTCGCACCCTGATGCACGAGCATCCTTGGGAAGTTTCCCATTGTGATCAAGAGACCTTTCTGAGTCGAGCGATCCCTAGTTAGGATTGATTTAGGGAGCGATTCACGATTTCCCTAAATCACAAGGAGGACGACGCTCCACTCCGGAAACTCAAAGCTATAAAAGGAGGGTTGAAGGTCCCAACAAGATCACCAACTCATTCGATAGACTCTCCTCGACCTTGCGCTTTGTTCCTTACACCCAATTTCTCTCCTAGACTCTGTTCTTGTCACTTTTTCTCCCCACTGGCTCACTGGAGGTATCATCTCCAAGACATGCTGACTCTGACTAGCATCAAGAAAATTGATGAGATTGGTGAGTCTGTATCATGACGAAGAATGCGGTAGACCAGCTACCGAGTGCACAGAGGATCGAGATCCCAAAGTCAACGACGAGGTTGACTGTTGCAACCTGCTCGTGAGTGAAGCGAGGTTGAAGACAACCTCAAGGCACAAAGACTTCTTTGCCCTTGTGCGGGAAGTGAAGAGGTAGGGGTAACATAGACTTTTGCTTCTTCTTTTGCATTGATGTGAGGCTGAGTGGGCCGCCTGTCTGGCACGAGCCCATTGGCTCGACCTTGTCATGAGGGCAGGCTGCGGTCGGGTGCCTATGCCCACGTGGTGGCACACAATTGGCCGAAAAATGAAATAACTTGCAAAAATTGTAGTAACTAATAGGATGATCATATTAAGACAAATAATATATGGATCTTACTCAGAAAAATATGAGGAATCTAATAAAAATACAATTGAAGCATAATCCTACTTGCAATTCAAAAAGTATATAAACTTGTCACCTTTAATGGTGTTATTAATGAAAAACCCTAAGTTTTGATGATTAGTGGATTTAATGATGTTCTTTGGATAATCTAAATCTATATTAACATGTTGTTAATAAAAAGAAAATTTAGATCTAAAAAGATGATCTTTATGTATTATTGGCTTAATTTAGGGTTCCGTGTACATGAGTATGCATTAATGGGCCTAAAAACCCTAATTTTGATAATTATGACTTTAATGGTTTTAATTGTGAAAATCCATGAATAAGACAGAGATATGTTGTTACAAAGCCAATTTGAGTATAAAAGATCCTTGATGTGGATAATTTGAGTAATTATGGTTTTATGAGTAGAAAAGCTATTTTACAGTTTGTTGACCTAAAAAGGATAAAGTTTGAGAGATTTATCTAAGAAGACCTAATGAATCCTAATGAGACTTAGCAACCTTAGAAAGTGTCCCAAGTCAAAAAGGAGTTGTTTGGGATGTGATGGTAACAATTAAGTGTTACACATATTTTTCGGATCAAGATTGCTTGATTGGTTGCTTGTCTTGCTTGATTGGACATCTTGATTGGATTAGATATCTTGCTTATATTTGAGACTCCAAATCAGGTATGTGGTTACACTTATGAATAATCACTATAGTTTTGCAGTGATTTTTGAGGTTTTATCGGTTTGTTTAGAAATAACTGCTTGGTTGACTTTTATTCCATGCAATTGCAAATTGACTATGACTATCACCATAAGTATATATGCATGACTAGCTCAGATCCTAGTCCTCCTCTATATCTTGACGATGATGATGATATGGATGACCTAGTACATGGTCTACTATTGGGGTAGGATCACCAGGTTATCATGAGTCGATGTGTACCCTTGGGTAGGACCATACAACTACACAACCCTAGGTTGTGGTCTACCTGTGAGGTAGGATCGTATGGGCTATTTGAGATCTACCATATGAGAGAAGTAGTATCCATGTCCACTATAGGGACAACACAGAGGAAAGGATATGTAGAGATTGCGTAGTTATGTTTAATACATAAAGTTTGATTTGTTAAACAATAATTTAGTTACATTATGTTGTTACCAATAGATGCAAGATTTTGGTTCCCCCACATACCAGTATAATTCATTATACTGACTGACATTTTGTTTGTCGGTGTTTTAAGTTTGCCAGAAAGTGGATTTCCTATAAAATGACATTGAATGAATAAAACTCAATAAAGAATTAGAGGATTGTAGATATATAGTTTCTACTCTGGGTAAAGTCCCCCAAATCCTATATTTTCCAAGGTATGTGAAGAAGAATTTTTTAATCCAATTTTAAGCTTAGTTGTGGTAGAATTTATTAATTATTATTGATTATTTGCAAAACCATTGATCCTGTTTTGGGATAGCGACTCTGACTTCTTGATCTTTCTTAATTGGGGGTTACTGTGAAGTGGGGTCATTACAAAACTTCCTTCTAGATGAGTTCCTATGTGTGTGACCCTATAGGTCCCATAACACATTGGTAGTGAATGCCCATAACTAACTTATGACATCACAAGTAGAGAGTGGTGCCTAGTCACACATTAGTGCTACCCAAGTGAATGGAAAGTTGGAGAACAACTTCAACCTACAATCTGTTTAAGGTGTTTCATTGACTGTATAATTTCTTTGCCTCTGATATCCAAAATGAACTCGAGGCATGAAATCGTCATCCTCTCATCATTCAATCCATGTTCCTTGAACCAAGAGAAGACTGTCTGAGATATATGTGACTTCAATATTATATATTGATTCACATGTGCATGCACATGCATTTCTCAGTCTTGCTTATCAAGTCACTAGGATATTAAACTCCAGTAGGAGGGACAAATCCCATCGACATCACTAATAGTTAGTCCCTGTGTGTCAAAGCTACCCAATCATCACCTTTATTGCAACCTGTATTATAGGATTACATTTGATGATGTCAAAGTATACCCAACGGCATGTGATGAATGTAGTGACTTCAGGTCTAAGAACTGCAATCACCACCTTCACTATGAGAGATGACTATGGCCACCAGTGATGGTTTCCATGTGTCACTCTCAAGGTGGTTCTGTCCGATACACTATTCCCTAATATGATATGTGTGCTTGGTTTGATATGCCATATCATGATTAATGAGATTCTATCATCAACCAACACACACTCTAGTCTTATGTGTTATTGGTGTCTATCTTCCATCCACAATAACATCCAACTAGGAACATAATAAGAATGTACATCCTCTTAGCATTCATGTGATCTCATTGTTCAAGTCCTATATTTGAAGACATACATCATTAAATATTGTCATTCTTTAGACATTCATAATGTTCCCTCATTATCTCATAACTAATTGAAATATAATTAATTGTAAGTTTGCATTTATTATTATTAATCGAATCCTTATGTTATATGCCATGTCAATCATCATATGATTGGCTCTCTAGTCACACCTTACCAACATACTCCCACTTGCACTTAGATCCAATCACCCACGAATCTCATTCTTAGTGATCTAAACATGTCCACCATGTTTCCACTACGCAAGTGCCAATCCAACGGGTTAGTAACATTTTGCTGTTAGTCAGTATAATGCACGTCTCTTTATCTCTCACTATGAGATGAAATTGTAGTAATATGGTACCTGATATTCCTTGCCTAACAAGTAGCTCCATTGTTGGAATAGTATCACTACTGAGTCATCAATGGTTGGAACATCTATAAGTTCATCATATGAACTTCTAGATCCATATAGTATCACTCTATGTTCATAGCACAAGTATACTCAGATTCTATTGTAGAATATAATTAATGGATATTAATTTGGAAAACTTCCAACTAAAGACATCTTTTTTATATCAAATATATTTTATTGCGACCACCTTTGTTATTTTAGAAGCTTGCATTGGTGTAACCCTTTACACCCAACACTTCCTTTGTTGCTATTTCTATTGATTAGTAATCTTTCGTTAAGTACTTCACAAGTACTAATGGATATCTTTTAATGACATTCCAATGACCCTTATTGGAATTTAATATCATCTTGTCATGTATAATACATAAAAGATTATATGGGATAAGCACATTTATAGCATTTGTGATACATTCATTATTTCAAAATATGGTATTTTATCCATGATATTTCCATTCTTCACAAGAATTGGAATGTATGGATCATGAGAGGCTAATTTAAATTTTCTCTCATTAATCCTTCTGTGTTGAACTCTTTCAACATCTTGCTATTATATATGCTCAAACTTATGTTGTGAAACATTCAAGAACTTTCGCTATAGGCCTTGATCCTTATTTCATAGGGTGTTTCACCTAATCCTTCAATGTTGAAGAGTTTTTCATGCCCGTTCTCAATATTCACAATATTAAGATGTTATTCCTCATCATATGTGAAATATTCATATTTTCTCCCACTAAATCTTTTGTAATCACAAATTTAATCTTTTATCTTGATTCAAGTCGAACTCTTTGACTATCTTGTCAACTCAAAAGATCCCATCTCTGAGATGCTCGTTTCAATATCATATTGAACTTTGTGCTTATAGACTTTATTTTCATTCATGAAGTTATAAAACCTTTTAGGTTGTGTCACATACAAATCCTCTCATATATTCCTATTAAGGAATGCGATTTCAATCTTCATATGCCAAATCTCATGGTCTATTTTAACTACAACAACAAGCATGACAATTGGTAAAGAAATTTCTATCATGTTCAACAACTTGAATTGGTTTGAAAAACTTTTTAACCAATTTTTTCCTTTCATGTTGTCCATGTAGGTGTTTACTACAAGACCCTTCTACACCCTTTAGGTGTCACTACCAAGGTCCTACCTTGATAGCTTACATGTACTCAAAAAGGGTTTTAATCCATTACTCAGATTATGGTTCTTAATAGCTTCTAGTTGATTAATTGGCTGATCTTTCTTATGACCAATCTGTCTGAGTTGTTGGATTCACAATCCTCCAATCTCAAATGTGTTCTACTAGAACTATTTTGTTCTGTGTTCACATGACAAACTTGAGATTCCACAACAACTTGTGATTCTCTTAGTTCTCATTATACCTCTTTGTTGACCTCAAACATTTTGAGTTCTACTTTTCTCCCACTGATTCTCAGTTATCCTATCAACAAAACATTTTATTATTGGACTGGGATTAGTAGTAACATTCAACAATCATGGTTTTTGGATAAACCTTTTAAAGAAACTTCTTTCTCAATGTAGGTTTCAATCCTATAGACATATTTGGTACATTCCCATATCATTTCATATATGATATCTTTATAAACTATTCAGATGGTACATCATTTAGTGATGAATATATATATTTGAGGATGTAAGAAGATTAGATTAATTGATAATTATATCATTACTCATCATGGTATGATTCCTTCATTCTGACGCATCGTCATGTTCAGATGGATTTCACTCGTGATACACTATCACAATTCTATCCTTAAGGATCTCAAGGTATCGATGTAAAGCATCTCAACATTTGATCTCATCAAAGTTTCTTAATACTTTCATCAAAATTATATTTCCTTTATAATCTGCTTGAACGCTTCAAAAGATTCTATTTTACTGTGTACATATCATCATATTACCAATAAATAAAATTAAGTATAAGTAACTATATATAGCATTCATTGTATAAAATCTTCATGCATCATATGTATGAAGTCTAGTGGAAAGCTTATCCTACCACTACATTTAGTGAAGGACATTATGTCACGTTGCATGTAAGTAAGACCTACATATTTCCTTAGGTTCAACAACCAATGGAGTCTAGATTAACATCAATATGTATTCTAGATATGCATTTCTTATATATACATCCAAGGTGACTATTGCTAATAATTATTTTTAGTTTTCAATTATAATTGTTTGATATTAACATTATAAACATTCATATTGAGGTTCTTTCATACAAATACTATTACAGTTTTGGTCATTGTCATATAAGATCATATCTTTTGAAATAGAAATATTAACAACTCACTTTATTGATTTACCATCCTTGTCATACAAGATGATTTAAAGTAAATGTTTCTATTTATTGGCATAGCTGTTCAACTAACTCTATTACATGCCCATTGGTTTAAGATAAACTTAAATATAGACTAAAGCTTTAGCAACACTTGCTCCACCTTGTCCATCTTTATCCTTTCATGAAGGATTTTACTTCTTGTTAGATCCTGCACATGAAGTATGTCAGATCTCTATCTGGTATCATATACCAAGAAGAAGTAATCAAATTTATCTTATAATGTTTATACCTAAAGTTGAGGCCACAACACCTTCCTTCTTCTTATTTAGTTCCTCTAACCAATGTGGGATTTTTTTTTTCTAATGTCCAAGCTAGTGACAATGGTGACAATTGCCTTTTTTCTTTGCCCCTCCATTTGGCATGAGATATGAAGACTTGGGCTTCTGGCCAGCTTTAGAACTCTTCTTAGCTTTGCCTTTGCATTTAGACTTCCCCTTTGTCTTGCAAATCAACATCACACACTTGGGCTTGTCTTTCTTCATTTGTACCTCAGCTGTTCTCAATATGCCCAACAACTTTGTCAACAACTTGTAAAAGTTGTTCTTGACAAACTGATAGTATGAATCTAGCAGGGATTGTAGAATCACGTTAGTAGCCAACTCTTGACCCAAGGGGAATCCTGGTCTAGCTAGGTTCTACACAAATCTAATGAGCTTCAATATAAGAGGACCTACTGGGTCTCCTTCTACCATGTTGCACTTGAACAACGCCTTGGAGACATCATATGTCTCTTGTCTTGCCTGATCTTGGAACATGTTCTTGAGATGTGTGACCATCTCAATCACATCCATGTTCTTATACTGCCCCTACAATTAATAGTTCATGGAGCATAGCATAATATACTTGAAATGCACGGCATCTTTAATATGTTTCTTGTAAGCATCCCTATCAGCCCTTGGTGCATTTGGAAGGGGTTCATCTAGTTTTGGCATCTCCATGACATAGAGCTTGTGATCCAGTGTGAGAACAATTCTCAACATCCCGAACTAGTCATGGAAATTATTCCTATTTCATTTGTCCTTCTCAAGGATCGATCTTAGAGAAAAGTGATTGTTGTTTGTTGTCATTTGATTCTACAAAAGAATTTGTAATTTTGTTAAAACTCATTTTTTATTGGATTTGATTTGATTAATTTTTTTTAAAATATTGATTAGGTCTTTAATTAAGTATCCTTCTCATTATTTTGATCAAATTGACACCCCTCAAGTATCAATTCTGAAAATTTCAGCAAACAATTGTCTAATGAGCAAGATCCAAAATATTTCAACTATGGCACGACCAACGCCACAATACATAGTTAATTATCAAGGTAGGCAACTTTTTACAATTGCATCATATCCAATTCTTGATATATAATATGCACAACTCCTTGCCATAATTATCTGTACCCTTATGGACCTAGACACTCTAAGATTACTAGTTAAGCCTGACCCAAAAGTTGACACGATAATAATGCACCCCACTTTGGCAACACCTATATTATTACCATCACTAGAAGGTGCACCAAGCTTTGGTGTAACCTATGCTTGTTCGATCAAGCTTTTCATGTGTTTCACTATTGAAAAGCATCTTAGACTTAATATGTTTGATTTATGGATTTATGTATATTATATATATACATATACATATACTATATCCAATCACCACATATATAGTACATATCATATACATTCTATATCCCACAACATAAACATGCGATATAAAACAAAAGGTGATGGTTATGGCCATGTCTACTATAATTCCTTGGAGCCACAAGGAATTACTACCACCTAGGTCAATCATCACATCACATGTATGAAGTTGTTGTTGGTGTAGATCTGTACTTGCCAATTTAGGTTGATCGGTTCAACCCTTAAATCTATCATCTCACCTCTTGGCCGGTCGGTTGATTTTTTGAAATGTTCGTCTGGTCTCCTATCCAACCAATTTCTTGACACCTCTAGATGGTTGGTTGGGTCCACCAGGTGGTCGGCTCATTCTCACAGTCTGTCCTTCTCGATGCTCAAGCCGGTCGACTCATTCCTATGAGAGGGTCGGCTCGCCTGACGTTGAACGTTATCTTCATTGTTTGCAAGAAAGGAAACTATTCTATTGCTACTATGTTACATTGTAAAGAGAGACCTCGAGTTACATTCGAGGGGCACAAAGGTAGAAAATAATTAACTTTACATTGGGAATAAGGAGGTAGAGACTCGATATGCAAATTGAGATACATCAAGAATAAAAACCAAACCATCCAACCACATACAAATATTGGATTATTGACCATAGCCATGCTACACATCCATCATCAAAACTGCTTTTAGGGCTATGCATGTAAATTGCACACAAACACACACACAAATATATATATATATATATATATATATATATATATATATATATATATAGACACACACAGATAGACACACACACTAGTAAGTGCACATGCTTTGCACGTGATTCATGTGGGGACAAATTAATGAAGAATTCCTATACATCACTACTTCAAAAAATTAACCAAAAAACTAATAAAGAGCTCTTCTATTAGATAATGAGGAAAAGAAAAAGCCCAATATCAATACATTTGTATTTTGTTGTTGGTAGTCCTAAATTTTTTTTCTATTATTTCCATATCCTTCTATTTGGTTACGTTTGACTTGGTGCATACATATATTTCATTTTTTATAATGATCTTCCATGCAATCTTGATATCATAAAGTTTTATCTATCAATTGCAGGTTAAATTCATTTACACCAGGCAATTGCATTTATGTATCACTACATGTTAAATGTTTACCATGATCAAAATTGTCTACTTGTTGTAACTAGATAGAAGAACAAAAAGAATGAAGAGAGTTGTTATTGGTTTAAACTAATGATATCTTTAGTTAAAATATATCATAAACTGAAATACTTAATTAAGTGTGATATCATTCCAAGGAAGTTTCTAGTATTAATAAAGAATCCACATCATTTTAGCATTTAGATAATAGATATATATATATATATATATATTTATAGAAGCATAGTCATAAGCTTGTATAAATAATAAAAATGTATCTCGTGTACTTCTAGTAGAGACTATAATTTTTCCTAAATTCATCATTTTCTACTAAATGGTTAATGAGTAATTTCTTCCATCAAATCATTGTTTTTTTTAAGAAAGAGTGCATGATAGGTAAAAAATGTATTGGATGTTATGGGTTTGAACAAATCTAGCTTTATTTTCATTAATACCTTTCTGGGACATGTTGACTTATATACATACTCATGCAAATACACATAATTAGATAAATGTGATTGCAAAATGGAAACAATATATGTAAAAATCTTTAGAGTATTTAATATAAATAGTTAAAACTCCTTTGTTATACGTATTTTCAAGTGGAACAGATGAAATAATGCAAAATGTATCTCTTCTTAGGATAATTTAGTCCTATTACGTAATATATGCAATATATATAATAATTATCACATTAAATCTAATCATGTAAGTCATAAAAAACATGTTTGCAATGAGAACATACATATATAAATATAAATCTTGCATTAGTTTGCTATTTTTTAGCTGGAATAAAATTATATCTCATTGAGTTAATCATTTGTTATAGTAATATAAAAATAAGATAATGATTTTAATCAGGACAATAGATGTGCTAAATACTCTTAAATACCATAAATAACCATTATAATGTGTGTTTAGTTCAGAAGAAATTCTAAAACTATTAATATGTTTTCAATCATCCTTTTTAGTGCATGATTAGAAATGATGAAATTTAATTCTATAACATGGAATATCGTTGCTTTTCTTCATTTTAAGAGAAGAATACAAACTTCTATTAAGTACTACAACTAACATTTAAGTAATAGGAATTGGAATTTTCAAAATTTCTTAGAAATGCTCTATTACCAACAAAAAGTTATAACGTGAAAGGCATTCCTCAATCCTTTTGGTTTTATCTATCTTTGTATAAAAAAAATTTAAAATACAAAATAATTTATATGATAAATATTTTTTTACTTCTTGATTCAATTTAATACAAATAATTGAAGACAAATTTATACTTGCAATTTAGCTTCTTTACCTCAACATTAAGTAATATCTATGATTTGACATTTTTGTGGGCTTCTTTTTTTAATTCAAAAATATGATGTGTATATATATCCATTTATATGGAATAAATAATTATGATCTTACACTTTTAATTTCATTTGTTATATATGTATTTAGATAATATATAATGCTATTCATAATGCAGAATTAGAAAATTGGATCTTCACTCATCAATCACATCACTGAATACCATTAGTTGTAAATTTAGGTGTGATAGACACAAAAATTCTAAAGATATTTAAATCTTCTTAAATGCTAAAAGTAGTTTTATTTACATAAATATTTAATCTTAAGTGATTGGATAGTTATGGGTATTAATGTAATATTTTTATGTTAGGTGACACTTTATTTTTCATTTTCTTTTCCATGATTTAACAATCCTACTCACGTATTATGCATTTTTGTTTGTCTCAACATCAAATATTTGTATTTCATTGCTATAGTAATAGTTATAGAAGGCTTTTAGGACAAGATGTTTGCTAGTAGATATTAATTAGTACAATGATTCAGAAACATAACATTAAATAACATAAATGATTCAACTTAGTAGATGAATTAGATATTTATATATATGGTAGTCCCTTAAGGGAGACGATGAGGGTTAAATTTGGTGTAGTAGAAAAGATGTGAGGAATGAAACAAACACAAAATTCAATTTCTAAGAATGTAATTGACTTAATCTAACTACTTTTAATTAAAAATAAATACATGTGCAAATATAGTATAACAAATTCATGTGTTCTAGTCGTTCTATTAAGATATTTTAAGTAATCTAATTTATATCTTGAAGTTCTAACAAAGTAATTATAACATACCAGATCTTGGACACTACCCTAGAACTTTGACCTTTTGGGTTTGACCAAACAGGGTTGAGGTTAGAGTGATCCTAATAATCTAATGCATGAATAATGTAATCTACTTCATTTGGTGATAATAAGGTGATAAAGAACTTATTTGAATAAGTGATTAAGATAATGGGCCATTAGTGGGTCAAGTGACATAACACATATAATAAAGTCTCAAAAGTGATAATAGACTTCAAATTTGTAATCTACACATCAAAATAAGCTTACATGTCAATTTTCATCTAATTTGGACTACCTTGAAATAACATGGTATTTTAGGAGAGAGAAACTACCTAAAAGGTGTAATTACTAAATAAATGTAATTCATGACACCAAAAGTTGAAAATAAAGGCAAACTCGTATTCAACACACTTAAGTTAACTTGTGAATGAAGATTCACCTAATTTGGATAATCCTAATGTCATTAATGCATGAGGAAAGAGAAAATAGGATTTGGTTTATTTAACACATGAAAAGTTCCCAATAGGAAAATCTAATTTCACAATTGAATCTACATACTTTAATTATCCTCTGTGCAAAATTTCATCTAATTTGGGATTTGTTTGCACCCTAAAAAGAAGAAAGAGAAAAAGTAAATTAAATGCAATGTCACTTTAATCCTATTCATGTTTGAACTATGGTTTCCATAATATAATTTGTCACACAGTTTTGCTATTTTTAGGCCTGATGTGAGCTGTTGGATCTAGATCCAACGACATCTGCTCTCTCTCCTTCCTCTGCTCCCTTTCTTTCCCTCGTGAATAGGCGTTAGTTTCTTCTCTGATTCTTTTTCTCTGAATTCTCCCTCCTCTCTCTATTTCCTTCTCTGGTTGTTTTCCCTACACCTTCCTTTTTTTCTCCCACACCCACCGATCCCAGTTGCTAGGGTATTTATACCCCAAGATACCCAAACCACTGTCATCACCCTTGTGCTATGTTTCCTCCCCTATTTCCCACTTCTTCTCATCTCCTCGCCGCCTTGGACCATCAGACCACGAAGGATCAGTTCCCTCACCTCTACTGGGGTCCCAACTTTGTCTTTCTTGCCTCAGTTTGGCCCCATCAGGCTTTGGGCATGTCTCCCCTACTCTGGCCGCCTTTGAAGAGGGTGGCGAGGCCGAGCTAATGATTCGGGTCATTGCCGATCAAGGATTCAGTGCGAGCAGGTTCGGTGTGGACCGATGAAGCTTCTCCCTGTCTCAGTTTGACCCTATTCAAGGTAGTTCTTGTTTTCCCCCTTTCGATCATATGAACCTGTCATTTTGATTATTTTCTCGATTTGGCTCATCACCTCCTCAATTTCTTGGCTTTATGACTTCGGTTTGCTCCCCTGAGATCACTGGGCATGGACTCTTGGGCAGAGGATGTGTGAGTTACAGGATTTGATCTGGCATTCATCTCTCTGTTGTTGTTCGTTCTCGTAGGTCTCTTGTGTTCGTATCGAAGGATTGATGGATAATAGTCTGGTGTGCCCTTCGTTTTCTATCATGCTTTTGTTTCCCACCCGGGGTAAAATGGTCTTTTCACATCATACCGAGTTCTTTTCTCACGTTGTGCTCCTGTGCCCTATTGGTGTTGGTCCCAGATTAGTTGGCCACCTATGATTGGTCCAACTCAGCCTGGTTGACCCGCTGACTGGGACTCTTCGATGACTTGGATTATTGCTATTATCTGATTGGTCTGTTTTTGTAAAATTCATAGTAATTAATCCATAACTCATAAAAATTAAGTAAAATATGCATTGGAATCAGAAAAAGGTAAGCTGTCCAATGGTACCCATTTGATAACCTAAAGCCAATGATAAAAATATGTGATTTTCTTGGAATTAATCCAATTGGATAATAACTTGTAAAATTCATAACTAATTATTTATAAGTCAAAAAATATAATAAAATATGTTTTGAAATCCTAATGACATATACTAAAATGTGGTATGGTTTTAGTAACCTAATTCACACACAATGAAAAAGATGATTTTAGGGTTTGAATAAGGGTTATGAAATTGACATAAAATCTACCTATTTGTTTAATAGGTGCTTTGGAAGCCTAGGCTTGGACCTTGAAGTGACTTTGGATCATTTGACTCTGAAGTTGAGGTATGGTTGCATCCCACATTATTTCTATATTGAGCAATTTATATTTCTTCTCATATGTATGTTGTATCCCCGATTCATCTATGTTGAGCAATTCACCTATTTTATCTTTCTTTTGACTTTAGCCTACACATATGTCGGTTCTCTTGATATCATGGTTCATGTGAACTATCTTGCTTGTTATGGACTTAGATATTTTCTTGATATGTTATCTTGTACCTTGGTGCATGTTGGCCTCTTATATTGATATATACCTACTTTTAAGTGGATGTTTATATGTTTGTGTTGTCCATTGTGTGATATGGCAACATTGTATAATTCTGATCATACCTTCTACTTGCCTCTACATTTACCTGCTATGTGATTCAGTAGTCCTAGAGTAGTATAGTTGCATTGGTTTTGTTCCATTGTGATTTAGGGCAACATTGTGATAATTTGGATGGTGGATGTGTGATTCCCCATGCCAGGGCAGGATGTGTGATTCTTGGACCATGTTATATATGTTTGGATGGTGGATGTGTGATTCCCCATGCTAGGGCGGGATGTGAGATTCTTGGCCCATGTCTCACCAGGTTCAAGATGTGTGATTCTTAGGTGGCTTTGCCTTTATAATATTCTAGTGTTATGCTTATCTCACATGCATGCATGATGATGGTTATGACATGTGCTTATGTGGCACTACTTTATTGTTTTGATTATAGCAAGTATCATTTTTTATGTGATGAAGAATTCTTATCTTTCATGCCCTCTTTGGTTAGTACTTATCTCTTACATGGGAAGCCTTTTATTTTTGATATCCCTTATTCTTTATAAATTGCTCAATTTGCTTTTTAGTATGCACATACCAGCCTTTGCTGATGTGTTCTATTTTTTTCTTCTTGCTGGGGTATGCTTCCAACCCTAGGTGGAGGATTTGGATTATAAGGCATGTTGACTTGGACTTAGATTGAGAAGTTAAATCTTGGAGAAAATCTTGAGGTGGTTTAAATTTCCTCTACATGGATCCTTATGATGTAAATTTGTAACCCTTTGTTAAATTGAATATAGTCATGTTATTATTTTGCTGCTACACTTTGGTTGTTTTGAATACCATTAATAAAGATATGAAAATTTTACATCCACCCTAAGCATACCTTTGAAGAGTGTTTGGACTGTAGGTTCTATTGTTCAAAATTTTAGTAGAGAGGTGGTTTCACTTCTTTACAACATGGTATCAAAGCCCTTGGTAGTCAGAATCTGACTATTTCAATTTTGTCTCCCTATTAGAAACTTTGACTTTGGTAGTTACCTCTAAGTGAGATGTTGACCCTATATTTGATCAATGATGATCTTTATATGCTATAAGGTTTGTTGTGAGGATGCGATTAGGTTATGAGAAGACCCTAATATGGAAAAACTGTGACTTGGTTCTCGTCTTGATTTTTGTGTCAGCATGTTGGTTTTACATAGCAAAGTTTTTCATCAAAAATTATTTTCCTTATACTACTATATGTACAAAAGTTTTCTCAAATTTATCGATGTATTCTTGAACCAAGTCACAATGAAGGGAAACCCTAGAATTAGTCGTTTAGATTTCAACCCTAGTTTTTGTGACTAGGATTGATATAAAGGTGTAGTTGACCTACCCTATGACTTTCGATGCTCATGTAGGGTTTGATAGGTTAGAGACACAAGGACCTAAAACTCAACCCTAGATGGTGACTATTAGTTGGATACATGAACCACATAAATCTCTAAAAACATTCACAACTAAGATATGTGGGTAGCTCTAAAAAGTTGTTTGACTTTCTAGGTTGAATCCTTTTTAAGGAGTGGAGAATAGTTAGTTGTTGATGTTTTGATCTATAGATTTCGAGGACGAAATCCTTTTTAAGGGGTGGAGTGTTGTAACATACCAGATCTTGGACCCTACCCTAGAACTTTGACCTTTTGGGTTTGACCAAATAGGGTTGAGGTTAGAGTGATCCTAATAATCTAATGCGTGAATAATGTAATCTAATTCATTTGGTGATAATAAGGTGATAAAGAACCTTAATTGAATAAGTGATTAAGATAATGGGCCATTAGTGGGCCAAGTGACATAACACATATAATAAAGTCTCAAAAGTGATAATAGACTCCAAATTCGTAATCTACACATCAAAATAAGCTTACATGTCAATTTTTATCTAATTTGGACAACCTTGAAATAACATGGTATGTTAGGAGAGAGAAACTGCCTAAAAGGTGTAATTACTAAATAAATATAATTCATGACACCAAAAGTTGGAAATAAAGGAAAACTCATATTCAACATACTTAAGTTAACTTGTGAATGAAGTTTCCCCTAATTTGGATAATCCTAATGTCATTAATGCATGAGAAAAGACAAAATAGGATTTGGTTTATTTAACACATTAAAAGCTCCCAAAAGAGAAATCTATTTTCACAATAAAATCTACATACTTTAATTATCCTCTGTGTAAAATTTCATCTAATTTGGGATTTGTTTGCACCGTAAAAAGAAGAAAGAGAAAAAGTGAATTAAATGCAATGTCACTTTAATCCTATTCATGTTTGGACTATGGTTTCCGTAATTTAATCTATCACACAGTTTTGCTATTTTTGGGCCTGATGTGAGCTGTTGGATCTAGATCCAATGACATATGCTCTCTCTCCTTCCTCCGCTCCCTTTCTTTACCTCTTGAATAGGCATTAGTTTCTTCTCCGATTCTTTTTCTCTGAATTCTCCATCCTCTCTCTATTTCCTTCTCCAATTCTTTTCCCTACACCTTCCTTTTTTTCTCCCACACCCACTAATCCTAGTTGCTAGGGTATTTATACCCCAAGATACCCAAACCACTGGCGCTGCCCTTGTGCTCTGTTTGCTCCCCTGTTTCCCACTTCTTATCATCTCCTCGCCGCCTTGGACCATCGAACTACGAAGGATCAGTTCCCTCACCTCCGCTGGGGTCCCAGCTCTGTCTTTCTTGCCTCAGTTTGGCCCCATCAAGCTTTGGGCATGGCTCCCCTACTTCGGCCACATTTGGAGAGGGTGGTGAGGCTGAGCTGATGATTCGGGTCATCGCCAGACAAGGATTCAATGCGAGAAGGTTTGGTGTGGACCGATGAAGCTTCTCCCTATCTCAATTTGACCCCATTCAAGGTAGTTCTTATTTTCCTACTTTTGATCATATGAACCTATCATTTTGATCATTTTCTCGGTTTGGTTTGTCGCCTCCTCAGCTTCTTGGCTCTATGACTTCGATTTTCTCCCCTGAGATCACTGGGCATGGACTCTTGGGCAGAGGATGTGTGAGTTACATGATTTGATCTGGCGTTCATCTCCCTATTGTTGTTCGTTCTCGTGGGTATCTTGTGTTCATATTGAAGGATTGATGGACAATAGTCTGGTGTGCCCTTCGTTTTCTATCACACTTTTGTTTTCCCCTCAGGGGTAAAATGGTCTTTTCACATCATACCGAGTTCTTTTCTCATGTTGTGCTCCTATGCCTTATTGGTGTTGGTCCCAGACCAGTTGGCCACCTATGATTGGTCCAACTTGGCATGGTTGACCCACTGACTGGGACTCTTCGATGACTTGGATTATTGCTATTATCTGATTGGTCTGTTTTTGTAAAATTTGTAGTAATTAATCCATAACTCATAAAAATTAAGTAAAATATGCATTGGAATCATAAAAAGGTAAGCTGTCCAATGGTACTAGTTTGATAACATAAATCCAATGATAAAAATATGTGATTTTTCTTGGAATTAATCCTATTGGATAATAACTTGTAAAATTCATAACTAATTATTTATAAGTAAAAAAAATATAATAAAATATGTTTTGGACTCCTAATGACATATAATAAAATGTGATACTATTTTAGAAATCTAATTCAATAATGAAAAAGATGATTTTAGGGTTTGAATAAGGGATATAAAATTGACATAAAATCTACCTATATGTTTAATAGGTGCTTTGGAAGCCTAGGCTTGGACCTAGAAGTGACTATGGATCGTTTGACTTTGAAGTTGAGGTATGATTGCATCCTATATTATTTCTATATTGAGTAATTTCTATTTCTTCTCATATGTATGTTGTATCCCCTATTCATCTATGTTGAGCAATTTACCTATTTTATCTTTCTTTTGACTTTAGCCTACACATTTGTCAGTTCTCTTGATATCATGGTTTGTGTGAACTATCTTACATATTATGGACTTAGATATTTTCTTGATATCTTATCTTGTGCCTTGGTGCATGTTGGCCTCTTATATTGATATATACCCACTTTGAAGTGGATGTTTATATGTTTGTGTTGTCCATTGTGTGATATGGAAACATTGTATAATTCTGATCATACCTTCTACTTGCTTCTACATTTACCTGCTATGTGATTCAGTAGCCCTAGAGTAGTATAGTTGCATTTGTTTTGTTCCATTGTGATTTATGGCAACATTGTGATAATTTGGATGGTGGATGTGTGATTCCCCATGCCAGGGCATGATGTGTGATTCCTGAACCATGTTATATATGTTTGGATGGTGGATGTGTGATTCCCCATGCCAGGGCAGGATGTGTGATTCTTGGCCCATGTCTCACCAGGTTCAAGATGTGTGATTCTTGTCCTCCTTTGCCTTTATAATATTCTAGTGTTATGGTTATCTCACATGTATGCATGATATGGTTATGACATGTGCTTATGTGGCACTACTTTATTGTTTTGATTATGGCAATCATCTTTTTTATGTGATGATGAATTCTTATATTTTATGCCCTCTTTGGTTAGTCCTTATCTCTTGCATGGGAAGCCTTTTATTTTTGATGTCCCTTATTCTTTATACATTGGTCAATTTGCTTTTTAGTATGCACATACCAACCTTTGCTGATGTCTTCTATTTTTCTCTTTCTGCTGGGGTATGCTTCCAACCCTAGGTGGAGGATTTGGATGACAAGGCATGTTGACTTGAACTTAGACTGAGAAGTTAAGTTTGGAGACAATCTTGAGGTGGTTTAGATTTCCTCTACATGGATCCTAATGATGTAAGTTAGTAACCCTTTGTTAAATTGAATATGGTCATGTTATTAATCCGTGGCTACACTTTGGTTGTTTGAATACCATTAATAAAGATTTGAAAATTTTACACCCACCCTAATCATACCTTTGAAGTGTGTTTGGACTGGTAGAGAGGTGGTTTCGCTTCTTTACAGTAATTAGGTTATGTATTAAAAATTGTACATCAAAATAAAGTACATAAGCACATTTTATAAATTTTAGTAAACATTAGAATATAAAAATTCATTTCTTAGTACTCATGACTCTAGGTATAAGCCAATGTAATTACATGTTTTCAAAGACATGTGTTTATTGCTTTTTCACATTGACATTAACATGTCAGTTTTTATGAAAAGTAAGGCAATTTAGTCAAAATATGGAGAAGAATTACTCAAATTTCAATTAATTAAATAAAAATAACCTTTGGAGTAAACAATTTGAGAATGTGTATTGTTTCATCAAGTTTAGAATTTTGTGTAGTTTGTATATAAGGAATATATATACCACTATAACTAAATGTATATATATATATATATATATATATATATAGATATATAGATATATAGATATATAGACATAATGCAAAATTATAATCTGAAAGATTATTATAGAATTTGGACAAAATACTACTAGGATTATGGGTACACTATACATATGTGTTACACAAGTTATACAAAATAGTTCAAATATTAGTGGGTACAAATAGGGCATAACCATGACAGTTGAACATATTTAACCCATGTAATTGTAATAAGTATATAAAAAAATGTAGATCATATTTGCCTATATAAAATTGTTACCTATTATGACTGGTTAGTATATTGTGATACATTTATTGCTATATGAACAAATTTGCATAGAGCTTAATCATATAGTGTAGCATTAATCATTCAATATGTGAATTTTTGACTTTTTGTTTCTAACTACGTCTCTTAAATTTTAGAGACACTACACCTTATACTTTTCAAATCTAGACCTTAGTTTTTTTATTCATAAATATATAAATTTTCTTAACTTGATTCAAATAAGCTCCACCTAAACCCATAATTTATTTCTGTTTGAGATAAAACAAAAATTGTACAATTTTTTAAATGGGAATATGCTTCTGGAGTATAGATATAATAGCTAACGGAAAATAACAAAAGTATCTATTAAATTTTTTAATATCAGTTCATGTATACAAATGAAATTTCTAGTGTTTGAATTGATTATAAGGAAGTGTAATGAGATAATATCCATCTAGTAATGAGAATATTTTCAATTAATGGCTAGTTAACATGTCGTCAACTTTTCAAAAAGGAATACACATTTCACACATACTTCAAAAAGATGTACATGTATGAACATGATTGTACATGATTCTAAAAACATCAATTGCATAAAGTCTAATAAAGAGTATTATTTTGTGTCGTCACTTCAATACCATTATCATGATTTAAGAAATGTCTATATAAAACTATCCCATGAATAATTTATGATAAAGAGAAATACAATGACTAAATCGGTAATATCAATTTAAGAGGAAAATATGAAAATCAAAAGGAACTAAAGCCTCGTCAAAAATATTTCAGCCATTGATTTTGTTACCAATAATGATAAGTTATTGTCTTTATTCAACATAAACATATGGTACACATTTAATCTAAATAAATTTGCACATATGTGGAAAATGGTGTTCATCTTCTAAGAACGATACTCATAAAAAAATGTACCCTGTAGATAATCAATTCATTTATCCTAACAAGTTCAGTGAACTAATCCTGGATGTTGATTGTGAGTTGAGTGTTACTGAGAGTGGCAAGCCTCCACTCCACCTAAGCCATACTGTCAATGGATAGTATTTTTCTTCTTGCTTGGAATGTGTGGCCTGAATAGATTAGAATATCAAGCCGGAATCAGATAAAGTATCAATAGTATGAAATTACATATTGTTATTCTTATTGAAACTAAGCTTAGAAGGAAAAAGCTTGCTAAAACTATGATTAAATTCTGGCTTAAAGCTCTAATTGGTTTTCCTATATTGATATTCATGCTCTGGGAATAATTGTGATCTGTTGGGATCCTGGTGAATGTAGCCCATTGGAAGTTATCCTTGACTAACATCTCTACCACATTGATCACACATACACAATGGAATTGGAAGGCCCATCTCATATATTTCGATTGAGAGAGACAAGTAAAACTTATCTTAAGTAATCTACACAAAGGTCTATTATGTAACATATGGATTCAGATACATACAACTTTTGTAGAAGCAAATGATAAAAATGTTTCATAATGTTATTGTGAGAAATAAACTTCAACAAGCTCGTAACAGTTTCACACAAATCACATGTTAGTTAGTCATTAATTGACTGCAACTTGGATGATGATAAAGCTTTTTAGTTTTTACTTGTATTGCATATATGGACTAAGTACTTGAACCCTTCTCACGGTTAACAACATGCAAGGTTTCTATATAATAGATAACATGAATGTACACATATCAATGTGAAGTAGATAGTGTGTTATTATTTGACCTTTCTTTGAAAATGTTGAGAAGAGAATAACGGTGAGGAGAGTGCAGAAATCACCCCAGTCATGTTTTTGTATACTGTCATGAAGTGAGCAATTACCTGCTGTTAATCGTAGCTAATTACTTGTTACTGAAGTGATAGAAAACATCAATATAACAGAAGGCATCAATTCCTCACTCACTACTTCAGTCTATAGTCAATCAATTCTAAATTACATATAAAATAAGCATATGATGAAAGAGAGGCAACATAATGAAAAGTATAATGCTCTCCACCTAGACAACGAGAAACGAAGAGGCAAAGAAGGTCAATAACATAAAAAAGAGCAATGAATTAACGATTACAGGCCAGATCTAGATAAGAAGCAGAAGAATAAACAACACAGGAGAAAATAAACTGAGTTAGGAACCTGACCAGATCGTTCGTTGAAAAACGAACACGTTTTACTTAAAGAAATCAGCGTCGTTGAGTCCTCCAGGGCAGACACCGTTCTCCCAATTTACCCGGTCACAAACCTAAAGAGATGCATCACGTTGCTGACGAATAGATGCACCACCACCAGTGTAGCTCAACAACCGTAGGAACCACCGCCTGACAGGTTGCGTCTAGAAGGAAGAGGATGAAAGACTTTATCTCTTATAGGAGAGAGATCTCCAAGTGACAAGTAGGAGTGATAGTGGCAGACTTTGGGATTAGGGCTCGCTAAACACTCGCACGAACGACTGACGATTGTGTTCGAAAGAGACATGTTTAACCCTAATGACCGGAGGTCTATTTATAGCCTAACACGTCCCACTAATCCTATTCCCGTTAAGACGCGACCACTCGGTTGCTCTTGTACACATTGTGGAAATTTTCACAAAAGAGACACTTTTCAGTTAGGATCAATAAATCTGAATAGGAAAGAAACAATTAATTAAATGAGTAATTAATTACGTAGTTGTATCCTAGTGCAAAAAGAAGACATAATACATTCTCCACAAGTCACAAGCCCGAGCTCGAGCCCTAGCCTGAGCTCGAGCCCTAGCCTGAGCCCAAGCCCGAGCTCGTACCCGTGCCAACCCCGGCCTGACCAGGTGAGGCGAGACATGGTGTGATGCGCACACATGCATGCGTGTGTGTTGTGGTCACTCCACCAAGGAGGTGAGCATACCCTCCTCCTAGGACCCCTTGGACACTAGTGCCCCATGTGATCCTACATATAAGGACCACAAAAGTTCTAGGAGTGAGCAATATGAGATAAAACTTCTTTTCCATTTGTACTAGAGACAAAACTACTTTTCTCATATGTACTAGCTGCACTACATTGGGCTTAACCCATGCTATATACATGACTGCTACAACCATATATCTAACAATCCCCCATAAAGTCTAATGTGTTGTGTGCTCTACCATTCAGTCCTTTATACTATGCTTTCAGCAGATACCTTTCGGTTTGAATCTACCTGAGTTACCCAACTGTGACCCCCGCAGGAATTAGGTGAACAAAAGTATTGAACTTGAACCTTGGGTACAAGAGTGTAAGTTGGTAACAACACAATAAAGACATGGTAGAAAAGAAAACAATGCATTAAGGCCATGCATAAAAAATATTATATCATGATTGATAACAAAGAGCAACCCAATTTTCCTATTGCGGCCTATACGAGATCAATAATTTAGTTGGAGTCTCCAAGGATGTACTGCTAACATCCTATCCTAAGACTTGACACAATTCAGAGACTAATCTCTTACTAACTTGCAGTCATGACACTAACAGGTTTCCAGGAGATAGACACAGATGCTAGAAGCATCAAATAAGGATACATAGTGTCATATGATTCACCCGACAACTTGTTATTTCCACATTGAACCCAATTTGTGGGATCTCCACTCTTTTGGGCTGGGTTGCTACTGCCTACAAATCTATAGGGGTTTCACTCCCATCCCCAACCTGGATTTTTCGACTAAAACCAAGGTAAGTCCTTTAGTGAAAAGATCAACTATATTATCTTTGATACCGACGTAGTCTACAACCACGACCCCATTAGACACTAACTCCCTTACAGATTTCAATCTGACTTGGATGTGTCTATGCTATTTTTGATTGTACTTGGAACTCTTTATCTTAGAAATAGTTGTAGTGCTATGACAATGAACTGAAATTGCAGGAAGCAGCTTCAGTACCATAGATAAACTGGACATAAGTCCATGTAGCCATTCAAATTCCAATCTAGTTTCATCTAAATCACACAACTCTGCTTCAAAAGTGGACTGAGACAATATGGTCTGTTTCTTAGACCTCCAGGAAACAACTCCTCCTCCCAACAAAAATACATATCCTGAGACACCATTACTCCTAGAATGCATGGCAATCCATCTTACATCACTATATCCTTCGACTACAGAAGGATGTTTACCATAATGTTTCCCAAGGGAACACGTTCCCTTGATATACCTCAGAAGTCTATCAAGAGCTTCCCAATGGGTTTTGTCGGGACAACTGGTGTATCTACTTAACTTGCTCACGACAAACACAATGTATGGACGTGTGTAGTTCATAAGATACATCAAACTTCTGATAATCTAAGAGTATCATAATTGAGACACTGGAAACCAGTCTCATTTTTGAATAAGGCCTTGGATGAATCATATAGAGTCTTAACAAGTTTTGCGTGATGTGTACTCAAACCTCCCCAGTATCTTCTCAACATAGTGAGACTGTGAGATAGTTATACCATCAGTATACCTAATGATTTTAAGTCCTGAAATCACATCAACGATACCCATATCCTTCATCTCAAACTTGCTTTACAAGAATGACTTTGTCTCATGTACTACTTTCATATCGGAACCAAAAAGTAGGATATCATCGACGTATAAGCATAACAAAATGAATCCATCATTGACAATTTTGCAGTAGAGACACTTATCAAATTCATTAGAAACAAAGCCGAATGATGATATCACAGAATCAAACTTCTCATGCCATTTCTAAGGGGCTTGTTTCAAGCCATATAATGAATTAACAAGTTCACACAATTTAGACTCATTCCCACGACCCACAAATCCCTCAGGTTGTTCCATATATATCTCTTCATGAAGATCACCATGTAAGAACACGATCTTCACATCCATCTGATGAATATAGAGATTATAAACGGAAGCCAATGCAATAAGCACTCAGATTGTGGTCATACGTTAAAAAAGTGAATATGTATCAAAATAATATATATTCATTCCCTTTGTGTGTAACCCTTAGCAACTAACCTAGCCTTATACTTATTGATTGTCCCGTATGCATTTAGTTTCTTCTTAAAGATCCATTTGCAACCCACTGCAGAACAACTAGGAGGTAAATCCACCAATTCTCAAGTTCCATTTGAGAGAATTGATTGGATTTCATCATTAACGAATTCTTTACAAAAGTTAGCTTCTAGAGAATCCATAGCTTGTTTGAAAGATACAATATCATCCTCAACATTGTAGGTGAGAAACTCACTTCCAAAGTCCTTGGATGTCCTAGGCCGTTTACTTTTCCTTGGTTCAACTATTTCTTTAGAATCATCAGATTCAGAAATAGCTTGTTCAGAGTCACCCCCCACATTTGTCATCCTTTCCACGTGCTCAGGAATGGAACCTGTGGTGAATGAATTTTCTTGAGATACTTCATTGGGCACACCAGCTTTTATGGGAAACACATCCTCAAAGAATGTAGCATCACATAATTCCACAATTGTATTGACCTCAATGTCTGAGATATCTGATTTTACTATAAAAATCTATAGGCATATCTTGTCTCTACATACCCCAAGAATATGACATCAACCATTTTTGGTCCCAATTTCTTCCTTTTGTGTTCAAGGATAAGTACCTTAGCAAGGAACCCCCACACTTGAAGATATTTGAGACTCAGTTTTCTTCCTCTCCATAACTCAAACAGACTACTCTCTACATGTTTATGAGGAACTCTATTCAGAATATGGCAAGCGGTATTCAAAGCTTCCCCCCACATGAAGTTAGGTAGACCTGAGGTCTGGATTAAAGAATTAACCATATCTATTAGGGTTCGGTTTTTACGTTCAACTATCCCATTAGACTGTGGTGAATAAGGAGCGGTAACCTCATGAACTATACCGTGTGATTGGCAAAATTTCAAAAACAAGTTCGAGGTGTATATTCCTCCCCTATCAGACCTTAATCTTTTAAGTATTTTTCTGGTTTCTTTCTTATAAATTTTAAATTTATCGAATGCCTCATCTTTACTTCTAAGTAAAAAGACATAACAATATCGAGTCACATCGTCAATAAAAGTTATAATATAACGTTTTTGATCCCTAGTAGCAATTCCATTAAATTCACAGATATCTGTATGCACTAAATCTAAAATTTTTGAATTCCTATTCACAGAATGAAAAGGCTTCCTAGATAGTTTAGCTTGCACACAAATTTCACATTTATTATTGCTAATTTCAGATTTAGGGATACGTTTCATTGAGGCAACATTAACATGTCCCAAACGTGAATGCCAAACGTCGGATGATATAAGATTCATGCAAATAAAAACTATAATCATTCAAATTTAAAATGGAATTTGAAACTGGTTCAACATGAATCTTAAATAAGTTCTCCACATCACATAAATACCCCTTGCCAAAAAATAAAGAATCACAAAGGCATGTAATAATAGCCTTATTACATTTGCAGTGTACTCTTTAACCTTCCCTAACTAAAATTACGCCACTAAGGATATTGCGTCGAATGGTTGGAACATGTCTGACCCTTTGAAGAGTCAACACCTTCCCCAAAGGGAACTTCAAGTCCACCCATCCTTCGCCTTTGACTTCTGTAAGCTGGAATCATCCAAAGTCATGGACTGACCTCGAGAGGCCTGGTAAGACACAAACATGGACTTATCATCACATACATGTACATTAGCCCCAATGTCAATTATCCAATAAAGTGGTTCAAAAATAGAAAGGATTTCAGGTTTAATAGAAACGTACCCATCATTGAGGTTCAAGGATGTAGTCATCATGTTGACCACAGCCTCCTCAGTTGCAGAAGTGACAACTTTCTTTGTCTTCTTAGAAGGACAATCCTTATTTCAGTGGCCAACCTGTCCACAAGTCCAACAAGGTTTGTTCTTTGGTTTCTTCTGGATCATGGCCTCAAGTTTATGTGCATTCTTAGTTTTCTTATCTTTGGTAGTTTTAGCAGAAGTAAAATTAAACTAGGGTTTGCATCAGTAGGCACATTGACTATTTTCTCCTTTAAGTGTTCTTCTTGTATGTTTATATCCATCATTAGTTCTTCCATTGTATGTGTCCCTTTGCGGTGCTTCAGAGACATACCAATCGATTCTCATGACTTAGGGAACTTTTTTATGATAGACATAACAATGAACTTCTCAGGCAATACCATCTTGGCATCTGAGAGTTCATGTACTAGGAGTTAAAAATTATGTGTTTGATCTGAAAAAGACACCCTCTACCATCTGAAACTTAAGAAATTTAGACACCCAATATTTTTCAACACCTTGATTTTCAATACTAAAATTCTTAATTAACGATTCTCATAAAACTTTGGACGTAGTGACAGACGGCTTTGAGTAAGAATACAATTTGTTATTTAAACCAAACAGAATCAAACCGCGACATGCTTTGCCACCCTTCTTCCAATTAGCAATTATATTTGCATTATCAAGAATAGTATCATCAAATTTAGGTTTAGTCTCTTCTAAGTACTGATCAAAACCCACAATATTCAGTCAAATTTATATCTGACTCTGCCAACGAGCAAAGTTGGTATCCGTAAAATTTTTAGACATACTGTTGGTATCAATTTTATTTCCAGAACCACCCTGACCGGCCATTGTTAATTAACGACAGATAACAATTTCTTTAAGACTATTGAATAAAATTTAGGATTTTACGTTGTTACATGCAACAACGACAGATGCAATGAATTAACGATTACATGCCAGATCCAGATAAGCAGCAAAAGAATAAACAATCCAGGAGAAAATAAACTGAGTTAGGAACCTGACCAGATCGTTTGTTGAAAAATGAACACATTTTACTTAAAGAAATCAACGCCGTGGAGTCTTCCAGGACAGGCGCCATTCTCCCAGTTTACCCGGTGACGAACCTGAAGAGATGCGTCACGTTGCGGACGAACATATGCACCACCACTAGCGCAGCTCAACAACCGCATGAACCACCGCCCGACAGATTGCGTCTAGAAGGAAGAGGATGAACTACTTTATCGCTTCCAGGAGAGAGATTTCCAAGCGACAAGTAGGAGCGACATCGACAAACTTCGGGATTAGGGCTCGCTAAACACTCGCACGAACGACTGACGTCTGTGTTCGAAAGAGTTGTGTTTAACCCTAATGACCGGATGTCTATTTATAGCCTAACACGTCCCACTAATCATATTCCAATTAAGACGCGACCACTCGGTTGCTCTTGTACACATTGCAGAAATTTTCACAAAAGAGACATTTTCTAGTTAGGATTAATAAATTTGAATAGGAAAGAAATAATTAATTAAACGAGTAATTAATTACATAGTTGTATCCTAGTGCAAAAAGAAGACGGAAGATATCCTCCACAATCCACAAGCCCGAGCCCGTGCCAGGCCAGGCCAGGCGAGGCGTGACGCGCACGCGCGTGTTGTGATCACCCCACCAAAGAGGTGAGCATACACTCCTCTTAGGACCCCTTGGACACTAGTGTCAAAAGTTCTAGGTGTGAGCAATATGTGATAAAACTTCTTTGCCATTTGTACTACAGACAAAACTAATTTCTCACATGTACTAGCTGCACTACATTGGGCTTAACCCATGCTATATTCATGGCTGCTACAACCATATATCTAACATCCTCCACATTGGATAGTTCTGGGGATGAGTGTGGCGGAGTATAATACCCTCACCTGATTGATCTCTCACCTCAACTATAGCTAGCTAGCTACCTAATGCTGGAGTGGCAATATTGGCTCTTCAATTGCGTACGGGAAAGATAATTGTCACTACGGTGTGGCTTCTGCAGACGAAGATTGTTGCCGATCTATAGGGTCGTGATTCTAGTAGTTGGTGAAACATTTGTTGCGGCTGATTATTTGATCGAAGCCACGTACTGATGAGAAAAAGGAATCATTATGAGACTGGCCAGGCAGAAAATTACCAAAGAACTCATATAAACAATTTTGGGTTTTGCAAGTCTATAAGAATGCTAGAAGAAGAAACAATCAATTGTTGTTACACACCATATAGTGACATATCTACTTAGTTCTCCAGCAAAGGGAAAGGCAACATTAAAATGGAACATTCAACTAGACCTGTAAATGGATCGAATACAGAGCAGATACTATTATATCCGATATTTGAATAAAAAAAATCCGATCCGATATCCGATCCAATATCCAACGGATATCATGTGATAATATCCGAATCCGATCCGACAAATAATATCCGAATTCGCATAAATATCCGATCCAAATCAAAAAGTATAAATGTATTGTTATTAATACATTATATGTAGAAAACATTGATATCACTATGAATATATATGATAAAATATTTATATTTATATTTTTTATATATAAATAAAATATATTTGATAATATATGTATATATTTGTCGGATTTCAGATTTTTTTCGGAGCGGATATAGCCATATCCGAAATACTATCTGAAATTTTCAGATATGAAATTTGATATCCTAAATCTAATTCGGATTATGAGGATGTTGAATTTTTTTTCCAAATTTCGGACTCGAATCCGAATCAAATTTGCGGATTCCGGATATCCATTTACATGTCTACATTCAACTTAATCCAAAGAGAGGGAGGTCATGAAGGAAAAGACTGATTGCTTTCTGTGTTGTATATCCGTGCTTCATGATTTCTAGCCATGTTGGGACTGCTTCTATTGCTGCAGCCATCATACCAGGACTACCAACATCATCACCCAGTGGAGCCTAGTTGTGACATGTTGGGAAGGGCTTTTTACGTTGTTAGCTAGATATATTTGAATATTTGAGTAGTATGGAAGGAACATAATTTTTTCGTTCAGAATACCGCATCGAATTGCCTTACAAAAGGTTGATCTAACAACAACTTAGCCTTCAAATTAACTTGTTGTTTATCTACTAAATTGTCCTGGAAGCCTACGTTGTTGCTTCTTGTCGGGCCGTAAGGGGTGAATATGTTTCATGAAGTTAATAACTTAGAATTTTTTTTAAAGCAGAGATATTGTACGAGGGAACGAACCTGGAATTGAAGGTGAATGGTAGAGGATTGGTGAAGCTGTTTGAATCTATATGAAGAACAAGATGGACGAGTCGGGAGATTAAACAATCAGCAGGGCTCGCACAACGGAGTTTAAGTTAGATTTTTTTTTCTAAAGCAGTGAGGGAACGAACCTAAAATTATAGGTGAAAGGTAGAGGAAGAACAAGATGGATGAGTCGGGATATTAAACAAACAATCAGCAGAGCACGCACAACGAGCGGAGTAGGGCGACAAGGGACGTTGCACTAAGTAGATAGCTGGAAACGAATACCGCAAGAAACCCCCCTGTATCTAAAATCCATGTGGAGCTATGTGGACGGTGACGAAAGCGGAAAATTCAGGGATCTACCCTGTATATGACAGCTATTAAATCAACGAAAACCGGATCTGTGTGATCCCACCGTTACAAGAATCTTGATAACTCCCACATCTATGGGACTCTACCATTCAGGAATCTTTCCGTTCAGTGTAATGACACGTGATCGGCACGTTGGAAAACGAGAAACAGTGAAAACATATGGTGCTTAGAATGGTAACACAGTAGATATACTTATGTGGTCTTTGATAAGATATACATATGAGACTGTTTAAATATTCACATAGTATGTAATAAATAAATGATAAAAACTAAAAATTTGATCATATTGATTATCCCAAAACATAAGAAATTGATGAGGCTCTGTAACTACTGTTGGTGAATATGGGCACATGAAAGACAATAGAAATAAAATTTTTATTTATCTGTATTCCTCATAACAATAAGATCACATCAACTACTATAAAATAGAAAAAATAGTTTAACAAGTTTATATCTGGTTTTGGAGCAACTCTAGCGAGTACAACTCATTGCAGTGCAAAATGTCTGTGCAGCTCCTCATCTTCACCACAAAAATCAGACTCAAATGACGTATGCGGCAGTTCATGGTCTCGCCACAGATTGCAGACTGACATTGTCCTCCTAACGACAGACAACAAACTTCTCGCCTCTATAGAAGTCCACACAAACCAACTAGAACTCATGTCATTCTAGTAGAATAAATAGGAGATAGTTGTCTCTTCCATTGGTGTACTAGTCACCAACTCGCTCTCCCACAATTATTTCTCCCTTGCTATCCATCCCTTTAGTGGGTAAGATTTGCTTGGGTTCTCTATAGGTTACCACAACTAGAGAGGACAACAATTGTTAGAGATAATTGAGTTGTATCCTGGGAAGCCTCAGTACCCCTCTATTTATAGGAGGGGTTAGGGTCTGGGTTTCCAATATGTATGGGAGTGGAAGAGACCGGAAGATCTTGAATTTTTACAACCTGTGACTCCCGAAACGGTCGGTTGGTGACCGAACCGATCGGTTCACACGCAAGACAGTTGGTTCGTGACGTGAACTGGTCGTTTCGTCTGTTTCCTAACTGCACATGAATTTGACAAAATTGTTTCCAATTAATGCAAACATGAATTCCTTATACCAATCGAATTGAACAAGTGAAACGAGCATTCTTTCTCATGAATTTGGGAAAGCTACTAGAACCTTCATTTGGACCAACCGAGCCGACCGGTTCACCCAATGAGCTGATCGATTGGTGGTTAATTCATGCAGAACTCTAGCCAATTCAGTTCCAATCAGCCTGGCACTCCAAACGGCCGACTCAACACTTGAGTCGATCATTTGGCACTTCAAACAACCGTCTCACTAGGTGATTTGATCGGTTGGCAGTGTAGTCAGCTAATATGTTGCTTGAATTGAATACCTAAACACTTTAGTAAGCAATCCAATCATCAGTCATGATTAAACTCCTCTTCTAGATGAATTCCTATGAGTATGACCCTATAGGTCCCATATCAAGCTGACAGTGAATGCCCATAACTAACTTATGACATCACAAGTAGAGAGCGGTGCCTAGTCGCACATCAGTGCTACCCAAGTGAATAGAAAGTTAGAGAACAACTTCAACCTACAATCTGTGTAAGGTGTTGCAGTGATTGTATAATTCCCTTATCTCTGATACCCAGAATGAACTTGAATCTAGAATCGTCATCCTCTCAACATTCAATCCATGTTCCTTGAACCAAGAGCAAACTTTTTGAGATATACGTGACCTCAATATCATATATTGATTCATATGTGCATGCACATTCATTTTTCAATCTCTCTTATCAAGTGGATAGGATATCAAACTCCGGTAGGAGGGACAAATCCCATCTACATCACTCACAGTCAGTCTCCTTGTGTCAAAGCTACCCAATCATCACCTTTATCACAACCCATATTTTAGGATTATGTTTGATGATGTCAAAGTATACCCAACGACATGTAATTAGTGTAGTGACTTCAGGTCTAGAACCACAATCACCACCTTCACTATGAGAGGTGACAATGACCACCAATGATGGTTTTAATGTGTCACGCTCAAAGTGTGTCTGTCCGATACACTATTCCCTAACATGTATCTGCGTGGTTGGTTTGACATGCCATATCATGACTAATGAGATTCTGTCATTAAGAAATACACACTCTAGTCTTATGTGTCACTGGTGTCTATCTGCCTTCCATAGTAACAACTGACTAGGGACATAATAAGAATGTACATACTCTTAATATTAGTTTGATCTCATTGTTCAAGTCATGTACTTAAATACATACACCATCAAGTATTATCATTCTTTAGACATTCATAATGTTTCCTCATTATCTCATAACTGAGTGAAATAGAATTAATTGGAAGCTTGCATTTATTATTAATCAAATCTTTATGTTATATGCCATGTCAATCATAATATGATTGGCTCTCTGGGCATACCTTACCAAGAACGTAGTCATAAATAAACACTTACTAGCATATACTAAAAAGTAGTGTTGGAACCCATAAATATTCCATAAAGAGGGAAGGATGACTAAAACCTCATTGCCAAAATAAATATAGATATTACAGGGGAATAAAACCTAGTGCATGGTAGGGGAATAAAACCCAATGCCTAATATCATATGTGGCAGGGGAATAAGGCCCAGTGCCTGGAAGGGAACAAAACCCATCGCCTATAAAATATTATAAGTGGTAGGGGAATAAAACCCAGTGCCTATATTGTGTCACTACTTCTAGTTATGACTAGTCATCCACACATACAAACATGCATGTAAGAATGTGGTATAGTTATTTTCATGTAAATGATAAGAATATCAAGTTTAAATCAAATGGGGTCAATGAAACAAATCATTATCAGAAGGTCATCAATATCTAAATCTTAATAAAACATGAGGATATTCCCAAGGAAGAGTAGTTTCACAATATAATAGGATTTTCCACAATTTAGTCAATTACTCATATGGGGAAAAGATTTTAGGTCATGATATTATGACCAATTTAAAATAGAGTAGATATACATACCTTGAATTGAGTGTTAAGTCAGAGATTGGATCCTAACCCTAAAAGTCTAAAGTCAACTCAACCTACATATTGGATTAAGTCCATCAATCAGGGTTTAACTAAATGATATTCAAGTGAATCAAGATCCGTAGGAGAATCTTGAGGTCGGCTCTTGTTTTAGACCCATCATCGAGTTTAGAGTTTCTTAATGATATCTTGACTCAAAATCACAAGTTTATTAATCATGATGCTATATTTAGTTGCTATTAAGACCTTAAGTGAAATCAAAACTCAAAAAATCCAAATCTTTAGCAAGAACCCACATTGGCACATGATTTTATCTTAGAGAGAGAGTCCAATGTTATTAATCATGGATGTGACTCCAGGTTCTCAAATTTTTCCTCTAAAACATCTCCTTAATTTTTAATGTAGTATTATGAATGTTTAAAACCCTAAAAATCAAATCTCTAAAACTTGAGAATCAGGCGGTGAAAATTATACCATAATGTAGAGAAAATTCTCAAGATTCCAAAACAAAATCCTGTGATTTTTTTGAGTTCCCAGTAAAAAGTTATGCATTTTTAAAGTTATGACCAATAAAAAAAATAGAAAAATCAACTTAATCAAAGCATTAGTTCATGCGGGATTGAGATCGCTCAAGTGGCCCAATCATCACTGGGCAATTTACCCAATTAGCACCCAGTTAGGACTGAACAAAGTATTGGCAAAAGGAAACTTTACCCCTGGGGAAAAACAACATCAAATGAAGCGAGGGAGGGGCAGGAACGTAAGTCTACTCATGCTTATCCTCCTACTAATTCTTACACGCTATGTCCACAACTAGCGCCGAGTAGGTAGAGGCAGAATTAGCGAAAATCATAGGAAGGACCAATCACCAGTTTTGGCAGCCGATTCCAGAGCGAGGGAGTCCGGGGTACTTACCACAAGGAGAAATTGGTTGAAGCAGCAAGACAATGAGCTACAAAATCAATAATAGTCCACCAAATTATGAGTTCTTGGCATCAGGTCATGAGGCCACATGGAAAATTGACCGAGGGAAAAAACTAAGCAAGGTGCGGCGGAACCAGAAGCATAAACACATATTTATATAGTTATGTTTCAAGGTTTATAGGGGTGGTAGCTTCAAGAAGATTGGGGCAACAAATGGGTAAAAAACATATTATCCAAAATAGATTCAGATCAAGGCATCATTACATGTAGATTCTTTCTAGGAATTCAGTGGAGAAAGAATTTTGAAAAACCATTAATTAGAGAGGAAGATATTGATCGAGGAAATTTCCTCGCTAATCTTGTTAAGATCTGTGTTTGTTTTGGGGAGGGCGACGATCTCTGAGCAGCTCGATCTCATGGGCATGAATCTGGGAAGACATCCCAGCCGTCCACTGAGTACACTCATGTCAGTTCAGATAACATAATATCACATGACATAATCATTTGTGAAATCATATCCATAAAGGAAACAAAACAAAGTGTAATGTATGTATTACTCTTTTCTTTAATACTTCAATTGGATGAGCAAACAAAATGTAGATAAGGTGAAAATTGGCAAGTAGATTAATTCAGACTACATGAATCCGAATCTAAAGCCAATTAAAACTATAATACGTGAAACACACCATATGAGGGAAAGTATAATTTCCTTCATATTAATGCATTCATTTATTATTTATTAACCAAAATTTATATGTAACTCTCTCTTAACCAAACCTAACTATAGGAAAAATCTAAAAGAATAATTTTGAACTTAATTTCCTTCATTTGATAATTTTGCCAAACTAATCCCAAACTAGTGCATTTCTCTTAATTGTTCTATAAAGGACTTAAATAATTGTTTTATTGGCTAAAAATATTATATTTGAAAGTTATTAATATCCTAATGCACTCCAATATGATAAGAGGAGTTCAAATTAAAAGGTTTAAATAAAATAAATTCAATAATTACCTAAATTTGAGTACATTACAAACATCATCATAACCTAACTCCATCCTCAAGTCAAACCTCATCATATTCAAAGATACATGTCATAATAATCCTACAACATATGGTTTGAGTAACTAGAGCCTCATCACTTAGGGTTTGCTTATCATGTCTCTTATGTGTACCTCATATGATCCTAAATTGACCTTTTATCATCTCATGAGTAACAGAGAAAAATTCGAGGATAAACATTTCACTTCGAGAGTGATTGTGTAAGGTAAGGGTTATAATTAGGGGGACAAAATTGAAATATTTAGAATCAAACTACTAACCTAGCTCTGATATCATATTGTAAAGAGTGAGATCTGAGAGGGCATCCACTCCCTACATTAATTTGAGGAACAAATTCATGTATTCCAAACACACTTAAAACATATGCTGGAATTGGTGTAAATTTTTCATTTCTAAAATGATGGTAAACAAAAAGACCAAAGTATAGAAACAGAATAATAAATCATAACTATATTCAAGTTTACAAGATTACATAAAGTTGTCCCATTAAAGGCTTACATGAAAGAAACAACATCAAGATCTAAATAAAGGGATATCTAAACTATCTCAAGTCCATATCCATGAGAGTTATCTCCATAAGCTAGGTCCACATCTGCTTGCCATGTCCACCATGCCCCACACATAGGGATGGAAGCATACCCCACAAGAGAAGACAAAATGGAAGTTGTCAGCATAAAAGCTGGTATGTGCATGTTAATAGGGAATTGAGAAACATTATGGAATAATGACATCAAATATAAAAAGGCTTCCTACAGAAGAGGAAAAGTACTATCCAACTAGATATCAAAAGAATAGATCATGAAGACAATGAACAATAAGAGATTTCTTGCCTTAAAACAATGTCACAATAAAAATCTCAAAATTCATAAGTAGTTGCATGGTGAGTAATTAGAAGACTAGCATATACTAAAAAGTAGGGTAGGAACCCATATGTATTCCATACCAATGGGTAGGAGGATTGAAACTCAGTTCCAAACAAATATATACTTTGTAGGGAATAAAACCTAGTGCATTGTAGGGGAATAAAACATAATGTGTAATACATATGTAGAAAGGGAATAAAACCCAATACTTAGGAGGGAATAAAACCCAATGCCTATAAACATTATAAATGGTATGGGAATAAAACTCAGTGCCTATATGGTGTCACTATTTATAGTATGACTAGTCAATCAAACATGATAGCAGGGTAGGAAAGATGAAGTGTAGTCATGCTCAAATAACAGATGAGAACATCCAATAGTTGTCATGTGGGGTCATAGGACCCATAACAAATATACAATCATGTCCACAAGTAAGATACATCATAAGACCACAATATATCTGTTGGGTTTTAGGGGAGGCAGAGAAGGCAGCGGAAACAAAAAATTTCTCCCCCAAACCCAGCACGAGGAAACACGTCAACGTCTATATAATAGGAAAGGATGGTTTGTGGAATCATACCTTGTCCCGAGGCTTGCTCGGAGACAATACCTCGCGCCTTGCGCGGTCTTCACCTCCGGTCTTGGACGGTGTCTGTGCAGCTCCTGGCCGCACAGGGACTGACGACTCCTCCTCCTACCGGACTGTCGGATGACAGTTGTCCTCCTGAGCGGCAGTGTCCTCCCGCCTATGTAGTAGTCCACACGGACCACATGGAACTCCACACTCCTTGTCCTACAAGGAAGTGGAAGGAGTCACACCCTCCTGTTGACGTACTAGTCACCAACACACTCTCCTACCTCCAGTTGCAACTGCAGTTGTCCTTCCCTTGCTGCACCTCCCTTTTGCGGGAAGCACTTGCTCGGGCTCTCTCTTGGTTACCAAAACCAGAGAGAACGACAACTTTGCAGAGTAACTGGTTGCAATGAGTTGTTCTTTGAGAAGCCCCCAATACCCCTATATATAGGAGGGTCATGGGACAAGGTTCTCCATCCCGGGCAATGCGGGACTAAAGCAGGAGTAGAAGGGTTCGAGATTTTCCACAAAAGCAATCAACTCACAACCTGAACTGATCGGTTCACAAGTGAACCGGTCGGTTGGGGACCTGAACCGGTCGGTTGGAACACCAACCGATCGGTTGGGACCCATGAGCCGATCGGTTCACTTATGAACCGGTCGGTTCGTGGTCCTGATCAGTTCCTGATTGACTTTCCTTCTTTTGTTTCTAATTGGTATCGAATACCAATCCTTGTTCCAATCAAATTGGGCAAGTGAAACGCAAGGAAAATTCTCACTGACCTGACTTTCCCAACTTGCTCGGTTGCACCAGTTGAACCGATCGTTTCAACACTTGAACTGATTGTTTCACTCTGACCATGAGCCGATCGACTCAACACTTGAGCCGACCGGTTCAGCAACCTCAGCCGACCAGTTCAACACTTAAACCGATTTGTTGGGAGTACAGGTTGTGCAGAATCAGTCAAATGCGATTTCAATCAATCCCATACTCCAATCAATA
Source organism: Alisma plantago-aquatica (assembly GCA_963693085.1). Lineage (NCBI taxonomy): Eukaryota > Viridiplantae > Streptophyta > Magnoliopsida > Alismatales > Alismataceae > Alisma > Alisma plantago-aquatica. The sequence goes on from OY856412.1 coordinate 586,863,922, forward strand.
TGTCCAACACCTTGAACAATATGATATTGAGCCATCAATTGATTTAGTGTTTAATTGAACTACTAAACTCCTTTAGTAATCAATCTAAACATTGTTTGTGGACAAAACTCCTCTTCCAGGTTAAATCCTATGTGTGTGACCCTGTAGGTCCATTTCACATTGGCAGTGAAAGTCCATAACACTGATGACTTCACAAGCAAAGAGCGGTGCCTAGTCACACATCAGTGCTACCCAAGTGAAAGTAGAAAGTTGGAGAACAACTTTCAATCCTACAATCTGTGAATGGTGTTATAGTGAATGCATAATTCCTTTGTCACTGATATCCCGAATGAACTCGAGGCATGGAGCAGTCATCCTGTCAACGTTCATTCATTTTCTTGATCTCAGAGTAGATTGAAGGAGATATGTATGACATCAATATCACATACTGATTCACACATGCGTGCGCACACCTATCTCAATCCTACTCATCAAGTGGCCATGGATATCAAACTCCCTCAGGAGGGACAAATACCATATCTATCACTCACCCCTCAAAAGCCCCATGTGTCAAAGCCACCCAATCATCACCTTTATAACAACCCATGTTTCAGGACTGCGTTTGATGATGTCAAAGTGTGCCCAACGACATGTGTTGAGTGTAGTGATTTCAGGTCTAAGAATCACACTCACCACCATCACTATGAGTACTGACTGTGACTACCATGTCATGGTTCCATGTGTCAAACTCACGGTGAGTCTGTCCGGTACACTTGTTCTCTAACAAGTACCTATGTGTTTGGTTTGATATCTCTATATCATGACTAATGAGATTCTGCCATCAACCAACACCACAATCTAGTCTTGTGTGTCATTGTTGTCTATCTACCTTCCACAATGACATCCGACTAGGGACATAACAAGAATGTACAAACTCTTAGCATCCGTATGATCTCATCGTTCAGGTCATGAACCTGAAGGCATACGTCATTGAGTACTGTCATTCTCTAGACATTCAATCTTGTTCTATCACTATCTCATATGACTGAATCAGAAAGAATTGGAAGCTTGCCTTTGATGTTTATCAAATCAATCTTAATGTATCCCACCAATCATCCCATGATTGGCTCTCAGGGCATACATACCAACAAACTCCCACTTGCACTGCGAGCCAATCACCCTTGAATCATATTCATAGTGATTTTCAAACATGTCCCACATGTTACTGTGCTCTTGTGCCAACATAGTGAGTTATGGCAACACCTTGCCAAAGTCAGTATAAATTTCATGTCTCTCATCTCTTCATTGTACGTCACACATATGAGATGGAGTTGCCGTAATATGCGATCTAGTATTCCTTTGCTAACCTTTAGCCACATTGCATGATCAAGGATTCCATACTTGTCATCAATGAGCGGAATATCTATAAGTTCATCTCATGAACTTCCAGATACACTGTAGTTCTCTAACGCATAGATACTCGGAATTTCCTTTTAAATGGTTTTATTGGAACACTTCCAATTATTAACAAACTTTCACTTTTATACATCCTATGTATATTTTGCGATTAATTTTCTGTCCTTTCTGAAGTTCGCATCAATGTAACTCTTTACATCAAACTCTTCCTTATCACCATAGAACTAGTACTTCTCAAGTACTTATCAAGTTCTCATGGTATTCCAGTAACCCTTACTGGAAGCAGACATACATCCACTCATCATGTCCCACATACTAGTTAACATGATGAGCACATCAAATTGTCATGTCATACATACAAGATGATGAATGCATTTTATTCTTGCCATGTACATACATGCAAGATAATGGGATGATTACATACATGATAGATCCATATCTATTCTTAGTGTTCATATTCTTTATAAGAATTGGACACTTGGCCTTGGGATACTAACTCCATGTAGCATGGACAAGTTTCCTCCCACTGAATCTGTGCATACTGAACACTTCAGTACAGATTGCCAATGTATGCTTTCTCTTTTAGGTCAAGAGATTTTTCGAGAACTATCTCTATAGATCTCTATTCCTATCACATAGGAAACATCTCTATCTTCCTTAAAGATAATTTCCACTTTTGGATTTCCATTCTAGAACATATCCATTTCACATCAACATGTGGAATGTGAACACGCTCCCGCTAAATCACAAATCCCTTCTTTATCTTTGACATATCAGTCAAACCCTTTGACTATATCATCAAAGTAAAGGTCCAATTCTGAGTTGCTTGTACTCAATCAATCACATTGATTAGTCCATTGTAACTTATAGACTTCATTTTCATTAGTGGATTCATAAGCCTTATAGGTTGTGTCACGTACACATCCTTGATTTATTCCTCATAGGAATGCAGTTTTAGTATCCATATGCCAAATGTCTTAGTCATTAAGTTGCAATCAACAAGCATCATCCTTCTCAAAATGTTATCCATGTGTCTTAACATTTAAGACTTACTTGCACTTATGGATATGATCCAATGAGTGCTACCATCAAGGTCATACCTTATGGTTCACATGGAAGTCATTTAGGATGTAATGGTCTTATACCATAACTCAAAATTTTGGTTCCTCATATTCATCTAGATAGTTGACTCATCAAATGAACAACTCATCACATAGATAATTGAGGTGCATCTGTCAAGGAAATAAGAACTCACAACTCCTTGTGATTCTTAATGTCCTTTATTAGTGTGGGGTATTCTTTTATTAAGAAGAATTCAATTATTTGATAATCATTCTCTAACTCCTTAGAGTATGATTCCTTCTTGATCTATACATCATCATGCCTTAATCATGAGTTCACTATGATACACTATCATAATCACTCATAAGGATCTCAAACATTTGGTCCAAGTATTTCATTCATTGATCTCATCAAGAATTAATACTTTACCAAATTTGTACTTCATCTATGATAATCTTGAAGACTTCAAGATATTCATATTGGTATTTCTCTAAACACCATTTGAAGTATTAGCATTTGTTCCAATATGTATGTAAATACATCACATGTATTATACCTAATAGGATAATCATTCTCCCACTACATTAGTGAAGATTGATTAATCATGTCCAAGATATTCATGTCTCTTACTGGTTCTCTAACCAAAAGAGTCTAGATTTATCCATCATATGGAAACTAGAAATGAATCCCTCATGATTGATGCTAAATAGATTGTTTGAGTTATCTATAACTTTTAGGTATCATTTTATCTTATGCATACTATGTATCACAAGATAAACAAGGCATTGCCACAAAGATCATATCTTTAAGATTGAAACATCAACTTTATTAATTGCCATCATTGTCATACAATATGAAAAATAAAGTGTTTCTATCTATTGGCAATTTATGAAATAGCAGTTCTCAACTCTATTTCGTGCCCTTTAGGCTGAAATGAACTGAAAGGTACTCCTATCTATGGCAGCAACACTTGCTCCAATGATGGGTACTTCTTTCTTGGTCCTTTCACAAAGGCCATCACTCCTTTGTGGATCTTGCATATCATATATGATAGATCCATATCTTGGTATCATATACCTCAGATAAAGAAGCGGTTCATTTCATGATACCTTAGGTGGAGATCTCCATCCCCTCCTTCATCTTCTTTTGTTCTTCCAGATATAGAGGGCAATTCCCTCATACACCCTTTCCCCATGTGCCTTGAGGCTGAAGACGGCTTGGATTGCTGGCTAGCATCAAAACACTTCTTTGCTTTGCCCTTATCCTTTCCCTTAAGAATTACCTTTCTCTTTGATCACATCAAAGGTCATGGTTTGTCTTTCTTCATCTTTGCCTCTACTATCATCAACATGTCCAACAACTCTGTCAACGCTTGTCAAAGTTGTTCATGTTGTAGTTTATCGTGAATTGTATGATTCTCACAACATTTGCAGTATCATACCAATAGCCAACTCTTGGCTCAGAGGGAATCCTTCTTAGTTAGGTTTTCCACATGCCCAATCACATTGAGTGTGTGAATACCTTACTGGATCTCCTTCTGTCATGACATACTAGGACAGTGTCTTGGAGACATCATATGTCTCATGTTGTCTCTACAACTCATAGTTCAGAGAACACAACATCAAGCACTCCTCATAAATGTCTTCCTCGGTATGCTTCCAAAAGCACATCTTCAGCCATTGATGTGGTGGGATCGAGTTCATCTGGTTCTGGTGTAACTAGGACTTAGAGCTTTCACTCTACGATTGAGAACACTTCTCAATGTCCTAACCAGTCGTGGAATTATTACCATTTAATTTGTTGGTCTCAAAGACCGATCGCAAATAAAGTGATTTGTTTATTAACCATTTATTTTAACAAAAGGAAATATATGCAATTTTAGTCCAAAAACCCATTTTTTGACTTATTTGATTGATTTGAAAAGTTGACGATAAAAATTAGGCCTTTAATTAATTATCGCTCCCACTATTTTAGTTAAAATTGATAGCCCTCACCATCAATTCGGAAGATTGCAGCGTACAACCTTCTAGTGGGCAAGATCCTGAAATCCTCTAAGTCATGAGTCAGCTAGGGCTGATCGCCCACAACTTAGATATCTCAGGTAGGCAACTCTTGCCAATTGCATCATATGCAACTCTTGATAAGATGTCATATACAACTCTTTGCAATGATAATTTCCATGCCTCAAGGTACTAGATCCTATCTAGATCACCTTGTTAAGTCTGACCCAAAGAAAACACGATGAATATGCACCCTGCTAGGGCAGACCCACACATTCATCCTTCACACTTCCACGAGATAGACAGTGCACCACGCTACGGCGTGCCCACACTTGGTCGATCAAGCTTTTCACATGTGTCGCATTTGGAAGGCATCTAAAACTTAATATTTTAATGAGGGATTTGGTTTTTATATACATATACATATCCAATCACCACAATACATAGTACGTATCATATACATGCTATATCCCATAGAAAACATGCACAAATGATAAAAAGTGATGATTATGGCCATCCTAATGTGATTTCTCGAGCCAAGAGGAATCACGGTCATCTAGGTCAACATCACATGCAACATGTACAAGATGAAGATCTGTGCCTTGCCATCCGAGTTGATCAACTCATCACATGAATGATCTGTACTCTCCAGCCGGTCGTCTGGGTGCCACCAGCCGATCGGTTGGCTCCTCCAACCGATCGGTTCACCTGGACATCGTGCATCTCATCATGTCCACCACCCGGTCGTCTCGCTCCTCGATCGGTCATCAACCGATCGGTTCACTCCTTGAACTGACCATCTGGAACGTCAACCAATCGGTTCATGCCTTGAACTGATCGTTTCAGCTGTCGTCTTGATGTCCTCCGGTCTTCGACATAACAGGAAATAAAATCTATCCTATTATTACATTGCTTAAAAGAAGAAACCCCGAGTTACATTCGGGGGGACCAAAGGTAGGAAAGAATCTCGAATTATTTCGAGTTACATTAGGAATAAGAGAGGGAAGATCGGTGCGCAGACCGAGATGCAAGGAACCACAAACAACCACACACAGATAGGGGTTTATAGGCCATAACCATGCTACACACATCCACCACAAAACGCGTTTAAGGGCGACGCGTATCGAGTGCATTAATAATACATATCATATATGTAATTTGGGATTTGTTAATTTAGGATTGGACATGCATAAAGCCAATATTATTCGCATTGTATGCAATAAATAAAGGCGACAAACCAAAATTGATCATATCAATATTTCTAAAATATAGAGCAGTTGATGTGGCTCTGATACCATTGTTGGGTTTTAGGGGAGGCAGAGAAGGCAGCGGAAACAAAAAATTTCTCCCCCAAACCCAGCACGAGGAAACGCGTCAACGTCTATATAATAGGAAAGGATGGTTTTTGGAATCATACCTTGTCCCGAGGCTTGCTCGGCGACAATACCACGTGCCTTGCGCGGTCTTCACCTCCGGTCTTGGATGGTGTCTGTGCAGCTCCCGGTCGCATCGGGACTGACGACTCCTCCTCCTACCGGACTGTCAGATGACAGTTGTCCTCATGAGCGGCAGTGTCCTCCCGCCTCTGTAGTAGTCCACACAGACCACCTGGAACTCCACACTCCTTGTCCTACAAGGAAGTGGAAGGAGTCGCACCCTCCTGTTGACGTACTAGTCGCCAACACACTCTCCTGCCTCCAATTGCAACTGCAGTTGTCCTTCCCTTGCTGCACCTCCCTTTTGCGGGAAGCACTTGCTCGGGCTCTCTCTTGGTTACCAAAACCAGAGAGAACGACAACTTTGCAGAGCAACTGGTTGCACTGAGTTGTTCTTTGAGAAGCCCCCAATACCCCTATATATAGGAGGGTCATCGGACAAGGTTCTCCATCCCGGGCAATGCAGGACTAAAAGCAGGAGTAGAAGGGTTCGAGATTTTCCACAAAAGCAATCAACTCACAACCTGAACCGATCGGTTCACAAGTGAACCAGTCAGTTGGGGACCTGAACCGGTCGGTTGGAACACCAACTGATCGGTTGGGACCCATGATCCGATCGGTTCACTTATGAACCGGTCGGTTCGTGGTCCTGATCAGTTCCCGATTGACTTTCCTTCTTTTGTTTCTAATTGGTATCGAATACCAATCCTTGTTCCAATCAAATTGGGCAAGTGAAACGCAAGGAAAATTCTCACCGACCTGACTTTCCCAACTTGCTCGGTTGCACCAGTTGAACCGATCGTTTCAACACTTGAACCGATCGTTTCACTCTGACCATGAGCCGATTGAATCAACACTTGAGCCGACCGGTTCAACAACCTCAGCCGACCGATTCAACACTTGAACTGATCGGTTGGGAGTACAGGTTGTGCAGAATCAGTCAAATGCGATTTCAATCAATCCCATACTCCAATCAATATGTCCAACACCTTGAACAATATGATATTGAGCTATCAATTGATTGAGTGTTTAATTGAACTACTAAACTCCTTTAGTAATCAATCTAAACATTGTTTGTGGACAAAACTCCTCTTCCAGGTTAAATCCTATGTGTGTGACCCTGCAGGTCCATTTCACGTTGGCAGTGAAAGTCCATAACACTTATGACTTCACAAGCAAAGAGCGGTGCCTAGTCACACATCAGTGCTACCCAAGTGAAAGTAGAAAGTTGGAGAACAACTTTCAATCCTACAATTCGTGAATGGTGTTACAGTGAATGTATAATTCCTTTGTCACTGATATCCCGAATGAACTCGAGGCATGGAGCAGTCATCCTGTCAACGTTCATTCATTTTCTTGATCTCAGAGTAGATTGAAGGAGATATGTATGACATCAATATCACATACTGATTCACACATGCGTGCACACGCCTATATCAATCCTACTCATCAAGTGGCCATGGATATCAAACTCCCTCAGGAGGGACAAATCCCATATCTATCACTCACCCCTCAAAAGCCCCATGTGTCAAAGCCACCCAATCATCACCTTTATAACAACCCATGTTTCAAGACTGCGTTTGATGATGTCAAAGTGTGCTCAACGACATGTGTTGAGTGTAGTGATTTCAGGTCTAAGAATCACACTCACCACCATCACTGTGAGTACTGACTGTGACTACCATGTCATGGTTCCATGTGTCAAACTCACGGTGGGTCTGTCCGGTACACTTGTTCTCTAACAAGTACCTATGTGTTTGGTTTGATATCTCTATATCATGACTAATGAGATTCTGTATCAACCAACACCACAATCTATTCTTGTGTGTCATTGTTGTCTATCTACCTTCCACAATGACATCCGACTAGGGACATAACAAGAATGTACAAACTCTTCGCATCCGTATGATCTCATCGTTCAGGTCATGAACCTGAAGGCATACGTCATTGAGTACTGTCATTCTCTAGACATTCAATCTTGTTCTATCACTATCTCATATGACTGAACTAGAAAGAATTGGAAGTTTGCCTTTCATGTTTATCAAATCAATCTTAATGTATCCCACCAATAATCCCATGATTGGATCTCAGGGCATACATACCAACAATATCGATAAGAGTCCAATAATAACATCCAACAAAGTAATATGAGCACAAGATCAAAATCAACATAGAATCTTTCACATGAAATGCATTCTCAGAAGAGAGAGAAATTGTGTAGGCTAATATGTCTATAGGACCAAGAGAGATAGGGAATATAGGTGATTGCTCAATATGATGAACATGGATGCAACATACCTCAAATTGAGTCTACATAAGTCCAAGGTGGACCCTAGGTTCAAGCCAGGTTCTCAAGCCACCTATTAAAAGCACATATGAAATTTAAGGTTACATTTGCATTGATTATATAAACCCTAAGAATCACCTTATATTATTAATGAGTTAGGTTATCAAAACCACATGATCTTATAGACTATATTTGACCGAGTTCATAGCATATTTTACTATATTTTTTTCACATATAGATTTTAATTATGGATCTTAGAAATTCTAACCAATAAGAAAATCCATAAAAATCTCCTTTTTATAATATTAGATTTAGGAAATTAAATTGATACCATTAATTAGATTATATTTTTTTGATTCTAAAGAATATTTTATTTTATTTTATTGAGCTATAAATCATTAAATAATAAATTTGGAAAGCTGACCAATCAGAAAATTCCTTAAAGCCATGTAGACCTTATTATTTGTTTTTGAAACCAAAATGAGATGTACCAATCTATGATTACCAATAGGCCCCATCAAACACACAACCCACAGTGATGGAAGTCAAGATGGATGCCCAAAAGACCAAATTGCCCATGTCAACTTAAAGAAACCAACATCAGGAAAAGGATAGAGATGGAAAAATACAGAGGGTTGTCTTTTTCATTTTCTCTTCTAAATTAGAAGTCAGATTTTGATTCAACTCATAGGTAAGAAACCAAAACACCACAATTCCACTTACTATAACCAACTAAGGAACCCTACAACTTCCTTTTATTTAGCTGATCTTAGAGAACTCATGAACTAGATTGTGAGGTGACCAAGAGTCATAAAATCTCTACTTCCATGACTACTAAGGCGTGGAACCTTGATCACCAAAAACACATGACACCCACCTCTACAAGATACCAACATTTAACTCAAATAGCCCAAGTTAACATCATGCAAAAGCCATGGACAAGGGTCCTCTACCTCGAAAATCAAAATTTGATCCCCACCTATGGTAAAGATGAGAAAAAGGGGAAATATTTGTACATTGAATTAGATGGCATGGATATGTAGAGGGCTTACTAGGTCCAACGAATTGCATCTCAAACCTTATCTTGGACCTATGGAGGTCTAAGTGCATATGTATAAGTCCCTGTGTATCCGTTAGGAATATGGAGTCTGAGGGATGTCCGTTGTAGAGATAGGAGCCACATGCACATCATTGCATGATTTCTAAAGGTGCCTTGATGATTTTAGGAGGGTTTGGAGGAGGTATGATGAACCAAAGAGGTGAGGAGAAGGAAAGGGAGAGTGGAATAGAGGTGTACCAATGGAGAAAGGGAAACCTAGAAAATATAGGAGCAAAATAGAAGAATTATATAAGGGAGGCATCCAATAGGAAATTGTAGAGAAACATTGAGATGCAGAGGAGAAATCATGAAGGAAAGAAATCCAAAAATTGTGGAAACTGGCCTACCTTTCTTGTTCAAATTCATAGTTGAAGACAAGCAGTTTATCGATGGATTTGGAAAAGGGATGTCTAGGACAAGCTCACGATATAAAAAGAAACTAGAACTACTACAGAACTTGTGTGACAAGGCATAATGCAAAAAACCTTAGTAAATCCATCAAATAATCTTGTGATAGGTTTAATTACCAAACTATAAGAAGTCGAGTTAAATAACTAAAATATTAGACATGTAACATGTATTTCTTTCCTTATTCAAATTATGATAGCTAGTATTATGAAACTAATCACAAACTTGGAACCCAAAGGGACCAATTTTTCCATTGGTTTTAGTTTCAAGATTTCCTATTATGAATTCTAACACAACTAGAATTTTTGGCTCAACATCATGAAAATATTATAATCTTACATCATGTCTAATATTATAACCTTACCTTCTTCAAAAGTGTTTATTGATAAATAACTAAATGATCTCCACTTTTGTTCAAAAGTGATTGACATGTGTTGTCACATGTTGATAAGAAACATCTTCTTAGAAGAAGGTAATTGGTGTCTGAAAACATAGCAGGTCGATATGTTTATTTTTGCAAGATTAACGAGCTCTAAGGTCAATGAGCTATTGATAGGTAAATAGGTGCGAGGTAATCAATTTATTCATCATGAGGTTGATATGAAAATTTTCAAAAAGAATATCGACCTCAAAGGTTGATAGAGTGTGCACTTGATCTATTGAGCAGGAAGGCCTATTACCTTGAAGTGAAGTAATGTATGGAATAGGAGGGTTATCAAGCTTGCTGGCTATTGAGATGCAAGGTAGATTGGTCACATCTGGGTCAAAGGTTGATATTGTAGAAGAAAAAGTGATAGGGCTCTATGGTAAAACTTAAGCAAGTAAAAAAATCACTACTCCATATCCCCTTTTATAGACGAGGGAAGGGAAGTGAGTGTGAAGGTAAAACAAGCATCAAGAATGTGTCCTATTAGGCTCTGAGGTTGATCGATGGAGGTCGATATGGTTAAATCACTGGAGCTTGATAGGTCGGATCAATGGTCTATTAAGCGGGTCAATGGCATGCATGAAAAAAATAGAGAGGAAGTTAATAGTCATTATATTGAGATATCCAGATTAGTTAGGTCTATAACTTTTGTGGAGAGGACTATCAACATGTCATCATTTATAAAATGATATCTTGTCAAGGTCAATAAGTTATATGGAGGTCAAATGACTAGGTCAATCGAGCTCATTATAGTTAGAAATCACTAAGGTAAATCAAAGGAAAACAAAACAAAACAAAGCAAGAAACACAGGTAGGTCTATGGTTGCCTCCCAATTAGTGCTTGTTTAGAGTTTGTTAGATTTATCCAATCTATCTTATCTATTGGTAAGTATGCCCAGACATTCAATCATACGATGATTGAAATGAGGCATTACATACCTAATTTGATAATGATACATGTAATTCCATCTATTATGTTTGTCTCAATCATGAGATGATGACATAAACATAGTAGATGTCTACAGAATGGTGTTTCTCAGTGACATATGTCTTCAGGTTAAGGACCTGAACAATGAAATCATATGCATGATAAGAGTACATACATTCTTGTTATGTCCCTAGTTAGATATTTTAACAGACTAAATCTTGTGATTTAAACCATTTTCAAGATTTTATTTCCTTCATATCCTTTTTGTCTATTTTCCTAAATTTTTCTATCTTTTCTATCCTCTTTGTCCTCAATGTTGAAATTAAGCAATACTTAATGATGTGAATTATATTTGACCCACCTTCATTTAAATGAATGTGTTTTTACACAAATATCTCAACTAGAGTGTTAATTAGAGTATAATAATGCAAAATGATAACTTATGAGAGATAATTAGTAGATTATATTAATTTAGAGTTTTATGGCTTTTTTGGACAAGAAGTGATAAATAATGTGTATTTGAGTTAGTTAATGAAAGAAATAACCCTTTTCTTTTCTCTCTCCTCCTAAATGTTAATAAAGTAATAAAAAGGAGAATAGGAGGTGTGACATGACTGTTGAATGAGTTTATAATATCCATTTTTAATTTCTACTTAAGGATTTGCTAAAGAAATGTCTTTTCTTAATTCACCCTTTAAAATGCATTAATATATACATTAATGACCAATATAGTGGTTAAGGGTCATATCTCATGTAAATAAAAAATCTAAATGCATAGCATTAGTCTAGCCATTAATATTAGCCTATGGTCTAAATTTGAGGCCATTTGACCCATGTTTGACCCTCCAAATTGAATTTATAAGAATTGACTATGGTTTTAATTCAATTTACATTTAATGCAACTTATTCTCTATAGCCTATCACCCGTTACCTCGCCCTCAAGAACGCCATCCGACGGCTAAAATTCGATCATCTAAAACTCAACTCAATCCAGTGGTCACCACGTTGTCAACTACCTCTGTTTCATTTGCGAGTCAGCAACGACTTCACAACGATTAACTCCGTGATCTTGTTCTCCCTCTACGATTCATCATTTCTCAAATTTCTTTAACCTTTAGATCTGTCTCCCTCCACCATTTAGAATGAGCCCTAGCTCATCCACTCCCTTGGAACATTGATGAAACACCCAAGTTAGGGATTGATGACCTCTCCACCACCGATTTATAGAGGGTGCTTCGACCCCTCTCTCACCTATATAAGGCCAAGGCGAGCACCCTCAGACCACAAACACTTCTCCTCCTATTCCAATTTCTCCTCAACTACCCCGAAGGTCCCGAACTACTCACATTTCATCTTCAGCAAACACCACACTAGCTCTGGCTTCCCCTCCACCTTTGGTTCAATTGAGGCATGGGTAAGCTTCTCTAACCTCCGTTCTTCAGTTCCCTTTCACCTTATCAACTCCATGCACCCCCAAATGCCATAACCTGTAGCTCCGTTCACTAACCACACCGGCGTGATGTCATCTCAGCACCTTGGTGCATATCCAACCCCAATATCTGGTGTTTTCGCATCGTCGTGCCTCCTCAAGCGTATTATGACCCTTAGCAGACATTTTCACTGCGATTCATAGGGTCTACAATCTCCAACCTAGTATCTGGATTTCTTATTTCTTCAACGAGCACTCAACACCACTAAACCTCTTTTATGGCTCGTTGTCGTCGACTTGGCTCCGCGAAGGCATCAGAGACTTTAGGAGCTTGAGACGGTGCTTTGGCATTGGTTTTGGATCAAAGGCATCAGTCCCAGGTTGCCTGCTCGCAACATGGCCTCAATGGGAACAAACCAGGTCATCAAATGACCATGGTGCCCCTGTGCATTTAATTGATTAATTAAACTCGCAAGGGTATTGTTAGGTTTTCACAACGTATTTTCTTTGATCACTTAAACACTGGGACGAGCCCCTCTTTGCTAGATGGCAGGTGCCAATCAGCCCTAGTCAGCGTAGGCCCAGATCCATTGACCGTTGACTGGGATTTCAATATACAAAGATGGATTTTTCTCGAATTGTGATTGGTGAGTTTTTCATAATTTCATAGTAAATCATAAGATTATTAGAAAAATACAAATAAATAATTCTTAGAAAGGATTTTTCACGAGGAATCTGAATTTAAGGTTTTTAAGTATTGATTAGCATCCCTATTTTGATTTTTATTATAAGAACCATTTTAATTTTATAAAAAGCCTTAAAATATGTAATTAATTCATTTTAACTCCAAATTTAAGAAATAATGTGTTTTCATAATTAGAAGAATCCAAATAATAGATTGGTCCAAGTTTTGAGTCCTAAATTGACAGTTTTTATAGAAGGTCTAACAATTAGGGTTTTCTACACATTATGCTTTATAAACCCTAATATATGTGATGAAACCTTGTATCTAGGGTAAAAGTGGCATTGGACACAATTAGTTGGTGAAAAGTCTTCTCTAGAATCTCAAGTGAGGTATGTGCAATCCTATTTATATATGAGTTTGAACACTTTTCCTTCAGTTGGACATTTTGATACCCAACCCTAATATATCTAATGAGGCATATGCTTATCCTTTGATTCTTTCTATTGCCTTCTTTTGGCATGTTTAGTTCACTACTTATTTGGGTTTTTACCCCCTGCCATGTCACTATTAATTTGTTATTTAATATTGCCATTTTGTTTATTGAGCATGATAACCTGATGACTTATTAGCTATTGTAGTGTACCTCTGTACTAGCCACCCATAGTTTGGGGATGAGCCATGGGGAATGTGACCATTCTCCCCATTTTTATATATATTTGGTAGGTGTTTGGGAATGTGACCACTCTCCCTCACCTATTTGTTTTGGTTGAGGTTGGCAAGTGCCTCATCCCTACTTTAGATAATATAGTCATACTTTTATCATGCATACTTCAATATTAATATGTGATGTTATGGCACATATTCTCCTTTATGTGCCTCATGCTTTTGACATTTCTTTTGCCTCAGGATTTGCTAAAGAAATGTCTTTTCTTAATTCACCCAGTAAAATGCATTAATATACACATTAATGGCCAATATAGTGGTTAAGGGTCATATCTCGTGTAAAACAAAAATCTAAATGCATAACATTAATCTAGGCATAAATATTAGCCTATGGTCCAAATTTGAGGCCAGTTGACCCATGTTTGACCCTCCAAATCGATTTTATAAGAATAGATTATAATATGACTATAGTTTTAATTCAATTTACATTCAATGAAATTTATTCTCTATAGTCTGTGATCTTAATTACTGTCACATGTTACCTCGTCCTTATGTGCGCCATCCAATGACTAAAATTTGCTCATCTGAAACTTAACTGGATCTAACGGTCACCACGTCATCAACTACCTCCGCTTCATTTGTGAGTCAGCAATAGCTTCACAACGATTAACTCCGTGATCTCGTTCTCCCTCTATGATGCACCGTTTCTCGAATTTCTTTCACCTTTAGACCTGTCTCCCTTAGCTGTTTTGAACAAGCCAATCAGCCCTAGTCAGCGTGGGCCCAGGTCCATTGACCGCTGACCGAGATTTCAATATACAAACATGGATTTTTCTCGAATTGTGATTGGTGAGTTTTTCATAATTTCATAGTAAATCATAAGATTATTAGAAAAATACAAATAAATAATTGTTAGAAAGGATTTTTCACGAGGAATCTGAATTTAAGGTTTTGAAGTATTGATTAGCATCCCTATTTTGATTTTTATTATAAGAACCATTTTAATTTTATAAAAAGCCTTAAAATATGTAACTAATTCATTTTAACTCCAAATTTAAGAAATAATGTGTTTTCATAATTAGAAGAATCCAAATAATCGATTGGTCCAAGTTTTGAGTCCTAAATTGACAGTTTTTATAGAAGGTCTAACAATTAGGGTTTTCTACAGATTATGCTTTATAAACCCTAATATATGTGATGAAACCTTGTATCTAGGGTAAAAGTGGCATTAGACACAATTAGTTGGTGAAAAGTCTTCTCTAGAATCTCAAGTGAGGTATGTGCAATCCTATTTATATATGAGTTTGAACACTTTTCCTTCAGTTGGACATTTTGATACCCAACCCTAATATATCTAATGAGGCATATGTTTATCCTTTGATTCTTTCTATTGCCTTCTTTTGGCATGTTTAGTTCACTACTTATTTGGGTTTTTACCCCCTGCCATGTCACTATTAATTTGTTATTTAATATTGCCATTTTGCTTATTGAGCATGATAACTTGATGACTTATTAGCTATTGTAGTGTACCTCTGTACTAGCCACCCATAGTTTGGGGATGAGCCATGGGTAATGTGACCATTCTCCCCATTTTTATATATATTTGGTAGGTTTTTGGGAATGTGACCACTCTCCCTCACCTATTTGTTTTGGTTGAGGTTGGCAAGTGCCTCATCCCTACTTTAGATAATATAGTCATACTTTTATCATGTATACTTAAATATTAATATGTGACGTTATGGCACATATTCTCCTATATGTGCCTCATGCTTTTGACATTTCTTTTGCCTCAGGATTTGCGAAAGAAATGTCTTTTCTTAATTCACCCAGTAAAATGCATTAATATACACATTAATGGCCAATATAGTGGTTAAGGGTCATATCTCGTGTAAAAAATATCTAAATGCATAACATTAATCTAGGCATAAATATTAGCCTATGGTCCAAATTTGAGGCCAGTTGACCCATGTTTGACCCTCCAAATCGATTTTATAAGAATAGATTATAGTATGACTATAGTTTTAATTCAATTTACATTCAATGAAATTTATTCTCTATAGTATGTGATCTTAATTACTGTCACATGTTACCTCATCCTTAAGTGCACCATCCAACGACTAAAATTCACTCATCTGAAACTTAACTGGATCTAACGGTCACCACATCATCAACTACCTCTGATTCATTTGTGAGTCAGCAATAGCTTCACAACGATTAACTCTGTGATCTCGTTCTCCCTCTATGATGCACCGTTTCTCAAATTTCTTTCACCTTTAGACCTGTCTCCCTTAGCTGTTTCGAATGAGCCCTAGCTCATCCACTCCCTTGGATCATAGACGAAATTCCTAAGTTAGGGCTTAGACCTCTCCACCACCGATTTACAGAGGGTTCTCTGACCCCTCTCTCACCTATATAAGGCCGATGGGAGCACCCTCAAATCACAAACACTTCTCCTCCTCTTCCAATTTCTCCTCAACTTCCCTAAAGGCTCCGACCTACTTGCCTTTCATCTCTGATGAACACCACGCTAGCTCTGGCTTCCCCTCCATATTTGGTTCAATATAATTGAGGTGTCGGTAAGCTTCCCTGACCTCCATTCTTTAGTTCCCTTTCGCCTTCTCAGCTCAATGCACCCCCAAATGTCGTAACTTGTAGGTCAGTTAACTAACCTCACTGACATGATGTCATCTCAACACCTGGTGCATCTCCAACCTGATTAACTGGTCCTTTCTCATCATAGTGCCTCCTCGAGCATATTATGACTCTTAGCATGCATTTTCATCACAATTCATAGGGTCGATGATTTCCGACCTAGTATCTGATTTTCTTGTTTCTCCAACGAGCACTGAACGCCACATAACCTCTTTTATGGCTCGATGTTGTCGACTTGGCTCTGCGAAGGCATCATAGCTTCATGAGCTTGAGACAGAGTTCTAGCATTGGTTTTGGATTGAAGACATCAATGCCAGGTTGCCTTCTTGGACATGGCCTCAAGGGGAACAAACCAGGTTGTCAAACAACCATGGTGCCCCTGCACAATTAATTGATTAATTAAACTCACAAGGGTATTCTTGGGTTTTCACAACCTATTTTATTTGATCACTTAAATGCTGGGATGAGCCCCACTTGGCTAGCTAGCAGGTGCCAATTGACCCAAGTTAGCACGGGCCCAGGTCCATTGACCACTGACCAAGATTTCGATATACAAACATGGATTCTTCTTTTTTTTTGAGGAAAAAAAAAGAAGAATCCATGTTTGTATATCAAAATCTTGGTCAGTGGTCAATGGACTTGGGCCCGTGCTAACTTGGGTCAATTGGCACCTGCTAGCTAGCCAAGTGGGGCTCATCCCAGCATTTAAGTGATCAAAGAAAATAGGTTGTGAAAACCCAAGAATACCCTTCTTGAATTGTGATTGGTCAACTTTTCATAATTTCATAGTAAATCATAGGATTACCAGAAAATATAAATAAATACTTGTTGGAAAGGTTTTTTCACGAGGAATCCGAGTTTAAAGTTTTTAAGTATTTATTTACATGCCTATTTTGATGTTTATTATAAAAATCATTTTAATTTTATAAAATCCTTAAAATATGTAACTAATTCATTTTAACTCCAAATTTAAGAAATAATGTGTTTTCTTAATCAGGAAAATACAAATAATCGATTGGTCCAAGTTTTGAGTCCTAAATCATAGGTTTTTTTTTATAGAAGGTCTAAAAATTAGGGTTTTCTGTACATTATGCTCTATAAACCCTAATATATGTGATGAAACCTTGTATCTAGGGTAAAAGTGGCATTTGACACAATTAGTTGTTCAAAAGTCTTCTCTTGGAATCTCAAGTGAGGTATGTGCAATCCTATTTATATATGAGTTTGAACATTTTTCCTTCAGTTGGGCATTTTGATACCCAACACTAATATTTCTTACGAGGCATATGCTTAACCTTTGATTCTTTCTATTGCCTACTTTTGGAACGTTTAGTTCACTACTTGTTTGGGTTTTTACCCCCTACCATGTCACTATTAATTTGTTGTTTAATATTGCCATTTTATTTATTGAGCATGATAACTTGATGACTTATCAGCTATTGTAGTGTACCTTTATACTAGCCACCCATAGTTTGGGCATGAGCCCTGGGGAATGCAACCACTCTCCCCACTTATATATATATTTGGTAGGTGTTTGAAAATGTAACCACTCTCCCTCACCTATTTGTTTTGGTTGAGGTTGGTAGGTGCCTCATATATACTTCAGATAATATAGTCATACTTTTATCATGCATAATTCAATATTAATATGTGATGTTATGACAAGTATTCTCCTTTATGTGCCTCATGCTTTTCACATTTCTTTAGCATAGTGGAATCATTGTGGGTCAGAATCAACTCTCATAATGATGGTGGTGATTGTGGTTCTTAAACTTGAATTCACTACACTCATGGCTCATCACATGTTTGTTGATGTACTTTGACATAATCAAACCTGACCTAGAATAAGGGTTACCATAAAGGTGATATTCAAATGCATTATATTACATGGGGATTGAGTGTTAGTGATGTAGATGCGATTTGTCCCTCATGCAAAAGATTGATATCCAGGACACTTGATAAGTGAGATAGAGAAATCTATGGCCATATTGATGTGATTCAATATATGATATGTGAACTCACATGCATCTCAGATAGTCCTCTCTAATTTAATGAACATGGATCAAACATTAAGAGGATGATGTTTTTGTCCCTCAAGTTCAATCCGAATATTAGAGACCAAGGAACTATATGATCACGGTAACACTGATCATAGATTGTAGGTTGAAGTTGTTCTCCAACTTTTTGATTTACTTGGATAGCAATGATGTATTTCTAGATACTTCTCATTGCTTGTGATGTCATAAATTTGTTATGGACATTCACTACCAACATAACTTGGGACCTATAGGGTCACATACATAGGATACACTTAGAATAGGAGTTTCATTCATTCATGATGTTTAAATTGATTGCTAAGGTGTTTAGGTATTCAATTTAAACAACAATGGTTGAAAATTGGCTTATTGGACTGTGAATCGAACAGTTTAAGAGTTGAATTGATCTATTCAAGTGTCAGGTCAATTGAAACAACATTGGCTGAATAATGCCTGAACCAGGGCATGAATTGACCTGTTCACTTAGTGAACTGACCGGTTAAAGGTCTGAGACCATCAGTTCAAGTGTTGAACTACCTGATTCCTTGATGAATTTGATTGGATCAAGGATGATGCTGGCATCATGTTTTGCATTAATGGATATTGAATGCCAATGTGATTCAAAATAGGAAAACATATGAACCAATCAATTAAAGGATTGAACCAATATGTTCACCGATTCAATAGTGATCCATCCACTTCACCATTCTTAGCTTTTAGAATATTCATGAAATTCGATCTCTTTGATTCCCAGATCGACTGGAAACCCTGACCTTGGCCCTTGTATGAATAGAGTGGTACTAAGGGATTCCCAGAGAAAATAAATGCTCTGACACTTGTTGTCCTCTCTAATTGTGGTAACCAAGAGAGCCCAAGCAAGTCCTACCTATCAAAGGGAGGGATAGAAAGGGAGAGACAATTGAGAGAGCTAGTCAGTGCTATCATGCTGACTAGAAGGGACAACTCCTTCTTGTCTATAAATCTAGAATGAGAGAAGTTCCTAGCGGTCCACGTGAACTACTATATAGGTGCAGAGGCCTCCCCCCCTAGGAGGACATAGACAACATCTGTCAGTGGTGATCAACTAGGAAGTCGTTGTTATTACCGTCTAGGTACAACTTAAAGAAAGTTTCATACTGCTGTAAGGGATTGTCGTTGGACTTGCTCCAGGACCAGGTATAAAGCTTGCAAAACTCTTTCCCATTACATAGTTGTTGACGCGATCTACTGTTTAAAGGGAATATGGTAGTTAATTTTTTTCTACTATCGTATATGATGCCATATTTACCAACATTATCCTATAGTCAGTGGCTTGGAGAGGTCCATATCAGCCTTCTCTATGAACACTTTAACTTCATGATATCGGTCCATTCTATGTTCATTGAT
Organism: Alisma plantago-aquatica; assembly: GCA_963693085.1. Lineage (NCBI taxonomy): Eukaryota > Viridiplantae > Streptophyta > Magnoliopsida > Alismatales > Alismataceae > Alisma > Alisma plantago-aquatica. Next base: position 586,883,815 of record OY856412.1, read on the forward strand.
TGAGAATGTCCCATATTTTGCACTATGGATGTACATCATAATAAGAGGATGAATGGTGATAACATTGAATGGTCCAGATAAACAAGATACCAATTTTATAGGAAAAATATGAATAAAAGAATTAAACAATAGAATTTTATTCCCTTCAGGATATCATTGCTGTTGATATGAGAATGGTTCCAAGTTTTAGTTCTTTTTTTATGTTCTAGTGTTCTCATAAGTATGTAAGAAAAATTCTTCCAATTCTTGATTCGCCTTTCTTTGGCTAGGTTATGCTCCATATTAAGATTCTTTATGACCTAATATGCCTTATGCTCTAATTACAAAGGAAGATGGAAAGATTTTCAATAGATCATCTGATACATTACTATCCTAGTTGGGTTCGTACATGCAGTCTGATATGCACAAAGAGCATTATCAAGTTTGTAAGACTAATCCTTCATGGATTTCTTGACTCTCTTTTCAAGGATTAGCTTGATTTGATGATAAAAAACTTCTACTTGTCCAGAAGTTTGAGGATGGTATGGGTTGGAAATCTCGTGTCTTATCCCATATCTTCTTAAAAGAGCTTCAAACTGTTCTCGACGAAGTGAGAGCCTATAACGTACTAGGTCTTGAGGCCTTAGATAAAATGATTTTAAAAGGAATGATTGGACTACCCATATCACCAAGGTGCACCTCCTTTTTCATGGAGCCCATTACCAGAACTCCATATTTAAGCATGACATCTTGGAGTAGTATTAGGATGGGTGACCAGCCGGGATGTTGATGTCGGCTTGTGCGTGAGTGACATCAAAGTGCACAATTAAGACTAGTGGATGTCCGTGGGGTCAGTCATCATTATTGAAACTATACTAGAGCCTTGGGCCCATGGGTTACAAATGGTATTAGATCCATAATCCCTATAGTAGTTGGGGCCAATGTGTGCATGTGGTATGCCAGTATTGAGCCGTGTGGTCCATGCATGTTGCAAAGGGCTATTCATGGTGATGTAGCCACCCTTGCACTGTATTCCATGATCGGGTGCAGGGTGTCCATGGGTCATTATGGGTCTACACTTAATTGGGGAATGATTATGAGGTGTTATAGTTGAGCCTTGATGAGGACTTCAAGAGTCTAAGTGGGGGAGATTGTAACATCCCAAGTCGTGAGGCCTCATATAAAATGATTTAGAAATGAATGATTGAACTACCCATATCACCAAGGTGCACCTGCTTTTCATGGAGCCAATCACTAAGATCTCCATAATTAGGCATGTCCATATTAGAGTAGTATTAGGATGGATGACCAGTCACAAAGTTTATCTCAACTTGTCCATGAGTGAGGAAAAATCACACCATTAAGGACTGTGGTGGTTTGTGGGTCCAATCGTCATTCCTGAAACTCTACTAGAGCCTTGGGAAGTGGTCACGGGCATTATAGATCCTCCATCACTTATCACTATTCTGGGAACTCCAAATATGGAAAGATGATTTGTTGAAAAGATACATGACTATCTTTGAATCACAAGTGGGCAAAGCTAAGGATTCTACCCTTTTTGATATATAATCACGTCAACTAGAATATATTGGTTCCAAAAGATGAAGGAAAAGGTCCCATAAACTCTATCCCCTAGACATCAAATGTTTCAACCTCTATTAGATCAATAAGAGGCATTTTGTTTACACATTTTAATAGTTCCCTTGACACTGGCATGCATCACATGCTTTTACGTAAGCTTGTGAGTATGTAAAGATAGATGGCCAATAGAACCATGAATGTAACACTTTCCTATAGCTATCTTTTTGGCTCCTAGATCTCCACCATGCATATATGAATACCATTTCTTGATAATATAACTAATCACGTCATCTGGGATTCATAAAAAAAACATTATCAACACATATCCGTAAAGGGAGTGGATCATGCAATAATAGTTCTTCATGTTAGTGAAATTTTCTTTTTCTAGTTATATGTCATGTCACACAGCAGTTGTGGGCATGCAATATAGCTGTAGAAGTATGCATAGCATGGTGTTGTTGATTCTCCTATGCTAGCATCTAAGAGTGACTCATCTCATTGAGATTCCTCTATTGGTAAGGATCTATCATCCTTGACACAAATCCATGAAAGGTGTCTTGTGACAATGTTCTTTGACCCCTTTTTATCAATGATCTCATGGTCTAAAAGGCCCGTTGTAGAAGATGTGGCTTTGTGTCCTTTTTATACATTAAGTACTTGATCGCTCCATGATCATTATAAACTAAGAAACTGCCTCCCAAATTTTTTGAGAGCATATATAATGGCGAGCATCTCATCTTCAATAATGGTGTAATTTAGTAGCACTTCATGAAGTGTTTGGCCAACGTAATAAACCACATGATACTTTTTATCTTTCTTTTGCCCAAGATCTGGCTCAATGGCAAAGTTTCTAGCATCACATATGAGCTTGAAAAGAAGACCCCAATCTGGACCTTGCATGATGGGTGCTGATGCAAGAGCATTTTTTAATGTGTGAAGAGCTTCCAAACAATCTTCATAAAAAATAAAGGAGTATCCTCCATCAGAAGTCTTGATAGAGTTTGAAGATTTTGTATAATACTTTAATAAATCTTCTATAATAATCAACATGACCTAGAAAACTATGCACATCGGTGGACGAAGAAGGGGTGACAACTTGGAAATTGGGTCAGTATTGCTTTTCTCTACTTCTATTATAGCTTTAGAAACTTTGTGCCCTACCATAATGCCTTCTCCTACCATGAAATGAAACTTTTCCCAATTTAGGACTAATTTTTTATCTTTACATCATTGTATTACTTGAGACACGTTCCTCAAACAATCATCAAAGGAAGATATTGTCGGATCCTTGATTGGTGTTTGGATGCTCTAGCGGGGGGTGAATAGAGCTGAATGCACTTAAAAAAAATTAATTAGACCTTCAAGATATATCATAAGATAAGGTTGATAAATAGGAAATTTGAGTGCGACTAAGACATGCATAGAAAGGGAGAGAGAGAGATTGAACATACACCAAGTGACAAACTATTTAGAGTGGTTCCATACTTCAAACTAGAAGTATGTCAGTCCACTTACCTAGAGAGGTCAACCTCTAGGATTTCTTAACCATTGCACTCTTATATTCATTCATAAGACTTACAATACATAACCAACCAGAGGACTTACCTATCAAATACAAAGAGTCTTCAACCTTACCAAGGACTTACCCACTTTGCAAGAGTCTTTCGCCTTCTTTTAAGGACTTACCTACTCTTGCACAATTCTTCAGCCTTCAAGGGATTACCCACTCTTCTTGGATCTTTAGCCTTTGACTTCACCTTCACTCAGAGAAGCTTCCACCAAGGTCTTACCCACTTGAGCAAGGATTCTTCTACCTTCACCAAGGGCTTACCCATTCTTGCTCCATGTCTTCAGCCTTGATCTTCACTAAGGGACTCCTTCCCTTGTTATTCTTCACCTCTCTTATCCAAGAGAGAGAACCTTCATCTTCATGCTTGAAATGAGAGATAGAGAGGTGGTGGAAGTGAGAGCCTCACAAGATATACATGTAGGATGATCTCTCTTACAAATCTCCTCCTCATTCTAATGGATTTAGCAAGTGATTAAGCTTAGAGAGAGAGATAGGAGGCTATAGGATCACTCAATTATAGAATAGGGACCTTCATAGTGCTTGGCTAATCATGGGATGAAATCCAAGGGGTCCTATTTATAGCTGAGGATGCCTCTTAGCCTTTGGGAACACTTGAGAATGAAAACTAGCCATTTTGTGGCTTGCAACAGATATATTTTCACTTTTTGCAACTCCACAATATCTAGAAACACTTTTCTGCACTTTTCCATACAGTGCAATCGGTCAAGTTTCTATAAAGGTAACTCGACCAATCCCACTAAAAGATAAGACCAATTTAGGCCATCAGTCGAGTTTTTCCTGGGGTAACTCGACCGATTCACTTAAATCAGTTTTGGTCAGTAGATATCAAAAGTCATTTTCAAGATCCAATCAAGATCGGTCGAGTTTGCAACTCGACTAATGAACAATCTGATGTGAATTTTGGAAAATGGATTTTGAGTGCTTAAACATTTGATCTAAGTGCTCCTGATTTTTTCTAAGCTTAATTACAAGTCATACAATCATTACAAGTGATTTACAACATGATTCTAATGGATTTACATCATATTCCAAATATGTACACTTGTGTGGACTTTGACTTGTCTTTTCTCCAAGTTGAGATGCACAAGTTAGGGCATTTGGAGTGTGTCTATATCTAATCTGAAATCACTCAAGTAGAGACATTAGACACAAATAATTGGAATGGTTTAGTCATCATCAAAACAAGGTTTTAGTCAATTTAGACCTTGAGTCAACATTCTCCCCCTTTTTGAAGATGACAAAACATTCCATAAATGTATTGAAAGCATTTAAGTAAAGTCACACCTTTGGAGAAACCTAGGGGTTTCAATAGAATTGAGTTCATATGTTCCCTCTCAATTGATGCTAGTGGAGTTCTCATACTCTCCCTCAATTGATGCTATTTCTCCTACATGGTTATCTTTCATAACATTTATAGAATACTATGTCTTCTACTCATATATGTTCTACACATATATGCCTTTCCCATTTACCTTCTCCCCCTTACATGTACATACTTCTCCTCTTCATGTAAGACATTCCTTCTCCCTATTTTGTCAAAAGAAGACATACCTTTAAGACATACCTTTCGCCCCCTTTGTCATTTCAAAAAGTGGGGGTATGAAGAAATAAGAAACACCACTTGTTAAGAGAAATGAGATAACAAAGAGTTATATAAGGAGAGTAGAAGAGAACAACTAGGGGCTTGTACAAGCATAGAATAAAAGCAAGTTAAAGCATGCACTTGAACAACCCAAATTGCAAGATAAAGTGCTGTAGAAAAACAATAAATCACAATTTTGACCCTCAAGATAACCGAAATTTCCCAAAAAGTATTAGGGCTCATGAAAAAGCACGAGTCTTGCTCATAAGGTCATTTCTACATAAAAAACACTAGTCTTGCATCAAAATTTGACACTGGAGCAAAAGTAGCATAAATTTCAAGAATGCTCCAAAAACTACATATAATGTAGCTCTATATGTCCTGCGTTACAAGGCTATGCAATCAAGTAACTCAAGATAGTAGATAAGTAGGTTAAGAAACAAGCTTTAGCATGTAAGAGATAATATACAAGCATAGCATATAGAGAAATACCTTTAGACGAGCAAAGATACCAATTACAAACAAGGTTAGAACTACATGTATGTGAGCTACTAGTAGAGGTTATAAAAAGTTAGGACTACTAGTAGGATCTAGATCATAGCAAGAGATACCAAGAGATACACAACATAGAGAAAGCTATGAGTAGATTTAGAGATATATCCAAACAAATAGATATGCAATTTTAGAAGTATGAAAGGATATAACTCACTAACAAGTATGCATCATAACCAAAAGATGATCACCACTAAGAACCTCAAGGTTGTATCAAAACAAGATATACAACTAGATATATGTAGCAAGTTAGATCACAACGGAAGAAATTTTAGACACAACCAAGAGATCCAAAGATATCATCATCAAAACTTGCAAAAAAACTCAAAGCAAGTAATTACAAGATATAGATATACCAATTAAGAGCAATTAGAAAGATAAGGTTGTAAGCAAAATAGGCAATTTAGAACATGGCAATATGCATATATAAAGGTACCATATGAGAGTGCCAAAGAATAAGGCTATTGGTTGAGAAAGTCTAGTTGAGAGGGAAATTCTCATTCAATAAGCCAAATGTATATTCTATGCACAGCGTCGTCGGTCGAGTTCTGTGTATTGAAAACTCGACCGATGATAGTTGTTGGCAACACCCATTGGTGCCTATCGTTCGAGTTTCAGACAAACTCGACTGACAAAGTTTTTGTAGAAAAACACATATATTTCATAAAAATATATTTAGAGACATGCTAAATATACAAACCATATCCAAACATGTGTAAGCAAGTTAGTAATGTACTATAAAAGCATTATAAACAATTTTTGAGCAAGAGTGTAAGGTGAAATACAAAATACCACTTTTGACTCAAAAACCACATGCATAGTGCACATTATCTTGACAAAAACAAGTTAGGATTGGTTATAAGCAAGAAAACATTTACCTTTGTTCTTACCATTCCTTTTTCCACTTGTTGTCACCCTCTACACATCTCACCTTTCTTCTTTCATGTGGATTGAGAAGTCAATTTGCAATTCAATATCTCAAGTCAATGCATTTGCAAGTACCTACAAGAAGAAAGATGAAATGGTCCCCAATCATGTTTTTGGGTCCGAAGGGGTTAGCTTAGAAACCCAAGTCCTATTTCTCTTGGGTGCTTTCCTAAAGGACAACAAGTAGAATAATGGCCAATATCATTCCAATAGTTGCATGTGCCCATAGTCTTGGAACGAGAGGATTCTCCATGGAAGATTGGAGGTCCTTTACCTTTGTTGTTCCTTTGACTACCATCATACCCTAAACCATGTCTACCAATTTGTTTAGTAGTATGGTGTAGGATATCATTCAGATTTATTTTACCAACTAAGAAACTTTGCAAAGAAGATCTCAAATTATTATTATCATGCATAAGAGAAGAAATAGTAGAAGACAAATAATTTCTATTTTCTCTAGCATGCAAAAGATCATTTTCTAAGCAAAGAGCTTTAGTTAAATAAGAATCTCTATCAATATGAAGAGAAACTATACTATTCTCTCTACTAGTAGAACTAGAACATGATTCAAGCATATTGATTTTAGAAAGCAAGGAGGCATTTTCTGTTTCAAGCAAAGCAATCTTAGAAAGATAAACAACATTTTCAGATTTAAGAACATCAATATCATACATGAGAGAATCAACAATTAAGCTATGCTCTTCATTAGAACTAGGCATAAGAGGTTGAGCTTCTAGAAATCTAATCTTATCAATAAAACTAGCATTTTCAAATTTAAGAGAGTTTGCTTGGATAAGACAAGCATTTTTATCATCAAACAAGTAAGAATTAGCATGTTCAAGATCATCTAATTTTATATGCATATTATCAACAATTCTAGCAAGCTTTTTCCTTTTATGTTTACAAGACTTAAGAGAGGCACGAGTAGCATTAATGATAGAAATTAAAGGTTATTTATCTAAAGAGTTTATATTTACCTCATTTGAGTCTTTTCTTGTATAATCCATAAGAGCAAAATGGAATTCTCCTTCTTCACTAGAGCTTGAGCTTGATCCTCCACTTGAATCTTCACTTGAGCTTGAGTTGGAGGAGTCACTTGAGCTTGAGTGCCATTTCTCCTTCTTCATGTACTTTTCTTCTCTTTCCTTATGATGATGGGTCTTCTTGCCTTGTATACAATCTATCTTTAAGTGACCCTTCTTTCCACACTTGAGGCACTAGATGGGGGAGGAATTCTTGCCTTTATAGAATTTACCCTTGGAGTACATGGCAAGTAAGGCCCCTAAACTTGCTTAATGAGTTAAACAAGCTTAATTATCATAATTGAATGATTATAATACTAATTTAACCTTGTGATATGTTTTTAAATCATAATACATGCTTAAGTTTCAAATTTGGTCTAATTTGGACACTATTTGAGCAAGTTATGCAATTTTATGCACATTTTGGACTTTTCTGCAATTTACCCAATTGAGAGGTTTTCTTTGCAATTTATCACTTGATTTATGTTCCTTGGATATTCTATCATCATTCTTGATCTTTTTGAGCCATGGGGCACCTATTTAAACCTTGGTTTGAAGGTGTTTGCTCCAAGGGTATTTTAGGGTTTTCCCCCTTCACGGATGATCTACCTTTAATAGCTATCAACTAATGAATTATTTGATTGGCTGGGAAATTTGACAAAGGAAAGCTAAGCAGGTATATACACATGATGGTGGAGCTTCTTGTGTGTGTGCTTGTATATTCTTAATAAATTAAGGCCATGGACACTTGGATAGATACTAGAACTTCAACTTTTTCTTTATCTTTATCTTAAAGTGTCATATACTTATCCCCAAGCACCAAAACGAGCATTTTCTCTCCACCAACTCCCTCCTTCTCCCAACCTCGTTCTCCCTCTGTTCAGATGTGAATTTTTCTGCCCAAGGAAGAAGAAAGTGGGGAACTTCTTGGAGAAAGGCTCTAAGGTTGAAATTGACTTCATTTTAGGGTTGAAAAAGCTTCCTTCTAGTGATCTTGACCTAAAAGTGTAACAATTCCCTTATTTCCTCCATATATTTCTTTTTTATCCTTCCTCCTAGCTTTCTCCAGGTCGGAACCTTGCTGTTCCATGGTAGAAATTGCTCTAAAGCTCTAAAACCCTACCTTTCTTGCTCCTTATGCTTAGGGTTTGCTCATTTGATGAAGAAAGGTGCTAGATGGATGAATTCATAGTTTATTCTTGGATTTTCTACCCTACCTTATTGAGATTTATTCTGTGTGGGGTTTCATCTTCTCATTAGAGGCAAGTTTTATAACTTGCTCCACGTTTATTGCTTACCATAAGCTTTCTAGCTCATGTTCTTGCTTGAAAATGATGATTCATGCACTAAAAAGCTATGCTTGACTTGGATTTTGATTTTTATAATGTTCCCTATTCTGATTTCAGTTCTAGATGAACCTGTGATCATGTGTAAATTATTCCTAAGGTATAATGAGACTTGGATCAGGTTGGTTTGACAACCTATGGTGCTAAGCACCTATCAACCAATGGTCAATTTTAGGGTTTTAAGCTAATTTCTTCTATAAACCATGACCCGATGATGGTACCATGGAAACAACCCTATGGTGTTGTCTTCATAACAACTGATGTTTGTGATCAAGGGTTTCAAATTATGGTGACAACCTATGGTCACCTCCTTAGGTCAGGTTTTGGATCAATTAGAAGTTTAATGATCAGCCATTAAGTACCCTACCGATGTTATCAATCAATGATGACATTAGCTTAATATTTGATGTTGATTAATGAATATAGTGTTGATATAACAACCTATGGTGACTTAATGGTCACTAATGATGGTGGAGAAGAGTCTAGTATAACTCAAGCTGAGTGTCCACCCCCGACACTTGCAGTGGATTGATGCTAGAAAGAATCGAGCAGGTGAAATTGTCAAACCTGCAACTAAGGAGGTGGCACAAAAGATGGTAGGTTTATCCCAACTAAGTAAAGAGTAACTCCCACAAACTTAGATTTATTTATATCTAATTGATATTGTGATTTCATATTTTTATTAAATATGAATAGATTGATCTCTATGAGCAAAGGAAGGAAGGAAAGTTCATCCCAACTGGCCACATGGATGAACTATTAGTTGCTCTTGATACGGAGGAGCATATTGGCCGTGTTAGGGGATTAGGAGCTGGCATAGGATTCAAGTCTTATTTTGGCCCTTTGCAATCTAAAAGAGGTCGTGCAAGAGGACTTACACAAGAGGAAGTTGAAGCATTAGTAGCACATAAAGTAAAAGAAATAATGTCTTCATTTCAGCCTACTCAACCTTCTCAACCTATTCAAATTGTGTGTCTCTCAGATGATGAGGTACAAGCCCATGCTCCAACTGTAGAAGGTCATGGGAGCACTCCCAATGACCCACCACAACAATCTACATTAAGTTTTTGTTCTATATGTTGTGTTATTAGTATTATATATATGATTATATATATATATACATACATATATATATATATAAATAGTTGTAGTAGGTATCTAGTTTACCACTTTGTATATAACTTATATTATTTCAATTCTAGATTGGTATGAACTATAAACTTGTAGTGGAGGTTCCAAAGTATAATTTTGTGGCAGCGGGTAAGGTATACAACCTCGGTGGTACATTGCATTGCCAACTAGTTTCTAATGACATTTGTCGTGTGTCCATCCATCTTGTGTATGACGAAATGAGGGACAATCCACTACCCATATGTAATCCTAAATATAGTACAGTTGAAGAAGTAGAGGGTGCTATGGTGGGTTGGCCTAAACACTTGGTTATCAATGAAAAGGTATATATCTAAAATCTACCATGCTTTTCATATTTGACTACATATATGAACTCGTGTAATATAAGTATGTAATTTAATTAATAGGTTTGTAAACCAAAAAGTAAAAATTCTACTAGTCATCCTCCTATGAACAATCCATCTTTCATTCCTGAAGCTACATTCGATGAATTGGGAAGCAAATGTAAATGTTTGTGTCGATACTTAGCCAACCAAAGCTCGGGATCACATATGTTGGTCAATTTAACAGAAGATGGTGCTGGGAGGGACTTTGAGAATTTTATTTTTCTTGATGATATTCAAGATTTGTTCCGGTATGATTAGCTAAATACTTCGATATTATAAGTATGGATAAGGTAAGGATTCATCAATATAGAAAACTACAATATACATTTTTAGCTTATTTGTAATATATGAAATGATTATAAATGTTTTATAGCCATTTATATACCGAGATGACAAACTTTGATATAAGGAATGTTGGATTCTTAGTTCCTTCAATCACTAGTCAAGTGGAGACACACATTGAGGATGTGAATGAGTACTTATGTACTGCATTCAAATATTTTTCTAGTGTGGGAAAGGAAATTATCCTAATTCCTTTTAACGTCAAGTAAGTATTATTATTCAATATAATTCTAATATTGACTAAATTTATAATTCTAATTATTGTTTTCAATATGCATTTTACTCAGATCTAGACATTGGGAAATAGTGGTGGTTGTCCCAAAATTGATGACTTTCTATTATCTTGACCCAATGGGTATAACAACAAGGAGTCACAAACTGAAATTGCCAACTATGGAGTAAGCATAAATTTAGTTTCTACCACATCAATTGTTATGCTTCAACATGATATTTCTACTCAGAATTTCTATTTTGAAAACTATCGTAATCAATTAACTGATAGGGGTATAAAGGCTTTTCGTGAAGGTGGAGGAATAATACCCACCAAATTAAAGACATTGACTTTGAAAAATATCAAGGTAACTACTTTGACGGCTTAGTCTTATATATGTACAACTCTTATAGTAATGTATATGTCAACTCTTATATGTCAACCCTTATAGTCTTATCTCAACTCTATTTATAGTAGTTTACTAACATTAAGTATAATACTATATTTGTAGTGTCATATACAAAATAATGATTGGGCTTGTGGCTACTATGTAATGAAATATATGCAAGCTATTGTCAAAGGAGCATCAAATGACATCCAGACTATAGATCAACTAACAAAGAATAACATCATTAATTTATAAGTGAGATGTACTCATTTTATAAAATATTAGCATGTGCATTTTCTGTGGCAAATCTTTACAACTCAGCCTTACACACTTGATGAGTTAAATGAATTCTGAGAATAGTGGTCAGATGCTTTTCTTAATGAAGTGACTATAGCATTGGATTGAATGCATAGCTTCATTTGTATATGTAATTTTGAAACTCTATCAAATTTACTTTTGTATCTGACATAAATTTTAATATTATCTTAGACTTGCAATCTATCATTATTGTTAGTATGTTCTATGTGTATGAATGTTAGTATGTGCTATGTCTCAATTAAATGAATCTATCTTAGACTTGCATGAATGTTAGTATGTGCTATGTGTATGAGTATGTCTCAACTGAATATTTTGAATTATTTTAGTTATGAATGTGTGTGGTTTGGAGATTGATACGTCAATTCAAAAAGGATTGGACATAAAAGATAGAAAATGGCTTTGGAATGCATTTTCTGGTTTGCATCATTGCATTTGCAAGTCTATTTCTATTATAGGTTTTGAACTTTGTAAATCAGATTTCTGTTCAGCAGGTTTTTGTTCTGAAGATTTCTGTTCTGCAGAAATTTTCTTTAAAAAAATGTGACTTCTAGGGTCGATTATTTAAAAAACCCGACCTTAGAGACCTACGGAATCATTTTTTTTAAAATAAATGACCTAACAGCTTCAAAGCAAACTTATCAGGTACTGGCTACCCTGTTGGGTTGGTTTTCTTCAAATAACCGACGTTAGAGATCTCTAGGGTCGGTTTTCAAATATAACCGACCTTAGAGATCTCTTGGTCGACGTATTTTTTGACCGAGCAAACCTATGTTTCTTTATAAGGTCGGTTTTTTAGAAATAACTGACCTTAGAAGACCTCTAAGAAGTTTAAGGCAGTACATTCTCAGTCGACAATTTTCTCGACCGAAATCCTTCTCGGTCGACATATTTCTCGTCTGAGAAAGACTGACCTTACATGAACTCTATTTCTTTATAGGGTTGGATTTTCAGGAATAACCAACCTTATAGGCAATGGGATCAGAACACTCATTTTTGTACTCTATTGGGTCAGTTTTTTAGAAATAACCGACCTTAGAAGACCTCTAAAAGCTTAAGACAGTACATTCTCGGTTGACAATTTTCTCGACCGAAACCCTTCTCGGTCGAAGTATTTCTCGACCGAAAAAACCTTTGTTGCTTTATAGGGTCAATTTTTTAGGAATAACCAACCTTACAGCCTCTTATTTCTCACTTGGGTCAGGTTTTTTATAGCCTCTTGGGTCGGTTTTTACTCTATAAGGTCAGTTTTCTTTGGTAAAAAAAACCGACCATATAGAGCAAATTCTATAGCGACGACCACTTAGGCATCAGTTAAAAAGTGACGCTACAAGCTTAAAAAAACTAACACTATGGACCATTATTTTAGTAGTGTGGATTAGGTCTCTACAATCTATGGTGAGTTAAGCATTGTAGTTATAGCATCAATTAAGCCTTAGGCCAATGGTTTCTTGGGTCACTTGATGCAATGGTCAGACCTATACTGGTATTGATGGTTTTAATACATGAACTTGACCCAATGGTCAAGATCTAATGTTTATTCCTCCAATAAAGTGGAATAATGGCTAATGTAATATGTTGGACCTAATACTGTGATTTAGAGGGTTTCCTTTATATGATCAACTTAAGGAGCTTACTTGTTGATAATGGATGGCTTGTTCTAAATGAACAGTCGATTGTGGGTTTTACCCTACTTTCAATGGAACTTTTTGTGTTGTTAATCAAGGGATGTCTAGGGTTAGATGGTGACTCTTTCTAGAGAAAAAATCAAGGACTTAATAGGTATTTTATCCAAGGTATTTACTTATGTAAACAACCAATGATCTTACCTTTTAAACATCCAATGGTTCTGGGTGACATTGTGGTATGGTGATACTGGTTGAATGATGATGGAACAAATGGAGGGTTACCCTTAATAAGGTAGTCTTACCTATTCACTCATATGAATAGAAGGGATGATAACCATATTGTGTTGATATGTAACCCTAATGAGGTATAGCTTGTTATACCTAGCTTTAATATAACTAAATGATGGTAATTGGGTATGAATAGTCCTTGAATGACTAATACAATCATGGAGTACTCTATTATTGTTGAAACCATAGTATGCTATAACCTGATGGTTACACCTTGATTTATGTGTGGGTTCATACTTGAGAATAGTATGGAATGTGATGGTGATGCTTCACCTTATGCATCCATGATACAATGGGGATGCCGTGAGTTAGGGTTTGGGTATAAGTGCTAATTAGTAACATTGATATAATTTATCATGTTGAACCTAACTCTAATGCAAATATATAAAGACGAGTATTCTTGTTTAACATTCTTATATGATGGAATGATGGTGGAATAACCTCCTTAACATGATCCTAACATTAATGTGTTAATTGGTGGTTATCGTAGCCACATGGCTGATACTTTGTTTTTGGATTAAGGAGAGAACTGCCCCCGTAGAAGCGCCACTTTTGTGACCCCCCACACAACATAAACTCTTGGGCCCCGAGCGCCCCGCCCACCCAGGAAATAGTTAAACCACACAGTTGGCCGGCCTGCGCGACGGGTACCATTTCAGAGGCGGTTGCTGGGTATTGAACCTGGGTCCCTTCATGAGGGGACACTGTGCCGAACCACCTGAACCACTCCTCCCCGGCCACATGGCTGATACTTTCTTATGCTAAACATGTGCATTATGAATTTGATGAGTGTTAATCATATCTAGATTCCTTGCATGTTGATGTAATATGGGAATGTTCTTAATGTTAATATAACCCTGCTATGATTGTTTATGAATATCTCCTAGCTCATTAATGCAATATTGTGCTGATCTGGTGTATTATATGTAAGTGATGTTGTTGAGCCTTTTTATAAGGCATGAAAAGATAATGATGATCTTGCATGGAATCGTATGATGGTCTTAATTACCTTCAAGCATAGTTGAGCCCTAAATGAGGTGTAATCCTCTTGTGTTGATAAGGGTCGATACCCTATGATATTGTGAAAAGGATTTATATCATGTGATAGTATGATGGTCTTAATGACCTTTGGGCGTGGTTGAGACCTGAATGAGGTGTAATCATGTTATGTTGATAAGGGTTGATACCATGTGATATTGTGAAAAGGATTTATATCTTGTGATAGTATGATGACTAGTGTGGTCTCATGAATGGTAAGTGAATAGTACCATGTGATGATGAGATGATAAAATATGTTTCACATGTTTTATATCTTTTCAAAGTTGTGATATTTATATGCTGGCTAGAAGTGAATTAGGGATTGTATGTCCAATTGTATGATGCAACCTTAATTCACCTAATTGGCATAACTAATCAAGTGAAACTCTAATCATGTAGTGCCCTATGCCATAGAACCATCTTCAGTGTCAGAACTTGATGGATGGTGAAATGTATTCCTAAGGGAAACTCAGAGCGCATACTATTGAGTATGTGGGGGTGGTAGGTTAGGATATATTCTTGTCATCCACAATGCAGATTGTAGAGGTTGTCTATGGTCATGCCTCATACATCTGATGTGATTGAGAATGGCTGCGGTCGTGTCTCAGTGATTATAACATGATGTGATTAGAGGAAAAATGTCGTTGTACCTCAGTGATTGGTTTTGTATACCCTGGTTTCTAGTACCATGACCTGTACCAAGGGTAGACTATTGGTTAGAAACTTGACTATATGTCATTGTCGTGGTAGCTTTGACAGATATGTCACTGCCTTTTTACTTATAATGACTGAGGGGAAGAGATCTTAGGATACCGACACTCCTAGATCTTATACAGAACTGAATAACCCTTCACAGGGGTCGGTTGGACTTTGAATGGTACAATTCAAATTCCCCAGGGCTTAATAAAAGATGTAATAAAGTCGTGTAGCATATTTTTTTAGGGTTATACACAATGTTTCACATTGGATGATAACCCTTATTTATTATCTTTACATAAAGATGGTGTTTACAGAAATTAAGAGATAGTAGATATACTTAGGTTGTGGATATGCTTAAGATTTTAGATGCATACATACAATAGCTATGCTTGTGTTGATAACTATACTGCTACTGCTGATTATAATCATGATGCTAGCTATTTCATGTTGTTAGTTATGTTTAGCATGCTAGCCATGCTTTTTTTTACTAGAGATGCATATACTGCTAATCATGCTTATGCAGATAGTTGTGCTTATGTTGTTAGCTCTTCTTATGATGTTGATATGTTCAACCTGTTAGACAGGTTGATGTTGTTATCTATGTATATGATACTACATTTATTGATGATGTTAGAGATGCTCATGCTACTGGATTCCTTATACTATTAATAGGGATATGAGAATAGTCTGGCTGATGAAGATAGTTATTATCTGCTCCTTTATGTATTTTGTTAATCATCAACGTTGTTGAGCTTATTTGTTATAGATGATTAAACTGCTTAAACTATTTAATTACTTAAAATGTTGTAATCAATAAACGTTGTTGGAGGTTATATATCTTGCTGGGACATGGGTCTCACCCTTGTGGTTCGTACATTTTTTTTAGGTAATAAGAAGTGATGAAAACAAACATGTGGCAGAAAAGAGGAGCTATAGTAATGAATCTTTGAGAAAGTTGATTAGATGTATAGCGTGTCCTAGAGTCATCCCTATACTCTCAGGTCCGGGCAGGAAAAGTTTGTATATGGTGTTTCAAATGAATCAGACTTTTGTAAGAATATTAATGCTTATTTGTGTGGCATATATGAATATTGTTCTCCTGTGTATTTATCGTGGGGCTAAGGTGATAGAACAATATATATCAAATTCTTGGCACAGTATCATGTTGAACCTAACTCTAGTGCAAATAGATAAAGTCGAGTATTCTTGTTTAACATTCTTATATGATGGAATGATGGTGGAATAACATCCTTAACATGATCATAACATCAATGTGTTAATTGGTGGTTATCATAGCCACATGGCTGATACTTTTTTTTTATTAACGAGAGAAACACCCTCATAGAAGCGCCACTTTTGTGACCCCCCAGACAACGTAAACTCTCAGGCCCCGAGCACCCCGCCCACCCGGGAACCGGTTAAAGCACACAGTTGGCCGACCTGCGCGACGGGTACCATTTTAGAGGCGGCCGCTGGGTATTGAACCCGGGTCCCTTCATGAGGGGACACCGTGCCGAACCACTTGAACCACTCCTCCCCGGCCACATGGCTGATACTTTCTTATGCTAAACATGTGCATTATGAATATGATGAGTGTTAATCATATCTAGATTCCTTGCATGTTGATGTAATAAAGGAATGTTCTTAATGTTAATATAACCCTTCTATGATTGTTTATGAATATATCCTAGCTCATTAATGCAATATTGTGCTGATAGGTGTATTATATGTAAGTGATGTTGTTGAGCCTTGTTATAAGGCATGCAAAGATAATGATGATCTTGCATGGAATCGTATGATGGTCTTAATGACCTTCAGGCATGGTTGAGACCTAAATGAGGTGTAATCCTCTTGTGTTGATAAGGGTCGATACCCTATGATATTGTGAAAAGGATTTATATCCTGTGATAATATGATGGTCTTAATGACCTTTGGGCATGGTTGAGCCCTGAATGGGGTATAATCCTATTATGTTGATAAGGGTTGATACCCTGTGATATTGTGAAAAGGATTTATATCTTGTGATAGTATGATGACTAGTGTGGTCTCATGAATGGCAAGTGAATAGTACCATGTGATGATGAGATGATAAATTATGTTTCACATGTTTTATATCTTTTCAAAGTTGTGATATTTATATGCTGGCTAGAAGTGAATTAGGGATTGTATGTCCACTTGTATGATGCAACCTTAATTCACCCAATTGGCATAATTAATCAAGTGCAACTCTAATCATGTAGTGCCCTATGCCGTAGAACCATCTTCAGTGTCAAAACTTGATGGATGGTGAAACATATTCCTAAGGGAAACTCAGAGCGCATACTGTTGAGTATGTGGGGGTGGTAACTTCAGGATATATCCTTGTCATCCACAATGCAGATTGTGGAGGTTGTCTATGGTCATGCCTCATACATCTGATGTGATTGAGAACGATTGTGGTCGTGTCTCAGTGATTATATATGTGACAAGATTGGAAGACAATTGTAGTTGTACCTCAGATGGTAGGGTATGCATACCCACCTCCTTTCACTAGTACGGTGACCTGTACTAAGGACGGACTAGGTTGTTAGCATCTTAACCTTATATGTCACTGTGGCAGACCCGTAGTGACCGGGGGCGGAGAAGATCTTAGGAGTCTGGCTCTTCCTAGATATTGTATGGCACTGATTTCGACTTAGCAGTGGTCAGTTGGATTTTGAGTGGTATCCTCAAATTCCTCAGGGCATAATAAAAGATGTAATACATCCGTATAACATATCTGTTTAGGGTTATACATGATGCTTCACATTGGATGATAACCCTTGTTTGTTCTTTTTACATAAAGATGATGCTTAGTGCAATTAAGAGATAGTAGATATACTTATGTTGTGGATATGCTTAAGATTGTAGATGCATACATACAGTAGCCATGATTATGTTGATAACTATACTGCTACTGCTGATTATAATCATGATGCTAGCTATCTCATGTTGTTAGTTATGTTTAGCATGCTAGCGATGCCTTTGTAACTAGAGATGCATATACTGCTGATCATGCTTATCCAGATAGTTGTGCTTATGTTGTTAGCTCTCTTTATGATGTTGATATGTTCAACCTATTAGACATGCTAATGTTGTTATCTATGCTTATGTGGCTAGACTTATTCATAATGATAGAGATTCTATGTTACTAGAATTGCTCATGGTGCTAGATATGCATATGCTACTAAATTGCTTATATTATCAACAAGGTAGAGGACGATAGTCTGGATAATGATGATAGTTATTATCTACTCATTTATGTATTTTGTTAATCATCAGTGTTGTTGAGCTTATTTGTTATATCTGATTAAATTGCCTAACTATTTAATTACTTAAAAATGTTGTAATCTATAAATGTTTTGGAGGTTATATCTCTTGCTGGGACATGGGTCTCACCCTTGTGGTTCACCACATTTTTTAGGTAATCGGAAGTTACAAAAAAAAACATGTGGCAACAAAGAGGAGCTATAGTAATAAATCTTTAAGAAAGTTGATTAGATGTCTAGTATGTCCTAGAGTCATCCCTGTACTCTCAGGTCTAGGCAGGAAAAGTTTGTATATGGTGTTTCAAACAAATTGAACATTTGTTAGCATGTTAATGCTTGTTTGTGTGGCATATATGAATATTGTTCTCCTGTGTATATATGTTGTGGCTAAGGCAATAGAACATTTGTATCAAAATTCTTGGGCTAGTATGGATCAAAGAAAGATGTTGTGGTCTTATGCAAATGTTTCTGAGCAGGTGTTGATGTTGAAATCGGTTTTAATTTACCCATATTTTTGGGTATGTGATTAATTAGTGATTGATTGTATTTTATGTTATGAGTAATCTCATTTAGTGTAACATGTTCTTATAGGTTGGTATCAGAGCTTTAGGTTCACTGAGTCTACAGGGACCCTAGGAATTAAGACTAGGATGATGTCTAAGTTAGGAACGTGACACAAAAACATGGTGCATACTCCCTAATCTCAGTACTTGGATGCACTGGCCATGTATTCAATTATTGTAGAAAGGTAAGTATGGAACTATTAGATTGTTATCTTTCTGATTACTCTGATCAAGTAGTAATTTTGAGACAATCTAAAGAGCATAACAAAAAAGAAATCATGGTGTGAATATCTCAATCCTACCTTAAAGAAGATGAGAATTGCATCATTATCTATCAAAACTTGAATGTTTGGTAACTATAAGAGAAAGATACAACACCATGAAATCTAAATCTGAATACAAATTAGAAAAAGATGAGTTCTTGAAGATGTGATTCAAGAATATAATAAAATAAAAGACAAACAAGTCTATGCTTATAAAGTGAATCAAGGTATGAAATCCACATAAGATGGAAAGAACTCATGTAACAAGTACAAAATGAGAAGATGAATGGGATAAATGGAAGAGAAATAAGGTGAAACCTGAGTTAATCTCAGACCAACCTATGTGTGTAAGAAAGTGTTAATGAAAAATCATCATGGCATGTGAAAGAAATTAAGGAATTTTATCCCGATTTAATGAAGCAAATGTGGAATATCACTCTCTTTCTTTATTGCAATTTAATTCTTCTCATAGATAATCTTTTCTTTATTGTTCTTAGTATAACTCTCTTTTCATTTGTTCTTAGCATAACTCTTTCTTTGTTTGTTCTTAGTGTAACTTTTCATTCCTGTTCTAGTATAATATTTCTTTATCATTTTAGTGTAATCAAACCTTCAACCAATGGATTTTTAATTCTGCATCAAAATAAAATTGTTTTAGCAACTGCTTCAAATCCAAATCTTATAAACGTTGTCATGTGGGATCGACCCTCTCTATACTAATAAATTGACCTTAATTGGTTTGTTTTTTTTGTTAAGAGGTTAAACTCTAGGAATCAATCCCTAGTGAAATTGTGTATAAATGATGCACATCTTCGTCAGAGTTCTCCAAAAGCATGGGTAGAAGAATCCTTTGGTGATAAAAGAACACGTGAGTTGAGATACAATTGAGACCAGAAAATGATGGCTAGCAGTGGGGAAAACCCCTAGAGAGGGTTAGGTATTTATAGGGTTTGGTTCTTTGGCTTATGGGTGTGGGACTTTGGAAACTTGAACAACAAGAATTGAGCAATTTTCAAATGTGCAAAGATATAAACCAAGTAAGGCATTAATGGGTGAAGAGTCCAACTAGGAATACAATGGTGAAAGAATCTCGAGCAAAGATTGAGTGTAGAGGGAGAAATTATGTTTTAGTTTGTTGATTTCAGACCTACTGGTTTCCATACCTACACAAGGTAGGTGATGAAGAGGCAACCGTATGATTTGTAATATGACGACAACAAAAACATCATGCATCTACTATGGTTGTGGGTCCATGTGACAACATGATGAAAATTATTTCCAAATCAGAATTTTACTAAAGTGACATTCAATAATATTCCTTTTCCTTCCAAATCAAATTGGAATATCAAACAATGTCCAAAAAGGTGGAACATGGCAAGTAGACTAAAAGGGACCCAACGAGTTCAAATTTGAAGTCAATGTTTGCCTTTTAGGAATTTTTGATACCCAAAACATGACTTGAGGAAAAAGTTACTCTTAACATACTAATGTATTAAATTTATTATTTATTATCCAAATTTTGTTTGCGACTCCCTCCTACCCGTACTCATCCATTGGAAAAATCTAGAGATAATCTTTTGAACATAAATCCTTCAATGTAGTGAATTTGTACAAATAGGCCCAAATTAGTACATTATTCCTATTTCTTACATTAAAGCCTCAAATAATTATTTTATTGGTTAAAAAATTATATTTGAATGTTACTAACCTCCTAATACAAACCAAATTAAGAAAGTGGTTATAAAGTAAAAGATTATATGGTAAAGGGGAAAAAGTAATATTTGCCTAAGTTTTGAGTATGTTACAACTCCACACCCCTTAAGAGGATTTTGTCCCTGAAATCTCAACAAAAGAGGGAGGGGTGAGTTTGCAACATTTTCTATCTGAGCACCCAAGTTGTTTCCTTCTGACCATGATACTTCTATAAAACTTTTACTAGTTTGATTTCTTTGTGCTTTAGCTGCTTCACTCAGGAGTCAAGGATCAACATCTAGTATCCATGACTGATGATGAAAAAGATTTGCACCATCCACACCAAAAGAAAATTCTGA
This sequence comes from Alisma plantago-aquatica, assembly GCA_963693085.1. Classification (NCBI taxonomy): domain Eukaryota; kingdom Viridiplantae; phylum Streptophyta; class Magnoliopsida; order Alismatales; family Alismataceae; genus Alisma; species Alisma plantago-aquatica. The sequence continues at coordinate 586,904,985 of OY856412.1, forward strand.
TTGTAGTTTTTCATTTAAGGTTTTCATCTCATCAAGGTCAGGACCAATCATTGAGCTACAATCACCTCAAAGATCCAAGATGAAGTAACTGAGAGGCTAGATATGTGCACACACATGCTATCCAAAAAAAAATTATACACCTCATCCTTCAAATGAGGTATCCATCTAGAAATATTCTCCATACATCTCCACATAAAACAAAGGAGAGATGCATAAAAGACATCCTTCTTGTGACTAGAGCATCAACAATTATGTTTGATTTTCCAGGATGATAAGTGATTGTGAAATCATAATCTTTTAAATAATACATCCAATGCCTTTGTCTTAGATTCAACTCCTTATGCGTCATAAGATAGTGACGACTTTTATGATTAGGGAAAACCTCAAATTTCACTCCATACATATGATGCCTCTAAATCTTGAATATATGAACAATGGCTGCAAGCTCAAGATTGTGGGTTGGCCAATTCTCCTTATTAGGCTTCTGGTGGAGTGAGGCATAATCTATAACCCTTCCTTCTTTCATAATGACACAACCTAGGCCTTGTTTATATGTATCAATGTAGATGACAAAAATCTTCCCTTCAATAGGTAAGGCCAAACAGGGGCAGATGCCAAACATCATTTAGTTCTTGAAAACCCTTTTCACAATTAGGGTTCTAGACAAACTTGGCATCTTTGAGTCAACTTTGTTAGAGAATGAACCAATTCAGAAAAAATCTTAATTAACTATCTATAATAACCCACACGATCCAAGAAACTTCATCTCTCAAAAGGATTCACCAGAGATTCCCACTTAGTCACAGCTTCAACTTTTACTATATCCATAACTATGTCATTGATAGATATCACATGACATAATAACATCACTTCCTTTATCCAAAATTCACACCTAGAAAACTTGGCATAATGTTGGTTCTCTTGAAGAGACTTAAGAACCTTTGGAAGATGTTTTCAATGTTGGTCCACCACTCGAAGTAGATAAGAACATCATCAATGAATGCTACCACAAAGTCATCAAGGTAAGGGCAGAAGACCTAATTCATAAGGTGTATGAAGGATGAAGGACCATTAGTCAACCCAAAAGGCATGACTAAATGACTTCGGAAGACAGTTTTTGGTATATCCTCATTTTTTGCATGAACCTGGCAGTATACTTTCACAAATCCATCTTAGAGAAGATAGTATCTGACTTGAACTGATTGAATAAGTCATTCATGTGTTGTAGAGGATAAGGGTTCTTAATAATCACTTGATTCAATATTTTATAATCATTCACATCCTTAAAGAACCACCTTTCTTCTTTACAAATAGGACATGAGCTCCCCAAGGAGAGACACTAGGGCGAATAAACCCCATGTCAAGAAATTCTTGCAGTTTCTTCTTAAGTTCTTCAATCTCCACAAGTGCCATAGGATAAGGAGGTTTTTAGATAGGAGCAATTCTTTGTACGAGATCGATGGAGAACTCAACCTCACGAGAAGGGGGAGTTCCATGTATCTCATCAGGAAAGACATCAGGGAATTGTACCACATCTATATCATCCAACTAAGGTGGTGGGGGTTCAAGGACAATAGATGTTAGGTATGTAGGCTCGACATCCATGTGAGATAAGATTTTAAGCTTTCATAATTGAGATGATGAATTGTCTATCCTCACATTTTCTTCCCTTTATGCAGAGTCACTCACTATCTAGGTGAAGCAAGCTAACCTTCTTTTCACAACAAAATAAAGTTGCATCAAATTTTTATCAACCAATCCATACCTAGAATGGCGTTGAAGGCCATCATGTCTAAGAGAATGAAGTATGCTACAAACATCTTGCTAGATATATAAAGGTCAATGGGTGGGATCTTTAGATAAGAAGAGCATACCCTACCACTAGGGGCTTCAACATCAAGAACATGGTCCATATATGTAGGATCCTAATCTAACATCTCAACAAGTTTAGAAGATATAAAGGTATTTGAAGACCAAGAATCAAATAGAGTGTTTATATGATGTAAATTAAGATGCATAATACCTTCAATTACTTCATTATCATCACCATCATCCATAACATCCATGGCAAAGACATGAACAACACACTTTTATATCAAAGGACACTAACCCTAAAGGTTATTGTTGTTCCTTGGAGGTGGATTTGATGGTTGTTTCTAATTGACAGGTTGTTGGGCAAGCTGATGGGTAGGAACATAGAATTGTTGTAGTTGAGGGCACTAAGACCTCAAGTGTCCAGCCTGACCACACTAATGGCATATTATGGGCGTATCATTCCTTGGTGCAAATTCTTTCCTTATGGGCACTTTACAAGAGGATGATGGCAGTAACAACAACTGCACTTATAACGAAGTTGTTCATAGTCAAAGTTCATTCTCTTATTGTTTTGTGAGGGAGTTTGAAAGACAAGATATAACTCAACTGCTAAGGCCTTATCAACCATATGTTGGAAAGTAAGAGGAAGAAAAGGGAGTAGAGTATGACCCACATAGTAGTTGAGTCCTTGCAATAATAGTGTATCCCTACAATCCTCACTCAAACCAATAGCATAATGTTCAAGAAGCATGAATTTTTGCACACAAGCAAGGACATACAGTGAACCTTGCTTCAGATTGTAGAACTCTTCTTCTTTCTTCCTAATAACAATAGTGCATATGTTTTTCTCATATAAGAGCACAAAGAATTATTCCCAATGCAACATAGAAATGTCATGAGTTTGAGCTATCCCATTCCACCAGACACCTACTGTCCATGTGACACCTAAGAGGAAAATGTGACCTTCTGGTGAGGATGGCATGCCATACCCTCAAACGTCCACTCTACAACTAAAACCTAGCCATCAACCTTGTCAAAAATCTCCAGTTCACCTTCACCCTTAAAGTAGGATGGTTGCATGTTCATGAAATTCGTCAGCAAGTACTCCTTTGGTTTATCAGCAACAAAGGGGTGTTTATCTTTCCCACCATATCTATGGTGAAAAACTATTGCATCAAAGATAACTCCTACCCAGGGGAGATGCAAGTTGATAGAGTAGCAGTGGGGATGACAACACCTTGAGTCACAAAGGTGTCCTGAGAGCTTGTCTCTCAGAGGGGACATGCTGAAATGAGGGTTTATTGGCGTAGTGAACCCGTCCAAAAAAGCAAACTAAGGGGAAAACTAGTGTCGTCAAATAGGTTAGTTCTCTTGAGATTTAGATATAAATTATAAGGGACAATGCTCTATAGATGCATTTTGAAATAGCCATATTGTCGAGCACAAAAATACTCTGGTACCATCTTGTAAGTAGTTAACCTCGAGAGGGGGTCAACTCCTCAATTAATTTAAGAAAAGCATGCATAAAACCCCATTTATACACAACTACATAACAATAACATCAAATAAAAGGGGTGCATAATATTTTCCTCATACAAATTGTTAAAAGAAACATACTTTTGTAGAAGAAGAAAGTAACTCTAACTATTACAAAATTCTTGTCCAAGTTTGACATTGGGGCCACAAAGGAACACTAACGATATATGAAATCTAAACTAGTAGGATCAATTAGTGGTGAGCAACCTGCGCATATTAGAAGACATCCTGAAGCTATTCTTGAGCAACACCTTCTACTTCATGGAGCTCAGGCTGTTCAACCTCTGGGTGGGTTGAAATCAACACCCATAAGAGGAAGTAAACAAGAGAAAGGGTATTAACAAAGCTATGTATGTGCAATATTATAGAAACTAGGCAATACTTAAGGAAAAGTAAGATCAATTCTGGATATATCAATAAAGGGGATATTCAAGAGAAGAAGTTTCAAGAGAGTTAACAAGTGAATAGATGGGATATTTATCAAAAAGGACATGATTAATCAAAAGTATCCTTGACATATCACAACATTAACAAATCATAATTAGTGCATGTGAAACAATTAGACTAATTTTTTTATGTAGGGAGGAGACCCCTAAAATCTCAAGATTAAGTATTTGGGTGGAAAATGCACACCCTGGGTGGAATATAAGCACCTTTTATATATGCATGGGTGGAATATGTGAATTCGGGATAGAATACACACGTCCAAATATAATGGGAGTACAAATGTACGTCTACTATTAATAAACTTAGTCTATTTGTACACGCATGAAATATAAAGGAAAGATATAAGTTTAGTCACAATCAATATGGTTCAAGTGAAGAGGATGAGATCATCCAAATATTTTATACAAATAGGTCAAAGGACCTTCAATCATAAGATATCATGAAATAAAATCTGAAAATAGTATCAAGGGAATGAGATTTTCATATAAATTCAATATTGATCAGGAACTAATCAAGAGATGCCTCATATGGGAATCGTTAAGTGGTCATGTTAGTAATGCCTTAATAATCAATAAGATCCACATACTTGACTTGATTATTTAAACCAGAGGCCAAATTCTACCCTTCCAAGTCAAAATTCACTTCATACCTGCATACAATATTTTGTACATCAATTAGGATTCAATTTATGTTACATATGAGGAAACTCAAGAAATCTAAATCTTCAAAAGATCCCTAGATTATTTCATGATATTAATCTAGCAAGAGGGTTCAATGCTAATAATTAGATTTCTAATCCAATTCTTAAATTATTATTCATTATACATTTTCCTCAATTATTAATAAGAGGGTAAATTTGATTAAAACCTTAAAAACACATCTTCAAAACTTTGGAATCAGGTGATGTAAACCAAACCAAAAGATAGAGGAAAACCTCACCATTCTAGAACATATTTTTTTAGAGTTTCTGATAAAAATTGTGAATTTTACAAGATATATAATCTACGAATTTATTGATGAAATTAAAATGCAAAGGACGGCCAAATATGTGGCATCATGTTGGTAAAAGTGTTGTTGTATGGCCAAGAGGTCACAAGATCGAACCCAAGCAATGGGATGAATAAACTAGCAGTTTTGAAAATAAAATAAAAATGTAAAGGATAGAAATAGCCTTGACTGACGATCCCATACTTTAGGTCGTGACAGGGAAAATAGTCAAAGTTGTATCTTTTCATTAGCATGTCATAATAAATCAAATGTGGAGCAATTGACATAAACCCATCTGACCAAAATAGTGATCGAAGGATGTGAGGGGGGCAGAAAGGTAAACTCACATGGGAGATCGTCTCCCTCCCTAGCTACGTCATGTCAATGACCACACTTGTAGCAACGTGGGTGCATAAGTGGGGGATTCCTGTCGGACAAGAAATTCACAAAATTGACAAGATGAGAATGAAAGGAAGGATCTATCAATTATTACCCCTAGGATGATTGCTAGATGATGGGGTGAGTTGCCATTGGTGAGGTCCAGAATCATGGGTAGAAGAATCCATGGGTGGTAGAAGAACATGTGACTTGAGGCGTAATTGAGACCAAAGAATGATGGCTAGTGGTGGGGTAAAACCCTAGAGAGGATTAAGTATTTATAGGGTTTGGTTCTTTGTCTTATCGGTGTGGGACTTCATAAACTTGAGCAATAAGAATTGGGCATTTCTAAAATATGCAAAGATATAAATCAAGTAAGGAATTAATGGGTGTAGAATCCATCTAGGAATACTATGGGGAAAGAATCTTGGGGAAAGCTTTGAGTGTGGAAGGAGAAATAGGTGCTTTAGTTCGCTGCATTCAGACTTACTGGTTTCCATTCCTATATGAGGTGGGTGATGAAGAGGTGACCATTCGATATGCAATCCGACAACATCAAAAATATTGTGCATAGTCCATGTGATAGTGTGACCAAAATTATTTCCAAATCAGAATTTGACTAAAGTCACATTCAACTAGTCTTCCTTTCTTTCTGAACCAAATTGGAACATCAAACCATGTCCAAATAAAGTGAAACTTGGCAAGTAGACTGATAGGGACTCAAAGAATTCAGATTTGAATTCAATTTTTCCTTTTAGGCAAATTTTACTACCCAAACCTCAAGACATGAGGAAAAAGTTACTCTCGACATTTTAATGTATTCCTTTATCGTTTATTATCCAAATTTCTTGTGTGAATCCCTCTTGCCCATACATATCCATGGGAAAAATTTGTAACTTTTATTTTTAACTTAAATCATTCAATGTGGTGGATTTGCACAAATAGGCCCAAATTAGTATATTATTCCTATTTATTGTATTAAAGCCTCAAATAATTGTTTATTGGTTACAACTCTATATCTGAAGATTACTAAACTCCTTACAAAAAAATTAGGAAGAGGGTTCTAGAATAAAAGATTATATGGTAAAGGGGAAAAGTAATATTTACCTAAGTTTGGGTATGTTATAGTTGGGGCTTGATCCATTTCTTCTTGCCCTTAGAGTCATAGGCATTGCCATATTGGCAAATAAGAGGAATGATATCTCTGGTGCAAGTTCCTACGATGCATTTTGGGACACTTTGAATTAATGAAGAATGCTAGATACCCACCAAATTGAAGAAGTAATTTGGGTTGTTATAGAAAATAGTGTGGTGGTCTAGAGTGAAAAGCACAAGCAGTGTTTAGTGATTATCATGAAGCAGATGTAAAAATATGTATCATGGAATTGATGTCTCAAATGCCAAATGAATAAATCTGTCTATCTAGAGTTGGTTTGTTCACAATGATCATTCTTTAGATTGAGCTTGAACATGTAGACATCATCTAGGTCATGGTATAAATGGAATTGATAGACAACCATAAGGTTGTAGGATAGATAACCCCCTAGTTTTATAGTATCTCTGAGATTGTCTTTTATAAAAACCATGTTGTTGTGTCAGAATATAACATAATTGTCCTCACCATCTTTGAGGTGCAACATAATAAGATATAGGTCACTCTAAGAGAGATCACAAAAAGTGATCTTGTCAAAGTTGGTAAAACTTGGCTCAAAAGTCACCGCCAGCCCATAAATAGGAAATGGCCTAGGCTCATCCAAAAATTCATGTAATCATGCCGCCCCTAGGCACATATCAAAGCAAATATAGTTCTAAGTAATTATCATTATAGTTGGGAAGGATGAATCTGCTCAGGATGGGACTATTCTTTGCTTAGCTCTTGAGCTTGTTCTACCTCTTCTCAAAGGACCTACCAAAAAGGCACTTTGGCATGATTTACAATAAGAGGGTAAGGGTCTAGTAAATTTTCTAGAAGCTCAAGATCTTTATAGACTCAATGATCATGGGTTATCTCCACCGTATATATCCCCGTAATGCACTATAACCTTTAGCATTCAGTTCTACAACAAAAATTTCATGATTGAGGGCCACCGTGACTTGGAGGAATATAAAAGAACCATCACCCATCTCTAAATTTTTCTGATGGACTAATGTTTTGATAACATAGTTGATCCAGTTGGTCTTGTAATAATGGCATTGTCAAATTTTACACTACAGATGGATGGGGATATGAAGGATATTTTATGCTCCTGGATCTCAGTATTGCATATTGGCATCTTGCAACTTGGCGTAGCATGGGTTGAATAATAGAATTTTCCACTTGACTAGATCGACCATGCACATGAGCAAATAGCCCTTGTAACGAAAAGATAGAAGGATAAGTTGTGTATTCCTATTCTTTATTTTTTTGATTAAGGAGGTGACTTCTAGTGTTGTTAGTCATTTCTTTAATAAGAAATCAATAAGAGAAGGTGTGGTGATGAATGCATATTCATCCTAGTTTTAGTCACCATTTTTGGCCCAATTTTGCACTCGAATCTCTCCTCTATTCCTTAAATATGCTCATATATAATTTTCCTCAATTTCATATGATTATTTAAGGATTTGATCAAATCCATTGGTCTCCATTGCCGGATTAAGCATCACACTATGTGCAACAACTTAGGAGATGGGGGTCCTGCTAGTCGGTGATTCACCGACGCAAGCCCATTGACCCATACCAATACATGCCCCCCGTTGGGGTGAGTTTATTCCAAAAGGGTAACAACCGCAATGCCAAAGGTTGTCGCGACAACAACACCAAAGGATGTTGCAACCACGACTAAGGATATTGCTGCGATCGTGATATCTTCACAACCATGACATAAGAATGGTCACAACCGTAATACTCGGCACGGGGGGCCCAACCCGACTTGGTTAGGCCATGGACAAGGTTTAGAGAGCACTACACTCATCACGATCGATACAACAATCTCGACCGCTACAAAACCCTGCAATCGTGACAGACGCCTTGACTATAAAACTTGCCTACAACCACTATAAGATGTTGTGACCGTGACACCCCCAACATGGTCATGTTGAGGAGTAACGTACCAACCTCTACTGAAGGTCACAACCATGATAGTTAAGTCGGTGCTCTGTAGATCTACACCTATAAATAGACCAACCCCTCCTTCATTTGATCGATTGCTTCTGCTTCATGACACCGAGAGGCTGCCGCTCTATGCCCAGCCAAGGAAGACAATCAATCGCCACCAAAGACTGCCTCTATGGTGTCCTTGTTGCTCTATCATCTCTGCTCCATTAAGATCTACCTCCTAGTCATTAAAGTGGTGGGATTTCAGATCTACAACACCCTCCACCATCAACCATCAACCATCTACTACTCCATCTCCAATGAGCAAGAGCATGAGAAGAGAAGGAAGAAGGAAAGAGAATATCATCCTCATCCACCTTGGTGTTTCTAATGTCCCCAGATTCTACCATCTCGAACCTTAGAAGACCCGAGAGGACAAATTTGAAAACATTAGACAATTGTATCAAAGTGCATTGTGGAAGAAATTTGTGCATACATGAACATACAACCATAACATACTCAACATTCAACATGTATATTTATACAATATGAATTATTACAAAATGATTTACAATTACAGATTGAATGAACATTCTACAATCTATGAACATGTACGCTAACTAGGATCTTTACAATATGTACAACCTGTAAATCTTGCTCACATCTTGTTCTTTTATCCCATGGTAGCTCTAAACCTAAAACATATGTGAAACAACAAATCAACATACAAGGTGTCGAGTACATGGGTAGAAAGATACATATATTTATAGTTTTCATAATATGAAAAGATTTTAAAAAAGAAATAAGGAAAATCATAGAAAACATTTCTTGATTAAGTGAAATATGTCAATTTTTATTCATTTTCCTAGATGAGTTGAATTATCAAGGTGGACTAGTACCAAAACATAAATATTGGGCCCATCCCCGTGTACCGAGTACTCTAGGGAAACTCCCTGTACACCGTGTGCTCTAGGAAGGTGTACAAGTCAACATTAATCCATTCCCTCATAAGGGGGATAATAAAACCCTTAAATAACTACAAAACATCTCATCATTTATGTTTTCAAGTGATAAAACATCAAGTACTATATAACAATACTACATCCAATATTTGCAAATAGAAGAGTTCATACATACATATCATGATTGCAACCAAGAAAACAATATTCATATACTTAAATAAAACCCACATACCTGAGTTCTGAGATTCCTAATAATCCTTGATCATCTAGATATCTGGTCATCACATGATTAATAGTAATTAATCATCATTAATATATGTACATCATATTCTTGGTAACTTTTAGGTCCAAATTAGGGTTTAGCTAAATCTAGGTTCAAACTAACTTGGAACATGTGCATACTATTTTTATTCTGATCCATACGTCATTATTAAGGTCTGGTATGAATTTCATATTTTTTTGATACTTTTCATATTTTCTAGAATTATGAGGATTAAACATGTAATTAGACAATAATGAGAAAAGACCTAAAATTGCTCAATAATATCAATATTGGAGTCCACATTTAGTTTCTAGATAATAGTAGGGTTCAAAATTATTTTTCTCAGATTTAATCTGCATCATTTGCTAATTAATCCAATTTTGCTAACCCTAAAATGGAGCATCATCTTAGAAATTAAGGACCAACATTATTTGTTCTTCAAAATCTGAATTTATAGATTTTTTAATAAAAGGGACATTTTTCTGAGTCTAGGGGTATTTGTGGGGAATTTATAGGCCACTAGAGCTATTTATGATGGATTTTCTAAGTACAAGATCTATTTCTAGAATGAGGGCATTGCTTTACCTGGATAGGAATTATATGGGCCATCAGATTTTCCCTTCAGGTTTGCAGATGTGCACCACATGTCTCTCCACTTGGGACGCTCACTGGGTTCAATGAGGGATCCATTGGTAGGTGGAACCGGATATCCGCCACCTTTTCTCCTACTCCTCAAGAGTCGTAAGTCCAGACCGCCTGGACACAGTCACGCGGCTCTATCATCCCGCTCCTACATGTGGCACCGTGATGAAAGGGCACCAACATTAAATCCAATGGAGCTAAAGGTCCACACTGTTTGATCATGCTGCCACTACCAACACCGTGGTGCTTCTAGAGTTGAGGTGGCCAGAAGTCGTCATGTAGTTCCCTTTAGCCTGGTTCATATACCTAGTGGCGGCGAGCAGTAGTGGGAATGTTGGCGGTTTCCTCACCAGCACTCACCTTTGGTCACCCCATCTTCATCAGGGGTAGGAGAGATGGTGGAGTTACATGCTAGCCAGTTGGGGGTGCCGCACAGAAAGGACGCAGCGAAGGAGACTATGCTACCCCAGATCTCAGTGATTGCAGATGAGCCGAATCATGAATCCATCACCGACGAAGGCTCTGCATCCTTCTTAGTTTCTTCCTGCTCACTACCGCTCTCCGCATGACCGCCTACTCAAAACTCTATCACAGTGCCGCCGACAAGATCTCCCACTCCAAGGGCAACCTCGCGAGAAGTTGTGAAGGGGTGTGGGGGTTTATCTTCCTTTTCTCAGATTCAGAATGGTATGCCTACACCTTCTCTCTGCGACCGAGGGTAACTTGGAACTCACAAGGTGAAGGGCCGACGCTGGACAGGTGGTGAGGATGGTAGAGCTCTTAGACTATGCTCACCTCTCCAACAGTTGTGTTTCCATATGTAGCCCAAACATCCATCACCAAGGTTAGGGAATTGATCACCTTGATGATGCCTGATCCTAGAACCAAAATTTATGCTTGACCAAGACAAGATAGAGAACCTTCTCTAAACCCTTCTGATGCCGATTGGAGATAGTTGGGAGCAAAATCTAGCAGACGAATCCCTCCATATCCATGGCTGGCTATTGTTAGAAGCAATGGGGAAAAGGAGGAGGCGGTCAAGGCTAATGCCTCTCTCTCACCTCCCCTTCATATCTCACAGGCTAGGGTTTGTTTTGTGAGTCACATATCTGGTAATCGTCCCAGCTTCATTGAATCTATGGGGACACCTCAATGACGTGTTGTTCCTCCATATTCAGAGGAGAGGACGACCAGGTAGCATTGGACCCAACAACAAGGTGCCACGTAGCCCCCCAAGGAAATTGGGTACGTGATAGGGTAATTGGATCAAACTATGCCCTTATAAATATATGCTACCATGATCATTCAAATGAAATTTCATAACTTCACACTCTTGTATCTTCTGGCACAAAAATCCAATTCATCTGAATTTGTACCATGGTTTCATCATCACCTAAACCCTCTTATTAACAAGTTTAAAACTAGAAATATAACATGTGGTTATCTAATTTAATTCCTCAAGTAACCTCATAAATAAGTGTATAGACCTTAAACAAAGCTTAATTAATCCTCAAATCTTGATAAAAAAAACCTCAAAAGACTTTGTATGATCCTCATAACCACAGGGTGCATCAGTTGACCCCCTTAAGCTCATTACAACTACTCAATGGACCTCTTGGCCTCAAAAGTACACAAATCATTTAACCAAATATATTCAGCATATTTGAAAACAACTAATGTTCTAATAACTAATTGGGTATTTGGTTTCACCATTTGGGCTCGTCAATGGACCAAAGAGTCAATAATTGAATTACCAATTCTGCTATTTGGTATCAATGATCTAAATGACACGTGCTCTTATGATAATATATTGGTTATCAAAACCCTAAATCCAAGGTTATCACATTCACCCCACATAATACGGAATTTTGCCCTCAAAATTCAACTAAACAAATAATACTCACATTGAAATCAAGGAATTCTAGATGCCTCTAGGTGACCACTTCTAAGTACCAAGGATACTTTATTCTAGATTCATCCTAAGTTGTCATTTTAAGATAGTTAAGCATGTAGGGTGCACCCACCCCACCTTATATAGGTGGTAGCATGTTTTTTTAAAATTGTAGCATCACTCAGTGTCTTAGTCATCACATGACATTATCTTAATTTAGGATTTACATCCTCATAGTCCCTAAAGGATAAGGGTTTTATTTTCACATATGAAGTTAATAAGGTACTACTCAAGCTTTCAAATTTCACCCTACTAATCATACAGTGATGTGAAGGTTTCATGCAAATTAGTTATTGGAATTATCAGACTTAACATCTTTAACGTGGTTTATGATCAACATCATATTAGGATTTCAGCATTAGAGGTGATTGATCTTCATCACACATTATCGTTTTCATTACTCAAGAAGATCTCATATAACATTCTTGAATATTAGGATTTCATCCTATCGTGTATATTATCACCAAACTAGAAGCTTGAATTTAGTAGGATTTAGGTTACACACCATAGTTAGTGATCATGTAATCTATGATCCAATCTATCATTATTTCAAGCTCATGGTTTCAAATTTATATCTTTTATGGAATGAAGGGAAAGAGGATATACTAACTCAATTTTAACAAGATTTAACTTGGATATTACATGTATATATAGGACGGAAATATAGGATAGGTTAGGCTTATATGAGTGACTCTTCATACATGGTCATCCAAATAGCTCAAGTGAGGTTTCTAGCATCATATATAGAAAACGAGAAGCGGAAGAAACAATATTTATGAGTATCTTATGCACAAAGCATTTTACTCTTAGACCAGAGTTCATATATCACCTCACTTGCAGCTAACGATGATATTCACAAACATATGTCACTCAAGCTAGGACCTAACTCAATCAAAAGGATTGAATTTCTCATTATGAGTCACCTACTCATCATTTTTCCCAACTCTCACATGCGGATTGAATCATGCAAAAGGACTCAACTCATCTACTTAGGAGTAACCCATCTTAGGACACATCATTTCACATATATCTCATATTTTTCATATATTGTAGGGTAGGTCCTATGACCATCTCCTTGTAGGTATCACTCTCTCTAGAGTTCACCACATATTTTGTCCTAACACTGGAGGTCCTCCTTTATAAAATAGCTTGAGGCTCATGCATATTCAATTTTATCTTAACATAGCTCATCTTAAGTAAGAAAAGAGTATGCACTTTCATCACCTAGACTTATCTTAGAAACTTCAAAATTGGATTCATCTCATATATAACTTAAATCTTTATACGGAAACCTATACAATTAGAGATCAAACTTAGATAAGATTACACATGCTTATATAAACCAACCATCCACTCTAACTGTCACATATACAAAGGCTCTAGACATCTAATATAGATCTACTCTCTTCTAACTGATGACACTTCCTTTTTCTTAGGTTGCATGATCACTAACTACTCTCCAGTGTGAGGGACACATTTTTATATATATACATATATATAATAAAATATTATATAGATTTTCTCTGAGAAAGAAGATGTCAGAGAAAACAGTCGAGGCTCGAGCCGATTGGAAAACAAAAACAAATCAGCAAAATTGAGCGTCCCACACACAACTGATAGTCTAGTGCCATGTCACCTAGTGAAATGGTGAGAACGAGATGTAGACTAGTGTAGCTACCCAATACATATGAGCTCTATCTGGATAGGGTTTCATACACTTGTCTAAACCTAGTTCTCTAACATCTAGGTTCTAGCTTAGAGGCTAAGTCAAGCCTTATTACTATAGAACAATTTACTAAGTTTCTAGGGTTTAACGTAAAAGGTGAGATTTAGTTTTTATGTTTCATGGTGAGCAATTGTTAGGTGTAGTTGTTGTTCATGCTCTGATACCAACTGTAACGTCCCCAGATTCTACTATCTCAAACATTGGAAGGCATGAGAGGAAAAATATGAAAATGTTAGACAATTGTATCAAAGTGCATTGCGGAAGCAATTTGCGCATACATGAACATACAACCATAACATACTCAACATTCAAAATGTATATTTATACAATATGAATTATTACAAAATGATTTACAATTACATATTGAATGAAAATTATACAATATATGAACATGTATGCTAACTAGGATCTTTACAATAGGTACAACCTGTACATCTTGCTCACATCTTGTTCTTTCATCCCATGGTAGCTTTGAATCTAAAACATACGTGAAACAACAAATCAACACACAAGGTGTCGAGTACATGGGTAGAAAGATACATATATTTATGGTTTTCATAATATGAAAATATTTACAAAAAGAAAGAAGGAAGATCATTGAAAAAATTCTTGATTAGGCAAAATACATCAATTTTTATTCATTTTCCTAGATGAGTTGCATTATCAAGGTGGACTAGTACCAAACCATATATATTGGGCCCATCACCTTGTATCGCTTACTCTAGGGAAACTCCCCGTACACCATGTTCTCTAGGGAGGTATACTAGTCAACATTAATCCATTCCCTCGTAAGGGGGATAATGAACACCATAAATAACTACAAAACATCTACTCATCATTTATGTTTTCGAGTGATAAAACATCGAATACTATATAACAATACTACATCCAATATTTGCAAATAGAAGAGAGCATACATACATATCATGATTGCAAGCAAGAATACCATATTCATATACTTAAATAAAACCCACATGCCTGAGGTCAAAGATTCCTAATAATCCTTGATCATCTAGATATCTGGTCATCACCTGATTAATAGCAATTAATCATCATTAATATATGTATATCATATTCTTGGTAACTTTTAGGTCCAAATTAGGGTTTAGATAAATCTAGGTTCAAACTAACTTGGAACATGTGTCTCATATTTTTATTCTGATCTATACATCATTATTAAGGTCTGGTATGAATTTCATAATTTTTTGATACTTTCTGTATTTTCAAGAATTAATTTGAGGATTAAACATGTAATTAGGTAATAATGAGAAAATACCTAAAATTGCTCAATAATATCAAGATAGGAGTCCACATTTATTTTCTAGATGATAGTAGGGTTCAAAATTATTTTTCTCAGATTTAATCTGCATCATTTGCTAATTAATGCAATTTTACTAACCCTAAAATGGAGCATCATCTTAGAAATTAAGGACCATTATTATTTGTTCTTTAACATATGAATTTATGGATTTAGTAATAAAGGGGACATTTTTCTGAGTCTAGGGGTATTTGTGGGACATTTATTGGCCAATGGAGCTATTAATGATGGATTTTCTAAGTGCGAGATCTATTTCTAGAATGAGGGCATTGCTTTACCTGGATGGGAATTATATGGGCCATCAGATTTCCCCTTCAGGTTCACAGATGTGTGCCATGTGTCTCTCCACTTGGGATGCTCACTGGGTCCAACAAGGGATCCACTGGTAGGTGGATCCGGATGTCCACCACCTTTTCTCCTACTCCTCATGAGTCGCAAGTCTAGATCGCCTGGATACAGTCACGCGGCTCCGTCGTCCCACTCCTACGTGTGTCGCCGTGACGAAAGGGCACCAACATTAAACCCAATGGAGCAAAAGGTACATGCTGTCTGATCATGCTACCACTACCAGCATTGTGGTGCTTCTAGAGTTGAGGTGGCCAAAGGTTTTCGTGCAGTTCCCTTCAGCCTAGTTCGTCTGCCTGGTGGTGGCGAACAATAGTGGGAAGGTTGGGGGTTTCCTTGCCAGCACTCACCTTTCGTCACCCCATCTTCACCAGGGAGATGAGAGATGGTGGAGTTACATGCTAGCCAGTTGGGGGGTGCCGCACAGAAAGGACGCAACGAAGGAGACAATGTTGCCCCAGATCTTAGTGATTGTAGATGAGCCAAATCATGAATCCATCACGGACATAGGCTCTTCATCCTTCTTAGTTCCTTCCTGCTCACTGCCACTCTCTGCATGACCGCCTGCTTGAAACTCTGTCACAGTGCTACCGACAAGATCTCCCACTCCAGGAGCAACCTTGTGAGAAGTTGTGAAGGGTTGTGTGGGTTTATCTTCCTTTTCTCAGATTCAGAGTGGTAGGCCTATGCCTGCTATCTGCGACCAAGGGTAACCTGGAACTCATGAGGTGAAGGGTCGATGTTGGAAAAGTGTTGAGGATGGTAGAGCACTCTGACTAAGCTCACCTCTCCGATGGCTGTGTTTCCATCTATAGCCCAAACATCCATCACCAAGGTTAGGGAATTGACCGCCTTGATGATGCCTGATCCTAGAACCAAACTTTATGCTTGACCAAGACAAGATAGAGAACCTTCTCTAAACCCTTATGATGTCGATTGGAGACAGTTGGGAGCAAAATCTAGCAGACGACTCCCTCCATATCCAGTGTTGGTTGTTGTTAGAAGCAATGGGGAAAAGGAGGAGGAGGTCAAGGCTAATGTCTCTCTCTCACCTTCCCTTCATATCACACAAGTTGGGGTTTGTTTAGTGAGTCACATATCTGGTAATCGTCCCAGCTTCATCGGATCTAGGGGGACACCTCAATGACGTGTTGTTCCTCATATTCAGAGGAGAGGATGACCATGTAGCATTGGACCCAGCAGTAAGGTGCCACACAGCCCGCCAAGGAAATTGGGTGCGTGATAGGGTAATTGGATCAAACTATGCCCTTATAAATATATGCTACCATGATCATTCAAATGAAATTTCATAACTTCACACTCTTGTATCTTCTGGCACAAAAATCCAATTCATCTAAATTTGTACCATGGTTTAATCATCACTTAAACCCTCTTATTAACAAGTTTAAAACTAGAAATATACCATGTGGTTATCTAATTTAATTCCTCAAGTGACCTCATAAATAAGTGTATATACCTTAAACAAAGTTAAAAAAAAGGATAATGACAACCTTTAGAGGCTGCCCCCGCGTCCTTTGCCCAGCCATAACCCGGATAGCTGGCGGGTGGTAAATACAATGCTTAATAGGGGGCTCCAACCTGGGATCCCCTTAGAGGGGGACACCGTGCCTACCACCTGCGCTACGCTGGCCGGGTCTTAAACAAAGTTCAATTAATCCTCAAATCTTGATAAAAAACCTTCAAAAGACTTTGTATGATCCTCATAACCACAATGTGCATCAGTTGACCCCCTTGAGCTCCTTACAACTACTCAATGGACCTGTTGGACTCAAAAGTACACAAATCATTTAACCAAACACATTCATCATATTTGAAATGATTAATGTTCTAATCACTAATTGGGTATCTGGTTTCACCATTTGGGTTCATTGATCAAAGAGTCAATAATTGAATAACCAATTCTGCTATTTGGTATCAATCATCTAAATGACACATATGCTCTTAAGATAATATATTGGTTATCAAAACCCTAAATCCAAGGTTATCACATTCACCCCACCTTATACGGAATTTCACCCTTGAAATTCAATTAAAAAAATAATACTCACAATGAAATCAAGGAATTATAGATGCCTCTAGGCCACCCCTTCTAAGTACCAAGGATACTTTATTCTAGATTCATCCTAAGTTGTCATTTTAAGATAGTTAAGCATGTAGGGTGCACCCACCCCACCTTATATAGGTGGAAGCATCATTTTTTTTAAATTGTAGTATCACTTAGTGTCTTAGTCATCACATGACATTATATTAATTTAGGATTTACATCCTCATATTCCCTTAAGGATAAGTGTTTTATTTTCACATACGAAGTTAATAAGGTACTACTCAAGGTTTAAAATTTCACCCTACTAATCATACAGTGATGTGAAGGTTTCATGCAAATTAGTTATTGGAATTATCGGACTTAACATCTTTAACGTGGTTTATGATCAACATCATATTAGGATTTCAGCATTAGAGGTGATTGATCTTCATCACACATTATGGTTTTCATTACTCGAGAAGATCTCATCTAACATTCTTGAATATTAAGATTTCATCCCATCGTGTGAATTATCACAAAACTAGAAGCTTGAATATAGTTGCATTTAGGTTACACACCATAGTTAGTGATCATGTAATCTATGATCCAATATATCTTTATTTCAAGCTCATGGTTTCAAATTTATATCTTTTATGAAATGAAGGGAAAGAGGATATACTAACTCAATCTTAACCAGATTTAACTTGGATATTACATATATATATAGGAAGGAAATATAGGATATGTTAGGCTTATATGAGTGACTCTTCATACATGGTCATCCAAATAGCTCAAGTGTGGTTTATAGCATCATATATAGAGAAAGAGAAGTGGAAGAAACCAAATTTATGAGTATTTTATGCACAAAGAATTTTACTCTTAGACCAAAGTTCATATATCACCTCACTTGCAACTAACGATGATATTCACAAACATATGTCACTTAAGCTAGGACCTAACTCAATCAAAAGGATTGACTTTCTCATTATGAGTCACCTACTCATCATTTTTTCCCAACTCTCACATGTGGATTGAATCATGCAAAAGGACTCAACTCATCTACTCAAGAGTAACCCAGTTTAGGACACATCATTTCACATATATCTCATATTTTTCATATATTCTAGGGTAGGTCCTATGACCCTCTCCTTGTTGGTATCACTCTCTCTAGAGTTCACCACATATCTTGTCCTAACACTGGAGGTCCTCCTTTGTAAAAGAGCTTGAGGATCATACATATTCAAGTTTATCTTTTCATAGCTCATCTTAAGTAAGAAAAGAGTATGCACTTTCATCACCTGGACTTATCTTAGAAACTTTAAAATTGGATTCATCTCATATACAACTTAAATCTTTATAAGGAAACTTATACCATTAGATATCAAACTTAGATAAGATTACACATGCTTATATAAACCAACCATCTACTCTAACTGTCACATATACAAAGGCTCTAGACATCTAATCTACATCTACTCTCTTCTAACCGATGTCACTTCCTTTCACTTAGGTTGCATGATCACTAACTACTCTCTAGTTTGAGGGACACATTTTTATATTTACATATGTATAATAAAATATTATATAGTTTTTCTCCGAGAAAGAAGATGTCAGAGAAAACAGTCGAGGCTCGAGTCGATTGGAAAACAAAAACAAATCAGCAAAATTGAGTGTCCCACACCCAACAGATAGTCTAGTGCCATGTCACCTAGTGAAATGGTGAGAACGAGATGTAGACTAGTGTAGCTAACCAATACATATGAGCTCTATGTGGAAAGGGTTTCATACACTTGTCTAAACCTAGTTCTCAAACATCTAGATTCTAACTTAGAGGCAAAGTCAAGCCTTATTCCTATAGAACAACTTACTAAGTTTCTAGGGTTTAAAGTAAAAGGTGTGATTTAGTTTTTATGTTTCATAGTGAGCAATTGTTAGGTGTAGTTGTGTTCATGCTCTGATACCAACTGTAACATCCCCAGATTCTACCGTCTCAAACCTTGTAAGGCCCGAGAGGACATATCCAAAAATGTTAGACAATTGTATCAAAGTGCGTTGTGGAAGCAATTTATGCATACATGAATATACAAACATAACATACTCAACATTCAACATGTATATTTATACAATATGAATTATCACAAAATGATTTACAATTATATATTGAATGAAAATTCTACAATCTATGAACATGTATGCTAACTAGGATCTTTACAATAGGTACAACCTGTACATCTTGCTCACATCTTGTTCTTTTATCCCATGGTAGCTCTGAACCTAAAACAGACGTGAAACAACAAATCAACACACAAGGTGTCGAGTACAAGGGTAGAAAGATATATATATATATATATATATATATATATATATATATATATATATATATATATATATATATATATATATATATATATATATATATATATATATATATATATATATATATATATATATGGACCCATCTTTATTGCCCGCGCGGGTATCTACCCGCCCCCCATTTCGGTTACTTTTTTTCAAATTTGTTACTTTTGACATGTAGATGGTTACTTTACCTTGCAAATTGCTAAGTTTGGTGCATAGATAGTTACGTTTGCAACAACAGATTTTAAAACATGGGTACATATATATCTGCTATGTATTTTGTACGAGATTACTTTTTTAGTCGCATAGTTACTTTTTGATCAGTATAGTTACTTTTGTTGATAGCAGGGTTACTTTTCTGACCAAAATAGTTTCTTTTTTGGCTGCCGGGTAGCGAGATTCAGGCTACCCGCACGGGCAATGAATGAACGGCCTATATATATATATGGTTTTCAAAATATGAAAATCTTTACAAAAAGAAAGAAGGAAAATCATAGAAAACATTTATTGATTAAGCGAAATACGTCTTTTTTTATTCATTTTCCTAGATGAGTTGCATTATCAAGGTGAACTAGTACCAAAATATATATATTGGGCCCATTCCCGTGTACCGAGTACTCTAGGGAAATTTCCCATACACTGTGTGCTCTAGGGAGGTGTACTAGTCAACATTAATCCATTCCCTCATAAGGGGGATAATGAACACCTTAAATAACTACAAAACATCTACTCATCATTTATGTTTTCAAGTGATAAAACATCAAGTACTATATAACAATACTACATCCAATATTTGCAAATAGAAGAGAGCATACATATATATCATGATTGCAAGCAAGAAAACCATATTCATATACTTAAATAAAACCCACATACCTGAGTTTAGAGATTCCTAATAATCCTTGATCATCTAGATATCTAGTCATCACCTGATTAATAACATATAATCGTCATTAATATATGTACATCATATTCTTGGTAACTTTTAGGTCCAAATTAGGGTTTAGCTAAATCTAGGGTCAAATTAACTTGGAACATGTGTCTGATATTTTTATTCTGATCCATACATCATTATTAAGGTCTGGTATGAATTCATAATTTTTTGATACTTTCCGTATTTTCTAGAATTAATATGAGGATTAAACATGTAATTAGGCAATAATGAGAAAAGACCTAAAATTGCTCAATAATATCAAGATAGGAGTCCGCATTTAGTTTCTAGATGATAGTAAGGTTCAAAATTATTTTTCTCAGATTTAATGTGCATCATTTACTAATTAATCCAATTTTACTAACCCTAAAATGGAGCATCATCTTTGAAAATAAGGACCATCATTATTTGTTCTTCAAAATTCAAATTCATGGATTTAGTAATAAAGGGGACATTTATCTGAGTCTAGGGGTATTTGTGGGGCATTTATAGGCCACTGGAGCTATTTATGATGGTTTTTCTAAGTAAAAGATCTATTTCTAGAATGAGGGCATTGCTTTACCTAGATGGGAATTATATGGGCCATCAGATTTCCCCTTCAGGTTTGCAGATGTGCGCCACGTGTCTCTCCACTTGGGATGCTCACTGGGTCCAATGAGGGATCTATTGGTAGGTGGATCCGGATGTCCGCCACCTTTTCTCCTACTCCTCGTGAGTCACAAGTCCAGATAGCCTGGACACAGTCACGCAGCTCCGTCGTCCCGCTCCTACATGTGCCGCCGTGACAAAAGGGCACCGAAATTAAATCTAATGGAGCTAAAGGTCCATGCCGTATGATCATGCTTCCACTACCAGCACCGTGGTACTTCTAGAGTTGAGGCGGCCAGAAGTCGCCGTGTAATTCCCTTCAGCCTGGTTCGTCTGCCTGGTGGCAGCGAGCAACAATGGGAAGGTTGGGGGTTTCCTCACCAGCACTTGCCTTCGGTCACCCCATCTTCATCAGGGAGAGGAGAGATGGTGGAGTTACATGCTAGCCAGTTGGGGGGTGCCGCATAGAAAGGACGCAGTGAAGTAGACGATACTGCCCCATATCTCAGTGATTGCAAATGAGCCGAATCATGAATCCATCACCGATGAAGGCTCTTCATCCTTCTTATTTCCTTCTTGCTCACTACCACTCTCTGCATGACCGCCTGCTCGAAACTCTATCATAGCACCGCTGGAAAGATCTCCCGCTCTAGGAGCAACCTCACGAGAAGTTGTGAAGGGGTGTGGGGGTTTATCTTCCTTTTCTCAGATTCAAAGTGGTAGGCCTATGCCTTCTCTCTGTGACCAAGGGTAACCTGGAACTCATGAGGTGAAGAGTCGATGCCAGATAGGTGGTGAGGATGGAAGAGCACTCAGACTAAGCTCACCTCTCCAATGGCTGTGTTTCCATCTATAGACCAAACATCCATCACCAAGGTTAGGGAATTGATTGCCTTGATGATGCCTAATCCTAGAACCAAACTTTATGCTTGACAAAGACAAGATAGAGAACCTTCTCTAAACCCTTCTGATGCTGATTGGAGATAGTTGGGAGCAAAATCTAGCAGATGACTCCCTCCATATCTAGGGTTGGTTGTTGTTAGAAGCAATGGCGGAAAGGAGGAGGTCAAGGATAATGTCTCTCTCTCACCTCCCCTTCATATCTCATAGGCTGGGGTTTGTTTTGTGAGTCAGATATCTGGTAATTGTCCCAACTTCATCGGATCTAGGGGGACACCTCAATGATGTGTTGTTCCTCCATATTCATAGGAGAGCACGACCAGGTAGCATTGGACCCAGAAGCAAGGTGCCACGCAGCCCGCCAAGGAAATTGGGTGCGTGACAGGGTAATTGGATCAAACTATGCCCTTATAAATATATGCTACCATGATCATTCAAATGAAATTTCATAACTTCACACTCTTGTATCTTCTGGCACAAAAATCCAATTCATCTGAATTTGTACCATGGTTTCATCATCACCTAAACCCTCTTATTAACAATTTTAAAAACTAGAAATATACCATGTGGTTATCTAATTTAATTCCTCAAGTAACCTCATAAATAAGTGTATAGACCTTAAACAAAGTTCAATTAATCCTCAAATCTTGAAAAAAAACCCTTCAAAAGACTTTGTATGATCCTCATAACAACATGGTGCATCAATTGACCCCCTTGAGCTCATTACAACTACTCAATGGACCTCTTGGCCTTCAAAGTACACAAATCATTTAGCCAAACACATTCATCATATTTGAAAATGATTAATGCTGTAATCACTAATTGGGTATCTGGTTTCACCATTTGGGTTCATCAATTTACCAAAGAGTCAATAATTGAATAACCAATTTTTCTATTTGGTATCAATCACCTAAATGACACATATGCTCTGAAGATAATATATTGGTTAAAGGTTATCATAGTGTTCTTCCACTCCTCATACAGATCTGCCCCGCCATCATGTAGAAGACCATTTCTCCATCGAGCCGTGATCATCTTCTTCACCATGACCATGGCAGAATCTTCCTTTCTCTATTGTTATTTTTGTTTCTATCATGATGATCAAGTAGTCTATTTCTCTAGGGTGCAGGGACTAGCCCCACTACCCATGCTTACATGTCCATTTTATAACATTCCATGGCTTGTATTTAACTTTCCATTTCATTGTTAATCGTTTAATGCATGCTTTGTGAATTGATCACCTGCCTTGCATGATCTATTATATTTGTTTGTTGCCAGAACTTTGATACTTAGGATTTGAATATTGATTAACATGGTTGATGCCCAGACGATAACTTCTGAAGGGATATCTCTGGAGTAGTAAATGTGTGATCTGTGGGTAATGAGACATCTAGCCTACAGAGATGCTTATCCAAACTCTATTTCCTAATGAATGGTTTTCTTACTCCATTCAGATAGTTGTATCTTTCCTGGATGAGTTTTGGATGTGTTTGCATGTGTAGTGGGGGTGAAACCTATTCCACCCCAGTGATTCCCAACATTATGTTTTAATCCTTCTCTTTTACTTTCCTTGCAATTAGTTTAACTAAACCCAGATCCATTCTTAGTTTTAAAAATTAGTATCGATTCAACTAGATACGACTAGAGAGGTTCTTAAAACATTTTCCCTTGGGATTCGATCCTTAACTATACTGTGATAAGACCCGTCCGCTTGCGGGTGGTACTATTTCACAAGGTTTTGGTAAAAACTTAGGGATTTCAACCCTAGGTGGATTAGTTAGTACAGTATAAACCACGTCACATTCTGGTATCGTTGCCAGGAACAACGGAATGATCTAGCTAAATCTAGTTCTATTGAGACTAATCTAGGATTTTACTTTCACTTTTGATACTATTGATCATATACTTGAATTTGTTCTAATCCACCCATCTGACTCCCGAAAGATCTTTCCATCGTAGGTACCCCAAAGACTATTGCATGCCACACTCCAACAACACCGGCCTTATAGGTATCTTTGACCCTGAGATAGAACAAACCTTTCATCGTCAGAGTAGAGAGAACCAAGACAGGATGGTACAACAGGAGGAAATTGCCCGAAGGGTAGCTCAGGCCCTTATTGTACAAGGAGAAAGGCTTATGCAAGAAGCCCGAGCTGTGGTTCAAGAGGAAATCCAGATAGCTCAAGCAGCAGCTCAGCAAGCTGAGTTACAAAAGGACCTAAGAGTGTTCTCAATCCCTAAGGCTGCTGATGTTCAACACCTAGTGCAACCTCCTCCCATCACTGCTCCAAACTTTGAGATCAAGTCACATTTGATTACACTACTTCAAAACAACCCTTTCTATGGTACACAAGGAGAGGATAGTCAAGAACATCTTCTGAGGTTTATAGATTTATGTGCTATGACAAAGCAGAATGGAGTTACAAATTATGCCATCAGACTCCATCTCTTCAAATATTCTCTTTCCGATGTAGCCATGAGTTGGTGTAGCTACTTTCTATGTGATGCCATCACCACTTGGGAACAACTTCAAAATGTTTTCTTGGAAAAATTCTACCCTCCTTCCCTCACCTATGATATTAGGGGCCAAATAACACAATTTATTTAGGTCCCTAGAGAAATCCTGGCAGAAGCATGGGAAAGATACAATGAGTTACTAAGTAAGTGTCCACACCATGGCATACCTAAGAATCAGCTCATCGAAATCTTTTATAGGGGTATGGATGATGATATCAAGAAGTTTTTAGACTCCTTATCCGGAGGAAACTTCATGCGTCAAAGTTATGGTAGTGCATGGAAGGTTGTCACCCTTGGAGCTAAACATCAAGCCAATTGGGGCAGATTCATAGGCAAAGGAGTGTTGAAGGTAGCTATGGTAGAAAGTACTCATGAGTACATGTCTATCGCCGAATCTCTAAATCTACTAGTTTCCCAACAATACAACCTCGAATTGTCTTTCAATGCCTATGGATTGAGGCACTCGCCCCCTCGACAATAAGAGAAAGTCAAGTCAGCTTTGCCATTTTGTGAAGCATGTAAAGTCACTGATCATTCTATGCTAGCCTGTAATATTCTCTACGACGTCGTTCTAGGCAACACTTGTACCCAAGGAGGTAGTGGTCAGATGGAGAATCTGAATGCCATCCACACTATCCCTCGTCAAGGGTATTATATTCCAAATTAGAATAGGAACCATCCAAGTTTTTGGTAAGGAAATCCTTCGGGAGTGGAAAAACTCACAACAACTCAGTTCGGATAATCAATAATGAGGCCCGTCGGGATTCCAGTATAATCAACAACAAAATTTTAGGAATCAAGGGAACTTCAGGGTTAATTTTAGAACAAAAATTACAACCAGTATCAAAACACCTCTCAGTTCCAGAATCTCAACCAAATCCTATATCAACAACTACAATAAGGACAACAAGCTGGTCCCATCTCTTCTGATGACAAACTGTCAGCCATTGAGAAGATGCTACAATCACAACAAACTATGATAGAAAATCAGAAAGCCCATCAAAAGGCTATTGAATCCCAACTTGCTCAACTTTCAGCTAGCCTCAAGCCACCTATTGGAGCTTTTACTGGCCAACTAGATAATAATCCTAAACATCTTGAGCAACTAAAAGCTATTTCCACTTGGTCTGAAAAGGACTATTCTGATCCTACTGTCAAGATGCATTGGTAGTTACAAATGAGGATGACTTCATGATTGTCCAAGACACTAAAGTATCTGAATCTCAACTGGAAGAACAACTGACCATTGATAAGGCAGACAAAGAAAATTATAAAAAACCTATCATTGTAGAAATAGAAGACATGCTTGAGCTATTTATACCAGTATACATGCCTCATCCTCCTTTCCATGCTCGACTAAGGCAGACAAGGCTTGACAGTCATTTCATGAAGTTCAAGGAAGAAATGAAAAAGATTCATGTTGATATACCCTTTCTAGATGTGTTGGGTGAGATACCAGCCTGGACGAAGTACTTAAAATCTCTCCTCCCAAGGAAGTACATAATTGAGGAAATTAGCAACAACTACCTCTGATATTATTTAGAGAAAAATGCCCAAGAAACAAAAAGACCCATGATCTTTTGTGATTTCATGCCAATATCAGAGACTCCATATACAAGAATGGATTAGCTAACCTCGGATCTAGCATCTCTATCATGCCACTTATCCTTTCCAAGGGGCTAGGGCTTGTAGAACTTCTCCCAACTGACATGACCATACAGCTTGCGGACAATTCTATGACTCCTGCTTTGGGAATCATTAAGGATGTCCTAGTCAAGGCAGGCAAAGACTCTTATGTCCTGTGTGACTTTGTCATCATGGACATAAAAGAGGACTCCAGATACCCTCTTATATTTGCACGTCCGTTCTTTACCACTACGAGAGCTTTGATTAGCATTGAAGTAGGAACCTTGCTCCTAAGACTGGGGAAAGAAATACTCAAGTTTAGAATTTTTGAAAGCATTCGAAGTCCAAGCATGCAAGAAGATGTCTATTTGATTGATATCATAGAGAAAATGTCACTCCTCACACAAGATAATTATGAATCAGATGACCCTTAAGAAGTATATCTAACAAACCCAACTGTCGATAATTCCATTGACGAACAAGTAAGGAATTGTGTGCTTCACCTCAATTCTGTAGAAGAAGATCTTGAAGCTAAATTTGATGAACTCAAGGATATGCATGTAACTGAAGAGCTATGCGAGAAACCAGAGGCCCCTGAAATGAAGCCCCTACCCGAGGGACTAAAGTACATGTTTTTAGATGATATCAAGGTCTATCCAGTTGTCATAAATTTTGACCTAACGTCTGAATAAGAAGATAAACTCCTAATAGGTTTAAGGGAAAGAGGAAAGGCCCTCGGCTACAAAATGAGCGACTTCACTGGGGTCAGTCAAGCATTGTGCATGCACATAATCCCCATGGTGGAAGACCACAATTTGACTATCGAATATTAATGTAAGATAAATCCAAATATGAAAGAGGTGGTCAACCTTGAAGTCATCAAATTGTTCACTACCAGAATCATCTATCCTATATATGACTCACCATGGGTAAGTCATGTACATGTTATTTTAAAGAAAGGTGGAATTACAGTGATACAGAATGAAAATAACAAACTCATCCCCTGTTGAACGATCACTGGATGGAGGATGTGTATCGATTATAGGAAATTGAACAAAGCCATGCATAAGGATCATTTCCCCATGCCTTTCGTTGACCAAGTCTTAGAGTGATTGGCTCTCTAGGAATATTTTTGCTATCTTGATGGTTACTCTAGATTCTATCAAATTCCCATACTTCTAGATGACTAAGAGAAGACAATATTCACTTGCCCCTTTGGAACATATTCCTTTAGAAGGATGCCTTTTGGGCTTTTCAATGTGCCTGCCACTTTCCAATGTTTCCTAGCAGCCATATTTGCTGGACTCAATGAAACCATTATGGAACTTTTCATGGATGATTTCTCTATTTATGGGGATTCATACGACTCATGCCTGAAGCACCTCTCATTGGTCCTCAAATGATGCGAAGAAGCACATCTAGTGATAAATTGAGATAATGTCATTTTATGGTAAAGGAAGGCATTGTACTTGGCCATAGGGTCAGCAATCGAGGGATCGAAGTAGACAAGGAAAAGATCAAAGTGATTTCTAAACTCGGTCTCCCAACCAATGTAAGAGAGGTCTACACATTTCTTAGTCATGCAAGATTTTATAGAAGGTTTGTAAAGGATTTCTCCAAGATAACCAAGCCTATGACAAACTTATTACTAAAGGACATTTATTTTCACTTTCATGAAGAATGCATCAAGATTTTCAACAATCTTAAGCATGCCCTTACATCAACCCCTATCATCCACGCTCCATATTGGGAGCACCCATTTAAAATAATGTGCAATGCTAGTGATTACGTAGTCGGGCTGTTTTGGGCCAATATATAGAAAAGAAACATTATGTCATCTACTATGCATCTAAGACCCTTGACAAAGCTCAAAGGAACTATGCAACTACTGAGAAGGAACTTTTAGCAGTTGTGTATGGCTTTGACAAGTTTAGATCCTATCTCATCAGCTCAAAGGTCATCGTCTACACAAACCACACTGCAATTTGTTACCTCCTAGCAAAGAAAGATGCAAAACCCAGACTAATCAGATGGATTCTCCTCTTGAAAGATTTTGATCTTGAGATAAGAGATAAGAAAGGTGTGGAGAATGTTGTGATAGATCAATTGAGTCGAATCCACACCCTAGACACTGAAGTGATCCCTATCAATGACTCTCTTCCTGACGACCAACTCATGAAAGCTTCAGAGGGTACCCCTTGGTATGCAGACTATGTCAACTACCTTGCGGCTGGTGTCATCCACCCTAAATGCACCAGCATTGCACTGAAGAAATTCATGCATGACTTGAAACAGTATCACTGGGATGAGCCATACCTATTCAAGCTCTTTGTTGATGGTCTCTACAGATGTTGTATCATTGAGGAGGAAGCTCAGCATGTTCTGGAGCAATGCCACTCAGGCCTCGCTGGAGGCCATATGAGTTCCAAGAAAACTACTTTGAAGGTTCTGCAATGTGGCTTCTTTTGGTCAACTATATCCAAGGATGCCTACAAATTTGTCTTGTCATGTGAAAAATGCCAGAGGGTGGGTAACATTACAAAAAGAGATGAGATGCCCCTTAATCTCTAGCAGGAGGTCGAGATTTTTGACATATGGAGAGTGGACTACATGGGCCCATTCACATCCTCACATGGATTTTGCTACATTATAGTTGTGATGGATTATGTCTCAAAATGGGTAGAGGCCATACCAACCATCACTAGCGATTCAAAACCTATAATCAAAATGTTTAGATATGTTATTTTCCCCATTTTGGAGTTCCACGAACTATGATATCTGACGGAGGTTCTCATTTTTTGGAAAACAATTTTGAGTCTCTATTGAGAAAATATGTGTGACTCACAAGGCAACTTCCCCCTACCATCCTCAAATGAGTGGACAAGTAGAAGTTTCAAATTGCCAACTTAAAGCTATCCTGGAAAAGATAATAGGCCGCAACCTAAAGGACTTGTCAGGAAAATCAATGACACCCTATGGGCCTATAGAACTGCTTTTGAGACTCCTCTTGGAACAACACCCTTTGATTAATCTATGGAAAATAATATCACCTACCAGTAGAACTTGAACACAAATCTTGGTGGCCAATCAAACAACTGAATTTTGACATGAAGAAAGTTGGTCAAGATAGGTTACTACAACTGTAAGAGCTAGAGGAGTCCACATGACATCTCACAAGAATTTAATAATCTACAAAGAACGGACAAAATTTTGGCATGATGGTCATTTGAAAAGGAAAGATATACACATAGAAGACCAAGTTATTTTTAACTCAAGACTGAGATTGTTCCCAGGGAAACTCCATTCTCGATGGTCTGGACCATACACTATTAGGAGTATCTACCCACATGGTGCCTTCATTTTATGGAGTGAAAAGTCGGGTGAGTTTGTTGCAAATGGTTAATTCTTGAAGAGATATTTCTCCACAACTGACACGAACATTGAAGCATTGTTGAATCTTTCCAAACCAGTATATCTACTAGAAAATTGAAAGAAGCATGTTGAGCCAACAACATAAAACAAAGACGCTTATCGAGAGGCAACCCTATCCTTATCTTAGTTTTTTCTTTCAATTTCAAACTAATTTTTTTGCACCCATTAGATATTGCATCACAATAGGCAATCTTAAGTTTTGATATTTTTTTTTAGATTTCAGATGCAGGACACGTTACTGAGAGGAATGCAACCGCAACCCGTGGCCCAACTGACACCATTTTTTCCCTCCATCTTGGATTTAGAGTTTTCTTGGGATGAGAAAATTTCCAAGTTCAAGGTGGAGGGTGGGTGGTACGTACTCTACCTTCAACCCACACCTATCTATTTCAGACTTAAGATTCCATCATTGCAATTTTAATAAGAAATTTAAAAATTTTAAAAAATTTCAAAGTAGTTTTGTATAGAAACTTGATGAATTTTTGATGCTTTTATTTGAATCAAATCCTTTACTAGGCGACTAGTTTCTTTTGGCATGCAATTTTGCATCATTATACCCTCCTTATTCAAATTAAGGCCTCAAGAGGGACAATTTTTAAAACTAGCCAATGGTTAGAAATCACCATGTGAAGCTTATAAATCCTGACATTATGATCCTTTAGTAAAAATGGCAAGTATCTATCGAATTGAGAGGGATCAAACACATCGTGCTTCCTAATTGACTAGTGGAACATTAGCATGGAATCTCCATCGGATCCCCATCAATTCCTTATTTGAGTATAGTATAATAAGGAGAACAACTCGGTGCACTAAATTGTAAATCAAGTTGCATTATGATCTGAACTCTCTTCTACACTTCTTATACCATTTTCTTAGCCCTCCATCCATAAAAAAGAAACAAAAATCCAGAAGAATAGTGCCAAATCCTAAGTTTGGGGTGGCACACCACCTCTCTCTTTATTCGCTTCTTGCATACCCCTCTCTATGTAAGAGGGACATACCACCAAAATGAAAATGAAAGGATGCCAATATGCACACAAAAAAATCTCAAGTCGAATAGAGGAGAGATTTGCATACAAAAAATGCAATCAATGTAATTGCAACCATATAATAAAATATTGAGTTGAATAGAGGAGAGATTTACTACTTCCTTCCAAACCCCCTTCACTCCCTTTTCTACCTACATGCACAATGAATGCCTCTTTTTTCCACTCTCTTGGAAAACACCAGTGTCAAATCAGATGCACACTTGTTGTTCGATGGGTATCTCTAAACTCTTACGAAGCTCTTAGACATGCCTGATGTTGGAGAAAGTGGGGAGGAAGTGCTTTTGGGAAAGGAACTCAGGAACAAAGATATTGTAATATGTGTTTAGTGATTTTAGGAAGTTGAGATGCTCAGTGATACATTGCAACAAAGAAACAAACGTGATGTAAAGATGAGGCAATCACAAGAGCTAAAAGTATTCAATTGGCAACTGTTTTAGATTTTGTGTTACTCGAGGACAAGCAATGTTTAAATTCATAGTGTTTTGATAAATGCATATTAATCTTAGTTTTAGTCGCCATTTTTGACCCAATTTTGCACTTGAATCTCTCCTCTATTTCCTGAATCTACTCATATATAATTTTCCTCAGTTTCATATGATTATTTAAGTTTTGATCAAACCCATTGGTCTCCATTGTAGGATTAAGCATCACACTATGTGCAACAACTTAGGAGACAGTGGTCCCGCTAGTCGGTGATTCATTGACGCAGGCCCATCAACCCATACCAATACCCCCCCCCCCCCACTGGGGTGAGTTTATTCCAAAAGGGTCGCAACCACAGTGCCAAAGGTTGTCGCGACCGTGACTAAGGATATCGATGCGATTGAGATATCTTGGCGACTACAATAAAAAGGATGGTCACAACCATAATAGTCGGCATGCCCGGGCCCAACCCAACACATTCGGGCAGAGGCCAAGGTGTAGTGACGACTACACTCATCATGACCGATTCAACCATCTTGACCGCTATAAAACCCTATGATCATGACAGGCGCCTTCACCGTAAAACTTTCCTATGACCGCTACAACCTATTGTAACTGTGACACCCCAGCATGGCTGAGTGCACCCTAGCACATCGTGTTGAGGGGTATTGTAGCAACCACTACTAAAGGTGGTGATTGCGGCAGCTATGTCAGTGCTCTCCAGATTTACACCTTTAAATAGACGACCCCCTCCATTTGATCGATCACTTCTGCTCCACAATGTCGAGAGGCTGCTTCTCTATGCTTAGCCAAGGAAGATGATCAATTGCCACCAAAGACTGTCTTTGTGCTGTCCTTGCTGCTCTGCCATCTCCACTCCATCAAGATCTACCTCCTAGCCATGAAAGTGGTGGGATTTTAGATCTGCAGCACCCTCCACCATCAGCCATCTACCACTCCACCTCCAGTGAGCAAGAGCATGAGAAGAGAAGGAAGAAGGAAAGAGAAGACCATCCTCATCTTCCTTGGTGTTCTTCCACTCCTCATCCAGATTTGCCCCACCATCGTGTAGAAGACCGTTTCTCCATTGAGTCACGACCATCTTATTCACCATGACCATGGGGGAATCTTCCCTCTCTATTGTTCTTTTTGTTTCTATCATGAGGAGTGAGTAGTCCATTTTGCTGGGGGTGTGGGGACTAGCCCCACTGCCCGTGCTTACATGTCTATTTTATAACATTTCTTGGCTTCTATACAACTTTCCATTATGTTGTTAATCGTTTAATGCATGCTTTGTGGATTGATCACCTGCCTTGCATGATCTATTATATTCCTTTGTTGCTATATATTCAATACTTAGGATTTGAATATCGATTCACATAGTTGATTCCCAGATGAAAACTTTCGAAGGGATATCTCCAGAGTAGTAAGTGTGTGATCTGTGGGTAACGAGACATCAAGCCTACGGAGATGCTTACACAAACTCTATTTCCTAACGGACGGTTTGCTTACTCCATTTGGATAGTTGTATCTCTCCTAGATGATCTTTATATGTGTTTGCATGTGTAGTGGTGGTGGTTAAAATCATGCTCTTTACTTTCCTTGCAATTAGTTTAACTAAACCCAAATCAATTCTCGGTTCTAAATATTAGTCTCGATTCAACTATATATGACTAGTGAAGTTCTTAAAAACATTGTCCCTTGGGATTCGATCCTTAACTATACTATAATAAGATGTCTACTTGCAGGTAGTACTATTACACAATGTTTTGGTAAAAATTTAATTATTTCAACCCTAGGTGGATTTGTTAGTACAATATAAACCACGTCATGTGGCACCATGTAATGGCCATTTCTTGTCACTAGGCATCACATCTTCTAGAATCAAGGATGCTAGTGTAAGGAAGAGGCACTAATTGATCCTCATCGGGCAACAAAAGAAATTGCACAATGTATATCTTATAAGGACTTGGGCTCCATTGTTGTAATTGATATTTTTCCATCCAACCTTTATTCAAAAATTAATTTGGTTACTAAATATATTTTTAGTTATGATTTGTAATTCCCTTAGAGTTTAATACCATTTGCAAATTATCCTCTCATTTCTAAATCTCATTGATGGTTTTCGTCAATGAATTAGTCTCCTTTGGAGTATTTTATGTTTATATGAGTTTATTCTCCTTTCTTGAGACATAATTGTGAATAGTTCATTCAATTCAAATGTCTTACCATATTTTGCTTCATTGTGAACCTTTTGATATCCCTTTGAGACAAGTTGACATTTTGAGCCTAAATATGTTGAACCCACATTGTACCATTAGGAATTCTCAATTACTCAGCTAATGGCTTTAGAATAAATATGAACAATAAATGTTCTTAAATTTACCAAATCCTAATATGTTGTGAGAACAATTAAATTGTCCAACTTAGAGGTATTAATAATATTAGGAAATGTCTTACTTGATGTTACATGAATGGTTTAAATATGGGTATATTGAGCTTATAATTTAGAAGTGTATGGAATTTTGAAATAAGTAGAGGAGAAGTATTATAACATGGAATTAATGTAGAAAATCTTGAGATGTAACATCTTGGTCATTGACCATTTACAGAATCGTCACGATGTCCGTTACCTTCGATTACTCCAACTTCAAGTCCCTCAACAGATCCTTCCCACCAACAGACCCATGTGTACCTCTCATAGCCAGCAAAACTATTTCCATGTAAGACTAAGAGCCCAAAAACCCTAGAATTCCAATGCCACCTAGACCATCTCTCTGCATTGATAATATAACAGACAGTTGCTACCGATCACGACCTCATCTCATCTCCTGACCACTTCTATCAATGTCAAAGAAATGAAACCACAACAACATCACTCCTCCTCCTCATATGTCCCCTCAAATAACCCTAAATATAAAAGCCTTAACCTATAGTCATGAAAAACCTATAAACATCTAACCTACAAGCTGATGCATTACAAACCTGCAAAGCAAACTAGATCAATCATCTCCAACCAGTCCTTCAGAGTTGACGAGGTGGAATAATACTCTTCAATGCTAACCTCCGAAGGTTCATCCTATCTGAAACTATATAGGTTCAAAGATGGAGTTTCAAATCTTGAAGGAGAAACTCCCCACAACCGAGATGGCAATTTACCCTATCTTCACCTAGCCGCCCAGCCGTGGTAGCCACTCTAGACCTACAACACCAGTTGGAAACCTACAAAAACAACTTGCAACTTAGCAACTTGATCCCAATATCCTCTCCTCCTTGTGCGTCAGATTGTGGTATTCCACTGGCTTCTTTCCTGGAAACCTTGGCCGTAGGAGAACACCACCCCCTAGACAAAATTCTCCATTGTGATTTACACTCACCAATGAAGGAGCTTGGCAACCCGACAACTGATAAAGGAAACTGGAATGACCAAACCAATCCTTGATAACCATCTCCAACTCCCTCTGATACCTTACTCCAATGTTGTCAATGAATAGTCACAAAACTTTAGAATTCCTCCGATCTCAATGATAGTCTGAATAGGTTCTGATGGCCTACAACAGATTGGACCTATAGAAACCTTCTCAACGCTAATATAGGGAGACTTGATGTCAAGTCCTCATAAAGAATAACCACCATGGTCATCTCTAACCTGGTGAAGGAGCACTCACGACATAAGATGACTGATGTACCAATGCCAGAGTACTCTGAAAATCAATCAGAAGACTCTGGCTATCAACCTCAAACTACTTGAACCCTAGATTCAGTGTCTACCCTAGTAAAATCATGGAAAAGGAGGAAGACTAGACATTGTTACCATGGATGATTTGTAGGTTTTAAATCAAAGATCAATAGTTCCTCAGCCAAACATTTAGGTATTTTTACCTTCCTACTTACCAGATTAGTAATTGAGATACTAGTATAAGAATAACCCATAATTACTGAATTATTGTAACCATTAAACAATAGTATCTATATAAATTACATACATATATATAATTTAACATGAGGTTTGTAACTAAAATTCTTGAGTACATAAATTAACTTTATACACACACACTTATATATATATATATATACATATATAAGGTTCACAAATATCCCAGGTAGTAATATTATATATATACACGTAGCAAAGTATCTATATTAATATGTTCAATAGATTTATACATTGAATATTACTATATCATGTAGTAGATTATCTAATAAGTTAAGAAACTATATATGATAAAATATACACATGGATGGACCAATATTAACACTAACTTAGTTTATTTGGCATACTGGTGGAACAATGTATGAATTTACTCTATTATCATTCATCTACATTTTACTTCTTTTGGGAACATAATCAAGACTAAGTATATAATTAGTGTATATTAAAACATGTTGAAATTGAAACACAATCTACCTTAGTAAGGTTATATTGGTAAATGAACATATTTGATCCTAGTGACTAAACATGAATACATTGTATATAAGAGAAACAAAAACATCTTAGGATCTAATCTAGAGAAAATAAAATAGCTAAGTAATATTGATTATATATTTAATCTAACGGAAGTCTAAAGCCGAGAATGAAGGGAGAATATGGAATAAAAATGGAATATGGAAATCCAAAAATTAAAGTAAATTAAGCTTGATTCCAAGACATATATTGGTAAATATTTCTCTATATTTGTAGATATTTCTATTATGGTTAGTTTCTTAAAGTTGAATACTAAGAATTCACAATTTTTCTTACTTTGATACAAAGGTACGAAATTTCTATTTCTATTTGTAAGTTATTTACCTTTTTTTGGAAATAGGTAAATATATTGCCAAAAGAGAAAGGGTAGCTAAGCTACGTTGTACAACAAACAAAGATGGGTGTATACAGGGTGTATGTAACTACAAAAAACCTTAGTATAACCTTGTTGTGGGATTTAATCCCCTACTCAGGGTATGGTTGGCCATTACAACGTTAGTGATATCTACTTTTACAAAATGGAAGATGTCCTTTGAAGACACACGACCGTGAACCACCATATTGCGAGCTTTCCAAATATTGAAGCAGATGTTCGTGCAGCACAGCCCCGCGAACCTCTCCTCCTCTTTGTTCTTGGCATTCCTCCTAGCCAACTCGAGTGTATCCACCAGGTTGTCGGATATCCGCTGCCCCATCCGTTCTTTAACCAAACCAATGCCCAGACGTAACAAGCCTTAGGGCACGTATGAAACAGATGATGGTTGGACTCCTCCTCGGCACAAAACGGACATTTTGGGTTAACATGCAAGCCCCATTTCGTGAGTCTATCCCTCGTGATGTGTTTCTCGAGAATTGCCTTATAACAGGATACACTCCATTTGGGAATATGGCCATTCCCCCACAACATATTGACCCAGGGGGCTGTACACTCGCCTCTATTTGGATCCACGGTTTCTATTGGCTCACCAGCGCATAGAACCCGTCACCATCCTCCTCGTAATGATGCCCTACTTCATTCCACGCCTTTGCCATGGCACCCCATACCCGAGAGGAGTGATGTTGGACTGCAGGCGTACTACCGTATCGCATTCTCATCCAGCTCGGCCAAATTCCATCTTTGTCAGTTAGGAATCTGTGCAACCTGCGCAGGTTTCCTTCCGCAACAATGTCTTCAATCTTTTTCAAGTTCAGACCTCCAGCTTTGAAAGATTTAGTCATAGTATCCCAGGCTATGCCCCTTGCCTTGCCACTCCACACAAAATTGGTAATAACCCTGGTGATACTCTCACAGGTTGGATTAGGGAGAACACACATATCACTCCAGAATCTAACCATGGCCTGTATAACAGACCTTGTCAGCATCATTCTCCCTACCATAGACATACGGATGCTTGTCTAGCTAGCAACGTTTTGCCTAACTCTTTCAAGGCAGTAGGAAAAGTCGTCAGCATGGCCTCTACTCCCTGCAATAGGTACACCTAGATATCTTGTAGGCAACAACCCCATCTCTAGACCCACTACAGATTTTAACCTACCCCTTTGGGATTCACAAGATTTAGAGAGGTAGATCCGGGACTTGATATCTCTAATATACAGCCCTGTGGATCGCCCAAACTTCAGAAGGATTTTCTTGTTTTCTTTCAATCTCTTAGCATGCCCTGTAGAGAACATCATAACATCATCGGCGAATATGAGATGTGATCTCACCTTCGTACCTCTAATCTTGAAGGCCCGAATAAGGTTATCACCTTGAGCTTTCTTGATCATCGTAGTAAATCCCTCCATGATAAGGGTGAAGATGAGAGGGGATAGGGGATCCCCCTATATTAGCCCATTAGAGTCTCTAAACATTCCCACCGGACCCCCATTAAGGAGGACAGAAAAGGAAGTAGTGGTGACGCACTGTTTGATCAAGTCCACCCATCTCCTGTTAAATCCCATAGCTTCCATGATCTTCCACAAAGTATCGCATCTGACATGGTCGTAAGCTTTAGTAAGATCAATTTTTATGCACGCTTTCGCATTCGATCGCTTGTTGTTGAAGCCCATTATGTACTCAACCGCCAGCAGTGCGCAATCCGCTATATTGAGGCCTTTAATGAACGTGCATTGTTCTTCGGAAATCATCTTAGGCAGCCACATCTTCAATCTACCAGCCAGTACCTTCGCCCAAATCTTGTATATAGTGGTGCAACAGGCAATAGGCCGATAGTCATTGATCGAAGTTGGACACTCTACCTTTGGTATCAATTTAATGAAGGTGTGATTAGCTGCACGGACCATGCCGCCACCCTACTGCAACCATTTCATGGCTTCCACTATGTCTCCTTTAATGTACTCCCACATAGCTTGGTAGAACTTGTTGTTCATATAATCTGGTCCAGGCACTTTTTCCGAATTAATGGAGAAAACCACGCGCTTAACCTCCTCCTCTGTCACCTCCTTGCACAGATCATCATTCATTTCCACTGTTACCCTTCGAAAAGATGGCCTCTTCAATGCTTCCTTGCTGCCCTTTTTTATTGTACAGATTTTCAAAGAAAGTGATGGTATGTCGGGCCATCTCATCCCTACTGTCTACAACATCTTCGTCCTCATTTATGAGTTGGTGCACTGTTTCTCGCATTTCCTTCTTTCGTACTGCTGAGTGGTACATTTTGGTATTCAAATCCCCATCTTTAATCCATTGCAGCCTACTCCTCTGCCACAATAGGACCTCCTCCACCTTGAGTAGTCTGTTCAGTTTGGTTTTTGCCAGCAGCCATTGCTTGGCCTTGGCCTCATCGTCCGGATCTCCTCTGGCCTCCATAGCAGCTTCTTCATACACCCTTTATGCAGCTATGGTCATGTTCTTTAGGTTTATGACTTCTTTGGACCAGACCTTCAGGCCTCTCTTGGCGTTCTGTGTCTTCTTAACCAACACGAACAATGGATTTCCTTCAACCTGTATATCCTAGGCTTCTCTAGCCACCTTCTCAAACCTGTCCCACTCACACCACCAGTTGCAGAATCGGAACGTCTTGATGTTGGGTGGAGCATTAACTAAATCCATACGCATCCAACTATGGTCGTTGAGGGGATCGTCTCCATACCTGATAAAAGAATTTGGCCACACCTTCATCCAGGCTTCATTGACGAGCCCTCTGTCCAAGATGCTAGCTATCTGCCTATGGCCCTCCTGCTTATTCGACCAGGAGGTACCCCCTCTCACAGACGGGAGCTCAACCAGGCCAGCATCATCCATATCATTGTTAAACGCCTCCAGCACTCAATCATGAACCGGCAGGCCGCCATGTTTCTCATGCGATCTTCGGATGTTGTTGAAGTCCCCCCACGTGAGCTAGGGGACCTCGTCTTGAGCTTTAGCTCTGACATTCTCCCACAACCTCTTTCTTTCGCTCTCCAGGTTATCGTCGTAGATGCCTGTCACAATGAACGCCATGCCTCCATGATTGCAGCAGCTGATCGTGATCGCTTGGTCAGTCACACAAATCGGCTTCACATCCCACATGTTTGGATTCCACCCCACTGCAATACGGTCACCATCCCTAAACTCCAGATTAGAAAGGGACTCCCATCCATCTGGGAACAAGGTGCTAATACGTTCAGAGACTGCTCACCTTATTCTCATCTCAAAACAGAACACCAGGGTAACATGTTGGCTGGTCACCACCTTTCGTAGCCTCCTTTGTTTTTCGGCTAAGGAGGCCCCTCACACATTCCATGTGAGGACAGACATG
The DNA here is from genome assembly GCA_963693085.1 of Alisma plantago-aquatica. Taxonomy (NCBI): domain Eukaryota; kingdom Viridiplantae; phylum Streptophyta; class Magnoliopsida; order Alismatales; family Alismataceae; genus Alisma; species Alisma plantago-aquatica. The sequence goes on from OY856412.1 coordinate 586,944,500, forward strand.
ATTAGTCTTGTTTGGAGCTACTCCCCTCACCGGAGTCACTCCTGGTTTTCTTTTTCTTGTTCGTGCTGTGGGTTGCCCTTGGGCTCCTGCTCCTCACTGTGGTGTCGACCACCTCGTCTTCCACTGCCTGGTTCTCAAGGGTAGCAAACTTATTAGCCGAGCTTACTCCCCCTAAGCCTCTAGGTCCTCCTGCTTCAACTTTCGGGTTGGGCATATGGGTGCCCTGGGGCAACGTTGTTGTTAAGCCAACATCCCTGTCCTCCACTGCCATAACAACTGGTTCAGGCCTTGAGTCGAGCATAGCCACCGCATCTGCCGGTTGGGGCACCACTCCGCATACAGATGCTCCATGAGCAGACGTAGGCTGTGTAGCCACCCCGCTATCATTCGCTTCTAGAGCTTCCGCCAGTGGTGTAGCCAACTGTTCACCGCCTGCAGTTGGTGTCCTTCCTTGAGCCGCAGGCACCTTCGACTTTCTTCTTCTTGGTCTACCTCTGGGAGCCTCAGGAACAATAGGTGGTGAAGGTTTTGTGGCTTGACGCTCACCCGGGCACTGCCCTATTTCGTGCCCGAAGACACAATAGGTAGAGCAGAGATCCGGGAGGGCTTCATATCTCACCTTAACCTCCCATTCCTCACCGTTAGGCAGCTCCACCATCAACTCATTTGGTGGTTCCACAACAGTGGAGATGTCCACGCAGAATCTAGCACATCCCATCGTGGTGCCATTAGCTTTGCGCCCAATCGCCCTCAGCTCGCCGATAGCGTGCGCAATCACTACAATCGCCCGGGGTGTCCAGTGCAGGCCGACTTCAGGTAGAGACACCCAGACCGGGGCCAAGGTGAATGATGCCTGCCTAGTATCCGCCTCCCTGGTCCACTTCCGCACCAGCACCAACTGGTCATCGAAGAACCAGGGGCCCCTGAGCATAGCCTTGTTAAGATCAGCTGTGTTGGAGAAGCGAGCTAGATAAAGCCCTCCATCCAAGGTGAAAAGCTCTAACTCCTCCTTCGGTCGTCACGACCTGATCATCCAACCGCGGAGCTGAGATGGGTTACTCTTCTTCCCAAGGATCTGCACTATGGCAGAGTGCCTGTGGTAGTCCTCCATTTCCTCCAAGATCGCGTCTGTCATCTTTGTCCAGGTTCACGAGTCTCCCTCACGCCTAAAGGGGGTCTTCGGATCTGCCTGGGATGAGCTCTTGATCACCGGAAGGGGACCATCCACCGCACGGACCCATGCACCTGGCACTGTGACATCAATCTCTGGAGCAAACCAGCTACCTTCCACTTGGGGGGGCCACCCGCCCCCAATCTCCATCGCCATCGCCGTCGCCGGCCCTAGCTATGGAGCGGTTTTCTTAGTTATTTACCTTGTTGATTTCATGCATGATTAGATAGATTGGTTGGGCCCAAAAAAATTGATCTTGAACCTTATCTTTCCTCTTCAAAAGTCACCAACACTTATTCCTAGAAAATAGTAGCATAATGTTTAAACATAAAAAAAGGATAGGATAGTGCCCCTGGATTAGTGAAAATACACTTCCACGCCTCTACGTAGAGTTAAAGTACATAGAGTCTGTTAGTATAATGGGAATCTCAGTTGGTCTACTGTCATTCTCCATAGGAGAGAACACATGGATTTTCCAACAACTAGAAATTGACATGTGATATCTATTTGAAAATTTGAATTACTAGTTTCAAAAATTAGATGTTGAATCTTATTGAATTTGAAAACCCATTGCTACATTATTATACTTGCATATACTGTTTAATCCTTTGCTTTTTTTCATCCTTTGTAGATAGTTCATACTTTTATTTTCCAGTTACCAATTTTGTACCGATCATTCCGCTGACCCATATTTCCCTTCTTTGGGTCCATGTGTGGTTTTGTTCCTCCAGGAATTCATGAACAAGTAATCAAAGAAGACCAAGAAGACATGTGCAAGATTTGTCCCCTATTGAAGAGTAGATAGAAATAAATTCCTATTCCTAATATTTTGTAAATCCTATGCGAATTCTTCCTCAATTTTGATGTAAAATATGATTGTAAAAAGTTTGTTTATATTTTCTGGTACTAATTTGTAAATATTCAATCATAAAGATTGGGTCCTTACAACATATTATTAGATCCATAAACAATCGGAACTCATGAATGTCTCATGGAATTTAGATCCTCTTAGTAACATAAACAAATTAGTTAGAGCTTAGAAAAATAGTTCCCAACAAACCTAATATCACTGGCCTAATTATCGGGATATACCTAGACTACATGTAGGAAAATCTAAGATCCTAGGACGTAAGGTATGTACCTTAATATAGAAAGTCATGAAACATACCTAGATCATCTATTATTTTTTGGACTCCCTTATGTGTAGATTTATATGGGGATATTATTGAGGAGGAAGTATTTAAGACACATTTATGTAAATTTAGAATATAGCCCTTGGAACATATCACCACTATGAGTATATAAGTGGTGAGAGTACCATAAAGTTCCTTAGGTGCAACCACAAGTAAGTGCAATAAATGAATAATAATAATAAATAGATAAACATCAGAAACCCTAGAATGGTAAGTTTCATATAATCAATAACTTATATTTGGAACCTTATAATTCAAGTAAGAGTGATGTCTTGTAAATTATTTTCTATAAAATTTGTTAATTAATTTGGAGTAATCCATTACTAGGTAGGTGGAATGATCTTAGGTGACTAAGGAAGGATTATAATCAAGGTTTTGGCATAATTAATCCCAATCCACTTAGGTGGTGGTGGGGTTTCCTCACTTTACATACTGACCTGGCCAAAGTGATGTTTACTACTTGGAAATGCCCTAATCCAGAATTTATTCAATAGCTTGATTAAAACAATGTGTGTATGTTTAATAACCTTTAATAGAGGGGAAATAATCGATAATACATTAGAACTTAGATAAAAGAATCCTATTAATACAAAACATATTAAAAAAATTGCCTCATGATCACTTTGACCTAAAATCCCTACAAAATATAACAACTAAGAGTTAACTAATAGCTTCACCTTATATATATGTATTATGATATTTGTGAAAGAAGAGGGGGAAGTTATGAATTCAACATTATATCTATATAGATGCAACTAATATATAGATTTAAAATTGTGTTCCATAATAAGATAATTAGATGATAAATGTGATGAAAATTTCTAGATTTCTGAAACTCCCAATATTTAGAGATACATAAAAAAGTTTGGATATTTTATGATGAACTAAGTATTTTATTGACGTAAAACCCTACCCACTAAAAATGGGAAAATAAAAATAAGCATATAGAAATTTTGACCCATCAAAACATCACATAAAGATAAGTGACAATAATATTGAGTAGAATATGATAAAGTTTAAGCTTGGATATGATAACTATAATTTATCTAATAATTTTTTGGTGTCATACAAAATTTGCATTATTTAAATTCTTAGCCTAGAAGAGTGTACATGATTACATGGACTAGGAATTACTAAGTGCTTAGGTAACTTTTGTGTTTTCTTAATTCCATAAATGTTTCAAGTTGTTGGGATGATGGAGTAATAGTAATTGGAATGCAGACATGAGGTGATTGTGACTTGGTTCTCACATTGATTTAGGCCATTTTTCAGTTTTGCATTGAAAAGTTTTCCCCGACGAGGAATTATTTACTTTGTAATACTACATGTACAAAGAAAAATGAATTTTATGGAATGTGATTGATAGTTTTATTGAGCTAAGTCACAATCAAGGAGATTTGAGAATAACCCTAGAAGGAGTCACATGGATAGATACCAAAACCCTAAAAAGACTTGATTTTGGCGTAAGATGATGACTAAGAAAAGTGAAGATACTACCTTGTAGTTGCTATCTCTAGTTAACTACTTTTTAGGGGGTGGAGACAAGTACCTAACTAGACCATGCTTATTCAGATTTTGAGGACAAATTCCTCTTTAAGGAGTGGAGAGTTGTACCATAATGAAATTCGGGCACTATATCTATTTTGAGTTGTGATTTGTAACTCCCTTAGAATTTTAGACCATTTGCAAATTAGCCTCTCATTTCTAAATCTAAATGATGATTTGGTCAATTAATTAGTCTCCTTTTGAGTTTTTGAGTTTATATGAGTTCATTCTCCTTTATTGAGATATAATTGCATATAGGTCATTCGATTCAAATCTCTTACCATATTTTGCTTCGTTGTGAACGTTTTGATATCACATTGATACAAGTTGACATTTTGAGACTAAATATGTTATCCACATTGTGTACCATTAGGAATTCTTAGTTACTCAGCTAATGGTTTTGGAATAAATATAAACAATAAATGTGCTAAAATATACCATGTTCTAATATATTGTGAGAACAATTAAATTGTCCAACTTAGTGGTATTGATATTTAGGAATTATCTTACTAGATTTAAAATGAATGGTTAAAGTCTCGATATAATTGAGCTTATACTATAATTTTATTTTGAATTTTGAAAGAAGTAGAGGAAGATTATTATAACATGGAATTAATGTAGTAAATCTTGAGATGAGACCATGCCTCCATGTAACGTCTTGGTCATCAATGATGAGTATATTTATACCAATATTTGCATGCAGTTTTATTTTCTTTTTAGGGGAGTTAGATTTAGTTAAATGCACTTATCTTCCCTTTTCTATACTTTAATGCATTTTATATACTTTTTATGAAGAAACATCCAAATATACACTTCTTTGTCTAGAAGGGCAATCAATCCCTCAAGATTTCATACCTCAAGGGAAGGAAGGTTCCAGAAGCTCTCCAGTGCCCACATTCCAATCTCCCAGCCAAGTGATAGGCCTCACTATTCGCCCGAATCAAGCCATGTTCTACCTAAAGTCTCCCAGACTCTTCAGTTCTAATGTGCTCTATCCCCATCCAGCCTACCCCAGTTCAACCCACACTGGTGTGCTACAGAACGGGATGTGAGGTCCAGATTGAGCAACCCACACGAGTCGCCTAGTGGACTGAGTACGTTCCTTGCAATTATCTTCCATCGATCATAAGTTTGTAACATTAGGGTTTTTATAGTGAGGAGTGCATCTATTAAAAGGAATCCTTGTTGTCCAATTCTAAGGGTCTCTAACCAGTTATTAGAAGCCACACTTTTCATAGAGCAAACCCTAGTAAGGATCACGGAGGCAACGACCGTAGTGGAGAGATGGGTCATCCTGAACCAGGCATCATGGCCCCCTCTATCATTCTACTTATCTTTCTTACTTTTTTCTCGCCATGAGTGAGTAGACATTTGTAATGGGGCATGGGGACTAGCCCCAATAGACCGTATTTTATTCTAGTATGTATCTAAACTCAACAATGCTTTTGAAAAATAAAGTATCATTCTGCTTATGTCCTTGCCTTGCGAATTGATTACTTGCTATGCATGTATGTTATAATTGTGGATTACCATATTGATGTAATCATGATTAGAAATTTGGAACGATCTTGTTATCCCCTAAATTGTCAGCAAGGGATACTAAGGTGATTGGGTTACAATATACTAATGTGTAGAGACTGGTATGCCGTTATTAGGGAGTCTAATTGGATGAACTAGGAACTTGACTACCGAGACTAGTCTGTTCCAAGGGAGTTTGATCCATGTAATAATCCGTATCCCATGAAGGTGCAGTATCTCAGCCTCTGTTTAGTAAATTGTTATTTAGAGTTCATCTTGCAAGAATAATTACGTAGGCTTTGGCAAGTAAAAACCCATGCCCTGGTCCTTTTATTATCATCTAACTAATTCCTTAATCCTTGTTTCTTATGGACAACAACTTAGTAATCAATCAACTAACTTTCTCAATGATAAATATGTTGGATGTAGCACTCAAGAGAGGGTATGAATAGAAAATCTCACAAGATAAATTAGAACTTCAAATTATATCAATCAAAACCAATATATTAAGTGCAATTTGAAGTCCTAACTAACAAGCATAGCAAGGATGAGAGAAAATGAAACAAGCACTTGGACAAGGTCGTTTAGAGTGGTTCCACTCTCCAAACTAGGAGAGAGTCAATCTACTACCTAGAGAGGTCAACCTCTAGGACTTTGCAAGTGCTTTCCTCTATATATTCACCTACAAGAGTTACAACACAAGACCCACCAAAGGACTTACCTATCATTTACAAAGAGTCTTCAACCTTACCAAGGACTTACCCACTTTGCAAAGAGTCTTCCACCTTCTTTCAAGGACTTATGTACTCTTGCACAAGTCTTCATCCTCAAAGAAATTACCCACTCTTCTTGGATCTTAAGACTTTGCCTTCTCCTTCACCTAGAGAAGATCTTCACCCCTACTTCAACCTTGAAGAAGAAAAACATCAACTTCACCTTCACCTTCACTCAGAGTAGCTTGCTTCACCTTTGCTTCTTTAAGAAAAGGGGTAGGGAAGATGGAATGGAATGAGAGCTTTTCAAGCACAAGGATGTAGCTCTCTTACAATTGCCCTAACTCACTCATAATCATGAAATTCTATGTAAATGAGAGAGAGAAAGGGGCTAAAGGAGTTGCAACACACTCAACTATAGAAAGGACTTAGAATAGCATGAATGATAAAACTTGGAATGAACTCTAAGGGGTCCTATTTATAGTTGGGAGTGTTCCCTTGAGTGTGGGATCACTTAAGGGTGAAATATAGCCATTTTCCAAGTTGCAATGGATCTATTCTCACTCAAAACAACTCACCAATGGTTATAATCACTATTTCTATGTTTCCCATATAAGACATTCGGTCGATTTTCAATAAAGATAACTCAACCGATCCATTAAGAGACAAAGCCAATTTTGAAACTATTGGTCGAGTTTGTTCTGGGAAACTCGACTGATGAGCTAAAATTAGTTTTTATCAGTGAGTCAGTCGGTCGAGTTCTGTGACTGTACAACTCGACAAGTTGGTCTCTTTAGAAAATCCATCACTGGATTGATCGAGTTTCCAACTTGACCGATAAATAGTTTGTGACAAATTTTCCAAATTGATATTTGAGTGATCAAACATTGAAATTAAGTGTCCCTAATTTTTTCTTATCTTAGTTACAAGTCATATCATCAATACAAGTGATTACAAAATTCATCTAAGGTCATTTGGAGTGATTTCCCAAAATGTGCACTTGCATTGCTTTTGACTTGAACTTGAGCAAGCTAGGGCTTGTGTAATTTGATCCTTTTGATGTACCTAAAGCATGTATCAATCTTGAACAAACATATTAGATACATAGGAATAGAATGATTAATTCATTATCAAAATATGGACAATGTAGAACTCTCATGTCAACATTCTCCCCCTTTTTGACAATGACAAACCATTCCTCAATCATATTGAAAAGGATATGTAAAGTTATACCTTTGCCTTGTGAATTACAGTGTGGTTCATGATTTGAACAATGTGAATTTCTCCCCCTCAATCTATGCTTACTCTTACTTGCATAGTTAGTCTATATACACAAAGCAACATGACATATACTATATGGTCCTTTACCAAGTCACATGATAAAGCATATAAAGACAAGAAAGGATCACATAGGCAATAAAAGAAATATGGTTGAGCTTCAAAACATTGAACTTCTCTCCCCCTTTTGACTTTATCAAAAAGGAAGGGGGTAGAAGAGAACAAAAATGGGTCTTCTCCAAGCACAACCAACTATACATCAATAGCATGCAATCTCAAAGCATACACCAAATAGAGACGAGAGAAACAAACAATCAAAGTCATAATCAAAATATGGTAAAGCATGGCACCAACTCATGAGATGTAGTAAATCAAAGAGTAAGTGTACAAAATAAAGATTACAACCCAGAAAGCATGTTCTTAGAATATAACTACATGCCAAAGCTATGAAAGCTAGATGATAAAATAGTAAAGCTTAGAAAATGTGCTTAGATGTTTGTAATACAAAATAGCCTAGAAAGATATATATGATTAACATCTAGACTAAAAACTAGAAAACTAAACCTCTAAGATATCTATGTCCATAGCATCATCATCATTAGTAGAAGTGCCTGGCTCATAGTCATCATCTCTGTCTGAAGGTGAAATAGATAGAACAACATCACCTTAATCACCAGAGGCACCAACAAAGCCATCAGAGCCATCATCCTCATCAGCAGTAGTAGCCTCCTCATCATCTTGGTCTAGCATCTCCTCATTATCAAGGGAGACAAAGCCACAGTCGGACCAACAAACATTCTAATCATCTCAAGACATGCCAAGAGCATGGAGCTCATTGGCCTGTGGGAAGGAAGGACAAGAACTTCCAAGATTAGAAAGCAGAGTGGCCAAGGGGACAATTGTTAGAGGCACCACACCAAGGGAAGATCCACTAATAGCAAAGGGTGTAGTAGTAGAAGAAGTAGGTGGAGGGTAGGGTAAAAGTGATCATATGCATAGGATGCATAGTCACCTCCTGTGTATGGCTGGTAGGCAGGATAAGGGTGTGCACAAGATTGGTTCATGTTAGACATGATGGCATAGAGGTCCTGATGCATGTGCTCTTGAATTTAAAGGTTGTACACTGTTGATGCATCATGTAGCCCATAAGTGTGGCAACACATCCCACTATCACATAGACAATGAGGTGTTACTCGAAAACGTGCGGAAATCACCATAAACCACTAATTACCAAAAACACAGGTTAATTAAAACCTATTGTAGAAAGTAGGTAAACCAAGGAACTATTACATTTAGGTCCTCATCCTGCAAGGAAACAAGTTATATAAACATTTACAAGATCTTAGTAGTGTCCACAACTTAGGAGATCAGTTGTCCTGCCATCACAGGAGTTCATCACTTGTTATTACATACATTAATGGCCCACATCCGGCCAGCAGCAGGATATACAAAACATCATCAGCTATACATCATACAACATGTCAAAACACCTCCAAGGACCTGAGAGTACAGGGATGACTCTAAGACTCTACTAAAAAACAACCAAAACAGCAGAATATTCACCTCTTACCTTCTACTGCTCGTCTTGCTGCTCGACCACAACTCCGCAACCACCACTACGTCTAGCTCGAACACCTAAAAGGTTGTAAACCAGCAGGGTGAGACACACAGTCCCAGCGAGAAACATAACTCCCCGCCAAAACTACAAAACCTCAGCAAGACTAAAGCAATAGCAGTATATAACTGATAAAAGATGTAACAAGAGCAGTTTATATAACAAAGATATTCCTACCATCAAGATTACCGGATGTACGAAAGGCATGTCACCAAATATCTCTTTTATGGAACATGATTAACAAGATAAGATTTATACGGTCTTACCACATAACATAAAGAACCTATAAGTAATTGCAAGTATAACAAGATTAACTACGCAAGCAAGGCCTCAACCAATGTTCCATGTTTTGCCTTATGCAGTAAATACTATTCAGCTGAATTACATATTATTATGCCCTGAGGAAGTGAGTCGTACCGCTCAAATCCAACCGACGGCGGCGAAACCCGGAGTCGGTGCCATACAAGGTCAATGGAAGAGCCGGACTCCACGACCTCCCACCTCGTGGTCAGTGCACGAGTACAACACAAGCAGGACCGCAGTCTCATGCTTAGGTGGCCTCAGCCACAGGGTCAGGCTACCCTCTGCCTAGCCCGCCTTGGTACAGGTATCGGTGCTAGTGAAATTGAGCCACTGGCCTATTCACCGTGCTCTGAGCCATGAACACATTCATGCTCCCATATCACACATCCTAAGCCATGGGCCTGTTCACCATGCTCTTACATATTGAGCCATCAGCCTGAATCCGCACTCTAGAGTCTACAACCGAAGTTGCACTCTTACCTCCTCACTTTAGGCTAGGAGAAACCTTGCATATTCAACAATATGCGCTCCAGGTCAGCCCACAGGAGAACCCGTTTCAGCATCACCATCTCCTGACGATGATGGATCTATGGCCTGGGCAAAACTACATGATATGTTCCACTGTGATTAATTAGTATCTTTTATGTGGATTGCAGGATTCAACCAAGTTGTATAACATGCAAACTTATAACAAGAATAAACAACATGAACTCAGAATCATGCTTTTACTGTCATCAACATCATCCTGATCCATCATAAGGATCCAACATTACATGTTACCACTTGGCTTCTTGCCAATCATCTAGATCCATCACAAGGATCATCACATTACCATGGGATCTCAATCCCCCATTACATAGTGCCACTGCCTCTCAAGGCTTACATTATCACCATGGGATAGAAATCCCAGGTCATCATCAAAGGATAACACCTCAACTAGGCACTTTAGCCAACCCAGGTCCTCAGACCAAAACATATCAAGCATATTATCTCATCATCAAGAGTAACCATCAAAGCAGTGTTACTCAAACATGTATATATACCTCATAGCCCTTATTCCTGGCTATGCAACTGTATGAGTCACATGCATGGTTAGTATCCACACTCATCATGAATTAATAAAAGATTCATATTATCAACATAGAGCAACATTGATGATTATATATGTTATCATTCATGCCTCACCCTGTGACAATTGACATAGGTCATATCATCTTGCAAGGCTTCTTACATGCTTATCATTTCTTTAGCATTACACAGATAATTCTAGGTGATCATGAATATACAAGATGTCATGTCAAGGTACATAGGTATGCACTTACTATAGCAATTACCATCAATCATATCAAGGGTTACTATTGTCAACCAAACGTGACATCATAGAAAAAGATGTAGCACATAGGTTATCCATATAAGGAATGAGACCCTCACTAGAAACACCCACTACCTTCACCAAAGGTATTATCGAGCAGGGAACTCTCCCCTATCGCCCAACACTCAAACGCATAACGGTTAAGCAGACCAGCACATATCGGCCAAGCACAAGGGTGTCGGGCATCCAAGGCATAACGGTCAAAAGCATATCATGCAGCTATGTCTAGGATACCTATCATGCAACGCAGTGTTGTGCACCTCCAAGAGTAACATACAGCTCAGTCCATGTCATGCAATGGTGCGTTATGCATCTTTGTGTCGTGCAACAGCTAGGGTTACTACGGGTTACTATATTGGGCATACTCACTATGCCGTGACACCCAGCACCAAGCTAGCCACATATCTCCATATCGTCTAAGGTATGACGGCCACTAGGCTACCACCTCAGGCCAGGTGTAACGGGCAGCACTACTCAACAAGGTATGACGCCCAAGGACACAACTCAAACGGGCGGCAAGGACCTGTCGTTCAACCAGCCTATCCATGGCCTATCGGCCGACACAAGGCAAGGACCTATTGTGTGGCGCCCGTCACAAGGTCAAGGATCAGGGTGTATCACCCAACATAGCCAAAACATCATAACGTCCAAGGCTCTAGGTCAAGAGGGGTATCAGGCGACACCAACCCCAAGCCATATTAGCCAAGGTGTAACCCGACAGGGTCACCACCAACCTCAAACACAAGGGTACCAAAACCCTAATGGATTAAGAAGATGACTCACCTCTCAACTATCAAGAGAGAGGGGTCTTGCCAAGCTTCTTTACACCAATCGCGCAACACAAGTTTCAACCACAACCAAGGTCCATAACCACTACAAAGCTCACCTTTCAAGTCCATGGTGAGAGGAGGGTGTTGCTCAAGCAACTAGAACACAAGCTCACCTCTCAACTAAAATGAGAGAGGAGTATTTCCCATATTACTAGAACTCAAGCTCACTCCTCAAGACCTAGGAGAGAAAGGGGTGTTGCTCACCAAGAAACCCTAGAACAAGGTTCGGCCACAATGTACAACTAAGGAAGAAACTAAACTAACAACATATAAGAACATAAAAGAAGGTAGTGTAGTTGGGGTTAGGAGTTATGTAACCCGCCTTAAGCAAGCTCCAAGCTCCTAGCACCAAGCTCCAAGCACCACCAAGGAAGGAGAGCAAGGCACTCTAGGGTTCGGCCACCACTAGAGGAAGAAGGAGACTCCAAGAAGGATCGGCCACCAAGCTTGCAAAAGAAGAGGGGTGTCGTGCACCAAGGGAGAGGGAGACTAAGGAACTAAAGGGATCCTTAGCAAGGGAAAGGAAACACATATATAGAATAGGATGGAGGAGAAACCAAGGTAAGACAAGGCAAGGTGTCGCCCACCTAGGGACACTTGTCCATGAGCAAAGCTACCACTCATAACATGCCCTAAACACATGTCCAAGGCCATTGCCACATGCTAGCATCAAGCACCAAGTGTACACTAGTGGTGACACAAACGAGGTCAAAGAGGGTCAAAGGGGTCCATGGGCAACACACCCACACCACTGGCCGACACACACCCTGGGCGACACACCTCTGTCCAATACAGGCACAGACCGACACACCTAGGCCGACACAAGCAAGCTCTTACCTGACACAAGGTCCAAAGAAACAAGGACAAGGCACCACAAGGCCCAACAAGCTCAACTAAGCCCAAAGGAACTCAAGCAATAAGCCCAACCCTTCCTCTTAACACAAGAGGAAGCGAGGAGAGGGAGGAACACCTCACAAGGTGGAAAACTTGCCCACAAACCCTAGACTTGGGTTAATTGCAAGTAGCACCTCCAGCTCTCATCAAAGAACCAACAACCCTAATCACCACTAAGAGTGATTAGCAAGAAACTAAGCATCAAGGTTAAGCAAAGCAAATAGGATAAGCCCTAAACGGAGGTCATGGTCCTTACAAGCTAACCCCCTACAAAGGGATTTCGTCCTCAAAATCCGAAGAGAAAAGCGAGGGATACTTCCTCCTCATCTCTTCCTCAAGCTCCCACGTGTCTTCCTCAATGCCACGATGATGCCAAAGAACCTTCACAAGAATCGGGTCCTTCCTCTTCAGCTTCATCACTCTCTGTCAAAGATCATCACAGGACCTTCCTCATAGGTCACATCTTCATCAAGCTCAACTTCGTCTGGCTGTATCACTGTCCCTGTATCCGGATGACTTTTCTTCAGCATAATGACATGGAACACTGGGTGTAACCTATGCAACTCTGGCGGCAGCTCTAACTCGTAAGCTACCTTTCTCATACGTGTTATGACCGGGTATGGCCCCATATTCCTGGGTGCTAGCTTACCCTTCCGGACAAACCTTAGCACACCTTTCCACAGCGAGACTTTAAGATACACTTTGTGAAAAACCACTAGAGGGGGGGTGAATAGGGTTTTAAAGATAATTCAATAATTATTTAACTCAAACAACCACAAATGAAAAAGCAAGAAGGAGACAAGGGATTTAGAGTGGTTCCAACCTTAGCAAATACTAAGGTAGTCAGTCCACTACCCGGTTGTTTACCCAACCGGGATTTTGAAAGTATTAATTTTATTACCTCTTCAAGGATTTTACATAAAATACAATACTTTCTTACACCCCTTTGGATAGCCTTCACTTTGAAGTAGATGCACTAACTTGAGGCAGCCTTCTTGAAGTAACTCCAAGCTCCCCCTTGAAGTAGCCTTCCTCTTTGAAGTAGCCTCATGTTGCACCAGCCTTCTTGAAGTAGTCCAAAGCCTCCTTCTTCACCAAGAATATCACAACCATCTCCAATTCGCAGCCTCCAACCCTAGGAGTAGCAAGGAGAGTACAAGCAATAAGAGTGAGCAAGAAAGGAAAAGGAAATTACACTTAACCTTTGAAGCACAAGGCTTGATTTGCCTATATCAAGCGTGTAGATCTCCTAACCAATGTATATGGAAGTGTGATTGATGTGTATAGGAGATACTAGCCAATAGGACACGAAATTAGAGCAAGAAGAAGAGTAGCCAATTGCAAGTATTGCTCAATTGCTCAAAACAGGTTGCTAATGCAAGTGTATGCTCAAAGATTGCTCAAGTATAGAATTAGTGAGTTTAGGTGTCCTAAGGCATGTCCTATTTATAGAAATGACCTACAAGTGCTTAAGGACGTTCTAGACACTTTCTAGGGGGTTCTAAGTGCTTAACTAGCCGTTAGGTACACTTTAGTTGCTTTAGCAACAACTAGTTAATTAATTCTGCAAGTGCTGTCAGAACCCATCTTGGTCGAGGAATTGTCGACCGAGATACCTACTCGGTCGAGGGTTTGTCGACCGACAGGCTCTCTGGAGCAAGTGTTTGCAACGTTCATCTCCAACTGCCAACTACCTTGTCATCTGTGTCTAACGGCTACTTGGGTCTTTCTCGGTCGAGGAGTTTGTCGACCGAGTGTGTCTCGGTCAAGGATTTTGTCGACCGAGATTGACCCTGTTTCAATTAAAGTACTAAGTGTATGTATGAGTGTGCATATGTGACACTATTGAAGGGGATGAACTATCTAAGTGTAGTGATTGGCTAGGGAAGATCTAACGCTTGATTTACATGATGTCTAAGTACTTGTACATTATATATTTGTACAAGTTTTTACAATTGATTACAATTCATGAAATTACAATAATTCAAGCATATAGATTTCCCAAAGCTTTGTTATCCACCTTATTCCTGTAACACTCAAGTAGCACGTTAGATCAACAAGAATGAAATGTTTGTCATCATCAAAACAAAGGGATTTATAATAATGTCCAATTTAGCCAACAATCTCCCCCTTTTTGAAGATGACAAACATTTCCTAAATATAATATAAGAAAATATAAAACATGTGAGTTTTATACCTGAAGATTACCTTTTGTAGCCATTCATGTTTTGCAAGTGAATGCTGGCTGAGATATTATGAAACTCATATTTAATTTTATGTTTTTATATTATTTCTCCCCCTTTGTCATTTCAAAAAGATATCCAAGATAATCATTTAGTATGCCTTTGTATTTTTATTTCTTAATTTTATGCTTTGCTCCCCCTTAAAGAGATATCCAATTAAAATTAAGGGATTAATGCACACTAATTAATGTTAAATTTTGGCACAATTTAATTCTCCATCATTTGCAAAAATGTTATCCTTTGTGATTAATTTCATATATTACTCCCCTTTATTTGTAAGCTCTACAATAATATTCTTATCAAACATGTATTTGTTCAAGTGAAGCCATAGAAAAACACTTTTATTAATAATAGCTTAGTGCTTCTACAATTTGACAAGATAACCCATAAAACATGCTTGCTTAAAAAAATATCCATTACAATCTTTTCAGAGATAACTGTTTCATTACAACCATAATCTCATAAAGACCGAAGAATTACATCAATATCTGGGTCTTTCCCCAGAAAGGGCTCAGCTCCATAATACTTGACCAATGTCTGCCACTCTAATGCACCTGTCTTGGTTAAGGCATAAGCTTCCAAGAAGGTGGGAACACGATCAAAGCAAAAATTGGCAGCAATGTCTTGAAGTTGCATTTGAGAGAACTGAGTATGTGTGAGATCAGGAGATTATGGAGGTGGAATTTGGTAGTAGTTTTAGGAAGGATTGTATGGATTTATCATGCCAGGATTTAGAGAATAAGGATATTCATCAGGTTGGTTAGGAGAGAGATTTTGCATTCTTTGATTTAGGTAAGTCATGGCATGGTGATTGTAATCTAATTGCCTACTCAGATGATATTGGGATCCAGCAATGTAGATTAAAGTGTTTGTGATGGGATCATAGGGTAGGTTGGTAGAAGGAGGTGGTGGAGGTATGTCTTGAGTGGATGTCTCCCCTTCAGTTCTAGCCCTTTTGTGGCCAAAGTCAATTCCCATCTTTTCTACCGTATTTTTGCTTATCATTTGAGGTCTTCTATCCCATGTGTAACCTAGATCCTCAATATTCTTCTTAAGAAAGTGTTGAGTGATTTGGCACACAAAGTCAGCATAAGGTGGATTGCCAGAAAACTCAAGCATATTCTTAAGGATGATGCGAATAAAATTTATGGGAATACCTTTGAGAATGGCATAGATAAGATACATACGAAAGGTGGGTACTTCAGATTTGTTTGCTCTAGGATGGATATTAGTGGAAACAATGAGATTTATGATCCTAGCTTCAGGTTTTAGATTTATGGCATAATAGGTACCCCTATCTTCATGACAAGTTGTATTGGATTGAAAAATGGCTCATTTGACATCACTAAGATTAGTTGTAGTGTCATCTTGGGATAGTTTGTTGAGTGGATTTCCTGTGGTGAGGTCAAGAAAGTCTTTATATTCTTCTACGTCTATGTTAAGCATATCAAGAATACCCTCCTCAGTAAAATGGAATCAATACCCATTAACCATGGAAGAAAAAGAATCATGGTCAGGATGTGGGGTTAAATTGGCATAGAATTCATTAACTACTTTGGAAGAGTAGGAGGGGAAGGAATGATTTAGAAAATCAGTCAAATGTTGCACCTCGAAGAGTTCCTCCAAGTCGACAATGCCGTGGAAGTCCATGACGTCAACTGGCCATCGTGGAAGAGGAGTTTTTGAGGAGAGCCTGAGGTAGCGGTCGCCTGCAACTGCGTCGATGAAAGGAATGTCGTTGATGATCGATAGCTGTGGAGAGAATGTCCTTCCTTTCCTTGCTGCAACTTGCTTCTTTCCACACGCAGATGATGAAGCCATTTCATTGCTTTGAGGTGGAGAAGTAGCAAGATTGACTTGGATGTTGAGAAGCTAACGATTTGCACAAAAATGCACTAGAGAGGAGCTAGAGAAGTGAGAATGTGAAGGTGTAAGGAAATGGCCCGTTTTTGGTCCTATTTATAGCAAATCAGTAACCATTTCGGTCGACCAATTGTCGACCGACGACCGCAACAGTCATTTCCTAGACGCGCCTCTCGGTCACCCAACGGTCGATCGACAACAGTCATATTCCAACGGTCATATTCCAATGGTCGGCCCTCGGTCGAGCAATTTGTCGACCGACACTTGCTCGGTCGAAAAATTTGTCGACCGGAAGTGTGTTTGAGTTTTGCTCGTGTAGTTTTTACTTGAGGTCTATCGATCGAAAGAGATAGTTGACCGAGATGTTTTCGGTCAACAAATTCATCGACCGAGTTTGTCTCGGTCGAGACGTTTTGCTGACCGACAAACTTGCTGTGAATGGAATTTTAAGCTAGTTTTTAAACCAAGTGATAGACTAAATTTGTAGAGCATGTGTATGTTTTCTACGGGAGTAGTAATGTGATTATCATTACCAATATTTGGACAATTTTTGTGGTCATAATTTTAATTTGTCCTTTTATCAAAATCACATTTTTTACTAAGATTGAGTATAGAAAATGATGTCCAAATAAGCATTGTGTCAAGCTTATTTTAGGTCGACCTTGACTTTGACCATAGCGCCCCTTGGTCAACTTTGATTTCAACCAAGAGGTAGTTTCCTGTGTATATATAGTTTAAATACTCATGTCTGCAGGTAGCTAGATTTGAAGCATTTTGTTAGATTTCTAAT
Organism: Alisma plantago-aquatica; assembly: GCA_963693085.1. Taxonomy (NCBI): domain Eukaryota; kingdom Viridiplantae; phylum Streptophyta; class Magnoliopsida; order Alismatales; family Alismataceae; genus Alisma; species Alisma plantago-aquatica. The sequence goes on from OY856412.1 coordinate 586,961,828, forward strand.
GTATGAATTCGTATAAGCTTTTCTGCGAGTATCAAATCCCATTTACCCTTGTTTTCATATAATATACTTTAGAAGCATTTTTCCTTGTACCCTTGCTTTTGATTTCTTAAAACAAATGGATAAAAACATTAAAATTTTGTTTTAAGAAACACTGTTACAGTAATCATTTTCTACTTTATCAAGATGCTTTATGTCATAGAGTTTTACTGTTTTAGATAAATTACTGAAATATAATGATCATGACACTATATAAAGGTAGAAGCATATCCATAGTACAATAAATGCAATAATTATGATCATTTAAACTAAATTTCAACACACATGGTTTCGGTATAGATATTCCAAGGAGTACTTAGGAAAGGATAGTAATTTTCTTTGCTAAAACCCATTCATAATTTTGAGCCAAAACATGTAGAAGAGTAATACCAAAATAATCTCATTCATGCTTTCAATTTTTGAAAACAAGCTAATAAACTTTTTCAATCAATGAATAAGGTTAGTTCAAGATTAGTCTTCTTATAAAACCTTTGCATAATGTTATATGAGAGAAATGATTAATATGTCTTATTTCAAAAATTGTCTTCCAGGGTTTTATTTTGATTTGCATCAATGATTAATAACAAATTTATTGTAAGCTAGGTTAATTGAAAACAAGTTCAGCAGATTTATTTCAAATTTGACAACATAAACCTGCTCGGTCGACCATTTCTCGACCGATAGTTCTTCTCGGTCGACAGTGTCTCGACCGAGAAAAGTTATGCACTTTTTCAGAACTATTTTCAGTAATTGTTTTCAAGCAAAAACAAAGTCCATTTTCAATTCAATTATGCAATTTGAAAATTTATCTTGGTTGAGATAGAGAATATGAATATCAAAGTAATATTTAGATCAAATCTCAACGAATTATATTTTAAGTCTTTATGCTTTGACAACTTTAATTAAGGCAAAATTTTTGTCTTTGCAGATTCAAAAGAATTGTATATTTTCAAGTTAGAAGTTTTAGATACTTGAATTAATTTGTTAACCCATTATGTTAAGTTGAGATAGACATAGAAATATGCAACTAGAGTCCTTGGTCATATCTCAACTTAATTTTGTTCATTTAGTTTGGGGGTTTTGGAACCCATACTAACTCGACATCCTTTTTCTTGTAAGGACATGAAAAAGAATAGTGTCCAAGGCACAAGCAGTAATGACAACATATAGAATCAATCTCATATCTCTTTCTATGATTATGTTCTAGGTTGTTCTTGGGTACATATGTATTTGTGCCTTTAGGTACATACATAGATTTACTCTTTGGCACTTGTGTTCTTCCCCAACTAGGTTTTTGATAAGATTTTCCTTTAGGCTTGTAACCTAGTCCTCTCCTTCCAATTTGATTGTAAGAATTATTTAATATTTTATCAAGAGTATCATTGTTGCTCAAACTACTAACTTTTTGTTGCAACTTAACAATCTCATTCATTCTTTTGTTTATGTCCAACTTTGTTTGATCTAGATTAGATAACAAGGAATCTCTTTCTTTCACGATAGTATCATAATCTAGATGTGTACACAAGATGGGTTGTTTTTGAAGATCATTTACTTGAGTTTGCAAGTTTATCTTTTCTTGAGAAAGAAGATTGCAATCTTCTTCTATTGATTTTAGCTTAATATTGTGATCTTCAATGACCTTTTTAAGATTTTCATTTTCAGATGTAAGAGCAAGAAGTTTTGCATGTAACTCATTATTTTCTTTATTTGATTTCTTTAATTTCTTCTTGCACTCAATATATTTTTCATGCGTTTCTTGAAGACTAGCAATTAAATCTTCTTTAGGTAAATCAAAAAGGCTTACCTCTTCTTCTTCACTTGTTGTAGCAATAAGGCAATTTTTTTGGACCTCTTCCTACTTTTCTCTCCATGGGCAACCAATTGTTGTGTGTCTTGTTCCTAAGCACCAATTGCAACTTGTTGAAGGTTGGTCCAAGCTGCTCCTTTGCTTGCGGTTGTAGGCACCACCACCCTCCATTCTTCAAGACTCGATTAGAGCTCCTTGAAGCCCGCTCTGATACCAATTGAAAAACCACCAGAGGGGGGTGAATAGGGTTTTAAAGATAATTCAATAATTATTTAACTCAAACAACCACAAATGAAAAAGCAAGAAGGAGACAAGAGATTTAAAGTAGTTCCAACCTTAGCAAATACTAAGGTAGTCAGTCCACTACCTGATTGCTTACCCAACCGGGATTTCCAAAGTATTAATTTTATTACCTCTTCAAGGATTTTACATAAAATACAATACTTTCTTACACCCCTTTGGACAACCTTCACTTTGAAGTAGATGCACTAACTTGAGGCATCCTTCTTGAAGTAACTCCAAGCTCCCCCTTGAAGTAGCCTTCCTCTTTGAAGTAACCTCCCATTACACCAGCCTTATTGAAGTAGTCCAAAGCCTCCTTCTTCACCAAGAAGATCACAACCCTCTCCAATCCGCAGCCTCCAACCCTAGGAGTAGCAAGGAGAGTACAAGCAATAAGAGTGAACAAGAAAGGAAAAGGAAATTACACTTAACCTTTGAAGCACAAGGCTTGATTTGCCTATATCAAGCGTGTAGATCTCCTAACCAATGTATATGGAAGTGTGATTGATGTGGATAGAAGATACTAGCCAATAGGACACGAAATTAGAGCAAGAAGAAGAGTAGCCAATTGCAAGTATTGCTCAATTGCTCAAAATAGGTTGCTAATGCAAGTGTATGCTCAAAGATTGCTCAAGTGTAGAATTAGTGAGTTTAGGTGTCCTAAGGCATGTCCTATTTATAGAAATGACCTACAATTGCTTAAGGACATTCTAGACACTTTCTAGGGGGGTCTAAGTGCTTAACTAGCCGTTAGGTACACTTTTGTTGCTTTAGCAACGACTAGTTAATTAATTCTGCAAGTGCTGTCAGAACCCATCTCGGTCGAGGAATTGTCGATCGAGATACCTACTCGGTCGAGGGTTTGTCGACCGACAGGCTCTCTGGAGCAAGTGTTTGCAACGTTCATCTCCAACTGCCAACTACCTTGTCAGCTGTGTCTAACGACTACTTGGGTCTTTCTCGGTCGAGGAGTTTGTCGACCGAGTGTGTCCCGACCGAGGATTTTGTCGACCGAGATTGACCATGTTTCAATGTTTCAATTAAAGTACTAAGTGTATGTATGGGTGTGCATATGTGACACTATTGAAGGGGATGAACTATCTAAGTGTAGTGATTGGATAGGGAAGATCTAACGCTTGATTTACATGATGTCTAAGTACTTGTACATTATATATTTGTACAAGTTTTTCTAATTGATTACAATTCATGAAATTACAATAATTCAAGCATATAGATTTCCCAAAGCTTTATTATTCACCTTATTCCAGCAACACTCAAGTAGCACGTTAGATCAACAAGAATGAAATGTTTGTCATCATGAAAACAAAGGGATTTATAATAATGTCCAATTTAGCCAACACTTTGTCTTCTACCTGGAACTCCAAAGGTCGTCGGCGATTGTCTGCGTAAGACTTCTGCCTGTCCTGTGCCGCTTTCAACTATTGTTGTATCACTTTGATCTTTTCTATTGTCTGCTGTACTAACTCAGGGCCCAAAAGTTGATATTCACCAGACTCATACCAACATAACGGAGACCTGCACTTCGTGCCATATAAGGCATCATAAGGATCCATGTCAATGCTCCGCTGATAACTGTTATTGTACGCAAACTCTACTGGAGCCATCCTATACGGTGTCTATGCAACTGGCTGCGTTCCTGGAACCAGATTGAGCTCAAAATCAATCTCTCGGGGTGGAGGAACACCAGGGAACTTATCAAGAAACACATCGGCAAACTCTCAAACAACCGAAACCTCCTCAAGGCTAGGACCATTCGCCTTGGTGTCTACAATAGTATCCACAACGTGAGCTAAGAACGCCTCACATCCTTGCCGTAGCAACTTCTCTGCCACCATAGCTGATACCAAACACGTCGGAAGAATCTTCCTATCTCCTTGGAAGATCCACTTCCTACCGTCATCATCAAACACAGCTTGCTTGGAACCACAGTCCAAAACAACCTTATACTTCTCTAAGGTATCCATCCCAAGGATAACATCAAACCCATGCATATCAAGTGGTATAAGATCCACTTCTATGATGTGTCCTGAAAAAGATAAGACACAAGACGGACACTCTTCTCGAAGCATCGAGGAACCATCAAGAGGCGTTTCTAACAACAAGCTATCTTTCTTACAACTAATAGGTAACCGACAGTTCTCAAGCATACTATAGGCGATAAAAGAGTGTGTAGCACCCGGGTCAACCAGAACAGATATAAAGCAAGAAGAATACATATCAGAATGAAATAACTCCATCTAACCTGCCACCACTCACGGGTTGACTATCGCCTCTGGCTGACTCATAGCATAGAATTGAGTCATTGCTTGTTGTCCACGTCCTCTGCTTCCATGAGCAGACGATCCCACTTGTGACGCTTGACTGCGTCCTCGCCCTCTGCTACTACTGGGCTGCTGTCTATCTGATCCTTGTTGATTCTGCCTCGGCTGTTGCGTCACTTCAACATCTCTATTCAGGAAATTTGACCTTAAACGCCCGATCTGACCACAAAGATGGCATGACCTATCTTCAAACCGTGGCCTAGATGGCCCTGTCACTGCCACAGAAGTTGTACTATGTGCCTTTGACGGTGAAGAAACATATCCTCTTCCCTTACTCGGAGACCACTGTGATGGTAAACTGGAACCCCTCATCACAGAAGCTGTTGAAAACCTTGACTTCTTGAAGCCACCAAACCTCTGTCCCTGGAACTGAGCATGCCTCTTCTTAGACATGGATTCTCTTTTCTCCCTAACCAACCGTTCGATCCTCCGGACAGATTCCACAAACGTAGCAAACCGCTCTCAGTTCTCTAACGTAGAAGCAGGTGTTGTCAACTCAGCACTCAGGCCTTTCTCAAAATGTCTGATCCGCTCTTCATCTGTTGCTTCCATGTGAGGATAAAACCTCAACAGATCCATGAACTTGGATTCGTACTCAGTGACATTCATCGTTCCTTGGTGTAGGCTCTCAAACTGACTAATCTTCTCATCCAGATACGTCTTCGGAAAGTATCTGCTGACGAACTCGCACCGGAAAACCTCCCAACCGATCACCTCACTAGGTCACTTCTCCTCCTCGATGGTCCACCAGTGACCAACACTACCCTTCAGAAGGTAGATAGTGTGCTTTACTTTGTCTTCTTTGGGGATGTCGAGGATCCATAAAGCCTTCTCAAGACTTGTCAGATACAGATCTACATCCACTGGATCAGCCGTTCTAGCATAATCCGAAGCTCTGACTCGGCGAAGCCGCTCAAAGGTCTTCCCAATACCCAATGTTTCACCATGGGGAGCCTGTGCTCTCAGCGGAGGCACTGGCAGTCTTTCTACCATGAGATTCATCGTATCTATCATCTGCTCCATAAGTTGTTGATAGGCATGATGTTCAAGAATGGCTGGGTCAGGTTGGGGGACCACAGGCACCCGATCTTCATGTGCCTGCCCTATAGCTTCATCAACTGATGCAGCATCGCTGTTTTCATTAGCATGTTCTTCATGGTTTCCAGAAATCTTGGCTTTTCTTCCGCTGACGGCAGAAGATGATTGTAAGAAAATCTGGAAAACTCACAAGAACATACACAACCTAGCCCTAAATCTTTGTAGAATCAGTGAACCTAGAGCTCTGATACCAAAACTTGTGGCAACACATCCCACTATCACATAGATAGTGAGGTGTTACGCAAAAATGTGTGGAAATCACCATAAACCAGTAATTACCAAAAACACGGGTTAATTAAAACTGATTGTAGAAAGCAGGTAAACTAAGGAACTATTACATTTAGGTCATCATCCTGCAAGGAAACAGGTTATATAAACATTTACAAGATCTTAGTAGTGTCCACAACTTAGGAGATCAGTTGTCCTGTCATCACATGAGTTCATCACTTGTTATTACATACATTAACGGCCCACATCCGGCCAGGAGTAGGATATACAAAACATCATTAGCTATACATCATAAAACACGTCAAAACACCTCCAAAGACCTGAGAGTACATGGATGACTCTAAGACTCTACTACAAAACAACCAAAACAACAACATCTCCACCTCTTGCCTTCTACTGCTCGTCTTGCTACTCGACCACAACTCCGCGACCACCACCACGTCTAGCTCAAACACCTAAAAGGTTGTAAACCAGTGGGGTGAGACACACAGTCCTAGCGAGAAACATAACTCCCCGCCGAAACTACAAAACCTTAGCAAGACTAAAGCAATAGCAGCAGATAACTGATAAAAGATGTAACAAGAGCAGTTTATATAATAAAGCTATTCCTACCATCAAGCTTACTAGATGTACGGAAGGCATGTCACCAAATATCTCTTTTATGGAACATGATTAACAAGATAAGATTTATACGGTCTTACCACATAACATAAAGAACATATAAGTAACTGCAAGTATAACAAGATTAACTACGCAAGCAAGGCCTCAACCAATGTTCCATGTTTTTCCTTATGTAGTAAATACTATTTGGCTGAATTACATATTATTATGCCCTGAGGAAGTGAGCCGTACCACTCAAATCCAACCGACGGCTGCGAAACCTGGAGCCGGTGCCATACAAGGTCAATGGAAGAGCCGAACTCCACGACTTCCCACCTCGTGGTCAGTGCACGAGTACAACACAAGCAGGACCGCAGTCTCATGCTTAGGTGGCCTCTGCCACAGGGTCAGGCTACCCTCTCCCTAGCCCGCCTTGGTACAGGTATCGACGCTAGTGAAACTGAGCCACGGGCCTGTTCACCGTGCTCTGAGCCATGAACACATTCATGCTCCCATATCACACATCCTAAGCCATGGGCATGTTCACCATGCTCTTACATATTGAGCCACGGGCCTGAATTCGCACTTTGGAGTCTACAACCGAAGTTGCACTCTTACCTCCTCACTTTAGGCTAGGAGAAACCTCGCATATTCAACAATATGCGCTCTGGGTCAGCCCACAGGAGAACCCGTTTCACCATCACCAGCTCCTGACGATGATGGATCTATGGTCAGGGCAAAACTACATGATATGTTCCACTGTGATTAATTAGTATCTTTTATGTGGATTGCAGGATTCAACCAAGTTGTATAACATGCAAACTTATAACAAGAATAAACAACATGAACTCAGAATCATGCTTTTACTGTCATCAACATCATCCTGATCCATCACAAGGATCCAACATTACATGTTACCCCTTGGCTTCTTGCCAATCATATAGATCCATCACAAGGATCATCACATTACCATGGGATCTCAATCCCCCATTACATAGTTCCACTACCTCTCAAGGCTTACATTATCACCATGGGATAGCAATCCCAGGTCATCATCAAAGGATAACACCTCAACTAGGCACTTTAGCCAACCTAGGTCCTCAGACCAAAACACATCAAGCATATTATCTCATCATCAAGAGTAACCATCAAAGTAGTGTTACTCAAACATGTATATATACCTCATAGCCCTTATTCCTGGCTATGAAGCTGTATGAGTCACTTGCATGGTTAGTATCCACACACATCATGAATTAACAAAAGATTCATATTATCAACATAGAGCAACATTGATGATTATATATGTTATCATTCATGCCTCATCCTGTGACCATTGACATAGGTCATATCATCTTGCAAGGCTTCTTACATGCTTATCATTTCTTTAGCATTACACAGATAATTCTAGGGGATCATGAATACACAAGATGTCATGTCAAGGTACATAGATATGCACTTACTATAGCAATTACCATCAAGCATATCAAGGGTTACTATTGTCAACCAAACGTGACATCATAGAACAAGATGTAGCATATAGGTTATCCATATAAGGAACAAGACCCTCATTAAAAACACCCACTACCTTCACCAAAGGAAGTATCAAGCAGGGCACTCTCCCCTATCGCCCAACACTCAAATGTATAACGGTTAAGCAGACCAGCACATATCGGCCAAGCACAAGGGTGTCGCGCATCCAAGGCATAACGGTCAAAAGCATATCGTGCAGCTATGTCCAGGAGACCTATCGTGCAACGCAGCGTCGTGCACCTCCAAGAGTAACGTGCAGCTTAGTCCATGTCATGCAACGGTGCGTTCTGCATCTTTGTGTTGTGCAACAGCTAGGGTGACTACAGGTTACTATGTTGGGCATCCTCACTATGTTGGGACACCCAGCACCAAGCTAGCCACATATCTCCATATCGTCCAAGGTATGACGGCCACTAGGCTACCACCTCAGGTCAGGTGTAACGGGCAGCACTACTCAACAAGGTATGACGCCCAAGGACACAACTCAAATGGGCGGCAAGGACATGTCGTTCAACCAGCCTATCCATGGCCTATCGGACGAAACAAGGCAAAGACCTATTGTGTGACGCCCATCACAAGGTCAAGGATCAGGGTGCATCGCCCAGCACAGCCACAACAGCATAACGTCCAAGGCTCTAGGTTAAGAGGGGTATCGGGTAACACCAACCCCAAGCCATATCGCCCAAGGTGTAACCTGACAGGGTCACCACCAACCTCAAGCACAAGGGTACCAAAACCCTAATGGATTAAGAAGATGACTCACCTCTCAACTATCAAGAGAGAGGGGTCTTTCCAAGCTTCTTAACACCAATCGGGCAACACAAGGTTCAACCACAACCAAGGTCCATAACCACTACAAAGCTCACCTTTCAAGTCCATGGTGAGAGGAGGGTGTTGCTAAAGCAACTAGAACACAAGCTCACCTCTCAACTAAAATGAGAGAGGAGTATTGCCCATATTACTAGAACTCAAGCTCACTCCTCAAGACCTAGGAGAGAAAGGGGTGTTGCTCACCAAGAAACCCTAGAACAAGGTTCGGCCACAAGGTACAACTAAGAAAGAAACTAAACTAACAACATATAAGAACATAAAAGAAGGTAGTGTAGTTGGGGTTAGGAGTTATGTAACCTACCTTAAGCAAGCTCTGAGCTCCTACCACCAAGCTCCAACCACCACCAAGGAAGGAGAGCAAGGCACTCTAGGGTTCGGCCACTACTAGAGGAAGAAGGAGACTCCAAGAAGGATCGGCCACCAAGCTTGCAAAATAAGAGGGGTGTTGTGCACCAAGGGAGAGGGAGATTAAGGAACTAAAGGGTTCCTTAGCAAGGGAAAGGAAACGCATATATAGAAGAGGATGGAGGAGAAACTAAGGTAAGACAAGGGAAGGTGTCGCCCACCTAGGGACACTTGTCCATGAGAAAATCTACCACTCATAACATGCCCTAAACACATGTCCAAGGCCATTGCCACATGCTAGCATCAAGAACCAAGTGTCCACTAGTGGTGACACAAACGAGGTCAAAGAGGGTCAAAGGGGTGCATGGGCGACACACCCACACCACTGGCCGACACACCCACACCACTGGCTGATACACACCCTGGGCGACACCCCTATGTCTGATACAGGCACAGACCAACACACCTAGGCCGACACAAGCAAGCTCTTTCCCGACACAAGGTCCAAAGAAACAAGGACAAGGCACCACAAGGCCCAACAAGCTCAACCACGCCCAAAGGAACTCAAGCAATGTGCCCAACCCTTCCTCTCAACACAAGAGGAAGCGAGGAGAGGGAGGAACACCTCACAAGGTGGCAAACTTGCCCACAAACCCTACACTTGGGTTAATTACAAGTACCACCTCCAGCTCTCAACAAAGCACCAACAACCCTAATCACCACTAAGGGTGATTAGCAAGAAACTAAGCATCAAGGTTAAGCAAAGCAGATAGGATAAGCCCTAAACAGAGGTCAGGGTCCTTACAAGCTAACCCCTACAAAGGGATTTCGTCCCCAAAATCCGAACAGAAAAGAGAGGGATACTTCCTCCTCATCTCTTCCTCAAGCTCCCACATGGCTTCCTCAATGCCATGATGATGCCAAAGAACCTTCACAAGAACTAGGTCCTTCCTCTTCAGCTTCTTAACTCTTCTGTCAAGGATCATCACAGGACCTTCCTCGTAGGTCACATCTTCATCAAGCTCAACTTTGTCTGGTTGTATCACTGTCCCTATATCCGGATGACTTTTCTTCAGCATACTGACATGGAACATTGGGTGTAACCTGTGCAACTCTGGCGGCAGCTCTAACTCATAAGCTACCTTGCCCATATGTGCTATGACCGGGTATGGCCCCATATACCTGGGTGCTATCTTACCCTTCCGGCCAAACCTTAGCACACCTTTCCACAGCGAGACTTTAAGATACACTTTGTCTCCTACCTGGAACTCCAATGGTCGTCGGCGATTGTCTGCATAAGACTTCTGCCTGTCCTGTGCCGCTTTCAACTGTTGTTTTATCACTTTGATCTTTTCTGTTGTCTGTTGTACTAACTTAGGGCCCAAAAGTTGATATTCACCAGACTCATACCAACATAACAGAGATATGCACTTCGTGCCATATAAGGCCTCATAAGGAGCCATGTCAATGCTCCACTGATAACTGTTGCTGTAGGCAAACTCTACTGGAGCCATTCTATACGGTGTCTGTGCAACTGGCTGCATTTTTGGAACCAGATTGATCTCAAAATCAATCTCTCAGGGTGGAGGAACACCAGGGAACTAATTAGGAAACACATCAGCAAACTCTCGAACAACCGACACCTCCTCAAGGCTAGGATCTTTCTCCTTGGTGTCTATAACGGTATCCACAACGTGAGCTAAGAATGCCTCACATCATTGCCATAGCAACTTCTCTGCCACCATAGCTGATACCAAACACGTCGGAAGAATCTTCCTATCTCCTTGGAAGATCCACTTCCTATCGTCATCATCAAACACAGCTTGCTTGGAACCACACTCCAAAACAACCTTATACTTCTCTCAGGTATCCATCCCAAGGATAACATCAAACCCATGCATATCAAGTGGTATAAGATCCACTTGTATGTTGTGTCCTGAAAAAGATAAGACACAAGACAGACACTCTTCTCAAAGCATCGAGGAACCATCAAGAGGGGTTTATAACAACAAGCTATCTTTCTTACAACTAACAGGTAACCGACAGTTCTCAAGCATACTATAGGCGATAAAAGAGTGTGTAGCACCCGGGTCAACCAGAATAGATATAAAGCAAGAAGAATACATATCAGAATGAAATAAATCCATCTGACTTGCCACCACTCGCAGGTTGAATATCACCTCCGGCTGACTCATAGCATAGAATCGAGTCATTGCTTGCTGTCCACGTCCTCTGCTTCCTTGAGCAGACAATTCCACTTGTGACGTTTGACCTCGTCCTCGCCCTGTGCTACTACTGGGCTGCTGTCTATCTGACCCTTGTTGATTCTGCCTCAGCTGTTGCTACCACGGGCATGTTCACCGTGCTCTGAGCCATGAACGCATTCATGCTCCCATATCACACATCTTGAGCCATGGGCATGTTCACCATGCTCTTACATATTGAGCCACGGGCCTGAATCCGCACTCTGGAGTCTACAACCGAAGTTGCACTCTTACCTCCTCACTTTAGGCTAGGAGAAACCTCGCATATTCAACAATATGCGCTCTGGGTCAGCCCGCAGGAGAACCCATTTCACCATCACGAGCTCCTGACGATGATGGATCTATGGCCTGGACAAAACTACATGATATGTTCCACTGTGATTAATTAGTATCTTTTAAGTGGATTGCAGGATTCAACCAAGTTGTATAACATGCAAACTTATAACATGAATGAACAACATGAACTCAGAATCATGCTTTTACTGTCATCAACATCATCCTGATCCATCACAAGGATCCAACATTACATGTTACCACTTGGCTTCTTGCCAATCATCTAGATCCATCACAAGGATCATCACATTACCATGGGATCTCAATCCCCCATTACATAGTGCCACTGCCTCTCAAGGCTTACATTATCACCATGGGATAGCAATCCCAGGTCATCATCAAAGGATAACACCTCAACTAGGCACTTTAGCCAACCCAGGTCCTCAGACCAAAACACATCAAGCATATTATCTCATCATCAAGAGTAACCATCAAAGCAGTGTTACTCAAACATGTATATATACCTCATAGCCCTTAATCCTGGCTATGCAACTATATGAGTCACCAGCATGGTTAGTATCCACACTCATCATGAATTAATAAAAGATTCATATTATCAACATAGAGCAACATTGATGATTATATATGTTATCATGCATGCCTCATGTTGTGACCATTGACATAGGACATATCATCTTGCAAGGCTTCTTACATGCTTATCATTTCTTTAGCATTACACAGATAATTCTAGGTGATCATGAATACACAAGATGTCATGTCAAGGTACATAGGTATGCACTTACTATAGCAATTACCATCAAGCATATCAAGGGTTACTATTGTCAACCAAACGTGACATCATAGAACAAGATGTAGCATATAGATTATCCATATAAGGAACAAGACCCTCACTAGAAACACCCACTACCTTCACCAAAGGTAGTATCGAGCAGGGCACTCTCCCCTATCGCCCAACACTCAAACGCATAACTGTTAAACAGACCAGCACATATCGTCCAAGCACAAGGGTGTCGGGCATCCAAGGCATAACGATCAAAAGCATATCATGCAACTATGTCCAGGAGACCTATCATGCAACACAGCGTTGTGCACCTCCAAGAGTAACGTGCAGCTCAGTCCATGTCATGCAACGGTGCGTTATGCATCTTTGTGTCGTGTAACGGCTATGGTTACTACAGGTTACTGTATCGAGCATCCTCACTATGCCGTGACACCCAGCACCAAGCTAGCCACATATCTCCATATCGTCCAAGGTATGACGGCCACTAGGCTACCACCTCAGGTCAGGTGTAACGGGCATCACTACTCAACAAGGTATGAAGCCCAACGACACAACTCAAACGGGCGGCAAGGACCTATCATTCAACCAGCCTATCCATGGCCTATCGGCCGACACAAGGCAAGGACCTATTGTGTGATGCTCGTCACAAGGTCAAGGATCTGGGTGTATCGCCTAGCACAACCACAACAACATAACGTCCAAGGCTCTAGGTCAAGAGGGGTATCAGGAGACACCAACCCCAAGCCATATCGGCCAAGGTGTAACCCGACAGGGTCACCACCAACCTCAAGCACAAGGGTACCAAAACCCTAATGGATTAAGAAGATGACTCACCTCTCAACTATCAAGAGAAAGGGGTCTTGCCGGGCTTCTTAACACCAATCGGGAAACACAAGGTTCAACCACAACCAAGGTCCATAACCACTACAAAGCTCACCTTTCAAGTCCATGGTAAGAGGAGGGTGTTTCTCAAGCAACTAGAACACAAGCTCACCTCTCAACTAAAACGAGAGAGGAGTATTGCCCATATTACTAGAACTCAAGCTCACTCCTCAAGACCTTGGAGAGAAAGGGGTGTTGCACACCAAGAAACCCTAAAACAAGGTTCGGCGACAAGGTACAACTAAGCAAGAAACTAAACTAACAACATATAAGAACATAAAAGAAGGTAGTGTAGTTGGGGTTAGGAGTTATGTAACCCGCCTTAAGCAAGCTCCAAGCTCCTAGCACCAAGCTCCAAGCACCACCAAGGAAGGAGAGCAAGGCACTCTAGGGTTTGGCCACCACTAGAGGAAGAAGGAGACTCCAAGAAGGATCGGCCGCCAAGCTTGCAAAAGAAGAGGGGTGTCATGCACCAAGGGAGAGGGAGACTAAGGAACTAAAGGGATCCTTAGCAAGGGAAAGGAAATGCATATATAGAAGAGGATGGAGGAGAAACCAAGGTAAGACAAGGCAAGGTTTCACCCACCTAGGGACACTTGTCCATGAGCAAAGCTACCACTCATAACATGCCCTAAACACATGTCTAAGGCCATTGCCACATGCTAGCATCAAGCACCAAGTGTCCACTAGTGGTGACACAAACGAGGTCAAAGAGGGTCAAAGGGGTCCATGGGCGACACACCACACCACTAGCTGACACACCCACACCACTGGCCGACACACACCCTAGGTGACACACCTCTATCCGATACAGGCACAGACCGACACACCTAGGCTGACACAAGCAAGCTCTTGCCTGACACAAGGTCCAAAGAAACAAGGACAAGGCACCACAAGGCCCAACAAGCTCAACCAAGCCCAAAGGAACTCAAGCAACGAGCCCAACCCTTCCTCTCAACACAAGAGGAAGCGAGGAGAGGGAGGAACACCTCACAAGGTGGCAAACTTGCCCACAAACCCTAGACTTGGGTTAATTACAAGTAGCACCTCTAGCTCTCAACAAAGCACCAACAACCCTAATCACCACTAAGGGTGATTAGCAAGCAACTAAGCATCAAGTTAAGCAAAACAAACATGATAAGCCCTAAATGGAGGTCAGGGTCCTTACAATAAGGGTTTCATTTGATACATAGAATGAGGCATGGGTGGGTTGGGTAGGATGAGGTGGTGGAGGTGCTCGGGTAGAGGTAGAGGTAGAGGCAGAGGAACAAAGTGTGGTATAGGATGGGATAGGCACAGACTTCTGAAGTGTGGTCTCATTGATACAAACTCCTTTTCTAGCAGGTTTGTAGTGAAGGTCATGGAAAGGAGATTTGCCAGTGGCAAGTTGGAAAAGACCACATATTAGGGTCTGGTAGGGTTGGTGGGTATCACAGGTGTTCTTTCCTAAGTTAAAGCAGGTCATATGGTGGAGAATGTATCTTGCCCACTTGACTCCTATGTTCTTCAAGACACAATACATAATGAACGCAGTGTTTTTTTTGCAATTTCAGTCTAATTTTGCTTTGGATGAATATTGTAGTTAACAACTAAGGCAAGTATGCATCTCTTAAGGTCTAAGGTAGGATGGAAGGGTGCACTTCTTCCTATATGGGAATTGAGGCTTCTTCAAGAACTTATGAATATCAAGGAGAGTAAGATCATACTTCTTGTAGAAGGCCTCAGGCTTGACTAGGTCAACATACTTGGGATAGTCCTTTCGCTAGGTGTCAGTCACTTTAGTACCCAAAAAGATGTTCAGGGTATCCTCAGAGACTTGGAATTTCTTCTTGGTGATCATAGAAGTTAGGACTACTTGAGTATTGGGAGGTGGTATGAGTGTGTCATAATTCCATTGCAAGTTAGCATAGAATTCATGAATGGCTTCGGTGCTAGTTATGGAATTGTTGTAGCACAAGCATTCAACACACAAGGCAGAAGGGTGGTGGTCATACAACAACTCAGCTACTTGATCAATGACCTCTCGTCTTTGTGGGTGTGGCTCAAAAAAGGCACGAAATGGAAAGGGGTACCTAGTAAGGAGCTCCTTGTACCTATTAAGAGCCGCATTTGAGATGAAGAAAGTGTCATCAAAGGGAATCAAGTGAGAGTTGGAGGAAGATGAAGGTGTACTAGTTGGGGTGGCCCTATTTATCCTATTGGATGCCATGGAGATGAAATAGAAAGGAAAGAGAGAGTGAAAATGAGAAGAACACAACCAAAACTCATCCACAGACCTAGGGTTGATTGGAAGGAGGTCTAGGATGTTGACCTAGAGGTTATACACTGTCCATATTTTTATAATGACTAAACCATTCCTTTCATATGTATCTCATATGTGTATTCAAGATCGATTTCAGGTGTTAGGTACATGAAAAGGATCAAAATTCACAAGCCCTAGCTTGTTAAAGTTCAAGTCAAAAGCAATGCAAGTGTGCTAATTAGGAAAACCATGTAAATGACCTTAGAAGATTTTTGTAATCACTTTTATTGATGATATGACTTGTAACTAAGATGAGAAAAATTATTGGGACACTTTATACCAAGTTTTAATCACTTTTTTAGCCTTTAGAAAATAGATCACATGTTGTTGATCGGTCGAGTTATAATATTGATCGATCCACTAGATCCATTTTCTAGAGAGTGCATCGGTCAAGTTGTGCATACACAGAACTCGACCGATCGGGTTACTAGCAATTTGATATTCATTGGCCGGTCGAGATTCCCCAGGAAACACTTGACCGATGGTTTGAATATTGGGTTTGTCTTTTAGCCGATCATTCGAGTTACTTTTATTGAATCTTGATCAATTGCACTGTACGGAACCGTTGGCGACTTATTTGGTCGAAAATAGATCTGTTGCCTTGGGCAAAAATGGCTATAATTTGTCCCTAAGTGTTTCCCAACTCAAAGGGGCACCCCCAGCTTTAAATTGGACCTCTTGGAGTTCATTCCAAGGTTGCTCATTCACTACATGCTTGGTCCTATCTTAGTTGAGAGTGTTGCACACCTTTGAGCCCCTTTCTCTCTCTAATTTCAATTCAAATTTGTGAATATGAGTGAGTTAGGATCCCTTGTATGAGAGCTATTCCATGTATTCATGTAAATCTCTCCACCTCCATCTTCCTACCCCCTTTCCTCTTTGTAGAAAAGGCTTGAAGATCTTCTCCAAGTGAAGGAGAAGGAGTTGTTGTTCTTCAAGGTTGAAGAAAGCATCGTGATCAAGATCTCCGAGTGAAGGAGATAGGCAAGGCAGACACTCAAGAAGGATAGGTAATCCCTGGAAGGCTAAAGACTTGAAGTTTGAGTGGGTAAGTCCTTGTTGAAGGCTGAAGACTCCTTGCTCAAGTGGGTAAGCTCCTTCGTTAGGTTGAAGATCCTTGCTTGAGGTATTAAGTCCTTGGATGAATGTGGTTTTGTCTTGTAATCTTATGATGGAATATAAGAGTACCAAGATTACAAAGTCCTAGAGACTAACCACCTCTAGATAGTGGATTGACATTGCTCCTAGTTAGGACATGGAACCACTCTAAACCACTTTGTCCAAGTGTATGCTATCCTTGCCTCTCTTCCTTGCTGTGCATGTTAGTTAGGACTTCAAATTGGATGTATGCTTTAGTTTTTGCACTTAATATATTTTGAAGGTCTAATCCATTTTGTGAGATTTGTGAAGCTCTATTCACCCCCCCCCTAGAGCCCTTGATCCAACAAGTGGTATCAGAGTAGGTCTTCTCCAAGCTACTTCCACAAGTAGGAGAAGATGGGTGATTTAGCACTTGGATCTCTCAACTTGGAGGGAAGCTTCTCCATGCGACCTTCGATCTTCAACAGGACCAACTTCCTCTATTGGAAGAGAAGAATGCAGTTCTACCTTCAAGGAGTAAGCTACTAGATGTTGAAGGTGGTGCACCTAAAGTATGAAGATCCAAAGGGGGAAATCTTCACATGGACAGAAGCCCAAATGAAGAAAGCCCAGCTCAATGCCAAAGTCATGAGCATCATCTATGCATCCCTCATCCCATCCGAGTTCAACCAGATCTCCTCATGGGACACTGCATGTGAGATTTAGAACAAGCTATGTGTCACCTATGAGGGAACGGAGCAAGTGAAGGAAGAAAAGATCTACGTGCTTGGTGGTCTCCTTGAGAACTTCAAGATGGGCAAGAATGAAAGAGTGGCATACATGTACACAAGGCTTAATGTCATCATCAATGGATTGGCAGCTCTTGGTAGTGTGATGGACAAAGGCACAATCAACTCAAAGATCTTGAGATCTCTTCCAAAGAGATGGGTGCCCAAGGTGACCTCCATTGAAGAACTGTACAAGCTTAGTGAATTTTCTACCAAGGAGCTTGTTGGTAACCTTCAAGCTCATGAGCCAAGGCTTGACAAGCAAGAAGAAGAAGAAAAGAGAGAAGAGAAGGAGTCCAAGAAGATCAACGACACAGCCTTCAAAGCTCAAATTGAAGAGATGGTTCGGCAGCAACAACTTGCTCTCAAGTCCCTTACTCCTTCCTCAAGTGAAGATGAAGGCCCAAGTGAGCATGAAGCTAACTACTCCAAGGGCAAGCACTTCAAAGGGAAGTCTTCTTCATCTATTCCTAGGTGTTATGAATGTGGCCAAAAAGTCCATTACAAGAGTGAATGCCCCAAGTCCAAGAAGAACCACCACAAGAGCAGCCACAAGAAGGAAAGGAGTATAAGAAGGAAGGCAAACACAAGAGAAAGGAGAAGAAAGAAAGAAGAAGCAAAGATGCAACTCATGCAGCTTGGGAGGAGTCTTCCTCAAGTTCTTCTAGCTCCAAAGATGGAGAATGCCACCTTGCTCTCATGGCCTCTACAAGTGATGATGTAGGTGAGTTAAGTGAGGTAAGTGAAGTCAACTTGCATGAGTTGTCTAAAGAAACTTTTATTTATATGCTTAATGATAGCCGGTTATCTTTTCGTAAATGAAAAGCTAAAAAGAAAAGGCTAGGAAAGATTATAGATGATGTTTATGATAAAATTGAGATTCTAGATCAATATGAAAAGTTACATCTTGATAGTATTGATTCCTTGCAAGGGAAATTTCTTGATCTTGAGCTCCAATACAATGGAGTTGAAGTTGAGAATGGTATCTACCTTAAGAATATTGCTACTCTTAAGGAAGAGAACCAAAAATGCCAAGATAACATTGATGTTCTTAAAATTGAAAATAAGAACTTAACCTCATTTATGAAGATAGGAGAAATGAAATTTATGCTTATCAAACAAAAATTCTTTTGTTTAAATCTGAAAATGCTAAGTTGTTTGCTCAAGTAAATGATCTATCTTCTAGACCTATCTTTCTAAGTAATGAGGTAGATAGAACTACTCTAGAATGTGATTCTTTTTATACTAAAACCCTCTGTTTAGAGGTCGTCTTGTTGCATGCTAGAGATGATCTTGCTAGCTTATCTTCTACTATCATTAGTCTTAGTGATGATAATGAAAAGTTAAGAGCTTCTTTGCAAAATTTTCTTATGGGAAAGAATTCCCTTAATGCTATCCTAGAACACTCTTCTAAAAAAATTGGTACTAGTGGTTTAGGATATGATGGGACTACACCTAAAAGTAAGAACAAGAACAAGAGTAAGGGTAAGAAGAAGAGTGTGGAACCTCCTTTCTTCCATGGAGATACTTCTGGATCTAAGAACCCAATGGTATGTGTTCATTGTAAATGTGATGATCATTATTCCACTTATTGTCCTTACAAACCAAAGGGGACCAACCCAAAGATGAAATGGGTCCCCAAGCTAACTCTGGATCCCAAAATTTTAGTTGGGCACCGACATTCTTCTTTCATGCAGGCCAAAAGAAGGTGGATTGTTGATAGTGGCTTCTCAAAGTATATGACAAGTGAAATAAGCCATTTCAACAAATTCATGAAAAAGAAAGGAGGATCGGTGACTTTCGGGGACAACAAAAAGGAGTCCTTAGTTCTAAAAGAGCTCTTGAGCTTCTTCATGTTGATCTATTTGGACCTATGAGAACTCAAATGCTTCGTGGTTCCAAGTATTGTCTTGTGATTGTCCATGATTTCTCTCGCTATACTTGGACATTATTTCTTGTTTCCAAAAGTGATACTCTAGATGTTTTCTCAAGCTTTTGTAAACGTGTTGAAAATGAAGTTTCTTTCCAGATTGCTTCTATCCGTAGTGACCATGGGGGAGAGTTTGAAAATGAATTTTTAAGTTCTTTTGTGAAAAATCTGGTTACTCACACAATTTCTCTTCTCCTCATACACCTCAACAAAGTGGGGTATTAGAGAGAAAGAATAGATCACTACAGGAGATGGCTAGGACCATGCTTCTAGAGTATGATACTCCAAAGAAGAAAACCCCCTATGAGTTATTGTGGTAGAAAGCCATCCATCGACTTCTTTCATATTTTCAGATGTCCTTGTTTTGTTTTGAACATGAATATTTCTATTGACAAGTTTGATCCGAAATCGTTCAAGGCTTTCTTCCAAGGCTATAGAACCACAAGCAGGGATTATATAGTTTTCAATATTGAATTGTCTAAAATTGAGGAATCTACTAATGTCAAATTTATTGAATCTAACCCTACCATTGGAAAGAATGTTATTGATAATGATGTTGCAGATGACTTAATTCCTATCTTAAAAGACCTCAACATTGACAACAAAGGTAAGCAGGTGGTTGAAGCAAAAGATGAAGAAAAGAAGGATCCCACTCCTCACTTCGCAAAGAATCATCCCAAAGAGCTAATCATTGGTGATCCATTTGAGAGAGTGAAGACACAAGATGGCTACAACAAAGAACAAGTAGACAGTGCCTTCATCTCATAACTGGAGCTAATGAACATTAAGGAAGCTCTTGGAGATGATGAGTGGATCCTAGCCGTGTAGGAGGAACTAGAGCAGTTCAAGAATAATCGAGTGTGGACTCTAGTGCCAAGACCAAGTAAAAAAAATCATTGGAACCAAGTGGGTCTATCACAACAAGCTTGATGAAAATGGTAAGGTGGTAAGGAACAAAGTAAGGTTAGTGGCTCAAGGCTACAATCAGCAGGAAGGTATTGATTTTGATGAAACTTATGCTCCTGTTGCTAGACTTGAATCTATTAGAATGCTACTCACTTTTGCTAGTTATAAGAATTTCTTACTATATCAAATGGATGTTAAAAGTGCATTTTTGAATGGTACAATTGAGGAGGAAGTAATTGTTGCTCAACCTCTGGGCTTTGAAAATGACAAGCTACCTAACCTTGTTTATTTGCTACAAAAAGATCTCTATGGACTCAAACAAGCACCTCAAGCTTGGTATGATAAATTAAAGAACTTTTTGTTAGACAATAGCTATGTCATGGTCAAAGTTGATTCTACTATATTTCTAAAAAACACATCTAGAAATTTTATTATCATTCAAATTTATGTTGATGATATCATTTTTGGCGGGACTGATCTTGATCTTTGCAAGGAGTTTAGTTCTCTTATGCAGAGTAAGTTCGAGATGAGCATGATGGGTGAGCTTACTTTCTTCCTTGGCTTCCAAATCAAGCAAACCAAATATGGAATCTTCATCAACCAAGGCAAGTACACCAATGAACTACTCAAATGCTTTGGAATGGAGAACATGAAGCTGATGGACACACCCACGTCCAACATCACCAAACTTGATAGAGATGAAGAAGGTGAGAAGGTAGATGAGAAGCTCTATAGATGTATGATTGGAAGTTTACTTTACTTAACTGCCTCTAGACCTGACATTATGTTTAGTGTTGGCTTGTGTGCTCACTTTCAATTAAGTCATAGGAAATCACATCTTATTGTTGTTAAGAGGATTTTGAGGTACTTAGCCAAAACTCAAAACTTTGGTCTATGGTACCCTAAGTCAAGGGACTTTACTCTTATAGTATATAGTGATGTTGATTACGCAGGCTATTTGATTGATGGAAAGTGCACAAGTGGCACTTGCTTCCTTCTAGGACCATGCTTGGTGTCTTGGTTTCCAAGAAACAGATCACCGTGGCATTATCAACTACCAAGGCTGAATACATTGCATCCGGGAGTTGTTGTGCCCATGTCCTATGGATGAAGCAAATGCTCCAAGACTTTAACATTCTTTTTTATGCTTCTCCTATCTATTGTGATAATACTAGTGCAATCAATCTTTCTTATAATCCTATATTTCATAGTAGAGCTAAACATATAGAGGTTCGCCATCACTTTCTTTGTGATCACATTGCCAAAAAGGATATTTATATCATGCATGTGGACACGGAAAATCAGTTGGTGGACATTTTCACTAAACCTCTAGCTAGAGAGCAATTTAACTTTATTAGATCAAATTGCTTATAACTACTTTGGATGAATTTGACATGCTTTCTAGTTAGTAGCCATCTATCCTTTATGTTTTGCATCTATCTTGGTCATCTTTGAATGCTTACATGCCTAAAATTGCTTTTTCATGTTCATATTTGCCTTGTTTTCTCTTGTTTTTGGGTATTTTCACAAATGCTTGTTTTATCAAAAAATAGTACCCAATGATGAGTGATATGTGCCTAAGTATGTTCAATTTACATAATGGACTTGAAAATTAAATTTAATTAGCATTCAAATGGCTAGAAATTAAGTTTGATGGTTTTAGGTCAGGTTGACCATCAGTCGGGTTTCCCCAGGACAAACTTGACTGATCTATGGCCGAGAGCTGTTCTAAAATGGACCAATTGGTTGAGTTTTCAACTCTCAGAACTCGATCGATCAGCGGGCTGAAGCCAACTTAAGTTGGGTTCGGCTGACTATTCTCCCTCTCAACTAGAGAATAGCCGACCGATTCCCCTTCTTCTAGCCCTAAGCTCTCAACCCAAACCCTAACCTTTCCTATTCTAGCCCTTTCCCGACCTAGATAGGCTGCCCTAGACCTTCCCCCTTGATCAACCTTGGTTGGTGAACATTTTTGGTGGTTTGTTTTGTGCGTTTTATCTCTTCTTCTCCTTCTTTTCACCTCCATGGCTTCACATTGAAGAAAGAAACCCACCCCTAGCAATGCACCACCATCTTCTTCCTATTATCACTTGGTTCCCTTTGATGACACCTTATTTGTCTCAATAGAGGCTGTAAATAGGTATAAGGACCTTCTTCCTAAGAGTCCTTTTCTGTTTAGAGCCTTTTTTGATCCTATCCCTAGGCGTCAAGTTGTCATAGACCAAGTGGCAAGGTTGTTAGACATTCATCGCCTATCAGCCCTGACTGTCGAGCATGACTTCTTTCATAATTCTATGACAACCACAAAAGCAGTTCACGAATTCTATGCTAACTTGCATTGGAATTATGACACCCTTGTACCCCCACCTAATACTCAAGTGATCCTTACATCCATGATCGCCGATAAGAAATTTCAAATCTCTGAAGATATTCTGAATGTCTTCTTTTCCAAGGATGATGAAAATGACACCTGGCACAAGGATTATGGTGAGTATTTTGATCTTTTGGATCCTGAGGGTTTCTACACGTAGAATGAGATCACTCTTCCTGATATCCATCGCTACCTGAAGAAACATGATGTTCCTTACAAGAAGAAGATCACCCTACCCTCCTCCTCCCTTGATCTTAAGAAGCGTATATTAGCTTTAGTGATCAACTGCAACATCCATCCCAAGAAAAATCAAAAGGATATTGCAGAGAACACTGCGGTCCTAATGTATTGCATTCTTGAGAATGTCGGTGTCAAATGGTCAAGATGCATTCTACACCATATGACCTGTTTTGACAACGGCAAGAACACCCATGACACCCATCCACCCTATCCAGCCTTGATTTGTGGTTTATTCCAATTCACCACTGAGAAATCACTCTTTTCTAACTTCCATTACAAGCTTGCTAGGAAGGGAGTGTGTATCAGTGAGACCACAATTCAGAACTTCATACCTATCTTTTCCTCCACCACACCCAGTGCTTCACCCTCAGCCTCTGCCTCTGTAGCCCCTGCCTCTACCTCTACCTGAGCTCCACCTCCTCAGCCACCCCAACCTAGTCATGCCTCGTTTTGTGTGTCAAATGAAACCCTCATGGGCTACATGATGCACCAACATGCATTCAACCTCAAAGTCCAGGAGCACCTGCACCAGGATTTATGTTCAATCATGTCAAACATGAACTTATCATGTGCACACCCATACCCCACCTGCTAGCCATACCCCAGTAGTGATTATGCTTGTTATGCATATAATAATTACTACCCTACCCCCGAGCCTTCCGCTGCTACTCCCACACCCTCTGCTACTGGTGGTTCTGCTCCCGTCTACCTACCATTTCTTGCTGGCCCCTTGACCACCCTGCTTGCCAGTCTTGGCAATTCTGCTCCATCCTTCCCTCAGGCCAATGAGTTCTATGCTCTTGGTATGACTTGGGATGAGAAGAATGCTTGTTGACCCGGTCGTGGTTTTAGTTCTTCTATGGATGAGGAGATGCCTGACCAGGTTGATGTCGAGACTGCTACTATTGATGACGATGATGGTGATGGTGAGGATGCTTTTGATGATGGTGATGGCTCTGGTGCTGATTCTGGTGATGAAGGCACTGCTGCTGCACCTTCAGATGGATATGAGGACTACGAAACTGGAGCTGATGATAATAATTTTGTGGACATAGATAGTCTAGATGGCTAGTTGTTTCTTAGTTTTTCGTGTAGTTTGTTGTTCATATATATCTTTCTAGGCTATTTTTTATTGGAAACATCTGGGCACATTATCTGAGATGTACTATTTTATCTTTAGTTTTTCATTGCTTCTTGCTTGTAGCTGCTTTTATGAGAACATGTTTCTGAGTTGTAATATATGTTATGTGCACTCTTGCTCTTTGATCTGTTATATCCTATGAGTTGGTGCCCTTTTTCACCATATTTTGATTATGACTTAGCTTGTATGTTTCTTTAGTCTCTGGTTGATGTATGATATGAGATTGCATGTTTGAATATCTGTTTGATTGTATTTGGAGAAGACCTAATTATATGCTCTTCTACCCCCCTCACTTTTTGATAATGTCAAAAGGGGGAGAGAACTTCAAAATCTTGAAACTCAATCATATTGCTATTCTCTGTCATACTGCTGCTTATTGTTTTTCTTATTCATTATATGCTCTATCATGTGACTTGCAAAGGACCATACAATACATGTATGCTATAATTGCTTTGTGTAGATAGACTAACTATGCATGTTAAAGTAAGCATAGTTTGATGGGGAGCAATTCACATTGTTCAAATCTTGAATCCCCCTGATTCACAAGGCAAAGGTATAATTTCTATATCCTTTTCAATATGTTTGAGGAATGGTTTGTCATTGTCAAAAAGGGGGAGAATGTTGACCTACAGGTTATACATTGTCCATATTTTGATTATGACTTAACCATTCCATTCATATGTATCTAATATGTATATTCAAGATTGATTTCAGGTGTTAGGTACATGAACAGGATCAAAATTCACAAGCCCTAGCTTGTTAAAGTTCAAGTCAAAAGCAATGCAAGTGTTCTAATTAGGAAATTAATGTAAATGACCTTAGAAGATTTTTGTAATCACTTATATTGATGATATGACTTGTAACTAGGATGAGAAAAATTATTGGGACACTTTATACCAAGTTTTAATCACTTTTTTAGCACTTTAGAAAATCGATCATAGGTTGTTGATCGGTCGAGTTACAATATTGACTGATCCACTGGATCCATTTTCTGGAGAGTGCATCGGTCGAGTTGTGGATACACAGAACTCAACCGATCGGGTTACTGACCAATTTGATATTCATTGGTCGGCCGAGTTTCCCCAGGACAAACTCGACCGATGGTTTGAATATTGGGTTTATCTTTTAGCCGATCGATCAAGTTACCTTTATTGAATCTCGACCAATTGCACTGTATGGAAATTGCAGAAAAAGTGATTCTAACCGTTGGTGACTTATTTGGTCAAAAATAGATCAATTGTCTTGAAACAAAATGGCTATAATTCGGCCATAAGTGTTCCCGAACTCAAAGGGGCACCCCCAGCTATAAATAGGACCTCTTGGAGTTCACTATAAGGTTTCTCATTCACTACATGCTTGATCCTCGCTTAGTTGAGAGTGTTGCACACCTTTGAGCCCCTTTCTCTCTCTAGTTTCAATTCAAATCCGTGAATATGAGTGAGTTAGGATCCCTTGTATGAGAGCTATTCCTTGTATTCATGTAAAGCTCTCCATCTCCATCTTCCTACCCCCTTTCCTGTTTGAAGAAACGGCTTGAAGATGTTCTCCAAGTGAAGGAGAAGGAGTTATTGTTCTTCAAGGTTGAAGAAAGCATGGTCATCAAGATCTCTAAGTGAAGGAGATAGGCAAGGTGAACGCTCAAGAAGGATAGGTAATCCCTGGAAGGCCAAAGACTTGAAGGTGGAGTGGGTAAGTCCTTGTTGAAGGCTGAAGACTCCTTGCTCAAGTGGGTAAGCTCCTTCAGTAGGTTGAAGATCCTTGCTTGAGGTATTAAGTCCTTGGATGAATGTGGTTTTGTCTTGTAAACTTATGATGGAATATAAGAGTACCAAGATTGCAAAGTCATAGAGACTAACCACCTCTAGGTAGTGGATTGACATTGCTCCTAGTTAGGACATGGAACCACTCTAAACCACTTTGTCTAAGTGTATGCTATCCTTGTCTCTCTTCCTCGTTGTGCATGTTAGTTAGGACTTCAAATTGGTTGTATGCTTTAGTTTTTGCACTTAATATATTTTGAAGGTCTACTCTATTTTGTGAGATTTGTGAAGCTCTATTCACCCCCACCCCTCTACAGCTCTTGATCCAACATAGGAAGGTTGATCTAAGTCAAACTAGGGCTACAGAGAGGAAGATCGGGGCTAGGGTTGAGAGCTTGAGGGAGCTAGAGGTTGGATCAGTCAATTTTTTTCTAGTTGAGAGGGAGAAAAGTTGGAAAACCAAACTTATGTTTGCTCTAGCTCAGCCATCGGTCGAGTTCTGTGACTCAAAAATTTGACCGATAGCCTCTTTAAAAAAGCTTTCGGCCTCTGATCGGTCGAGTTGGCAACTCGACCGATGCTCAACTAGAACCAACTTTAGGAATTCTAATTTTTAGCCATTAGAGTACTAATTAAATTTATTTTTCAAGTCCATTTTGCATTGTGAACATACATGGGCAGATATCACTCATCATTGCATACTCATTTGCGATAAAACAAGCATTTGCGAAAAATACCCAAATAAAGAGAAAAACAAGGTAAAAAGAACATGAAAACTGATTTTTAGCATATTAACAAGCAATGGTGATCAAAACATAGGAAAATCATATAGAATAGATGAAAACTAGATAGAAGGCATATCAAATTCATTCAAAGAAGTTATGATTAGTTTAGATCTAATAAAGTTAAATTTCTCTCTAGATAGACGTTTAGTAAAAATGTCTGCCAATAGGTTTTCTTTGTCCACATGCGTGATATAAATATCCTTTTTGGCAATATGATCATGAAGAAAATGATGATGAATCTCTATATGCTTAACTCTACTATGCAAGATAGGATTATATGATAAGTTAATTGTACTAGTATTATCAAAAAAGATAGGAGAATCATCAAAATGAATGTTAAAGTCTTGGAGCATTTGCTTCATCCATGGGACCTGGGCACAACAACTCCTGACTGCAATGTATTCGGCCTCAGTGGTTGATAATGCCACTGTGCTTTGTTTCTTGGAGAACCAAGACACCAAGCATGGTCCTAGGAGAAAGCAAGTGCCACTTGTACACTTTCTATCAATCAAGCATCCTGCGTAATCTACATCACTATAAGCCGTAAGAGTAAAGTCTCTTGACTTGGGATACCATAGTCCAAAATTTTGGGTTTTGGATAAGTACCTTAAAATCCTCATAACAACTATGAGATGTGATTTCTTAGGGTTTTATTGAAAGCTAGCACACAAGCCAACACTAAATATTATATCAGGTCTAGAGGCAGTTAAGTAAAGTAAACTTCCAATCATACCTCTATAGACTCATCTAATTTTTCACCTTCTTCATCCTTATCAAGTTTGGTGATATTTGACATGGGTGTGTCCATCGACTTGGTGTTCTCCATCCCAAATCTCTTAAGTATCTCACTTGTGTACTTGCCTTGGTTGATGAAGTTCCCATCTTTTGTTTGCTTGATTTGAAAGCCAAGGAAGAATGTGAGCTCACCCATCATACTCATTTCAAATTCACTCTTCATACGATCACTAAATGCTTTGCAAAGATCAAGGTTAGTTCCTCCAAAAATGATATCATCAACATATATTTGAATGATAAGAAAATTGTTAGAAGTGTGCTTTAGAAATAATATAGAATCTACTTTGTCCATGATATACCCATGATCTAACAAGAAGTTCTTTAATTTCTCATACCAAGCTTGAGGCACTTGTTTGAGTCCATTGAGAACTTTTTGCAACAAATAAACATGGTTAGGTAAACTATCATGTTCAAAGCCTGAAGGTTGTGTAACATGCACTTCCTCCTCAATTGTACCATTTAAAAATGCACTTTTAACATCCATTTGAGACATAAGATAGTTTTTATAACTAGAAAAAGCAAGAAACATACGAATGGACTCAAGTCTAGCTATAAGTCATTTGTTTCATCAAAATTTATGCCTTCCTGTTGATTGTAGCCTTGAGCCACTAACCCTGCTTTGTTCCTTACCACTTTGCCGCTTTCATCAAGCTTGTTGTGGTAGAACCACTTGGTGCCAATGATCTTTCTATCACTTGATCTTGACACTAGGGTCCATACTCTATTCTTTTCAAATTGCTCCAACTCTTCTTACATAGCTAGGATCCAATCATCATCCCCAAGAGCTTCCTTGATGTTCTTTGGCTCGAGTTGCGAGATGAAGGCATTGTTGGCTCGTTCTTTGTTGAATGCAGCCTGTGTCTTCACTCTTTCAAATGGATCACCTAAAATCATCTCTTTTGGATGATTCTTTGCAAATTGGGGATTTGGATCCTTCTTCTCTTCATCTTTCTATTCTTCTTGAATGACCACCTCTTTTTCCTTTTGAGTGATGTTGAGCTCTTTTAGAATAGGAATTACCTCACCTACAACATCATCATTTGGAACAATATTTTTGGGAATAGAGGGGCTAGTCTCAATAAACATAACATTTATATATTCTTCTACTTTAGCAAGATCAATATTAAACACTCTATAAGACTTGCTAGTGGCGCCATAGCCAATAAAGAAAGCCTTGTTAGATTCCAGATCAAACTTGTCGAGAGAATCTTTCCTATTCAAAACAAAACAAGGACATCCAAAAACATGGAAATAGTCGATAGAAGGATTTCTACCACGCCATAGATCTTATGGGGTTTTCTTCAAAGAAGGATGTGTAAAAATCTGATTTTGCACAAAACATGAGGTACTGACAACTTCGGCCCAAAACTTTTATGGAGTATCATACTCTAAAAGCATGGTCCTAGACATCTCATGTAGTTACCTATTCTTCCTCTCTACAACCCCATTTTGTTGAGGTGTTTGAGGTGAAGAAAAGTTATGTGCATAACCAGATTCTTGACAAAAATGTTTAAAAAGATCATTTTCTAATTCTCCCCTATGATCACTACATATGGAAACAATGCGGCAAGAAGCTTCATTTTCAACTCATCTACAAAAGCTTGATAAAACATCAAGCATATAATTCTTGGAAACAAGAAAGAAGGTCCAAGTATATATAGAGAAATCATCGACAATAACAAGGCAATACTTGGAACTACAAAGCGATTGAGTTGTCATTGGTCCGTATAGATTAATGTGAAGAAGTTCAAGAGCTCTTTTGGTACTAAGGAATCCTTTGTATTTGAAGGAGGACTTGGTTTGCTTTCCTTGGGTATAGGGTTGGCATTCCGCATCCTTTTCAAAATCTAATTAGGGAAGTTCCTTGACCACATCCTTTTTTCTCAACTTCTTCAACTGATGCATATTTACATGAACAAGCTAACAATGCCACCGAGAAATATCATTAAAGTTGACTACTAGGCATCTACCAACAACATGCTTAATAGAGGCAAGAACAACTACATAGATACTGCCACTTCTAGTTCCCTTATATATAACTTGAGAAATGAGGGAATCTGGAATGAAGCATTTAAAAGAAGTAAATAACAAAAGATAACCATTATCACATAATTGACTAACACTAATTAAATTGTGATGTAGGCCATCCACAAAAAGAACAGTCTTGATACATAAGGATTCACCTACATCACCCTCACCTTTGACCTTACCTTTCTTGTTGTCGCCAAAGGTAATCAAACCTCCTTTCTTTTTGGTGAAGTTGTTGAAATGGCTTATATCACCTATCATATTCTTAGTGCAGACAAGATCAACAATCCATCTTCCTTTTTCCTATAAGAAAGGAGAGTGTCGATTCCCAACTCAAACTTTGGGATCCAGAGTTAGCTTGGGGACCCATTTCATCTTTGGGTTGGTCCCATTAGGCTTGTAAGGATAATAAGTAGAGTAATGATCAACACACTTGCAATAAGAACAAACCATAGTATTCTTAGTGTTGAAAGACTCTCCAATAAAGAAAGAGGTCTCCTTGCTCTTTTTCTTACCTATGGCTTTGTTCTTGCCCTTTGGTGCTCCCCCTACAAATCCCAATCCACTAGTACCACTTTGTTTGGTAGAATGGTAAAGGATTTCATTTAGGGAGTTTTTCCCTTTGAGGAACTTCTGTAGAGAGGCCCTAAGTCTATGATTAACATCATTTAGAGATATGATAGTAGAAGACAAATTAGCAATATCATCTCTAGCATGAACAAGGTTGGCCTCTAGACAGAGGGCATTAGTCAAATAAGAATCTTTCTCAAGAGAAATAGAAACAATATCATTACTAGGCAAGATAGGTTTAGCAGATAAATCATTAACTTGACCAAGCAACCTAGCATTATCAGATTTAATCACTTGAATTTCCTTATGATAAACATCTCTCTCATCCCTACGAGCATCAACAACAAGCCTAAATTTAGCATGTTTAGTTTTAAGAGTTTCAATATCATTTTGGCACTTTTGGTTATCTTCCTTAAGGGTTTCAATATTCTTAAGGTAGACACCATTCTCTACTTCAACTTAATTGTATTTGAGCTCAATCAATATATTGTCCTTGTAAGTTATCAATGCTCTCAAGATGCATTTTCTCATTAAGCTCAAGAATTTCAAGTTTAGCATACAAATCATCAATAATTTTTCCTAACCTTTTTCTTTTAGATTTACACTTAGCAAAGGAAGAATAGGTAGAACAAGCATATCAATAAGAGTTTCCTTAGATAAATCATGCAAACTCACCTCACTTACCTCACCAATTTCTTTACTAGTAGAGGCCATGAGTGCAAGGTGGCACTCTCCATCTTCTTCGGAGCTAGAGCCACTTGAGGATGATTCCTCTCAAGCTGCATGAGTGGCATTCTTGTGTATTTTCTCCTTCTTATCCTTCCTCTTATACTTGCTCTTGTTCTTGTACTCTTCCTCCTTCTTGGATCTGCCCTTGTGCTTGTCTTGGGACATTCACTCTTGTAGTGTCCCTTTTGTCCACACTTGTAGCATCTAGGAGTAGAGGAGAAGGATTGCTTTCCTTTGAAGTGCTTCCCCTTGATGTAGTTGGGTTCATGCTCACTAGGGCCATCATCTTCACTAGAGGAGGAAGGAGAAGTTTGGAAAGCAAGTTGTTGTTGAAGGATGACCACCTCCACTTGTGCTTTGAAAGCACTATCTTTGATCTTCTTGGCTTCCTTCTCTTCTTGTTTGTCAAGCCTTGGCTCATGAGCTTGGAGATTGCCAATGAGCTCTTTGTTTGGGATGTCACCAAGGCTCCTCACTTCTTCAATGGAGGTCACCTTTGATTCCCATCTCTTTGGTAGAGTCCTCAAGATCTTGGAGTTGATTACACCTCTATCCAAAGTGTTTCCCAAAGCAGCTAGGCCATTGATGATGACATTGAGCCTAGAGTACTGATAACACCAAATTTTGTGACGTTTTTGCCCTTTATTCTGTTATCAAAACTACCCTTTTCTACTATTTTCCTCTATTTTATTAGCATTTTCGCAATAATTGGCCAAGCAACGCTCTTATTCCAATTTTTCCTATCTTCTACAGAGTTTTCCTCGTTTTTGTGCAAAAAGGCCGGTTCCGGCCCACAATAAGTCTAAGCCCGCCTCGACCTTCCTGACGCCCGATACAACCCAGCCCGACAGGGGCTGGGCGACACAAGAATGATCGATGGAGAAGGGCGCCTTGCGAAAGGGACGTGTCGGCCGACACACCTTCTACCCGACAGGGAGCCAAAGCCACATTGACGAACCAGCTCGTCGAGCGACACGACCACCCACCGGCAGGCGCGCCGCCCACCACGTGACCAATAGCCAGCACCTCGCGCCGAGATATGCCTGTATCGGGCATCCACATCCATCGACCGGCGTATAAGGGAGCTATGTGGCGCTTCGAGCACCATGTTTTCTCATCAACCAGCTGACTATAAATAGCAGCTACAGGGAGCCGAAAAGACAGGTTGGATAGGTCGGGACGGCTGGCCAGTTCACAGTTCGGACAGTGGGGGACTTGAGCTATCTGTGAGAGAAGTGCGAGAGCAACCGTATCGTGCCCCAGTGCTCGTACCGGGCGACACTAGGTGAGCTCTTCCTCATCCCGAGAGGGAGGGGATCGGTTCACCTAGGACTGTACCGGACGACACTGAGGGCCGATATCGGCCGACATAGTACGCGACATGAGTGCCTGACAGCAATGCCCGATAGTAGTATATGTAAATCCATGGCCGACACGATACCGAACCCGATACGCTCCGCCCGTCAGGCGTGCCACCTGAGAGGGTGTGCCGCCCGACACGAGCGTATCGGCCAGGGTCTTCGAACGATACAGTCGTCCGTCAGGCGTGCCGTTCGAGAGTTCGTGCCGCCCGACACGGCTGTACCGGGATAGGTCCCTGGACAGTATCGGGCTGGGAGTAGTAGTAGTTTGTCGCCATTCTACATCAAGAAGGCGACATCTATCTTTAATTCTGTTATTTAAATTCTTAGCTTATGCACTGTATTAAGACCCTTATTGCTGATGGAAATAGAAATGCTTAATTGCTATTCGTTTAATGCTTAGTGCCTTATGATTGGGTAACTGCTGTGTTGGATATCTGAACTCTAGCTTGCATGTTTTGGATCGCGTTTCGCTTAGCTACCGAATCGTCTTTCCCGTCGCAACTGCTTCGAGAGTTGGGTTGTGGCTCTAGTGTTCGGTCCGGTTCTAGAGTACGAGAGTGCCCGGAACAGAGTTGTTTTAGTATCATTCCACTCTAACTTGAGTCCAGCAACCTCGAGAGGGGTGTTGAAGCTTGGTTAGAGGCACCCGCTCTGAGAGGAGGGGTGCAGGGTGTTACTGCTACCGCTTGTCTTTCTAAAGTCTTATCCCTTGCATTATGCCTTAAACTGCAGTTTATCTTTCTATTTTCTGTTGCATGAAAATTCCTAAAAACTGCTAAATGACAAAATCTTAATCTTTCTTGTAACTCCAGTTGGAGATAGTTTTCTTTGATTTAATCGTGACATCTTGTTTTTCCCTTCGGGGAACTTTAATATCTCTTTATATCCACCGGAGTGTAGAGTGTCGATTCAGAGTCGTCAACACTACCCACCTTGTCCTTGTGTTCGACCCCGTATGACTACTTCGACCCCGTAAACAAAGTTGCGGGGGCCTAGAAGGATTCGTGTTATAAATGCGAAGGCTCGACTACCTCAAATACGCCTCCAATTTGAGGACGTGCGATTTAGGCCGGTCAAATTTCTGGCGCCGTTGCTGGGGACAAGGCAAATGTCACTGTTGATGAATCTGAAGCCACTAACTGCACTCCCGTGCCTCAAGCTTAGAAATAGGCTTGACAGCACTTCTTTTTCTTTTTCTTTTCCTTTTACTTTAAGCATTATTCTTTGCCGGAACCAAATAACTCTGTGTTCTAACTTGATTTCTTGTGATATTTCAGGTGCCCTGCAAAGCTGTAACCTGCTCCACCGAGCCTTGATACCATGCCTCGTTGTGAGCAACCCCTTTCTGAGGATGAATGTCAGAGCCAAAGCGAGAGGGCGACCCGGCCTAATTGGGTTGGTCAGCTTTCCGCCTACATAAAAAGACAGGACACCATTATCAACCAGTTGGTACAGGGGACGTTTAGCAACCCTGGATCTCTGAATTCCATGCAACACCAGATGGCGAGTCTGCAGATGTGCCAATGGGAGGTCGATCAACGGCTGTCTCAGATGGCTGCTCTGATGAAGAACCCTGCAGGAAAAACACTCCCTCACCCTGAAACTACAGTAATGGCAGTGCTTAGATCAGGAAAGACGGTAGAGCGCGCTGATGAAGCCCCACTGGAACCTGAGCAAGGGCCCAAGGATGCTATTCCAGCAGGAGGCGGAGGTAGGCCTGCAGAAGCCCAAGAGCCTGCGCCGAGACCGTCCGATGAGCCATCTGGTGGGAGGAATCCTTATGCTCCCAGGATACCGTTCCCGTACAAGCTGATCAAGGCAAATCTGAAAAAGCGGCACGAAAGATTCATGGACTCGATCAGGAAGCTGCATCTCGAAGTCCCCTTCCTTGACGCTTTGGAGGAGATGCTCACATACGCCAAGTTTCTCAAAGATCTAATAATGAAGAAAAGAAGGGGAGGAAGGATAGAGACAGTGTGCCTAGCCTCTACTTCCTCTGCCTTTGTAAAGCCCGGCTTGCCAACTAAGAGAAGGGATCCCAGAGCTTTCACAATCTCATTCGCCATCGGGGACAATGTCGAGCGGAAGGGTCTAGCGAACTTGGGAGCAAGCATCAGCCTCACGCCCTTAAGTTTCGCGCAAAGGATGGGTTTGACCGACATGGTTCGAACCAATATGCGGATTGAACTGGCAGATCACTCCTTCAAAAGACATGTTGGCATTGTCGAAGATGTGCCGATTAGGGTCAGTGATTTCTTTATTCCCTGTGACATCGTCGTCATCGACACAGCTGAAGATCCCAGATGTCCGATCATCTTTGGACGCCCTTT
This sequence comes from Alisma plantago-aquatica, assembly GCA_963693085.1. Lineage (NCBI taxonomy): Eukaryota > Viridiplantae > Streptophyta > Magnoliopsida > Alismatales > Alismataceae > Alisma > Alisma plantago-aquatica. The sequence continues at coordinate 586,996,267 of OY856412.1, forward strand.
CTTGGCAACAGGGAGGGCACTGATTGATGTCTCTGAAGGGATAATCACCTTGAGGGTTGGAAACAGCCACATGGACTTCAAGATGAAGGAAATCATGAGAGGTCCATCCCTGTCTGAATCAGCCTGTTTTGCGGATAGCTACAATAAATTCTGCGCGGAAATAGAGGAGGATATCCAGACAGTGGATCCCCTCGTGAGAGCAATAAGCTGTCAGGATCTCGACTTAGAAAATCCCGAGGTTGTGAAGCATCTCGACATTTTCAACCTTTCTGACAAAGACTTGCAAGAAGAAGAGGAGGGAAGTGGAAATAGCGCATTCATAGTCCTCAGAGCCATGGAGATGATACATATCTTCGGATACTTCAAGCAACTCCAGAATAATAACTTCTACAGTCTCAGAAGCAAATATGCATTGCTGCTGATAAAGGACAAGCGCTACTTCCAAGACGCGGGGATACCAGAAGAGCTGCTAGATAGTGAACAAGAAGAAGAGTCATCTCGACACAGCAGCCCTCCTGAAAAAGAAGCAGAAGTAGAGACGAACGCCTGTGGGGCAGGCAAACAGATAAACATCTTGCGACAAGTTTTCGGACACGACGAACATGCCTCGCCCCAGAACAAAGAGGAGTCGATCCACAACTTCGACCGTTTCTCATGCGCTACCCTCACGCAGGAACAGGTCAACGGAATCCACATGAAGTTGGCTGACTCAAACCCTGCAGACGTAGCCTACTCGGCAGGCAATGTCATAGTCCCGATTGACGACTTAAGGGACATGGTAAAAGAGGGAGGATGTCTGGAGTTATCTGTGGCGGTCGCCTACATCCAGATACTACGAAACAAGTCTGAACACGCATACATAGCAGATCCAATGCTGTTCAACGACATTTGCCTAGCCGATGAACAAGGGGCAAAGGAAGCTTTCCTAGCAGAATTGGAATGCAGAGTCCCAGATACCATTCTCCTTCCAATCCTGCACAACAACCACTGGACGCTCTTAACGGTGTACACCCAACAACGAGCAGGGATTTTCTACAACAGCTCGGACAGCAATAAAGACCATCCAGTGCCTTGTACATCGACAGCGCTGACATCTCTCGAACGATTAGTACGAAAGTACTATATCGATATAGCAGCGCTGATACAACCATTCCTGGGAATGCAAGCAAGAAGCTGGCATGAACTTCAGTTCTGCCACCGCAGCCCGCAGCAAATTCAACTATCCAACGACTGCGGCATCTTCGTCCTGGAATGGATGGCAAACGAGGCAACGCCTGATTAGCTCCTCCACATCGACTATCACAGCAAAAGAGGAGAATATGTGTGGGAGCTCTTATCTAGCCCAGGCACACTGATCATCTAACCCTCACTGATTAACATTTCCTTACCTCATCTACTTCACAACTCTGGGACAGAGTGTGGAGTAAGTTTGGGGGGGTACCATGTACCAGTGAGGGAGGTACAAAAATCTTCTGATCTCTCTGACTTAAATTCCTTATTCTTTTGTTCTTTATCCTTTTGTTCTTTCCTATATCATGTGTACATATATATGTTTATACCAAAATTTCTGAAAATTTTGAAAATTTTGCAAATTTTTGCCCCTATGCATATGTACAAAATCACTATAATAATAAAAACCTGTTGTGACTTCTTGCAAAGTTTATTTTCTGTATATTTAACGAGTTACAAGTTCTGTCATATCTTTCTGATAATGTTGTCTCAAACAAACAAAAGATTATGCCCTGCCATCCAAAAATTTTCGAAAAATAATAATCTCGCAAACAGCTAAGAGATGAGTATGGAGAAGGAAAAAGCTGCCCAAATAGCAGATATCTCTTTTGTTTTCCCTTACCCAGCAAAAATCCCAAAAAGAGAAAGAAGCCTTATGAGCGTGAATAAAAGCATGAGAGTTGTGCCCAATAAAAGAAAAGAAAAAAAAAGAAGAAAAAAAAAATATATATATACACCCTTGTTTTCTAAAAGTACCCATCTTTAGGCATGGTAGATCCGGGGCAGTGGTACGTAGGATGTGAAATCACTGCTCTAAAGCCAACTGGCTTGGACTGCAGGGACCACTTGCCCGTTAACGGACCCTTACCTGGATGGACTGATGGGAAATAAGAAGAAAAACCCAAAAAGCCTTAGCCTACCCTATACACAACTTTCTACCCTTAAAATAAAGCTGTTTGGTGTGGAAGCTAACTTCGGAATCATACACCAAAGTCTCGCTGAAGCTGTGGAGAAGAAAAATTTTACTTAAATAATAAGGCAAGTAGGGCAAGGTCTTTTGTTCGCATTAAGACAGCATTACCTCCAAGACATCGCAAATCTTGTGCTACCCTTTAGCCTTAAAGTTTTGCTGTGCAAGAAGAAGCAACACAAAGTCTAGTTTAAATATTGATTGAGGACAATCAAAAAGCTAAGTTTGGGGGAGTTGATAACACCAAATTTTGTAACGTTTTTGCCCTTTATTCTGTTATCAAAACTACCCTTTTCTGCTATTTTCCTCTATTTTATTAGCATTTTTGCAATAATTGGCCAAGCAACGCTCTTATTCCAATTTTTCCTATCTTCTACAGAGTTTTCCTCGTTTTTGTGCAAAAAGGCCGGTTCCGGCCCACAATAAGTCTAATCCCGCCTCGACCTTCCTGACGCCCGATACAACCCAGCCCGACAGGGGCTGGGCGACACAAGAATGATCGATGGAGAAGGGCACCTTGCGAAAGGGACGTGCCGGCCGACACACCTTCTACCCGACAGGGAGCCAAAGCCGCATTGACGAACCAGCTCGTCGAGCGACACGACCACCCACCGGCAGGCGCGCCGCCCACCACGTGACCAATAGCCAGCACCTCGCGCCGAGATATGCCTGTATCGGGCATCCACATCCATCGACCGGCGTATAAGGGAGCTACGTGGCGCTTCGAGCACCATGTTTTCTCATCAACCAGCTGACTATAAATAGCAGCTACAGGGAGCCGAAAAGACAGGTTGGATAGGTCGGGACGGCTGGCCAGTTCACAGTTCGGACAGTGGGGGACTTGAGCTATCTGCGAGAGAAGTGCGAGAGCAACCGTATCGTGCCCCAGTGCTCGTACCGGGCGACACTAGGTGAGCTCTTCCTCATCCCGAGAGGGAGGGGATCGGTTCACCTAGGACTGTACCGGACGACACTGAGGGCCGATATCGGCCGACGTAGTACGCGACATGAGTGCCTGACAGCAATGCCCGACAGTAGTATATGTAAATCCATGGCCGACACGATATCGAACCCGATACGCTCCGCCCGTCAGGCGTGCCACCTGAGAGGGTGTGCCACCCGACACGAGCGTATCGGCCAGGGTCTTCGAACGATACAGTCGTCCGTCAGGCGTGCCGTTCGAGAGTTTGTGCCGCCCGACACGGCTGTACCGGGATAGGTCCCTGGACGGTATCGGGCTGGGAGTAGTAGTAGTTTGTCACCCTTCTACATCAAGAAGGCGACATCTATCTTTAATTCTGTTATTTAAATTCTTAGCTTATGCACTGTATTAAGACCCTTATTGCTGATGGAAATAGAAATGCTTAATTGCTATTCGTTTAATGCTTAGTGCCTTATGATTGGGTAACTGCTGTGTTGGATATCTGAACTCTAGCTTGCATGTTTTGGATCGCGTTTCGCTTAGCTACCGAATCGTCTTTCCCGTCGCAACTGCTTCGAGAGTTGGGTTGTGGCTCTAGTGTTCGGTCCGGTTCTGGAGTACGAGAGTGCCCGGAACGGAGTTGTTTTAGTATCATTCCACTCTAACTTGAGTCCAGCAACCTCGAGAGGGGTGTTGAAGCTTGGTTAGAGGCACCCGCTCTGAGAGGAGGGGTGCAGGGTGTTACTGCTACCGCTTGTCTTTCTAAAGTCTTATCCCTTGCATTACGCCTTAAACTGCAGTTTATCTTTCTATTTTCTGTTGCATGAAAATTCCTAAAAACTGCTAAATGACAAAATCTTAATCTTTCTTGTAACTCCAGTTGGAGATAGTTTTCTTTGATTTAATCGTGACATCTTGTTGTTCCCTTCGGGGAACTTTAATATCTCTTTATATCCACCGGAGTGTAGAGTGTCGATTCAGAGTCGTCAACACTACCCACCTTGTCCCTGTGTTCGACCCCGTATGACTACTTCGACCCCGTAAACAAAGTTGCGGGGGCCTAGAAGGATTCGGGTTATAAATGCGAAGGCTCGACTACCTCAAATACGCCTCCAATTTTAGGACGCGCGATTTAGGCCGGTCAAGTACATCTCCGCAATCCCTTCTTTCTTGACCATCTTGAAGATCTCTAGAAGGTTGTTCAACATGTAGATCTTAGCCACATTGACTAGCTTTGTTCCCTCATAGGTTATGTGCAATTTATCCCAATCTCATAAGCGGTGTCCCAAGATGAGATGTGGTTGAACTCCGTTGGGGTAAGGGCTGAAGAGAGGATGCTTATGGCTTTGGCATTGAGTTGGGCTTCTTTAAGTGAAACTTCACTCTGTGTTAAAATAGCTCTAGTTGGCTCCTTTTATGGAGTGACCATCACCTTCCACATATCAAAGTTCATGCCTTGAATGTAGAACTGCATACGCCTCTTCCAATAGAGGAAGTTGGTGTCGTCAAGGACCAGAGGACGCATGGAGAAGCCTCTCTCTAGGTTGAGTGAACCAAGTAGGTTGTCACCCTCTTCTCATCTCGTGGGAGATTGTTGGAGAAGATCCTTGGGTCTGATACCACTTGTTGGATCTAGGGCTCTAAATGGGGTGAATAGAGCTTCAAAAAAATCTCACAAGATAAGTTAGGCCTTCAAATTATATCAATCAAAACCAATATCTTAAGTGCAATTTGAAGTCCTAACAAACAAACATAGCAAGGATGAGAGAAAATGAAACAAGCACTTGGACAAGGTCATTTAGAGTAGTTCCACTCTCCAAATTAGGAGAGATTCAATCCACTACCTAGAGAGGTCAACCTCTAGGAATTTGTAAGTGCTTTCCTCTATATATTCGCATATAAGAGTTACAACACAAGACCCACCAAAGGACTTACCTATCCATTACAAAGAGTCTTCGACCTTTCCAAGGACTTACCCACTTTGTAAAGAGTCTTCCTCCTTCTTCCAAGGACTTCCCTACTCTTGCACAATTCTTTATCCTTCAAGGAATTACCCAATCTTCTTAGATCTTTAGCCTATACCTTCTTCTTACAACTGGAGAAGATCTTCACCTCTTCTTCAACCTTGAAGAAGAACATCAACAACTTCACCTTCACTCAGATTATCTTGCTTCACCTTTGCTTCTTTGAGAATAGGGGTAGGGAAGATGGAATGGAATGAGAGCTTTACAAGCACAATATGTATCTCTTTTACAACTGGCCTAACTCACTCATAATCACAAAACACTATGTAAATGAAAGATAGAAAGGGGCTCAAGGACTTGCAACACACTCAACTATAGAAAGGACTTAGAATAGCGTGAATGAGCAAACTTGGAATGAACTCCAATGGGTCCTATTTATAGATGGGGTTGTTCCCTTGAGTGTGGGATCACTTAAGGGAAAAATATAGCCATTTTCCAAGTTACAATAGATATATTCTCACTCAAAACAACTCACCAATGGTTATAATCACTTTTTCTATGTTTTTCGAATAGTACATTCAGTCGAGTTTCAATAAAGATAACTCGACCGATCCACTAAGAGACAAAGCCAATTTTCAAACTATCGGTTAGTTTGTTCTAGGAAACTTGATCAATGAACTAAAATCAGTTTTTCTTAGTGAGTCGGTTGGTCGAGTTCTGTGAGTGTGTAACTCAATCGATTAGTCTCTTCAGAAAATCCATCACTGGATTGGTCGAGTTTCCAACTCGATCGATAAACAACCTGTGACAAATTTTTTAAATTGACATTTGAGTGATCAAATGTTGGAATTTAGTGTCCCTGAATTTTTCTCATCTTAGTTACAAGTCATATCATCAATACAAGTGATTACAAAAATCGTCTAAGGTCATTTGGAGAGATTTCCCAAAATGTGCACTTGCATTGTTTTTTCTTGAACTTGAACAAGCTAGGGCTTGTCTAATTTGATCCCTTTCATGTACCTAAAGCCTGAAATCAATCTTGAACAAACATATTAGATACATAGGAATGGAATGGTTAAGTCATTATCAAAATATGGAGAATGTAGAACTCTCAAGTCAACAAAATATTTCTCCTAAGTACTTCTAAATATATATATATATATATATATATATATATATATATATATATATATATATATATATATATAACTACTTAAAAATATTATCCTTTGGGTTTGATCCTTAAGTATAATGCAATAAGGCTTCCATTTGTGTAGAGTGGGGAATTAGTGTACAAAGTTTGGTTAAATCTAAGTGTATTTCCCTCAGGGTTTTTATCGGTGTGACGTTCGGAGCCCCATCAAAATTTGGCATCGTTTCCGGGGAAAACGATAGTTATATTCTTTTTGAAGTTTAGGCATAATTGGGGTTTTTCTTTTATGCTTGATGTTATTGAATATCCTCTATAACTCTACTCATTAACTTATGAACAATCTATTTTCTTTCAGGTAGTCCTAGCACATGTGAAGATCCAAAAGTCATGACTTTGGCTTATTATACGATCTTGAAATCAAGAGGACTCTCAAAATACTTTGCAAGCAGAAATCCAAGGTAGAAATAGCAGTTGCAGAGGTAGCTATTCAACCACGAATTGAAGCGGTTATCATGACTCAAAGAGAAACTACTCGCCACGGAAGCTAGGATGGAAGCATAATCTGAATTAAAGACGAGCTTAAAAGCGGCCCAAGCCACATCATGTGCCAAAGAATTGATGGATATTATATCCCTAAAGGTGTCAACTTGACTCATCCAATCCATACCCCAGGTGAACCAATTGAGATCAAGGACCAATGGGTCAGTCTTTTGCAAAATTTGGTGTTCACTGGAAGGATAGGAGGTGACTATCGTGAACACCTCCTCTGGTTCATTGACCTTTACTCAATGACAAAGCCAGCTGGCACCACCAATGATGCCATGTGGTTGCAGCTCTTCAAATACTCCCTGACTGATAAATCCAGAGCATGGTACAACACCTTTTAAAGGGATCCAATCACAACATGAGAAGCTCTAGAAAGCTAATTTCTATAGAAATTTTATCCGCCCTTAATGACATATTCGATCAGAGGTCATATTACAAGATTCAATCAGGTTCCTGAGGAATCCCAATATGAAGAGTGGGAATGATTCAACAAACTTCTACACAAATGCCCACATCATGACACTCCTAAAAATCAAATCATGAATTCTTCTATTCGGGTGTCAATGATGAAACTAAGAAGTTCATTGCCACCTCCTCCAATGGGAAATTTTATGCGCCAGAGTTTTGATAGCGCACTAAATATTGTCAACCTTGCTGCTAAAAACCAGAATCATTGAGGAATGCCCTCAGGTAAAGTTGTTCTGAAAGTGGACATGGTGGAAGATTATTCAAAACTCAAGTCCATATCTAAATCACTAAAGGCTCTCTCTTAAGTAGAACATTCTTGAAAAATCTTTCAGTTCATATGAGAAGAAGAACCAACCAATGACACTCCAAGTGCAAATAATTGTTCCATCTTGCAAAATCTGCCATGTAGTAGATCACAAAACAATTCATTGCTAAAAGTTGTACATTGCATTCCCTGAACATGAGGTTGAACAACAGTATATAGTCACCCAAGTCGAATATGTTAACCCTATCCATACTATTCCAGGGCAAGAGTATTACAATCCAAATCAGGCTTGTAACCACCTGAGTTTCTAGTATGGGAATCCAAATAGAGTCAAGAATAATGCTCAGTATACCTCACCGCAAACTACTCAAGCTAGAGCACCGACAAACTACATTGGCTCACATAATAAAGGAAATTATAGATTTATTTTCCCAAGCGGAAACTACCAGTTACGACAATAGTATCAAAATTTGAATCAAGCCCCGCCACACTAGATAGAACTAGAACTAGTACAAAATCCAATAAAGATGCTCTAGCCAATGATGGTGGCATACTAGGCACAACTAATCAATGCCACAACCAATAAAAAAAGCATTGTAGGCTCAACTTCTTGATTGGCGGCTACTCAATATACCCCAACAGGAATAATCACAGGTCAACTAAAAAATAACCCCAAACATCTTGAGTAATTGAATACAATAATAATGAGGTCTGGAATCATGTACTATATGCCCGACCCCCACTACTACACCGGCTCCTCCCTATGAAGATGGAAGTGAAGAAAGAACCCCAGTTGGGGCCCCTAGTCATTCAAATGACTACCTGATAGTTGTTCTAGCTAAATCCTAGACACCTGAACCCCCTATGATGCCATATCATCCAGACACTAGTGAGAACTCACACGTCGTGCCACCAACAGTCAATCATGGACCATCAACAACACCAGACATACACGCGTATAAACCTCATGTACCCCATATGGGTCATCTCAAGTAGGCTAAGATGGATGATAGATTTGTGAAATTCAAGGACATTATGAAGAATCCCCATGTTGACATACCATTCCTTGACGTACTAGCTAAAATTCCCACCTGGTGCAAATATCTAAAGAGCCTTATATCCAAGAAGTACATGACCGAGGAATGCAAGACTGTGAAGTTAGCACAAACAACCTCTAATATTGTCTAGAACTAGATGCCATAAAAGCAAAAAGATATTGGGTCATTTGGTATAGATTGCTTCCATAGATATGATACATTATGCAAGGGACTTTCTGATCTAGGTGCGAGCATACTGATTATGTTGTATACCTTGAGTCAACGTTTGTGGTTTACCTATCTTTTACTGACAGTAATAACTAATTAAGTATCCAACTAGATGATACCTCTATAACAAAACCCCTGGGATATTGAAGACATCCCAGTAAAGCTCAGATAAGACAGTCATATCCCATGTGATTTTGTGGTAATGCATATCAAAGAAGATCTTCATTTTCCACTAATTTTAGGAAGACCATTCTTGGCCTTAGTGAGATCTTTAGCAGATGCTGAAACTAGCAAGCTCATCCTTTGACCAGGAAAGAAGACTATCAAGTATAGGGTGCTAAAAGATTTAAAGAAAGTACACAATTTGATCGAGTCTTCAAGGAAGAAGGTAAATCGGGATCCGAACAATCCGATCACCTAAAGCTCCCTAAAGGTAACAAGGATCATCCTCAGTACAAGGTACATAGTTTATCAAACCATGATCCAGTTCCTAGGAGTCTGTAAATTAAGGGTTTTCAAACCTTACTCTCATGCTTCGCATGAGTACTATGATATCATCAGTCGGGTCCACGACGTTAAATCGGGACGCTTGCTAGGAGGCAATCCAGTTCTCTTAATTTATTTCTTTTAAAATTTGATTTAGTTTTTGTTCTTTTGTTTTTTCAATTTATTTTGAATTAAGGCTATATTCTTGACAACTCACTACATTTGGATTGATTGATATCTGACACAATACAACAAGATCATGATGCACTTTTTCCATCTTCCAACCAAATTGTCCACCTAATCGACCGACTGATGTTGTAAGGATCTCACAATATCATGAATCACATGTTGGGAGTAGGTCTTGTGGGCCAATGAGGATGCATTATCCAGCCAGATGAGCATTTTAAATAGCATCTTCCTTCCAATAAATTCATCTTTATCTTTCACAAGATGTTTTGCTAACTTGGGAATTGTAGCCTCTATAATTCCACTTCTTATCATTAAATCCACTGCCCGAATTTCTTAAGGAGACCAAGACTTTTTAGGACTCAATGTGTAGCCCTTATGATCCAGGTGACAACTTCTAACACATGCATGGATTGCATAACCGCCAACTCTTCAAGTTTCCCTAATGTCTCTCTTATCTAGCTATATAAGGGAACAAGGCACAACGTTTAGAGACCAAACCTATCCCCTCCTAAGTGATATCAAGGCCCCTTGATTTCTTCTTTCTCCCTTGTGATGACACACCAATGTCATCCTCGTCCGACAACCAAAATATTTAACTGCAACATTCACAGCCCGCCTCGGTAGGAACAGAAGAGATGCCATGGCCATCCACCAGGGAACTCCAACTCTACTACTCCCACAACAATTATGTTCTCTGGGAAGCCCATTTCATGCACGCGGCACACCGACGTGGCCTCCCACTTCCCGATCCAGATCCAATTGTGAACTGGCTGTTTTATTAGCACACTATCACCCTCGAGACAAGGCGTTGATAGGAGGTAGGTTGTGGAGAATGGGGTGTGTGATCACATACACCCTCACCCCCACTGAATGAGGATCATGGAAACTGGTGTCCCAAATAGTGATTGAGAGAAGGCTTAACTAATGAGAGGATGAGCCATCCCTAGGATTTCCCTAGGGTTATCAAATCCCTTCCATCTCTAACTTGGTTCTACTAGGGGACGGGAAAATTTTTGAAGTTGGGGGTGGAGGGTGGGTGGTATGTTGTATCCATCACTCCCAACTCTAACCTTTCACTTTCTCATCCTTAACCACCTCTTTTCACTTTTTTATTTGCATCTATCTTGTTTCCCTCCTTCTTATGCTTATTTTCATCTTTACATTTGTTCTGTTTTGGGTGAGTTGTGGCCTTTATCTAGTCAGATACCTTTTTGTATACAAAATGAGAAATATATAAGTGGAAATATCCCCTTTTTCTTGAGCTAACCTGTATGAAAAGAAAATTTCAAAGAACATACATGTCTTGAACAGATCTGAGCCCCAAGGACAAGAATTGAGCATCCTTTCCCCTTAGAAATGATGATGAGCAGAAAGAGTCAGAAAGGCCAAGCCGCACACATGCCCGATATGACTTGCAATGAAATTTGTAAAAACTCATCTACCTCACATTAACTGAAATAACTGATATAATATGATGATTTGATTCCAATGCAGCAATAAAATGAAGAAGCACAAGTTAGCCATTTGTTTCCATATTTCTTCCATCATTTCATATCTCTTAGCTATCCACAACAAAATATATCCATTGTATTCCAAACCCTGAGTTTGGGGTGGCATCCCCTTCAAAAAAATATCTCCTCTTCATTTTTCTTCTACATGCATGACATAAATAAAAGAGACCAATGAGCCCAAAGAAAACATGTGGTCAATGTTGTTGCAACCAATAAGGTATCTGACTGAATAGAGGAGAGACAAATAAAATAAGTGTATCCCAATAAGGTCTCAAGTCAAATTGACGAGAGAACAAGGAATTGGGTTTATGTGATGCCTTCTTCTCCCCCCTTCTTCCAAATTTTATACCTAGGGGACTTATCAAAACTCTCCCCCCCCAAAAAAAAAATAACCAATCAGCCATGACTTGTGCTCCCTTCTACCTTGCGGGGACAGATCAAGAGTATTGTTAAGATGAAAGTAGTTCTTTGTAGGTTTTGAAGTCTAGCCAATGGAGGAACAAGCCCCAATCATGGATATGTAAGTGTGGCTACAGGACCTCAAAGAACTGGGTCGCTTGTTCATGTTTGATGGAAGGGGCCACAAAGTATGATTTGTTGGGAGAGGAAGCTTGGATCTTAGTATCAATTATTTATTCCCCTTTTTATTTTTCTTTACTCAGGACGAGCAAGTGTTTAAGTTCGAGGTATTATGATGAGTATATTTATGCCAATCTTTGCATGTAGTTTTATTCTCTTTTTAGGGGTTGTTGTGTTTTTATTCCTTAGTTTTAGTTTTAGATTCACTTAAATGCAATTATCTTCCCTTTTCTAGACATAAATGTATTTAATATCCTTTTGATACAAAAACAACCAAATATACACTTATTTTCCTATAAGGACGATCTAGCCCTCAAGATGTCATACCTCAAGGGAAGGAAGGCCCCAGAAGCTCTCCAACGTCCACCTTCCAATCACCCAACCAGGCGATAGGCCTCGCCAGTCACCCGACTCGAGTCACTTTCTACCTATAGTCTCCCAGACTCTTCAGTTCTGACATGTTCTCTCTACATCCAGCGTACCCTAGTTCAAACCACACTAGTCTTCTAGAGATATGGGTGCAAGGTCCAAATTGCGTAACCCACATGAGTTGCTTGGTGAATTGAGTACGGGCCATATATGCAATTAGCTTCCTTCGACCACGATATCTAACATTAAGGTTTCAGCTGTGAGGAATGCATTCATAAAAGGGAACACTTGCAATCCATTCTAAGGGTCTCTAATAAGTTATTAGAAGCAACACTTTGCACATCACAAACCCTAAAAAGGAGAAAGGAAGTGACATCCACAATGAAGAGACTAGTCTTCATGCACTAGGCATCATGGCCCCCTCCATTGTTCTACCTATCTTTTCATCATTATCTCTTCCCATGAGCCAGTAGAAATTTTACTAGGGAATGGAGACTAGCCCCAATAGCATGTATTTTATTCTATCCTGTATCTAAACTCAACAATGCTATTTCTAAATAAAGTATCATTATGCTTATCTCCTTGCCTTGTGAATTGATCACTTGTTTTGCATGTATGATATAATTGTGGATGTGTAGGTTGTTTTAGTCATGATTAGAACATCAGTATGATCTTCTTATCCCCCTGAAGTGTCAGCAAGGGATAGTGAGATGATTGGGTTACGATCTGCTAACATGTCGATACTGGTCATCCATAGTTAGCGAGTCCATTAGGATGAACTAGGAACTTGGGTACCGAGACTGGTCGGTTCCAAGGGAGTTTGATCCATGCAATGATCTGTATCCCATGGGGGTGCAATAGCCAAGCCTCAATTTAGTAAATTTTTATGTAGAGTTGATTTTGCTACAATAATTACGTAGGCTTTGGCAAGTAAAACCCCATGCCCTGGTCCTTTTATTATGATTTAATTATTTCCTTAATCCTTATTACTTATCAGCAAAAATTTAGTTTAATCAATCAACCAACTTCCTCAGGATAAATATTACTCCAAAGTACGAAGTATAATGCAATAGGGCATCCATTTGTGTGGAGTGGGGAATTAGTGCACAACTTTTGGCTAAACCTAAGTTTATTTATTGGTGCAAAGTTTAGAGCCCCATCAATCAGCCATTTATAAAATCCTCCTGACGCTCATTACCTTCAATGACTCCATCTTCAAGTCCCTTAACGGCTCGTTTTGGCCAGCATACCCATGTCTATCTCTCATAGTCACTGAAACTCCTTCCCTATATGACTAAGATCCTGAAACCCTAGAATTCCCACAGCACTCTGGCCATCTCAATGCACTCAAAAAATGGTAGACAAATGTTATCAGTCACGACCTCATTGCACCTTGGGATCACCTTCTCTTAATGCCAAAGAAATTAAACCACAACAATATCACTACTCCTCCTCATCTGTCCCCTCTAATAACCCTAACTATATAAACCTTAATCTAGAGTCATGACAAACCTACAAATATCTCACATACAAACTGATGGATTATAGATGTGCAATGCAAACTGGCTCAATGATCTACTGCCATTCCTTCAGAGTTGACGATGTGGAAGAATACTCTTTGCTTCTGACCTCAAATATTCATCCTCCCCAACACTATATAGGTCCAAAGATGGGGTTTCAGATTCTAAAGGAGCAACTCCCCACAACCTAGATGGCTATTCATCCTATCTTCACTTATTCGCCCTGCCGCCAAAGCCAGAATAGACCTACAACACCAATCGTGTAAAGAAGTGTAATCAATCACATCTCTACTGATAACAATGGTAAATAAAATCCAAGAAATAGAAGCAGAAGTTAAAAATTTGACTATATTCAATTTAAATAAAGTGTACATCAAAATTTCCCCAATATGGGTGTACATGCTTTATACAACAAGAGGATCTAAGTAGAGGGAAATTGGACTACAAAAATATGTCTCCAATAAAATAACTTAACCAATGATTTCAGGATGGAAGGGTGAAGTCCTTCTCCTAGTCTTTTGCTGGTCCACCATGCTCCTGTGCGCACTTTGATCCAAACCTGGGTGGTTGGGATCACCCATTAAGAGGATCGAAAATGTATGTGTCAAATAAAGAATAATTATAATTATAAACTAAAGCAAGAAATAAAAAGATTCACTATGCTAAGAGGGTCAAGAATATGAGGCAAGTAAAACAAATAAGAATTTGTACCAAGTTAAACAATAATAAGTAGCATGCATGATTAAATGTGACTACATTAAACTAATATAGGGTTGAGGCACCTATCAGACCTCAACCTCTAGGTGAGGGAGAGTAACACATTCCCAAACACCCGAATATATATAAAGTGGGGAGAATTATCACATTCCCCTAGGGAGAGTGGTCACATTCCCCTGGGCTCATGCCCAAAACTATGGGTGGTTTGTACTCATGTACACTACATTAGTTAATTAGTCATTTTCATCATCATGCTAAAGTATTTCAATGGCAATTATAAGGAATTCAAATAACTTTGCAAATGGGGTCCAAGACCATAGAACAATTTAGGCAATAATAATAATTTATGAAAATAGGCTCATGCCTCATTGGGAAAATAGGTTTGGATAAAAATTTCCAACTGAAGGATAGTGTTCAAACTCATAAGTAAATAGGGTTGCGCATACATACCTCACTTGATATTCTTAAAGAAGATCTTTCATCAATAAAGTATGTCCAATGTACTTTTGTCCTAGATACAAGTTTATAAACATGGATTAGAGTTTATAAATAATATTAGGTGATAAACCCTAATTTTGGACCTTATATGTAAACCATTGAATCAGGACTCAAAACTAGGACCAATCAATTACTTGGGTTCTCCTGATTAAGAAAAAAATATTTATTTCTTAAATTTGGAGTTTAAATGAATTAGATATATATTTTAAGGCATTTTATATAATTAAAATAGTTTTTAATATAAATATTGAAATAGGGATACAAATCGATACTCAAAAACCTTAAATTTGGATTCTACATGAAAAATTCTTTCCAACGACTACTTATTTGTATTTTCTTGATAAACCTACAAATTACTAGGAATTAATGAAAATTGACCAATCACATTTCGAGAACAATCCATGTGTGTATATCTAAAAATCCAGTCTATGGTCAGAGGACTCAGGCCCACAATAACTTGGGCCAATCAACACATTCCACCTAGTGAGGTGGGGCTCGATCCAGTGCACAACTGAAACAAAGTGTAAAGGACGAGAATGCCCTTACGATTTAAATAGACCAATTAAAATCGTGAGGACTCTAGGGTCATTAAGACATAACTATATACTTCACTATGAGATAAAAAAGCGAAGGTAAAATACCAATATTACGCATGCAATGTAAATTGATGAATTAAAGACGTGAGGACCCAAAGGTCAAAACACCTCCAGGTTTGTTGCTTCTTCGAGCCATGGCTCGAGCAAAACCCTGGGGTCGTGACACCCTGGTCCAAATTGCCACTGAGGCACTACCATTGCAACCAGAGACTGGGAACGAGTTCCCTAAGGTATCACGGTCATAGGGATCTATTGGACAAGAACTCATGTGCCCAAGAACACCAGAACAAGGTCAAGCCATGGCCGGAATAGGGGAGCCAACCTGAGATCCAAAACAAGTGCTAGAGCCGAAGCACGAAAAACTATTGATCGGAAGACCTTCGCAGATGCAAGGTGGTGTGAGTGCACACATTTCCACGGCCAGAGGGGAACAGAGGAGTAAGAATGACAGGTGCTCATGAGGGCTTCATGGTGAGCTATAGGACTCGATGGTAGGGGGCACACCGAGCTAAAAGGATGACGATGAATTGAAGAACGGATTCCAGAGGTGCTTACCGCTAAATTAATTGAACTGAGGTGGTTGGGAATACAAGTTCTTGACTGAGGTTGTCAAAGGTGGAGGAGGAGAAGGTTGGGGGTTGTCGGGGTATTACAATACCAATTGGGCGAGGAGGAGGAGCAATGTGTGCTGACTGTGGGTCCTCTACATGCCCTTATATAGGTGGGAGGCGAGCTAGAACTCCCTCTATAAAATGGCGATGGGTAGGGTTGTTGTTGCCCTATTAGGCATTTTGTAAACATTGTGCATGAAGAGGGGAGCTAATGCTTGATGGAAATGGCAGAGAGAGATGAACTAAACCGCAAAGAAATTACTCGAATTGATGGTCAGTCGAGGGAGGATGGGCTCGTCGCATGGATCGACCATGAAATGGCTCTGACTCACGAGGAGCTAGAGGAAGAGGACGGGTTCGATCTAGGTTGTCCAATGGTGTGCAAGGGAGAAATATTAATGTGTGACATCTATAAAAGTTGAAACCATAGGTAAATGCGGCACATTAATGAAATTAATTGAAAATCACAGTTACACTTTACTCAAATCTTATAAAATCAATTTGGAGGGTCAAACATGGGTCAAATGACCTCAAATTTGAACCCTAGGCTAATATAAATTCCTAGATTAATTCAATTTAATTACATTTTCGTTTTTCATGAGATATGGTCGTCAACCACCATATTGTCCATTAATGTGTATATTAATGCATTTTAAAAGGGTGAATTAATACAAAACCATTTTCTTAGCAAATCCTTTAATAAAATTCGAGATAAATATTATAAAGTCATTCAAGTGTCATGTTCCACCTCTTATTATCCATTTTAATGATTTATTAACAATATGTAGGAGGGTGATTATCTCATTAATTAAACTCAATTTCACATCAATTCTTATTTCTTATCCCAAAAGCCACAATTACTCTAATTTAACATAATCTACTCATTACCTCTCATAATTGTCCAATTTGCATTATTAGACTTTAATTAACACATAATTTGGTATATTTGTGCAAACACCCATTCATTCTCATGAATGTGGGTAAATGTAGTTCAAACCATCAACTATAGCTCAAATTCAACATTGAGGCCAAAATGGATAGAAAAGATAGTAAAAATTAGGGTAAAAGTTCAAAAGGATAAGAAGGAAATGAAAGGACTAAAATTGGGTAAAATTGCAAAAGAACCTGAGATTCAATATGTTATAGCACTCCGGACCTTAAAGAGGATTCCATCCCTAAAATCACAACAAGAGGGAAGGGTGAGTACGTAACTACCCAACCTTAAGCAACTAGGTGATAACCTTTAATCTAGGGTACTTCACATGCCTTATACATAAGTCAGGTTTTCATGATTCACTAAGGTTTCCACTATTCACATTACTTTTATCAAACATAACACAATAGACATTTTGGCTTATTAGCATTATCTTTATTATGAAATTACTTCATCATTATTAAGTTGTTAATTGTGCCATGTTGTATTTACATTGTTTGTAAAAAGAAATATATCTCAATGTTATGTACCATTCATGTGTATTTCTTATTTACTAAATAAGCATTTTAAGCACAATTAGGGTTTACTAAATCTTTAGGTCACAATCCTTAATAACTTGAATTTATTCTCCATTGTTCTCATGTTACTACCATGTATAATTATCATAGATTATTTTGTAAGGAATAGATAATACAATCAAACAAGTTATTAAGTCTAAATAATGTCACACTAATTTCTTACACCTATATTACAAATTGTCACAACACCTTTCATACTCACATTAATGTCATCATTAACCATTTCCACCTATTTACACATCATATTAAAAATTTTACATTTAACATCACATTAGGCATTTAGAATTATTGTAGACTTAATAATCATGCTTATGTAATTCCAATTATTCCTTTTCACATTTGAGTCATTATATGTAATTGAGTTGAATAAGGTGAAACACTTTGTTAATAAATTGATGCATATACCAAATTAAAATTAGGTGATTAATGAGATGTGTATATAGAGAACAAGATGATATGCCTTACATATATTGATAAGTTGATTTAACTATGATGAGGTGATTATATACCCCTTATGTGTATCAAGTATATTATTAGGTTATGATACCTTATGTCACTTATGTATCATGAAGGCATTAAGGATACATATGTATATATGTTAAGGTTAGATGATTACATCTTAGGGTTTAGGTCAACATGACCATTATATGTTATGCATTCTTAGCATGCATTAGTTCCAGTTACCATAGCATTAGGATGACATGGTCAACATTAACTGTATTCACAATTAGTGATGAGTAATTCACTATTATGTGTTAGGGTTCAAGCATATGAACTATTCATTAGATGACTTATTATATATTCATTTGTATATACACAAACAAGATAAACTATAATTACAATTTTTTTGGTCAATATTAATCATATAAGCTCACTAATCTCTTGTCTAAGGAGTTAGGGTTTCCAATTTCAGGGTAGCTAGATTTTTCTATATATAGGATTCCATCCCCCTAAAAAGGGATTTCATCCTCGAAATCAACAAATGCAAAATCTATCAAGGTAACACTACTCCACCCCTTAAAAGGGTCGACCTACCTTGTCAAACTAAACTTGAGGTAAAAGAATGAGTCTAAACATGTATAAGACCCAACACTTAATTGTCTTACTAATCACTATTACCAAACTTCAAAGTCTAGTATAGGGTACACTAACCCTAAACATGGAAATCTAAGTATCATGTAAGGAACTTAAGGATTGCAAGATGATTTTGTTTGGGTAGTCAAATCATCATACTAGGATTTTCTAAGGATACTCAACATTGAGGTTATTTGCCTAAAGGTATGTTATTTAAGGCATTCTGTATCAGATCAGGCCAGGCCAGTGTCATATGAACTCCAGAGTCCCTGTAAGCCAAGCTAGTGGCACGTAGGAAAATATTGCCAACCTGCAAGTTCTTACCCTTTCTATACACCATCACTTTCAACTTCATGCCCTAGCAGCTACCTAGTAGGCTAATCACCTAAAAGTGATTAAAGATGTATCTAATATGAAACTATTATGGTTCTAGATCAATCTTTCATCATAGCTTAATTATAAGGTGAACTAAAGGGAAAACTATATGAGGTAAGGTTTGCTAACTAAGGAGACAATTGAAATATTCAAGGATCTAACTACCATTGGCTCTGATACCATGTTGTAAAGAAATGAAATCAATCACATATCTACTAATAACAATGGTAAACAAAATCCAACGAATAGCAACGGAAGTTAAAAATTGGACTATATTCAATTTAAATAAAATGTACATCAAAATTTCCCCAATATGGGTGTACAAGCTTTATACAACAAGAGGGTCTAATTAGAGGGAAACTAGACTAGAACAATATGTCTCCAATAAAAATAAATTAACAAATGATTTCATGATGGAAGGGTGAAGTCATTCTGCTAGTCTTAGGTCGGTCAACCATGCTCCTATGTGCTCTCTGATCCAAACCTAGGTGGTTGGGTTCACCCAACAAGAGGAGAGAAAATGTATGTATCAAATAAATAATAAGTACAATTATAAACTAAAGCAGGAAATAAAAACATTCACTATGCTAAGAGGGTCAAGAATATGAGGCAAGTAAAAAAATAAGAGTTTATGCCAAGTTAAACAATAATAAGTAGCATGCATGATTAAATGTGACTACATTAAACTAATATAGGGGTGAGGCACCTATCATACCTCAACCTCTAGGTGAGGGAGAGTAACACATTCCCAAACACTTGAATATACATAAAGTGGGGAGAATTATCACATTCCCCTGGGGAGAGTGGTAACATTCCCCTGGACTCATGCCCAAAACTATGCGTGGTTTGAACTCATGTACACTACATTAGTTAATTAGTCAGTTTCATCATCATGCTAAAGTACTTCAATGGAAGATATAAGGAATTCAAATAACTTTGCAAATGGGGTCCAAGACCCTAGAACAATTTAGGCAATAACAAGAATTTATGAAAATAGGCTCATGCCTCATTGGAAAATAGGTTTGGATAAAAATGCCCAACTGAAGGATAGTGTTCAAACTCATAAGTAAATAGGATTGCACATACATACATCACTTGAGATTCTTAAAGAAGATCTTTCATCAATTAAGTATGTCAAATGTACTTTTGTCCTAGATACAAGTTTATACACATGGATTAGAGTTTATCAATCATATTAGGTGAGAAACCCTAATTTAGGACCTTTTATGAAAACATCAAATTGGGACTCAAAATTAGGACCAATCGATTACTTGGGTTCTCCTAATTAAGAAAACATATTTATTTCTTAAATTTGGAGTTTAAATGAATTAGATATATATTTTAAGCCATTTTATATAATTAAAATGGTTTTTAAAATAAACATTAAAATAGGGATACAAATTAATACTCAAAAACCTTAAATTCAGATTCTACATGAAAAATGCTTTCCAACGACTACTTATTTGTATTTTCTGGATAAACCTACGAATTACTAGGAATTATTGAAAATCGACCAATCACATATCGAGAAAAATCAATGTGTGTATATCTAAAAATCCAGTCCGTGGTCAGAGGACCCGGGCCCATGCTGACTTGGGCCAATTGACACCTCAACTAGCGAGGTGGGGCTCCATCCAACGCTCAACTGAAACAAAGTGTAAAGGATGAGAATGCCCTTGCGAGTTAAATAGACCAATTAAAATCGTGAGGGCTCTAGGGTCATTAAGACAACACTATATATTTCATTGTGAGAAAACAAAGCAAAGGTGAAATACCAATATTACCCATGCGATGTAAATTGATGAATCAAAGATGCGGGTACCTAAAGGTCAAAACACCTCCAGGTTTGTTGTTGCTTCGAGCCATGGCTCGAGCAGCACCCTGGGGTCATGACACCCTGGTCCAGATTGCCACTGAGGCACTATCATCACAACCAGAGACCAAGAAGGAGTTCCCTAAGGTATCATAGTCATTGGGATCTATTGGACAAGAACTCATGTGCCCAAGAACACCATAACAAGGTCCAGCCATGGCCGGAACAGGGGAGCCAACCCAAGATCCAAAACAAGTTCTAGAGCCAAAGCATGAAAAGATATTGATCGGAAGACCTTCGTGGATGCAAGGTGGCGTGAGTGCATGCGTTTCCATGGTCGGAGGGGCACAAAGGAGAAAGAATGATAGGCACATGAAAGGGCTTCATGGTGAGCTATAAGACCTGATGGTAGGGGGCACACCGAGCCAAAAGGATGACGGCAAATTGAAGAACGGAGTCCAGAGGTGCTTACCACTAAACTAATTGAACTGAGGTGGCCGGGAATATGGGTTCTTGACTGAGGTCACCGAAGGTTGAGGAGGAGAAGGTTGGAGGTTGTCGGAGCAGTATGAGATCAATTGGGCGAGTAGGAGGAGGAATGTGTGATGACTTAGGGTCCTCTACATGCCCTTATATAGGCAGGAGGCGAGCTAGATCTCCCTCTATAAAATGGTGATGGAAGGGGTTGCTACTGCCCTATTGGGCATTTCATGCACAAGGTGAGAGAAGAGGGGAGTTAAGGCTTGTGGAAATGATGGAGAGAGACAAACTCAACTGCAAAGAAAATACTCAAATTGATGGTCAGTCGAGGGAGAGCAGGCTCGTAGAATGGATCGTCCATGAAATGGCTTTGGCTCGTGAGGAGCTGGAGGAAGAGGACGGGTTTGGGACCGTCGGATCATGGCAAAACCCAGATGATCAGATCTAGGCTATCCGCGAGTGTGCAAGGGGGAAAAAGTAACGTGTGACATCTATTAAAGTCAAAACCATATGTAAATGCAGCACATTAATGAAATTAATTGAAAATCATAGTTACACTTTACTCCAATCTTATAAAATCAATTTGGAGGGTCAAAAATGGGTCAACTGACCTCAAATTTGAACCCTAGGCTAATATAAATTCCTAGATTAATTCTATGTAATTACATTTTTGTTTTTCATGAGATATGTCCATCAACCACCATATTGTCCATTAATGTGTATACTAATGCATTTTAAAAGTGTGACTTAATACAAAACTATTTTCTTAGCAAATCCTTTAATAAAATTTGAGATAAATATTATAAAGTCATTCAAGTGTAATGTCCCACCTCTTATTCTCCTTTTTAATGCTTTAATAACAATTTGGAGGAGAGTGTGATTATCTCATTAATTAAACTCAATTTCACATCAATTCTTTTTTCTTATCCCAAAAGCCACAATTACTCTAATTTAACATAATCTACTCATTACCTCTCATAATTGTCTAATTTGCATTATTAGACTCTAATTAACACATAATTTTAGATATTTGTGCAAACACCCATTCATTGCCATGAATGTGGGTGAATGTAGTTCAAACCATCAACTATAGCTCAAATTCAACATTGAGGCCAAAATGGATAGAAAAGATAGTAAAAATTAGGGGAAAAGTCCAAAATGATAAGAAGAAAATGAAAGGACTGAAAATGGGTAAAATTGCTAAAGAATCTAAGATTCAGTATGTTACAAGTTAGAAACCTAAAAAACACAACTTGCAACTCAACAACTTGATCCAATCTCCTCTCCTCCTCGCACCTCTGATTGTGATATTCCACTGGCTTCTCTCCTGGAAACCCTGACCACAGGGGAACACCGCCCCTAAATAGACTTCTCCATTTTCATTGACGCTCTCTAGCAAAGGATCCCAGTAACCTATAAACTGATGAAACAAACCAAAATGACCAAACCAATTCTCTATAACCCTTTCGAACTTCATCCAATCCCATTCATTAATGTTATCTATCAATAGTCATAGAACTTTAGACTACTTCCAATCTCAATGATGGCCTGATCAGATCCCAATGGTCTGGAGAAAATTAGACCTACATAAGCCTCCCTGATGCTCAGATAGGGAGACTTGATGTCAATGCCTCATGGAGGAGGACCAACATGGTTGTCTATCACTTGTTGAAGGAGCACTCACAACATAAGTTGACTGATGCACCAATGCCAAAGTAATTCGAACATCAATTAGAGGAATCTGACTATCAACCTCAAAGTACGTGAACCCTAGATTTAGTGTCTACCCTAGTAAAATTGTAGACAAGTAGGAAGAATAGACATTGCTATAAGGGATGATCTTTAGGTTTTAAATCAGTGATCAATTTTTCCTTAGACAAACCATGAAGTATCTTTCACTTTTCTATTTGTTAGTTCATCAATTGAGATACTAGTATAGGAACAACCCATATTACTAAATTATGTTAACTATTAAATCACAGTATCTACATAATTTACATAGATATAGAAGCATGTATATATATAACAGTTAACAAGAGGTTTGTAACTAAATTTCTTAGGTATAGAAATCGATTGTTATATATACACATACATAAGGTTCACAAAAAACTATGTAGCAGTAAAATATATATATACATATATATACATATATATGTATATATACACACACACACATAGAAAAACATGTGTATTTTGCATTACTGGGGTATTTTGTAGAGTTGCGCCCTAGTTTGGTTTTTATGTTGAGTTGCTTTTTGTAAAGTTTCTTAATCACTTGTGTATGGGTTTCAGGGGTAGCTTGACTACACCCTTTTTGGAAATACTATTTACCTATTTCCATAAAACAAAAACATGTGTACTAATATGTTCAATAGATTTATGCATTTAATATTGTTATATCATGTAGTAGATTAGCTAATAGGTTAAGTAACAATATACGATAAAAATATACTCATGGATGTATCCATATTAGCACTAAATAAGTTTAGATGGCATATTGGTGGAACAGTGTATGAATTTACTCTATTATCATTCATCTAGATTTTACTTGTATTTGGGAACATAATCAAGATATAAGTATATGATTAGTGTATATTAAGGTATGTTGAAATTGAACCCTAAGATACCCCTAGTAATGTTATATTGGTAAATAAACATATTTGATCCTAGTGACTAAATATAATTACATTGTATATATGATAAAGTGAAACATTTTAGGATCTAATCTAGAAAAAATAAAATAGTTAAGTAATATTGATTATATATTTAATCTAATTGGAAATTGAAAATCGAAACCAATGGGAGAATATCAATTAAAAATGGAAGATAGAAACCTAAATGCTAAGTAAAATAAATGAAACTTGATTCCAAGCCATATAGTGACAAATATTTCTCTGGATTTTGGTTAAATTCTTGAAGTTGAAAACTCAAAATTCACAATTTTACAATCTTTGATACAAAGGTATGAAATTTATATTTCTATTTGGAAGGTTATTTTTCTCATTGATTGCACGAATGATTAGATAGATTGGTTGGCCCAAATATTGACTTTGAACCTTAGCCTTCCTCTTCAAAAGGATGCCAACACTTATTCCTAGAAAATAATAGCATAGAGTTTAAACATCAAAAAGGGGTCGGGCAGTGCCCCTATTTTAGTAGAATTACACTTTCACGCCTTAGTGTACTAGGATTCTCAGTTGGTGTGTTGTCATTTTCTATAGCAGAGAACACATGGCTTCCCCAACAACTAGATATTGACATGTGATGTCTATTTGAAAATTTGAATTACTAGTTTCAAATTTGATATTGAATCTTATTAAATTTGAAAACCCATTGCTACCTTTTGATACTTGCCTATATTGTTTATTCCTTTGCATTTTGTCATCCTTTTTGGATAGGTTCATACTTTTACTTTCCAATTATCAATTTTGTACCAATCATTTGATTTATCTGTATTAACCATCTTCGGGTTCATGTTTAGTTTTGTTCCTCCAAGAATTCATGGACAGGTGATGAAAAAAGACCTAGAAGAGATTTGAAAGAGTTGTCCCCTATTGAAGTGTATATAGGAATCATCACCTATTCTTAATTTTTGGTAATTCCTATGTAAAAGCTTTCACGACTCTGATGTAAAACATGATTTTAAAAAGATTGTTTATATTTTTTGATATTATTTTATATATTTTTTATCATAAAGATCAAGTTAAGTCCTTACAATCATGGAGGCCAAAGATATCCCAAAATTACATTCCTTGTAGGCAATCAAGATCCATACCTACCATCTTGTGAAGGATCTATAGAGAGAGCATTGATGAATGTTCAAGAAAATTAGGATTGGTAGGTTGTGGACCGACATTGGATAGAATGGTTGCCATATCCCATTGTCTTCATTAGAAGAAGATTCCCCATCATTGATTGGGCTATCAACTTCAAAATGTAGCACATGATCTTACCTTTTGATGCCCAAGGAATCATCTCCCTCCGAATCAATATGTTGATTATGGAGGGATTACATTGGACAATCATCCCTTAGGGGAATATTATTCAACATCTGCATTGGGTCTTTGTCAAACAAGCTTTCTTTGGGCTGAAACTGAGAAAGAGACACATCATTATGGAAGAATTGAGACCAGATGTCCTCACAAGGGATAACGTGTGGGGGAGTTAGAGAAGTACAAATCCCTATAGGAGCGTTGACATGTGGGGGAGTTAGATAAGTACAAATCCTTGAAGGATGAGCAATGGAAGTGGGGTTCTCTTAAATGTTCACCACTATTGAAGAAGCATTATTGTGATCATTATTGGTCATAACAGTATCTGGGATGTGAGAAACTAATGAAGGAATAGAGGATTTACTAAAGTCTTCTATTGAAAGTTTTGGCTCTACTTCCTGGTTTTCACTCAACGTGTCTGGGATGTAGGAAGTCTCGGGTGAAGATGAGGATGGAGGACATGGGTTGCCTTCTATGCATCGGGCAAAGCGCATGCACCCACTTTGCTGCTTGGTAGCATGCTTTTCCTTCTTTTGTTGGAGAGTATCTTCCTTGGCCTTCCAGAAACTGTGCATCTCTTGTTGTAATGCCAACATGTCTGCCATTTGCTAGGGAAGAACAGCTAAAGCATTGATTTTTCTTTCTAAAGATGCTACTTCATGTGGTAGTTGTTGCAACTCCAGCATGGCGTTGGTGAGCATAGAAACATGATCATACAAAGTATGCACATCATTTTTGAGGTTAATAATAGTAGACATGTGTTTTGTTGTTACCTTTTGTAAAATTTAAATTCATGGCCTAAAACTCCGCCAAGGATGCTGGGATAAGCCATGTTAGAAAAGTGATTTGAAGATCATGTTGGAGAGGGAGGCTCTGCATGTGAGATAGAACGTGCCTTACAAGGGATGGCTTCATGTTGGTGGTGGAGTCACAATGTGATTGATGCATCCCTATTTTAGGGCTCCATCTTGTGTCCTATTTCACTTCAGTTACAACTATTACTGTTAGAGTACATGTTATTTCACCTAATATGAATATTTGTGTAAAATACACTTATAGATGTTCTATGCATGATTTTGAGGTACTTTGACCATGATTTGAAGGAAGGGAGAGAAGGAGGAGAATCTAAGAGTTTCTTCACCCTTAAAGAAGCCTAAAGAGAGCCCAAGATCTTTCCCAACCTCCCCCAAGTGGTCAAGGATCAACCCAAAAGCAAGGATCATTAAAGATAAGCAAGTTGAAGATCAAAGTGCAAGGAAGAAGCTCAAACATAGTTGTGGTACATGGCTACAGCCGTGGCACAAATGCCCCATGTCACAGTAAAGTGCAAGTTTAAAGTTGCTTTCCACCACCCTAGTGGTGATCAGGCTTCACCACCGCCGTGGTGATCAGACTCCACCACCCCAGTTGTGATTAGGCTTCACCACCCCCATGGTGATCAGAATCCACCACCCCAGTGGTGAACCAACACCCTAATGGTGAACCAACACCCCAGTGGTGATCAGGCTCCACCACCCCGATGGTGAACCACCGCCCCTGTGGTGACCAAGCTCCACCATGCACGTGGTGATCACCACGGCCATGTCATTTCAAGTAAAAATTCGACCAATTCCCTGTGATCTTTAGTCATTTTTCACCTCACTCATGCCCATACACCACATCCATGTTCCCCTACAACAACTGCGGTCATGGTGACCCACCACCCCCATAGTGGGCATCAACCCTCCCTATTTTTGCACTGCTTTACCCATATTTCCCTCACTTAACCCTAGACCCCTATATAAACCCTAGAGGCGGATGGAGCTTGAGGTTAGCTACCCTATAGCCACTCTAGCCTCCCCATTTCGTCCTCCATCTATTCCCACCCTCAATTCACCTTCGTTACACCATTTCCACCACTAAAACCCTAGTTTTCTAATGTTTTAGCCACTTACCACCATACATCCATGCCATTCATCTACCTTGGAGGGAGGAGCTTGAGCTACAGCTGCTAGGAGGTGGAGAAGGAGGAGTCTTCAGCATGCTCATCATGGTTTTTCACTCTTATACTCATTCTTTCTCCTTTCTTTTTGTATTTTCCATTTCCATGAGTAGCTAGGTCCCTTAGGTGGGCTGTTTGGGGCTCAAAATGTTACTTTGATGCCATGTTGGGGGAAAATGATATGTAAGCATTGTAATTTTGTTTGCTAAAGATTATGTTCTACTTCTATCTCACTATTCATGAATTTCTTATTGGTTTGTTCTTGAAATCACCTAGGAATTTAGGGAAATTGCATATATGTGTGAATTTTGGGATTTGCTCCTAGGTCCAATTCATGGATCCCTAGCTAGACACCCATCTTCCTACATACTAATCAATTCTCCTAACCCTTTTTGAGAGATCTAAGTATCTAGTTTAGATGAATTTAGTGTGCTTATCATGGAGTTTTCTTAAGGCTAGAATGTGGGTGATGTGAGTCCTAAAATCGCACATCAACTCCCATTACTATCCTCAGTCCCTAATCACCCTAAGATCCAATAACCTAGAAGCCTAGGCTTGTTTAGACTCTAATTGAATTACACCTAGACCCCAACCCAATTGAGCCTTGTAAGGGTAGTAGGAGGGGTTAGGGACTAGTTCCCCTATACACAACCTATCCTATCCATGGCCAGTTAGTAGTCTAGGCTAATTCATTATACTCTAGCTAGTTGTTTGGCTAGGATAATATAAATGAAAGCATAATGTTGACATCTCACCCCCAACATAATTGATAAGTGCATCCCCCAACCAGTCCACACATATCTTTATTGCTTTAAGACCCTACTTGCCTTATTGCTTAGCTAGTGTTAGCTTAGTTAGTTCTTTTCTTGTTTAGTTAGATTCTTGCTTTGTTCTTGCTAGTTTAGGTCTTTAATTGCTCTTTTGCCCTATTTTCTATCTTCGTGTAGTGTAGACTTTTCTTGATTGCCTTAGTGTAGATTGCTCTTTTCTTGCCTTTCCTACTTGCCTTATCTTTTCTTGTTCCTTAGAATTAACTATCTAGGGTTAACTTAGGTTTCATTCTTGCTTTCCTTCCTTTACTTGCTTGTTTACTCAACCCTTAGTGTAATCAACAAATCACTTTTAAACCCTGCAACCCTAGACTCCACAGTAGGAACCTAGCCCAAAAACTAACCTAGCTCTCGTTCCCCCTTTTCTACTTGTGGATCGACCCTATACTTGCTGCCCTCCTATACTACGACACGACCATGTGTGCTTGTGGGTGTAGTGTTTTAGTGTGTGTGAGTGTGTTAAGTTTAGCTCCATCATAAATTTTGAAAGTTATCCCAATGTGTCTTCTGATCTCGTGGGGCACATCTAGTCAAATCCCAGTTGATTAGTGTGTGCACCTCCGGAGGGATGCACCAAGCTTTCTGGCACCGTTACTGGGGAAAAGGCACTCGACCTAGCTAGTTAGTTTTGCTTTGATATTTTCCTACTGCCCTTATCATTACTATTATTTATTCTTTATTCTTTATATTCTTTGTGCATACTGGTTTTCTAACATGCTCTCTTTTGTTTGGTTGTGCATTGTGCATGTGACAAACCACTCGGGGAAGACAAGATGGAATATCAAAATGCATTTCACAAGTCACTTCAATAATACTTCATACTAGCAACTACAAATTGCCAATTGCTAGCAGAGTTGATCAAATGCCATGGGAGCAATTTTTAATCCCTCCAAGTCTTCTTGGGCTCCTTCCCACCTTCTATAGCTCGAAGAGTCAGAACCCCTACAAGTACTTGTACTTTTTCCTTGAAGTATGCTCCACCTTCAGGACGTCGATGGCTAGTGATGACACAATCTGATTGACCTTGTTCTCTTTCTCCCTCAAAGACAAAGCCAAAGATTGGTTTGATTCAATAAGAGACACCATGAATTGGGAAGGGATGAATAATGCCTTCCTAAGGCAATTCTACTCTATTGCAAGGTTGACACAGATGCGGCATGCCATAGTGAGTTTTAGTCAGATGGGCAATGAGCAGTTTCATAATGCTTGGGAGAGATTTAAGAAGATGTTGAGAGAGTTCTCGCACCATGAGATCCCTTTATGGCAGATAGTTTAGTCCTTTTACTCCGGTATATTTCTAAAGAGTCAAGCTTCAGTAGATTCTTCTTGTAGAGGATTTTCATGGCTAAGCCACCTAAGGAGATATGGCTATTGTTTGAGCAGTTGGCAGAAGGTTCAAGAATCCAAGCTTCTATCATGATGAATGATGGTGGACATGTCCTTATTGTGACATCTCTGACTCATAAAGACTCAAGCCCGCAAGTGATGAAGATTCTTAGTGACATGGTGAGCTTCATGAAGAACCAAGTGACAAATGTTCCTTGCTACTCGTTCAATTCTATTGAACTCTATGATGAAGAAAAGAAGACACCTCACTCCTATAATTACCAGGAACCACAAAGTCCAAGATACAGCTCAAGGTTTGAGGAAGAGGTTCTCTCTAGGTTGAAAAGCTTTGATGATGTCCAAAAGAACGTTACAAGGCTTGAGGAAAGGATAGAGAAACTATATTCCATACTTGCTCTCCAAGAAGAAAAATTTTCTTCAAAACCCATCTTAAATTTCAACGAAGCAAGTGGACCAATGCCTTCCTCACAAGTTTTCTATAATTCACCTCCCATGCAAGTGCAACCCATATACCACTTCCAAGGCCATCCAAAGCCTTAAACTCCTCCTCCTCCATAACCACAAATTTCTCAGAAATCCACCATCCAACCTCAATTCCCCCCTCCACCTAAATTTCAATACCAAGTGCCACCTCCACCTCCTCCACATCCACAACTAGCCCCCCTCTCCATAATGAGCAAGGAAGTGTTGTGACAGTTATAAGGAGTAGGAAATCTCTTGAGCATCCCACAAGTCAAAGAAAGGTTGATAAAGCAAAGAAAAGGAAGCCAAGTATTGATACTATGATTGAGATTGCAAAAGATGATGTTGTGATACCTCTTGTTGAGTTTGTGACACCATGTGCTCCACCTAACACTCCATTTGCAGGTTCTACCATCCCTAGTGTTCCACTTCATGACATGCCATAAGAGAATCATGTTGATGCAAGTAAGGCCAAATCTAGTGAGCCACCATTTATTGAAGCATTGGATGAGCCACCGAAACTAAGGAGGAGACAAAAGCACAATGTTGAAATTATTGAGGTATTTTGCCAAGTGAAGGTCAACATTCCATTGTTGGATGTTATCAAGAAAATCTCATCATGTGCCAAGTTTCTTAAGAGCTTATGCACTATGAAGAAAAGGTCAATGGGGAGAATACCATAGAGAGTCAAGTTGATTGAACAAGTGAGCTCAATACTCCAACACTCACTTCATGTAAAGAGGAAAGACCCAGGAGCCCCTCTCATACCTAGCTACATTGGGAGAAATTTCATAGACAAATCCCTACTTGATTTGGGATCTAGTGTAAATTTGATGCCATATAGTGTCTATGTTGAGCTGGGCTTAGGCAAGTTGAAATTGGCTCATTGCACTCTCCAATTGGCAGACTGTTCCATCAAAGTGCCTAGAGGCAGAGTGGATGATGTTTTGGTGATGATTGGCAAGGAAAGGTGAGAAGTTTTCTCAGATGATTGCATTGTTCTTGACATGGAGCTGGATGATAGGAAGATTCCCATCATCTTGGGAAAACCCTTCTTATCTACAGCTGATGTCGAGATACGTGTTCGCAGTGGCATAATGACAGTCTCGTCCATCGACATGAAGATAAAATCAACATAAAAAAGTTCCCAATCGTGCAAGTTTGAGATGAGGATATTGGACATAGACACTTCAAGAGTCTGACTGGTCAATTGAAACAAGGAGATTTGAATGAAAGATTTGATGACAACTTTGGTGATCAAAGGGATGAAGAGCATAGGTTGAGTGCAAATGAGAGATGCATTTATTGCAAGAATGGACACATGAGAATCACAAATGGATGAATGATGCAAGAATCTCCAAGAATCCCAGCTAAAGGTAGGAAACTCAATTCTTGTGGGAGGTAGCCCACCTAGGTTTGGAGAATTTTTCACCCAACCTCTCAATTTTGATACTTTTTGGTTATTTTCACACTTTTCAAAGAAAACATGCACACACTTTATATTTGATGGTTTTTGTTGTCTGTGAATCATGTTAGGACATGTAAATTTGAAGGAGGATGATGCATGGATGATATCACCAAGGAGAAGATCAAAATTGAAGAGAAAATTGCAAACCAGTAGAGAAGCTACAGGAAGGATATCAGCACGGTCGTTCCACACAATAGGTCCATGGTGGAGGTAATAAAAAATAGTCATGGTGGCCATCACATCCGTGGTGGATATCCCCTACTCATCAGACACCTTGAGATATCTCTCCCCTCTTGGCATTTGTCTATCATGACCCCATGCCATCTACCCTATCATCCTAGACTTCTATTTCATGTTGAGGACAACATGGTTTTAAGTTTGGGTGGTAGGGCGGTAAGCCCTTTCTCTACCCCACTTTTCTCTATGTTCCTTGTTCTAAATTTTTTTCTCAAGATGATCAAACAGTATAACCATCTCTCATACTTGTGTATCCATACTTTGTTTACCTGTTTGCATACTTGCATTTCATGTAGTTTACTTTCTTGCAATTTTTGTGTAATTTAAAAAAAATCTCTTTTGTCATGCATTGCATATCATGTAGATTTTTTTCATTTTTGCACTTTTTAGATAGGATTTTCTTGTTTACTTACATATGTTCCATAATGAAGGTTAATATGTGATTGATGGCGATTAGGCACCATTTTGGCCAATTTTGCCCAAGTTTAGAACTTCTTGCCTAAAAAGTGTGTTTTGACCCAATCTCTACTTTTTGGATTGAAAATGATGACCTTTGAAAAATGCAAGTGAATTATCATAGTTTATTGCTAAATGGCCACAATCTTGACTTTTTACATATGTCACCCCTCTCATGCTTGTGAACTGTTTGGTTGAATTGTAATTGAAGCAAGCTGCAAATGCTTAGAGTTTTGTAGAATATCATGATAGAAATGTGGTTTCAGTATTTCTCATTTATTTGGTGTGTCATTGCTTGATGAAATTGTTGGAGTAACTTTCATACATGAGATCTCATGTTGAAGTCTATATTAATCCCCCTTTTGACTCACTTATCTTCTACCATCTTTTACCTTTTTGCCTCATGAAAGGATGCCAAACTGCACACATTTAGCCTCGGCCACCTCCAAAAGTTTGGGGTGGCCATATCCATGCGCCCCCCATCTTCACTCTCATCATCATGTTCCCTATCCACATAAAGGGAAAAGAAAAAGAAAAAAATGCAAAAAAATAAAAGATGCTCATGTTTAAGAGCATCTAAATAAAGAAAAGATGAGTGTGTAAAAGCACTCCAAACTCTTACTGCAACCCTTTCTTCCTTTTACATGCCCATGGATCTAGGAAATATCAAAACTAGATCATTTTATCCTTTTTCACATCCATGTGGGTTACTTAGCGTGGATGGACATATGAGATTGAATGCATGAACGTAAAACAGAAAAAATTACTCATTTTTACATTCACCACCATGAAACGATTTACCCAGAGTGATATGACAGCCATATGGATTGATTGTATTTTCTATGCTCTATATTTTATTTGCATGCTTAGTTCTTGAATCACGATTGGTTTGGGAAAGAGGAGAGAAGATAGGTGGAATGCATGTACCTAGTCATCTTTGAGCCCATCTAGTCAATATTCACCTATTGCATTGCATTTATCATTTCTTGATTGTGGAAAAATTGTAGAGAGATTGAGTTGGAGCATACTTGAGGACAAGTATGTTTTAAGTTTGGGGTGGTGATGCAACCCTATTTTAGGGCTACATCTTGTGTCTTATTGCACTTCAATCACAACTATTACTATTAGATTACATGTTATTTTCTGTAATATGCATATTTGTGTAAAATGGACTTATAGATGTTCTTTGCATGATTATCATGTACTTTGACCATGATTTGAAGGAAGGGAGAGAAGGAGGAGAATCTAAGGGTTTCTTCACCCTTAAAAAAGCCTAAAGAGAGCCCAAGAGCTTCCCCAACCTCCCCAAGTGGTCAAGGATCAACCCAAAAGCAAGGAGCATCAAAGATAAGTAAGTTGAAGATCAAATTGCAAGGAAGAAGGTCCAACATGGCTATGATACATGGCCACGACCGTGGCACAAATGCCCCATGTCACAGTAAAGTGTAAGTTTGAAGCTACTTTCCACCACCCCAGTGGTGATCAAGCTTCACCCCCCCCCCCCGTCGTGATCAGACTCCACCACCCCAGTGGTGAACCACCACCCTCAGTGGTAACCAGGCTTCACCACCCCCATGGTGAACCACCACCCCTATGGTGATCAAAATCCACCACCCCTGTGGTGATCAGGCTCTACCACCCCCATGGTGACCAAGCTCCACCATGCCCGTGGTGATCATTTCATGTAAAATTCAACCAATTCCCTATGATCTTTAGCCATTTTTCACCTCACCCATGCCCATACACCAACGCCATGTTCCCCTACAGCCACAACAGTCGTGGTGACCCGCCACCCCCATGGTGGGCATCACCCTAGCCTACTTTTGCACTACTTTACCCATGTTGCCCCCACTTAACCCTAAACCCCTATATAAACCATGGGGGAGGCTGGAGTTCGAGGTTAGCTACCCTAAAACCACTCTAGCCTCTCCATTTCGTCCTCCATTCATTCCCCGGTCATTCCACCTCCATTACACCATTTTCACCACTAAAACCCTAGTTTTCTAGTGTTTTCTCCACTTACCACCATACATCCATGCCATTCACCTACCTTGGAGGGAGGGAGGAACTCGAGCTACAATTTCTATGAGGTGTAGAAGGAAGAGTCTTCACCAAGTTCATCATGGCTTTTCACTCCTCTACTCATTCTTTCTCTTTTCTTTTTGTATTTTCTATTTCCATGAGTAGCTATGCCCCATAGGTGGGTTGTTTGGGGCTCAAAATGTTACTTTGATGCCATATTGGGGGAAAATGATATATAAACATTATAATTTTGTTTGCTAAGGATTATGTTCTATGTCTATCTCACTATTCATGAATTTATTGTTGGTTTGTGCTTGAAATCACCTAAGAATTTACAGAAATTGCATATATGTGTGAATTTTGGGATTTGCTCCGAGGTTCAATTCATGGACCCTAGCTAGCCACCCATATTCCTACATGAAAATCAATTCTCCTAACCCTAGTTGAGAGATCTAAGTACCTAGTTTAGATGAATTTAGTGTTCTTAGTACACTCCCATTACTACCCTCAGCCCCTCATCACCCTAAGATCCTATAACCTAGAAACCTAGGCTTGTTTAGACTCCAATTGAATTACACCTAGACCCTAACCCAATTGATCCTCATAAGGGTAGTAGGAGGTGTTAGGGACTAGTTCCCCTATACACAACCTATCATATCCATGGCCAGTTAGTATTCTAGGGAAATTCACTAGACTCTAGCTAGTTGTTTGGTTTGGATAATTTAAAAGAAAGCATAACGTTCACATGTCACCCCCAACCTAATTGATAAGTTCATACCCCAAACATCCCACACATATCTTTATTGCTTTAAGCCCATAATTGCCTTCTTGCTTAGCTAGTGTTAGCTTAATTAGTTCTTTACTTGCTGATTTAGCTTCTTGCCTTGTTATTTCTTTGTTCTTGATAGTTTAGGTCTTTAATTTCTCTTTTGTCATGTTTGCTAGCTTAGTGTAGTGTAGACTTTTCTTGCTCACGTTAGTGTAGATTTCTCTTTTCTTGCCTTGACTACTTGCCTTGTCTTTTTTTGTTCCTTAGAATTAACTGTCTATGGTTAACTTAGGTTTCCTTCTTTTTTGCCTTCCTTTACTTTCTTGTTTGCTCAACCCTTAGTGTAACCAACAAATCACCTTTAAATCCTTCAACCCTAGACTCTGCAGTAGGAACCTAGCCCAAAAACTAACCTAGCTCTAGTGCCCCCTTTTCTCCTTGTGGATCGACCCTATACTTGCCACCCTCCTATACTATGACATGACCCCATGTGCTTGAGGGTGTAGTGTTTTAGTGTGTGTGATTGTGTTAAGTTTAGGTCCATCATATATTTTGAAAGTTATCCCACCATGTGTTCTGATCTCATCGGGGGCATCTAGTCAAATCCCAATTGATTAGTGTGTGCACCTTTGGAGGGACGCACCAGCAATGGAGGGAACATTATGGACCTCTTGGATGACAAGGGGTGAAGGAGGGAAGACATGTTGTACTAGCACAGATGTAGTGACAACAATTGGAGATGATGGAGGTGTGGCTATCTTAGGTTTGGGCTCTTGGCTGGTGAGTCTTGCATTGACTTTCTTCTGTGGGGGAACGACCATCTTTCTTATAGAATTTACCTTAGATGGAGGTATGGGTACCTTAGGAATTTGATCCTAGATTTCATCTGGGACACTCTCTTCATAGTCTTCTATGATAATAGAGAGTTTCTCTCGTGGCACAATTGGCACGAGACAGTTCCTAGAGGATGATATAGGGTGGGTTCTCCTCAAGGTTGGGTGGGCAGTTGGATGAGTTCAACTTCTATGTAGAGGAGGTTTTGTGCATCAGTCACTGAATTCTGGTAGAGGGATTATAATAGTAGTCCTCATGAAATAATAATGGAGCTTGCTATTGTAATACACAGGAGCAGTGGTGTAGATCAGATACTTTTTGTCAATCACGATGCAAGGTGAACTCAAAACACAACCACCACCAGCCACACACTCAAGAAAGGATGAAATTGGGATGAGAGGAGGTTCACAAAACAACCAAGGAAGACTGGGGTAGATGCATTTATAAGTGGGGGTGTGTGAGAAGTTGTTTCATAAGACTTGAAGAAAAAGTTTAGGTGTTTCTTAAATTCTCCAAGTTAGGCTACAAATATGTATGGATAGATGTGGAATTAAATTTTCAATCTAATACAAGTTATTTCATGAAATTTCATTAAAGAACAAGGAATTTATACCCAAAATACCAGACATTGGTCCGCGGTTACTCTTTATGCGGGTTGGTGTTTCCTAATCCGTATTTTGTAGTGTTGATTAAATTATTTTCCTTTTTATTTTTCTTCAATTGAAGGTACAAATAAGGTCAAAATTAAATAAAATTTGATATATAGCCTAATTAGGACATGTAGAATCCAACTTTGACATTAGTTTTCCCTTTTGGAGACTTTTTCTATTTTATTTAATTCTTTTAATGTAAATCATATTTTCTCTTTCTTAATGCATTAGAGACGTCTAGAATTATCCAAAATTGATGAAACTTCACCCACAAGTCATATTTAATGTGTTGAATACAACTTTGCTATCAATTTCACATGTTGGAGTTGTTTGTACAATTATTTAAAATTTTGAAGGTTCTACACACTTTCTCTCTCTCCTTATTTCACCTTTTAAGCAAACTTTCACCAAATTGGATGAAAATTTACCCAAAGGCTATATTTATTATGTAGATTATGAATCCAATATTATTTTCCTCTTTTGGAGTCATTTCTTTTTGGGAAAAACTTAGATCTTCTCCAAATTAATTATTATTATTATGTGAAAAATGTGAAACTTGACTCCCAAGGCAATTGGGACCCAAGTAACACGACTTTTAACTTAGATTTCACTTTTGGGATTTCCATTAATGAGTTATGACAAAATTAATATTTTTGGCCATTATTATCACATTATTTCATTATTATCACTCTTGCTCATTCAATTATGTTCCATATATTAATACTATCACCAAAAGAATTATGTGTGACTATTTGCCCAGAATTTCATATAATTCATTATTATCCCATGTGACATATTTTATGTGTCTATTATTAATTTAAGACTAATGTGAGAACATTAGGTTACATTAGGGTGATTTATGCATGCATTAGCTCATTAGGGTTATACTAAACATCTTCTAGATCTATCCTCAACCTTGTTTGGCTAAGTCCAAAAGGTTAAACTTCTAGGGTAGGGTTCTAGATATGGTATGTTACAATACTCCACCCCTTCAAAGGATTTTGTCCTTGAAATCTATAGATCCAAACATCAACAACCAACTACTCTCCACCCCTTAATAGGTTTAACCTAATAAGTCAAACTAAACAACATTTAGGGTTACCCACATATCTTTTAGTTGTGAAAGTTTTAGAAATTTATGTTGCTCATGTATCCAACTAATAGTCATACCATCTATGGTTGAGTTTTAGGTCCTTGTGTCTCTAACCTAACAATCCAACATAAATATCTAAAACATATAGGGTAGGTCAACTATACCTTTATATCAATCCTAGTCACAACTCCAAAGTCAAAACTAGGGTTGGCACTAGGTTTAGGGTTTCCCTAACAAAAGCACCTCACTTTATTGTGACTTAGTTTAGGAAAACTTTGATGAAATCCAAAATATTTTGTACATATAGTAGTATAATTGAAAATATTTTTTTTCAAAAAACCATGCGATATGAAACAAAGATGAGCTCAAAATCAATGTGGATACCAAATCACAATATATCCATAACAAGATCTCATTATCCTACCACCAACTCATCACCTAATAGCATCCTCAAGTCAAACCTCATAGCATCAAGAGACAAATCGTACTCAATCTACATGGTAGGGTAAGATCATCTAAAACCTTATCTCAAAAGGGTGCACCTAGGCGATTCAAGGGAAAACATCTCATCTAAAGGATGGCTATGCATGGCAAAAGTTCTAACTAGGGAGACAAAATTGAAATAGTCAGATTCTGACTACCGTGGGCTCTGATACCATGTTGTAAGGAGTAGGATCCCAGAGGGGAACCACTCCCTACTAAAAATTTGAAGAATCAAACCTCCAGACCAAACACACCCTTAAGGTATCTTGGAGTGGGTGTAAAGTTTTCAAATCTTATGTATGGTATTCAAAACAACCAAAGTGTAGTAGTGGAAGAAAATAATGATTATATTCAATTTCACATAAGGTTACAAAGGAACATCTTACATGTAGAGTATGTCATAAGGATCTAGGTAGAGGGATATCTAAACCACCTCAAGATTTTCTCCAAGCTTTAACTTCTCAATTTAAGTCCATATCTTTAAGCCATGTCCTCCATATCCTTCACCTAGGGTTGGAAGCCTACCCCAGCAATAAGAGAAAAATAAATGACATCAGCAAAGGTTGGTATGTGCATACTAAAAGAAAATTGAGCAATATATGGGGTAAAGGACATCAAAGCAAATCGAAGCTTCCCATAGAAGAGAAAATTTGAGCATAAAAGAATAAGATCATAACAAAAGGGATACTTGCCATTAAATCAACATATAAAAGGGGTGCCAAAAAAGCACATATAATGAATCAGGGCACATTACCCATCATCAATAATCATCATCATGCATGCATGTGAGATAAACATAGCCCTAAAACAATATAAATAACAATGGCGACCAAGCCTCATAAACTTGAAACATGATAGAGAATGGAACATAACCAAACTCCCAATGTATATAATGTGGGCCAAACCTCATAAATTTGAAACTCGAGTATGGAGCACATAACCTCCATTCCAAAAGTAAATAAGGGCACATAACCCAAAAACCAATGCAATTACACTACTCTAGTGATAATGAATCACATAGCATGTTTAATGTAGAGGCAAGTAGAAAGTATAGTCAGATTATACCAAAGTAGTCACCACATAAGTGACCAACATATACATCCACCTCATAAGTGGGAAAAAGACATCACATGTCATTAGATAGACTTTATCATGAACCAAGCATGATACAAGAGTCCAAAAGAATATCCATGATCACAATATCAATAACAAGTAGGGTACTTCACATGAAGCATAATTTCAAAAGAAAAAGACATTGTGTATAGGCTAATGTCCATAGGACCAAGAGAAAGAAAACATAGGTGAATTCCTCAACATATAATAATAGGAGATGCAAACATACATAAGAGAGGGAAATTGCTCCATATAGAAATAATAAGGGATGCAAGCATACCTTAAACATGTGTCCTAGAAACACTCTTCACCAATCTAGTTGTTTCCAAGATCAACTTTGTCTAATTACAAATTATTCACATGTATTAGGGTTTTTCATATGCATTAATGTTAAGAAAACCCTACTTTAGGACTTTTAGCACAAAACTCTGATTTAGACTCTTAAACCACCATCATTGATCTAGTTAGGTCCTCCTAATTAATAAAACATATAATATTGTTTATTTTGGAGTTATGGACATTTAGGTGTATTCTTGATGTATTTTTATTTTTTATCATTAAGTGTGCTACCTTCTATTCATTTACAAAAGTCTGTACAAGTGGGGGAGCCAAGCTCTTTTATTGTCCTATCTATGCAGGGCAATGTAATCACTATCTATTCTCCTCCACACATTATTAGTGGAAGGAGTTACATAATCAAAAATAATTTGATTCCTGCCAGTCCAGATATGGTAAATGACAAGAATGCTTATAAGTTTACTATATCTTTTAGAAATCTTCACCAGGTCTTCAATTGATCTAGGTAAGAAAGGAAGCTTGGGTTTAGCTCTTTCCCAACGATTCTCTACAAATTCACAGGTCCAAAGGATATGTTGGGGATTCTCTATCTGTTTAGCACATAGACAGCATCTCGAGTCAAGGTGGAAGCCCCTTCTCTACAAGAAATTATCAGTAACTATATGGCTCTAAAAAATCTTCCAGCAACTGAATTTGGTGTGGTTGGATACAAGTGACTTCCAAAGCCAACATGCCAAATCCACCTTATTGAACTTCTGCCTACACAACTGCCAAGCTCCCTTCAAAGAGAGGGATTCCAGTCCAGAATAGAAACACTAGTCTTTATCTTTTAGTTTGAAAGAGTCACAGATAGCACGCAACTCATCACAACCTCTTACGTTAGGAATATTCCAGTTGCCATCAGTAATGATATAGCATACCTTAGCATTAGCAGTTAAGATTGTTCTCAGTTTCAAGGGTTTAGGATCTGTGATTACATCATCCATAAAATTCCCATGTATCCAAGGATCATTACAAAGGGATATGTTTGAGCCGTCCCCAATGGTGAACCTTACAAGATGCAAAACAACATCCCTCACCTTTGAGACAGACTTCCACATCCAGCTATAGCATTTTTATTAATTAAATCATTTCCTAAAAATTCTTTTTGACAAAACTCAAAGTCAGTCTTTGAAATCATTTTTATTGGAAAGATGGGATTTTTTTGAGTTTAGAATATATTTTATTTTTAATTTTGTACAAAAAAATTAAAAGATATGAATTTTATAAAATCGGCCAATCATAAAATTCAAAAAAGCCAAATCAGTAGGGAATTTGCGAGAGAGGAAGAGAAGTCGGATGGGCAAAGAGAAACTTATCTGAGAGTTTGGGGAAAAACTCTGTTCATCATTCATTCATGAAACTAACTAACCGACCATGAAGAACAAGTGCTAGATTTATTTACCTGAGGTCCAATTACACTCTAAAAATAAGCATGACGTCGGGGAGCAGTGTCGTAAATTCAAACCAAGAACCATGTTCGGCTTTTGGGTGAAATGACAATGCAAGGTGAAATCAAAACATGACCACCAGAAGTGACACACTCAAGAAAGGATGAAATTGGGATGAGAGGAAGTTCACAAAATAACCGAGGAAGACCGGGGTAGAGGTATTTATAAGTGGGTGTGTGTGAGAAGTTGTTTCATAAGATTTGAAGAAAAAGATTAGGCATTTCTCGAATTCTCAATGTTAGGCTACGAATATGGTATGGATAAATGTGGAATTAAATTTGCAATCCAATACAAGTTATTTCATAAAATTTTGTGAAGAAATGAGAAAATTATTCCCAAAATACCGGACTTTAGTCCGCGGTTACTCTTTATGTGGGCTGGTGTTTCCTAATTCGAATTTTGTAAAGTGTTGATTAAATTATTTTCCTTTTTCTCTCTCTTAAATTGAAGGTACAAACAAGGTCCAAATTAAATGAAATTTGATACCTAGTCTAATTATGACATGTAGAATCCAATTTTGGCATTAGTTTTCCCTTTTGGAGACCTTTTCTATTTTATTTAATTCTTTTAAAGTAAATCACATTTTCTCTTTCCTAATACATTAGAGACGTCTAGAATTATCCAAAATTGATGAAACTTCATCCACAAGTCATATTTAATGTGTTGAATACGAATTTGCCATCAATTTCATATGTTGGAGTTATTTTTACAATTATTTAATATGTTGAAGGTTCTACACACTTTCTCTCTCCTCATTTCACCTTTTAAGTAAACTTTCTCCAAATTGGATGAAAAATTCACCCAAAGGCTATATTTATTATCTAGATTATGAATCCAAGATTATTTTCCTCTTTTGGAGTCATTTATTATTTTATTTAATATTTTGGGGAAAACTTAGATCTTCTCTCTCTAAACAGAATTAAATTAATTAATATGTGAAAAATATGAAACTTGACTCCCAAGGCAATTGGGACCCAAGTAACATGATTTTTAACTTAGATTTGACTTTTGGGGTTTCCATTAATGAGTTATGACAAAATTAATATTTGTGGCCATTATTATCACATTATTTCATTATTATCACTCTTGCTCATTCAATTATGTTCCATATCTTATTATTATCACCCAAAGAATTATGTGTGACTATTTGCATAAAATTTCATATAGTTCATTATTATCCCATGTGACATATGTTATGTGTCTATTATTAATTTAAGACTAATGTGAGAACATTAGGTTACATTAGGGTGATTTATTCATGCATTAGCTCATTAGGGTTATACTAAACATCTTCTAGATCTATCCTCAACCTTGTTTGCCTAAGCCCAAAAGGTCAAACTTCTAGGGTAGGGTTCATGGCTGGTATGTTACACCTTTGGTTACTATTAAACTCTTAAGAATTTTAGAATGCCTGAATGGCTAATACATAAGGCTGGCAAGGCCTCCCATGCAACAGTCCTTTTGTGGAAAGGCCACTATAGATATCCATCCATCAATCAACAACTTGCCAATGTTGATAGGTTTCCCTCGGGGATATAATATAGGATATATAGCTCCTCATGATATATGTTGCTAGCCTTTGACTTGGTAAAGAGTACATTGGTGATGATTTTTTTCATAATTATCCACATGCTGGAGTGAATGTTAGCATCCTCATCAGCACTAGACTTCTATTTGGGTTGGCCAGTGAGCATTGCCCATATCTTTTCAGCCTTGAAATAGGGACCCTCTTCGTCCAATCGGTCATAATTTTCTAATTTTTCTTCTTCATTATTAGCATAGAATATTTTGTTCAGCCGCTTCTTAGTAAGAACTTCTTCTTTGTTGAAGAGTCAAACTTGGATCTAACAACACCCGCCACATGTCTTCCTATTAGCTAGTTCTATGATGAGTTCTTTAATGGATGACATAAATTTTCATGTTAGTTCATTATAAGATAGCGGTGTTGTGAATTAGAGATTGACTAGGTTGGAACCCGCTAGCAACTCATACACTCATTGCCAGATACCCAGTCACAAAGTGTCTATTTGTTTGAAAAATGTGCTGCTTTAAAGGATTTTCTTGCCATCGTGATGTATGCTTATTTGTGTCGGTTGTCAAAAGGATGGAATGAGCCTTGTTGTAACTCTTTATTGGGTTTGTCCTCCCTTGCTTCTTGTGTTGCCTTCCTAGACAGATATGTAATTCTTGATTGTCTGTTGGATTCATCAACTGATGACTCTAGGTGAGTTCGCTTCACTCCTTGTGGCAATGTTGTGGCATTGGTGTTTCTTGTCTCCTGTGTAGTATCTATGGTGATAGTGGTATTAGCAATGATGGTGGTGGCAATAATGGTCTCCTCCTTAGGGGGGCATCGTTAGTTCTACGAAGGTCACAAATATATTGAATTGGAGTTTTGAAATTAGAGTTGACTTAATATAAGTTGAGTTGGAAGTGTTGATTGAGAAATAGGTAAGAGATCTCCCTTTTTGTTCAAAATTGATCAAATTATGTTGTTACAGTTCGATAAGAAATGTATGTTTAGAAGAAGGCAATCAAGCTCTGAAAACGTAGCAGGTCGATATGTTTTTTTTTCAAGGTTATCAAATTCTGAGGTCGATGAGCTATTGAGAGGTTGATATGTAGAATGTAATTTATGAAATCATCATGAGGTCAATTTGAAATTTCTCATATTTATCAACCTCAAAGGTCGACATAGTGCACACTTGATCTATTGAACGAGAAGTCGATTACCTTGAAGAAAAGAAAGGTATTGAACATAAGGGTTATCAAGCTTTCTAGCTATCAAGCTACAAGGTCGATTTCTATCTCCTAAGTGTGAGGTCGATAGAGTAGAATAAAAAGTAGAAATGCACTATGGTAAAAGTTGAGAAAGCAAACAAAAGTTAC
Organism: Alisma plantago-aquatica; assembly: GCA_963693085.1. NCBI lineage: Eukaryota > Viridiplantae > Streptophyta > Magnoliopsida > Alismatales > Alismataceae > Alisma > Alisma plantago-aquatica. Next base: position 587,039,793 of record OY856412.1, read on the forward strand.
TACTCTCAATTCCCTTTTATAGTTGAGGGAAGGGTGGTGAGTGGGAGGGTAAAACGAGAATCAAACATGTGTCCTATCAGGATCCAAGGTCAATCGACAAAGGTCCATAGGGAGAAATTAGTGGATCTCAATATGTCATATCAAGGGTCGATTAAGTGGTTCAATAGTGTGTGTGAAACAAATAGAGAGGAGGTTCATAGTTATCATATCAATCTAGCCATATTAGAATTTAGGTCGATAGATTCTATGGAGAGGATTATCGACTTGTCATCATTTTTAAAAATGGTCAATCGTCACGGTTGATAGGTTACATGGAGGTTGATTGACTAGGTCGATCGAGCTAACAATGAGAAATAACCAAGGGAAATAGTCGATCGACCATATTATAGATAGAAATAACCAAGGCAAATAAAAAAACAAAACAAAGCAAGAACACATGTAGGTCGTGTGTTGCCTCCCAAGTAGCGCTTGTTTAGAGTTTGTTATCTTGACTATCTAGTCTTACTTATCATGCAGTAGGTGGATAGGAGAGGCTCATCTCAGCCTTCTTTGTGAACACTTAATCTTCATAATATCACCTTAGTCCATGTTTGTTGACTGAGAAAGTCTCAGATCTTGCACTATGGATCTCCATCATACCATAAGGATAAATAGTGATTACAAGGAATGGTTCAAACAACAAGACTATAGTTTTCTAGTAAAAAGATGAATAGAAGATCTATATAGAATAACTTTATCACTTTCAAAAATATCCTTGCACTTTATTTAAGAATCATCCCATGTTTTAGTTCTTTCTTTATAGATTCTAGAGTTCTCATAAACATGTTACAATTCTTGTAATTGAAGGAATCGCCTCTCTTTGACTAGGTTAGGGCCTATATTAAGATTCTTTATGGCCCAAATTGCCTTATGCTCTAATTCAAAAAGAAGATGACAAGATTTCCTATTGATCACCCAATATAGTGTTGTCCCAGTTGGGGTCTTATATGAAATTTTTTATGCACATAGATCATCATCGAGTTTCGAAGACCGATCTTTCCTAGATTTGTTGATTATCTTTTTGAGGATTTTCTCAATTTAGCGATTGGAAATTCTACTTTACCAGTAATTTGAGGATGGTATGGGGTGGAAATCTTGTGTCTTACCCGATATCTTTTCAAAAGAGTTTCAAATTGTTTCTAAATGAAGTGAGAGCCTCCATCATGGGTCACTATCTTATGAACTCCAAATCACGAAAAGTTGTATTTGTTGAAAAGATGCATGATGTATTTGAGTCACAAGTGGTTGAAGCCAAGTCTTCTACCCATTTTGATACATAATCGACGATGACTAGAATATATTGGTTCCCGAAAGATGAAGGAAAAGGTCCCATAATGTGTGTCCCCTAGAGATAAAATATTTCAATCTCTATCCAATCAGCAAGCTCTAAGTGCACTGGTATGCATCACATGCTTTTATATAAACTTGTGACTCTTTAAAGACAGATGGCTAATAGAACCCTGAATGTACCACTTTCATACCCATCTTTTATGGCTCCTAGATGTCCTCTATACATAGATGAATGGCACTTCTTGATAATAGAACTAATCATGTTGTCTAGTATGAATGACCAACAAACACTATTAGCACATGTCTGATAAAGGAGTGGATCATCCCAATAATAGTTCTTCAGGTTAGTGAAATTTTCTTTTTCTAGTTATATGTAACGCCATGCAGCAGTTGTGGGCATGCAAGATAGTTGCAAAATTATGCATACCATGGTTTTATTAGTTCTAATGTGCAAACAACTAAGAGTGATCCATCATCATGATACATCTATTGTAAGGATCCTTCATCTTTGATACAAATCTGTGACAAGTGTATGCGCCAACATTTGTTGACCCCTTTTTCATCAATGATCTCATGGTCAAATTCTTGTAACTTAAGGGCCCATTGTAAGAGACATGGCTTGGTGTCATTTTTATGTATTAAACACTTGATCGTTCCATGATAAATATAATTATGACCTTTCCTCCCAACAATTAGGAGAAGAATTTGTCAAAAGCATATATCATAGTGAGCATCTCTTTTTTGGTAGTGGTGTATTATCTACACTTCATCAAGTGTTTTCTAGCATAATAAATCACATGATGCTTTTTATTGTTCTTTTGCCTTGGAAAAACCCCAATGGAAAAGTCACTAGCATCCCACAGGAGCTCGACATGAATATCCCAATCTATAACGTGCATGATGGACATTGATATAAGAGTTTTTTCAATGTGTGAAAAGCTTCTAGACAATCTTCATCAAAAGTCTTGACAAAGATTTGGAGATTTTGGAGAACTCTTCAATAAATCTTTTATAATAGCCAACATGACCCTAAAAACTACACATAGAAGTGACGGAAGAAAGGGGTGGTAGTGGGGAAATTGCCTCAATCTTGCTTTTATATACTTCTATTCCAGTTTTAGAAACTTTGGTGAACTATCATTATGCCTTCTCATACCATGAAATGACAGTTTTTCCATTTAGGACCAATTGTTTCTCTTCACATATCTGTAGTACTCAAGATAGGTTCCTCAAGCAATTGTCATTACATAGTCCAAATGGCATTTTCCAAAATGCATAAGTTCTCTTGGTCGTCTAGTTGGATAGGGACTTGATAAAAACAAATAACCATCTAAATAGAAAAAATGAGAGTGATGTGATAGGTGCTCAAGAACTTGATTGATGAACAGTAGAGGAAAATGATCTTTCTTGGTGACAACATTCAACATTCTATAGTCAACGCACATGCACCATCTTGTACCTATGCTAGTTGCTAACTCTCGGTTGTTACTTCCCTTTAAGACCGTCAAACTGCCTTTCTTTGATATGATATGAATTGGGCACGCCTAGTTTCTTTCATTAATGGCATAGATGATACTGACATCATTGAGCTTGATGACTTCCTTGTGCACAACTTTGAGCATCTTATCATTCAGTTTTTTTGTCCTTGGACACATGGTCTAGCATATTATTCTAAGTTGATGTGGTGCATGCAGATAGCGGGACTGAGTCCCTTGATATCATCATTGGAATAACCAACAACCTTCCCTCTTAGTTTGAGTTCTATAAGAAGTTGTTCTTACTGATCGGATGACAACAGGGGCGGAGTCAGGAGTTCATCTAGGGGGCATTGACAATATATGTTAAAAATGGATTAGGAACCATGTCAAATCATTTCTCTTTGAATTTGAACTCATCAATGTGTTCAAATGTGTGACAAAACCATGTGTTGTCTTCAATAATTCAAGCAAAAATGAAAATGATAATTCTTTTTTTAGGGAAGTCAGGTGGCGATTTTATTCATCTTGCCCACCTCTTACAAGCGAACTCAAACTGGTACTACATATTCTAGAAAATTGCTGAAAATTAAATATGGTCGTACTACGACCATTACAAGAGACATCTTCAAAGTTACTAGGTGTGTCATCCGGAAGTTTGTGATAAACACTGTTTCCATTTTTGTTTTTGAGGTGATACTTGGCTAGGTAATCAGCAAGGCTATTACCTTCTCTCTTTTCGAAGTTTAGACTTATAGAATGACTTCTTTGCTTCTGCATTGCCCATAACCTTCTAGCATACTTGGGGTTATCTTTATATTTCTCTCTTATAACAGTGACAACCTGCTTGCAATCTGTCTCAATGACAGTATTATTCAAGTTGCATACTAAACAGATTTTATAGGCTAACTCTACGGCTTGCAGCTCCGCATCAAAAGGAGAGTCGGCTTTGATAGATTGACCTATACCACCCAGCCATTCTCCTTTGTCATTTCTAACAATTGCAGCAATAGCTCCTCGTCGACCTTTGTAAGCAGCATCTGTATTAATTTTCAGTTTACCTTGAGCTGGACATTTCCAGTCCGTTGAAATGGTGTCCTTCTCCTCTATACTCACAGATTGCCAAGCGAGAACATTGAGCTTAACTTCGGTTCTGATCATATGGACTTGGTTCTGTATCGTTTTTTCTCTTTTCTCAAAAACCCACAGGTTCCTTTGTTTCCACAGGTGCCAACACGCCACCATGAACATGATTTGATGATCTTCAGAATATTTAAGGTTGAGTTTAACCCATTTGTGGAGGTTGACCTCATTCCAGAAGCTGAGGGGCGCATTTGATTTCAGGAGCTCCATCCATATAGGGTGGACTTTACTACAGTCTCGTAGGGTGTGCAGGACGTCTTCTTCACTGGTGTTACATCTGCTGCACGTGGCGTCGGCAGTCAGCTGCCTTCTGTGCCGACTTTTGTTTGTAAGGATGGCCTTGTTCTCCACTAGCCAAATGAACGTTCTTATTTTAGCTGCCACTTTCGCCTTCCAAATGATACTCCACTGGCCGTCCCGTTTAATTTCCTTGTCCTCCCGTAAAGCTTGGTAAGCAGACGCCACCGTGAACCTTCCTCTCGGGTCCGGCCGCCATGTTCTAACATCAGCTCCTCCTTGGTCTGAAGGTGGAAGAACCGAACTAATTTCATGCACTATCAAAATTAAACTATGATAATTCTACATGATCACTTTTTAAAGTTATATATATTAGTGGGTCGCAAAAACATTTTTGCATAAGAACAAATTGCACTAGATAATTATATCAACTGGTAAACTTGTGTAAACATTTCATGTATGAATATTTTGTGCTAAATATGACTGCAAATTTTAATATAAAAATTGAATCATGAATTACGGTCATGGATTGAATCTATTTTTCTAGTAAAAGAAAATTATACTATATAGCAAGCAAAAATTATTTATTGTGTTCCAAAAAAAGAAAACCATAATTGAATTACATAAAATTAATTTGCATACATTTTTATATTTCAAACAAGTTTATAAAGACGTTGAAAAATAGTTGTTGGCTATTTCGTTACAAATACTAGGATTAAATTTTGAAGTACAAAAAGAACTAGAATAAAAAAAACCTTTATATAATAAAAAATATAAGTTTTTTCTTTAATTTCACACGTCATTAACTGATGATGTTAGAAGGCATCGTAAAATCCTTTATAGTTGCATGAACATATACTCAAAAATATGCTACAAAGTATGGTGATGTTGGCCGATGGTAAAAGAAACTACATTTCAGGGGTTAGACGTTCAAGAACTCATGAATAAAAAGGATAAAAATATGACACTTACAACATAACATTATAAATTTTATCATTCGTCTACAACTCTATCTCCCTATTTTGACTTCACTTCTCTTGTATTGATTTCATTACTTTATGTAAATAAAATTTCTACTCTTAGGTCAAGCTATTGTCATGATTTTGGGGTCAGCTTAGTTTTTATCGTCAAGCGTTAGAGGCTTGTTTAAATTCCCAACAAATGTAAGAGTTATTATTAATTGATTCTTATTTGAATGTTATTTCTGAAATGATGATTATTCGTGTGGTAGTTTCCATCATGATTATAAAAAAGATATGGTAAATAATAATGAAATAAATGATCATTCAAAATTTCATCCAGTTGCCATAATCATTATGAACATTATTTATATGAGTCAATTCTACAAAGTTATTGTCATTATGTGAATTTAATATTTTTTGTGAATCCTAGGTGGTTGTTTTTAAATATTTTGATAGGCAACTAATGGTTAATGGATAAGAAAGAAGTGACAACTATATTTTTATTATTTATGCAAGTATAGGGTTTTTCAGAAATTTTCTATGTTCCCTGGTTTTGATTACAATTTTTGAAATGATTCTACTAGAGAAAAGGATTAGATTTGTAGGTTGCAAACCTACGACACATGACTCAGACAAACAACTCCTAGACACTATGCCAAAGTGTAGGTTGTGAATAATATAGGAACAAAATCTTATTTGTTATATAAAAGATACATACATATCTATAACTATATACATACAAAATTTAAATCATGTTTGGTGGGGTGGTGCGGCCCTAGCTCGCCCCTCACTCTGCCACTGGACGGTAGGTCAGAATTGATAACAATGGGGTTTCTCTTCTCATCGTCAAGAAATGCATATTTTAACCCTTCAAGGAGGGGCTTTAGTTCAGAGAGGGGTTTTGATGATGATACATCTTTCGATTCTCTCTTAAGAAAGATGTATTTAGTTGTACCAATCACCCCTTGTTGATTTGCGTCTTCTCCTCTACTACTTCAAGATATACAAAATTTCTTCTACTTATGGATCAGTGATTCCATAAGTTTAATTGGTGACCGGTTTTATTTGGGGATACACTATAGCATCAAATTCTTGGATCTTAGAACACAACTGGCTGCAACAATAAATAGCTTGTCTCCACATAGGTGGTCACTTCATATGATATAGCACATTGATATCAATGTGCTCATCTCCTACTCAAATAGTAACTAACTCATCAACAACATCAATCAAGACATGTGCGGTTGAGAGAAAGTATCTATTGCAAATCATTGGGCACATTGGATCTTTAATAGCATTGATGACAATGACATCACATGAGATAATTTCTAGGTACATATTAGTCACCACCGACATGTTTGGTGTACGAGTTATCATCCAGCTAAATCCTCATATGAGAAGGACATATATCTTTTAATCTAGATGAATTTCCAAAGAGTGTGGCATAAGAATGATGCTCGCACCTAGGACGGCCAAGCTATGTCTTCCCATAGTGTCTCCTAGTAGAAATTCAATGGTGAAAGCACTAATATCTTTCATCTTATTTATCATGGTGGATTGAACGAAAGCGGTGACCATCCTAGCTAGTTGGATAGTTTCAGTTTCACCTCTTTTCCTTTTCTTGGTAATCAGATCTTTCAAAAATGTAGCATATGCCGACATTTAATGATGACCTCCAAAAGGGGGATATCGAGATGCATCTTCTTAACACTATCTAGAATTTTGTATATTTCTTCTCAAGTTGTGCTTTGATAAATCTATGAGTGAAGGGTGCTTTAGAATAGAACTCGGTAGATATACTTGAGGGAATTACCTTTGTCTCTCCTCATGATTTCATCTTTTTTAGAACAACTTCCTCTACATGTATCGCTGGTTCACCATCATCCTCCACTACAATTTGCGATGGTGGAGGAGGTGGGGTACTCAGAGTAGTTCTAGATCTCAACATTTCCATTCTTGCATACTCATTCCTTGGGTTTTGTTCGGTACAATAGGGAAATTGACCAATTGGGTTTTTGTGGAAGCAACTATGGATGCAAACTATTGATCAACCATTGTATTATGCTACTATAAATTGCCAATTTGTGTATTCACAATCTGGAGTTGTGCTTTCATGTTTTCCATAAGGCCATTGTTTCTTAGAATGCATTCCTAATGAGTTCAGTCAGAGAATTGAATTGATTTATTGAATTTTGTTGTTGTTGGAATTGAGTTCCTCTCAGTGGACAGTTGAAATTTCCTTATTGGTTTGAAATCCTATTGATATTTTTTTGGAATCCTGGAGGGTTTCCTTTTCCTACGGCTTGACATCTTCATATGGTGTGAGGTTTCTCGTTCAATTGATGAGAATTTTATGGTGCATATGTGTTACCATACGAGAAACCATGGTGTTTTGTTCTTATGTAACTCACATATGAGACATTCTTCATGGATCCTCATTGGTGATCTTATGTGTCATGAGTGTAAATGAAGTGATCAACTCCATGTCTACTTTCTCCTCAAGTAACGCAGTTCACAGTCTCTATGTGGTACCTTGTCTTGATATTAGTCTCCTTCAGATTGAGAATGCTTGTGGCCATTTTATGAAGTTTGGGACTCAAAGCATCAAACCTCTTTGTGTCTGAGGTGGTGTCAACATCAGATGTGTTCCCAATAGACCCCCTATCATAATCTATCTCAACTTGTAATGATTCCATGTCATAAATAGTTTCTTTAGAGCACTTATCACTATGTCTCATAAAATCACTCCCTATTGTAGCATTAAGAAAAGTTCTCTTGTTTAGAGTGAGCCCATTATAAAAAGTGAAAGTTGATAGTTGTCTTCAAAGTTGAGATGGGGACACTCCCTTTAATATTATTGATATCTTTCCCATGCTTCATGTAGGTTCTTCCAAACATTTGTCCAAAGATGGTAATCTTATTTCTACAACATATTGTTTTCTTGATTGGGAAGAACATATTGACAAAAGCTTCATCTAAGGGTTCCCATACAATGATAACCTCATGTTATAAGGGATGGAACCATGCAAGAGATTTGTCCCTTAAGAAGAAATGGAAAGCCTTATAATCCTTATAAAAGCATCCAACTTATTATAAGGATTTTCTTTAGCCAAGTTTCCTTTGAAAGTGCGTTGTTGAACAACAGCAAGAAAAGTTGGTCTTAATTAAAAATTGCCCACTTGAATTTGAGGAATGACCATGAGATTCCTTCGTTTGTTATCACTCGTGGTTTCTAATGATCAGATAGATGGGCCATTAACAGGTGTGTTATTTCCAACTCCACCCAGATTGAAGAGTGAGTCAAGGTTAGTAACTAGACACAAGCAAAACTTCAAGATATCATGTGGTTGATTTATAAGGTGTGTGCAACTAATTAATAACTTAATAGCACTGACTAACTCTAAGTACTACTCTGGGTCTTTAATGGTTGTTTGTGTCTTATCTCTGAGAATTATGCCAAAATTTAATGCCCTTAAACATGGATCAAAAGTGTCAAAACAATTGCTTGGTCAAAGGTATCAGACTTGAAATTCATATCCGACTTCAAGAGATGTCTGCAGCTCAATATGGATTATCTTGTAATGATACATGGTCGAACACATGGATAAGGAGAAAAAATGATGTAACAGCGTAAAGACTCAGCTTATTTTAGTCAAACAAAATCAGTATTCCAATAAAGTAACAAATTACCTTACTCAAAATAATATACCTAAATTATTAAAGATCAACGGAAGAAAAGATAAATGTGATTATGATAAAGGAACTTGGATTGGGACACAATAATTAGAACAACCTCAACCATGTAAGACTTCTCTTTTGATTTATATATATTCTTAACATATTCTGCAAGCAATCACAAAATATATCTAACACTTTCCTTTTCTTGAGTTTATGGTAGATTTCTATCTAAAGTCGTCTATCTCTCGATATGATAACCAATAGATCAAGGATATACATATGAATTTTGGTATAGTGTTTCCTCACTCCCGTGGCTTGTCACTAATCAGAACTCTAGATCTTTGTGGACTAGTTCTCTCAAATTTATATAGATCAGAATTGCAAGAAGGTAGCTAATCAAACAAACGACGCAATTAAACGGGGGTACAAAAATAGAATTGTAAGAATTAATGTATTAAATAGAAAAAGGAAAGATTACATGGTTGGGAGAGCCTGATGGAAAGTCCCAACCCAAGTTAATGATTTCAATCACTCATGGTGTAAGAAAGAAACAAACTATAACCTGAACAAGTCAAGGTTCTCAAAAGAAAATAATGAAAACAACAAGAGAATAAAGAGAGAGGTCGATACACTGGTAGATTGAGTTGAGAGGTCAATTTACCCACCTTTTAGTTGAATCTTCCTGAGAGGTCGATAGCCTTGAGGAGGTCGATCAATCTCACCTATTGATCTAGAGAGGTCGGTTGCTTTTTCTTCTTTACTGGCAAACTTGGTCAAGGTGAAGTCAAATCAAACTGGTGATGGAAGTGGCTAGTGGCAAAGTAATAGGTTAATCTCCATCATGAGGTCAATAGCACTCGTGAGGTCAATCATTCTAACTTTGCTCTTGTGATCTACAACAACATTTTGTCTTGTTCACATAATACATGAAGCCTTGAACTGATGCCTTGCGGTCCTATTTTATAGGGTTTGACCAGCCTCATGTCGACCTGTGATTGGCCCATGTGGCATCAACCCTTTTAACTTTATAATATCAAATTAAGAGCTTGATGGGACTCTTGATCGATAGAATGACCACCGAACTTGGATCAATCTTTGAGAGGTCAATGGATGCCCCCAACTTTATGTGCTTGTGGCCTATCGACCTAAAGGTTGATTGAGGGTCTCTAAAACATCAACTTTATGGGTTCTATTATCAAGATTGAGAGCTCTATTAATTTATTAGGCTTTTACTTAATTGAATTGACCTGGAGAGGTTGATGAATTTTACTGGCTTTTGAGTTGATGAGTAAACTAACTTGGATGTCGATGGTTGTTGTTCACCTTGATAGACTGGATATCGAACTCTTTGACTTTACTTTGATCAACCTTCAGAGGTCGATTGATACAATTTCTTTACTTTTCTCGGTATCTACTTACTAAACAATGATCAAAACTTGGAGGTCAATTACTTATCCATCAGACTTTTTGGATTACATCCCAACGTTCTACATTTTTAAAGGTAACTTAATGGAGTATTTGGTGACTAAGTTTAAAGTGAAGGATTTTATTATCATTATTTACATATGAAGAAAAACAAATATCATAAAAAAGATATGAAATACTCATGAAAGTTGATGTTATCAGTTATCATATGAGCCATTAACAATTTTATCAAGCTTCTTTTCCTTAGTCTTACATGAATCAAGAGAGGCAAAAGTAGAATGAGTGATATCAAGTTAAGCTTGTTTGAGAAAGTTTGTGAATAATTAACTCACCTACCTCATTACTTATGTTGACCATGAATGAAACATTGCAACTTCATCTTCCTCACTTTATCTTGAACCACTAAGGGGTTGAGAAGAGGAGTCCCAAGAAGCACCTTGAGAAACTTCCATGTCCTTCTTTTCCTTCTTGTCTCTTCTTTTATGTTATAGACCCCTCTTGTATCTATCCTCCCTTTCCTTGTATCCTATTCGATGGGAGATGGTGCTTGTTCATCTTTGAACATTCACTCTCGAAATGTCCCTTTTGATCACACTCATAGAACCAGGAGGTGGTGGAGTTAGACTTGCCCTTCATGTACACTGCTTCTACCTCACTTGGGTAGTAGTCTTCACTTGATGAAGACTCTTGAGCTTTGAAGGATATATCCTTCTTCTTGGAGGATTCCTCCTTTCTTCTTGGAGGATTCCTCCCTTCTTCTTCATCCTTTGTGTTTATCCTCAATTCATAGGTTTGAAGGTTACCAATGATTATCTTCCAGAAGAAGCAAGAGGCTTCCAGACTCCTCAATTGGAAGTCACCTTCATATCCCAATAGTGAGGAATAGAAGGGAGGATCTTAGAACTCACATATTTGGGTTATGCTTGCCTTTTGAGAGTCATAAGACCTTTGTTGAGAGTTGAGATTTCAAGTAAATCTTCGCTATGGTCTCCATCTTGTTCATTCAAAAGAGATCAAGTTGGTGAGAAAGCAAGTTTCTATTTGATTCATTTAATTGTTATGCTCCTTCATGAGTCATAGAGAGCTTATTCTAGATCTCTTTCACTTTTTCACAAGAGATTTTATTGAATTTAGAGGGACAAAGAGCGACTTAGAGGATTCTAATAGCTTTAGCATTTAGTTTTACCTTCTTCTTGTCTTCTTCACTCCATGTGATCATCTCTTCAAATGATGGCGTGTATGGGAGAGCTACAATCTTCCATATTCCAATGTTGAAACCTAGGTACAAAATTACATCCTCCTCTTCTAGTACTGATAGTTGGTGCCTTCAAAGACTTTTTTGGGTGGAGAACCCTCCGTCAAGGTTGAGCAAGCACTCACCTATCTTCACTCACTCATGGAAGTAGTTTCTCAGAGAAGACCTCGCACCGATGCCACTTGTTGGATCTATAGGATCAAGAAGTGATGAATGACACTACTGGAAACTTAAACCAAATTTGTTAAACCTTCAAGTAACTACAAAAATTAGTATTACAAATGCTATAAGCAAGGGGATGAGAAATTGAACAAGCCACAAGTTGAATGCAAAGAATTTAGAGTGATTCAGTCTCAAAGGACATGGCTCCACTTCCTAGAGAGATTAGACTCTAGAATTTCTTGCCTTGAGTATCACCTTGTATTCCACCACAAGAGTTACACCAAGAGACCTCCCTTTTAGATCAATAGCTAACTACCTTCCATTTTCTAGACAAGGGAACAAACAACCTTACAAGGGACTCACCTTCCCTTACCTTGGGCCAATTTCCATTTGCCTTCACATTCCTTAGCCAAAGTAGAACTCCAATCCATCATCTTTGGATAGAGAGAGACTAGGAGATAAAGGACAACTTCAGAAAGATAAAGCATGTCCAATTCTCTTACAAATGACTTATTTAGCCTAATGGATGCAATAGGTGATTAATCTCAAGGAGGGATTAGGGACTCTAAGGAAAATCTCTCAACAATATTATAAGAGCATAGATGGTAACCTTAGAATGCACTCCAATAGGTCATATTTATAAGGATGCCTACTAGACAATAGAGAGAGTTAGGAAAATGTCTAGCCATTTTTAGGGGTAGATGGGGTGTTCAAGAGATTTGTTTTCACTTTTTACCCCCCTCTAACATCCATATTGCGCTTTCAAAAGGCTACAATTACAATGTAGCCAAGCAAGATTTATAGTGCCAAAACTCAGATGATGGCACTGGTGAAAAGAATCCTCTATGACAGTCGGCCAACTTCTATGTCCAAAATTTCAATCGACGGTATATTGGATTTTGGCTTGTTCAGTAGTCGAGTTTTGTGTTAGTAAAACTTGATGGATGTGTATATTAATGGGAAACTCAAAACAATGTCATCATTCAAGATTTGATTTTGTGATTAATTAGAATGAATTATTAATTCATTTGAATTAGCTCTAGTATACAATTCAACTTAATCACAAGTCATACAGTTATTATAAATGATTTATACAAAGTTCTATAAAGAACTCTAACTTTTCTTCAGTCTTTGAACTCTAGGCTTGTATGACTTGATTTTCCCAATCTAGAGTTTGCGGATTTGATAAATTGGAGTGTGTTTATCCATCTAGAATGATCTCAATGAAAATCTTAGATACATATAAATGTAATGGGGAAGTCATCAACAAAATATGGATATAAACTTTGGAGTCAACACATACATCTATGTGTAGATCTTCATGCAAGCTATGTATATTGTCACACAATGTTGACAATAATCATCCTTGTCTCAAGACGATGAAACTATTATAATGTGAATGTTAGCCACTCAATTCTTCTTTTTCTCAACTCAACTTAGTATGATTGCTTCTATTACCCAATGTCTTTCTTCATATGGTTGCTCATGTCTATGGACAAAATATCAAAATCATGATAAAAATTACTAGGACTGGTTTGGATGTGGTGTAGACATGTTTGAGTGTAGAAGTAACACTAAAATTGATATTTGACCAATTTCAAACTTGTGTGTGATTAAAGAAGTTGTTTCCTCATAGATGATAATAAAGTTTTGGGATAAAGACAAAAAAATGTTTTGTTTATACCTAACACATTTTTTTTTGTTTATTGTATGACGTTCTCATGGTTAATGCACTCATCTCATGTTATACCATGTCCAAACGACATCTTACAAATTGCCCTAATCAGATTTTGATTCTTGTCTACACCACATGGTAAACCCCACCTCAGCCAACCCCCATAAAGTAACGTTCGCTCAAGTGATAACAGTCTTAACCTGCACAACATTATATTATGGAACGCCACATGTACACCATGGCCTACTAGTATACTAGCTATATATTTGTTCATTGAAGAGAAACTTGACATGAGCCAATTAAGGATTTTTTCACTGCCTTAGGCAGAACCCGCATCCTTTTTCCAGACATAGCCCAGATAACCGGCGGATGATAAATCCAGCGCTCCACAGCGTGATTTGAACCCGGCTCCCCCGGAGGGGGACACCGTGCCTTACCAGCTGCGCTAATGATGACCGGGTTAACATGAGCCAATCAAGAATACATGTTATCGCTTCTTGCCAAAAATGCATTTATAACTTGAATCCAAATACCCTTCATTCATCATCACCATCGTCATCATCTAGGCCTCGGTCACAATCATGTTAGGGTTGTTTACGTAGATCTCTTTTTCTAATCCTAATATCCTTCATTGATAAAAATAAAAAAAAGGAAACGAACCTTCAAAGCTTTCAAATGCAGTCAAATTCAAGAAAAATAATGGACATGTGCTGCCTGTGGGCGTTCGCCCCTCCACGTTTGTACCAATATTCTTTTAAGAAAACCTTTTAATTAGATTGCATATCCTAAAGATAACTGAGTTTTATTCATACATGTTATCACATGGCCACTTGCAGTTTTGTTCAGGGCTCTGTAAAATTTCTACAAATTATTTCACGAATAACTGCTAAACCAACTTAGAAGTTGAACCCTTTCGTTTGTCCTTACGATCAGATAACCGCATTTGTAAAGAAGCAAACAGAACCAGAAGACCTTATAAGTAATTTTACAAGCAGCAAGGCTCTCCTAAGATACTCTGGTTTTTGCTAAAATCAACAACAAAGATATACAGCGTTGTTCTTTTGAACGTACAGTTTCTACACAAATTACAAAACGACCAGACAGCGCCAAGGACCATGGTTCACAAAAGGGCACGATGAGAACCACTTGCAGCTCTGCTGACTTTTCTAAGGTTGTAAACCTATGAATCTCTGACCAATCAAAACGGTTTAGCGGCCTCTTCCATCATTTTCTTAATTCTGGTAAGTTTTTCTATCTGATTGAGAACCTAAAATTATGTTTCAAAAATTAAACCTTTTGTAACAAGCAGATGGCGTAGAGACAACTCCAACTGCGGGGAACTCTGGGATCTTATCATTAAATAACCATCAAGTATTTTGGTAGCCAAAAAGCACAATTGTTACCTCCAAAGCCATGTCCCCTGGTGCTACAGATCCAAAGTCACTATATCCGAGTTGTGCAGCCACCTCTGTGAAGAAAACAGGATAGAAGAGAACCATATCTTAGTAAACATTTCAAGTTGTGTAAGTTACATTTGTATATTTACTTAAGAGAGAGATTGTCGCATCAGCTATAGCATATCCCTCCTTATTTTCTCTATAATGCTCGGCAATTCCATCTAGCACCTGCAAGCATGGGAGAATCCAAACTTTCAGACAGTATGGTCCATTGAACCCACATGATATTATGTTTCTTATAAAAAAAACATGCACAAAAGGACCACAAAAACAGGAAATATGAAGGGATATACCCTCTAAGAGAAAAAGAAGCATAGCAGGAGCGACTGCCTAAAAGTATGGTTCAGGATGATACAGCGAACCAATTAGTAAATATACAAAATAACAGGAGACAGACGTGATGAAATCATTGAGGATACCAAAAACAGGGTGGGCCTTTGTTAATTCTGCCGGGTTACAATTTATTCAGTTCGGTTAATTGTGTTGTTTGTCTTTTCGGATTTTAATAGCTAACTAGAGCGAGCTATATTAAATAATCAAATATATTTGTTTCGATCAAATATTACATTGGTTAACGAAAATGTATGACACTGTGATCTTTAAGACTTTAACTAATCAGTAAAGATAATAAAGCTTGGTATATGTCAAACCAACATGTTTTATGGCTGCAACACTTTGCTTGTACGAGATAGGTGAGAGGAGAGTTGATATTTGTTACTGTAACTTGGAGAGCAATCATATTAACAATATACAAGTGTACAATGAGTTCTATATATAGACCTGCCTCAAGGTACGGTGTACATGTGGAACATAACATGATAAACTAGACTGACGCTAGTGTGCTTAATAAGTAGGACAGGCACATTAGTCAAAATTAAGCGAATAAAAGATAATCGCTTATTACACTAACACTTTCCCTGAAGTTGGAGAGTATACATCATACATATATTCCCAGCTTGCTACACATGTAGTTGGAAGGAAGAAGGTGGAAGCAACTTGGTGGCAAACATGACAGACTCCCCCTCAATAGTAAATCTTGGTGCTTGCTGCATATAGACTTCCTCCTCTAGGTGACCATGAAGGAAGACATTTTTCATGTCAAGGTGATATAAGGGTCAATCTTGTTGATTTGCTAAGGAAATAACAAGTCAAACAAAGCCAATATGAGTGTATGGCGAAAAGGCGGCAAAGAAGTCCAATCCATATGTTGGGTGAAGCCTTTGGCAACCAGGAGGGCTCTGAGACTTTCAACAGAGCTGTCAGAATTGAACTTGATGGAGAAGATCCAGCGGCAACCGACAATTTTCTTGTTTGGAGGCGGCGAGACAACATCCGAGGTTCCATTCTCATGCAAAGCTTTTCTTTTCTTCAAGCATCACAACTTTCCAACTAGGGTGTTGAAGAGCCTCATGGTAGTTTTTTGGGATTAGGTTGAGTCTGATTGTTAGCGATGATTTAGCAATGTGAGAAGTTTGGAAAGACAACAAGTATAAGAAATGGGGTGGCAAGTGCAAGAATGTATATCATTTTGGAGCACCATAAGGGCGATTTGAATCCTCATAATAGGACGATTGAGTCTGGACCTAGAGTTGGGGGTTCTGCTTTGGGCGTCGGCGGTAGACTTGAAAAACTCAGAATCGAATTTGTTTCAGGAGGAATGTTTGGCTCCATTGGATCAATGGGATGATCAGTGGGAGGTGACTCCATCGATATAGACTCCATTGGGTTAGATAGATCTAAAATAACAAATTTGTTTGGAGGTGACAGTGACATAAATGAAGGCTTGACAAAGGAAACATCAGATTCATGGAAGGTAACACCGGGCAAGGCATACATGTGATGGTGGCTTGGACCATACATGCAACGGTTGCTTGGTGAGACATACATGAAATGGTATTACGTCAAATGAGGGGCTTTGTTAGCGCATCATAGATATAGTCTCATAGACGCTTACAATCAAGGAAGCTCGTGGAAACAACCTCTCCTGTATGAGCGTATGTTACTTCTCACAATTTCTCAATACTTGCTAGTCACATTTAGTTGATTGGTGGTACCTAACCATACTCGGTCAGAGTAGACTTGGAGGAAGACAGACTCAGTACATGTATGTACTTAGTTTGTGGGATTAAATTATCCTAGGACAACATGTTCGCTTGCGCAAACGTATTGAGGCATTACTTGTTGTTTGGATTATATGATTAGATTAGTCTATTATGTATACAGGCTCAAGTCTGTTTTGCACATTCGTGTTTGAACTTTTAGTTCATTAGGGTTTTCTAGTGTCTTGTACTTCCTCTTCTCCTACATATAAAAGAGGCTTAGCCCATATGATAATATTTTTGCAATACATGATTTTCCCATAATATCATTCTCTAACATAATATTAGAGCAATTTACGCTACACCTTAACCCTACATGAGAGAGAGGAGCAGAGCCAAAGAGGAGTGCCCCCCATACAGCCGATCGCGGACTCTTGATAGTGGTTGGCTACCCACAGGGAAGCCCATCCCCTACTTCTAGGAGTCTCTCCAATTTTAAAAAAAACTTTTCTGTATGATGATGCTTCGCTTGTTGTGGACCTCCCCATACATGTGTCGTCTAGTAATACTACCACCACGATGAAGTTCTGTGCTATTCTATTTGCCATCCTACGTTGAGGACGTTACTGCTATCCTCCCTTGAAGTGCATCTTTTTCCACATTGGTGAAGTTGCCTACATCTATGCCACCGACATGTGCTAATGCATCACCAGAACTGTCGCTCGCTGCCATCAAAATCCGTTGTCGATGTCACGTATTGAAGTATTTTGTTCTTTCGGCTTCTTTTATCTTTCCAATCTATGGCAGACAGTCTTCTTTTATGTTGCTATTGAGCATAGAAAATCCCTCCCTTGATATGGTTGAGATCTGTAAAGGTTTTTCCACCCATTTTTGTTGTTTTAGGGTTTCAGTTGTTGTTCCATCGTGTCACATGATGTGTCTCTACCTGGCTTGGCATATGAGCTCAATTGGTCTGCTGATATTATACACGACGAGTTTCTAGAAAAACATATAATTAGATCATCACACGACGTACAACAAAAATACATGTACAATCCTGTTTCAGTTGTGGCTCCAATTTGCCACAACGTGTGATAAAAACACAGGATGTGTCGGCATGTAACTCTTTTTACATGACGTGTATTTGTCTTATTGCTCATTCTGCCATGAAATATGCATGACTATGAAAACATTGCACGCCATGTCTGCTGCTTGGTGCAATTTTCTGCATCTAAAATCTACACGACATGGGGTCTACCCCTAATCTACATGATGTATTAGAGCTTTAGACACCAAGCAATCTATCGTTGTCTGCTACTTCTATATTATACACATCTTGTGGGTTCACCAGAAGCCATCTTCATATGTTGTTTTACTGTCGACACAAGATCTAAGACATGGCACATCTACTACTCTACCATATGCAAGGTTTTAAATTTTGTGAGGCTAAACGAGGCATTTTTGTCTCAGTGAGGCAAGGCGTAAGCCTCAAGGCGTTCGAGCATAAGCCTCAAAATATGTATGAGGCATCATAAACAAATAATATTATTAAATGGCTGACCAAAAAAAAACATATAATATTATACATACATATGTACGTATATGTGTGTATCATGGATGAGTGTATGTATAACACACACCTATATATGTATGTATATATATGTATAAGAAAAGTAAAACTAAGTCAAATACCTGAGTTAATAGACATATAAGGATTAAGAGCAATTTTAATAATAGAGACCACATAAATTATAAAGTAAAATTGTAGCACATAATAGATATCAATGCTTTGTACTATTAGATCCAATAATTTTAACTTGATAAGAAAATTAGGGCCCCACAATTTTGAATTAGTAGAAATCAAGATAGATAAAATTGAAATTTTAAAATCACCGATATTAAATTAAACAATCTGACAAAAAAATAAATTTAGCAAAGTTGGATATATCCGTATCAAAAGTGACTTTGGTTTAAAGTCTCAACAAATAAAAGTTATGTTAATTTACTAATGAGAATGATAATCAATTACAACAAATTTAAATTGAAAATATTCAAAGAAAGTGTATGTAACCGTCTCAAAAGCAAACAAACTTGGTCGTTAACATTAGAATTACTGTCCAAGAGGCTTGCGCCTCAGCTAAGTCTTAGATCCTCGGTATCTTGAGGCGAGCCTCAAAGATCTCTAGGCGTAAGCCTTGGTCCATGACATCGAGGTGTAAGACTCAAAGATCTCTAGGCGTAAGCCTTGGTCCATGACATCGAGGTGTAAGCCTCAAGGCACAAAAGGGAAACCCTCCCCACGAGTCGTAAGCCTCGAAAGCCTCAATGAAGGTTTTTTTAATATCATGATCGGCTTCAATAGACAAAGTACTATTTTTTCTAATTGTTCATTGTTCTATCTTCCATCCCCTACAACATACTAATAGTCTTTCCTCAATTCTTGTACTACCACACGTATATTACATGCCAAATGCTAATCAGATCTGATATTTGACCTAATTCTATTTCAGGTCGTAAAAAGATCTACTTATTTTTCTTCCAAGTCCATGTAATCAGGTCACACAGTGCATTGACTCGTGTTATCAGTTTCTCTCCTCATGTTGGTCTACCTATTGACTACTGTCACCTCTACCTTTACCTATAACTTTCCACCCCAACTACTTCATGTTGCTTCATATTCTATGATTGGTGTAGTTAATGTGATGGGGAGAATAAGGGAAGGGATGAGAATGAGATGAAGGAGAGGAGGACGAAAGAGACAAGATGTTGCTATTGTGGTCTATGTTGTATATATAAATATATATCTTGGAGAGCCTATATCGAACTTCTAGATTATCTTGTTCATCTACTAGTCTGGAGGTTCGTCTGCCTTGTCTACAACTATGTAGTTATCTGTTTTATTGGTTGATTTGGTCTTATTTGCTTCATATGGTGCACTAATACCTGCTACTTTATTTGTCATGATACTTGCTCATGGTCTTCCGTGCTATGATTGGCACATTTTATTTTCTATGTTGTGCATTTGCACTATCCGTTGTCCATAATTTATTTGCACAATAACTCTTTTACATGTTCATGCTTTGTATGCATGTCAATACTTCCTACATGTGACCCAACACTATATGTATAGGGACCAAGCACCCTTTGGACTGTGATGTGTGGTAGTGTGATGGAAATCAAGTGAAGAGAGGAAAAGATGATGAACGTTCCTTTGGTGACTTACTTTACAGGTGTTGCGAACAAACGTGCACGATTGAGGTGTGAGGATCACACCCTATCTAATATAACAAGTGCAGACACAGAAAAAGTGGATGCACTTGAATGGGGTGTGAGAATGTTTCATACGACTGAGGAAGTCCACAACCTACCAAAAAAACATGCAAACACACAAAAGAAGTGATAGCAAGTGAGGGTGTTTTGAGAACAAACTAAACCGCTGAGTTTGGGGTTACCTTGGGCTTAGAAGGTGTGTGGTCCCTTCACTCATTGCCGATTAGTTTTGTGTTGAATATGCACACTTCATTATGGTATCAGAGTAGGTCCCCAAAACAAGTGTGGGGAAAGTTCACACCCTATAAAGAACACAAAAGATGTGGCAACACATGAGAGGTGTGAGAGTAAACCTGGTGTTATCTTTGGGCTTATAAGGTGTGTGGTCTCTTCACTCATTACCAATTGGTTTTGAGTTAAATACCCACACTTAAACAACATATGTTACATATATGTGATGGAGCTTCATTCTTTGTTGCTACTATGCATAGTGAGATCTTGTATATGCCTGCTTCTTTGCACAATGTGTTTGTTATTCATTCTGGCTGTCACTTTTGCTACTGATTGTTTGTGCTATATTGCATACGTTTATCATTAGTTCTTCTTTGTGCCAGCACTCTCCAGTCTACTTATTTCTATGCAACAACACTCTTTGATCTACTTAATGTTAACGACTGAGATGAAAACACTGGGATACATATTGTTGTCAATAATTGTTCCATATGATACTTGATTTTAATCAAGAAGCTTCTACTTCCAAGCGTATTTTACCTACTCAGGATTATCTGCATAAGAGAGTTTTGAGCACATGATTGCAAGATTACGGGGGAATTATATTCTTGTATGGGCTGAATTCGTTCTCTTAGTTGAGTATGTATGCTTGCTTTTGCAATCATTTATGTCATTATGTCTGTCAGTAAGTTGGGCATGTGATTTGTCATGCTGCAACTTGAGGGGGGAGCGTTAAGAGTATATAAGTATTTTAGTCTGTTGTGTATTTGGGCTCAAGTCTGTTTAGCCCATTGTACTCTTAGTCTATCAGGGTTTTCTGGTGTCATGTACTTGTCACTTCTCCTATATATAGGAGAGGGGTTTCCCATCTAATAGAACAATAATAATACGAGGGTTCCATTATCTCATTTTCTGACAATTTTCTAAGCGTGGACCGCAAGGATGATGCAATCATAAGTTTCCTACTTTGTTTATTTTCTCGTTCTCCTGAAATATTAATCTTGACAGTTTCTCCTATATCTGTTTATTTAGCCACCCAAACGTGTTTAATGTAATTCCAACATGCTGCTTATATGATATGTTTTCGTCTGTCATGTTCAACAGTATCAGCCTCAACTGCTGCTTGACCCACAACTTCAGCTACGAATGATGACAAGAAGCAGTGTTTTAAAAAGCAGTATGTGTTATGCGTTCAGAGAGGCCACTGAATTAGAGTATATGTGGTATGCGGAAGTATATGCGGTTTTGGATCTTTTTATTAATTATTATATATATATAAATATATATTAATAATGGGTTTACATAAATAATTTGTACAATTGCGTATCTAATTAGTACAATTACAAGAATAATGGATGCAATCATGCAAATATGCAATTATCACAACTTATATATAAACAATCATGCAACTATGACCTAAATCTAGACAAACATAGATTAATGTAAATGTAAAAAAGAAGAAATGGAAATGTCCATCTAAAAATAGGGGATTCATTGCCTTTCATGCGGTTGTGCGGCCCTGGTCCGATCTGGGGGGGGGGGGGGGTGGGGTGGGGTTGCAGTATGCGGTTCGGCCTGTGGTTCAAACCTTATACGTGGCCGCTTATGTGGCCGCACGGACCAATTTTTGAAACACTGACAAGAAGTCAAAGACAAAATGCCACCGACAGGGAAGGATTGGGTTTTGGATGGTGCAGCCACAAGTCGCAGTGTCTACTGCTTTGGTTGATTGTTTAATGTGTACTACTTAATTATAGTTAGTGGTAAGTCAGTTGATTGTCTTTTCTTATACAAACAAGGTACAGAATTGCAATGCAGCCAATGCCTATCTGAAAAGGATTTCTACGGCAGTCTGGAAGTGGGTTAGGTTAGAGCACTAGTTTACTTTTTTTTGTGTAGTTTGGGATGGGTTGAAGCTGGGTTAGATTTATATCATACCCAATATAAATATAAACCAAATTTTGGTAAGCAGTTAAGCCAAAGAACTTATCCTAACCCGAACAGTTAACTGACTACTAGATTAACTGAAACTTATTAACCATTAAAGTGCGTTAACTAAATTGACAGATCCAAATTCAAGGAACTCTAATTAAGTTTAGTTAATCAGTTATACCTATTTCTTCTCGCCCCTATGCATGTAGTACTCTGGTTCCTTATATTTGAAGTTAGACTAGCACAACTAGAAGCTGTGCATGATGTTAAGTCTCTGGATGGAGAATTGTGGGGTCTCTAAATGAAGATCAGAGACAGCTTGAACAAAGCTCTGGCCTTCAGAATTTTACCAATTCACCTGCATAAAAGTCACTAGATGTGAAACAATCGAGTGGGCTATACTGGTTTTTCTGACACAAATTCCTGAAATGTGACAGTAGAACAAGGTTCTTTTCAACAGTTTATCCAGGCCCATGTTCAGGCTCAGCCAACGGGATTCAGGACACATCTCTTTTAGGCAATATTGTCAGCAATAACTCATTTAGGTTACTGAAACTCTCTTGTCTATAAAAGAGTCCTAGCTAAGAAAATGTCGATGTGTACAGTACAGATCTGGATGACTGGTTGCTCAAGTCACAGAAAGGTCTATAGGTAGGTTTTTGATTGCCTAATTGGACCTTTTGAGCGTCCATAGATTCCCATACATTTCCTTTTTGCTCTGGGAGTCAAAATTTCCACCTTGATGACCCTAGTTTCAGGTTATCAGCAACAATATGTTGAGAATTTGAGATCTAAGTTCATGTCTTCCATCTACCACTAATTATACATGCTCAATTCCATATCGGTGGGTCTACCCTGCTCTTCCATGTGTTCATATACATACCATTCTAAATTTATATATGTATATGCCATTAATTCTCTCATATGGGTCAATTCTATCTGTGAGCAAGGAAGCACAGACACGTTTCTAGACACGGACACTGACACGGATACGGACACGGGACACGGCAAATTTCAAAAATGTAGGACACGGACACGGCATTGGATGAGGGGAAAATGTTTTTTTAATATATCAATATGTGTGGATGTATGATGTATGAACTGGAATTTATTTTTAAGTTTGTCCAAATTAAGGTATCTATGTATATATAATCTTATATGCATGTAGAGGTGTGTCTT
Source organism: Alisma plantago-aquatica (assembly GCA_963693085.1). Classification (NCBI taxonomy): domain Eukaryota; kingdom Viridiplantae; phylum Streptophyta; class Magnoliopsida; order Alismatales; family Alismataceae; genus Alisma; species Alisma plantago-aquatica. The sequence goes on from OY856412.1 coordinate 587,063,242, forward strand.
TGTGTGTGTAGTAGATATAATGTGAAGAACAAAACTAAACACGTAGTTTTTGTAAATATAGTATATTACAGAATATTTATATATATGAGGTTCATATTACTCATTTAACCAGCTTATTAGACCATAATTTGATTCATATTTATATATATAATCTTATATGCATGTAGAGGTGTGTCTTTGTGTGTGTAGTAGATATAATGTGAAGAACAAAACTAAACACGTAGTTTTTGTAAATATAGTATATTACAGAATATTTATATATATGAGGTTCATATTACTCATTTAACCAGCTTATTAGACCATAATTTGATTCATAGTATCTGATTCAGTGCTTAGACTTTACATATTGTTTTTTCTTTCAACAGATTTGCTTGTAATTGTGATCAGATCTTAGCTCTATGTGACATTTTCTCAGTGATAGGACATGAACAGCAGCTGTATATTCAAAATTTGCATCGTCAAATATGGTATTACAGCAGCATCTGCTGTAGTGAAGTGTCCAGGAAGTGTCCGGGCAGTGTCCAGCTGTGTCCGGTGTGCTGAAAAAAACTAAATTGAACTGGACACGTCCCAGCCGTGTCCAAAACGTTTTGGGCCATGTCCGGGAAGTGTCCGTGTCCAAAATGTGTCCGACACGGACACGGGGGCTGTCTAGAAGTGTCCGTGCTTCCTTGTTTGTGAGTTACTTCTCTTTTCTGTTTTTTCATGTTTATAGGCATTTGATCCACTGTATGTGTTGTTGCATGTCTTCTTCCACTTTTTCCCTTGGATGAATTGTTAGATTGCATCTTTCTGCTACTATCACGTTCCGGACCTTATTTATAATTGAAAGTAAAGCTAAAATAACGACACAGATGTCACACCAGTTTGCTTGACGTACTCTCAGATTATATACTAGAGGCACACATAAATCCTACGCGAAGAGATCAGTAGAGACTCTTATGTCATTATGAACAATGTGAAATTACACATAGCAAACGACTGTTGGGGGGAACCGCCAAAATAAAGGAAACGCCACAATATCACCTTTTATATATGATATATAAAACATACCTCATCAATTGAAGAAGACGACGGAATGGCCCGTGCAAGAGGATATTCAGTCTTGCCATTTATCACCTCATCGGCCAACAGATCTAGCGGAAGATCTATCCATACTGAAATCCCATGCCTCAAAAATGCCCTTGGAATTTAACCACAATAAAAAATATATAGATTGTAAGAAAAAATCTGACTTAGTAGTTAGTAGATGGATAAACAGACATGTTATTAACGTACAAATTAGTGGAACTCCGAACAGCACCATCTCCACAACAAACAACCAAACGGCCCATAGAGGACAATTGTTTCAGTACTTCGGTCTGCAGATAATAAAAGCAACAAATGTTTGGAACGTTACTGTAACTTGAGAAAAAAAATGAATAATGTAGATCTTCTGAAAAGGGAATTGAAAGCTACAAGCGCAATACCACTAAATCATCACCTCAGACTCACGAAATCCTGCCTCGTCAGTCTCAAGGAAAGCACGGGCATTTGCTGAGCCGCCAGATGCTTGCACTACTAGGTCGTCACTGATGGTATCAAGATAACACAAAGGTAAGGTGTAGATATGACTCAACAGAAGACTACACTAAATTAACACTGAAAATCGGAGAGGATCTTAGGAAACCCAGACCTGTCAAAGTAGTAATATCTCATTGCTTCTGCCAATGCTTTCCCTAGCCCTGTCTTTAAAGTGCTATTCATCCCTAAAAAAGAAGCCTAGAACATCTAATCAGATGATCTCTTTGAAAGACGGTACGGACCAATTAGATTACATAGAGCAAGAGCTTGCCTACCAACTAGAAAAATACAGGTTCCTTTGAGCCCCTCGGACAAATCCGTTGCTTTCTTCTGCACCAATTGAATTTTTTGGAGAATCATGGTTTCAAGTCAAGGCAAAGCGGGGGAGAAAGCCACTGCATTCTTTATCCTAGTAAATCAAGACAAAGGACTACTCTACCTTCAAAGCTAGTGACGGCTCAAGATCAACAGCAGACATACGTGGGCCTATTAATTGCAATAGAGCAATCCATCAATACCTTATGTTAGAAAAGTCCCCTATACCCAGCTTCTATCTTCTATCACTTTGAAAGATTATATTCAAAGTTGCAGCCACTGTGGTGCTGGAAGAAGGCGTCAGATTAAATTCCAGTTAAGTTAGCTATCGCGTGAAGCCGTTATCCCTCTACCCCACTCGATCGCCAGGAGCTTAGACACACCTAGAAAGAAGCACAAAAAAATCAGGGCAAATATGCTGGAATTCTGGGAAAATGAACTGACCAAGTACGGAACGGCCGAGAGGTCTATTCTGCATCAGCCTAATAGAACGTTTCCGGGGAATAGACGCCGCCGGCGTTGCTTTTCTGCGGCAGCTGTTGGATGAATCAACCCGACGACTGGAAGTCGAAGGGCCAAGAGCGGAGGTAGCCGGAGTACTGAGCGAAACGGGGTTGATTGCAACAGAGACTCCCATTGCATTCGGTAAGGCGCCACGGCGGTCTCCAGCGAAGTATTTGCAGCTCGCTACTGTTTCGTTCTATCCATTAGCGCCATATATAGGGGAAGCCAAAGGCAAGAGCCGCGTGGAACTGAAAAATAGCTATATTTGACATATAGTGATATAGTGAGAAGAGTTTCGTTTTTAACTAAACTTAGTAAAAAATTAGTAAACATACACACGTGAGCATTCACATCAAAATTTATCTTCTTAAAAATTTAAGTGAAGGTATGTTTTGCATAAATAACTATTGCGAATAATTGAAGAATGAATTGCAGTTGTCTATTCTATGAAACTATCACAAACTTTTGGGGAAAAGTAGCAAAGTTAATTATAAGTTTCTAGCATTTTTACTACAAGTTCGGCTCCCTTTTACCCTTCATTTTTCTTCTTATTCCCTATCATCTCTTCTCACGTATGAAATCAAACAAACATGTTTATAAGACGCATACACATATAACTAAGATATCACTCATGAACGTGGATGTATCAATATTCATTGAGGTAAAAGAAAATAAACACACCATATCAAATAGGGGACTTTTAAAATCTCCACAAGCATGAAATACCATCTAATGTAACATAATTTTAGGAAGAATTTCCTTTCTCACCCCTTGATGTTTAACATTGCGTGCACCTAAAAAGTGTGGACCATATAATATTCTATATCATAGGATAATATTTATTGCTTTGCTACTAATAATCTTTGTGGTTTTCAAGTCACCTCATTATGAAAGGTATTAACTTTAACAAATATACAAATTATATGCATTGAGTGAATTTATCCAGAAGTTGTATAATACCACATTTGAACTGTCGATTATAACACCAAGTCAAGTGAGTATCATGGAAAATATTTTTCTCACTTATTTCTAAGCAAGAGATTAGTAGCAAAACAAAACATCTAAAGGTTAGAATAACCACATGACGCAAGGAGAGACCTCCAAGATCACGTATGGTTCTCATTTGAGAGACAAGATTGGACTTATAAAACAATTAATTTTCAACTAAAGCCTAGCTTAATGAGTTGTGATACACAATAGTTTTCTAAGATACAGACTATTAAAAGAATACATGGCTTATAATATAATAAGAAAAAATGCAGTAACCACTAATCCCTCTTTAAGATGACACTTTTTATTCAAGATATAGGTCTTCATCTTGCTCAAGCATTGCTCAAGATGTATTCTAGTTCCAATCAACCATCTTCTCCAACTTTATTTCTCTTCTACCTAATTCTATAGTTAAACTATAGAACTCAATAAACACTCAATAAGATCTTCAAAAGTGTTAGTCTTTGCAAATTTACTTTATTGAAATGTGTTTAAAATTGGTGAGAGACATTTTCTCATAGTGTGACACTTCGGAATTCTTGTTCGTCCTCGTTTGCGCTAGTTAAGAATTTTCTTTTATACTATTGTTGTAACGACCCAACTTTTCAACAACCGCCAATTAAGGAAGGTCAAAAATATGAGAGCCAGTACCTAAATTTTTTTCAAAGATCCATATTTTAAACAAATAATAATCAATAGTAAATAACTGCATTCATTTCAAAAAGCCATTATCATTTATTCATGTAGGGATGTGCTATGTTTATTTAACTTGTGTCATAAGCAGTCATGCCACATAGGTGATTAACATTGTTATTCTAACATTAATAACGTTGGGGAAAATATTTATCGATTCATGCCTTATATTTAATAAGTTCAATTTCACAAAAATGAGGATATTACATTATTTGGAATACTCTAGAAAAGAGAGTTTTTAAATGGTGACTTGGTTAATTATTTGTAACTAAAATATAAGATAATATGAAAATGGCCAAAAGAAAATAAAACATGTGGTGTTTTAAATAATTAAAAGGTTAACTATCTAGCCAAGATTGGAAACACAGTGGTTGAGGCATCAACAAGGATATTTTGATTTGATTTTTGGTATGCTTGAAAATAATAATGAAAAGGAAGAGGATTCTAGAAATTGGGAGAAAAAGGATATTCTATGAGATAATGGTATGGCTTTAATGTAAAGAGTAAATTTTATGTACAAAATACATCCCAATAAAATGAAATATAAATTGAAAAAGGTAATGGTGAGCTTCTATGAAATGTTGGATAACTAATAAATGAGAAAATTGTCTCATACCCATCTTTTGTATGACTAGTTGAACTTTGAGAACAAAATTCCTATAAGAGGGAAATGATGTTATAACCTGGTTTCCCATGCTTTAATATATTTGTTTGCAAATAATGTAATGTGAAGGACACATTAGAAAAATGGTTCATTGTGTGTCTTGTTTGGAAATTATGATGTAGTTTACTTCTTTTAATAATCCATTATATTGGATAAAGAAAGAAAGGAAAATCCAATCATAAAGGAATTTCTAAAAGTAATGGACAATTGGTGTTTTAAGTACGGAGTTATGTGGAATTAAATGAATAATATGTTGGAAACCTAGGCAGAAAAGGTGATCTCCAAGTAAAAATTGCAATCACAAATGAAAATGTGTTCATTTAAAGATGATACTAAGGATGTAGATGAACCTTAAAATTGAATTCAAGTACCAATCCTAGTAACGGGTGAGGAGTTTGCATATTAATAAAAGTGGTTAAAGATATCTGAGTAGGGTTGCTAACCCTACATTGTGAAATTAACATGAGTGTCATTCACCTTTTACCTTACTGAGGGTGATTTTGGGACAAAATTCCTTCCAAGGAGGGGTGAATGTGATATCCTCATTTTTGTGAAATTGAATTTATTAAATATAAGCCATGAATTGATAAATGTTTTCCCCAATGGTATTAATGGTAGAATAATAATGTTAATCACCTATGTGGCATGGGTGCTTATGATACAAGTTTAATAAATAGAAGGAATCCCTACATGAATAAATGATAATGGCTTTTTAAAATGAATGAATTTATTTACTATTGATTTATTTGTATAAAATATGTATCCTTGGGGAAAAAAATAGATAATGGCTCTCATCTTTTTGGCCTTCCATAAATGGGGGTTGTTGAAAAGTGAGGTCACTACAACTGCCTTGAAAGATATATCATCCTAGATTTTGAATAATTAATTTTGGTTTTAATAAATGTTATTGCAATGAAATGAGGAATCCATCTGTTACATCATGTATAGGAGACCATTTGAAGTTCAACTTGTTTCATATGCATATCACCCTATGAAGGTCCTTCAACATGTCTGAGAAAGGCATGCATATGAACGGATACATTGAGAATCCAAGGATACTACTTGTTACGACCCACACTCTTATTTCTTGGTAATTAGAGGATTAAAGATAATTAGAAAGTCAGATATGTCTTCAATGATGCTTTGAACTAAATGGATGCTTTGTTTTGTGCTCAGTTCAGATTAGATTATTGAGTAAGAAAAAATGAGATAACCTAATACATCTGTGAAAATAAAGTTATAATTAATGAAAATATTAAAGAAAAGATCTTCATGAGAGATCTTGTCATGTTTTGCATATAGAAATATAGAGAATTTAATTATGAATTCATAGAAACAAGAATGAATCAGATCATAGTTGAAATGGAAAATTTATAGCCTTTTTCTATTTGCTGGAGAGTTTCCATCGGTTGATAACTGATGAATTAAGATTGAATGTTTTGAGGACCCCTAGATCGAAGGTTGTTCTTAGTTGGTAAACCATGAATCAAAGGTTTTATGTATCCTTAAAGAAATGGTTTTTCTTATGAATAGATTGATGATTCAGGGGAAGCGCCTCTCAATGGTTGGTAGGGTAGTCGCCTATTGATGGTTTTTCTACTTATGGTTGGTAGTTTAGTCACCTATCAATGGTTTTTCTACTGAGCAACAATCGATGGTTGCCAACCGAAGGCAGTAATCAAAGGAGCATCAACCAAAGGTTGGACTAGTGAGAACCTACCGATGGTTTGACTGACGTGCATAAAATGAAGGTTTGTCAGGAGAGCACCTACTAATGGTAGAGCAGGTGGACGTTTCTAGAAAATTGATGAATGTGTTGACAACCATCAATTGAAGGCTCAATGGTCAAAGGCGACAACCAAAGGTTGTATATGTTGACTTGAGAGTTATACTTTACCCATATTTTGATAATGACTTAACCATTCCATTCCTATATATCTAATATGTTTTTTCAGGATTGATTTTAGGCTTTATGTTACAACCCATTCCTAGTTTTGCTGGTAATCCTAGAGATTTAAGATAATCTCAATGCTTGTCATGTTTTTGTTAGTAATATTTTATATTGTGCTTTATCTTAACTTTGGTAACCTTAAATACTTATTTGGTCAACTCATAATTATGACTTAAGCATTCTATAAAGATTCAAGTCAGAGTGATATAGCATTAACCCATGCATGTATGTAAGAAGAGAGTTAATAACATTGGAAGAAATAATTAATAAATGATTTTATTTGATAATATTATCAAAATAATATTATATTATTATATAAAATTCAATTATAAATCCAACAAAAAAAGAATGAACCAAATCAGAGTTGAAATGAGAGAGTTATGCCCTTTTTAGTAAACATGTATAGAGTGTTGCGACTGCGACGACGCTGTGTCGTGTGCCACAACCGTGACGCTGCGTCGTGTGTCGCGACCGTGACTCTACGTCGTGTGTTGTGACCCCAACGTTATGTCGTGACCATGACACTGTGTCGTGTTCCATGACCATGACGCTACGTCATGTGTCGTGATCACGACGCTAGTGCCGCAACCGCGACGGATGCTGCCCAGGACAACCAATCGTAAAACAATCATATCTCAAGCTATACTTATCCGTTTTCAACCAAACAAAGTGTGTTGGAACTGTGATTTGATACTCTATCATCTTAGACTTTTTTCTTAATGAGAGCACGACCTATAAGTTAATTTATAGGGAAATTTTTGGGGAAGAATGTGAAGAACGTTAGAAATTGAAAAGGGGTTGTCATAGATTCGACATGGTAAGTAGTTTTAACTGTTGATTCTTCCTTCTATTTATTACATGTAAGGCCCCTAGACTTGCTTAATGAGCTGAATAACCTTAATTATCATAATTTAATTCTTATAACCCTAATCTAACCCTGTGATATGCTTTGAAATCATAAGATAAGCTTAAGTTTCAAATTTGGTCCAATTTGGACACTGTGTTTGAGCAAGTTATGCAATTTTATGCACATTTTGGACTTTTCTGCAATTTACACAATTGAGAGGTTTTCTTTGCAATTTATCACTTGCATTATGTTTCTTGGATATTCTCTCATCATTCTTGAGCTTTTTGATCCATGGGGAGCCTATTTAAACCTTGGTTTAAAGGTGTTTTCTCCAAGGGTATTTTAGGGTTTACCCCTTCATGGATGAGCTACCTTTAGTAGCTATCAACTAATGAATTATGTGATTGGCTGGAAAATTCGAAAAAGGAAAACTAAGAAGGTCTATATGGATGGTGGGAGATCTTCTTGTGTGTGTGTTTGTATATTCTTAATAGTTTAAGGCCATAGACACATGGGGAAGCTACTTTTACACCTCATGCTTGCTTCCATCCTTATCCATGGGTTATATTTACCTCTTCCTTGCCCAAGTATGAAAATATGCTTTATTTCTCTTTCCTCTAACCTGTAGCAACTACTCCACTCTATTTTTCTGTGGAACCAAGTGCTCTAAGGTAGAAGACAACCTCTTTTTGGAGAAGAAGGCCTCCTAGTGCTCCATTTAGCCCTACCTAGGGTTTCCAAGGTCATCTTCTAGGGATTTCGACCAAGGCAAGTTATTTTCTTTCTTCCTTATCTATTTCCCTTACTCTTATCCTTCCTTAGACCTTCCTCCAGGTCTGAACCTTGTTTTTCCATGGTAGAATTTGCTCTAAATCTCTAAAATCCTACCTTTCTTGCTCCTTATGCTTAGGGTTTGCTCATTTGATGAAGAAAGGTGCTAGATGGACGAGTTCATAGCTTATGCTTGAATTTTCTACCCTAACTACTCGAGTTTTCTTCTGTGTGGGGTTGAATCTTCTCATTAGAGGTAAGTTTTATAACTTGCTCCATGTTTATTTCTTACCATAAGCTTGCTAGCTCATGTTCTTGCTTGAAAATGATGATCCATACACTAAAACATATACTTGACTTGGATTTCAATTTTTATAATGTTCCCTAATCTGATTTCAGTTATAGATGAACATGTGATCATGTGTACATTATTCCTAAGGTATAATATGACTTGGATCAGGTTGGTTTGACTACCTATGGTGCTAAGCACCTATCAACCAATGGTCAATTTTAGGGTTTTAAGCTGATTTCTTCTATAAACACATGACCCATTGGTGGTACCATTGCAACAAACGATGGTGTTGTCTTCATGACAACTGATTATGGTGACCAAGGGTGTCAAATGACTTTCACCCTCTTAGGTTAGGTTTTGGATTAATTAGAAGTTTAATGATCAACCATTAAGTACTATACTGATGTTATCAATCAATGATGACATTAGCTTAATATTTGATGTTGATCAATGAATATAGTGTTGATCTAAAAACCTATGGTGACTTAATGGTCACTAATGATGGTGGATCAGGTCTCTAAAACCTATGGTGAGTTAATCATATAGTTTTAGCATCAATTAATCCTTATACCAATGGTTTCTTGGGCCACTTGATGCAATGGTCGGACCTATACTGTAATTTATGGTTTTAACATATGAACTTGACTTAATGGTCAAGATCAAATGTTTATTACTCCAATAAAGTGGAATGATGGATAATGTAATATGTTGGTCCTAATAATGTGATTTAGATGGTTTCCTTTATATGATCAACTTAAGGAGCTTACTTGTTGACAATGGATGGCTTGTTTTAAATGAATAGTTGATTGTGGGGTTTACCCTACTCTTAATGGAACTTTTTGTGATTTTTAATCAAGGTATGTCTAGGGTTATATGGTGACTCTTTCTAGAGAACAAATCAAGGACTTCATAGGTGGTTTATCCAAGGTGTTTACTTATGTAAACAACCAATGGTCTTACCTTTTAAACATCCAATGGTTTTGGGTGACATTGTAGTATGGTGATATGGGTTGAATGATGATGGAACAAATGGAGGGTTACCCTTAATAAGGTATTCTTACCTATTCACTCATATGAATAGATGGGATGATAATCATATTGCATTGATATGTAACCCTAATTAGGTATAGCTTGTTATACCTAGCTTTAATATAACTAAATGATGGTAATTGGGTATGAATAGTCCTTGAATGACTAATATAGTCATGGAGTACTCTGTTATTGTTGTTGAAACCTTAGTATGATATAACCTGATGGTTACATCTTTATTTATGTGTGGGTTCATACTTGAGAATAGTATGGAATGTGATGCTGATGCTTCACCTTATGTATCCATGATCCAATGGGGATGTTGTGAGTTAGGGTTTGGGTATGAGTGTTGATTAGTAACATTAATATAATTTATCTTGTGAACCTAAATCTAATGCAAATAGATAAAGATGAGTATTCTTGTTTAACCTTCTTATGTGATGGCATGATGGTGAAATAATCTCCTTAATATTATCATAACCTTAATGTGTTAGTTGGTGGTTATCACAGCCACATGTTTGATACTTTCTTATGATAACCATGTGCATTATGAATATGATGAGGGTTAATCATATCGAGATTCCTTGCATGTTGATGTAATAAAGGAATGTTCTTAATGTTAATATAACCCTACTATGATTGTTTATGAATATCTCCTAGCTCATTAATGCAATATTGTGTTGATCCAGTGTATTATATGTAAGTGATGTTGTTGATCCTTGTTATAAGGCATGCAAAGATCATGATGATCTTTTATGGAATAGTATGATGGTATTAATGACCTTTGGGCATGGTTGAGCCCTGAATGAGGTGTAACCCTCTTATATTGATAAGGGTTGATACCTTGTGATATTGTGAAAAGGATTTATATCATGTGATAGTATGATGGTCTTAATGACCTTTGGGCATGGTTGAGCCCTAAATGAGGTGTAATCCTCTTATGTTGATAAGGGTTGATATCATGTGATATTGTGAAAAGGATTTATATCTTGTGACAGTATGATGACTAGTGTGGTCTCATGAATGGCAAGTGAATAGTACCATGTGATGATGAGATGATAAATTATGTTTCACACATTTTATATATTTTCAAAGTTGTGATATTTATATGCTTTCTAGAAGTGAATTAGGGTTTGTATGTCCACTTGCTTGATATAGCCTTAATTCACCCAATTGGCATAACTAATCAATGCAACTCTAATCATGTAGTGCCCTGTGTCATAGAGCCATCGTTAGTGTCATAACTTGCTGAATGGTGAAACGAGTATTCCTAAGGGAAACTCAGAGTGCATACTGTTGAGTATGTGGGGGTGGCAGGTTGAGGATATATCCTTGTCATCCACATTGTATATTGTGGAGGTTGGCTATGGTCATGCCTCATACATCTGATGTGATTGAGAATGGATGTGGTCGTGTCTCAGTGATTTTAACATGATGTGATTAGAGGACAACTATGGTTGTACCTCAGTGATTGGGTTTGAATACCCTAGATTCTAGCACAATGACCTATACCAAGGTGGGCTATTTATATAACTATATGTCACTGTGGTGGCAGCTTTGACTGATATGTCACTGCCTTTTTACTCGTACTGACCGAGGGGAAGAGATCTTAGGATACCATCACTCCTAGATCTTGTACGGAACCTAATAGCCCTTTGTAGAGGTCGGTTGGACTTTGAATTTTACGATTCAAATTCCCCAAGGAATAATAAAAGATGTAATATAGCCGTGTAGCATATTTGTTTAGGGTTATACATAATGTTTCACATTGGATGATAACCCTTATTTGTTATCTTTACATAAAGATGATGCTTAGTGCAATTAAGAAATAGTAGATATACTTAGGTTGTGGATATGCTTAAGATTGTAGATGCATACATACAGTAGATATGCTTGTATTGATAACTATACTGCTACTGCTGATTATAATCATGATGCTAGCTATCTCATGTTGTTAGTTATGTTTAGCATGCTAGCAATGCTTTGTAACTAGAGATGCATATACTGCTAATCATGCTTATCCAGATAGTTGTATGTTGTTAGCTCTTCTTATGATGTTGATATGTTCAACCAATTAGACATGCTCATGTTGTTAGCTATGCTATGTTACTAGACTTGCTCATGATGCTAGATATGCATATGCTACTGAATTGCTTATATTGTCAACAATATAAAGGATGATAGTCTGGCTAATGATGATAGTTATTATCTGCTCCCTTATGTGTTTTGTTAATCATCAGTACTACTGAGTTTATTTGTTATATCTGATTAAACTGCTTAACTATTTAATTACTTAAAAATATTGTAATCAATAAATGTTGTTGGAGGTTATATCTCTTACTGGGACATGGGTCTCACCCTTGTGGTTTGCCACATTTTTTAGGTAATCAGAAGTGACAAAAACAAACATGTGGCAGCAAAGAGGAGCTATAGTAATGAATCTATGAGAAAGTTAATTAGATGTCTAGTGTGTCCTAGAGTCATCCCTGTTTACTCAGGTCCAGACAAGAAAAGTTTGTATATGGTGTTTCAAACGAATCAAACTTTTGTTAGCATATTAATGCTTGTTTGTGTGGCTTATACAAATATTGTTCTCCTATGTATATATGTTGTGGCTAAGGAAATAGAACAATTTGTATCAAATTATTGGCATAGTATGGATAAAAGAAAGATGTTGGGCTCTGATGCAAATGATTCTGAGTAGGTGCTAATGTTGAAATCGGTTTTAATTTACCCATATTTTTGGGTATGTTTTTAATTAATGATCGATTGTGCTTTATGTTTTGAGTAATCTCGTTTAGTGTAACGGGTTCTCACAAGTTGGTATCAGAGCTTTAGGTTCACTTAGTCTACAGGGACACTAGGACTTAAGACTAGGATGATGTCTAAGTTAGGAACGTGACACAGAAACATGGTGCATGCTGCCTAATCTCAATACTTGGATGTCCTGGCCAGGTATTCAATTATTGAAGAAAAGGTAAGTATGTAACTCTTATATTGTTATCTTTTGGATTACTCTGATCAAGTAGTCATTTTGAGACAATCTAAAGAGCATAACGAATAAGAAATCATGGTGTGAATATCTCAATCCTACCTTAAAGAAGATGAGAATTGCATCATTATCTATCAAAACCTGAATGTTTGGTAAATATAAGAGAAAGATACAACACTATGAAATCTAAATCTGAATACAAATAAGGAAAAGAGGAGTTCTTGTAGATGTGATTCAAGAAGATAATAAAGTAAAAGAAAAGTCTATGCTTATAAAGTGAATCAAGGTATGAAATACACATAAGATAGAGAACTCCTATAACAAGTATAAAATGAGAAGATGAATGGGAACAATGACAAAGAAATAAGGTGGAACCTGAGTTAATCTCAGACCAACCTATGTGTGTAAGAAAGTGTTAATGAAAAATCAGCATGGCATGTGAAAGAAATTAAGGAAGACGATCCCGATTTAATGAAGAAAATGTGGAATATGATGATTTACCTGTTGATAAGTGGTTGAAAAACATAATAAAATAAGAGAACTGACCAAGTGTGATAAATAGTCATCAAGGAAGGAGTAATGAGATATGTTAATCATGATGATTCCTATGCTAATGGCAATGAACCCGAAATGAAAAAGGTAAAATGATACATAAGAAACTGTAACCTGCATAATGAAAATATAATTGGTTACCTTTTTGCTAGTGACCCTTGAAAAATATTACTATTGTATGGGAAGTGTGTTTCCCTTTGTGTCTTTCCTTTCTAGGGAACAAGTTTCAAGTGGATCATTGCCACTTGGTACGTGTGGATTCACTGCAAACATGAAGGTGGATAGCTTATTATAGCATAAGGTTGCTTGGACTATGGTTCCAAGATCATAAAGTTTGTGATGAGTTTGCTTTTGAGCCTTCCAGTAATTAGGAAGACTCCTCTTATATGTCTTGAGATTTATTATGTTGGTAAAAGTAGATGAGATAAGGATGTGAGTTCCTTATAGCACATGAGGTGGATACCAAGGTAATGAATCCTAGTATCTAAGATGTGTCAATAGTATGGGAAGTATGTAAAGGTTGGAGATGTTTATTAAATGAACATTCCAAGTATTCCTCTCCCTTAGAGAAAGAGAGAGTTGATGATGACCCTCTAAATGTTGTTTGAAAAAAAAATGATTCTATAATGTTGTGTATGGTTCAGTGATAGTTGGGCAAGACCACTATCAAGGATAGATGGTTGTTGGTCAATAGATATGTGATACTATGTTCCTTTAAGATAAACATATGATCAAATATAAATGCATAAGAATTAGATTAGATGACATAATTCACATGACAATGATGAGTTTAGAGTTATGTCTTTTAGACTAACCAATGTACAAATAGAATTTATGAATAGGAGGAACAAAGTGTTCCAGTGATGTCTTACAAGTTGTAGCAAGCTTTGAATGATGACATGCCAAAGTATTTCAAATATGATCAATATTTATTCAAAATAATTAAGGTTGCTGAAGAAGAAATAGCTATGAGACAAGTTGAACAAGAGTGAGATGGGGTTGATTAAGTGTCTTTATGGGATCATGATATGTCTTCTAAGTAGGTTGTGTAAATCCTAGTAAGGTGAAGATAGTTTTGTTGTTTCACCTCTAACAAGGTTGACTAGGAATGATGTTTCCTTGTATGGAATGAAAGGTTCCAGTGTCAGCATTTCTTTTAATTCTGAAAAAGAACTGACAAGTTTTCCAATGTTAGTGTATCTAAAAAAAAAGGGATGGATACATCATTTTTTTTATGCTTCAAGGAATGGTATGGGACACATGCCATGATTGGTAAAAAGCTAGAACGTATGAATTTTGAGTAATGTGTTGGTATAATATATATAATTTTAGGATGATATCTAGAATTTAAAGTTCAACATTACTACTAGAGTTGTACAGATGACACAATAAGTTTCTACATTCCATATTGAGAATGTCTTCTTAGGTGGGGGTTTTTGTGCTGACCTAAGATGAGATATGTATGAATCACGTGAAATCACCATGATATGCAAGTAAACATGTGAAGATAATAGGATGAGGTGCAAATTAAGTACCCATCTTTGTTTACCTTGGATTTCGGGGGCAAAATCCCTATTAGGGGTTTATAGTTGTAAGGGCCCTAAACTTGCTTAATGAGTTGAATGGGCTTAATTATCATAATTTAATTCTTATAACTATAATATAAACTTATGATATGCTTTTAAATCATAATACAAGCTTAAGTTTCAAATTTGGACCAATTTGGACACTGTTTGAGCAAGTTATGCAATTTTATGCACATTTTGGACTTTTATTCAATTTACCCAACTGAGAGGTTTTGTTTGCAATTTATCACTTGCATTATGTTACTTGGATATTATCTCATCATTATTGAGCTTGTTGAGCCATGGTGTGCCTATTTAACCCTTGGTTTGAAGGTGTTTTCTCCAAGGGTATTTTAGGGTTTACCCCTTCATGGATGAGCTACCTTTAGTAGCTATCAACTAATGAATTATGTGATTGGCTAAGAAATTCGACAAAGGAAAGCTAATAAGGTCTATATGGATGGTGGGGTATCTTATTGTGTGTGTGCTTGTATATTCTTAATAGTTTAAGGCCATAGACACATGGGGAAGCTACTTTTACACCTCATGCTTGCTTCCATCCTTATCCATGGGCTATATTTACCTTTTCCTTGCCCAAGTATGAAACTATGATTGCTTTATCTTTACTCTAACCTGGATAAATGACTCCACTCTGTTTTTCTGCAGAACCAAGTTCTCTAAGGTAGAAGACAACCTCTTTTTGGAGAAGAAGGTCTCCTAGAGCTCCATTTAGCCCTACCTAGGGTTTCCAAGGTCATCTTCTAGGGATTTCGACCAAGGAAAGTTATTTTCTTCCTTCCTTCTTCATTTATCTTGCTATTCTCCTTCCTTAGACCTTCCTATAGGTCATAACCTTGTTTTTCCATGGTATAATTTGCTCTAAAGCTCTAAAACCCTACCTTTCTTGCTACTTATGCTTAGGGTTTGCTCATTTGATGAAGAAAGGTGCTAGATGAATGAGTTCATAGCTTATGCTTGGATTTTATACCCTACCTGCTTGAGTTTTCTTCTGTGTGGGGTTTCATCTTCTCATTATAGGCAATTTTTATAACTTTATCCACGTTTATTGCTTACCATAAGCTTGCTAGCTCATGTTCTTGCTTGAAAATGATGATCCATACACTAAAAAGCTATGCTTGACTTGGATTTTGATTTTTATAATGTTCCCTATTCTGATTTCAGTTCTCGATGAACCTGTGATCATGTGTACATTATTCCTAAGGTATAATATGACTTAGGTCAAGTTGGTTTGACAACTTATGGTGCTAATCACCAATCAACCCATGGTCAATTTTAGGGTTTTAAGCTGATTTCTTCTATAAACACATGATTCATTGGTGGTACCATTGCAACAAATGATGGTGTTGTCTTCATGACAACTGATTATGGTGACCAAGGGTGTCAAATGAATTTCACCCCTTAGTTCAGGATTTGGATCACTTAGAAGTTTAATGATCAACCATTAAGTACGATTCTGATGTTATCAATCAATGATGACATTAGCTTAATATTTGATGCTGATTAATGAATATAGTACTGATCTAAAAACCTATGGTGACTTAATGGTCACTAATGATGGTGGATCAGGTCTCCAAAACCTATGGTGAGTTAATCATAGTTTTAGCATCAATTAAGCCTTAAACCAATGGTTTCTTGGGTTACTTTATGAAATGGTCGGACCTATACTATAATTGATGGTTTTAACATATGAACTTGACCCAATGGTCACGATCTAATGTTTATTCCTCCAATAAAGTGGAATGATGGCTAATGTAATATTTTGGTCCTAATAATGTGATTTAGATGGTTTCCTTTATATGATCAACTTAATGAGCTTACTTGTTGACAATGGATGGCTTGTTTTAAATGAATATTTGATTGTGGGTTTTACCCTACTCTCAATGGAACTTTTTGTGATTGTTAATCAAGGTATGTCTAGGGTTAGATGGTGACTCTTTCTAGAGAATAAATCAAGGACTTCATAGGTGGTTTATCTAAGGTTTTTACTTATGTAAACAACCAATGGTCTTACCTTTTAAACATCCAATGGTTTTGGGTGACATTGTAGTATGGTGATATGGGTTGAATGATGATGGAACAAATGGAGGGTTACCCTTAATAAGGTAGCCTTACCTATTCACTCATATGAATAGATGGGATGATAATCATATTGTGTTGATATATAACCCTAATGAGGTATAGCTTTTTGTACCTAGCTTTAATATAACTAAATGATGGTAATTGGGTATGAATAGTCCTTGAATTACTAATACAGTCATGGAGTACTCTAGTTTTGTTGTTGAAACCTTAGTATGATATAACCCGATGGTTACACCTTGATTTATGTGTGGGTTCATACTTGAGAATAGTATGGAATGTGATGGTGATGCTTCACCTTATGCATCCATGATCCAATGGGGATGATGTGAGTTAGGGTTTGGGTATGAGTGCTAATTAGTAACATTAATATAATTTATCTTGTGAACCTAACTCTAATGCAAATAGATAAAGATGGGTATTCTTGTTTAACCTTCTTATATGATGGCATGATGGTGAAATCATCTCCTTAATATTATCATAACCTTAATGTGTTTATTGGTGGTTATCATAGCCACATGGTTGATACTTTCTTATGCTAACCATGTGCATTATGAATATGATGAGGGTTAATCATATCGAGATTCCTTGCATGTTGATGTAATAAAGGAATGTTCTTAATGTTAATATAACCCTACTATGATTGTTTATGAATATCTCCTAGCTCATTAATGCAATATTTTGTTGATCCAGTGTATTATATGTAAGTGATGTTGTTGAGCCTTATTATAAGGCATGAAAAGATAATGATGATCTTGTAGGGAATATTATGATGGTCTTAATGACCTTTGGGTATGGTTGAGCCCCGAATGAGGTGTAATCCTCTTGTATTGATAAGGGTTGATACCCTGTGATATTGTGAAAAGGATTTATATCCTGTGATAGTAGGATGGTCTTAATGACCTTTGGGCATGGTTGAGCCCTGAATGAGGTGTAATCCTCTTATGTTGATAAGGGTTAATACCATGTGATATTGTGAAAAGGATTTATATCTTGTGATAGTGTGGTCTCATGAATGGCAAGTGAATAGTACCATGTGATGATGAGATGATAGATTATGTTTCACACATTTTATATCTTTTCAAAGTTGTGATATTTATATGCTTTCTAGAAGTGAATTAGGGTTTGTATGTCCACTTGTTTGATGCAGCCTTAATTCACCCAATTGGCATAACTAATCAAGTGCAACTCTAATCATGTAGTGCCCTGTGTCGAAGAGCCATCTTCAGTGTCAAAACTTACTAAATGGTGAAACGAGTATTCCTAAGGGAAACTCAGAGCACATACTATTGAGTATGTGGGGGTGGTAGGTTGAGGATATATCTTTGTCATCCACAATGCAGATTGTGGAGGTTGGCTATGGTCATGCCTCATACATCTGATGCGATTGAGAATGGCTGCGGTCGTGTCTCGATGATTATAACATGATGAGATTAGAGGACAACTGCGGTTGTGCCTCAGTGATTGGGTTTGAATACCCTAGATTCTTGCACCGTGACCTGTACCAAGGTGGGCTAGTTACATGACTATATGTCACTGTGGTGGCAGCTTTGACTGATATGTCACAACCTTTTTACTCGTACTGACCGAGGGGAAGAGATTTTAGGATACCATCACTCCTAGATATTGTATGGAACTGAATAGCCCTTTGTAGGGGTCGGTTGGACTTTGAATGGTACGATTCAAATTCCCCAAGGCATAATAAAAGATGTAATACAGCCGTGTAGCATATTTGTTTTGGGTTATACACAATGTTTCACATTGGATGATAACCCTTATTTGTTATCTTTACATAAAGATGATGCTTAGTGCAATTGAGAAATAGTAGATATACTTAGGTTGTGGATATGCTTAAGATTGTAGATGCATACATATAGTAGCTATGCTTGTGTTGATAACTATACTGCAACTGCTGATTATAATCATGATGCTAGATATCTCATGTTGTTAGTTATGTTTAGCATGCTAGCCATGCCTTTGTAACTAGAGATGCATATACTGCTAATCATGCTTATCCATATAGTTTTGCTTATGTTGCTATATCTTCTTATGATGTTGATATGTTCAACCAATTAGACATGCTTATGTTGTTAGCTATGCTATGTTACTAGACTTGTTCATGATGCTAGATATGCATATGTTGTTGAATTACTTATATTGTCAACAAGATAAAGGATGATAGTCTTGCTAATGATGATAGTTATTATCTTCTCCCTTATGTGTTTTGTTAATCATCAGTACTACTGAGCTTATTTGTCATATCCGATTAAACTACTTAACTGTTTAATTACTTAAAAATATTGTAATCAATAAACGTTGTTGGAGGTTATATCTCTTGCTGGGACATGGGTCTCACCCTTGTGGTTCACCACATTTTTTAGGTAATCAGAAATGATGAAAACAAACATGTGGTAGCAAAGAGGATCTATAGTAATGAATCTTTGAGAAAGTTGATTAGATGTCTAGTGTGTCCTAGAGTCATCCTTGTACTCTCATGTCCGGGCAGGAAAATTTTGTATATGGTGTTTCAAACGAATCAGACTTTTGTTAGCGTATTAATGCTTGTTTGTGTGTCATATGTGAATATTGTTCTCCTGTGTATATATGTTGTGGCTAAGGTGATAGAAAAATTTGTATCAAATTATTGGCATAGTATGGATAAAAGAAAGATGTTGGGCTCTTATGCAAATGTTTTTGAGTAGGTGTTGATGTTGAAATCGGTTTTAATTTATCCATATTTGTGGGTATGTGATTAATTAGTGATCGGATGTGCTTTATGTTTTGAGTAATCTCATTTAGTGTAACGGGTTCTCACATTACCACTTGCTTAGAATCCCTAATCCAACAAATTTGAGGTCTGGGTTAACCTCCGATCTTTATCTTCTACCTACAGTAGACCCTTTTTAGGATTGGGAAACTCATTAAAAGGTTATTTTGAACGAGATCTTGAGATTTAAAGCTTGATCCTAACTCGTATGAGCTAAGATCCGAGATTAGTTGGTGAAAAGGCTAAGATTAGTGATCTTGGGTGAAGTTTGTGAGTAGATAATCATCTTTTAACCCTAATTTAAAGCATAAAAATAATAGTTTCCAGTGTTTGATTCTCACTCTATGATATTTGTGATGGTTTAAATAAATGTATGTGGTGAATATTAGTAGTTGAAATGCTTTATTAATCATATTATTAGTGATGTATTACCATGTAGAAAGTTGTCATGTGAATTGTCATGATTCGACTGGCTGTGAATGTGTAAATTGAGGCACCGAAAAGATAGGTTGCCCTAGTTCATGTTTTAAGAGTTGGAGTATGGTTTGTGAGATATATGAAAATTATTAAGTGATTTATTATTTAAATGTGACACACTTAATTGTCAAAAATAGGGTAATCATTAGCTATGATGATGAAACATGTTATATTAACTAAACATCACTAGACATTAGATGCCATTGACACTGTAGAATCCTTACAGGATGAGGCATGCACTGTGGGGAGGAAATGGTTTCCCGACTGGAGGTAGTCTAGATCGAGGTAAGCCGGAGCATACCAATAGGGTGCGGGGTTTTGACAAGTAGGGAAAACTCCTTACAGTTGTGTGGTACCCAACACCAACCAAGGATGCCGGTGGTACCTATGCTACATGTTGTAGTAATTAGTGGTCGGTAGGTCCACTAATGCACTTTAAGCTTGAGGGCTTTGACTCACCACCTGAGTACCCAGGTTGAGAGGTGGAGTCTGAGATATCCGACTGCTCCCAATAGCTGCCGAGAGGTAGATGTGTCAATGTCAACTGTAGATGTGGTATTGAGATTAAAGACTTAGGAACCCGAACATGCTTCTAAGTCTTGTACAGTGAGATCATAGCTTGCTGTGATACTTCCACATATTGTGGTAAACCTCATGTGGGTCCAGAGGCATAATAAATAGATTTAAAATAATGTAAGTAGTTAGGTTATCCTTTTATTTCATTCAATATATATACTACTTCCATGCTGAGTGAATTACAAATTTTAAACTGCCATGCTGAGTGAATTACAATTTTAAAATGCCATGCTTACATGATTGCATTTAAGTTCTATTACTTGTAAACATCATAAATATCTTGGTTACCTGTTGATTCTCTACTCACTGAGCCAGTAGCTCACCAACCTACTGAACAAATTTTCAGGTAAAGGATTAGCTCTTCCTAAGGAGACAGAAGTCAACTTTTATCAAGAGTAGCACAGAGGTATTAAAAAAAGAGTAGTCAGAATAGTTAGAGGGTCTCTTATCCTTCCTCTGGATCTTGGGATTGAGAGAGTGAGAAAAGAGAGAAGTTTGAAATGTAATGTACATGATGTATATTAAGTGTGAAACTCTTTCTTCTATGTAATAGTAAAGTTTTGTTGTAACTTGTTGTTATGTTTAATCGAGACTTATCATTTAGTAAGTGATATTACAACATATTTTAGAGAAAGAAGAAAAAAACTATGGTAGATTTTTCATCAAAATTATTCCCTAATCTAATGATTAGTGGTAATCGTGGGATGTGGGTGTAACAACTTGGTATCAGAGCATAGGTTGAACCTAAAATGAGTTTATGTTTGGTACAGGGGTAATAAGAGACCGATATGATTATGATGTTTTCCTCTTTGAACTGCAATTTTCTAACAGATGTGTTTTGTTATGGATATGCATATGGAAGGAAGAGGATGTGGACATGGTGAAGAATAAGCTGAGAGACATTACGGCCTTGACCCTCAAGAATGGCTCAAGGTGGAGAGGATAATGAGGCAACAAGGATGTATTATATTTTTCTAGAGATAAAAGAAAAATACAAGATGGATAGGAAGTCTTCATCTTCTAGTAAGGATCTGATGAGATCCTATGAGTTGGTAAAGAATCTTGGTGGAAATGAATTTTTGGGAACAACATATCCAGTTGTGGCGAAGGTGTGGATTCGACAACTGGAAAAGGACTTTCTCCTAATGGAGTTATCAGAAGATAAGAAAATCAATCATGCAGTCTATTTACTCAAGGGAGATGCTAAGTTGTTGTGGCGGGGAGTGGAAGATAAAAGGAGAAATACAAAGATGACCTGAAAGGAGTTTGTGGATGTGTTTCACCTTAAGTATTTTCATCCTACCTTCCTAACTGATAAGATTAAATAGTTGGAGAATATCAGACAAGGAAGTATGAAAATCAGTGAGTACGGGGCACATTTCACAAGGTTGGCCAATTTCTGTCCGCAACTTGTGCTTGATGATGTAGAAAAGTGTAGAAGATTTCAACAAGGATTAAGATCAGAGATTAGACAAACTGTGTCAGCCATTGGTCGAAGAGATGGAGAAAACTTTAGGGAATTTGTGGAAGCAGCCAATTAATGCTGTTAAGCAGTCTGAGAATAAGAAAAGATCTGGAGACTTGAATAGAGGGGGACAAGGTAGTGGTGGATATAAAGGAGGTGGTGGTTTCTTTTCTAATATAGGATGAGGACTTGGCTATTTTGGGAGACAAGGATCTAGTTTTTCACCAAGTGGAGGGAGGCCCAATTCTGGTAGATGGAATACACAGTCTACATGGACACCTCCAACTTGGTCTTCAAGATCTTTAGTGTCAGTGATAGGACCACAGAGACATGATGCATCTATATGTGACAATTGCAACAGGGAAAATTCTGGTCAGTGCTGGGGAACTAACACTCTAATATGTTTTCATTGTAGACAAATGGGACATATAAAAAGGGACTACCCAAAGCTTCCATATGTTTCAGAACAAGGTTCACAATTACAGTTTTAGACTCCACAGAGGCAGACTCCAGTTAGAGGGGCAAGTTCTTCAGTGGCTTTAGGTTCTAAAGGGGGAGCACCTATTACCGGTAGTGGATAGTGAGGACAACATGACAGAGGGAGAGCTAGTGGACACTTCTTCTCAATGACACCATATGAAGGTGTAGTTTCACCCTGAGTTGTGACAGGTGAGATGCTTCTCTTTAACAACATTTCTATTACAGTATTAATAGATCCTGGTGCAACATATTCTTTCATTCAAAGATTGATAGTTGGAGGACTAAATCTTCTAACCCAGGATTTATCTTATGAGTTATTGTTAAAAGTTCCATTAGGTGAATCCTCAGTTTTGACAGAGGTATGCCATGGATGCATGTTGAGTTTTAGTGGGTATACAATAGCAGTTAATCTCATACCCTTAGATATTAATTCTTTTCAAATCATTTTGGGTATGGACTGCCTTGATACATATCATGTCTAGTTAGATTTTTGGAAGAAAGAATCTATCTTTCAATAAGGTGGTTTTTCACGTGTCTTTACCGGAGATAGAAAAGTCTTGCCCACATGTATAGTATCAGCTGTTGTAGCTGATAAGATGATGAGAAAGGGGTGTGAGGCCTTTTTAGCACATGTAGTGGATGCTAGGGCAGAGAAAATATTAGTCAGTCTAGTAGATATTCCAGTAGTATGTGAGTTTTCAGATGTCTTCCCTGAAGAGTTACCAAGTTTACCACCTGAAAGAGATATTGAATTTGAGATACAAACTTTACCTAGTAGCCATCCAGTAGCATTACCTGCCTATAGAATGGCACCTGGGGAGTTAAAGGAATTGAAAACCCAATCTAAGGAGTTGTTGAATAAAGGATTTATTCAACCCAGTACATCACCTTGGGGAGCTCCAGTACTGTTTGTGAAAAAGAAGGATGGAACCATGCAGTTATGTATAGACTACAAACAATTGAATAAGATAACAATTAAGAATAAATATCCTTTGCCTAGGATTGAAGACCTGTTTGATCAACTCTCTGAGGCAACGATCTTTTCAAAGATAGATCTCAGGTCAGGTTATCATCAACTAAGGATAAAGACATCTGATGTACCTAAGTCAGCATTCAGAATGAGGTATGGGCACTATGAGTTTGTAGTTATGTCTTTTGGATTAACAAATGCCCCTGCAACCTTTATGGACATGATGAACAGGGTTTTCAGACCACATTTAGATCAGTTCATAGTAGTGTTTATAGATGACATCCTTATATATTCTAAAGATGCAGAATAACATGAGCAACATCTGAGGATAGCCCTACAGTTGTTAATGCAACATCATCTTTATGCTAAGTTCAACAAATGTGAGTTTTGGTTGGCTAAAGTATCTTTTCTTAGACATGTCATATCAGAAGAAGGGGTTAGTGTTGACCCTAAGAAGGTAGAATCTGTTCTTCCGTGGGAGCAACCTACGACCCCTACTGAGATCAGAACTTTTCTAGGGTTAGCATGATATTAAAAAAGGTTTATAAGGAACTTCAGTGCAATAACAGTGCCTCTTACACACTTAATAAGGAAGTATGTACCTTTTGTTTGGTCTGATTCATGTGAGAAAAGTTTCCAAATTTTAAAGAAGAAGTTAACTACAACACTAGTCTTGATATTACTAGAAGCAGCTAAGGGATATGTGGTTTTCTATGATGCGTCCAGGAGAGGTTTGGGATGTGTTCTTATGCAAGAAGGGAAAGTAGTGACCTATGATTCTAGACAACTTAAGAAGAATGAAGAGAACTATCCCACACATGATCTTGAGGTGGCAGTAGTAGTGCATGCTCGGAAGACATGGTGTCATTATCTCTATGGTGAATCGCGTCAGGTCTTTACTGATCATAAGAGTTTGAAGTATATTTTCACATAGAGGGATCTCAATCTGAGACAATGCAGATGGTGGGAGCTTATAAAGGATTATGATGTCACCATTGATTGTCATCCTAGAAAGGCCAATGTAGTAGCAGATGCTCTGAGTAGAAAGTCAACATCGTCTACGGAAAATTTTCAATGGAATGTGTAAAAAGATACATGTTTGTTAAGATGAGAGAGATGAATTTGCATCTGAATGTGTCTGATCAAGGTGGAATGATTGCACAGATGTAGGTTAGACCTACATTTTATGATCAAATTCAGGAGCTTCAGCATAGTGACAGAGAATTGCAATAGATCATTCATGATATGACAAAGGGAAAGAGACCAGAGTTCATATTTTTAGATGATGGGTTGTTGTATCTACATGACAGATTGTGTGTGCTAGATGACACTGAGTTAAAGAAGTAGATTCTTGAGGAAGCTCATTCTTCTATATATGCAATGCATCCAGGCAACACAAAGATGTATAGAAACCTGAAGGAGTTGTATTGGTGGTCAGGTATGAAGAAGGATGTCACTGAGTATGTGGCTAAGTGTGATGTATGTCAACAAGTCAAGGGTGAACATTAGAAGCCGACAAGTACTCTGCAATCACTTCCTATCCCTGAATGGAAGTTTAGCATATCACCATGGATTTTGTGGTAGGATTGCCTAGGACACCACGTGGTTTTGACTCTGTGTGGGTAATAGTAGATAGGCTAACAAAGTCTTCTCACTTTCTACAAATTAAGACAACATGGGATATACCAAAGTTAGCCAAAGTCTATATAGATGAGGTAGTCAGATTGCATGGAATACCTATTTCTATAATATCTGATAGAGATCCTAAATTTACATCTAGGTTTTGGAATCAGTTGCAACGTTCCTTGGGAACAAAGTTGAAATTTAGCACATCCTTTTATCCTCATATAGATGGATAGTCAGAGAAGACAATTTAGACCCTGGAGGATATGCTAAGAGCATGTGTTTTGCAGTTCAATGGTAGTTGGTATGATCATCTCAGTCTTATGGAGTTTTCCTATAACAATAGTCACCATTCTAGTTTAGGCATGGCCCCTTATGAAGCTTTGTATGGGAGAATATGTAGATCTCTGATTTGTTGGTATGGAGTTGGAGAAAGGAAAATTTTAGGTCCAGATTTGGTGGAAGAAACCACATAAAAGATATATGTGATCAGACAACAGTTGAAGGCAGTTCATGACAGACAGAATAGCTATGCAGACAAAATGCGTAGACCACTTCAATTTGAGATTGGAGATGATGTTTATTTGAAAGATTCACCATGGAAAAGTGTGCTAAGTTTTGGAAAGCAAGGTAACTATCTTCTAGATACATGGGTCCCTATCCAATCATTCAAAAAATTGGACCAGTTGCATATAAATTGGAGTTTCCATTGGAGTTAGTCAATTTACATAACGTGTTTCATGTGTCGATGTTGAAGAAGTGTCATCCTAGTACAAAGAAGATTGTAGACCCAAATCCTATACAGCTGAGAGAGGATATCTCTTATATTGAAGGACTAATTCAAATTCTAGACCGTAGAATTCAAAAGATTAAAAAGAGAGAGATACCCCTAGTAAAGGTTCTTTGGAGGAATCATGGTGTAGAAGAAGCTACTTGGGAAATGGATATGGAGATGTTTAACAAGTATCCTTTCCTCTTTTAGAAATTTTGAGATGAAATTTTTATTAGAGGGGGAGAATTGTCACAACTCGTTCCTAGCTTTGCTGGTAATCCTAGAGATTTAAGATAATCTTAATGCTTGTCATGTTTTTGTTAGTAATATTTTATCTTGTTCTTTATCTTAACTTTGGTAACCTTAAATACTTGTTTGGACAACTCATAATCATTACTTAAGCATTATATAAAGATCCGAGTTGGAGTAATATAGCATTAACACATACATGTATGCAAAAAGAGAGTTGATGACATTGGAGGAAATAATTAATAAATAATGTTTTATTTGAGAATATTATCAAAATAATAGTACAAGATTGTAGAACATTCAATTATGAATCATACAAAAAAAGAACCAAATCGGAGTTAAAATGAGAGAGTTATTCCCTTTTTAGTAAACATGTACAGAGTGTCACGACTGCGGCACTGTGTCGTGTGCCGCGACCGTGACGTTGCATCATGTGCCGCGACCACGATGCTATGCCATGACCACGATGTTGCATCGTATGTTGTAACCTTGACACAATGTCGTGTGCCGTGATTGCGATGCCAATGTCCCGACTGCGACGCTATGTCGCGACCACGACGGATGCCGCCCAAGACTACTAATCATAAAATGATCATATTTTGGGCTATACTTATTTGTTTTTCACAAAATGAAGTGCGTTGGAACTTTGATTCAATCCTCTATCATCTTAGAATCTTTTCTGAATAAGAGGGTGACCTAGAAGGCAATTTATAGGGTAAGTTTTTGGGGAAGAACGTGAATAATGGTGGAAATCAAAAAGGGGTTGCCATAGATTCAACTTGGTAAGTAGTTTTAACTGTTGATTCTTCCTTCTCTTTGTTACCCCTAGCTTATAATCCCTAATCCAGAAAATTTGAGGTTTGGATTAACCTCTGATCTTTATCTTCTACCTACAGAAGACCCTTTTAGGACCAGGAAACACATTAAAAGGTTATTTTGAACGAGATCTTGAGGTTCAAAGCTTGATCCTGACTCTTGTGAGCTAAGATCCAATATTAGTTGGTGAAAAGGCTAAGATCAGTGACCTCAGGCAAAGTCTGTGAGTAGATAATCATCTTTTAACCCTGATTTAAAGCATACAAATTTAAATAATAGTTTCTAGTGTTTGATTCTTGCTCTATGATATTTGTGATGGTTTAAATAAACATATGTGGTGAATATCAGTAGTTGAAATGCTTTACGAATCATATTATTAGTGATGTATTACCACGTTGAAAGTTGTCGTGTGAATTGTCATGATTTTACAGGTGATGAATGTGTAAATTGAGGCACCAAAAAGACATGCTTCCCTAGTTCATGTTTTAAGAGTTGGAGTATGGTTTGTGAGATATATGAAAATTATTAAGTGATTTATTATTTAAATGTGACACGCTTAATTGTTTGAAATAGGATAATCATTATCTATGATGATGAAACCTATTATATTAACTAAACATCACTAGACATTAATGTAAGGCCCCTAAACTTGCTTAATCATTTGAACAAGCTTAATTATCATAATTGAATTCTTATAACCCTAATATAACCTTGTGATATGCTTTGAAATCATAATATAATCTTAAGTTTCAAATTTGGTCCAATTTGGACACTGTTTGAGCAAGTTATGCAATTTTATGCACATTTTGGACTTTTCTACAATTTACCCAATTGTGAGGTTTTCTTTGCAATTTATCACTTTCATTATGTTCCTTGGATATTCTCTCATCATTCTTGAGCTTTTTTATCCATGGGGCTCCTATTTAAACCTTAGTTTGAAGGTGTTTTCTCCAAGGGTATTTTAGGGTTTACCCCTTCATGGATGAGCTACCTTTAGTAGCTATCAACTAATGAATTATATGATTGGCTGGGAAATTCAGAAAAGGAAAGCTAATCAGGTCTATACATATGGTGGGGGAGCTTCTTATTTGTGTGCTTTTATATTCTTAATAAATTAAGGCCATGGACACTTGGATAGATACTAGAACTTCAACTTTTTCCTTTTTTATCTTAAAGTTTCATATACTTAACCCTAAGCACCAAAACGAGCCATTTTCTCTCCACCATTTCCCTCCTTCTCTCAATCTAGTTCTCCCTCTGTTATTCTTTGAATTTTTCTATCCAAGGAAGAAGAAAGTGGGGATCTTCTTGAGGAAAGGATCTAGGATTGCAGTTGACTTCATTTTAGGGTTGAAAAAGCCCTTCTAGTGATCTTGACCTAAAAGAGTAAGAATTCCCTTCTTTCCTCTATTTATTTCTTTTTTATAATTCCTCCTACCTTTCTCCAGGTCGGAACCTTGCTGTTCCATGGTAGAAATTGTTCTAAAGCTCTAAAACCCTACCTTTCTTGCTCCTTATGCTTAGGGTTCACTCATTTGATGAAGAAAGATGCTATATGGATGAGTTCATAGCTTATTCTTGGATTTTGTACCCTACATGCTCAAGTTTTCTTCTGTGTGGGGTTTCATCTTCTCATTATAGGCAAGTTTTATAACTTGCTCCACATTTATTGCTTACCATAAGCTTTCTAGGTCATGTTCTTGCTTGAAAATGATGATCCATGCACTCAAAACTATGCTTGACTTAGATTTCGATTTTTATAATGTTCCCTATTTTGATTTCAGTTATAAATGAACCTGTGATCATGTGCACGTTATTACTAAGGTATAGTATGACTTGGATCAGGTTGGTTTGACAACCTATGGTGCTAACACCTATCAACCAATGGTCAATTTTAGGGTTTTAAGCTGATTTCTTCTATAAACCCATGATCCGATGATGGTACCATTGCAACAACCCTATGGTGTTGTCTTCACGAAAATGGATGGTCGTAACCAAGGGTGTCAACTGACATTCACCCCCTTAGGTCATGCTTTGGCCTAATTAGAAGCCTAGTGATTAACAACTAAGTACCCTAATGATGCTATCAATCAATGGTGATATTAGTTTGATATTTGATGTAGATTAATGAATATAGTGCTGATCTAACGAATGAGTATGGTTCTTCTTCTATAATAGCCTGTGAACATCATAACTCTGTAATGCAATGTTATGCTGAACCTATGTATCACAAGTATGGTGATGGGTTCTAGAGATTTTATAAGATGTGAAAGATAATGATGTTCTTGTAGGAGATAATGTGATGGTCTTATTGAACTTTGGGCATGTATTGAGCCCTCATGGAGGTGAAATCCTCTTCATGATGTAACAAGGATTGGTATCATGTAATGATGTGATAAGAATTATAGCTCATACATTTTATATCTTATGGAGTTGCATTGTACCAATGTTTTTGTAAAACTCTTTTCAGGTTTAGATGTAACTTAATTGATGTAGTTACAATATACCCAATTTTCATTAACTAATCAAGTGAAGTCATAATCATGTAGAGCCACATGTTCCCTATAACCATTCTAGTGTCAATATTTGTTAGATGGGGAAACAAGTATTCTTGAAGAGGAATCCCTGAGTCATATACTATTGAGTATATGCGGGTGCAAGAGACTTTGTGTCCTTAGCATCATAATCCCAATGTTTTAAGGATGGTTGTGGTTATACCTTGATAGGAGAATGGTTGTGGTCGTATCTTAGATATATGTACATGACATGTGATTGAGGACAATTGTAGTTGTACCTTAGATGATAGGGTTTTGTATACCATGGTTACTAGTGTCATGACCTATATACTAAGGGCGGACTAGGCTATTGGTAGATTGACCTTATCTGCCATTGTGGCTGACTCACACTGACTGATGGCAGATGAGATCTAAGGATTCCAACTCTCCTATATCTTGTACGGAACTAATTTTGACTTAGCAGTGGTCAATTGTAAGTTTGAGTGGTATACCTCAAACTCCCTAGGGCTTAATAAAAGACATAATCCAGCCGTGTAGCATATATGTTTAGGGTTAAACATGATTCACATTGGTTGATAACCCTTTCCTTATTTCTTATAATATTTAGTTGATATATACGGTAAGAGAAATAAACTATATAGAAGGTGATAGCTTTATTTGTTTCTCTATATATTATGCAATTCATGCTTAACTTATTTTCATTACTTAGTCCATTTTATCTGCTTAATCTGCTTAATATGTTAATTAATTGGTATGTTGTAATCAATAACTACTATTGAGAGTTATATCTTTCACTGGGACATGGGTCTCACATCGTGGGTCATCACATCTTTTTAGGTGATTGTTAGCAACGTCGTCAGGATCGTGGAGGTGAGGAAGAGCAGATTGGAGAGTAGTAGGAGGAGAGGGTTGGCAAGTAGTTAGTAGTGTCCTAGAGTCATCCTTGTACTCTCAGGTCTGATAAGGGATGTTTTGTATATGATATGTATATCGAGATGAGTTTTGGAACTATGCTAATGTTTTTATATGACATGTATATGTGGAACTACATCTCTTTTGTATACAAGTTGTGGCCTCATCCATTGGACATATATGTAAATACTTGGTACAATATATGTTGTTATGCATGTTGATGGACCTATATATAAATGTTTCTAGACTTGTTAGTGATGTTTAATTTGATTTTAGTTATCCCCTTTTTTTGCTATGTGGTTGGATAATGATCGATCATGTGTTTTGTTTTGAGTAATCTCATTTAGCGTGGCAGTGGTGACACAATTAGGGGGCAATCATGGAGGCGATCTTGGACGATGGCGTAGGAAGAAAGTGATTAGCCACGAAAACCCATATTTTCGCTTAGATTCAACTTGTTATGTAGTTTTTGTCTATAGATTTCTTCTTCTCCTCATGTTCCCTTATTCAGAGTTCTCTAAATCACCAACTGAATATTTCTTGACTTTCTTTCTTCATCTTCTACTTCCAACTGACTTCTTTAGGTTCTGTTATTTTTTGTAAAATGGTTTTTGACAATATCTTGAGATCTGAAGCTTGAATCAGACTCATGCAAGCTAGAATGTGGGATCCATAAGCTAGAACATATACAAGTGGAAAATCACATTTAAACCCTAATTTTATAGTGATCAAGATTTATATGATCATTTGCATACATATTGTTTTGTCTATTCGTAAATGATTTGAAATATGATAAGTTTTGATATTTGATATTAGTTGATATATTAAATGATTAGTATACTCAAGATGTATATGAATTTCAAAGAGCAGTTTAAATGCAATTATTAGTATGCCCACATATCAGTTATAATAGGATCTTCATTGATGTCAATAAATTATTCTTTATAAAAAACTTATCAAGTGAAAAGAGATACCCTAAGTATAGAGAAAGATAAGAGTAATGATTATGGAAACTAAAGATTCATTACACACTAGATGCCTTGAACACCATAGAATCCATCAGGGAGGTCTGCACTGTGAAGGAGGATACATTCTTACTGACTGGCAGAGTCCAAGATGAAGTAGTCAGAGTGTACCAGAGGGGTATAGGGGACTAATCCTATAGAGGATGGTCTCCTTCAATAGAGAGGTACCCAAAATTAACTAGAGATTCCAATGGTACCCAATATAGTTTAGTTAGTTTATTTATTTCTAAGTAGGTCAGTCCTTGTGGACCCACTGATGTGGGTAGTTAAGTCAAGTGCTTTGACTCTCCACTTGAGTACCCATGTTTAGAGGAGGAGTCTATATTATCGGCCATTGACATGAGCTGCAGAGGACAGATATGGAGAGGTCGTTGTAGACTGGGTAGCTAGTTAGTACACTTAGCTTGTTGTGATACGTCACATGTCGTGGTACACTTCATGTGGGTCCTGAGCATAATAAATGGACTAAAATTAGTGATTGGATTCAGTTTATTTACTAAACTCATTACCAGATCAACTACCTTGTTGGATGATTTACAATTTTAAATGGTCATGCTTTTACTCTTGATAATTTGGTTCTACTAGTAATACACATATGAATTATCATGGTTTCTTATTGGTTTTCTATGCACTGAGTCAACATCTCATATAATCTTTTGAAATATTTTTTAGGAAAAGCTCTAGACCTACAAGAGGAGTTGGAGGCTAGATATTATAAGGAGTAGATCAACTGAGGTCTAGCTAGTATAAGGAGCAGATCAGCTGAGGTCTTGAGAGGAGTATTTAGATAGTTCGATGGTCTCTTATCCTTCCTATGGATCATGGGAATGAGAGAGTAAGAAATGAGAGCAATTTGTAATGAGTTTTACTTAATGTATATTAAGTGAGACCTCTTAATTTTATGTAAAAGTGAAAATATGTTCTAACCATTCATGGTTTTCTTAAAGAAAATGTTATCTTTCCAATTAACATGATGTTTCATTAATTCTATTAATTTTAAGAAGAAAAATCAAAGACAATTTTTAGTAAGTGGTTAAAAGTGAATAGTTAGTCTAATCCCTCTTTAGTGGACCTAAATCCTGGTTAATGGGTTTGGGTCATGTCAGACTCTTGGTATCAAAGCATATGTTTAATATAGATTGGGACAGAGGTGAAGAGAATAATGGGATTAAATATTTTCCTTTTTGAACTACAATTTTCTAACAAAAGTATTATGTTATGAATTTTGTTGATGGTAGGAAGAGGATGTGGACTTCATGAGGAACAAGTTCAGAGCCAATATGGCCATGAACCTCAAGCAATGGAAAGTTGGAGAAGATATGGATGAGGCACTCAGGATGTTTCATATCTTATTGGAGAGAAAAGAGAAAGGTAGGAGATTCCAAGGAGGTTTAAGATTTGATTTTAGACATACTGTATCAGCTACCCAGAGAAGGGATAGAGAAAATTTTGGAGAATTTGTGGAGGTAGAAATACATATTGAAGATTTAGTTAATCTTGATAAGCATTCTAAGGGCACAAAACGATCATGAGATTTTAGTAGAGGAGGATAGAGTAGTGGTGGATACATAGGAGATGGTGTATTCTTTTCCAAAATAGGTTAGGATCTTGGTTATTTTGGAAGGAAAGGATCTGGTTCTAGTGATGTTGTATCTTATCATAGTAGGGGAAGATCTAGCGCTAGTATATGAAATACACCACCAAGTTGGGCAGCTCCATCAAGGACTTCAGGATCATCAGTATCGGTGACAGGACCACAAAGACATGATATAGTTGTATGTGACACGTGGTAGGGCACACTCTGGTTAGTATTGGGGACCTGAACTTAAAGGATGCCACTATTATGGACATGTGGGACACTTTAAGAAGGATTATCCAAATATCTAGTTCGTACTAGCACAAAGTTCACAATCTCTAAATCAAACTCCATAAAAGTAGGCCCCAGTCAAAGGAGCAAGTTCTTCAATGGCTTCAGGCTCTAGAAGGGGAGAACCTTGTAGCAGTAGTGGACAATGAGGACATGATGGTAGAGGGAGAGATACTAGATGTTTCTTTTATATGACTCCATCTAAAGGAACAGTCTTGCCCAGAGTTGTTACAGGTGATATGATTCTCTTAGACATATTTCAGTTACAATTTTGATAGATCCTGGTGTGAGACATTATTTTATATAGAGATAAATTATTATTGTATTGAACCTTGTAACTTAGGATTTATCTGATGAACTATTATTAAGAGTATCTTTAGGTGAACCAACAGTTTTGATAGAAGCATGTTTTTGGTACCTTTTGAGCTTTAATGGATGTACCATAGAGGTTAATCTCATACCCTTAGACATTATTTCTTTTCAAATAACATTAGGTATGGATTGGCTTGAGACATACCATGTCCAATTAGATTGTTGAAAGAAAGAGATATCTTTTAACAAGATAGTTTTTCATATATCTTCACTAGAGATATGAAAGTTTTACCCATGTGTATTATATCATCTCATGTAGCTAATAACATAATAAGAAAAGGGCATGAGGCCTTTTTAGCACATGTGGTAGATGTTAGGGTAGAGAAAAGAACAATCAATATGGAGGATGTTCCAATAGTATGTGAGTTCCCAGATGTCTTTCCTAATGAGTTACCACATCTACCTCCAGAGAGAGACATTGATTTTGAGATACATATTCTACCTACTAGTCTCCCAATAGCATTACCATCTTATAAAATGGAACCTATAGAGTTAAAAGAATTAAAAAATCAGTTACAAGAGTTACTGGATAAGGGTTTCATTCAACCTAGTACATCACCTTGGGGAGCTCCAATGCTTTTTGTGAAAAAGAGGGGTGGAAATATGCAATTATGCATAGAGTACATCAAAATGAATAAGATTACCATCAAGAATAAATATCTTTTTCCTAGGATTGATGACCTGTTTGATCAGTTGTGTGGAGCAACAATTTTCTCCAAGGTAGATCTCATGTTAGGTTATCATCAGTTGAGGATAAATGCATCAGATGTACTTAAGTCAACCTTCAAGACAAGATGTGGATAGTATGAGTTTGTAGTTATGTCTTTTGGATGGACAACCCCTAGAACCATTATGGATATGATGAATAAAGTGTTTTGGACTCTATCTGGATCAGATCATAGTAGTCTTTATAGACGATATCCTTATACATTCTAGAGATGTAGAATGACATGAGCAACATCTGAGGATAACTTTGCAGTTGTTGAGACAACATCAGTTGTATGCTAAGTTCAGAAAAATGTGAGTTTAATTTAGTTGGTTGAAGTATCCTTTCTTGGATATGTCATATCAAAAGAAGGAGTTAGTGTTGACTCCTACTGAGATCATAAGTTTTCTTGGGTTAGCTAGATATTATAGGTGCTTTATAAGGAACTTAGGTGTTTGCCACACCTCTTACACGTTTAACAAGGAAGGATGTGCCTTATGTTTAGTCAGAAACTTGTGAGAAAAGTTATCTAACATTAGAAGAAATAAACAAAAATGCCAATTTTAATTTTAGCAACGACAAATAAGGGATATGTTGTGTTTTGTGATGCATCTAGGAGATGTTAAGGATGTGTTCTTATGCAGGAAGGAATAGTGGTGGATTATGCTTCCACAAAACTCAACAAGAATGAAGAGAATTATCCAACACATGATCTTGAGACTACAATAGTAGTACATGTCTTAAAGACATGAAATCATTATCTCAATGGTGAGTCATATCAGGTGTTTACTGACCATAAGAGTTTAAAGTACATTTTCAAAGAAAAGGATCTTAACATGAGGCAACATACATGGTAAGAGATAATAAAGGAGTATCATGTACCATTGATTGCCACATTGGGAAGGCCAATGTTGTGACATGTGCTCTGAGTAGTAAGTCTACATCACTTGCAGAAATATTTTCTATGACATGTGTAAAAAGAGATTTATTAGTAAAAATGAGAGGGATGAATTAGATTTGAGTGTGAGGAAACAAGGTGGGTTGATTGCGTAGATGCATGTTAGACCTACATTCTAACATAATGAAGTGAATTGAAGGTAATCATACATGATATGACAGAAGGAAAGATGACAAAGCTCATATATTTAGAAGATGTGAAGTTGTATTAGCATGAAAAATTGCTTGTTCCAGTTGACACCGAGTTATAGAAGTATATTCTCAAGAAATATCACTCTTCCATGTATGCAATGCATCCAAGTAGTTCAAATATGTACAATAACCTCAAGGAATTGTATTGATGGTCAGTAATGAAGAGAGATGTAGATGAATATGTAGCCAAGTGTGGTATTTTCCAACAAGTCAAAGCTGAACACCAGAAGCCAATAGGCACCCTTCAACCACTCCCTTTTCCTATGTGGAAGTGGGAACATGTTACCATGGACTTTGCGGTGGGTTTACCTAGAACATTACATGGTTTGGACTCTATATGGGTGATCCACCTTATGGACAAACTAACCAAATCTTCTCCTTTTTTATCTGTTAAGTCAACTTGGGATGCATCTAAAGTAGACAAAGTCTATACAGATGAGATAGTTAGATAACATGGAATACAATTTATTATTATATATGACAGATACCCCAAGTTTACATCTAGATTCTAGAATCAACTACATCGTGCCTTAGAATTGGGTTTGAAGATTAGCACTACATTTCATCCTCAAACAATTGGATAGTCTGAGAGAAAAATTCAAACCTTAGAGGACATGCTAAGAGTTTTTCTAATATAGTTTAGTGGAAGTTGGGATAATCACCTTAGTATTATGGAGTTTTATTATAACAGTATTGACCATTTTAGTTTAGGAATGACCCTTCATGAAGCTCTATATAGGACAAAGTTTAGATATCCGATTTATTGGTATGAAGTTGGAGAAAGATAGATTCTAGGTTTGAAGTTAGTGGAAGAGACAATAGAAAATATTTCTATGATATAATAATTGTAAGCTATATAATACAAAATGAAAAATATTTAGAAAAAAGACATAGGTTGCTTCAATTAGAAGTAGGAGATGAAGTTTACATGAAATTATCACCATGAAAAGTGAGGAAAACTAACTCCTACATACATGGGTCCCTATACAATCACTCAAAGAATTGGACGAATAGCATATGAACTTGAGTTGTCTCCTAAGCTAGACAACTTACACAATGTGTTTCATGTATCCATGTTGAAGAAGTGTCATCCAGGTACAAAGAATATTATAGACCCATAACTAGTACAACTAAGAGAAGATATCTCATGTGTTGAAGGTCCTTACAAATTCTAAATGGAATGATTGGAAATCTTAGAAAGAGGGATGTACCCCTAGTAAAAGTTCATTGGAGAAATCATGGTATAGAAGAAGCTACATGGGAGTTAGAGTCATAGATGTATAACAAGTATCCTTTCCTCTTCTAGAAATTTTGACATGAAATTTTTTATTAAAGTGGAAGATTGTTATGACCAAGACTTTTATTTCTTGGTAGATGATTAAAGATAACCTTGAATTTAAATATGTCTCTAATGATTCTTTGAATTAATTGGATGCTTTGTGCTTAATTTAGTTTAAAATTTATTTGTGAATAGGTAATGATGAGATAACTTATTACATGTGTAAGCAAGCTTTAGAGATAATAAAAAAATATTAAAGAGAAGTTCTCATGAGGAATCTTGACATTTTTTTGATATAGAAATATGGAGAATCAAATTATGAATCCATAGAAACAATAATGAATCAAATGAGAGTTGAAATGGATAAATTATAGTCTTTTTAGTTTGTTGTAGAGTTTCCATTGGTTGATAACTGTTGGGTTGAGATTGAAGGTTTTGAGGACCCCTAGATATATGTTGTTCTTATCCTGTAAACCATGAATTAAAGGTTTCAAGAATCCTTAAAGCGACGGTTTTGCTTATAAATAGATCGATGATTCGAAGGATGTGCCCACATGGTTGGTAGGGTAGTCGCCTACCGATGGTTTTTCTATTGAGAAACAATTGATGGTTTCCAATTGAAGGCAACAAACAAAGGAGCGTCAACTGAAGGTTGGACTGATGAGCACCTATGATATGATTGGCGTGTGTAAATTGAACATCTTTTAGGCAAGTGCCTATTGAAGGTAGAGCAGACTAACAATTCTAGAAAACCGATGGTTGTGCTGACAACCATCAACCAAAGGGTCAACATTTGAAGGTAAAAATTGAAGGTTTTCTAAACCAAAGGCTTGTGCCTATTGAAGTTCATGCAACCGATTGTTTCATAGACCATTGGTAGCGCCAACCGATGGCTTGTCTATGATGATTCCCAACTCATTAAGTCACAAAGATCTTATATCTATACAAATTCTCAATGGATCCGTCGGTAATAGGCTCCTTCACTTTATTTTAGTTTCTCTTCTTTCTTGAAAACCTTTGAGCGGTAATTAAGGGGCAATCATAGAGGTGATCTTGGACAATGACGTAGGAAGAAAGAGATTAGCGACAGAAACCAATAGCTTCAACTTAGGTTAAAGTTGGTATGTAGTTTTTTTTGATATATTTCTCCTTCTCTTCACATTTCCTTGTTTGGAGTTCTCTGATTCACCAAACAAAGATATTCTTGAATTTCTTTCTTAGTCTCTAATTTCAATCAACTTCTTTAGGATCAATCTACTTTCATGAAAATAGTTTTGGACACAATCTTGAAATTTGGAGCTTGAATTAAACTCGTGCAAGCTAGATTTGAGATTAGTAAGCCAGAGCGTATACAAGTGAGTAAAAATCACCTTTAAACCTTGACTTTATGTAATAAAACTTTAAATAATCATTTACATACATATTATTTTTTCTGTTGATGAATGATTTCAAATTTGATAAGTTTTGATATGTGATTTTAGTTTATCTATTAAAAGATCCATATACTAAATTTATATATGAAGTTCAAAGAAGAGTTTAAATTGTGATTATTAATATGATTAGATATAAGTTAGCATAGATTCTTCATTGAAGTTAGTAAATTATTCTTTATCAAAAATTCAATAAGTGAAAAGAGAAACCCAAAATACAAGTACATGTAAGAGTAATAAGATAAAATATTTTACTTATGGAAACTGAATATTCATTAGACATAAGATGCCCTGAAGATCATATAATCCATCACAGAGGTCTATACCGTGAAGGAGGAAATGTGCTTACTAACTGGAAGAGTCTAAGAATAAGTATCCAGAGCACACCAGAGTGATACAGGGGACTAAGTCTAGAGAGGAAATTCTCCTTAAATAGTGAGGTATCCAAAATTAACTGGAGATTTTGGCGTTACCTAGTAAAATTCAGTTAGTTCAGTTACTTCTCAGTAAGGGTCAACCCTTATGGAACCACTGACATAGGTAGTTTCTTCGACTCTCTGTGAGTATCCATGTTTATAATGTAGAGAAATATGCTAAAAAGGATAGCAGAAGAAATAAAACTTTAGTCCATATTCCCCATAACTAAATGATCGTGTCAATAACTATGAAATAGGTTGGACGATGCAAATCATATACCTAGTCCTAGAGCAAGTTCAACGACAATCCTTGCATAGGTGTGCTTCCTTCTCAAACAACACACAAATAGTTCTGGTATAATGACCACAAATGGAGGTTGATGACATCCTCCTAGTGTGATAACAAGACTCCATGCCTCTATGTAGTTCACGCAAACCATTGAGAAATACATGTCTCACTTCCCAAGTTGACAAGAAGGAGTTGTGCTTCTGTTGTCAACATGCTAGTGTCAACTTCCTTTCCCCTTACCATCTCTCCCTTTCTTGGGTAAGACTTCTCAGTCTCTGAAGTTACCACAACATTGATAAAAGGTGTGTCTAGAGCATTCTCCACCCCCTCCTTATATAGGAGTGATGGGCTAGGGTTTCCAAAACCCAAGAGATACAGAAAGGCAAATCTCATGGTTTGATGGTTGTTGCACATGTCCAGTCAATCAACTGGACAATCTAGTTAGTTGACTGGTAGTTACACATGTCATTAATCGTTTGACCCAATCAAACTAGTTGTTTCTCATCCACTAGGTTGATTCAAACATTCAAATCAGTCAATTGAGTATTTTGACCATCCTCTAGGAACAGTGTCTAGTCGGTTCGTTGGACACTCCAACTGGTCAACTGGCTAGTTCCATAGGCCAGTGTCAAAAGGTGTCCAGTTGGTCAAATTGACATTCCAGTCAATCAAATGGCACACTAGTCGGTCGATCGGACATCCCAATTTGTCAACTCATAGACAATGTTGCTTAAGTTGATTACCTGATCACTGTTAGTAACCAAGTTAAAGCTTATCCATTAGTAAACTCCTATTCCAAGTGCATCCTATGCATGTGACCCTATAGGTCCCATATTACCTTGATAGTGAATAGATATAACCATATTATGAAATCACAAACAATGAGAGATATCTAGAAACATTGAATTTCTACTCAAGTAGTTGGAAAGTTAGCCAATAACTTCAACCTACAATTTATGATCAATGCTACCATGGTCGTATAGTTCCTTTGACCCTGATATACAGATCGAACATGAGGCATGGAATCATCACCCTCTTATCATTCAATCCACGTTCCTTGAACTAGGGTAGACTGTATGAGATGCATGTGAGCTCACATATCACATATTGACTCACATAAGTATGGCCATACATTTCTCAGTCTTGCTTATCAAGCATCCAGGAAAACAACTCCTTTAGGAGGGACAAATCCCTCTATGAGGTTCATGTGTTACATGAGGAACTTGGGATTCCACAACAATTTATGATTCTCCCTATTCCTATCATACCTGTATAGGTTCAATATTTTTCTTATTGGTCTTGAACCTTTTCAAATACTACTTACATCCCACTGTCCCCTTCAGAAATAGTTCCATTTCTAGGAATATAGTCATCCTGGAAACAAACACTTGTTTTCAGATGGAGTGTAATAGAATTATCCAACAAAATTACATCTTATCTTGATCTAGAAACATGCTTGTCAAGAAAAAGTTTTCTTTCATAAGCTTCATATTCCCAAATCTTCATAAAAGACACATTGAGAAATTTCACATGCCAAATCTCATATGGTGTAAACTGAATTAGAAGTTACACTATCTATTATAAATGTGATGGTTTGTAAAACATCTTCACATAAGAAAATCACAAGATCAACTAGATTTATTGATGATTGCACCAACCAATAGGGTACTATTACTTTCTTTTTGATACATTATTATGTTTCAGATGGAGTCCATTGAGATATAATATCGTGGTCTTGTAGAAGGTCCTTAAACTCGAAATATTCTTGACATGAATCATATCAAAGTGCTTTAATAATAGTAACCAACTTTAGCATTTGTTCTCAAAGGTCCACATACATCAATATGTATGAGTCCCAATAGATCACACTCTCTCCCACTGTTTCTAGTGGAAGATGCTTTTGTCTATTGCCCAATAGACAAGACCCACATTTATCTATTAGTTCAAAACCAAAAGAGTCTAGATAACCATCTTTGTGGAATCTAGAGATGTGTTTCTTATTTATGTGCCTTAGACGACAACACTATAGGTATGATGAGTCATCGAGTCATTCAATATTTACATTATATACATTTGTCTCTAGAACTAAAGAGTATAGACTATGAGACATTGGACCACTGCCATAAAAGATCTTATCTTTAGAATAAAACATCAACCTTTCATTATATGAAACTTGAGTCCACTCTTGTCCAAACAAGATACAAAGATGACGTTTAACATTAGATACATAATTGTAGTTCACGAATTGTATTACATGCCCATTGGGTTGAGATAAATGACAGGTTCCAATTGTAGTGATAGAAACTCTTGCTCCACATAGTTCCACCTTGTCTTGCTTACTTCTTCTCAGACCCTGGACATCATAATATGTTTCAGATCCTCATTTGGTATCAAATACCAAAATGAAGTAAACATATTTATCTCACCAATATATATACCTAAAGTGGAGATCTCTATCTCCTACTTCCTCTTCTTGAGTTCCTCTACATAAAGAGGACTATTCCTCTTCCAATGTCTAGGATGGTGACAATGGTGGCACTTCCCATCCTTACTCACTCCTCCCTTTTCTTTAAGTGCAGAAGACTAGGGTTTTTGGCTGAATTTAGAACTCTTCTTGGCCTTGCCTTTATCCTTGAATTTTCCTTTTCCTTTGCTGATCATCATCATAAATCCAGGATTATCCTTCTTCATTTGTGCTTCGTAAGTTCTAAACATGTCAAGAAACTCACACAATGGTTTATCAAAATTGTTCATATTGTAGTTCATGACAAATTGATTATCTAATTCAGGAAACAATTGCAGAATCACATCCTTGGCCTCCACTTAGCCTAAGGGAAATCCCATTCTCACAAGGTTCTCCACATACCCAATCAATGTAAGTACATGTGGCCCCACTATATCTCTCCCTCTTCCATATTGCACTTGAACAATGACTTTGAGATATCTTATCTCTCTTGTCTTGCCTGATCTAGAAAAATGTTCTTGAGATGTGTTACCATCTCGATGACTTTCATGTTTTGATGTTGTCTCTGTGACTCATAGTTCATTGATCATAGCATTAGGCATTTGACATCTACAACATCCTCAAAATTCTTCTTGTAAGCATCCCTTTCAGCCTTAGGCACGGAGGGAATAGTTTCATCTGACTCTGGTGTCTCTAGGACATAGATCTTGTGCTCTTGAGTGAGAATGATTCTAAATGTCTTAAACTAGTCATGGAAGTTATTCCCATTCAACTTGTCCTTGTTAAGGACTGAATGCAATGAAAATTTGTTGGTGTTTGCCATTTATTTCTACATTTGAATTTTCACATTTGACAAAACATTTTTAATTTGATTTTAAAATCTTGACGACAATTAATTAGGCCTTAAATTAATTATCACTTCCACTATTTTTTTCAAGTCAATAATCCTATTTATTATTTCACAAACATTGTAGTTTACAATTTTGTAGTTGTCCAAGATCCAAAACAAATAAGTTATTACCCAAAAAAATACCAGCATCCATAACAAATTATTAAGGTAGGTAACATTTTCCAATTGCATCCAATGCAATTCTTGGATAGATGGCATGCAAAACCTCTTGTCATAATCCATCTTTATGCTTCTAGGAACTTATCATATAAAGGTCACCTAGTTAAACCTGACCCAAAAACCAACACGATAGAAATGCACCCTGCTATGGAAAACCCAAATAACTATCATCACACTTCCATGAGATAGAAGACACACCACTCTAGGGCATTCCCACGCATGGTTGATCAATATTTTCATGTGTTTGCTTATGGAAAGCATCTAAGATTTAATATTTACCAAGGGACTTTATTTAAAATACATATACATATCCAATCACAACACATATAATATGTACCATATACATACTATATCAATAAATGAAACATGCAATCACAATAAAATGAGCAATGGTGATGGCCACCCTAATGCAATTATTTGGAGCCACAAAGAATTGCTAACCAACTAAGGTCATACATCACATGTAGCAACATGTTCTAAAAATCTTGTGCTGGGAATAGGCTGCTCGGTCGACTGGACCTTCGAGTCGATCGGTTGGACCACCTATTGTCGATTGGTTCTCTATCAGTCAGTCAGCTGGCTCTCAGCTCAATCACATATCTAGAATCCTCCAGTAGATTGGTTGGGCCTCCAGTCAATTGATTAGCTCCTTTGATCGATTGACTCATCCCAGAGCCAGTCAACTCACTTGGTCAGAACACCTTCTTCTTTACAAAAATGAAGCTAATGCTAATCCTATCTACATGTTACATTATGGAAATAGAATACCTTGAGCTCCATTTGAAGGGAGTATAGGGAGAAAAACACTAATTTACATGTGGAGAAATAAGAATAAGACTCAGTATGAAAACCAAATTTAAAAAGCTAGAAAATAAACCATTAAACCATGAATAACTATCCAAGAAGTTGTGATCATAACCATGCATACATCCACCATCAAAATGTTTTCAAGGCGGCACATATGGATTGCATATATATCATATATATATATATATTTTGATCTTTGGGACTTTTAATGGGAAATGCATATTAATAATTTAAATATTTGCATCATGTATAACAAAATAAATGATAGAACCAAAATTGATCATATCAATTAAATCCTAAAATATAGTAAGTTGACGTGGCTCTGATACCGCTGTAGGGAAACATGATGAGAAAGATGGCACTAGAAACAAAATTTTTCTGGTCATATTCCCCACAACCAGTAGATCACTTCAATAACTATGAAATGGGAAGGATGGTGCAAGGCATATACCTGGTCATGGAGCAAGTCCAACAACAATCCTTACAGAGATGTGCTTCCTTCTCAAGTTCCATACAGATGGTTGCCGATGGCGTCCTCCTGGTATAATGACCAGTGACGGTTGATGGCATCCCCCTAGAATGAGAACAAAAGCCTACACACCTCTACTTAGTCCATATAGACCACCAGAAACCCCACGTCATGCTTCCTAAGCCAAAGGGAAGGAGTTGTCGTTCTGTTGTCAATGTGCTAGCGTTTACCTCCTTCCTCTTGATGTCTCTCCCTTTCTTGGGTAAGATTAGTGATACTCTCACATGACCACAACATTAAGAAAAGGTGTTCTTAGAGCCTTGACCACCACCTTTATATAGGAGTGGATGGGCTAGTATTTCCAAACCCTAGGGGATACAAAAAGAAAGATCTCATGGTTTGATGGCTGTTGTGCGTGGCCAGTCAGTCGACTAAATGATCTGATTGGTCAACTGGCATAGCCATTCGGTCATAGATTGATGTGTGGTAAGGAGAACAATAACAATGGCTTTTAATGTGATTAAATGCACATCATTACACATGTCATTAATTGTTTGACCCAGTCAAACTGACCGTTTCACATCTAGTTGGTCAATTCAGACATTCCAATCAACCGACTAAGTATTTTGACCATCCACTTGGAACAATATGAAGTCGACTGGTTAGACACTCCAATTGATTGACTGGTTAGTTCCATTGGCTATTGTCAAAAGGTGTCGAGTTGGTCGAATGAACATTCCATTCGATCGAATGACACACTAGTCAGTTGACTCATAGCCAATTTTTCTTAAGTTGATTACCTAAATACTTTTACTGACCAAGTTAAATCTTATCAATGAGTAAACTCCTATTCCAAGTTCATCCTATGCATGTGACCCTATATGCCCCATATCACGTTGGTAGTGAATGTATCTAATCAAATTATGACATTACAAACAATAAGCAGTATTTAGAAACACTTAATTTCTATCCAAGTAATTGGAAAGTTGGAGAATAACTTCAACCTACAATTCGTGGTCAATGTTATCGTAATTGTATAGTTCCTTTGTCTCTGATATCCAAATTGAACATGAGGCATGGAATTGTCATCCTATTAACATTGAATCCATTTTCCTTGAACTAGAGCAGACTATATGAGATGCATGTGAGCTCACATATCACATAT
Source organism: Alisma plantago-aquatica (assembly GCA_963693085.1). Classification (NCBI taxonomy): domain Eukaryota; kingdom Viridiplantae; phylum Streptophyta; class Magnoliopsida; order Alismatales; family Alismataceae; genus Alisma; species Alisma plantago-aquatica. Next base: position 587,108,197 of record OY856412.1, read on the forward strand.
TGAATCACATGAGTATGGCCACACATTTCTCAGTCTCGCTTATCAGGCGACTAGGATATCAACTATGGTAGGAGGGACAAATCTCATTTACATCACCAGTAGATCCCTATGTGTTACAATGTACCTGAGCCCCACTTTATGGCAACCCTTGTTCAAGGTCACGATGGATGGTGACAAAGTTTATCGAACCACTAATGATGAGTGTAGTGACTTCAGGTCTAAGAACCAAGATCACCACTATCACTTTGAGAGCTGATTTTCAATACCATTCCATGGTTTCCATGTATCACTCTCAAGGTGGGTCTATCTGTACACTATTGTATAACAAGTCCTACGTGCTTCACTTGATATCCAATATCATGATTAGTGAGACTCTATCACTAGTCAACACACAATATGGTCTTATGTATTATTATTGTTTATTTTTCTTTAAGAATAATAACCGACTAGGGATAAAACAAGAATGTATGTACTCTTGTCATAGATATGATCTCATTCTTCAAGTCATAAACCTGAAGACTTATGTCATCGAGTAATTTTTTTTATCTAGACATCTATCATGTTTGTGTTGTCATCTCATCACTGAGACAAACATAATACACATGATTACTACAATTATTCTCAAATAAAGACATGCAACCCTAGTATAATCGTCATATGATTGACTCTCTAGGCATGTATACCAACATATATGAGGAGTTCAGTTTAACCAGGCACTAACATTATCTATCGAGGCTAGATGTGGCGAGGCCCGTTGAAGACTGAGTAGTTAGTTAGTAGACTTAGAGTCTCATGTCTACTCTATGTGTTATATAGTGAGATCATATCTTGTTAAGATACTTCCACATGTCATGGTAATTCATATGTGTCCATGCCGTAATAAATGGACTAAAATTTTAGTGATTGGATTCAGTTTATTTACTACAATCATTATCATATCATCTGCCTTGTTGGACGATTTATAATTTTAAAATGTCATGTTTGTATATTTCATATTTGGTTCTACTTATAACAAATGTCTGAATTATCATGATTTCTTGTTGATTTATGACACATTGATCTTGTACGTCATACAGTCTATTGAAACATTTTTCAGGAAAAGCTCCAACACTACAGAAGGAGTCAAACTCCAGTTATTATTAGGAGTAGATATGCTAAGGTCTTGAGAAGAGTAGTTAGATAGTTAGATGGTCTCTTATCTTCATCTGAATCCTAAGATTGAGAGAGTGGGACATGAGAGAAGTTTGTAATGGATGTATATTAAGTGATAACTCTTACTTTTATGTAGAAATCAAACTCCTTTGTAACCTTTCATAGTTTGCTTAAATAATATGTTATCTTTCCAATTAACATGATATTTCATTAATTATATAAATTTAAAGAAGAAAAACTTAAGGCTAATTTTTAGTAAGTGATTAAAAGTGAATGGTTAGTCTAATCCCTCTTTTGTGTACCTAAACCATTATTAGTGGGCCGACATTGCATCACTACTACAAGTAACCAAATGATTTAAAATGGAAAAAAATGATTACCACAAACAAAGAAGAGGAGCACCAATAAAACTCACGAGTAAATCAACATTGTGTTCCCTGATAAAGGATTTTATTTTCCATTACATGAAATCTATTCCCATTTATAAAGGCTAAGACATATCCTGATGTATTATTTTGATACAATCAATGAAAAATACAACTTGAATTTTTCTGGTATCAACAAAAAGAAATACAATAAGTTGTCTAAGATTTTATAAAGAAAAGCTACCTTAGAAAAATTGCAAAGACCAATGAATTATATTTACTTATGATGACATTCTATAAAATTAATCCACCATTAGCAATCATGGACCTGACAGGAAAGTAAGAATTCATGTAGATGCATTTATACTTATGTGTGGGAGGGCAGATGCAGAAACAAATATGATCTTATATGGTTGGATAATTGACACCATTTCACATGTATGAGTTATATTAAGGATGGGAACAAATCCTAAGTAGGTATTTTTGTTAAATATAATTTAAAAAATGTATTACAATTTTGAGTATAGTGTCATGATGAAGAACATGCTAGAGGAGGAAAGAAGAATGAAAAAACAAAATTGATTATAAAGAAAAAAAAATAGAAACATAATGATACATATTATTCTAAATTAAACAAATTGTGCAAATTATATGTAAGATAAGTCAAATCTAACACTCACTAGTTGATTTTCCCACGTCATAGATGATATCTGGATGTGGGTTTGTGTAGTAACCATCCAAATCATTTCCTAGTGAGGGTGTAGCAGTGACATTATCTACATATCGACTCTCAGTGGTTACCTTTTGAAAATATACATCAGGCTGGTCAGCATAGATTACCACAATTCACCATTGATGAAGCATTGTAAAAGCATGATAAACACATTCTTCTATCTTCATTCCACTGCTGTTTTTGCTTGCTTCTTACTTTAGGAAATATCAACAAGAGTTGCAAGGAAGGAACTCCTACCTTATGACACACTTTCTTTCTTCAAAAGGTTTGATCTTTTGTCACCTACAAACACACAAATGAATGTGACAGAATCAAAGCACCTTGTCCATTTTAGAATAAACAAGTAAACACACATGTGCCATGCACATGAAAACTATAAGGACCGAGGTTAAATAGGTAGGCTCAACATGTGTATACGTAGGTAGTATATTGGTCAGTGTGATAAAAATATAATTTTATTCTTTAATTTTATACTAATTCAAACAAGAATTATTATTATTTACTTTACTATTTTACATGGGCCTATTTGTTTTTTTCCCATTAGGGTTAAGTTCAAATCCCTTTGTATTTTCCTTCTTTCCTTTATACAAGGAAGAAGTGTGCCATCTATTAATAAGAAAATAATCTCTTTGTCTTCCCATCTTATTTTACACATGGTATCATAGCATCAATCCTAACATAGTGAGAAAATGAGAGAGACTCCACCTATAGGAGGACATTGTCTCTTCTTGACTTGGCCGCCCTCCAGGCATCATTCCGGCCTCCATGGTCATCCTCTCTCTTTTTCTTTCATAAAATACAATCTTTTCAAACTTATGCCTCAGTGCTATCCATACCAAATATTACCTATGTCTATTAGTCTCCCCCTATCCATCTTCTTTTCACTTCTCCATGTCCTCCCAACATCTCTCTTCTTCTCCATTGACAGAAACTCCACAAAATACCAATACCTCTTGTTGACATTGGTAATGTATCCTGTACTACATGCCTTTGTTTTCTTGGTTTCAATATACTATGTCAGCTTGTTCAAACACTGGCACTACAATCTCCCTAAAATAATTTCTTCCCCTTATTATATAGTCATAAATAAAGATCTTTTCTTATTTTGATAAACCTGACCACCAGGATGAAAATATTCATGGATGGTGAGTGTCGCCATTGTCATCTAGTGTCTACTTTTTAATTCACATGAGTCTAGGATCTCTTGCCTGCAAGTGGCTAGACCTAACAAAACTAGGTCAAACTCCACGGGCACCCATGGGTCGACATGTTTAATTCAAATTTGGGCGATGACATTTACTACATATTAAAATATACCCAAACCATACATACCTATTTAATTAGCAGGTTCAAAGGGTGATCCACAGTCAACCACGGTTGACTCACTTAAGAAAGTTAATTATAAATAATTAAATATTAATATATACCACTACTTAGGATAAACATAATGACCCATGAATACCTATTATGTTATGGAGTTCCGGTCCAAACTTGAACTTGCCTATCAATGAGAGAAATGTGAAAAATGAGTCAATGACTACTGTATTATTTAATTGGTCTATCAAACTTGATATGGAATTGTACTACAAGTTACTAATTGTATTCCATCAAGAGTTTTTGAAAATTAAAGAACTTTGCTCATAAATTAGAGATTTTTATTAAAAAACCAGCTTGTGGTTGAATGCTTGTAGAAAATAAACAAACTTTGTTTTTTTGATAGTAAACAATGTGTAGTACTTGGTGTTTTCTTGCTACATTTCACATAAAATACTAGAGAATCATGCTCTTTTTTGCAACTAGAATAACATTTTGCAAAATATTTATATTCAACACAAATTATATAGACACCCACAGGTCAATCCGCAACCCATTGGGTCGAGTTTGGGTTTGTCTTTGATCCACCTTTTTTGAAATGGGTCTTTTTGACCCATACCTGTGAGACCCAAACCCAGACCACCCACCCATTTGACAAATCTACACATGGCACATTTTTTTGTGGATCTTTGAATCCAGGCAACTATCTCGGGACTAGACACAACTAGATAAACTTGTGTATTAGACTTATCATCACATTAACTCCTCAAGCCCCTATTTGGTTCATGATTGGGATTTTGTTACATGACTGGATTAGTTGGGGTTAGTTAGAAGATCTGGATTAGTTTGGTCTAGATCGAGTCTTATTTTGTTTGGCAACCTAGTCTAGTTCTGGTCATCTGGTTTGGATTCAATGATTCTCTTTGGCAAACTAGTTAGGATTTGGATATAGTTAGATTTTGTTTAGCAACCTATTCAACATCTGGTTTGATTCTGATATGTTTGTAAATAGAACTATTTAGATCGTATAATTTACAATCCATATGTGTTCGAACTGTATTCCAGTGTAGTACAAATTATCCATTTAAAGAATAAAACTAAATATCTATGCCTATTCAAATTCTGAGTATGACTTGAGTACAATTAATTTTATTGTGTATGTTTTAAAGTGGATATAATTTTACCCACTAGTGACAAAATACATGAAACATGTTTTGCTGTGTCTATATTTGTTTGTACCAATGCTTTTAAATCAATAATGAACTCATTTAATTAAGTTGACATAATACATGGGTGATATAGTACGGACTAGAGTATAAGAACCAAAAAATGTAAGCTAAATGCATGTAAATCACAAGTGAAATCAAACAAGTAATATGAAATACTACTATGAAAATTTTCATACAAGTATGTAATATTACATAAAGGAAATAAGAAGACATTTCCCAAATACAAAATTTAGTTACATAAGGTTCATTAAATCATTTTAGGAAGTCATTAATATGTCATTCACTTCACTCACTGTCTCCACCACTAGCGCCCTGACAACATCATTGGGTGATTTTACTCCCTCGTTAGCAATTGTTGCACATGGTCGAGATCTTTTGACTTGGTCAGGTTGTTGTTGTAGTCCTGGTGAGTAAGTATGATGACTGCTCCAGAAGGTGTGTGGAATTGCATCTACAAGTTTTAACACTTTCCATATTGCCTTAAACATGTTGATGCTGACGTCAATCCTCCCTATTAATGTATGGAATTCACAAAAGACATTATGAAAAGTTAATATATAGAAGATCCACACATTTGGCGTAAGTAGTATTGACATCCTAACACTATGTCGAGCGATGCATCTGACTCATCATTCCATTGAAACAAATTCATTATATCACAAAATAACTGTGGCATAGTCCAAAAATACGGAAGTCATTGGTGTATATGTGTTTTATTGACAAACTTTGTGATTGAAATAGCATTTGGCAATATATTTCAATTTAGTATATGGGAAAAAAATAGTGCAAAAAATATTTTCCTAGATGTTCAACAAGAAATGCTAACAAATTCAATAAAGAAGATGTACAAAAAAACAAATTGCACATTTGGAGATGGATAAAAACTCAATATTTTCATTCAAGTTGGAAAATTTTACTTGTTCCATACAAACAAAGGTTACGTTCTTCAATTCAAAAAGTAAAACTTGCAAACACAAAATGAACATAACCCAAGTAGATAATAGCCAAATGCTGGGGTTTGGGGAGACAACATGAAAGAAGTTGTTGTGATAAGTTGGCCATTTTCTGTGAGTTGTTGCATTGCCTCAAAGCTATAAAAAATCCATCTGGTAGATATAAGTCTACCTTTTCCTCCTCGCTAATCCTGAGTAAAGCTTTGAGGGATAGGATTTGTATCATTCACCATGGTTTGAAAATGAAGAACCTTTGTTGGTTGCTGGATCCAGTGAAGATGGTAACATGATATAGTCTAATGTTGTTTGGAAAACCATACTATGGATGGGTTGCCAAATAAAACCAATCTGCATCCTATTACCATCTTTGAGGGATTCAACACGATACATATAATTCTCCATTAGCCCACAATGAACCATATGACTCCTATCTGATGAAGCCTTCCTCAAGATTAGTGTAGAGGAAATTCATTATTCTCTCTATTAGAAGTTCCCTTTGATGGCTTTCAAACAATGCAACAACTCATGGTGGATGGCTAGATCGGGATACCCCCATCCACTCTACTTTAGTGACCAGCTATATTTCTGACCCATCTATGGTGGTGGCAAAGGATTATGCTGATCCCAAGTAGGGTCATCCCAGTTGGCCCACCATAGTGAGTCTTCATATTCATCCTACAAGACCCCACATACTTCTTTCTGTGCTTCCCTATCCTTTTCCTCAATGTCTTATTTAGGCCAGTCAAACAACAGGGGCAAGTGATGACTGATACACCTTAAAATGTGTGTAAAATGCAAGTGTAAGCGTCATGTAATACATGCCTATGAGGCCCGAGTGTTGAATGCAGGGAAACGTTTAACAGATACTACTACTAACTGTAACCTAGGAAGCTAGGCCTATAAAATATGGTTTATTAGTTTTTAGTAATTAAGAGAAAAGAATTAAGTCTAAATTAAATGATTGTGATCAGGAATGGACAGATTCCTTAGGACTATGGTTCACCATGGTACACATTGCATTCAAATTTAATTTCATTAATAATTATTCACCCTTAACTCTGGATTAAAGAATTATAGATGGTATTACCCACTCCCATATCATAATACACTCCCTAGACTAAAACAAACCCCACTTTTTTAGTGGTTTAGGAATTAAATATGTGTATTATTGATATCTATAGGTTATTCTTTCACAACCATAAGCCCTCTCCCAAGGGATGCTATAAGCTATGTGAACCTATGATTTTTTCAACCCCTAATTCCTCTCCCTAAGCAATTAATGATCTATTATATTGATTATGGAGGTCAAACATAAACAATTCAATAAGAGATCATAGATTCACGTCCAAAACAAAGGAATTTGATTGTCTATTCATAAAATTCAAACACAAAACAATGTCGGGCTACTCTTGGGTCCTAAGGAATATGGGGTTTAGCCCACCATGATTTCTATCATCATACAAAGAGAGGAAGAGGGAGAAAATAGTCTAAACATTAGAAAACCAATGTAAAAACCCCTACAGAAGTTGTCTCGACGATCTCCTCTGGTATGCACCTTGATATGAAAATCTACCATCCAAAAGTGCATGAAGCATCTTGTCTGTGGCTATCTCCTTTGTCTCTTCCTCTTCTAGCTTTGTGCTCTATTGCAACATGATTGAACATGATCTGATCTTTTGATCACACTCCCCTTAGGTCATAAGTAGGGCTTTGGCAGTCATTAAGTCATAGTAGTTGGATCTGGCATGATTTTCAATTTGCAATGATTGCATAATGTGAGTACCACCTATAGGGTGTTGGTGGCACTGAGTTTTTGGCTGACTTGAAATCCTCAAACTGTGATGGTACTATCACCATATGTGTCGATAACACGTAGTTGTATTTCAGCCAGTTTTGATGTGATTTTGAGTGTTGAAGTTGACACCACTATCTAGCATGTTAGTGGCACCAAGGTAATTAATCTCAATTAGTAATTCTCTCTAGATGGTGAGTCAGTAGCACCAACTCTTAGTTTTTGTAGTATTGACTCCTTTTGTAGCACCTACTCTCTAATGCTGAAGCTGACACCACTGACTGTCATATAAGTGCTCGATTTTTCTGAAACAAGGAGAACAATAACACAAGTCGGAATTATGAATGATAATTTAGCATGATTTGGTAGAAGTACTCAATAATTGATGCAATAGTGGTTCACACGTTAATAATAAGTAACAATGCATATATATATACATCTCAATGAATAGATATGCAATATATGTAAGGAAAATAAGTTATGAAAATTGACTAAAAATTAGTGCATCAGTGACCAGGGTGACCAACCTTGTCCTTGTTGTTAGTATGTATGCCCACAGAGCAAATAATATGATGATTGTAATGGAATAATTTGTAAATGATTTGATTAACAATAAAGACAAGCTTTCAATTTATTCTATTTTATTTATTTATGAGATAATTATGTAACATAATAAATGTCTAGAGAATGATACTACTCAATGTCATATGTCTTCAAGAACGTGACTTGAACAATGAGATCATATAGATGTTAACAGTACATACATTCTCATTATGTCCCTAGTAAGATGTTATTGTGGATGGCAGATATACGTCAATAACACATAAGACTAGAGTGTGTATTGGATGATGACAAAATATCATTAGTCATGATATGTGATATCAAACCAAGCATACAGATACATGTTAGACAACAATGTATCAGACAGACTCACCATAAGAGTGATACATGGAAACCATATTTGGTAGTTAGAATAATCTCTTATAGTATTGGTGGTGTTTGTGGTTCTTAGACCTGAAGTCACTACACTCATCACATGTCGTTCGATATGCTTTGACACTATCCACCACAATCCTGAGTAAGGATTATCATAAAGGTGATGATTGAGTACATTGTGACACATGGGGATGTCTGTGAGTGATGTATATCAGATTTGTCCCTCCTATAGGAGTATGAAATCCTAGGCCTCTTGATAAATGAGACTGTGAAATGCATGGCCATGCACATGTGAGTCAGCTTGTGATATTGAACTTACATATATCTCAAACTGTCTACTCCGATTCAAGGAATAAGATTGAATGTTGAAGAGGATGATTGACCCATGCTTCTAGTTTAATATGGATATTAGAGACAAAGGAATTATACAGACACGATAACACCAAACATAGATTGTAGGTTGAAGTTGTTATCCAACTTCCCATTTACTTGGGTAGAAATGATGTGTGACTAGGCACCACTATTTGGTTGTGTCATAACTGGTTATGGACATTCACTGCCAACGTAATAAGGGACCAATAGGGTCACACACATAGGAACTGAGCAAGAAGAGGAGTTTCAATCTTATATGATAATTGGAATGATTACTAAAGTGTTTAGGTATTCAATTCATGGAACAAATTTACTGCCTGAACTCCCAACCAATCGTCTCATGTGATGAAATGACCCATTGGAGTGTCATGTTGATTGTATGATAAATTGATTGAGTTTTGAATGAACTGGGGCTCCAACAAACTAGTCCACTAGGTAAACCAATCGGCTAGGGGTCGTGAGACGACCGACTCGCTTCACGAGACACCCATTTCATGGTGCAATTTGATTGAATCATGGATTAGTACTGACATCATGTTGTGCATTAATTGGATTAAAATTCTCAATTCATATGCAATTGGGAGACATGATGAAAAAACCGGTTCAATGAGTAAACCGATCAGCTCAGATGCCAACCAATTGGTTTTCTTAACAAACCGATCGTTACACCATTCATATGTTGTGAATATATGAGATTCCAGTCCTTTCCACTCCCACATAGACTGGGAACCCTAACCCTAACCCCTCCTATAAATAGGGGGATATTGGGAACTTCTTAGACACATAAATTTCCTCTGACAATTGTTTGTCTTCTCTGGTTGTGGTAACTGAGAGAACATGAGCAAGTCTACTCAATAAAGGGAGGTATAGCAAGAGAGAACAATTGCGGGAGACCAAGTTGGTGACTAGTACACCAGCAAGAGGGACACCTCCTTCTTGTCCATTCTAATTGGATGATAAGAGTTATAGGCAATCCGTGTGGACTTCTCTAGAGGCGTGGATGCTTTTCCCACTAGGAGGACAACGTTAACTTGCTGTCTGTGGTGAAGGCCAGGAGGAGCAGCAGACGAGTCCTAAGGCAACTAGAAGACAACTACATGGTTACAATGACAAAGAGAAGTTACTAGACTTTCTCTAGGACCAAGTATATCCTCAAAACCATCCTTTCCTTTATATAGTTGTTGACGCAATCCTCTGGCTTAATGGGGAATATGGTAGTAAATTTTTTGTTTCCATTGCCTATTCTGATGCCATATTTCCCTACTGTTGTATCTGAGCCAGGTTAATCTGCTATATTTTGGGATAATTGATATGGTCAGATTTTTAGTTTTATCATTTATTTATTGCATGCAATGCGAATAAATTTTTTCCAATCAAATACCACACATAATCCCAAACTAATATATATATATATATATATATACATACATACATCGCCCTAAAAGCAAGTTTTGATGGTGGATTTGTATCGTGGTTATGGCCAATAACCCTTATTATTTGTGCTTGTTTGTGTGGTTGGTTATTCTTGTTTTATTTCAATTTGAATACCGAGCCTCTATCTTATCTTCCAATTGTAAAAATATTATTCTCTCTTATCTTTGCTCACATCTAATCTAACTCGAGGTTTCTCTATAACATGTAATAGTAGGATAGTTTACTTTTTGTTATGAGAAGAAGAAAGACGCTCAGACCAGGCCAACTGACCGTCCTGAAGGTGATGCGATCGACTAGAGGACCGAGGAGGCCCAAGGAGGGTGAGACAAACTTATCAACTAGTGAACCTAACCAATCGACTAGAGGACCCAGAAGATGATTGACTGCAGACCATATGACTGGTGAGACAACCAACCGACTGGCTAGGAGGTGAGTCGATTGGTTCAAGGGTTGAACTGATCAACTCAAATTGGCTAGCATCGATCTTCATCAATAATAGATTTTTGTAGGAGATGAGGACCCTAGGTTGTGGTAATTCCTTGTGGCTCCAAGGAATTACATGAGAATGGCCATAACCATCACTTTTTGTTTATCACATGTTTTTGTTGTGGGATATTGCATGTATATGATACATAATATATATGTGGTGATTGGATAAAGTATATGTATTTATAAATACAAACTCCTTCAATCAGATATTAAGTCTTAGATGCTTTCCATTAGTAGTACACATGAAAAGCTTGATCGACTAAGCATGGGAACCCCAAGGGTGGTGCACTGTCTATCTCATCAAAGTGTGATGGTAATAATGTGGACCCTCCAAGCGGGGTGCATTATTATCCTATTGGCTTTTGGGATAGGCTTAACTTTGTGACCTTAATGAGATTAAGCACCAGAAGCATGCATATGATTATGGCAATGAGTTGTGCATATCATCTATCTAAGAGTTTCATATGATGCAATTGGCAAAATTTGCCTACCTTGATAATTGACTATGGGCAATGGCGTTGTCCGAGTAATAGTTGAATTATTTTGGATCTTGTCTCACTAGAAGGTTGTATGCTACAATCTTCCAAATTGATACGTGAGATCTATCAATTTGAATAAAATAGTGGGATCGATAATTAATTGAAGACCTAATTGAATATCGTCAAAATTTTCAAATCAAATCAATTAAAAAAGGATTTTTGACAGAATGCAATTTTTCTCTTGTGGAACGAAATGACAAACAAATAAGTATTGAAATCCATCCTTAGGAAGGACAAACTTGACGAGACAAATTTCTACAACTGGTTTTTGACTTTGAGAAGGGTTCTTAATGAAGAGTACAAGCTCTATGTCCTTGATAAACCAATGCCAGAAATACCTGCTCCTGATGCACCTAGGACTAAAGTGGATGCTTACTGGAAGCATGCCAATGATGCCTTAGACATAAAGTACCTTATGCTAAGCTGGATGAACTATGATTTGCATGAAAAATGCGAGGATACAGGGATTCTTGAGATGGTATCACATCTTAGGAAAGTGAACCATAATCTCACAAAGCAAGAAAGGAACAATGTCACAAAGGCGCTCTTTGAGTATAAAATGATAGAGGGAGATTCAATAGAAGATCATGTTCTCAATATGATTGGACATGTGTATCATCTTGAAGAACTGGGATTCTCTTTGAGCCAAGAGTTGGCCACAAATATTATTCTTAAATCACTACTAGAATCATATAGCCACTTTATTGAGTGTTACCGTTTGAATAATATGGCCAGACCGATGTCAGATTTGTTTGGTATGTTGATTCATATCAAAGCAAGAATGAAGAAGGAAAAATTTGTGATAGTGATAAGAGAAGTTGAATCCAAGGATGAGAGCATGTCCATGAAGAGTTTTGAGGCCAAACCCAAATCCAAATCTTGAACAATCAAGATGAGGAGAAAGAAAAGTATGAAGGAACTTATCCTTTGTACTTGAAGGCATTTAGGAAGAAGATGATGGGGATATAGATCGTCACTTCAGGTTTATGAGACAACTTCTCTACTTCTTCATCATGGGTAATGATAATAGATGTGGATCTTACATATGATCGAATATGCATGATCTGAAAAGAAGTAGGCCTTTGGGAAAGGGCGAGGTTGAACTACAAGTCACAAATGGAGCAAGAGTTGTTACTGTCACAATTGGAACCTATAGTTTATCTTTGCTCACAGGGCTAGTAATAGAGTTAGTGATATGCTATTATGTACCTTCCATAGATAGAAACATCATTTCTGTATCTTGTATGGACAAGGATGCATATAAATTTCATATTAAGAATGGTCGTTGTTCTATCTCTAAAGATGGGATCTTTTATGGAAGTGCCACAATATATTATGGTCTTTATTTACTATATCTAAAGACAAATGTTTATACATAAATACCAAAATACTAAAACTCTACAACTCAAACAAAACATTCCTTTGGCATTGTCATGTAGGGCACATAATGAGAATCACATATCTAGACTCCATAAAGATGGTTATCTGGACTCTTTTGATTTTAAATCAATAGAGACATGTGAATCTTATTTGTTGGGAAAGTTGACTAAGGTCCCTTACGCTAGTAATAATGAGAGGGCTAGTGATCTATTAGGACTCATATATATTGATGTGTGCTTGCCTTTTCAAACAACCACTAGAGGTGGGTATCGACACTTCATGACCTTCAATGATGACTTCAGTATGTACGGTTATGTTTACTTGATGAAACATAAATAAAAAACTCTTGATAGGTTCAAGGAGATTATGAATGAAGTATGAAATCAACTTGGCAAAATTATTAAGGCACTTCATTCTAATTGAGGTGAAGAATACTTAATCCAAGAGTTTGAGGAGCTTCTTAAAGCCCATGAGATTGTATCTCAATGAACTCCATGTGGAACACCTCATCATAATGATGTATCAGAGAGAATGAATCACATATTACTGGATATGGTGCAATCAATGATGAGTTTAGATGAGCTTCCGATTACCTTCTGGGATTATGCTATAGAATTCACCATGTTTACACTAAACCAAGTACCATCTAAATCAGTTCAAAAGACACCACATGAGATATGGTATGATAAGTGTCCCAATGTGTCTTTTATGTAGATTTGGGGATGTGAAGATTATGTGAGGAAAATCTTTCCTGAAAAGCTTGGCCCCACATCTAATAAATGTCATTTTTTGGATATCCTAAGGAGACTAAAGGATATCACTTTTATTCCCTATCTGATAGCAAAGTGTTTGTTTCTAGAGATGTTGTATTGTTCGAAAAGGAATTTATTTCAAAAGGAATCCGTGGGAGGAAAGTGGAACTCAAAGAGGTTCAAGACCAACAAGAAAACATTGAATCGATAGATGTACAAGAGGATCAAAGAGAAGCACAAAGTGTTGTGGAATATGAAATTCCTCAAGTAACACATGTACCTCATAGATCTAATAGGACACACCTTGAACCTGAGAGATTTGGATATCTTGTGACTCATGAAGGTGTTGATTGGTCATAGATGATGAGCCAACAACCTATCTAGAAGCTAATGCGAGACTAAAGTCTGATAAATGGCTTGAGGCCATGAGATCTGAGATGGAATCCATGTATACCAACAAGGTATGGACCTTGGTGGATCCACCTAAAGGGGTAGAACCCATAGGGAGCAAGTGGGTCATTAAGAAAAAGATCAACATGGATGGGAAAGTACAAACCTATAAGAGTAGATTGTTGCAAAGGGTTTCAAACAAGTTCAAGGTTTTGACTCTAACGAAACCTTTTCTTCAGTGGCCATGGTTAAGTCCAATAAGATCATGCTTGCTATTATAGCTTATCATGACTATGAGATTTGACAGATGGATGCTAAAATTGCATTCCTTAATGGGAATCTTCTTGAGTATGTGTACATAACACAACCTGAGGGTTTTATAAATCCAAAGGATGCAAATAAATTCTATAAGCTACAAAGGTCAATCTCTAGATTGAGCAAGCATCTCAGAGATGGAATCTTCATTTTGACGAGACAGTCAAAGAGTTTGGCTTTAGTCAAAATAAATATGAACCTTGTGTGTACAAGAAGGTTAGTGGGAACACAGTGACATTCCTCATATTATATGAAGATTACATACTATTGATGGGGAATGACATCCCTACTTCAAAAAAGGTAAATACATGGCTGGGAAACACATTTTCTATGAAAGACTTGGGAGAAGCATCGTACATCTTGGGGATCAAGACCTATAGAGATAGATCTAGAAGGCTGCTTGGACTAAGTCAAAGCACATACATTGAAAAAGGGTTGAAGTGGTTCAACATGGAGAGCTCAAAGAGAGGAAACCTGCCCATGGTACATGGTGTTATCATCTCTAAATCTTAAAGTCCCATTTCTTGTGAAGAAAGGAAAAGCATGAGTATGACTCCATATGCATCAACAATTGGATCAATCATGTATGTAATGTTGTGCGTCCATCCTGATGTCTCATATGACTTGAGCATGATGAGCAAATATCAGTTAGATCCAAGTGATGTTCACTAGACAGCCGTAACAACATCCTTAAGTACTTGAGAAGAACTAAGGATCAGTTCCTCATCTATGACAGAGAGGAAGAGTTGGTGGCAAAGGGTTACACTGATGCGAGCTTCCAAACTGAAAAAGATGATCTCAAATTGCAATTAGGATTCATGTTTTACCTAGACAACAGAGCTATGAGTTGAAAAAGTTCCAAGTAGGAAATGATTGTTGATTCTACAACAGAGGCCAAGTATATTGCTACATCGAATGCAGCAAAGGAGGCTGTATGGATCAAGAAGTTCATCTCTGAACATGGGGTTTTTCCAAGAAAAAACGACACAAATGAGCTATATTGTAACAACAATGGATCTATTGCACAAGGTAAGGAACCCTTATCGCATAAACATTCCAAGAATATACAAAGGCAATTCCATCTCATACGAGAGATCGTACAACAAGGAGATGCAAAGATTTGCACAGTATCAATTGAGAACAATATTGCTGACCCCTTGACAAAAGCACTTTTACAGAAGAAGCATGATGGTCATGTTAGATCACATGGAATAAGATTCATGAGTGATTGGCTCTAAGTGCAAGTGGGAGTTTGTTGGTAAGTATGCCCATGGGGCAAATCATATGATGATTGTAATGGCATAATTTGTAAATGATGTTTTATTAATAAAGTCAAGCTTCCGATTTATTCTATTTTATTCAGTTATGAGATAATGATGTAAATAATAAATGTCAGAGAATGATATTACTCAATCATGTATGTCTTGAAGTATGTGACTTGAACAATGAGGTCATACAGATGTTAAGAGTACATACATTCTCATTATGTCCCTAGTTGGATGTTATTGTGGAAGGTAGATAGACAACAATAACACATAAGACTAGAGTGTGTGTTGGTTGATGACATAATCTCATTAGTCATGATATGTGATATCAAAACAAGCACACATATAAATGTTAGAGAATAATGTATCAGACAGACCCACCAAAAGGTGTAATAGATGGACACTTTATTTTATAGTAGGAACAATCTCTTATAGTTTTGGTGGTGCTTGTGGATCTTAGACCAGAAGTCACTACACTCATCACATGTCGTTCAATTTACATAATCAACCGTAATCCTGAATAAGGA
Source organism: Alisma plantago-aquatica (assembly GCA_963693085.1). Lineage (NCBI taxonomy): Eukaryota > Viridiplantae > Streptophyta > Magnoliopsida > Alismatales > Alismataceae > Alisma > Alisma plantago-aquatica. The sequence continues at coordinate 587,124,134 of OY856412.1, forward strand.
TTATCATAAAGGAGATGGTTGATTACACGGTGACACATGGGGATGACAGTGAGTGATGTATATGGGATTTGTCCCTCCTATATGAGTATGATATTCTTGGCCTCTTGATAAGAGAGACTAAGAAATGCATGCCCATGTAAATGTGAATTTGTATGTGATATTGAGCTTACATATATCTCAGACAGTCTTATCTGGTTCAAGGAACAATATCGAATGTTGAAGAGGATGAACGCTCCATGCCTCAAGTTCAATTTGGATATCATAGACAAAGTAATTAATACAAACACAAATTGTAGATTGAAGTTGTTCTCCAACTTTCCATTTACTTGGGTAGCAATGATGTGGGACTAGGCACTGCTATGTGCTTGTGATGTCATAACTGGTTATGGACATTCACTGCCAACACAATATGGGACCTATAGGGTCACACACATAGGAACTAACCTAGAAGAGGGATTTTCAATCTTGAATGATAATTGGACTGATTACTAAAGTGTTTAGGTATTTAATTCAAGGAATAAATCAATAGACTAGACTCCCAACCGATCGAATTATGTGATGAAATGACCGTTTGGAGTGTCAGGTTGATTGGATGATGAATTGACTGAGTTATGGATGAGCTGGAGCTCCAACTGGCCTGTTCACTAGGTGAACCGATCGACTGGGGATCATGAGATGACCGAATCACTTCATGAGATGCCTAATTTGTGGTGTATTTTTATTGCACCAAGGATTAGTGTTGACGTCATGTCGTGCACTAATTGGATTAGAATTGTCAATTCATATGCGATTGGGAAACATGACAAAATTACTAGTTCACTAAGTGAACCAAACAGCTCGCATGCCAACTGATCGGTTTGCTCAGCAAACCGACTGATTCTCCATTCATAGGTTGTGAAAATTCCAGATTCCGATCATTTCCACTACCACACAGACTGGGAACCCTGACCCTAACCCCTGCTACAAATAGAGGGATACTGGGCGCTTCTCAGGCATATCAATTTCCTGTGACAATTATTTTTCTTCTCTGGTTGTGGTAACTAAGAGAACCCCAACAAGTCCTACCCGATAAAGGGAGGGATATCAAGGGAGAGCAATTATGGGAGAGAAAGTTGGTGACTAGTACACCAACAGGAAGGATAACTCCTTCTTGTCCATTCTAGTAGGATGATAGAAGTTCTAGGTAGTCTGTGTGGAATTCTCTAGAAGCATCGATGCTTTTCCCGCTAGGAGGGCAATGTCAACCTGCTATCCATGGTGAAGGCCAGGAGGACCAGCAGACAAGTCCCAGTGCAACTAGAAGATAGCTGTATGACTACAACGATGAGGAAATATCACTGGACTTACTCCAAGACTAGGTATATCCTCAAAATGATCCTTTCCATTATATAGTTGCTGACACGATCTACTGACTTAATGGGGAATATGGTAGTAATTTTTTTTGTTCCCGCTGCTTGTTCTAATGCCATATTTCCCTACACTTATGTTTTTTTGAATCTATGAAGTCAAGGTGCTAAGATGGATAATAGTAGGGGGAAGGGGTCTCCCCGCAACAACATACAATTTTGGACCTGTCAAGTTTTTCCTTCTTGGAGTGCCACATCCAGAAGATGAATTAGTTGACAAAAAATTAATTTATAAGTTTGCACCTATAACATGATTATAACAAATAAACTATGAAAACTAAATGCGCCTAAAATGATATTACACATTAGTGTATAATACATTTGACATCAACATTAAATTGTCCAATAGATACTAATATTACATCACATTACGTCTACTAGTTCATTATAATTTTAACAAATACAATTCGAATGTCATCAAAGAAACATTGTAAGGTACACCCCAATGTTGCCGTAAAAATTGCTTACTACATATTTGACGTAGAGATTCTTGAAACTTCATTCATTTCCTTTACCACCAAGGCCTTTAGTTGCATCATTGATGTTTTCAATGTTCTTTAGTGCAACAACTCCTGGTGGGTAAGTGCAACGATTCATCATGAAGTTGCATGGAATCTCCTAGTTAGGAAACTATTGAGGATTTCCTTCTTGGTTAGGAAACGTCTATAGGCTTGGTGGCTGAATAGCCACTGTATTTCCCAAAATGAAGCAATTATTTTGGGCCTAGAAACAAAATCAAACATGTGTGATACTGTGATGTTCCGTTCGAATGAAACATTATTTACTTAAGCTGAAGCGTTTGTTTGCAGCAGATTACTGAAAATCATTAAAATTAAAACCTTTTTACAAAGAGATCCAATAAAGGAAAACTCATTCAAAAAGAACCAAAGTAATTTAATTACATATTGGTTCACAAGTACAAGTCTGGTACCATCTCTTTTTGAGAATTACAAACATCAACTGCCCTGTTAAACTATACATAGGCTGCACAAGAACATCAGGGCACTAAGCCAAAATATCAAATCGATTCTTTAAAATATTAATGATTGACTCCAAGGACCTGAGAGTACAGAGACGACACATAGGACTCTATTTACACATATATAAGACTTGACAGCCAGTGTCTCCACCTGATAAAATCACTATTGTTCCTATTGTTGTTGTTGCTATTCTTCCCCTGCTCTAGGGTTTCTGCTTCCTCGTCCGTGTCTACCTAAAAAGTGTTGGAGACCAACGGGGTGAGACCCAGTCCTAGCGAGAGATATAACTCTCAGCCAAAAACATTATTATTGTAGTTTATTAAAATAGAACTGAGAAGAGGAATCATATATATACAACAACAGATGAATTATTGTCTAAACAGATTAGAGCATTATTCTTAAACAAAGCATTTCAACTATAAGCAGCACGTCATTTATTCAAGAAGGAATATGAAGAACATGTATAACATTTATCCTTCTAAGATATGTTAAACAATGATAACATCAGCCAATGATTATCATATTTCATCCTTAAGCAAATACGCTACACGGCTGATTACATTTTACAATCATTCTGAATTAATGCCATGAAGAGATGAAGTATACCGTTCATACTCCAACCGACCACGATTACATTAAGCATCGGTAGCACACAAGGTCAATGGAAGAGCCAGACTCCAAGACCTCATCTTTCTCGGTCAGTGTGAGATTATATGGCAGAGACATCATAATTTCAAACTACAATTAGCTTGCCAGGGTATATTGGCATCTTCGCTATAGAGTTATAGCCGCAACATATACTCTCTTCAGGCTTAGATCACACAGCTAATGCCTGGTATTATTTTGTGGAGTCATGGCCTGTAGCCATACTCTTTTCAGGGTTATGGCACATAGCCTATCCTGTACATAGGTGATAACACACAGTCATCCCTACGGGGCATAAGGATATAATTTCCCATTTACCCCCACATATTCAAAAATATGTGTTCCGAGATTAACTCATTTCACCATTCAGCAAATTCTGACGCTGATGGATCTGTGGTCAGGGCAACTACATTATATGATATCACTTGATTAATTAAGTGTATTACCATATTCTTTTAGCATCAAACAAGTTTCCAAACATTAAATATTATGATAATTGCTACAAAGAATGGGTAATACTTTCATCAAGTATTGTTCAACTCTTTAATAAAATATTGGGATCTTAATCCCTCATCTCATCAGGTACATTCTCATTTCTTAGCAAGCTCATCATCATGATTATAGAATATGGGTATTTAAACCCTCAGTTCATCATACAACACTTGTTACCACTTATCCGGTAACTTAATACCTTCAGGTCATCTGACCAAGGTAATCATGATTCTTGCTACACAAGCATTTTACATAACTCACAAAGCTCATTGCACCTCTTGTTACCTCTTAGTAGGCAACAAGGCATATTATGGCTCATTAACAACTTTAATAAAAGAAACATCATAGCTCATACCTGGCTATGTTCATCTTCTCATGATACCTGCATGGTTAGTACTTCATGATAACAGTTTTAATGCTTACATATCAGCACCATGAAACACAAAGTAATACCACTATTCCCTTTTTAGGGTTAGGGTTTCCATTTCATGTCAATTAGAGATACTCATTCTATTATCCCACATTAGGGTTATGATTTATCATCATATTGCCCAAAATTAGGGTTTCATACATTATAACCCAAAAATTAGGGTTTCTCATACCTTTACCCTATTTTAGAGTTTCAAAACACATTACATCACCCTACATTAGGGATTTACATATCATTACCCCGAATTAGGGTTTCTCACCACATTTCCCCAAATTAGGGTTTTATGTAGCTTTAACCGAAATTAGGGTTTCACATTCCATTACCCATAATTAGGGTTTACATCATCCCAATTAGGGTTTACATTATCCCCCTAAATTAGGGTTTCACTCAGAATTTCCCTAAATTAGGGTTTGGGTTCATCAATCACCTCAATTAGGGTTTCATGATCTCTTTATCAAGGATCATACCCTAATTATATATTTAATTCATTTTGAATGTGTTGAGGCTTGATTATTACTTGATTATTATACATGTATGAATTTATCTCTCTCATCATCTCTAGGACGTTCATTACTCCAATCTTGATTAGATTGAGTTAATCCTATATTCAAAAATATACATTTAAGGTTAGCTTTGTGTGTTGAGTTGTTGCTTCCATAAATATCAAAGGTTAACCCTACCACGGTTACTAATCAATTAATTACATTATGTATTCAACCTTTGTACTTACCTTTGGTAATCATTGGGTAATGAGTTTATTACCTTTCGAGGTAGAAAATGTATAAATCATCTAAGTACATTAAATATGCTTCCACTATAATCATCATTGAGGTACTTTATAAGTACTCAATTAGTTTTGGAGTTAATTGAACCTTCAAATTATTAGGAATCATTTAATCCATTAATTGGGCTTGATCAAATTGAACCATCAAAGGGTTTTGACCAAAATAAACTTTCAAATGATTTTGCTTAAGTTGGATCTCCAAACGGTTTTGATCAAACATGCCCAAACAATTTTGAACAATCATGGCCAAACGGTTTTGAACAATTATGCCCAAACGGTTTTAATCAAACATGCCCAAATGGTTTGATCAAACATGTCCAAACGGATTGATCAATCATGCCCAAATGGTTTGAGACCATTTAGACCTCCAAACGGTCTTGGTCTCAATCTCAAACAATTTTGAAAACCTTTTCCATTCAATCGGTTTTGGAAACCCTAGACACCAAACGATCTTGAAGATCGTTAATCATCAAACGGTTTAGAAACTATTTCTTTCCAAATGGTCAACTCAAATCCAAACGGTCAACTCAATCCAAACAGTCAACTCAATCCAAACGGTCCCAAATGGGTTTGAACCCAATTCCTCAAATGGTTTGCAAACCGTTTCGTCACCACACGGTTTGGTGAAACCGATTGACCAATTTTATTGGAAACCGATTGGAGTTGCAATTTTGGGAAAAGTGTCCAAGACGATGTCATCATCATCTACCTTCATTTCTAAGGTTGACATTACTACTGATTTCATAGAATCATCCATTACAACAAGCAATTAATCAAGAAGAAAGGGAAATCAACATAACTTGTAAAATTGGAATTGAATAATGATGTAATTGGGTTCAAGTTATATAACCCGCCTTCAAAGAATGCTTCAAAGCTCCAACTCCACGTATTTAATGGTAGAATAATCTTTGTCAACTATCCCAAGCTCACGTTCAACTCTTTGAGTGAAAAAGATTGGCTAGAATTGAAGATTGATTGGAGAAAAGAAGAAATCAAGCATTGATTTTCAATTTCCAACATGAAATCAAGGTGAAAGGGGATCATGGAGCTTACCTACAAGTTGGGGGTCATCCTCCTATTGCTCCTAAGTTTCCTTGTGCTCGTCCAAAGCAAGGAAGAAGGAAAATCCGAAAAAGAGTCTTTGGCTGAGTGGGAAATGAAGTGTTTATAAAGGAATTTCAAGGAGAGAGAAAATTGAAAAGAAATCCTTCAACTCCCCAAATTGTGCCACATACTCCCCTCACTCCCTTGTATAATAAGGCACATTTCTTTGCCTTTAATTCCTCTTCATTATCCACAAATTAAAGGAAAACAAATTAAGCACCTTAATTCATATAATACTAATATCCCATATTTAGTGGATATTACTTTTTAGTTAACTAATGTGAGTGGGCTCTCCACTCACTTTGAGATATTTTCATGCCATTGGAAGGCACATGCTTGTTCATCCTTTTTATAAAATCAACCATCACATTTTGGTTGAAGACACTTCAATTAACATATTTATTTTTTTACATTAATTTTGAAGTAAAGTTCCATTTATGCTTAAATCTTGATTATTTTAATATCAAGATTCTCTCTCTTCCAAAATGATTCAAATGAGGCCCCCCTCTCAAATTATTTTCTATACATGATTCCAAGAATCATGAGGGACCCCCTTGAAATGGTATTTTGCATATTGAACCCTAGGTTTTGGGTAAATTGCACATTACACCAAAACTAGGTTTTAATGCACAAAGATTGCTCAACTAGCTCTTTCTTGGTTCTCATGCTTGTGGAAGCCATACCACTGCATCATACTCATTCCTATGATGCTTCATCATATGAGGAACATTTTACCATGTAACATTTGCAATTTAACCCCTCAACTTGGGTAATTTGCATTTTAGTCGAAAACAAGTAAAACAATATTTCAACATTATTCAAAAAGGACTAAAATTGAAACATAAGTTCCTCTTGAGCCTTTATTACTTTTCAAGAGATAAGATCAATCATCTAATCAACTTTATTAAGCAAAACATCTAGGGTTAAAGCATAACCCAGGCCAGGGATGTTACAAATTATCCACCCCTAATAGGGATTTCGTCCCTGAAATCATCAATCAAAACATCAAGAGAAAAGAGAAGGGTACTTCCTCCTCATCTCTTCCTCTAGTTCCCACATAGCTTCTTCAACACCATGATGATGCCAGAGAACTTTTACAAGACATATTTCTTTCTTTTTCAGCTTTTTAATTCTTTTATCAAGGATCATCATAGGTCCTTCAACATATGATATATCATCATTTAATTCTACCTCCATAGGTTGCAGAACTAACTCTGTGTCAGGACGACACTTTCTCAGCATGGAGATATGGAACACTGGATGCAACTTATGCAACTCAGATGGCAACTCCAACTTATTGGCCACCCTTCCAATCTATTCAATGATCGGATAAGGCCCCATAAATCTAGGAGCTAACTTTCCTTTCCTTCCAAATCTAAGGACACCTTTCCAAGGTGAGACCTTGAGGTATACTCTGTCTCCAACTTGGAATTCTAAAGGTCTTCACCGTTTGTCGGCGTACGACTTCTGTCTGTCCTGTGCAGCCTTTAACTGTTGTTGTATTACTTTAATCTTCTCTATTGTCTGCTGCACAAGTTCAGGACCCAAAAATTGATATTCTCCTATTTCATACCAACATAAAGAATATCTACAACGTCTACCATATAATGCTTCATATGGTGCCATATCAATACTGTGCTGATAGCTATTATTATAAGCAAATTCTATCAAGCTCAGGTGTAGATCACAACTTCCTACAAACTAAAGGACACATGCCCTAAGCAAGTCCTCCAAAGTTTGTGTGGTCCTCTCAGATTGTCCATCTGTCTGTGGGTGAAAGGCAGTACTAAACCTTAACTACGTACCCAAAGCTTTATGCAGTCATTCCCAAAAACGACTCGTGAACTGGGGACATGTATAAGAAACGATAGTGGCTGGAACCCCGTGCAACCACACTATCTCATCTACATATATCTGTGCAAGCTTCTCAGTAGCATAGGTTGTTTTGACAGGAAGGAAATGTGATGTCTTAGTCAACCTATCAACTATCATCCAAATGGAATCATGACCTTTGGTTGTTCTAGGCAAACCAACCACAAAGTCCATGGTCACATGATCCCATTTCCACTGCGGTATAAGCAAAGGTTGCATTGTTCTTGCGGGCTTTTGATGTTTATCTTTGACCTGCTGACACACCGGACACTGCATAACAAACTCATCTACATCCTTCTTCAATCCTAGCTACCAATACATATATTTTAAGTTATGATACATTTTGGTGATCCCTGGATGCATTGCATACATTGAAGAATGAGCCTCCTCCAAGACTAACTTCCTCAAGTCATTGGCATCAGGTACCACCATCCTACCATGGTAATAGACTACCTGATCCTCTGACTCATTAAAGCCATCCCGTTTCTCACTACCATACTCTTACCTAATCTACTGAACCACCGTATCAGCTTGTTGTGCTTCTTTAATCTGCTGTCTCAGAGTAGGTTTCACTTGCATCTCAGCTAACATCCCGACTAACAATGATACCTTAAGCTGTATATTGTTTTGCCTCAAGGAGATAAGCATATCTCTTTTAAAGCACACTAAGGAGTTCAACTGTGCTTTATCCAAGGCTGGTAATGATGATTTTCTACTTAATGCATCAACCACTATATTAGCCTTCCCTGGATGATAATCAATTGTACAATCGTAGTCCTTGATTAACTCCATCCAGCGGCGTTGTCTCATATTCAACTCATGTTGAGAGAAGATATATTTTAAATTCTTATGGTCTGTGAAAATCTGGAATGTTTCTCCATATAGATAATGTCTCCAAATCTTCAGAGCATGGACCATAGCAGCTAGCTCTAGATCATGTGTTGGATAATTTTCCTTGTGTTTCTTAAGCCATCGAGAAGTAAAAGAAATCACTTGATTATCCTGCATCAACACACATCCTACGCCATTCTTAGATGCATCACAGAAAACTATGTACCCCTTTCCTTGCTCAGGTAACACTAGAACATGTGCACTTGTTAACCTTGCTTTCAACAGCTGGAAAGAATGTTGACACTTGTCATTCCAGACAAAAGGAACCTCCTTCCTGGTCAACTTGGTTAGGGGTAAAGCTATAGAGCTAAAGTTCTTAATGAACCTCCTGTAGTATCCTTCCAGTCCAAGAAAACTACGAATCTCCGTCGGTGTCTTTGGCTGTTCCCATTACAGGACAAATTCTACCTTCTTAGGATCAACACAAATACCTAAGGCTGATATTACGTGTCCTAGAAAAGAAACTTCTGGTACCACTAAAATTGTCACATACACCGATGTTGATGCTGTACTAGGGGCTCTGTTTGGAATAAAACTACAGCCCCTACCCCTACTTGACATCCACTGCGTCTGGGAATTGAATCTTGGTGGTGTTGCCGGTGTAGAAAACCTGGACTTTTTAAAGTTCTCGGACCTCTGTCCCTGATATTGAGTAAACATCTTCTTGTTACTGGTCTGTCGCTTCTCAATTACAGACCTTTCTATCCTCCTCATGGACTCCACAAAAGTTGCAAACCTCTCCCTGTTCTCTAAAGTAGACACAGGAGTGGTCAACTCAGCATTTAACCCCTTCTCAAAATGTCGAATTCTTTCCTCATCATTAGCTTCCATATGCAGGCAAAACAGCAAAACCTCCATGAACTTAGCTTCATACTCTCTAACGTTCATCTGTCCTTATCTAATCCTCTCAAATTGAGAGACCTTCTCATCTAGATACGTCTTAGGGAAGTATCTACTGATGAATTCTTGTCAGAATACCTCCCATCCAACTTCTTCACCTGGCCTCTTGCCCTCCTCAATCGTCCACCAATGGCAACACTCCCCTTTAGAAGGTGTACAACATGTCTTACCTTCTCAGCTTCAGGAATATCAAGGATCCTGAAAGCCTTTTCCAGCTCCGTCATCCACAAATCAGCATCTACTGGATCAGCTGTACCAGCATAATCTATAGCTCCAACCCAACGAAGTCTCTCAAAAGTCTTGCTGACTCCATGTCCATCATGGTGGGCTGGTGCCCTAGGTGCAGGTCATGGCATCCTATCAGCCATGTGTGTCATAGTCGCCATAAACTGGTCGAACAGGGTATGGAAGGTTGGATTCTCTATCATGGCAGGGTCAAACTGGGGATGTTCAGGTACTGGCTCCTCCCTAGCTTGATCCCTTGCACCTCCTCCTGGTACAGCAACGCTGCTCTCAACAGCATGTTCTTCATGTGATCCGGACATCTTCAAGTTCTTCTTCTCCTATATGAGTAGAAGATACTATCAGATAAACTGGAAGACACTAGAACATACTCAACAACCTTAATCATATGTCTCTATAGACTCAGCAAACCTAGAGCTCTGATACCACTAAACTTGTGACGTGACGTTCAAACAAAATGTTATTTACTTAAGCTAAAGCGTTTGTTTGCAGCGGATTACTGAAAATCACTAAAAATTATAACCTTTTTACACAGAGATCCAACAAAGGAAAACTCTTTCAAAAAGAACCAAAGTAATTTAATTACATATTGGTTTGCAAGTACAAGTCCTATACCATCTCTTTTTGAGAATTACAAACATCAAATGCCCTGTTAAACTATACATAGGTAGCACAAGAACATCAGGGCACTAAGCCAAAATCTCAGATCGATTCTTTAAAATATTAACGATTGACTCCAAGGACCTGAGAGTACAGAGACAACACATAGGACTCTATTTACACATATACAAGACTTGACAGCCAGTGTCTCCACCTGAGAAAATTACTGCTATTCCTATTGTTGTTGTTGTTGTTCTTCCCCCGCTCTAGGGTTTCTGCTTCCTCATCCGTGTCTACCTAAAAAGTGTTGGAGACCAACGGTGTGACGATCTACTTGCGAAAATGAGATCAACAAATGCGGAAGTGAATTATTAGCAGTGGAATTACTGAAAATCACTAAAAATTAAAACTTTTTGTAAAGAGATCCACAAACTGTAAAAATCTTCCATAAAGAAACAAGATAATGTTATATACAAGTAGATTCATCAATACATCTCTGTATTGTCTCATCTCGAGAGTCACAAGCATCAACTGCACTGTTAAACTATACATAAGTAGTATACAAAAATCTTGAGGCATTAAGCTAAAATCTCAGATCTATATCAAACCATCTACTGACTCCTAGGACCTGAGAGTACAGAGACGACACATAGGACTCTCTATATATAAGACTTGACAGACAATGTCTCCACCTATTGATCACTGCTGTCCTTGATGTTGTTGCTGCTGCTTCTCACCCACTGATGGGTTTCTTCTTCCTCGGCGTCTACCTAAAAACTTGAATCCCACGGGGGTGCGACAATTGAAAATTGTCCCAGCGAGAGTTATAACTCTTCTCCAGAAACATTGTTATTGCAAATAATAGAATGATACTGAGCAGTAGGATTATAACTATTCAATAGCAGGTAATTCATTAAATAACTAAATAAAGCAGTATTCTTTATGCAATTATTTCAATTATAACTTGATTCAATAGCAAGTCATTTAATCCATAAGGAATATGAAGAACATGTGTATTATTTGTCCAACTAGGACTTAATTAAACAATGTATCATCAATCATTGTTTCTCGTAGTTCAACCTAAACAAATATGCTACACGGCAGATTACATTTTGCAAACATACTTATGCCCTGAGGAGATGAGGTATACCACTCATACTTCAACCGACCATTGCGAAATCGAAATAGGTACCATACATAGGTCATCAGAAGAGCCGGATTTCTATGACCTCATCATCCTCAGTCAGTATGAGGAAAAACATGAAGGACATCTCGTGTCTCTACCATAATAGCTTTCCAGGGTATTCTGGAAACTTCGCTATTAGAGTTATAGTGGCATGCTTTACTCTCTTCGCAATCGAGGGATTTCTTGTTTATCTCACTTCGATGCGGCATTAACAACATCATCGGGAGATTAGTGATACATCATCCTGGCATACACATATAATGAAGGATTGAGAGATTAAATGTTCATCTCACATCAATTACTCCATTAGGACGTAAGGATATTTGCATCCATAACCCCCACATACTCAAAAGTATGCTCTCTAGGAGTTCCCTTAGGAAAACTTGTTTCACCGTCATCTAGCTTCTGACGATGATGGATCTATGGTCAGGGCTCTACATGATATCATTATACTTGATTACTTAAGTACATTATATCATTCTTTTAGCATCAGACATGTTTTCAAACATAAACCATTAAAACAATTGCTATAAAGAAAGAGTACTATTTGTATCAAGTTCATTTCACATCTTGTTAACATTGGGATCTCGATCCCTAATCATATCACCATTATGATTCAAGAATATGGGTGTTCAAACACTTAAATCATCAAACACTTGCTGCCAAGTAACACATTGCCATCCAATCATTTGATAGTATAAACATAATAGTAGCATTGCAGGTATTTCTTATGGCTCATACAGTTTGTCAACCTCATCTGCTACCTTTCAATAGGCAACATTGCATATTATTGCTTACAAGGCTCATTCAATACTTTCAATAAACAAAGCATCATATCTCATACCTGGCTATATTCAATATTTTATAAAACCTACATGATTAATACAAATGATAACAGGCACATTATCTCTATATCTGCATAAAGCAAAACAAAGATAACTTTACTATTCAAGGGTTGCACCACTATGCCCTTACTAGGGTTAGGGTTTCCCTTTTCAATTCAAGTAGGATTAATCATCCCCTTAACTTAGTTAGGAATAGTGATTCCTCATTTCATTATCCAATTATGAGCTTCATGCTATAAAGCATAACCCAGAATTAGGATTTCACACCTTTATTTACCTTAATTGGAATTAGGGTTTACTATTCATATCACATCACTCTAGATTAGAGTTCACTATTCATATCACATCACTCTAGATTAGAGTTCACTATTCATATCACATCACTCTAGATTAGAGTTCTTATTTAACATAATCTGAATTAGGATTTACTATTCACATCACATCACCCTGGGTTAGCATTAATATCCCTCCATTAGGGTTTACTATTCACCCCAAGTAGGAGTGATCAACAAAGTACCTTTAATTAAGGTTTACCATGTCATCATTATGAATTAAGATTACATCATCATCATGCATTAGGGATACTTCTATTATTATCCTCAATTTTGGGTTAAGATTCATTAACCATCATAATTAGGGTTTTCATGATCTCACTATGAAGGATCATACCCTATTTAGATATTCATTCATATAGGAAGTCCTTTACTTGTTTAATATTCATAAAAGGAGTCTTCTCTCTCTCTCATCCTCTATAGGATGATGTTTACTTCAGCCTTATTTAGGTTAAGTAACTCAATCATGAAAGAGAATTGACTTCATGGTTTATATCATTACCATTGTAATCATTAGAGCTTAATTAATTCATGGGTTTCAAACACACTATTCCAATAAGGTGCAAGTACCATGATCACCTTTGATTACATCATGTATTAATTAATTAATTAATCACTTTGTCCTTTAACCATTTTAAGTACCCATGGGGTTTAGGTTAAACATCCACCAAATGATCTTGGCCTTTAAGGTACCAAACGATCTTGACTAACTTAGACCTCAAACGGTCTTGCATACTTAACCTCCAAATGGTCTAAGACCATTTGGACCTTCATGCGGTCTTGGTCTTCCCTTGAGACCGTTTGGTAAAGTAGCACACTCAAGACCGTTTGCTAAAGTAAGAGGTGAAGACCATTTACCCAAGTTTGACTTTTGAAACCGCATGGACACAATCGATTTTGAAACCGCATGAACACAATCGGTTTTGAAACCGCATGAACCCTAAACGGTTTGGGATCATTTGGTCCCAAACGGTCTTGAGACTGTTTGGTCCAAACCCCCTCAAAACCGCATGGACGAAGTATGGTCTCAACAAGTCAAATTGAATTAGGGTTTTCATTATTGGTTCCTTCAACAGTTGTATATATGTATTCAATCATCAATTGGACCTATCAACATAATTCAATTGAGTTAATTAGTTCAACCTTCAACTAATTTGACCCTCAATTGACCTTCAATTGATCATCAATTAGGGCTTGAATCAATTGGATTAGGGTTTGGAATCGATGACCCTTCAACATAATTCAATGTGAGTCTAATTGATTTGAACCCATTGAACCATCATCCAATTTAGTCATGACCTGACCCCAAACGGTCTTGGGATCATTTGGATGACCTCCAAATGGTCAACGCTTGGTCAACACCACCAAACGGTCTTGGACCGTTTGCTTCTATGCGGTTTGGATGAAACTGTTTCCAATCAAACTGTTTGAAACCGTTTGTTCCCAAACGGTTTGGGAAACCGTTTAAGCTTCAAAACCAAACCGTTTGCTAAAGTAATTTTCTTTGGATTAACATCAAAGTTAAAGTCATCATCTTATTCCTAAGAACAACCAAGAACTGTTGCTGTTCTTCTTAGAAGTTATAGCAATTAACCAAAAGAGTATCAAAGAAGAGAAATAGCCAACGATTAATAGAGAGATGGATGCATTAGCAATGCTTAAGGGTTAGAGTTATAAAACCCACCTCTAGAACTGATCCAGAGCTCCAAGATCCACATCTTTAATGGTGGATTGAGCTCCAGCAATTGTCTAAGGTTCGTTCTTCAATCTTTGGATGAACAAGGTGGCTAGAAAAGGAAATCGTGTGAAGAAAACCATGAATCTATCCTTGTTTTATGGTTTCCACCATGAATTTGAGGTAGGAGATGATCAAAACTTACCAAGATAGTTCAGTCTTCCTTCCTATTCTCCAGAGCTATTCCTAGATCGGCCAGAGCAAGGTGATAAGGAAAAGAAACTAAGGAACGATCCTTTGGTGTTTGGAAAAGGATACTTATATATATTTATATGGATTTTTCAAGGAAAATGAAAAAAGAGGATCATTTCCTTTTATCTCCCAACTTAATTCCACAAAAACTCCCTCCATTCTTTGGACACATATCCACCTTATAATAACTTGCAAAACTTCTTCATTACCCAAGGTTTAAAGGAAAAAGGACCAAGCATTTTAAAGAGTTATGTGTTAATATCCATAATTTAGTGGATATTGCTTTATATTATATTAATGTGATTAACTTCCACTTCAACCATTGATCTTGTTGGTGCCCAAGCATGGCACAAGCTTTTCCAAACTATTGCAAACACATCCTACAACTTTTGGTTGAAGGGCTCCATAATTAATACATTTCCCTTTTTCATTAAGTTATATTAAAGAGCCATTTGTGCTTAAACCTTGATTACTTTAATGTCAAGATTCTCTCTCTTCCATGATAATTCAAATGAGGCACCCCTCTCATTTTATTTGCTCTACTTGATGACAAGAAACAAGAGAGACTCTCTAGAGGTGATATATTGCATATTGAACCCTAGGTTTTGGGTAATTTGCACATTACACCAAAACTAGGTTTTAATGCACAAAGATTGCTTTACAAGCTTTATCTTGATGTCTAAGCTTGTGGAATCCATACCACCACATCATACACATTATTATGATGTCTCAACATTAGAGGAACATTTTAACATGTGCAAATTGCAAGTTAACCCCTCAACTTGGGTAATTTGCACTTTAGTCCAAAGTTAACAAAACAATGTTTCAACATTATTCAAAAAGGACTGAAATTGAAATATAAGTTCCTCAAAAGCACTAATTACATTCCAAAAGATAAGGGCAAGTATCTAATCAACTTTATTAAACAAAACACCTAGGGTTAGTACATAACCCAGGTCAGGGATGTTACAAATTATCCACCCCTTACAAGGATTTCATCCCCGAAATCATTAAAAAAACATATTAAGAGAAAAGAGTAGGGTATTTCCTCCTCATTTCTTCCTCTAGTTCCCACGTGGCTTATTCAACACCACGATGATTCCATAGGACTTTCAAAAGACTTATGTCTTTCTTTTTCAGCTTTTTAATTCTTCTGTCAAGGATCAACATAGGTCCTTCAACATAAGATACATCATCATTCAATTCTACTTCCGTAGGTTGCAGAACTGATTCTGTGTCAGGATGACATTTCCTTAACATGGAAATGTGGAACACTGGATGTAAATTTTGCAACTATGGTGGTAACTCTAGCTTATAAGCTACCTTTCCAATTCGTTAAATGATTGGATAAGGCCCCATAAACCTAGGAGCTAACTTTCCTTTCCTTCCAAATCTAAGAACTCCCTTCCAAGGCAAGACCTTGAGGTACACTCTATCTCCAACCTAGAATTCTAAAGGTCTACGATGCTTATCAGCATAAGATTTCTACCTATCCTGTACAATCTTTAACTATTGTTGTATTATTTTAATCTTCTCGGTGGTCTGCTGCACAAGATCAAGACCTAAAAGTTGATATTCACTGATTTCATACCAACATAAGGGAGATCTACAACATCTACCATACAAAGCTTCATAAGGTGCCATGTCAATGCTATGTTGATAGTTATTGTTGTAGGCAAACTCTATCAAACTTAGGTGCAGATCCCAACTTCCTGTAAACTGGAGAACACATGCTCTAAGCAAGTCCTCTAAAGTCTGTATAGTCCTTTCTGACTGCCCATCAGTTTGAGGATGAAAGGTTGTACTAAACCTTAACTGTGTGCCTAAAGCTTTACGAAGTCACTCCCAAAAACAACTTGTAAACTGGGGACCTCTGTCAGAAACAATGGTATCTGGGACCCCATGCAGCCGCACTATCTCATCTACATATAATTGTGCCAGCTTCTCAGCAGAATAGGTTGTTTTGACAGGTAAGAAATGTGCTGTCTTTGTCAAACTATCAACTATTACCCAGATGGAATCATGGCCTTTGGTTGTTCTGGGTAAACCAACCACAAAGTCCATGGTTACATGATCCCACTTCCATTGTGGTATGAGTAAAGGATGCATTGTTCCTGTAGGCTTTTGGTGTTCAGCTTTAACTTGTTGACACATAGGACATCGCATAACGAACTCAGCAATGTCCTTCAAACTAGGCCACCAATACATATCTTTCAAGTTACGATACATCTTGGTACTTCCTGGATGCATAGCATACATTGAAGAATGAGCTTCTTCCAGGACTAACTTCCTTACGTTATCCACATCAGGCACTATCATTCTACTATGATAACAGGCTACCTGATCATATGAGTCATGGAAACCATCTCGTTTCTCATTACCATACTCTGATCTAATCTGCTAAACTGCAACATCAACTTGTTGTGCCTCCTTAATCTGCTATCTCAGGGTAGGTTTTATATGCATCTCAGCTAGCAGTCCAGATAACAATGATAATTTTAATTGTACATTATCTTGTCTTAAAGAGATAAACATATCCCTCCTAGAACACATCAAAGAATTCAACTGTGCTCTGTCTAAGGCTGGTGTTGCTGATTTCCTACTCAAAGCATTATCAACTACATTGGCCTTCCCCGGATGGTAATCAATTGTACAATCGTAGTCCTTGATTAATTCCATCTAGCGGCATTGCCTCATGTTAAGCTCATGCTGAGAAAAGATATACTTTAGGTTCTTATGGTCTGTGAAAATCTGGAATGTCTCTCCATAAAGATAATGTCTCCAGATCTTCAAGGCATGAACTACAACAACTAGTTCTAGATCGTGTGTCAGATAATTTTGCTCGTGTTTCTTAAGCTGTCGAGAAGCAAAAGAAATCACTTGTTTATCCTGCATGAACACACCTCCTAGTCCATTCTTAGAGGCATCACAGAAAACTATATACCCTTTCCCTTGCTCAGGTAACACAAGTACATGTGCACTTATCAACCTTTCCTTCAACAACTAAAACGATTGCTGACACTTGTCACTCCAGGTAAAAGAAACATCCTTCCTAGTCAACTTAGTCAAGGGTAAGGCTATGGAACTAAAGTTCTTAATGAACCTCCTATAATAGCCTGCCAACCCTAAGAAACTTCGAATCTCCGTCGGTGTCTTTGGCTGCTCCCATTGCAGGACAAATTCTGCCTTTTTAGGGTCAACACGTATACCTAAAGCAGATATTACGTGTCCAAGAAAAGAAACTTCTGGTAACCAGAACTCACACTTGCTAAACTTAGCATCTAACTTATGCTCTCTTAGAAAAGTTAGGGTCTAACAAAGATGCTGCTCATGCTGCTGAGCATCTCTACTGTAGATCAGGATGTCATCTATGAAGACAACAACACACTGATCCAGAAAAGGTCGGAAGATTCTATTCATGAGTTCCATAAATGCAGCCAGTGCATTAGTTAGTCCAAATGACATAACTGTGAACTCATAGTGACCATACCTTGTCCTGAAGGCCGACTTAGGTATGTCACCCTCCTTAATACGCAGCTGGTGATATACCGACCTCAAATCTATCTTTGAGAAGACTGTTGCACCACACAACTGGTCAAAGAGATCATCAATCCTCGGCAGAGGATACTTATTCTTTATTATTACTTTATTTAATTGTCTGTAATCAATGCACAACCTCATGGACCTGTCTTTCTTTTTAACAAAGAGGACCGAAGCACCCCAAGGTGAAGTACTTGGTCAGATGAAACCCTTCTCAAGCAACTCTTGCAGCTGTTTCTTGAGTTTTGCCATCTCAGTAGGCGCCATCCTATATGGTGTTTGTGTTATTGGTTGCGTGCCCAGGATTAGATTAATCTCAAAATCAATCTCTCGGGGCGAAGGTACACCTGGAAGTTCTTCATGGAATACATCTTCAAATTCCCTGACTACAAGAACTTCAGCAGGATTAGAACTCTCCATGGTGGTATCTACCACATGGGCCAAGAATGCATAACATCCTTGCCTCATAAACTTCTCAGCAACCATAGCTGACACAAGACAGATCGGAAGAATCTTTCTATCTCCTTGAAAGATCCATGTGTCACTATCATCTGTAAACACAACTTGCTTGGACTCACAATCCAAGACCACCTTATACCTTTCTAAGGTATCCATCCCAAGGATTACATCAAACCCTTGCATCTCAAGTGGTATAAGATCCACTTGAATGCGATGTTCAGAAAAGAAGAGGATGCAGGGAGAACATACCTCCCATAACACAACAGATCCCATCAGAGGAGTTTCTAACATCAAATTATCTACTCTATGACTAACCGTCATATTGCAATCAAGAATCACCCTTCGAGTGATAAAGGAGTGTGTCGCACCCAGATCAATTAAAACAGATACGATGCAGGATGTAGACATATTAGAATAAAACAATTCCATCTGACCTGCCACAACCCGAGGGTTGATCACTACATTAGATGGATTCATCGTGTAGAATCTCGCTGTCGCCTGTGACTGATTTGGTGCTCGATGGCTAGGTGCCGATGATCCATCTTGGGATGCTTGTCCACGTCCTCTAGCTCCTCTTAGAAACTGTCTCCTTTGAGATCCTTGCTGACTCTGTCTTTGGGGTTGAGTCACACTCACCTCTCAGGCTCTGCAATCCTTCATTAGATGTCCTACCTTTCCACATATATAATAGCTTCTGTTCCCTTGCTGTGGTCTGGTTGGTCTGGTAACTGACATGGATGCTGAACTACGAGCTCCTTCTGGTGGTAGACTTCGTCCTCTACCCCTATTTGACATCCACTGCGTCTCGGTACTGAATCTAGGTGGTGGTGTAGGCACAGAAAACCTTGGTCTCTTGAAGCCTTTGGATGAGGATCCTTGAAACTGGGGATACATCTTCTTGTTCTTGGTCTATCTCTTCTCTGATACAAACCTCTCTATTCTTCTGATAGACTCCAAAAAGGTAGCAAACCTTTCCCTGTTTTCTAATGCAGACACAGGGGTGGTCAACTCAGCATTTAACCCCTTCTCAAAATGCCTAATCCTTTCTTCATCTGTAGCTGCCATATGCGGATAAAGCCACAACAGCTCCATGAACTTAGCCTCGTATTCACTAATGTTCATCGGTCATTGTCTTAATATCTCAAACTGAGAGATTTTCTCATCCAGGAACGTCTTTGGAAAGTATCTGTTGACAAATTCTCGTCGAAATACTTCCCATTCGATCTCCACACTAGGCCTTTTCCCTTCCTCTATGGTACACCAATGACCATCACACCCCTTGAGAAGATACACAACATGTCTAACCTTCTCAGCTTCAGGGATGTTCAAGATTCTAAAGGCCTTCTCTAGTTCAGTTAGCCATAAGTCAGCATCTGCTGGGTCAGCTGTTCCAGCATACTCCGTGGCTCCAACTCGGAGAAGTCATTCAAACATCTTGCCAGCTCCTTGTCCTTCTGGATGGGTAGGTGCCCTAGGTACATGTATAGGCATCCTATCAGTCATGTGTGTCATGGCAGTCATAAACTGCCCGAACATGGCTTGGAAGGCTGGGTTCCCCATGTCAGCTGGGTTGAACTGAGGTGGTTCAGGTACATGTTGTTCCTCCCTTTCTTGGTTTCTTGCACCTCCTCCAGGTGCATCGACACTACTCTCAACAACATGTTCATCATGTGATCCAGACATCTTTAGTTTTATCTTCTCCTCCTATAATAGCAGAAGACACTTATCAGATAGACTGGAAGACACTAGAACAGACTCAACATCCCTAGTCCTATGTCTCTATAGATTCAGCGAACCTAGAGCTCTGATACCACTAAATTGTGACGATCTACTTGCGAAAACGAGATCAACAAATGCAGAAGTGAATTATTAGCAGCGGAATTACTGAAAATCACTAAAAATTAAAACTTTTTGGAAAGAGATCCACAAACTGTAAAACTCTTCCATAAAGAAACAAGATAATGTTATATACAAGCTGATTCATCAGTACATCTCTGTATTTTCTCATCTTGAGAGTCACAAGTATCAACTGCCCTGTTAAACTATACATAAGCAATATACAAAAATCTCGAGGCATTAAGCTAAGATCTCAGATCTATATCAACCCATCTACTGACTCCTAGGACCTGAGAGTACATAGATGACACATACGACTCTCTATATACAAGACTTGACAGATAGTGTCTCCACCTATGGATCACTGCTGTCCTTGATGTTGCTGCTGCTGCTGCTGCTCACCCACTGATGGGTTTCTTCTTCCTCAGCGTCTACCTAAAAAGTTGAATCCCACGGAGGTGAGACAATTGAAAATTGTCTCAGCGAGAGTTATAACTCTTCTCCAGAAACATTGTTATTGCAAATAATGGAATGATACTGAGCAGTAGGATTATAACTATTCAATAGTAGGTAATTCATTAAATAACTAAATAGAGCAGTATTCTTTATGCAATCATTTCAATTATAACTTGATTTAATAGCAAGTCATTTAGTCTATAAGGAATATGAAGAACATGTATATTATTTGTCCAACTAGGACTTAATTAAACAATGTATCATCAATCATTGTTTCTCATAGTTCAACCTAAACAAATATGCTACACAACTGATTACATTTTGCAAACATACTTATGCCCTGAGGAGATGAGGTATACCACTCATACTCCAACCGACCATTGCGAAATCGAAATCGGTACCATACATAGGTCATCAGAAGAGCCAGATTTATATGACCTCATCATCCTCAGTCAGTATGAGGAAACACATGCATGACATCTCGTGTCTCTGCCATATTAACTTTCCAGGGTATTTTGGCAACTTTGCTATTAGAGTTATAGTGGCATGCTGTACTCTCTTCGCAATTGAGGGATTTCTTGTTTATCTCACTTCGATGCAGCATTAACAACATCATCGGGAGATTAGTGATACATCATCCCGACATAAACATATAATGAAGGATTGAGATATTAAATGTTCATCTCACATCAATTCCTCCATTAGGACGTAAGGATATTCACGTCCATAACCCCCACATACTCAAAAGTATGCTCTCCAGGAGTTCCCTTAGGAAAACCTGTTTCACCATCATCTAGCTTCTGACGATGATGGATCTATGGTCAGGGCTCTACATGATATCATTATACTTGATTACTTAAGTACATTATAGCATTCTTTTAGCATCAGGCATGTTTTCAAACATAAACCATTAAAACAATTGCTATAAAGAAAGACTACTATTTGTATCAAGTTCATTTCACATCTTGTTAACATTGGGATCTCGATCCCTAATCATATCACCATTATGATTCAAGAATATGGGTGTTCAAACCCTTAAATCATCAAACATTTGCTGTCAAGTAACACATTGCCATCCAGTCATTTGACAATATAAACATAATAGTAGCATTGCAGGTATTTCTTATGGCTCATACAGTCTGTCAACCTCATCTGCTACCTTTCAATAGGCAACATTTCATATTATTTCTTACAAGGCTCATTAAATACTTTCAATAAACAAAGAATCATAGCTCATACCTGGCTATATTCAATATTTCATAAACCCTGCAAGATTAATACAAATGATAACGGGCACATTATCTCTATATCTGCATAAAGAAAAACAAAGATAACTTTACTATTCAAGGGTTGCACCACTATGCCCTTACTAGGGTTAGGGTTTCCCTTTTCAATTTAAGTAGGATTAATCATCCCCTTAACTTAGTTAGGAATAGTGATTCCTCATTTCATTATCCAATTATAGAGCTTCATGCTATAAAGCATAACCCAGAATTAGGGTTTCACACCTTTATTTACCTTAATTGGAATTAGGATTTACTATTCATATCACATCACTCTAGATTAGAGTTCACTATTCATATTACATCACTCTAGATTAGAGTTCTTATTTAACATACTTTGAATTAGGATTTACTATTCACATCACATCACCCTGGGTTAGCATTAATATCCCTCCATTAGGGTTTACTATTCACCCCAAGTAGGAGTGATCAACAAAGTACCTTTAATTAAGGTTTACCATGTCATCATTATGAATTAAGATTACATCATCATCATGCATTAGGGATACTTCTATTATTATCCTCAATTTTGGGTTAAGATTCATTAACCATCATAATTAGGGTTTTCATGATCTCACTATGAAGGATCATACCCTATTTAGATATTCATTCATATAGGAAGTCCTTTACTTGATTAATATTCATAAAAGGAGTCTTCTCTCTCTCTCATCCTCTATAGGATGATGTTTACTTCAGCCTTGTTTAGGTTAAGTAACTCAATCATGAAAGAGAACTGACTTCATGGTTTATATCATTACCATTGTAATCATTAGAGCTTAATTACTACATGGGTTTCAAACACACTATTCCAATAAGGTGCAAGTACCATGATCACATTTGATTACATCATGTATTAATTAATTAATCACTTTGTCCTTTAACCATTTTAAGTACCCATGGGGTTTAGGTTAAACATCCACCAAACGATCTTGGCCTTTAAGGTACCAAACGATCTTGACTAACTTAGACCTCAAACGGTCTTGCATACTTAACCTCCAAATGGTCTAAGACCGTTTGGACCTTCATGTGGTCTTGGTCTGCCCTTGAGACCGTTTGGTAAAGTAGCACACTCAAGACCGTTTGCTAAAGTAAGAGGTGAAGACCGTTTGCCCAAGTTTGACTTTTGAAACCGCATGGATACAATCGGTTTTGAAACCGCATGAACACAATCAGTTTTGAAACTGCATGAACCCTAAACGATTTGGGGTCATTTGGTCCCAAACGGTCTTGAGACCGTTTGGTCCGAACCCCCTCAAAACCACATGGACCAAGTATGGTCTCAACAAGTCAAATTGAATTAGGGCTTTCATTGTTGGTTCCTTCAACAATTGTATATATGTATTCAATCATCAATAGTACCTATCACCATCATTCAATTGAGTTAATTAGGTCAACCTTAAACTGCTTTGACCCTCAATTGACCTTCAATTGATCATCAATTAGGGCTTGAAACAAATGGATTAGGGTTTGGAATCGATGACCCTTCAACATAATTCAATGTGAGTCTAATTGATTTGAACCCATTGAACCATCATCCAATTTGGTCATGACCTGACCCCAAATGGTCTTTGGATCGTTTGGATGACCTCCAAATGGTCAACGCTTGGTCAACACCACCAAACGATCTTGGACCGTTTGCTTCTATGCGGTTTGGATGAAACCGTTTGCAATCAAACAATTTGAAACCATTTTCTCCCAAACGGGTTGGGAAACCGTTTAAGCATCAAAACCAAACTATTTTCTAAAGTAATTTTCTTTGGATTAACATCAAAGTTAACGTCATCATTTTCTTCCTAAGAACAACCAAGAACTGTTGCTATTCTTCTCGGAAGTTATAGCAATTAACCAAAAGAGTATCAAAGAAGAGAAATAGCCAACGATTAATAGAGAAATGGATGCATTAGCAATGCTTAAGGGTTAGAGTTATAAAAACCACCTCTAGAACTGATCCAGAGCTCCAAGCTCCACAGCTTTAATGGTGGATTGAGCTCCAGTAGTTGTCCAAGGTTCGTTCTTCAATCTTTGGATGAACAAGGTGGCTAGAAAAGGAAATCATGTGAAGAAAACCATGAATCTATCCTTGTTTTATGGTTTCCACCATGAATTCGAGGTAGGAGATGATCAAAACTTACCAAGATAGTTAGGTCATCCTTCCTCTTCTCCAGAGCTCTTCCTAGGTCGGCCAAAGAAAGGTGATAAGGAAAAGAAACTAAGGAACGATCCTTTGGTGTTTGGAAAAGGATACTTATATATATTTATATGGATTTTTCAAGGAAAATGGAAAAAGAGGATCATTTCCTTTTATCTCCCAACTTTGGCCACGTATCCACCTTCTGATACCTTGCAAAAATTCTTCATTACCCATGGTTTAAAGGAAAAATGACCAATCATTTTAAAGAGTTATGTGTTAATATCCATAATTTAGTGGATATTGCTTTATATTATATTAATGTGAATAACTTCCACTTCAACCAATGATCTTGTTGGTGCCCAAGCATGGCACAAGCTTTTCCAAACTATTGCAAACACATCCTCCAACTTTTGGTTGAAGGGCTCCATAATTAATACATTTCCCTTTTTCATTAAGTTATATTAAAGAGCCATTTGTGCTTAAACCTTGATTACTTTAATGTCAAGATTCTTTCTCTTCCATGATAATTCAAATGAGGCACCCCTATCATTTTATTTACTCTACTTGATTGCAAGAAACATGAGAGACTCTCTAGAGGTGATATCTTTCATATTGAACCCTAGGTTTTGGGTAATTTGCACATTACACCAAAACTAGGTTTTAATGCACAAAGATTGCTTTACAAGATTTATCTTGATGTCCAAGCTTGTGGAATCCATACCACCACATAATACACATTCTTATGATGTCTCAACATCAGAGGATCATTTTAACTTGTGCAAATTTCAAGTTAACCCCTCAACTTGGGTAATTTGCACTTTAGTCCAAAGTTAACAAAACCATGTTTCAACATTATTCAAAAAGGACTGAAATTGAAATATAAGTTCCTCAAAAGCACTAATTACATTCCAAAAGATAAGGGTAAGTATATAATCAACTTTATTAAACAAAACACCTAGGGTTAGTACATAACCCAGGTCAGGGATGTTACAAACGGGGTGAGACACAGTCCCAGCGAGAGATATAACTGTCCTCCAAAATATTATTATTGCAGTTTATTAAAATAGAACTGAGCAGAGGAATCATATATATACAACAACAGATGAATTTTTGTCTAAACATATTAGAGAATTATTCTTAAACAAAACATTTCATCTATAAGCAGCACGTCATTTATTCAAGAAGGAATATGAAGATCATGTATAACATTTATCCTTCTAGGATATGTTAAACAATGATAACATCAGCCAATGATTCTCGTATTTCATCCTTAACCAAATAAACTACACAGCTGATTACATTTTACAATCATTCTGAATTAATGCCCTGAAGAGATGAAGTATACCGTTCATACTCCAACCGACCATGATTACGTTAAGCATCGGTACCACACAAGGTCAATGGAAGAGCTGGACTCCAAGACCTCATCTTTCTCGGTCAGTGTGAGATTATATGGCAGAGACATCATGTGTCAAACTATAGGGTATATTGGCATCTTCACTATAGAGTTATAGCCGCAACATATACTCTCTTCAGGCTTAGATCACACAACTAATGCCTGGTATTATTTTGTGGAGTCATGGCTTGTAGCCATACTCTTTTCAGGGTTATGGCACACAAACTATCCTGTACATAGGTGATAACACACAATCATCCCTACGGGGCATAAGGATATAATTGCCCATTTACCCCCACATATTAAAAAATATGTGTTATGAGTTTAACTCATTTCACCATTCAGCAAATTCTGACGCTAATGGATCTGTGGTCAGGGAAACTACATTATATGATATCACTTGATTAACTAAGTGTATTACCATATTCTTTTAGCATCAAACAAGTTCCAAACATTAAATATTATGATAATTGCTACAAAGAATGGGTAATACTTTCATCAAGTATTGTTCAACTCTTTAATAAAATATTAGGATCTTAATCCCTCATCTCATCAGGTACATTCTCATTTCTTAACAAGCTCATCATCATGATTATAGAATATGGGTATTTAAACCCTCAGTTCATCATAGAACACTTGTTAGCACTTATTAGGTAACTTAATACCTTTAGGTCATCTGACCAAGGTAATCATGATTCTTGTTACACAAGCATTCTACATAACTCATAAAGCTCATTTCACCTCTTGTTACCTCTTAGTAGACAACAAGGCATATTATGGCTCATTAACAACTTTAATAAAAGAAACATCATAGCTCATACCTAGCTATGTTCATCTTCTCATGATACCTGCATGGTTAGTACTTCGTGATAACATTTTTAATGCTTACATATCAGCACCATGCAACACAAAGTAATACCACTATTCCCTTTTTAGGGTTAGGGTTTCCATTTCATGTCAATCAGAGATACTCATTCTATTATCCCACATTAGGGTTATGATTTATCATCATATTGCCCAAAATTAGGGTTTCGTACATTATAACACAAAAATTAAGGTTTCTCATACATTTACCCTGTTTTAGAGTTTCAAAACACATTACATCACCCTACATTAGGGATTTACATATCATTACCCTAAATTAGGGTTTCTCACCACATTTCCCAAAATTGGGGTTTTATGTAGTTTAACCGAAATTAGGGTTTCACATTCCATTACCCATAATTAGGGTTTACATCATCCCAATTAGGGTTTACATTATTCCCCTAAATTAGGGTTTTACTCAGAATTTCCCTAAATTAGGGTTTGGGTTCATCAATCACTTCAATTAGGGTTTCATGATCTCTTTATCAAGGATCATACCCTAATTATATATTTAATTCATTTTGAATGTGTTGAGGCTTGATTACTACTTGATTATTATACATGTATGATTTTCTCTCTCTCATCCTCTCTAGGACGTTCATTACTCCAATCTTGATTAGATTGAGTTAATCCTGTATTCAAAAACATACATTTAAGGTTAGCTTTGTGTGTTGAGTTGTTGCTTCCATAAATATCAAAGGTTAACCCTACCAGGGTTACCAATCAATTAAGTACATTATGGATTCAACCTTTGTACTTACCTTTGGTAATCATTGGGTAATGATTTTATTACCTTTCTAGGTAGCAAATGTAGAAATCATCTAAGTACATTAAATATGCTTCCACTGTAATAATCATTGAGGTACTTTATAAGTACTCAATTAGTTTTGGAGTTAATTGAACCTTCAAATGATTATAAATCATTTAATCCATTAATTGGGCTTGATCAAATTGAACCATCAAAGCGTTTTGACCAAAATAAACTTTCAAACAATTTTTCTTAAGTTGGATCTCCAAACGGTTTTGATCAAACATGCCCAAACGGTTTTGAACAATCATGTCCAAACGGTTTTGAATAATCATGCCCAAACGGTTTTGATCAAACATGTCCAAACGGTTTGACAAACATGTCCAAACGGTTTGATGAATCATGCCCAAATGGTTAGAGACCGTTTAGGCCTCCAAATGGTCTTGGTCTCAACCTCAAATGATTTTGAAAACCTTTTCCATTCAATCAGTTTTGGAAACCCTAGATACCAAACGATCTTGAAGATCGTTAATCATCAAACGGTTTAGAAACCGTTTATTTTCAAATAGTCAACTCAAATCCAAACGGTCAACTCAATCCAAACAGTCAACTCAATCCAAACGGTCAACTGTCCCAAATGGTTTTGAACCCAATTCCTCAAACGGTTTGCAATCGATTGACCAATTTTATTGGAAACCGACTGGAGTTGCAATTTTGGGAAATGTGTCCAAGATGATGTCATCATTATCTACCTTCATTTCTAAGGTTGACATTACTACTTATTTTAGAGAATCATCCATTACAACAAGCAATTAATCAAGAAGAAAGAGAAATCAACATAACTTGTAAAATTGGAATTGAATAATGATGTAATTGGGTTCAAGTTATATAACCCGCCTTCAAAGAATGCTTCAACACTCCAACTCCATGTCTTTAATGGTGGAAGAAGCTTTCTCAACTATCCCAAGCTCATGCTCAACTCTTTGAGTGAAAAAGATTGGCTAGGATTGAAGATTGATTGGAGAAAAGAAGAAATCAAGCATTGATTTTCAATTTTCACCATGAAATCAAGGTGAAAGGGGATCATGGAGCTTAACTACAGGTTGGGGGTCATCCTACTGTTTCTCCTAAGTTCCCTTGTGCTCTTCCAAAGCAAGGAAAAAAGAAAATCTGAAAAAGAGTCTTTGGTTGAGTGGGAAATGAAGTGTTTATAAATGAATTTCAAGGAGAGAGAAAATTGAAAAGAAATCCTTCAAATCCCCAAATTGTGACACATACTCCCCTAACTCCCTTGTATACGAAAGCACATTTCTTTGCCTTTAATTACTCTTCATTATCCATGAATTAAAGGAAAACATATTAAGCACCTTAATTCATATAATACTAATATCCCATATTTAGTGGATATTACTTTTTAGTTAACTAATGTGAGTGGGCTCTCCACTCACTTTGAGATATTTTCGTGCCATTTCAAGGCACAAGGTCGTTCATCCTTGTTATAAAATCAACCATCACATTTTGGTTGAAGGCACTTCAATTAACATATTTATTTTTTGCATTAATTTTGAAGTAAAGTTCCATTTATGCTTAAATCTTGATTATTTTAATATCAAGATTCTCTCTCTTCCAAAATGATTCAAATGAGGTGACACTCTCAAATTATTTTCTCTACATGATGCCAAGAATCATGAGGGACCCCTTTGAAGTGGTATTTTGCATACTAAACCCTAGGTTTTGGGTAAATTGCACATTACACCAAAACTAGGTTTTAATGCACAAAGATTGCTCAACTAGCTCTTTCTTGGTTCTCATGCTTGTGGAAGCCATACCACTTCATCATACTCATTCCTATTATTCTTCATCATATGAGGAACATTTTACCATGTAACATTTGCAATTTAACCCCTCAACTTGGGTAATTTGCATTTTAGTCCAAAACAAGTAAAATAGTATTTCAACATTATTCAAAAAGGACTAAAATTGAAACATAAGTTCCTCTTGAGCCTTAATTACTTTTCAAGAGATAAGATCAAGCATCTAATCAACTTTATTAAGCAAAACATCTAGGGTTAAAGCATAACCCAAGTCAGGGATGTTACAGATACTAAGCCTAGAATTTGTCTATGATTGCTACCAGTCATGATGCCTACAATTAAAGTGATGACAAGGCTTATATAAAAGTGCAACACCAATTAATAAAATATTCAAAGATGGCCTAATGGGAGAGAAAATAACAAAAATTGATGTGTAATATAAAAATTAAAGAGTTCAACAGAAAGGCAACATTAAAGAACATGAAAGAAGGTGCATGCAATAATCAACATTTAAAATTGGGTAGGGAATTCAAGCTACCTTATGGAATATTGTTACATAAAAAACCTATTTTGGCTAGTATTCACAACCAAACTCAATATTACAACATAAATACGTAGGCAATGTTTTCAACTAGATTAAATATTATAACATAAAACGTCAACAATGTTCTAAACCAAACTAAAAAATTACATCGGTGGGGAATGTGAGCCAAATAAATTAAATGGTGTACTAAAAACCATCTTTGGAATGATTGGTACACTGCAAGCCTTTACCTATGGTGCAAAAAGCCTCTAGTATTTCCGCTTGTGCCGACATCATCACTGAATGTATGTCACATGGATGGTATACTGACAGTGTTTTTGAATGGAAAAGGTTGGAGATGTGAAGGAAGTCCTTGGCGATGCAGCACATAAGAGGGTGGCATGTAGGTGGAGGCGTTGCATTAACCATTGTGGGGTAAAAAGCATCATGACACTTACAACAAAGGTTGCATAACTATATCAAAAGTTTATATGGGGTATGGAAAAGATCGATGTAAATAATGTGGTTTGTTGCCTCCTTCATGCCATTCACAAGAGTTGTAAAAACCTACACAAGGGTATCTCAGAAAGTTTCATTGAAATATTGCAAAATCATTGCGAACTCCTCCTTTTACACAACATGGGTGGCCACACTGGTGCCTAGCTCATGCACCTTTACATACACTGGAGTGAATTGGCTTACTACTGTATTCGAAAGAGAAAATTGTTGATGTATATGTGCCACTTGCTTCCTATGCCTATGACCACTACTAAAGAAATCAGATATCATGTCAGTCATTTTAGGTATACGACGTCAGTTATAAACCAACGACTAAATGGGCGACACTAAAAATTAGTTCATTTGTCATCTGTTAGAGAAACTGACAACAATAATTTATGTTGTTGGTTCCACACTATAGAAAAATCAATGACGGAACACACAATGGGTGACAAAATTATGGTTTCCAATGACCTTTCCTTTATGAACAACAAACGACACCTTTAAGATAATTATGTAACAAAAATTGTTTCTCGTAACAGTTCCTCATCAAGTGAGTAAAGAGAAATAACTGAAGCCAAATAGCATGACTTTGACTTTATCAGTGATTGAACAATGAAACTTTTAGGTATACCCCATCAGTTTATTGTAAGTAACCAACATAGAATGTATATGTAGTCAGGCATTTATAAATGTCTATGTATATTTATATAACATGTTAGCAAACCTGTTGTCTGACTGCTAGCCTGTCTGCTACCTATAGTTCTTCAGAACTATAAATAACTGATGAGAAATGTCTATTTTTTTATATAGCAGGTCAGAGGACCTACTATCTAGCCATTAGCCTTCTTGTAGTTCTTCAGAACTAAAAATTCTGAAGAACTACATGCCTATGTAGAAGAACTGCAGGCCTCTACAAACATCGTATCTTAACAACAGACCCGCAAACCTACAAGAAGAGATATATATATATATATATATATATATATATATAAATATCACAATGCAATTGATACAATAGGCACAAACATGCCAACAAACCTCCGCATTCTATCATTTTTTTACTTCAAATGAATAGACATATCCATGAAGCCACAACTCAATTGATTCATTTCTTAGCCACACATTCAATTTCATACATATGCACAGATACACACCATTCTCTTCCTCATGCACTTCACATTCAATTCACACACACATATACATGAATACATATCAACATCAACTTCCATACCAGATTTTGACTCCACAATGTATAATAATATAACAAAAAATTTGACAACAAATCTTGAACTATAAAAATATTAATCAATCCTCCCATTCACCTATCAAGTCTACATGATGAAGCAGTATGCCCACTGTTCATGTAGGTCATTCAACTGCTCCAATGTATAGGAATTAGTACTTTCAAAAAACTGCAAAGAGAGTAAGACATAACTCTAATTAGATTGCTTGTATTATCAAATGAGTCTACTTCAAATAATATGATCGAAGACTAATAACATTACCTTCTCTATACATTTGATCTGTTGTGTGTGCATGGAAATCATTTGCATGTACAACATCATGTAATATGCGCATGCCAAATCATTGATTTATATAAGATACTGTAGATTTACAATTATATTAATAAATGTAATTAATCAGAGTTGGTAATATATGCAGTTGGAATGAGAAGACTACATTGACACTCTTCCATGTTACTGATTTCTTTTTCTTATCAACTTTCCCTTCACCGATACGAAATGGTTTCACACCCCTATAATTTAAATTATTAGACACACTACATTATTAAACTATCATATGATGCAAATATTAACATATATATATTGAGCACAGAAAAACTAAACTTACATGTGAATCACATTGGGAGTCCCTGATTTGGTGTCAATTTTATACCCTAAGGATCAAAGAAATACACAATACAAGTCTCAAGAACAATAACTAACAACTACCAATACTTATTTTTGAGTGAATATAAGGCAAATAAAGTAAAAATTAAATTCCACAAAAATTGTATTCATAAGTTAGACATATAATGAACAAGCCCAAAACTTACACCGTCAACCAAAAAACTGCATTGCAATACTCACATAATCTTTGATGTGAGTATTTGTTATAATACAGTCTTGGAAGCACCAAAAAACTGCATTGCAATACTCACATAATCTTTGATGTCACTTTGATATCTAAGTACATCGCTAATCAATGATGGCATTAGAAATGCCACATTTTGTAATCTGAACTCAACAACCCCATAATACAAATGACTGGACTATATATATATATATATGTATATATATGTATATACATATATATATATACATATATATATGTATATACATATATACATATGTATATATGTATATACATATATATATATATATATGTATATACATATCAACAATCAATTAATATATAGGAAGCAATAAAAAAAATGTATTTTCCACATATGAAGGGGTATTTAGACTCATTGTATTCAAAGTTCTATCAGTGATGTGTTTAGACATTGATACTAAAATAGCTCAGAAACATCTGTCAACACTATAATAGTATCATGATCTATACCTACGATCTCCTTTGGAAGGCCAATCACCATGGTATCTGATTTCTCTATATTGTCTAACCATCTTGTCAACGTCTTGTAGCTAGGGACTGAGTCAAACGACTAATGTGGAATAAAATTTGGAGGTGGAGGCTTCAGACCCTAGAGGGCTTTTTAGCTATTGTTGGCTGCATGTATGTATTCTCATATTAGATTCTATTATTTATATAAATTTCAATATATATTTGTGATACCTCAAGAAATATCACAAGTCATTTGGGCCATCCAATAAAGCCACCTTCTACCTCTCTGACTGTGTTGGCATCTGGGTGCTCGTATGGGAGAGGTGCGTCTCTCATTGTCAGAAATACACGTATGACATTCCCATAAATGTGATCAACGATAATGGGAATACCATGAACTATATCGATGAGTGAAAGCCTCAACATCTTCCATGATGTTGTATGATGGAACATCGATGGCAATATGGCATTTTTTGGCCACCTAAAATTTTAACACAAAATTTTAATTGATACACATATATATTGACTTTAGGGATTATTTTATCACAATGTATATAATTGACTTATATTGAATCTAACCCTATCTGTGCCATGTGGGTCCGAAGGACTACACCCAATACATTCCATGGGCGTGTGATGCTGTACATGTTCCATGACTGCTGTAGGATCTTGCACCGCCTGAAAATCCTTACACTCCTCCAAGGATGCATCTATCAATCTTTGCACCTCCTCCATGTCCATTCCCCCTTTCTTAGAAGATTTGCACTTTTGATAGGATGTGCCAAAAAAGATTTTATTCCATACTTAGCTCCAATGGCCCTAACACATCCATGATGCTCTTCCATCCTATAAGCAACCATCAATTCATCATGTGTATCTTGAGGGGGTGAACCTGCCCTCCTTTGTTTGCTCACCCAACTCCAAGTATTCATCATCAAAACTGAATAATTAGTAAAACTTAACAATCCAGTGAAAAAAGAACATGGACATATTGTGAGACCAAGAAATTAATCATTTTTGAAGCGACCTCTTGGGTTGTTTGGATGGAGATTTCTCCGTCTTTGTTTTTCCTCACATCTATCCACTCAATATAGTGAGACAACCATCTAAAAGCACTAGAAGAATCAAAAGTGGAAGGAGTAGAAGTAAAAGGCCCTTGCTCTTGTTCTTTCACCTGGCACGCTTATTACAACCACCTAATTCCAACTATTGGTTGTACACATTCTTGTCACACCTATCTTTTTGAGCATCATGAATGGCCTGATTAACTCAATAAGAAATTTTGTTAAGTAACAAGAAATCTTAAAAATGTAATTATTTCAATAAGATATATTGTTAAGTAACTATAATAAATTATACAAATGTAATTACTTCAATACCTAGAATGCATCTATTTTTTCTATGCTCAATAAACTCCTTCCAATCATTTTTTTCTATCAATATAGTTCCACTTAAGAGTGGGTCTTGATCCTTATTGTCTCTAAAGATGTAGTCTCTTGTGAGGATTCTTTGCCAATATCTAGGTCTTCTCCTGACGAACTATATAATAGACTTGCAATGTATGTTTTCATCAAGCTCATACTGGCCCTAAAAAGGTTCAACATTCACCACTATTTAGAAATGTAAAAAGAAAGAATAGGAAAAGAATATAAAAACATAAATGCATTTATATCACCTCCAATTCCCTCTAGATGAGGTCGTTATTGGTCGTACTCACTTGTATTCAATCCTCAACACAGAGTGTCTCTTTGCTTTGAGCAAGGACCCCACAGTAGCTGACAAAATCTTTAGCAATCATCGTGCTTGTTTCATTAGATTCAATGATGCCCTTCTTCCCTCCCTATTTACGACAATTTTCATCAAAGTTATCCCTCTCTTACATTTTGATTTATCAACACCGTCAACCCCCTGGTTAGGAGG
This sequence comes from Alisma plantago-aquatica, assembly GCA_963693085.1. Lineage (NCBI taxonomy): Eukaryota > Viridiplantae > Streptophyta > Magnoliopsida > Alismatales > Alismataceae > Alisma > Alisma plantago-aquatica. Next base: position 587,158,807 of record OY856412.1, read on the forward strand.
ATCCTCATGCTTAGGATCCTATGATCAAGATCACTATGCTCCTAGTCAGATGCCATCTATAAAATCAAAAGTAAACATATGAAAAGTCCCGATCAAATATAAAAATTAGATAACATATGAAAGATTTATCACATATAGAAAAGTCAGATCACATATTAAAAACTCAGATCACATATGAACAAATAACCATGTTATATAATGCAAATAACATATGAAATATTACATGTAGTATACCTTAAACTAATATCCCTTCTGTGTGATCTTCACATGTATACTCATCAGTGTAGATTCCACATTTACACTTGGTAAGACAATAGAGAATGGACTAGAGTCATCATACTTATCATAATACTCTTTTTCATCAATAAGATCTGAAATGAACCATCTTTTCCCATGAAGAATGATAAACCAATTTTCTTTTGCTTGATCATCGATATAGAATACATGTTTCCCCTGTGATTCCATGATGAAGGATTTATCCTTCTCACCCGTCCACTCAAAATTCACTATTGTGAAATTGTTTTTGTCAACTACAACTCCGTTCTTATTATCAACCCATTTACAGCTGTATAATGGAACTCTAAACTCTATGCAGATCTTCAATGACACCATAATAAGACATCCTTCCTTCATGTGGACTGTTTTCATTGGCACTAGAAAAATACAATGAAGATGCCTGAAGGGTGACCCCACTATTTTAGATGACACTCTTATCATCTTGACATTTTGTGTAGTATGAAAATCCATTTATGTCAAACAGTTCGTAAGATGTAATGTGTGTCTTTGGCTTATAAGTGAGCCATTTGATAGTTTATGTAACATTATTTGGTGTTTGAGATAGATGATTGAATACTTCCTCTTCAAACCACCTAATAAATGTCTAGTTAGAAAGCCACATTGAACCGGATCAGGGATAACTTGTTTTGAGATCATTGGTGTTTTCAGTGATATAAAAACCCACATCATTAATGTTGTGTAAAACATACAAGTGTGCTTGTTCCAATTGTTCATGACTGATATTTTTCTATCTTTCTCCCAATATACCTTTTCCAAAATAAATGTCATGATTCATAGTATTAGCAGGAGTTTCATTGCAACTCAAAAATTCATTGCAAAAGTCCATAAAATCCCTTGGATCATAGCCCTAAATGATACTCCCTTTGGAGCGACAACAATTTCGAACATCACCTTCAAAGACACTCATGTAGCGCTCAAAAGGATACATCTAATGCAAGAAAATGGACCTGACATTTTCACTTCCATAATCTAATGGACAACTAGATGTACCATGATATCAAAGAATGAAGGGGGAGAATACTGCTCAACTTGGCACAGGGTAACAACCACTTCTCTTTGCAATTAATCCAGAATCTCAGAATAAATTACTTTGCTACATAGAGTGTTGAAGAAGAAGCAAAGCCCAATGATTGCATACCTTACATGCTTAGGAAGGATAAATCAAATAGTCACAAGCAATATATGTTGCATTAGAGTGTGACAATCATGAGATATAAAACCTATCAACTTCAGATCCTTCATTGATACCAATCTATGAATATTGGCTGAGTATCCCTATGGTACTTTATCATTACACAAAACTTACAAAAAGTTCTCTTCTCCTTTGTAAACAAGGTGTAGCAAGCAAGAGGTAGATATGTGCGACGACCCTCAGTAACTTCTTTTGTTAGTTCTTTCCTTATACCCATTTGACGTAGGTCCATTTTTTATTTGATGCCATCTTTTGTCTTACCAGGTGAATTCAATAGAGTACCAATAATGCTATCACAAACATTTTTTCTCAACATGCATGACATCGATATAATGTCAAACTATCAAAGAACGCTAATAAGGAAGATCCTAGAATATGACCTCTTTTTGAATAAAGAATTTTCACCTATATAAGTACTACATGGTGTCTTAATAAAATGATTTAAAATGTTGTTTACTCTTGCATAAACATCCTCCCCTGACGCAGGTTTAGGGTCACTCCATTACTCACTTGATCCATTGAATGTTTTTCACATCTTTCAATAAGGATGCACCTTTGGTTGAAACCTTCAATGAACAAGATATACAGTCTTACCACCAAGTTTTAGTTGGATTGAATCAATATTTTCCTCACATATAGGACATGTCTTGGTTTCTTTGAAGTCATAGCCAGTTAAGTTCCCATAAGCAGGAAAGATAGCAATTGTAACATACTAGATCTCAGACCATACCCTGGAAGTTGACATTTTGGGCTTGGCCAAACAAGGTTGAAGGTTAGACCTAAATAGATGTTTAGTATAACCCCAATGAGATAATGCATGTATAGATCACCTTAATGTAACCTAATGTTCTAACATTAATCTTAGGTTTATAATGGATACATACAATATGCCACATAACTCATTTTGGTGGTAATATGAAGATAAGAAACTTAATTGGATGAATAATTTAGATAATGGGTCGTTAATGGGCCATATGACATATCTCATAAAAAGAAGTCTAAAAAGTGGAAAATAACTTCAATTCGAAATCTACATAACAAAATTAGACTACATGACAAATTTCATCTAATTTGGACAACCTTGAAATATTAGGATACATTTAGGAGAGAGAAAACGAGTAAAAGGCATAAGTAATGAATAATGTGATTATATAACTTCAAAATATGTAAATAATGGAAAATTCATATTCAAAACATCAAAGATAACTTGTGGATGAAGTTTTGTCCAATTTGGACGTTGGTTGTGCAAGTTATGCAATTTTAGGTACATTATGGACTTTTCTACAATTTACCAAATTAGGAGGTTTTCTTTGCAAATTGTCACATTCATTATAATACTTATTTATTCCCTTACCATTCTCAAAAATTTGAACAATGGGGCACCTAGTCGCACCTTGGTTTGAAGGTGTTTCTTTCTAAGGGCATTTTAAGGATTACTCTCTTCATAAATGAGCTTATCTTTAGAAGCTATCAAACAATGGGGTTATTTCTTTGATTGGAGGTCAGTTGGGATGGCCTATAAGTGTCCATAAATCAACATTTAATATTCAAGAAGCCTCTATGAACTGTCCTCTTGCAAGGCCATGAAATCCCTAGGCTAAGGACACATGGAAAGCTCCATGGACACCTCATGCTTGACTTCTTCCTTATCCATAAAGGTTTACATGTCCATAGGAACCCTTAGCATTAGACACATGGAAAGTAACTTTACACCTCATTCTTGAATTATTCCTTATTCATAAAGGCTTTCATGTCCATTGACACCCTTATACGTGACACATGGAAAGTCCCAAAGACACCTCATACTTGACCTCTTTCTTTATATAGCCATATCTACCCCTTCCCAACTCCCAATTAGAAAACTCTTGGTCTCCTTTATTTCCTCTAGCTTAGATCATCATTCCTACTCTATTTTTCCATGAAGGTGTCATCCCAAGGTAAAAGGAGGTGCCTACCTTGGTGAAGAAGGCTCCTAGGGTTCCAAATTTCTCTATTAAGGATTTCTTAAGCTCCTCCTTGGTGATTTTGACCAAAACTAGTAATTATCCTCCTTTCCTTCCCTATTTTTATGTTTTTAGTCTTCCTTCCACCTTCCTCTGGGTCGTAACCATGGCCTTCCATGGTGAAACCCCACCTAGAACCCATTAACACCTCATCTCCATGTTCTTTTGCTAGGGTTTTTCACCTCTAAAGTGGAGAAGGTGCTTCTTACTCGAGATAGGAGCTTTGTTGGAGAAACCGGCCTCTCTAAGCTTGGGAGCCTTACTTATTGGACCTTTCCACCTTCCCTAGAGGTTCTTTAGAGGCCTAGGCTTGGATCTAGGACTAACTTGGACTATTTTGACTCTGAAGTTGAGGTATGATTGCATCCCACATTATTTCTATATTGAGCAATTTCTAATTCTTCACTCTAAATGTATGATGTATCCCCTATTCTTCTATGTTGAGCAATTCACCTATGCTTATTCATTCTCTTTGTCCTATGGACATTAGCCTATACACAATGTCTTTTCTTTTGAAATCATGGTTCATATGAACTACCTTATTTGATATTGATTATATGATCATGTATATTCTTTTGTACTCTTATATTATGCTTTGTTCATGATGGAACTCTAAAAGATGACATGTGATGTCTTTTTCCCACTTATGATGTGGATGTATATGTTGGTCACTTATGTGGTGACTAGTTTATATATTCTGACTATACTTTCTACTTGCCTCTACATTTAACATGCTATGTGATTCAATAGCACTAGAGTAGTGTAATTGCATTGGTTTTTATGATAGATGTATTATTTCCTGTCGAGAAGATGCGATATAATTCCTACTCTTTTGGGATGGAAAGGAACCTCGTACCCAGGGCAAGATGTATGATTCTGGGCCCATATTTTATATTTGGGAGATTGGAAGTATTCCTTTCTCTACCAGGTTTCAAGTTTATGATTCGTGGTTGCCTTTGTGTTTATATTGTTCTAGGGCTATGTTTATCTCAAATGCATGCGGGTTGATGATATGGGGTGTGTGACCTAATTTTTTACATGCGCTTGTGTGGCACAATCTTTATATTTTATTAATGGAAAGTATTCTTTTATGATCATATGGTTTTAATTCCTTTTGTCTTGATACCCATTTGGGTGGTCCTTATCCTTTCTATGGGAAACCTTTTATATTTGATGTCCTTTATTCCCTATATTGCTCAGTTTCCTATTTATCAACCTTTGATGATGTCATCTATTTTCTCTTCTTGCTGGGGTATGCTTCCAATCCTAGGTGAAGGACTTGGATGATAAGGCATGAAGTTTTGGAATCGCTTAAGGAGTTAAAGCTTGGAGACAAAGTTGTTATGGTTTAGATTTCCCTCTACTTAGATCCTTATGTTGTATCATACATGTAAACCCTTATGGGATACTATGATGTACTTTTGTAATCTTTTGTGAAAATTGAATATAGTCATTATTTTAATTCCACTGCTATACTTTGGTTGTTTTGAATACCATTTATTGAAGTTTGAAAAGTTTGCACCTATTCTAGCATACCTTTGAGTGTGTTTGGAATTGATGTTTTATTCTTCAATTTTTTTAGTAAGGGGGTGATCCCATCTCCTTACAGTAATAATGCAAAACAACATAGAACATAAATTAAACATCTCTCTGGAAAACCATCATAAGTCATCACACCTTCTCCCTAGAGTTTCTTTACGTCATCAATCAGAGGTTCAAGGAAACATCAATATCATTTCTAGGTTGTTTGAGGCCCAAAACAAGCAAGGAAAACATGGCATATTTATTCTTGGAGGAAGATTGTATACAACAATTATGACAGACCAACTATGTTGGCTACTTAATGTTCCATATGGATTCATCCTGTCAGTACAAAGTTGAAGTCTTAAATTCTTGGCTTCTTTACAAATTCAGGATACAATAAATCAACCTTCATCAATTACGGGGAATCAGACATATGTTTTATCATACCATCGTTGTCTTTCTTTACCTATGTATGCCAAGATAAATTTTGTGCATATACGATATTAAAAAACAAGAGTTGAAACTAGGGTATTATATGCAGATATTACATCACCTTGGCAGGAGACTCACTTTTGGTCTTACCTGATGTTGTCTTTTTGTACCTTGAAGCCCCACATTTTGAACATTCTATTAGATCGATCTAGACATTTTGAAATAGCACACAGTCATTTTGTCATGCACATATCTTCTTAGCCTCCATTCCCATTAGGCACAACATCATTTTCATTTTGTATGTTGCGTTGGAAGCTTGTTGCCTTTATGGAGAATTTCTTTCAACAAAGACAAGTAGAGAAGTGAAGCTTTTGCCACTCCATCTATTGTTAGCCTTCAGAGTATACAATCTCAACACAACGCTCAACTTCATAAAATTAGTACAAACTAAGTATAAAGGTTGCTCAACATCATACTAAACATTTCTAAATAAGGGAGGTGGATCTGTAACATTAACCCCACAACTATCTAGCATCTTTTCAACCATGTCTATTGGAATTGGTTCATTCTCATCAACATCATCAACCATTTATTCTTCAACACAACTACCAATACCGACATATGCTGATATTATACTAGGAATATCTCCATGCTAGTACCATTATGTATAGCCCTGTACAATCCCATTGCACATGACATGATCTTTGATCATGTCAATAGTGTCGACTTTCAAGTTGTTACTACAATTCCTACAGGGGCAATAGAACCTATCTCCAAATTGTTTTCTATGTTCATATAAAAATCTTACAAACTCATCAAGACCATTAATAAACTCCATAGTGTAGAGATTTGATTTAGACATCCATGATCGATCCATTCTATGATCATATGGGAGACGAGTAGCTCATCAAGTTCTAGTTAATAAGTTAATTTCATAAAAAAATATGGTTGAGTTGAGCCCCGATCATCTAGTAGCATTAACATTCATGAATATGTACCACCTATCCCATTATTTAGCACTTCATCTCACTAGCAAGTGTATAATGTGTGGTCAATTTCAGTAAATATTGGTAGCATTTCCCCATAGTTCTCCAAGTACACCGATGTAGATGGGAAAATACCCACCTACATATTTACCTAGAGAGAAAATGGGGAATTGCTATCAAAATTTATTGAAATTGAACATGCATCATACAGTTACATCCTAAGTTAGATGAAGTTCTCAAGAACAGTCCCAAATCAGAAACTTTCTGAGGTTCACTCCTAATGAGTAAATCTTGAATGGGATTCTAGGCCAATAGAGTATAGGGGTTAAGGTTTACAAATTAGATTTTACTTTTTAGAAGTTTAGGGTTTAGGGTTAATAAGGTAAATTTATATCAGTTCAAAAGTAAACCAAGTTAATTTACAACAATTCACATCAATTTTAGTGTATTAGTTCCTAGGTATGATCATTTATCCATACTAACATTTAGTTGCTAACTTTAAACAATGCACTTTAGTCAAGTTAATTTAGAGAGATTCACATCAATCTCAATGTATTAATTCCTAGGTGTGATCATTGATCCATACTAACATCTAGTTGCTAACTTTAAACATTGCACTTATATTAGATATAAATGAAAGTGGTGTATATGAAAGTATAGAAAGGAACATTCATTACAAAATCCATACAAAACATCAATTGAGTGACATCACATTGCACATATATACATTACAATTAGAGCACCAATTCAACAAATCTGGTCTAGGAAATATGAGTTAACAATTCTAAGGTTTTCCCACGATCATGTTTTTAGAGTAGGGTTTTAGGACAAACTACCTTCTCATTAGTATTTTTCTTTCTTAATTTTCACTTCGTTCTAGGATAAAGTGGGGCATTTTGAAGCACATATGAGTATATTTTTTTGACGAAAAATGATGCAAAGAAATTTCACTAGAACAAAATTAAGAAAATTGTACCAATTTTGCATTACATTCACAAGAGAATAATAAACACTATTTTGAATTTCATTTTTTATCAACATGTTATGCAAATACCATAAAAGTAGCATTTTTATGGAACAAACCTCTACTTCCAGCAAGAGGGACTGACAACGGTGGTTGGAATGGAGGAAGTAGCAGTGAGGAGGAGCAACAACGTCAAAGGAGCTGAGGAGGAGCAATGACAAGATTGGAGCTTGAACCAACAAAGGCATAAGTAGAGGCGAGGATGACGGAGAGGCGGGAGTAGTGGAATCGCCAGAGCAGCATCAGCTGGAGAGGAGGAGGAGGACCAACAGCGGCGTCGGTGTCGGCAACATTGGTAGAATGGAGGACCAACAATGATGTCGGCATCAGGCGAAGGAGGAAGCAACAACAGAAATTCCTAGAGCAATGTTTCTAGAGAAACACAAGTAGGGGAAAGAGGGAAAAAGGGTTTCTCACAGAGTTTAAGTAAGACCTACCTTGCCAATTACTTTAAAATATGACACACTACACCCTACGCCATTGGTTGATAACCGAATGCCACCGGCAAAATAGATACCTTTTTTTTTGGTTGGATAGACAAAACCAATGATTTCTGCAACCTAGATGCAACACTAGGAACCCTACATCGTCGATTGGGGTGAAGACACCTGACAAGAAAAATTAATTAGGGTAGGAAAATTTTTGCGAGACACATGGCACATACATCTTTCTTGTTGTTAATTGTAGCAACAACTAACAAAATATACACACAAGAATTACAAGGAGAGGTTTGGTGCGTAGTCATTTAGTACGTTAGATATGTAACAATGAATGACAAATGTAGGGTTTTACAGGAAAATGAAATGCCTTGCAAAAATTTGCATGAAATTCTATTTTTTTGGGCGATATATCGCAAATAAAACACAACCTCTATTTTCTCAGGTGGTCAACCGTGGCAGATGTCTTTAAAGAACTAACGCTGTAGAGTATACCATCAGTTTCTATTGAAAAAACAACTGACATGATATCTCATTTTTTTAGTAGTGGACTAGGAGTAATCCTTACCCCAACACCTCAGTTATACGTCTCAACATTGTCTCCCTCACTCTAGATGCCAAAATAACCCATGCCAGTTACAATGCATATGTTGTCTCCATCGATAAGAGTATGAGATGCATCTAAGTCAACATTAGCATCATCCTTAGAGGATTTATCTGAGGAAAGGTGTCTATTTGCTAAGGGCATTGCATGGTGGACTCTAGGAATGTGGTATTCCCCCATCAAATCAATCTCATGGCAATGGTAGAAGGGCCATTTAAGCAATTTGTTTATATCCTTGTTTCTATAATTGTTAAAGACTGTCAATTAGGATGTTACATCTATAAACAGTACTTCAATGTTATGTTTATGTATTATTTTAGTTACCTTAAGCATTCTCTCCATTCTGGGAGTCAGGCAGTTTAGGCTTGTGCCTTGTCTCATCCTACCCAAGGTTGGTCATATTTTTAGCTTAACAAACTCCTTCTTTAGGTTCTTCCATCGGGTTTTGAACTAATCCAATGTCATGTTAGGCCTCCCCATCCTATTTCACTAGTCACAGAGCATCTCCCTTCAAGCCTCTCTAGTAAATTGGCCATCTATATATACACCTATGTTGTACTGCCTCCATAATGCAGCAACTAGGGACTCATCAGACTTCCTCGACCATACAAAAAAGAGCCTCATGTATGTAGAATCCATACTAGAAAAGGTGTTGTAATACATTACAATTATGAGGGTGTATAAATGAAGCCATGTGAACCTAGGTAATTTATACATGTTAATATTAGACCAGTATGGTAACTCATACACATTAATACAAATTAAGTAGAAATTCATTCAACATCCGCTCCTTTAAACATAGGTGTGCCCTAACTAGAAAGGTAGTTGTTTAAAACTTAGGGTGGGATAGTACTAGACCAAATGGAAAGAAAACCATTTTATGGATAGATCCATGTTGGTTCAAATCCATGTCAAATAGAATAACATGCATGTAAATTCAACTAAAATAGAAATTGGCCTGTAATTCATAACAAGTACATGTATACGTAGGAATGAACTCTAATATGAAAATTATTGATGACCCTGGGACACATCTCTAAAATGTATGTGGGTTGGGTTTAACTAAGATTAACATATGCAAATTTAATACACAATGCAAAAAGCCATAACAGTGTAACCCAAGAAAAATACACACTTGAAAGTTGACCACAAAAACTACATAGGGAATAACTACACATATTCAGACTGAAAAACTAGATGTTATGTAAGTTTCAATACAATGAAAGCTTAGTTCATTCATATTGTGAAAAATTCAATACAATGAATGTACCAAGATGATGAAATGAAGTGGTGATTCAGATATATGGGAAAAACTTGAAAATCCTAATCCAAAAATAAAATTAAACCACAACTAAAATTGAGCTAGGGGAAAATCATCAAGACCCACATGCCATGGGTTAGTATAATGTAGACACATAATCCGTTACAAAATGGGACATCCAACCATGGGAAACAAATGAAGACCCTTTGAAATAAATCCAAACCATCTACTAAGGCATGGGGAAGACCATTTGCAACAAATTTAGTGAAATGAATTTATCAGGAGGATATGATCAAACCATGAGAAGAATATGACACGAGAATAAGAAAGTGTAGCATGAGAAATCATCACAATGCAATACAAAAACAAAAACTAGACTCAAATCAATATAATGTCATAATATTTACATAGTTTAGTCCATGGGAAAATGTGGCATGGAAGTGTTGTTTAAAATCCATGAGAACAACATGCTGAGGACATTCTAGAAACAAAAAACAAACACAATTCAAGCTGAGCCTGGGGAAATTCATCAGGACTCACAAGCCATGGGCAACAAATTTAGACTATGCACATTTTCAGACCATGGACAACAAATTCAGACCATGGGAAATAAGTTTAGACCAGGAAAAAAAACAATGGACAACATTTCAAACCATGGGCAACATTTTCAGACCCTGCACATTATTAGACCCTACACATATTTAGACCCACATACATTTTCAAACCATGGGCAACAAATACAAACCAAGAAAAAGATGGGGATATTTTTAGACCGAGGGCAACATTTTCAGATCCTGGACATTTGCAAAGCCACATGTTGTCATACCATGAGCAACATTTTTAGACCATGGACATTTTCATACCATGGCCAACTTTTTTAGACCATGGACATTTTCAGACCATGGGCAACATTTTCAAAACATGGATCAATGTTGTTAAGAGTTGTTTGGTTTATTAAAGCCCCCCATGGTCATATTATACTACAAGTTGAATAACTTGAGAAGTATCCTTGAACAAGTAAATGGTAGGTAAGTGAGAGAAAGCTCCAATTTCTCTCTAGAAACAACTCTTCTGCCCCTCCCTGATCAGTTCCATCCGCCTTCTCCCGGCATGATTCTCCCTACCCTATGCCGCTTGATTTTGCTCTGATCGTTGGCGCCGCGATCGACTCTCTCCTTCCCGGAGTCATACAACATCAAGCAGAGGTCTCTTCAAGCCACTCTTCACCCCTCGCCTTTTTTCCGCAGCTCTTTGGCGGTGGTGGCCATTTTTCCATCTCTGGGAACCGACTTTCCCCCTCTAGGGTGCTTCATCAAATCCTGACTTCTGTGCTTTCCAGCATGCACAAGGGATACACCAGTTTTTGCTAGAGAAAAGTCACTACTGCACCAACTTGATTTGACTCTGTTGTGATCACCTGTCAAGTGCTGCATTTCCTATTTCACTAAGTGGCATTTTCACTTCGCCAGCTGAAATCCGTTGAAGTGGCATTTTAAAAAAATCCAGGTATCACCTTCTTTACTTCTCCTTCCTTCACAACCCTCCGCAATAAATTCTGAGGATTTAAACAACCTTCGAGACATATCTTGGGCTTCACCTAAAGTTATAAGGAACATGCAGGCGATGCATTTTCGAATATAGCCTACCACATCCCCTGAGGCTGGATTTTTCTTGCTTCCCACCAGTTACTTTACAAAGATATTCTGCAAGCACAAAACTTGCATCAAAATTTTCTAAAAGATTCATGCTCTTTTGCCGGCTCCAGTTCTCTTTCCCAAGTTTTTCTCGGCTGTTAGATCAAATCAGAACTCTTATCAGTTCAGAGAATATCATTTAAGATCCTTCAACTGCTCTGAAAACACCATGCGTATAGGAGGCGTGCTCTCCCTTGCCTCATGCATAAAACAACCTTGCATGCCTAGATGCGATAAGCCTTCTGCTTTCCGCCGTGCATTAAAGAAAAAAAACCCTCGGTGACAGACAGAGGCACAAGAACTCCAACCGCACTTGCCGACATGAACTCCCACTTCTCCTTCCTGGAAATCCCTCTCTCAAACCCCTCCTTTTCATCTAGCATTCCCTTACCACGAGCTTGGATCTATCACAAGTTCGATATCTCGCCAGGGACCTGCATGATCAACATTGGTCACCGCTCCTTCCAGGTGACCGTTACATGGTCCCTCCCCTCCGATCAACCTTGGCGTAAAAAACCCCCCATCCTTCTCATCTCTGAGGGCTGGCGTGATATGCTTATTGAGCTAAAACTCAAACCAGAGTGGTCGATCTTCATCAAACTGATCGAAAATCGGACTTTTCATGCCTTGGTGCGTGATTTCATCAACGACATGCCTCCTGAGTTATCATATCTTTACAAAATACACGACCAAGCTAGTTCTTCATCTTCGAACTCTGCGGACCAACTCTTCGTTAGGGACGTTCACCAACCCCCTTTGGGTTCAAGATCATGGCCCATCTCGGTCTCCTCAGGTTCAGAGGAGGAATACGATGCTGACACATCCACAATGCAAAAACAACAAAGTTCCATCGCAGAAAGGTACAAACTTTTCCCTTCCCCCTTGGTTAAGGAAAAAAACCGGCCCAATCTATCCTCTCTTCACAAAACCCTAAAACCCCGACCCCTCCTGGTAGAGGATGTCATCCCAAAAGACTTGGATCACCTAAACGCTGCCTTTCCTATTTTAGGCCTAGCAAAATCGACATTCCTCATAAACAAGCTCCTAGAAAAAACCCCCACCGCCCAAACCTGGACATTCCCCCCCCCCCCCCCCCCCCCAAAAAAAAACCTTTCTGGGCCCTGTACTGTTCTCTTTGCCTTAGAAATAACCACTCGACTTCTTGATGCTATTCCCACCTCACATGCTTTGGATGTCAACAAAAAGGGCACATAAAAAGGTTCTGCATGGCTCGCCATCCCCCAAAACAGAGCGGATTCCATGCAGACCCAGCTTCCTCCTCCATGCACTATCCCGCAGATAGAAATTCACACTTTCACAAAAACTTTATAGTCCCAAAAAAGTCCTTCTCAGATCACAGGCGCATAAAACAGTCCCCACTTCATCATTTCCTTTCTAAAAATACATTTGAATGCCTCGCAAATCTCCCGCCTGAACATGCAGTCTCTACCCCTTCACGCTCCCTGATCTCAAACCCTAGGGCTCAACCTATTTCAACATCCTACCACAAACCGAAGAACCTTTTAACATCAAATCCTAAACCACAACTACAAAACCCTCTCCATTCAAACCCATATCCAACACTTATCACAAACAACCCATCAGCTACTTCAAACATGAAAACACCGAACCACCTGGAGTATGCGATTGCTCTCGACCTTCCTGCCAACTCTATGCGTCTCCTCAAGGTCCTCACCCTGAGAAGCATTCTCATATCAATTGAAAACAACCTTGAAAACAACCCCATCAATGTCCTTGACATCACTTGTGCCTTAGCACTTCTCATTCCGGGGCAAACCATCTTAAAACCAAAAATCTTCTCTCCTACCCAACTCATCTACACTGTCCCTGAAGGAACAAAAATAAATCACCTTTTCAATAAAGTTCTCACTATCCCCTGTGGATCAAGCTTCATTACCGCCAGACTATCAAAATGGTCTGCCGATTTAGGTGCTTACCCAGCTCCCACTGGTGGTTCTGATTGGGTCACCATTACAAATCTTCCTCCTCACCTTTGGGAAATCGAGATCTTCATAGGAATATCCCACTCTATCGGAGCTACACTACAATATATCAATCCTGAAACCTTGTACCCTTCACAATACATCAAAGCATTTTGTCTCTTTTCTGTAAAAGCTGCTATTTCATTACCTCCTACCATCAATATTAGAATTGGTGAATCTATCTACAATATCAAACTGTCTGCTGAACATCCCACCGAGAACAGAACAACCTTCTCAGACCTCTCAAAACACCCTCCCTCTTGGCTTAGCCCAAATAAAGACAAAATGACTATCTTAAATTCCAGATCCTCCAGTGACCGAAACAATGTTTGGATAAAAAAAACTCCGCCTCTTCCGACAACCCTTACCTCCACCTAAAAAAGAAAAGAACCAGGTCATCTGAACCATCTATTCATGAAAATAATTACATACCTAGAGGTTCCACCTTCCCATCTCCTACCTCTACTAAGGAGAGTTACCCCTCACAAAACCAAAAACAACTAGCCACAAAAGACCAGGACATTTCTCAGCATAAGGATGACAATTCTTTGCAGAGTTCGGAACAGGAGAGCCCTCAACAAAGGAACACTTCCAGCTACCTCCAGAAGATCATGAAGCCAAATAAAAAATAAACAAAAAATAATATCATCATCAACAGGACAAAGCGAGGTATTACTACAAACTTCTCTTCCTGTTCACTTAGTGACTTAACATCCGCTCCTTATTTATCTTCTACTCCCCCATCAAAGGACAAAAATAAAGATTTCAATTCCATTGAAGATATAGCCTCATGGTCAAACATAAACAACTTCACAATCTTTGCAAACAAAATAGGCATCAAACTAGATGACGAAGAACAAGCTCATAAAACTCTAGATAACATAGAAACCTTTATGGGCTGGTCAAATAGAAGGGTCCTTTCTTTTGAGAAAACAACTTCGACTTTCAAATAAAAACTAGATTGAATTCTCTCAAGTTTTTTCTTTCTTTCTGATTGGCATTCATAAAAACTATGATAATCTCATCTTGGAATGTCTGTGGAGCTACAAACCTTCATAGACGCAAAAAAATTCGTGCACACATCTACAAGAATAAAATCGACCTAATTACAATCCAAGAAACAAAAACCTGTCTAACCCCTTTTGCTCTCAAAACTATAGGGGGTAATAGATTCACTTACTGGGTCCAATTACCTCCTGAGGGTTTCAAAGGTGGCCTCTTAGTCAGTTTCAACAATCTCTATTTAGCTTCACAAAACACCTCTATCCTTAACTTCTCAATTACCATTGATTTCAAAAACCTTTCTGATGGCTTTCTCTGGTCTTTCTCTGGTATTTATGGGGAACCAGGGCACAATAAATCCGCCTATCTAGTTGAACTAAATCATCTCATTACAAAACATTACTCGTCTCCCTAGGTTTTGGGTGGTGATCTCAACTTGATCACTCTAAACTCAGATAGACTCAACTCCACCCCTTCCCCCCATACTATGTCTGCCGCTGATGAAAACTTCAGTAAGATGCTTACAAACCATTCTTTGATAGACATCAAACCTTCAAATGCATCTTACACCAGGTCAAGAAACCAGACATATGCTAGACTCGACCACTTCATATGCTCAAACATATGGGAAGACAAACACCCTCTCTCTTCGGTTCATATCTCCCACAGAACCATATCGGACCACTTCCCTCTAATCCTTGACACAAAATCTATATCTTGGGGTCAGAGACCTTTCAAATTTGAAAACAGCTGGCTCTCAATAAACAACTTCACCAGCTCCTGTTTAGAACATTGGAAACTTGCTGACTCCCAAACAGAAAACTTAAGAATACACATCCTAAATAACACCAAAAATATTAAAACACATATAAAAAAATGGAAGCTCTCAAATCCAAAAAATTTAATTGAAACACAAAAAAATCTCAAAGAACAGTTCCTTTTTGTGGATAAGGACCCATATGCAGACCCAACCCTTGTTCTTTCCATCAAAGCCAAACTGGACTACATAAATAATTGTATTGACACAAAATGGACACAAGGGCCAAAATTTCGTGGGAAAAGGAAGGCGAAAAAAACACAAAATTATTTCATAAAATTTGTAACCAAAATTTTCGACAAAATTCCATAACTCATCTAACAATAAACGGAAGACTCACCTCTCACAAACTTTCCATCTCAACTCACATAACAAACCATTTCAAAAAAATCTTCAATAACAATCACAACCCCTCCTGCCTTAATGACTTGTCTTGGGCCACTATTTGTCAAAAAAATATAAAAAACCCACAAGATCTTATAAAATCTTTTTCCCTTGAAGAATTGGATGCTGCCATCTCAGGCTTAGGTCTTAATAAATCTCCAGGCCCTGATGGACTCAACGCTGAATTCTATCTCGCTAACTGGGACCACTACAAAAAAGACTTCATAGCCTTCTTGTTTTCTTTCCATGATAGTAATAACCCCCATAACATCATCAAATTCATAAATAAAACTTTTATCACTCTAATAAAAAAGACGAGTCAACCTAATCACATATCCCTTTTCAGACCCATCAACCTTATAAATACTTCATACAAAATCATAGCAAAAACACTAGCCAACAAAATCAAACCACACTTGGATGATATCATCCCTCTCAATCAAACTGCCTTCCTAAAAAATAGAAGTATCCAAGATGCCTTTTTGATGGTTAACGAAACTATACATCTCTACCACAAAAACAAAACCCCCCTTCTGGCAATCAAATTAGATTTTGAAAAAGCTTTTGATTTTGTCAATTGGAATTGCTTAACAAAAACTCTCACGGGTTTTAGTTTTCCTGAAAAATGGGTTAGTTGGATTCATGCTTGCATTTCTACAAACCATTTTTCAACCATCATAAATGGTGTCCCTTTTGGCTATTTCCATAACTCAAATGGTCTCAGGCAAGGGGACCCACTCTCCCCTTACCTGTTCATCATCATCACAACTATACTCTCCCGCATGATTCAACTGGGTAAACAAAATGGTCTTATCAGCTCTCCTGGGGAATGCAAGGAGAACATCATTCAATTTGCTGATGAAACTATTATCTTCTCCTCCCCGGAAGACTCATACCTTCTGAATATTTTCAGAATCCTCGGTATTGTTTCTTATATCTCGGGTCTCAAAATAAACCTGCATAAATCTTCCATCTTTGGGGTTCACATAAATCAACCTTCCTTGGAGCGATACAGAGATCTCTTAAGATGTAAGACTGGAGAATTTCCAATCAAGTACCTTGGTCTTCCTATCTCACCCTACAACATAACAAATTCTATCTGGACCCCTATTATTTCAAAAATAAACACAAAACTCTCAAATTGGACAAATAACTTCCTCAATCTCTCTGGGCGACTCACCCTGTTAAACAGTGTCATCACGCCTATTACTACACACTTCCTGAGCTGCATCCCTCTCCCTTCAAAAACAAAATCAATTCTAGACAAAATCAAGAGAAACTTTCTTTGGAATAACTTCCACAATTTGGATAAATCCGGGAAACACTATCATCTAGTTAATTGGAGAACTATATCAGCTCCTCTAGACCAGGGAGGTTGGGGCATCATAAACATTGAAACCCATGCTTTCTGTCTTATAACTAAAATCATCAACAGTCTTTTCCAAAACAAACCAAAAATATGGACACAACTCATCAAACACAAATACTACCAAAATTCCCCTCCCTGACATCCCGTACCAAAAAAATCAGCTTCCCCTCTTTGGAAATACATCAACAAGAATATCCAAAAAATCACTCAAATCATTAATACCCCCCCACACTCTCACCTAAATATCTCTTTCTGGTTCGATCCTTGGTTCAAAAACAACTCTGTCTTCAATCTTCGACCAACCTGGATTATCCCAAACAAATTGCTCAAAATGAAAATTGATAAAGCTCTCCTCCTTATCACCAGTAACAGATCAAACTCTCTTAAAAGTTGCATCCACATGCAGCTTAGTCAAGATGAAATCAGAAACCTAAAATTCTCCTTGGAAAACAATACCTCAAACATCATAACTTGGAAATGGGGCATCACTTACTCGGTTAAACAAGCCTACTCCTACCTGTCCTACAGAGGTTCTGCCCCATCCACCACAAAAATTTGGAAATAGAAATGGCCTCAACAATATAAAACATTCCTTTGGCTCTTACTACATAACAAGTTGCTCACAGGTGAAAACCTTACAAAAAGGGGTTTCATTGGTCCTTTCAGATGCTCACTATGCGAAAAAAGCCTTGACTCAGTTGATCACATCTTCTTCAAGTGCACCTTTTCACAAAACATCCTCTCACACTACACATGAAACTGTTTTCCTGATCTCCAAGAAGCATCTTTCCCTTCAAAAATCACACCAAAAATACACTACAAAAACTTCAAGAGTAGTGATATTTTCACCACCATCAGTTGGAATCTCTGGAAAGAAAGAAACAACAAAATTTTCAACAACAACAAAAAATTGAGACAAAAAATTATATCACAAATAGACGCAGATCTTCATATTCTAACAAAATGCAAGTAACCAAATTGAAGGAGGACCTGATGAATCTGATGAAGGTGAATCTGAAGCAAAGTTTCTGTGCGATCTCAAAGCTATGGTTGATGATGAAACAGGTGTCAGCATAGTCCAGCAACAACTTTGATAACACTTTCGGGAAGATGCTTTTTCAACTTACTTGGGTCCATCCTCTTATTTTCTTCTAGAGGCTTGTTAAGGGGTGCCTCCCCCACTTCATCAGAACTTTGTTTTATCTCCGCTAGGCTCAAACGTTAAATTTTTCGTTTAGTTTACGTTTTTTCTCAATATCTTGTAAGGAACTCACATAAGCAGGTGTTTTCTTGCTTCGATGTGTTATTTAACATATGCCATGACATTTCCTAAAAAAAAGTGGAACGAGGAGGTCGTGGGTAACTACATTTCTAATGATAGCAAGTTTGAGAAATAAAGTGGACTAAGGAGGTTGATGGGCTATGTGTTACTGATTAAGAGATGATCAAGGGTCACATTGTCAAAATCCTATGGCCACCTAAAGATGTGTATGAAGGCTAACCTATTTAAAGCCTATCACGCTATGGACATGAAGTTTATTCTTTTAAGAATGACAAAGATGCGATTTTTTTAATGTTGGATTAAGTGAATTTATTTGTGCTTTTAATCAACTTATAATAATTTCAAATGGGTGAATGGATCGATCTATGCGGATGATTTGTTGTTGTTTGCTAAAGGAGACAATAGTAATGTTGAAGCTATCAGGGACATCATGTCTCTATTAATGGAAGTTTTTTGCCCCAAACAAAATCACAATAAAAGTAAGATTTTTCTTTCTATGAAATATATGGACTCACCCCTATTTTCTGGTAGGCTAATATATGTGTCTACCTATGGTGGATAGAGTTAGGATGAATTTTAACTCTCAAAAAGGTAAGTTTATTTGTATGGAAGGTATCCTAGAGTTGATTAACTCTACACTTACCTGCTATTATATTTTCTGGTCAGCTGATTTTCCTATCCCCAAGTCTACTACAAATGATCTTGAAAAATTGTTCAGAAGCTTCTTGTGGGGAGATACTGAGTAAAAGTGAAGTCTACAAGATATCATGGAACCAATTATATAAAACAAACAAGGAATAAAGTAACATGTATTCTTAATGGTAATCAGAGCTTTCCTAAGATCTCAGGTTTTAATAATGCTCCTATGTTCTTTAGTAACTTGATGAACCTACTACTGCTGACTTTGACTCTATGTTGTATAGAAGGAAGAATGATTTGAAGCTCAGGGAGGCATGCATGGAGTAGGGTTATGGGGTTTATTGGGAAAAGTGGTCCAAAATATGGATCAACCCTAATGTGAATCATAACATGCATAAATACATAAACTAGAAACCATGCACTGGTCTGAAATAACCCATACACATATGGATTAGAGGTGATGTGGTCATGACCAATTCTACTAACAATTAGATCATGCCTACCTATGAGGAGGGAACAACTAAATGGCATGATTTTAGTATACCTAAATAGGCGAGGGAATAACCACATGCCCTAAGTTGGATCAACCGTAATGTAAATCAGCCCTAGTGTAAAATGACATATGGATAATTCGACCATATAATAAAAATTTAATAGGATACAATGGCCACATGCACATTAAACCTAATGTGGAGAATATGGAAAGAACAAATACCATAATAGTATTGAGGAGCCCTTATGGGGTACTTAAATACATAAATTGAAAACCATGCAATGGTCTGAAATAGGCCATACAAATATGAATAAGACCTAATGTGCTTGTGACCAATTTAATTGAGCGTTGGATCAGGCCTACATGTGAGGAGGGAATAACGACATGCCCTAGATTGAGCAGCCCTAATTAGGTGAGAGAATAACCACATGCCCTAGTTTGGCTCAACCCTAATGTAAACCAGCCCTAATGTAAAATTAGATGTGAATAATATGACCATATAATAAAAATTATTACATCTACCTACATCACACACCCACAAATATACTTAGTTTATTAAATAATGTAAAATTTAAAAGTTTAATTGACTTAAAGTATTCAATGATACTAGAAAAAAGTACAAATTGATACATAATTAAAAGCATCTCATTTACTAAGGTGTACCTGTATTTGGGATAAAAAGCAACGATCAATCATCATAGTGTTATGTACTGATACCATAAAAAATGTATTTATCACAATAAGTTTGAAATCCACAAATCATCACAATTTTATGCAACGATACCAGGAAAACATACATGTCACAATAAGTCAAAAATCTAGATGATTGAATATATTAACATCAAATATGTGTGCAAACAACAAAGAACACATTATTCCCAACATCATGTGCATAATGAAATAGAAATAGTATGATTGTGTAACAAGAAAGATTTCGTTTAACCAAAAATATACTACAAACCCAAGGAAATGTTAATCGAGGTTAAATCCAAGGGGAGGAAGTTGTCACAGAGAGTAAATACCTAAACACATGTAAGATCAGGAGTCAAGAAGTAGCATCAAATCAGTATACACCATCCACTGTGAATGAATTCAAATGGATAAAGAAACAAACAAGGAAATAAAGAAGACAAGTGAGTGAAAATGAGGGAACATGTGCATTTAAATTGAGGAACTACAACAAATAGAGGGTTGCTTACCTCTTCAAAAAGTTGCAAAGGGAGGAACACATTGGCTGACTATCTACTATTGCTTCTTCAGAAAAGATGTAGTAGAGGATGGGAAACTAGAACACAATGACCTCAATGAAAAAATCCACCAATTAAAAGGCCCATGTAGCACACCTTGCATGAGGTAGGGTTTCGCCGAGTTGCATTCCTTGACAAGGTAATATGATTGGTCGAATATGGGAGAGAATCAAGAAGAAAATATGGGGAAGGAAGAGGCAAACCTATCCTATCTTTTCACCACCTATGAACAATTCTTATGCCTGTGATGGTAGGGGGAATTGATTCCATTGTGCACATGACAGTGCTAGAGACACTCTTGCCTTGAAATGCTAACACAATGTTTTCTTCCTTGCCATCAATGGGAATAGGAACGATGGAGTGGGTTGTAGGGTTTTGGATAGGAAAAGTCATCTTGGTAGGCGACATGCCTGCATCTTGTCTTTAGGGTTATTTTTCTAGAAGCAATGACTGGATGGAGGTCACAAGAGCATACGAGGGTATTACGACTGAGGGAGATTGAGTTCTTCACAATACACATACATGAATATGACAATCCCAAACCATACTAGGATTTGTAAACCGCCTAGACCGAGACCGACTTGGTCTAAACTTAGGGTCATAGAATCCCAAAATGGGGCCATTATGGATGTGTAACCAAACAACAGTCCTAACTAACCCGTACCAGAATAATCCTACCTGACACAAAAATACTAGCCATAATACATGTTTAGTTCCAAACCAAACAAGCGTCAAATGCCTTGAAAAAAATCCAATTTGAGAGTCTCACTAACAAGACCAAGGCATGCAGAAGTGGCACCAACCCATGCTTTTCATTCTTTCTTGATATAGTGTTTGAAATCCCTAAGGAAATGGATGTGAATGTCCATGTGAAAGCGACACATGAAAAAAAAGGACAATAATCAATAGATGAAAAAAATGGAAGGTAAATCGAGAAGAAGTCAACCACTATATAAAAAAAGCCTTGGTAATAATTAAAAGAAAAAGTAAAAAGGACTACTATTCTGTTATATTTCATTATGTTCCTACCACACCTTTTCTAGGAGCATTCTATTTTATTTTCCTACCATGTTTTGTCCTGGTAATTATTTCCAATGGGTTTTGACAATACCTACCACTAGTTCAACAACCATCTAGAAAGGAGTAGCTTTGCTTCTACTTTCAAAATCTACAATGACTCTCCTTCACCAATTTATCCACCCAACATTCCTCATATGTGCTTCTCTTTCCATGTAAAGGAGGTATTGCTTCTTTTCCACACCAATTTCTATTTCACCGCATATTTTGTGTGAGAGGGGGATATTGAGAAGAGAAAGTATGAAGAGGGAGAGAAAGAATGTATTAAGAGGAGTCTGATAGAGATAATATGTAATAGTCTGGGATATTCTGATCTTCATAGAGTTTCTTATTATTTAGCACTTCATTTTCTGATGTCTTTGTGATGTTTTCTTCCCACTAAACATCATTCTCCCAATGCATTATTGGTATATCTCTTTTCCAGTGACACTGTTCTTCTTTATAATTCTGTTGCATCATTGGTGTATCTCTTACCCAATGCCACTATGTTATATGCATGTAGGTTGGCTATCGATGCTTCACTTATTCTTGTTTTCTACTACTTCATGTAACATTGAAGGACCTTAGTTACAACAGTGACACACATCATGATAGAGTTGGTTGTGATTATTCCATCCTCTTGTTCCCTTTGGTGTTAGTATATGATCATCGTGCTACATCTCATGAGATGAATGGTTTCTTTTAAGAAGCTCATTAATATCGAGACTAAAGTACTACACCTTCAAGGTTGTTGATTAACTACTACAGAAATGGCTTATGACGTCACATTTAGAGGCGTCAGCTGTATCCCAAAAATCGGTGCCTAAACCCTACAATGTTGGTTGAAAGCACGTGTATCACTTTTTATTTAGCGTCAGTTGCTCAGTAAGAAACCGACACCTAAAACCGACGCCTAAAATCGCCTGCTAAATCCAAATTTTCAGTGCAAAAAAATTACCTCCAAAATTTCACATACGGCATCAGTTGTTTATAAAACAACCGATGACTAAAGGTTTTTTGTGAGACAAAAATCGGGTCCATTTTTGTCGTCAGGTTTTCTTACAACAACCGACGCCGATGTGTTTTTACATGCTATCCCCGCAAATTTTTTTACCCCCCTTTGGCGTTGGTTTTTTACGGCAATCGACGACTATGGACATAATTCAAGAACATTTTTTTTATCGGCATATGTAGATAGACGTCAGTTTTTCCAGTTGAAACGGATGACTATCATTGAACATAGGTGTCAGTTTTTTTGTGGTGACCGACACCTTCTATGTTAAGCATTGGTTGGTTTTAATAACTGACGTCTATAATTAACTTAATAGCACCCGCACGAACCAGACTCTTCCCCTTTCTCTGTTTCATTCCCGATTAAATTTAGGTCTGGCGATTTCACTGCTCGCTTAGTGCTCCACCGCCGCTGCTCGCCACTGCTACCGTCACTCGCATGCCACCTACTGCTCCAGCCGCCTTCTCACATGTGGTGTGCCTACTGCTCCGACTACCACTCGCCTGCCTCCTATTACTCCAGCTACTTGCTCGCCTGCCGCACCATTGCCGCCACGCCTGCCGCTGCTGCTGCCACTCGACAGGTACCCTTCTTCCTCCTCTTCTTCATCCTATCTTTGCATTGCACAACTGGTGGTTCTCCACTTCTACCTTCTCCTTCCATGGTGAGCAAGTTGTGTGCCCTTCTCCTCCAGTGCCCGCCCTTCTACTACTTCTACTACTCAAAATCCACACCAACGCCAACTCCTCATCAGTGCGGGATTCTGATAAATCCCTTTTTCAGTGATGCACCTTATTTAGGTGATTGGTATTATCATTTTAAGCATTTTCTTATTTAGTTGGATCCATAGTGATTGTTCCCAGTTCATTGATGTGCTTTTGCCATCTATTTCCACTACCCAATTTCTTGAATTATGTATGATAAGAACTATTGAATAATGTTTTAAAATAATATTATGATGCATGAATGTATTGATTGTATAAAATTGTTATACTGCATGATTGTTTGCTAAAATTCCATTTTGTTGGTTCCATATTAACCACAAACTAGATGCATAGGTACAAATATACATGTCTTAATAATTCAATATGAATCTGGAATGATCAAAAGAAAACTAATATATGGGGGAAATAATAGTTATATATAAGAAGGTTGTTCTTATTAATATACATATGGATGAGTTTTAGTAACATAAATTTACATTATAAACCATGGAGTAGAACAATTGATTAAGTACCCTATTATAGTTCATCTATATCGTACTTGTATTTGGGAACATAATAAAGATATAAGTAAATCACTAGTGTATGTTAAGGTATGTTATATTAAACCATAGATATTCCTAGTAAGGATATATTGGGAAATAAACATATTTGATCCTAGTAAATAAACATAACATATATAAGAGGGTATGGTTAAGACTACAAGATGTTGCTACTGTAAATCAACTCAGACACTGTTTTTAATCTTGTTTGCCTAGAAACCCGTCCAAGATTTACTCATTAGGAGAAAATCTTGGATAGTCCCCAGTTTGGGACTATTCTTGAACACTTAATCTCACTTAGGATGTAAGTGTATAATGTTTATTGGGTTTTCAAGAAAAGTTTGGTAGCATTTCCCCATTTGTTCTCTAAGTACATATGTACTTGGAGAACAGTGGGGAAATGCTTTCAAAATTTTCTTGAAAACCCAATACACATTATACACTTACTAGTCAAATTAGGTGTTCAAGAATGGGATAGATGGTACACATTTATTATATATAAGACCTTAAACCCTAAACTTTTAACCATAAACCCTAATCTTTTAACCCTAGACCCTAATCTTGTTCTAATATATACTTGTTTTCACTTTGATCATAGAATGGATAGATCATGGATGTCCATTCCAAATTGCTGTACCCCAGAGTTTATTTCTAGTCTTGATCAGTTTATTAGATTTGCTGAGGAACATAGGAAACAACATGGAGATAGGTTCTACTGTCAATGTAGGCATTGCGGTAACAACCTGAAAGTCAGCACTGGTGACACAATCAAAAGTCATGTCATGTGCAACGAGATTGTACATGGCTATACAGAATGGCACTGGCATGGAGAGATTTCAAACATAAAATCAGTGGATGTCAATAGCAGTGCTTGTGTTGAAGAAGAAATTGCCTCCGATGATGTAGATGTGAACGAACCAGTTCCAGTAGATATTGTTGATGCGATGCTGGATAGTTGTGGGGTAGAGCACACTGATCCACCTCCCATGTTTAGAAACATTGTGCATGATGCTGAGATACCATTATACATAGGTTGTACTAAGTTTACAAAGCTTAGCATTGTGTTGAGATTGTATAAGATGAAAGCTAACAATAGATGGAGCGACAAAAGCTTCACGTCATTGTTGTCTTTGTTGAAAGAAATTCTTCCTGAAGGAAACGAGCTGCCAATCTCAACATACCAGTTAAAGAAATTATTGTGCCCAATGGGAATGGAGGCCAAGAAGATACACACATGCCCGAATGATTGTGTATTATTTCAAAAGGACTATGTGGATTTGAAAGATTGTCCAAAATGTGGTGTGTCAAGGTATAAATTGACGACTTCGGGGGAGTCTAAAACTGGTTCTCTTGCCAAGGTGATGTGGTATCTACCTATAATATCACGGTTTCAACACTTGTTTGCCAATCCGATAGATGTGAAGAATTTGAGGTGGCATGAATATGTTAAGAAAAATAATGATGGGATCCTACGACATGCGTCTGATTCCCCACAGTGGAAGAAGATTGATTTATTGTACCCTAAATTCGGTGAAGAAGTCAGGAATCTAATACTTGGGCTTTGTACAGATGGGATGAATCTGTATGGGACATTGAGCAGCCAACATAACACTTGGCCAATTATGCTTATTATATACAATCTTCCTCCCTGATTGTGTATGAAAAATAAGTACGTTATGCTGTCATTGTTGATATCGGGCCCTAAATAACCTGGAAATGATATCGACATTTATCTTGAACCTCTAATTGATGACTTAAAGAAACTCTGGGGTGAAGGTGTGATGACCTATGATGCTTCACAAAGAGAAACATTTCATTTGCACTGTTAATGACTTTCCAATATATGGGAATTTTTCTGGATATGGTGTCAAAGGATCTAAAGTGTGTCCTATATGTGAAGGGAACACTGATTCAAAATGACTAAAACATGGTGGCAAGACTGTATATCTTAGTCATCCAAGGTTTCTTCCAAAATTCCATCCGTATCGTAGGTTGCACAAAACATTCAATGGACGGAATGAGGAACGGAGTGCACCTAAACCTATCCCAGGGGAGGTTGTTTATGAAAGAGTAAAAGACTTTGCCAATGAATTTGGTAAGAGATCACAATGTACCATGGCCACACAAAGTGACAAATCTTTATTCAAGAAGAAGTCAATATTTTGGGATCTTCCTTATTGGAGTTCTTTGGCAATCAGGCATTGTATCGATGTCATGCACATTGAGAAGAATGTCTGTGATAGTGTCATTTGTACCTGTTGAATATACCAGGTAAGACTAAAGATGGGTTAAAATCCAGAATGGACCTACGTGAAATGGAAATAAGGACAAAATTAACAGAAGTGGTTAGTAGCGATCGGAGAACATACTGACCTCCCGCTTGTTACACGTTGTCTAGAAAGGAGAAGAAAGCTTTTGTGAATGCTTGGTAAATGTTAAGGTGCCACAGGGTTACTCATCCAACATCCGTAGATTAGTATCAATGAAATATCTGAAGTTGATATGTCTTAAATTTCATGATTATCACACTCTAATGCAACAAATATTGCTCATGGCAATTCGATCTATATTGTCGAAGCATGTAAGGTTTGCAATCACCAGACTTTGTTTCTTTTTCAACAGTATGTGCAACAAAGTTATTGACCCTGATACTCTTGATAAATTGCAAAGAGAAGTGGTTGTTACCCTATGTCAGCTTGAGATGTATTTTCCTCCTTCGTTCTTTGATATCATGGCACATCTTGTTATCCACTTGACTAGGAAAGTGAAAATGTTGGGACCAGTTTTCTTGCATTGGATGTATCCCTTTGAACGATACATGAGAATTTTTAAAGGTGATGTTCAAAATCGTTATCGGCCAGAAGGGAGTATTATTTAGGGTTATGTGGTGAGAGAGGTTATGGATTTTTGCAATGACTTTCTGAGTGCTAATGATGCTCCTGTTAATGACAAGTATATTGAGGAGCATTTTGGCAAAGGAATTTTGGGATCACGAATGAAAGTAATCAACCGTGAGTAGTTGGAACAAGGCCACTTATATATTTTACACAACATCGACGAAGTGAGTGTTTATATCGAGGAACATATCAATTTCATTAAGAGACAATATCCTCGAGCCAATTCAATGTGGCTTGCTAGAGAGCATAACAAGACATTTATTAAGTGGTTTGAAGATAAAGTCTTACATCAACTATCTCAAACACCAGATAATCTTACTAAAACTATCAAATGCCTCACCTTTAAACCAAAATTAAATGTTATGTCTTATGAAGGGCTTGACATAAATGGATTCTCATATTACACGAAGCGTCAAGATGATAAGAGTGTCATCCAAAATAGTAGGATCACCCTTCAAGCATCTTCATTGTTTTTTGCAAGTGCAAAGGATAAGAGTCCATGTGAAGCTAAAATGTCATATTACGGTCTCATTGAAGACATATGGGAGTTTGACTACGTAGATTTCAAAATTCTGCTCTTTAAATGTAATTGGGTTGATAACACCAAAGGAGTTATAGTGGATGAATTGGGTTTCACATTAGTGAACTTTGAAAAGATTGGCGAGAAGGGTGAACCATTCATATTGGCATCACAGGAGAAACAAGTATTTTATATCAATTATCCTGCAAATGATAAATGGTCGATTGTTCTTCATGGTAAAAGACAGTTCATTGAAGATCCTATAGATGAAGAAGAGTACTATGATAAGTATGATGACTCCAGTCCATTCTCAGTTGGGTTGCAAACACCACCAAATATTGAAGCTAATGATGACTTGTATGTGTGCGAAGATTACAATGAAGGATTGTTAATTGATAAAAGATCGCAATATTAGAGGCATGCATGTTTATATATTTTTTATATGTTTTATTTTTCTAAATGTGAACTTTACAATGTTTTATTATCTTCTAGTTATGTCAAATGCATTTTATTTTATAATGACATTTTCAGATGGATGAGCATGAGCATGATGACCGTGATGATGATTACCATGAGGGTGAGGATATCAATGCGCCACCTCATAATGTAAGTTTTAAAATATATCCTATATTTCTATCTATATGTCCATTTATAGTTATATCCTATAAGTGTATTTATTTTGTCAAATTTTAGGTTGATGATTTACCCCCTGAAGAACTTCTTGCACTTGATGAGAAGCAAAAAAATTTGAGAAAGTGAGGGGCATCACAATGATGAACAAGTTACTACAACAAAGGGGCAATGGACCCAAACTGGCTGTGGATTTCAATCATGCAGGAAATCCAGTTGGAGTGAACCACAACTCATTTATTTCATATCTTGGGGTTCTTACTTGTATCCATTGTAGTCCTATTTTTGAATCTTGGCATAAAGTTCCTAAGGGGGAAGAAAGACTTAGTATGGAAGGAACTATGCGTGAGTTATTATTATTTGCAATTCAATTTTTGTAGATTACTAATTTTTTAGATACTAGTTAATAGCAATTCTATTTTGTAGAGTATATTTGATCTGGATGAAAAGCTGCATCGTAAATGTGTGATGCAATGTTATGGGAGAGTCGTAAGGAACTATAGGACAAATCTCACCTGAGATTACATACTCGATGCTGAGAAGAGTTCTTGATGGATTTCCAATTCTAGTCATTGATCACTTTTTGACTAACTCTACACTAATATTTTTTTTGTATTCTCTTTAAAAAATAAATTTAGGAAGAAGGCAGCCACTGAGCAATAGAACTACCTGGACCCAAAGACTGGGAGGAGTTTGTTACCCAAAGAAAAATGGATGAATTCAAGGTATTAAGTGCCATTCCCAATTTAATTAATATACGTTATTATGTATTCACCTATTAAATATTAACATTTAGTGTTACTAACCAAATCAATATGCTTACTAACAAGGCTATCAACGATGTTCAAAGAGCAAGGCGTGCACTGAATGTGCATGACCACGCAATGGGTCCAAGAGGCTATGCAGGCGTTCACCAAAGACTACAAGATGAGTCTACTGCTCAGTCTGTTGCTACTCAGGAGACTGTAGAGTCCTCTACTATTGGTCCCGCACCTCTACCTCTCCATGCTATGTGGATAGCTAGGAGGAAAAACAAGAAGGGAGATATCATGAAGTCCACAACTACTGAGGCGGCTGCAAAAATGGTAAAATTCAACTCTTAGAGCAATCAATATTGATTATTGTTATGTTTACTTACCAATTTCTATTGATGGCGATTAGAGGGAGCTTCACGAGAAGAGGAAGGTAGGCAAGTTCATCCCTGAGGGCACAAGGGATGAATCGACAGTTGCTCTTGGTAACCCAGAGCATCTTGGATGTGTTAGGGGTGCAGGTGCTGGTGTGGGCATAAAAGTGTTCTTTGGGCCATCACAGTGCAAATCTGTCCCAAAAGTGGGACTATCAAATGTTGAGGTAACCTGTTCTTTTTTTAGAATTTTATTGTGAAAGGGAATTCAATAATCAAAAGCTAGCATTTCTGTTGTCCATGTATAGGTATATGAGTTAATTAATAGGAGAGTCGAGGAAGCACTTGATAGGAGAGCTGAGGAAGCACTTGATAAGAGACTCAATGAAGCAATTAGTAAGTGGCAGGTGTCTCAGCCTGCCACTCAGACAATACATGTGGTGTGCCACTCTTCTCCTACTATAGAGGTAGTTGGGAGTAATCTTGTAGACCCACCACCTAGCACATGTGCTGTAAGTATTTTTATGACATATATAGTAGCTAGTCTTTTTAAGATGATATGTTTATAAATGGGGAATGGAGTTCTTCGAGTCCCCGGCTACCGAGCGCGACAAGGTGAATGGAAGGGCGACTGGGAGCAACCAGCCGCCGTTCCGAGATCCATCTGGGCAAGGACCGGCGCCAGTTCCCATTGCAAATCCATTACTAGTGGGAGGAGCGTCAGATCTAAAATGCGCGGAAGTTCAGATAGTAGATGGGAAGATTATCTACCCCAGGAAAGAGGCTGAAGAGAATGCTAATAAGTGGAGTAAATGTCTTATAGGGTATGTCTTAGACTTTTAGCCACACTTGCCTACGCTTGCTAGCCATTTCGAGGTCATCTGGAAGACACATGGTTCCTTTGAAATCTTCGATAGAGGGGAAGGTTTCTTTGTAGTCAGGTTTGCGGAGCAGCGAGATATGGACAATGTTCTGAAAGGTACCTGGTCGGTGTTACAAAGACCGGTTATACTGAGGAAATGGAAGCTGGGCGACAAGCAGGAGAAGGAAGTTTTCTCAAGTGTTCCAGTGTGGGTGAATATCAAGAACTTGCCGATGGAATTATGGGACACCAGAACGTTTGAGAGAGTTGGATCTTTCCTTGGTACCCCGATCAAAATGGATGAAGCAACCCTGAACTGGACATGCTTGGACCTTGCACGTATTCAAGTTCTGATGAAGCATAACGCAGTGTATCCGAGAAGGATTATTCTGAGAAGTGATGAAGGCGAGGATCAAGCAATACTGCTCGATTATGATTGGATTCCACACAATTGCAAGAAGTGCGGTTTTTTGGGCCACGATAACTGTAAGCCGAAGAAAGGTGGAGGGAAATAGAGTTTAAAGAGATTCAGAAGAGGAATTAGTTCTGGGAAATAAAAAAGACGACTTCCAATAACCTATCTGATAAAATGCCTATCATACCAAGAGAAAACGATGAAGATGCATTTATTCTGGAGGAGATCGAAGAGATAGGAGATAATACCAAGGTCATTGCAGATGCTACTCAGGAAGTCATGGTGTTCGAAGATGAGCGATTGTCTAGAGAAGTCAATGAGGGCTTTGTTCCTTTTCAAATAGACCAAGAGCATGACCAAATTAAATCTTCTGAGCGAGCCAGCTCAAGTAATGCGGCTGGCTCCATGCCTGTTACTCCCCCTGTTATCCATGGAACTCAGAAAGGAACCCCTATTAGAGATCTCAGTTCGCAGGCATCTTCTAACTCTGTAAGGATCATCACAGGTGATAATTCAAGGAAGGATCACCCGAAGTGTCAATCCAAACCGAACCTAGGTTCCAAGCATAGTTTGGACAACTCTGTTTATTCGAAATGTCAAAGAGAACTTGAGCTAAGTTCGGAAAATACTGAGGCTGTCAGTCCAACAGCACCAGGGGATAAATGACTCATCCTATGTCTATAACCTCTTGGAATGTCAGAGGTATCAATAACAAGGTCTTGGGCATCCAAGAGGAAATAAGGAGGGCTAACTGCGATGTGGTTATCCTCAGTGAAACAAAGATCAGGGAGAAGAAGGCTGAGAAATTCATGAGGAAATATTTTGAAGGTTATGAGTGGTTTTCCAATTCTAAGTCACATCCTCTCGGTAGAGTTTTCATTCTTTGGAAAAAGGAGGCTTGTCATATTAGTTTTTTGAATGAGTGTGATCAAGCTGTTAATGTTAAGGTCACTATTGACGATAAATGTTTCTTTCTATCTGTGGTGTATGGTCATAATGGGGACTCTGATAGAGAAGGGCTGTGGAAGAACCTCGATTCTTTTGCTAGTAGTATAGATAGTCCTTGGTTGATAATGGGCGACTTTAATGCGGTGAGAAAGGCTGAGGAGAAGATTGGTATTGATCCTCCTTCAACTAAGTCAATGTTGGATTTTTAACAACTTTGCTTTGGATAATGGTCTATTCGAATTGGATCTTAATGGACCTTTATATACTTGGGACAATAAGCAAGAGGGGGACAGGTTTGTGGCCACGAAGATTGATAAGATTTTATTCAATAGTGAGTTTCAATCTAACTTTGAAGATTTCCATGGTGAATGTATCTTGAATACTATCAGCGATCATAGAAGGTTGTGCTTATTCTTGGGAAAACATATCAGAAGGAGGACTCCTTTTCGGTTCATTAATGGATGGACCAAACACAAATATTTCAGCAATATTCTGAAAGATAGCTGGAACACTGATGTGACTGGGTATGCTATGTTTCGTCTGTATAGGAAGTTAGAAGTTCTGAAGAAGAATCTATGCAATTGGAACAAAGAGTTTATCGGGAATCTGAATGAAAACTTCCATATTCTCAATAACAGTGCGTTAGAGGCTCAAAAGTTAGTTGACCTCAATCCTTTAGACAGTTTCCTTATACATGATGACAACATCAAGAGGAAAGAGGCTAGAGTTGCTACTGATCTCGAAGAATCTTTATATAGAAAAAAGTCTAGGGTGCAATGGTTGAGAGAAGGCAACTCTAATACCAAAATTTTCTATTCTTCTGTGAGAACTAGAAGAGTTAGTAATACTATTAACTATCTTAATATCAATGGTGCTATCTCGAGGAACATTGATGAGATAAAATGTGCTATCTCTGGTTTTTATAGTGATCTTTTCTATAAGGATAGCTTGGGGGATGTTTGGAAGGGTGAGTGGAGAGGCGATAAGCTTTCAAGTAGTCAAAATTCCATCCTCACTAAAGATGTGTCCAGATCTGAGATTGATGATATTGTAAAGAGCCTCAATACTGATAAATGCCCGACTCCGGATGGTTTTAACAACTACTTCTATAAATTTTCTTGGCCGATTATCGGTGATGATGTGTTTGAAGCGGTGAAGGAGTTTTTTCATAATGGTAATCTTCTCAGAGAGGCTAATAGAACTTTCATCACTCTTCTTCCTAAAGGGAGCGATTCTTCGGTGATCAAGAACTGGCATCCTATCACCTTGTGCAATGTTTTTTATAAGATCATTTCGAAGGTTCTCACTAATAGATTGCAGCTTGTGCTTCCTAGCATCATTAGCATCAACCAATGCGCCTTTGTGAAGGGAAGGAGACTCAAGGATGCTGTCCTCTTATCCAATGAGATTCTGAGCGATTTTAACAAGTTTAGCTGTCCTAATATGTGTATTCAAGCTGATATTTCCAAGGCTTACGACTCTGTCAATTGGAAGTTTTTATTTTCTATCATGTTCAAGATGGGGTTCTCTATCAAGTGGATCAGTTGGATCGAAACTATTTTTCTGTCCACTTCTTACCAGGTGTTGATCAATGGTGAGCCGTCCAATATGATCTATCCTTCGAACGGTGTAAGACAAGGAGATCCTCTTACTCCTTATTTGTTCGTTATTATCATGCAAGGTTTTTCCGAGTTGATTAAGAAGTATGTCGATGACAAGATCATTGTTCATGTTGCTGTATCTAAAACTACTCATTGCTCCCACCTTATTTTTGCGGACGATCTAATGATTTTCTCTAAGGCATCAGTTGATAATGCTAAAGGTATTAAATCCTTGCTGGATGAGTTTGGCAGGATGTCTGGGTTGCAAGTTAATAAAGACAAAATCATTATATTCTCTAATTAGAGTAAGAAAAGTAAGGATGTGGCTGGCGTTCTTGACATGTGTTTTGGGAAATACAAGGATTCTAAGTATTTGGGGATCCCCCTCTTCTATGGTAAGCTCAGGAAGAAACAATGTGAACAGTTAGTTGATAAAATTAAAGGGAAGCTGGATAGTTGGAAATCAAAGCTGTTATCCTTAGCCGAGAGAGTCGAGTTGGTTAAATCTATGTTGTCCACTATGCATCTTTATTGGATGATGGCTTTTCCTATTCCTAAATCTGTCTTGCAAGAGATCGATAAGTTATGTAGAAATTTTATCTGGGGTCACTCTAATAATAAAAAGAATCTTCATCTTGTTAGTTGGGACCTTATCACTCACCCGCAAGACGAGGGTGGTCTGGGTATTAGGAAAAGTAAGGAGGTTGCAGATGCTTGTCTTATCCAAAATGTATGGGATATTATGAGGAAAAAGGACTCTCTTTGGGTGAAATGGGTTAACGAGAAATACCTAAAAAAAGATACTTTATGGAGTTGTGACATCTCTCCTAATCACTCATGGATGTTCAATTCAAAGCTTAGATGTAAAGATAAGATGAGGCACCTTACTTCTCTGAGGATTGGTTCTGGTCAGAATTTTCTTATTTGGAAAGACCCGTGGTTGAATGGTCAATTCCTTCAGGATGTGGTTGAGAAGAACATTATTTTTAGAGCTGGGCTTCCCCATGATGCCTTTCTTAGCAGGATTATTCTGAATAGAAAGTGGTCCATTAATAAATATAGATGCTCAAATTTCCTTCTTGGCATTCTTAAGGATGTCGAAATCAGTGCTGTTAGTGATGATGATCACTGGTTATTCATGGGGAGAAAGGATGTTAATCTCAGATTTATTTGGGATAACATTAGAGTTAAGAGAGTTGTCAGTCCGAATTTCTCTTGGATTTGGAAGAGAAAGGCCCACCTTAATAGCAAATTCCATGTTTGGAAATCCATGCATAATAGGCTGCCCACAAATGATTATTCAAGGAGAAGAGGCATCTCTGTGGTCTCTATGTGTATCCTCTGTATGAATGGGTATGAAGATACTCATCATATTAGTTTTGAGTGTGCCTACACTAAAGAACTCTGGTCCATGGCTCTCACAAATGATTTGTGTTCGAAGATCCCTATCAGCTGGGATGATATTGGGGGTCTTAAGTAAAAGCAAGATGGTATTATCTGTCCTTTGGTCTTATATCATTCGTGGTCAGAAAGAAATATAAGAATTCATGATAATATCTATAAGAGTTCTGCAGTTGTTTGGAGCAACATCGAAAATGAGTTCTCTATCCTTCATGTCTAGTTTGCTGGGGTGGCTGAGTCTTGGTTCAACAGTGTTTGGCTGTTGAGGCTGATGCTTGCCTTTGTTGCCAGTAGGTGCGTCCTTGCTTGGTTTCCTATTCTTGTGGCATGAGCCTGGTGAAGGTTGAGTTTTCTCTTGCCTAAATGTTCTACTGTTGAGGCTGCTGCTTCAAGGGCTGCTTATAGGTGTTTCTGTTGAGCTGTTCTTCTCTTGTTGGCTCGGGGGGTGGAGGGGGAGATCCACCAGCTGGTGCTTTGCTGTTGGTTGTTTTCTTTGGAGCCATGTGAGCTGGTGATAGGGTTTTGGTCTTTCCTCTCCTACTTCTGGTTGTTCTGGCAGTGAGGGTTCTGAGAGGTGTTTGGTTTGGTGGTTTTTTGCCTTCTGCCGTCTGCTGTGATGATGTTGATAGCTTTCTTGCTTCGGGTCTGTTGTTAGAAGTAGCATTTGGGATGATATGCTGAGTTTGGAGCTGTTCTTGATGGTGCTATCCTCTTGCTGTGAGGGGTATGTCATGGTATTTTCTGCTGATGGTTCTTTGTCTCTGGTTGTTCCCCTTAAAGTGGGTCTGATTCTTTATTATCTTCGTTTCGTTTGCCATTTGCTTTTGGGATGTCCTACTGGAGTGTTGGCTGCTGCTGTCATTCTTGCTGCTCCATTCTTGCTGCTCCTTTCTTGCTGTCATAGTGGTTTCTCTGTCGTTTGGCTTCTACTGCTCCATTCTTGCTGTGAAGTCTCCTTCATAGTGATGGTTGAGGTTTGTTCTGGTTTGATGGGCTAATCTTTGTTGGATGATCTTGTTGTCTTCAGTCTATTTTGCTGAAGATCTAGGAGCTGTTGGCGGGTTTTGATGTTGCTCCTCAATCACTGTATCTGTTACAACGATGGTTGAGTTTTCTTGAGCTGTGGCTGATGGTACTTCTGTGGTTCCTTTGTACACAATTTTCATTTTTTTTATCTATCTTCTCTTTGAGGGTAGCAAGCATTGTATAGACACTATTGTAGAAAATACAAAAAAAGCAACACGAGTTTTTACCGACAAAAAAAAAGATGATATGTTTATGTATATATGTATATAACATTCTTTACATAAATTTGTAGGGGTTGAAGCCATGCCATCTTAAAAGTCAAGAATATATCATTGCAGAGGCACATGATTACCCAGACCTTCTAGGGGACATGTTTCATGGGACTCCAATACCAGTTGGTGTGGTTCGTGTGAGCCCGATACATGTACTCCCCAATTGGAGGGATCTTTCATTGCCATATGCCCACCCAGATTTTGAAACGCTTGGTGAGGCAGAAGGCGGAGTGATAATGTGGCCCAAAGTGGATGTCGTCTATACTAATATTGTATGGAAAATTTACATTACGTTAATTTGTTAGTGTGTATATATGATTCAATTGATCTGAAATTACATATACAGGTCAAAAGGAAGACACCCGCTACATCTCAGCCTCTAACTCCACCTCCTGAAGTACTAAGTTGGCTTCCAAGGGACCTACATGCCTCTTTAGGTCCTAATTGTAGGGGTATGGCAGTATGGATAGGCGAACATGATCCAAATTGCCCTATAAATGTTTCTATTCCAGAGGATGTTGCAGGTCAATCATACGATAACAAGCTATTTATACAAGATATTTTGGAGTTGTTTCGTTATAATTGGCTGAATACATCTATGATAGAGCTATGGATATGGTGAGATATTGTTTATACATCTATATACCATGTTTTATATACGGTGATCTAGTTTCTTATATATTAATGCATACATAATACATGTTTTGCAGCCACTTACACATGATATGTACAAATTTTTCATTTTCCCATGTGGGATTTTTGGTTCCATCTTTGATTAGTCTTGTAGATAAAGACCCTTCTGCAGCTACTTCATACTGCTGTGCTACTTTTAAATATTTTGACAAAAAAAGAAGACGGTGATAATAGCTCCATTCAATGTCGAGTAAGTTTACTTTGCTTATAATTTGGACTTAAGAAAATTATATTTTTATTGTGGATTTTGAGTTATTAATTTTTAACTTTCTTACCTATAGTGGTAGGCATTGGGAGTTACTAATTATTATACCCAAGACTTTCACTATCTATTATCTAGATCCTATGGGGAATGAATTGAATACATTATATGGACACACAATGAAAAAGCCATTATTTCTGTGAGAAATATTTCATATTTTTATATCTGTTAACATATGTTATTACATTACTATTTAATTATGCAATTTAATGTGTTACATTAACATGTAGGGCTTTAAATGAGTTCAAAAGAGCTGGAGGAAAGGTCCCCAAGAAAAAGAATCAACCACTAATTTGGGAGAATGTGAAAGTAATTTCCCGACTCCAACATATATATTATTTATGTAGATTGTGCTTATTTGTAATTTTGAATATTTTGTATGTTTCAATTTATAGTGTGCTACGCAAGACAACGGCTGGGCATGTGCATACTATGTGATGCGATTTATGGACCTAATCATCAAACATGCTGCAATGGAAATCGATACTATACATAAGGTATTATATATAGTCTCATTAGATAATATGAAATATATAAATCTTATTATATATTATTAATTATATATATACATCATTCTCTTTGTAGGTGTTTAAAACTGACTTGACTACATGTGGAAAATTATTAGATGTACATACTCCCTATACGAGGGAAGAACTAGATGATGTAAGAGAAGAATGGGCAAAAGCCCTACAAGTAGTGAGAATTTTTAAATATAATTGGGATACTGATGGCGATAATGACGATGATGAATAACGAATGATATTTCTAAACTTTGTTCTCATAATTATTTTTGTGTGAATGTGAATATTTCTGAATTGTCATATGAATGAATGTGAAGATGATCAATACATGAATGTTTCTACATGTGTTAGAATGTGAAAAGTGATGAAATGAATGAAACTGTAGGTTGCTAAATGTGTGTGAAAATGGAGGAAATTTAAAATGGAACTACTGGTTTCTACATGTGTGTGATGAAAAATAATATGAATTAAATGTGCTTATACATGTGTGTGATCATAAATTGTTGTCCATCTTGTTAATTTTGCAGGTTTGTGGCTTGTTGTTGGCTGATATCAATGGATGTTGTAAACCTACATTTCAGAACTGAACTGCAGGTTCTGCATCCTGTTGACCAACCATACAGTAGGCCTGCAAACTAATAAGAAAAAAATCAGATTATAGACGTCGTTTATTAGTATAAAACTGACAACAAAGACATACAACATCGGTTATTAGCAAAAAATCGACGTCTATATGCCTATGGGTGTCGGTTATTTATAAAAACCGACACCGACTGTGCCCTTGCTGGCATGTTTTATTGGTGGTAGGAAGGGTTATATAGTGTCGGTTTTTGTAAAATGCCGATGCCTTTGACCTGGATATAGTGTCAGTTTTATTACATAACCAACACCTATAGTGCCCTTGGTAGCACATTTTTGGTGGTGGGAAGGGTTATGGCGTCGGTGTTAAAACTGACACTGAAGGTTTTGACTTTTAGTGGTGCCCACTTGGGTGTTGCTTTGAAACTGAAACCAAAGGCCTTAAATAACTGATACTAAAGGTCGGTTCTATACTAGTGATTGTTACAACCCATTCCTAGCTTTGCTAATAATCCTATAGATTTAAGATAATCTTAATACTTATCATGCTTTTGTTAGTAATATTCTATGTTGTGCTTTATATTAACTTTGGTAACCTTAAATACTTGTTTGGGAAACTCTTAATCATGACTTAAGCCTACTATAAAAATCTGAGTTGGAGTAATATAGCATTAACCCATACATGTATGCAAGAAGAGAGTTAATGACATTGAAGGAAATAATAAATACATAATTTTTTCTCTGAGAATATTATCAAAATAATATTTTAGGATTGTAGAGAATTCAATTATGAATCCAACAAAAAAAGAACCAAATCAGAGTTACAATGAGAGAGTTATGCCCTTTTAGTAAACATGTACAGAGTGCCGCGACCACGACGCTGTGTCGTGTGTCGTGACTGCGACACTGCGTCGTGTGCCATGACTATGACACTATGCCGTGACCGCGATTCTATGTCGTGTGCCATGACCGTGACGCTGCTTCGTGTGCCACGACCGTGACGGATGCTGCCTAGGACAACTAATCGTAAAATGATCATATCTCGGGCTATACTTATCCATTTTCAATGAAACAAAGTGCCTTGGAACCGAGATTCGATCCTATATTATCTTAGACTCCTTTATAAATGAGAGGGAGACTTAGAAGGTGATTTTTGGGGAAGAATGTGAAGAACGACAGAAATCCAAAAGGGTTGTCATAGATTTGACTTAGTAAGTAGTTTTAATCGTCGATTCTTCTTCCTCCTCATTTCCCCTTGATTGGAATCCCTAATACAATGAATATGAGGTTTGGCTTAACCTCTGATTTTCATCTTCTACCTACAACATACCATCTTTAGGGTTGAAAGGAAGAAGAAACCGGTGATTTGCTAGAGTTTTGATATGGATTCGAGATTTTCAGAGATGGGTTGCATTTTAAGGTGTTTTCACACCTTACTGTGAGTCGGTACTTCCTTTAAATAGTAGATTGCACGAAAATGAGTTAAATCATAAAAAATCTGCAATTTCTTAGTATGCGAGTACAAACCCTATGTTGTCTTTTTGATCTAGCTTTTACAAGATGATATCAAATGGATTTTTTTCTCTATTTTGATGAATTTCAGATTATGAAATCACATTAGAAATGATTGCAATCAATATAAATGAGAATTCTTAAAGTAATTGTAGAGGTTACATGAATATACTAAAATTTAGGATTTTCTTCTATGACTGAAATTACTATATAATTGAATAAAGAAGTTTGCCTAGTTGAATCTCCTTGCTTACAAATGATTGTTTTACTTGTATGTGTATTACATATATGTCAGATAGGATTTTTCATTCATTCGATGATATCAATGCTTGCATGATATATCAATAAGGAGGGTGAAACCCTAAATGAATGAAAAGTTGTAGGTTTGCAAATAGACATCTTGATTTGATGTTATTCTTGATGTATGATGCTTTAGTAAATGGCATGGAAACCCTAGTTCAGTTCATTTCAGGTTTCATATATATATTCGATTATATGTGAACTATTGAAATAAATCTTAATTGAATAATGTTATGAAGTATTAAATCCTTATGTGAATCATGTGATAAGTGAATGAGGTAAATGAAACCCTAAGGATAGGGTGTTTAGTGAGTCAAGTATTGTGATATTAATGTTTCTCAATATGAGATGTGGTTATGCTTAACAGTTCAACTATATAAATGGTATCATATGGTTTATGAAATGAATAGTTTACAAAGCTGAACTAAGATATGTTGATGTGATGATTGAATGTGAATTTAAAGAGTGAATTAGACATTTAGGTGCCCTGAACATTGTAGAATCCTTATAGGATGAGGCCTACGATGTGGAGAGGAAATAGTTTCTCGACTGGAGGTAGTCCAAATCAATGTAAGTCAGAGAGCACTAGTAGGGTGCGGGGGTCTTAACCAGTAGGGTAGACTCCTTATAGTTGTGTGGTACCCAACACCAACTGGGGATGTCGGTGGTACCTATGTTACATGTTGTAGTGATCAATGGTCAGTAGGTACATTGATGTACAATAAGTCAGAGGGCTTTGACTCACCACCTGAGTACCCATGTTGAGAGATGGAATCTGAGAT
This sequence comes from Alisma plantago-aquatica, assembly GCA_963693085.1. Classification (NCBI taxonomy): domain Eukaryota; kingdom Viridiplantae; phylum Streptophyta; class Magnoliopsida; order Alismatales; family Alismataceae; genus Alisma; species Alisma plantago-aquatica. The sequence continues at coordinate 587,199,176 of OY856412.1, forward strand.
ATTCGGCTTCTCCCATTAGCTGCTGAGAGATAGACGTGCCGAGGCCCATTGCAGACAGGGTCTTACTCAAAGGATAAGCTTAGGAACCCAGGCATGCTTCTAAGCCTTATACAGTGAGAACACAACTTTTTGCAATTCTTTCACATGTTGTGGTACACCTCATGTGGGTTTAGGGCATAATAAAATGAATGAGAGGTTAAACAAGTGTGTGCAGTTATTCAATTATCCTTTGCATGATACTGAGTTATTAGTTCTCTTTGAGATTAATCAAGCATGTTTATATACTGATTCACTCTTGTATATGTCTAGAGTATTGTGCCATATTTATGTTTGTGAATGATTAGTCTCTTTAAAGCTCACAACTATAATAATTGATATCAGTTGCTCAACAATATATCTATAATTACATAAGTGCTTTAAACTATTTCTACGAAGCACTCATTCACTGAGGGAGTAGGCTCACCCCTCTACTCACAATTTTTTTAGGGAAACCACATGGACTTGAAGAATGTCAATGCCAGAGTGTTGGGTTTTAGGGGAGATAGAGAAGGCAGCGGAAACAAAAATTTTCTTCTCCCAAACCCAGAATAAAGGAATTGCATCAACGTCTATACAATAGGAAGGATGGTTTGTAGAGACATACCTTATCTCGAGGCTTTCTTGGTGACGTTACCTCGCGGCTTGTGCGGTCTTCACCTCCGGTCTTGGATGGTATCTGTGTAGCTCCTGGTCTCATCGAGACTGTCAGGATTGACAATTGTCCTCCGAGCAACAAAAGTCTCCCGCCTCTAAAGTAGTCTACACAAACCACCTAGAACTCCGATCTCCTCGTCCCATAAGGAATCAGAAGGAGTCATACCCTCCTATCAGCGTACTAGTCACTATCACACTCTTGTGCAACCAGTTGCCTTTCTGCAGTTGTCTTTCCCTTTTTGTGCCTCCCTTATCGGGTAGCACTTGCTCGGGCTCTCCTGGTTACCACAACTAGAGAGAACGACAACTTTGCAGAGCAACTGGTGTTCTGAGTTGTTGTACCTGAGAAGCCCCCAATACCCCTATATATAGGAGGGTCATGGGACAGGGTTCTCTACCCTGGGCAATGCGGGATTAAAGCAAGAGTAGAAGGATCCGAGATTTTCCATAAAACAACCAACTATGCCAGCTGAACTGATCGTTTCAAGCATGAACCAATTGGTTGGGGACCTGAGCCGATCAGTTCACACCTGAACTGATTGGTTGGGACACGTGAGCTGATCTGTTCAAGCATGAGCCGATCGGTTCGTGGTCCTGGTCTAACTCGAATTGACTTTCTATGTTTGTTTCCAAATAATCAAATATTAGTCCTTGTCCAAATCAAATTTGTACAAGTGAAACAAATATCTTTTTGCAAAAAGAATCTTCTAACTTTCCAAACGATCTTGGTTGGTCACACAAATCGACCGGTTCAACAATTGAGCCGATCGTTTCATTGACACATGAGCCGATCGACTCACCACTTGAGCCGATCGGTTCACCAACCTGAGCCGATCAGTTCATCACATGAGCCTATCAGTTGGAAGTGTAGACTGTGCAAAAAATTAGTCAATTGCAATTTTAATCTATTTGATACTCTAATCAATTGGTCCAACACATTGAACACTATGATTTTGAGCTATCAATCAATTGAGTGTTTAATTGAACTACTAAACTCCTTTAGTAATCAATCTAAACATCGTTTGTGGATAAACCCCTCTTCCAGGTTAAATCCTATGTGTGTGACCCTACAGGCCCATTTCACGTTGGCAGTGAAAGTCCATAACACTTATGATTTCAAAAGCAAAGAGCGGTTCCTAGTCGCACATCAGTGCTACCCAAGTGAAATAGAGAGTTGGAGAATCAACTTTCAATCCTACAATCTGTGAATGGTGTTACAACGAATGTATAATTCCTTTCTAACTGATATCCTGAATGAACTCAAGGCATGGAACAGTCATCCTTTCAACATTCATTCACTTTCTTGATCTCAGAGTAGATTGGAGGAGACATGTATGACATCAATATCACATAATGATTCATACATGCGTGCACGCCTTTCTCAATCCTACTCATCAAGTGGCCATGGATATCAAACTCCCTCGGGAGGGACAAATCCCATATCTATCACTCACCCCTCAAAAGCCCCATGTGTCAAAGCCACCCAATCATCACCTTTATAACAACCCATGTTTCAAGATTGCGTTTGATGATGTCAAAGTGTACCCAACGACATGTGTTGAGTGTAGTGATTTCAGGTCAAAGAATCACATCCACCACCATCACTGTGAGAACTAACTGTGACTACCATGTCATGGTTCCATGTGTCAAACTCACGGTGGGTCTGTATGGTACACTTGTTCTCTAACAAGTACCTATGTGTTTGGTTTGATATCTCCATATCATGACTAACGAGATTCTGTCATCAACCAACACCACAATCTAGTCTTGTGTGTCATTGTTCTCTATCTACCTTCCAAAATGACATCTGACTAGGGACATAATAAGAATGTACAAACTCTTGGCATCCGTATAATCTCATCATTCAGGTCCTCAACTTGAAAGCATACGTCATTGAGTACTGTCATTCTCTAGACATTCAATTTGTTCTATCATTATCTCATATGACTGAACCAGAAAGAATTGGAAGCTTTCCTTTGATGTTTATCAAATCAATCTTAATGTATCCCACCAATCATCCCATGATTGGCTCTTAGGGCATACATACCAACAGACTCCCACTTGCACTGTGAGCCAATCACCCTTGAATCATATTCATAGTGATCTTCAAACATGTCCAGTTGGCTAAATTGGACATTACTATAATCCCTTTGTTTCGATGATGACAAACATTTCATTCTTGTGGATCTAACATGCTACTTGAGTGTTGCAGGAATTAGGTGGATGACAAACTACTTGGAAGATCTATATGCTCAAATTGTTTTAATTCATGATTGTAATCAAATGTAAAAACTTGTATAAGTATATAATGTACAAGTACTTTGATATCATGTAAATAAAGCGTTTAGATCTTCCCTAGCCAATCAAAACACTTAGATAGGTCATTCCCTATAATAGTGTCACATTTGCACACTCATACACACACTTAGTATCTAGTTCAAAACATTGAAACATGGTCATTCTCGGTTGACAAACTCCTCGACTGAGACACTCTTGGTCGACAAATTCCTCGACCGTGATTGACCCAAGTAGCCGTTAGACCCAGAAAAAAAGGTGGTTGGGAGTTGGAAATGAACATTGTAAACACTTGCTCCAGGACGGCCCTCGGTCGACAAATCCTCCACTGAGAAGAGTTCTGTCTGCTCTTTTCAGGATTAACTAACTAGTCATTGCTAAAGCAACTAATGGCTACCTAACGGTTAGTTGAGCACTAAGAACCCCCTAGAAAGTGTCTAGAACGTTCTTAAGCATTCATAGGCCATTCCTATAAATAGGACAAGCCTTAGGACACCCAAAATACACTTGTGCAACACTTGAGCATAATATTTGCAATTGGCTATTCATTCTAGTGAGCAATTGAGCAACTCCAACATTGGCTATACATTTCCATTGCTCCAAATTCGTGTCCTATAGGCTAGCATCTCCTACCCACTGCACTTACACTTCCATATACATTGGTTAGGAGATCAAAATTCTTGATATAGGAAATCAAGCCTTGTGCTACAACGATATTGTAATTTCTATTTTTCTTTCTTGTTCCTTTATATTGTTTGTACTCTCCTTGCTACTCCTAGGGTTAGAGGCTGCAGATTGGAGGGGGTTTGACTTCTCAGGTGGAGAAGGTAGACTTTGTACTACTTCAAGAAGGTTGTCTCAATAGGAGGCTACTTCAAGAGGAAGGCTACTTCAAGGAAGGCTGCTTCAAGGTTGGTGAGACTACTTCTAGGTGAAGGCTGTCCGAAGGGTTTGGTGAAAGTGTTGTAATTTTATGTAACATCCTTGCGAGGTAATAAAATTAAATACTTTCAAAATCCTAGTTGGGTAAGCAACCAGGTAGTGGATTGACTGCCTTAGTATTTGCTAAGGTTGGAACCACTCTAAATCCTTGTCCCCTTGTCCAATCTTTTTGTGGTTGCTTGTTTGAGTTGAATTAATTTTAAAATATCCATAAAACCCTATTCACCCCCCCTCTAGTGGTTTTTCAATTGGTATCAGAGCAGGGCTTCAAGGAACTCTAACAAAGTCTTGAAGAATGGGTGACGAGGTACTCAACAACCTCAACTTGGAAGGAACACTCATGGCTAGGCCTCCAACTTTTGATGGCACTAACTACACCTACAGGAAGAGGAGGATGCAATTTTACTTCCAAGGAATCAGCTGGGACTTATGGAGAATGGTATCAACTCCATATGAACTTCCTCAAATGGAGTATGCAATTTGGGATGCTAATACCGTAAAGTCTGCCCAAATGAATGCAAAAGTTGTAAGTATACTTTATTGTTCAATTTCCGTTGGTGAGTTTAATAGAATATCAAATTGTGAAACGGCTTATGAAATATGGCATAGACTTTCTATAACATATGAAGGAATTGTTCAAGTTAAGAATTCTAAAATCAGAATGCTTAAACAGAAATTTGAACAGTTTTGTATGGATCAAAATGAATCTATTAGTGAAATGTATGCACAATTTTCTTCTATTGTAAATGGTTTGAATGCTTTAGGAAAAGTAATCGCTGAAGAAGATCAAGTATCAAAAATCCTTCGGTCTCTTCCTCCCAAATACAAACCCAAGGTGACTGCTATTGAAGAAGCAAATGATCTCACCCAGCTAAGGATGGAACAACTTATTGGCAACCTAGAAGCACACGAGGCAACTTTAGAAGAGGAAGAAAGACGAGAACGTGAACTTCAACAAGGGAAAAAGAAGGACATTGCATTCAAAGCATCAACCAAGATTAGTCATGACACAAGTGAAGATGATAGTGAAGAAGAAACTCTCATTGTAAATGGTAAGCAGTATAAAAGTTTTAAAACTAAAAAAACTTCTAGTGTTTTTTCTTCCAGGTGCTTTGAATGTGGCAAAAAGGGACACATGAAAGGTGATTGTCCAAAACTCAAGAAAGGGAAGAAATCATCTCACAAAAAGAAAGAAAGAGCATATAAAGTTACATGGGATGATTCAAGTGATGATAGTGATGATGGAAAAGAAGAAGTAGAATGTCTTATTGCTACAACAAATGAAGAAGAAGAAGAGGTAAGTCTTTTTGATCTGCCAAAATAAGATCTAATTGCTAGTCTTCAAGATACACATGAGAAATATATTTAGTGCAAGAAGAAATTTAAGAAATCAAATAAAGTAAATGATGAGTTAAATGCTAAACTTCTTGCTCTCACATCTGAAAATGAAGATCTCAAAAAGGCTATTGAAGATTATGATATTAAGCTGAAATATGTAGAAGAAAATTGCAATCTTCTTTCCCTCAAAAAGTTAAACTTGCAAACTCAAGTAAATGATCTTAAAAAACAACCTGTTTTGTGTACACATCTAAATTATGATATTATTATGAAATAAAGATATTCTTTGTTATCTAATCTAGATCAAGTAAAATTAGATATCAAGAAGAAAATGGATGAGATTATGAAGTTACAACAAAAATTGAGTAGCTTGAGTAACAATAATATTCTTGATAATATCTTAAATGATTCTTATCATCAAATTGGAAGGAGGGGACTAGGTTATAAGACTAAGGGAAAATCTTATCAAAAACCTAGTTGAAGAAGGACACAAGTGCTAAAGAATCAATCCATGTATGTACCCAAGAACAACTCAACTCCTAGAAAGAGAAATGAGATTGACTCTATTAGTTGTCATTATTGCTTGCGTCTTGGACACTACTCTTTTTCATGCCCATACAAGAAAAGGAATGATGATCTAGCTTGGGTTCCTAAAACTTAGAGGTTTAAATTTGACTAGTTGATATTTGACCCAAACTGATTCTTGATATACAAATGTCATATCTCAACACAATCGAGATTTAACTTTCATATTCTTGTTTTACTTGGAAACAATTACTGAAAACAGTTCTGAAACAGTACAAAAACATTCTCGGTCGAGAAACTGTTCGACCGAGAACATTGTCAGTCGAGAAATAGTCGACCGAGCAGGTTACTGTTTTCAAGTTTGCAACAAATATGATAAAACTTGTACAAACAACAGGATTCTCGGTCGAGAAAAATGTCGACCGAGATAAATTCGGTCGACAAACAGTTCGATCGAATCAAGTTCTGTTGAACCTGTTTTCAATTAATCTAGTTTGCTATCAATTTGTTATTAATGATTGATTTAATATGCAAATCAAGAATAAATCTTGGAGACCATCTTTGAAAAAAATACATATTGATCTTTTTGCATCATGAAATAAGGTATACCATTAAGAATATGAAATCCTTAAACATATTGCAAAAGTGTTATATGAAGACTGATTTTGAACAAACCTTATTCATTGATTGAAAAAGTTTATTAATCATGTTCATTTACATGGTTTGTCTTAAAATTGAAAACTTATGAACCTGAATGAGATTATTTTGGTTTATTCACTACATGGTTTGGCTTAAAACTGAAAATATGAACCATGATTAGTTTAATCAAGGAAATTACTATTCTATCATAATCTTTGTGCCATGATCATTGTGTTTCATTGTTTTGTCTAAAATAATCTTTGATCCATATATACAAACCATGAATGGATATTATTCTTGATCATTGTGATTCAACTCATATGAAGATGCCATTTTGCATAAATAGTAAAATTTCATGGCACATGCATTTTAATTTGAAAATCTGCAGAAATTATACTTCACATATAAATGTTCAAATTGGAAATCTGCAAAAATTGCCTCTTGGTTAAATTCAAGCTTGACCAAGGGGCGCTATGGTCGAAGTCAAGGTCGACCTAAAATAAGCTTGACAAAATGCTTATTTGTACATCATTTTATTGCACTTAATCTTAGTATCTTGATTCAAAAAGTGTTTATCATATTGAAAACATAATTTCAGTGCATAACTCTCATAAAATGTCAACCTATTATGATCTACTATTGATTGTGACCTTAGAATCCTTAAATTATCTTGACTATAAGATTAAGAGGGAGCTCACACAAACTATCTTGATTATAAGATTAAGAAGCTTACAAAACTTTGTAAACATCATTTGAAGCTTGTTATGACCTTAGTATCCTTAAAAGTTGTTTTGGTTATAAAAACAAAGAAATCTACAATATTCATGAATATGACATACATATGGTTCTTAATGGAATTCTCTAAACAAATTAGGGCCTAACATCCTGTGTATTTGATTAGAGATACATTCTACTATAAGCTTAAAAGGAACTCATATCATTTCAAGGCTTAACATCCTTTGCAAATGATTGAGAAATAAATTGTGGATAAATTTAACAATAATTGGTTTGCATTAAACCCTTACTTTTAAATTGAATATCTCTATAAAGGGGAGCATAGCATAAAATTAAGGGGGAGAAATAAAAAGTTATACTAAATGATTTTCTTGGATATCTTTTTGAAATGACAAAGGGGGAGAAATAATATAAAATCAAAAATATAAAATAAAATGAGTTTCATAATATCTCTGTCAGCACACACTTGCAAAACAAGAGAATGGCTACAAAAGGTAAATCTCAGGTATGAAACTCATATGATTTATATTTCCTTATTTTATATTTAGGAAATGTTTGTCATCTTCAAAAAGGGGGAGATTGTTGGCTAAATTGGACATTATTATAATCCCTTTGTTTTGATGATGACAAACATTTCATTCTGATGGATCTAACGTGCTACTTGAGTGTTGCAGGAATTAGGTGGATGACAAACTACTTGGAAGATCTATATGCTCAAATTGCTTTAATTCATGATTGTAATCAAATGTAAAAACTTGTACAAGTATATAATGTACAAGTACTTAGATATCATGTAAATCAAGCATTTAGATCTTCCCTAGCCAATCACAACACTTAGATAGGTCATTCCCTATAATAGTGTCACATCTGCACACTCATACACACACTTAGTATCTAGTTCAAAACATTGAAATAGGGTCATTCTCGTTCGACAAACTCCTCGACCGAGACACTCTCGGTCGACAAATTCCTCGACCGAGATTAACCCAAGTAGACGTTAGACCCAGCAGATAAGGTGGTTGGGAGATGGAAATGAACTTTGTAAACACTTGCTCCAGGACGTCCCTCGGTCGTTAAATCCTCGACCGAGAAGGATTCTCGATCGACAATTTGTCGACTGAGAAGATTTCTGTCTGCACTTTTCAGGATTAACTAACTAGCCGTTGCTAAAGCAACTAATGGCTACCTAATGGCTAGTTGAGCACTAAGAACCCCCTAGAAAGTGTCTAGAACGTCCTTAAGCATTCATAGGCCATTCCTATAAACAGGACAAGCCTTAGGACACCCAAAATACACTTGTGCAACACTTGAACATAATACTTGCAATTGGCTATTCATTCTAGTGAGCAATTGAGAAACTCCAACATTGGCTATACATTTCCATTGCTCCAAATTCATGTCCTATAGGCTAGCATCTCCTACCCACTGCACTTACACGTCCATATACATTGGTTAGGAGATCAAAATGCTTGATATAGGAAATCAAGCCTTGTGATACAACGATATTGTAATTTCTATTTTTCTTTCTTGTTCCTTTATATTGTTTGTACTCTCCTTGCTACTCCTAGGGTTGGAGGCTGCGGATTGGAGAGGGTTTGACTTCTCAGGTGGAGAAGGTGGACTTTGGATTACTTCAAGAAGGCTGTCTCAATAGGAAGCTACTTCAAGAGGAAGGCTACTTCAAGGGGGAGCTTGAAGTTACTTCAAGGAAGGCTGCTTCAAGGTTGGTGAGACTACTTCTAGGTGAAGGCTGTCCGAAGGGTTTGGTGAAAGTGTTGTAATTTTATGTAACATCCTTGCGAGGTAATAAAATTAAATACTTTCAAAATCCCGGTTGGGTAAGCAACCGGGTAGTGGATTGACTGCCTTAGTATTTACTAAGGTTGGAACCACTCTAAATCCTTGTCCCCTTATCCAATCTTTTTGTGGTTGCTTGTTTGAGTTGAATTAATTTTAAAATATTCATAAAACCCTATTCACCCCCCCTCTATTGGTTTTTCATGTCCCACATGTTACTATGCTCTAGTGCTTATGCAGTGAGTTACGAAAACACTTTGCCAAAGTCGGTATTAACTGCATGTCTCACATCTCTACGCTATACGTCACACGTATGAGATGGAGTTGTCATAATATGCGATCTAGTATTCCATTTCTAACCTTTAGCCACATTTTATGATCAAGTACTCCTTACATGTCATCAAAGATCAGAATATCTATAAGTTTATCTCATGAACTTCCATATCCATATAGTATCCACTAATGTTCTCTAACACATGGATACTCGGCTTTTCCCTTGTAAATGGATTTATTGGAACGTTTCCATTTATCAACAAGCATTCACTTATATATATGTCCCATATATGTTGCGATTAATTTTCTATCCTTTTCGGAAGTTCACATCAATGTAACTCTTTATAGTGAACCCTTCCTTATTTCCATAGAACTAGTACTTCTCAAGTACTCATCAAGTTCGTATGGTATTCCAGTAACCCTTATTGGAACTAGACAGACATCCACTCATCATGTCCCACATACAAGTTATCAGGATGAGCATATCATATTGTCATGTCCTACATACAAGATGAATACTTCTTGCCATGTCCATACATGCAAGATAATGGGATGATTACATACATGATAGATCCATATCAGTGTTCAGGAAATCGGTCCGTGCGGCCGCATATGCGGCCGCTTAAGCGGTTCGGATAGGGGACCGCACCGCATATGTCAAAGCGGACCAATAATCGGTCCAGGCCCAATTATGCGGCCGATTTCCCACTTATGCGGCCGCTTAATCACCGCTTTTCCAAACACACATACATAGAATTGAAGAAATGAAATTTATATGCTATTTTTGTTGTTTCTAATTAAATATTTATATGATATTGCTGCTCCCTTTCTTCTAATTAATCATTATATGTTGTCCTTGTATGTAATTGTTCAATGTGATATATAATTCTATATGACTGATATATAAATATACATAGATATATTAATTTATTAAAAAAAATAAAAAACCGCATATACTCCCGCATACCGCATATACTCTATTCAGTGCCCCGTCCGCCCGTACACCGAATAGCGCTTTTCTGAACACTGATCCATATCTATTCTTAGTGTTTCCATTCTTTATAAGAATTGGACACTTGGCATTAGGACACTAACTCCAAGTTTTCTCCCGTTGAATCTATGTATACTGAACCCTTCAATATATATTGCCATTGTATGCTCTCTCTTTTCAGGTCAAGAGGTTTTCGAGAACTATCTCTATAGATCTCTATTCCTATTACATAGGAAACATCTCTATCTTCATTAAAGATAATTTCCACTTCAGAATTCCATTCTTAGAACATCTCATTTCACATCAATATGTGGAATGTCAATATGCTCCCACCAAATCACAGTTCCCTTCTTTATCTTTGTCATATTAGTCAAACCCTTTAACTATATCATCAAAGTAAAGATCCAGCTCTGAGTTGCTTGTACTTAATCAATCACATTGATTAGTCCATTGTAACTTATAGACTTCATTTGCATTAATGGATTCATAAACCTTATAGGTTGTGTCACATACACATCCTTGTTTTATTCCTCATAAAAATTTGGTTTTAGTATCCATATGCCAAATTTCTTAGTCATTAAGTTTCAATCAACAAGCATCATCCTTCTCAAAATGTCATCCATGTGTCTTAACGCTTAAGACTCATTCACACTTATGGATTTCATCCCAATGGGTGCTACCATCAAGGTCATACCTTATGGTTCTCATGGAAGTCATTTAGGATGTAATGGTCATAAACCATATCTCAAAATCCGGTTCCTCATATTCAACTAAAGAGTTTACTCGTCACATGACCAACTCATCACATAGATAATCGAGGTGTATCTGTCAAGGATATAAGAACTCATAACTCCTTGTGATTCTTAATGTCCTTTATTAGTGTGGGGTATTCTTTATTTAAGAAGAATTTAGTTATTTGATAATCATCCTCTAACTCCTTAGAGTATGACTCCTTGTTGATTTAGACATCACCATGCCTTAATCATGAGCTCATTATGATACACTATCATAATTACTCACAAGGTTCTCAAACATTTGGTCTTAGTATTTCATTCATTGATGTCATCAATAATTAACACTTTACCAAATCCGTACTTCATCTATGATATTCTTAAACACTTCAAGATATTCATATTGGTATTTCTATAAACACTGTTTGAAGTACTAGCATTAAATCTAATAGGTATGTACATCACATGTATTATACCTAATTGGATAATCATTCTCCCACTACTTTAGTGAAGATTGATTAATCATGTCCAAGAGATTCATGTCTCTTACTGGTTCTCTAACCGAAAAGAGTCTAGACTTATCCATCATATGGAAACTAGAAATGAATTTCTCATGATTTTATGCTAATTTGATTGTTTGAGTTATCAATAACTTTTAGGTATCACTTTATCTTATGCATACCAAGTACCACAAGAGAAACCACAAGATAAACAAGGCATTGACACAAAGATTGAAACATCAACTTTATTAATTGTTATCATTGTCATACAATATGCAAAAATAATGTGTTTCTATTCATTGGTAAATATGAAATAGCAGTTCATAACTCTATTACATGCCTTCAAGGCTGAAAATAAACTAAAGTACTATTTTTGGTGGCAACACTTGCCTCATGTATTGGGTGCTTTACACTTTATATCTTGGTATCATGTACCTTAAAAGTGTTATACGTTTATTTCATGACACCTTCAGGTGGAGATGTCTGTCGCCTCCTTCTTCTTTAGTTCTTCTAGATAGAGTGGACAATTCCTTTTCCAATGTCCTGGATTTTGACAATGGTGGCAATTGCCTCTCTTCGCCACACCTCCCTTGGCCTTAAGAGTTGAAGACGACTTGGGCTACTGGCTAGCATCAAAACCTTTCTTAGCCTTGCCTTTGCCCTTGTGCTTGGACTTTCCTTTCTTATTGCTGATCATCATCACAGACTTAGGCTTGTCCTTTTTCATCTGTGCCTCAACTGTCCTCAACATGCCTACCAACTCTGTCAACGACTAGTCAAAGTTGTTCATGTTGTAGTTCATCACAAACTGACTGTAGGATTCTGGCAACGATTACAGTATCACGTCAGTAGCCAACTCTTGGCTCAGGGGAAATCCCAGTCTCGTCAGGTTCTCCACATACCCAATCATCTTGAGCATGTGAGGACCAACTGGATCTCCTTCTGTCATGATGCACTTGAACAGTGCCCTGGAGACATCATATCTCTCTTGCCATGCTTGATCTTCATACATGTTCTTGAGATGCTGAATCATCTCAATGACACCCATGTTCTCATGTTGTCTCTGCAACTCGTGGTTCATGGAGCACACCATCAAGCACTTTGCATCAATGCCATCATCAGAATGCTTCTTATAAGCATCCCTTTCTTCCTTTGGTGCAGTGGAGTAGGTTCCTCTGGAATTGGAGTATCCAGGACATAGAGCTTTCACTCTTGAGTGAGAACAACTCTCAATGTCCTAAACCAGTCATGGAAGTTAGTCCCATTCAACTTGTCCTTTTCAAGAACCGATCGCAACAAAAAGTGATTGTTGTTTGTTGTCATTTTTACTAAAAAATGATATATATATAGTTTAGTCCAAAACTCAATTTTGACTTATTTGATTGATTTTAAAGGTTGACGATATAATTAGGACTTTAATTAATTATCACTCCCACTATTTTGTTTAAATTGATAGCCCTCACCATCAATTCAGAAGATTGCAGCGTACAATCTTCTAGTGGGTCAAGATCCTAAATCCTCTGAGTCATGGACCAGCTAGGGCTGTCACCCACAACTTAGATCTTCCAGGTAGGCAACTTTTTCCAATTGCATCATATGCAACTCTTAAAAGATGTCATGTGCAACTCCTTGCCATGATCACCTCCATGCCTCAAGCTGCTAGATCCTATCTAGGTCACCTTGTTAAGTCTGACCCAAAGCCAACATGATGAATATGCACCCTGCTAGGGTAGACCCACATATCCATCCTTCACGCTTCCATGAGATAGACGGTGCACCACGCTAGGTGGTGCCCACACTTGGCCGATCAAGCTTTTCACGTGTGTCGCATTTGGAAGGCATCTTAAACTTTAATATTTAATGAGGGATTTGGTTTTATCGGTACATATACATATCCAATCACCACAATATATAGTACGTATCATATACATGCTATATCCCACATAAAACCTGTGAAATGATAAAAGCGATGATTATGGCCATCCTAATGTGATTCCTTGAGCCAAGAGGAATCACGGTCATCTAGGTCTACATCACATGCAACTTGTTCATGATGAAGTGCTATAGCCATCCGAGTTGATCAACTCATCACATGAATGACCTACTCACCCTGTCCAGTCATCTGGGTGCCACCAACCAATCAGTTGGCTCCTCCAACCAATTGGTCGTCTGGTTGTCTTCCGTTCTTTGACATAATAGGAAATAAAAGATCTATCCTATTTACATTTGAATAGGGAAACCCCGAGTTACATTTGGGGGGGGAGTAAAGGTAGGAAAGAAATCTTGAGTTATCTCGAGTTACATCAAGAAAAGGAGGTAGGGAATCAGTGTGCAGACCGAGATGCAAGCAACCACATTCAACCAAGCACACATATATAGGATTTATTGGCCATAACCATGCTATACATCCACCACAAAACTCATTTAAGGGTGACGCACATCGAGTGCATCCATATTACATATCATATATGTATATTGGGATTTGTGGATTTAGGATTGGACATGCATAAAGCTAATTGTATTCACATCGTATGTAATAAATAAAGGCGACAAAGACAAAATTGATCACATCGATAATCCTAAAGTATAGAGCAGTTGACGTGGCTCTAATACCACTGTTGGGTTTTAGGGGAGATAGAGAAGGCAGCAGAAACAAAAATTTTCTTCTCCCAAACCCAGAATAAAGGAATCACATCAACGTCTATACAATAGGAAGGATGGTTTGTAGAGACATACCTTGTCCAAAGGCTTGCTCGGCGATGTTACCTTGCGGCTTGTGCGATCTTCACCTCCGGTCTTGGACGGTGTCTGTGCAACTCCTGGTCTCACCGGAACTGTCGGGATTGACAATTGTCCTTCGAGTGGCAGAAGTCTCCTGCCTCTGAAGTAGTCCACACAGATCACCTAGAACTCCGATCTCCTTGTCCCATAAAGAATCGGAAGGAGTCGTACCCTCCTGTCGGCGTACTAGTCACCAACACACTCTCTTGCAACCAATTGCCTTTCTGCAGTTGTCTTTCCCTTGTTGTACCTCCCTTATCAGGTAGAACTTGCTCAGTCTCTCCTTGTTACCACAACTAGAGAGAATGACAACTTTGTAGAGCAAATGGTGTTTTGAGTTGTTGTACCTGAGAATCTCCCAATACCCCTATATATATAGGAGGGTCATGAGACATGGTTCTCTACCCTGGGCAATGCGGGATTAAAGCAGGAGTAGAAGGATTCGAGATTTTCCACAAAACAACCAACTGCGCCAGCTGAACTGATCATTTCAAGCATGAACCGATCAATTGGGGACTTGAGCCGATCGGTTCACACCTGAACTAATCGGTTGGGACACCTGAGCCGATCAGTTCATGCACGAGTCGATCAGTTCATGGTCCTGGTCCAACTCGAATTGACTTTCTATGTTAGTTTCCAACTAATCAAATATTAGTCCTTGTCCAAATCAAATTTGTACAAGTGAAACAAATATGTTTTTGCAAAAAGAATCTTCTGACTTTCCAAACGATCTCAGTTGGTCACACGAATCAATCGGTTCAAAAATTGAGCTGATCGTTTCATTGACACATGAGCCGATCGACTCACCACTTGAGCTGATCGGTTCACCAACCTGAGCCGATCGGTTCATCACTTGAGCCGATCAGTTGGAAGTGCAGACTATGCAAAAAATCCGTCAATTGCAGTTTCAATCAATCTGATACTCTAATCAATTGGTCCAACACCTTGAACACTATGATTTTTAGCTATCAATCATCCTATGTGTGTGACCCTGTAGGCCCATTTCACATTGAGAGGTGAAAGTCCATAACACTTATGATTTCACAAGCAAAGAGCAGTGCCTAGTCGCACATCAGTGCTACCCAAGTGAAATAGAAAGTTGGAGAATCAACTTTCGATCCTACAATTCATGAATGGTGTTACAGTGAATGTATAATTCCTTTGTAACTGATATCCTGAATGAACTCAAGGCATGGAACAATCATCCTTTCAATGTTCATTCACTTTCTTGATCTCAAAGTAGATTGGCAGAGATATGTATGACATCAATATCACATACTGATTCATACATGCATGCATGCCTATCTCAATCCTACTCATCAAGTGGCCATGGATATCAAACTCCCTCAGGAGGTTCAAATCCCATATCTATCACTCACCCCTCAAAATCCCCATGTGTCAAAGCCACCCAATCATCACCTTTATAACAACCCATGTTTCAGGACTACATTTGATGATGTCAAAGTGTACCCAACGACATGTGTTGAGTGTAGTGATTTCAGGCCAAAGAATCACATTCACCACCATCATTGTGAGAACTGACTGTGACTACCATGTCATGGTTCCACGTGTCAAACTCACGGTGGGTCTGTCCGGTACACTTGTTCTCTAACAAGTGCCTATGTGTTTGGTTTGCTATCTCCATATCATGACTAACGAGATTCTGTCATCAACCAACACCACAATCTTGTCTTGTGTGTCATTGTTGTCTATCTACCTTCCATAATGACATCCGACTAGGGACATAATAAAAATGTACAAACTCTTAGCATATGTATGATCTCATCATTCAGGTCCTCAACGTGAAAGCATACGCCATTGAGTTCTGTCATTCTCTAGAGATTCAATCTATTCTATCATTATCTCATTTGACTGAACCAGAAAGAATTGGAAGCTTGCCTTTGATGTTTATCAAATCAATCTTAATGTATCCCACCAATCATCCCATGATTGGCTCTTAGGGCATACATACCAACACAGATTAGATCTACTATAAGAGCTAAGTATCAGAATCAATTGAGTTCAGTCGGTCCCTATCACTCTAAGTCCTTATATAGAGTTGAGAGACAGTTCTAAATGATGTTGTGTATCTTTGTTTCCTTAATAAGAGAGAATGTATCTGATTATCATGTCATATGTACATGGAAGTGTGAGAAACAGAATGAATGTATGGGTGTGTATCATTAATGTTGAGATCATATTAGAGTAATCAAAGTTTGATTCTCTTGTAAAGTTGTTTATGTGATTAAATGCAAGAAAACAAAGAGTTTGAAATAAGAGAAAAATATGGAAGTGAACTTTGTATTAAGTATAATCCTCAAAATTATGCCCTATTCTCATGATTAGTGGTAATAGTGGGATGTGGGTGTAACATTGATTCATCTAGATTTTACCGAACTACTTTATTTATGTCTTCTCAAAGTTGCATATGCTATTTCAGAAGTTCCAAGATTATTATTCTAGTGATATACTTGGGCTTCCTTGATGGTGTATTTCATTTCTATCAAGCCCCTGAGAGTCACACTCCAAAGGAATCTAGTTTGTCAGCAATTTCATTTCATCATATTTGTGTTTGAATATACCTCTATAGCTGCATTATTGTATGTGTTAATTGCACATATCTCAATCACACATTCCTAGAACTCAATCACACATTCCTTTCTAGTGAAGATGATGTAGTCATGGTGTTTAATCATTCACTCCATATTGATGGTGATGTTCTTCATTCAGTATACACTTAAGAAGATCTTCTTTAAAGATCAAGTATTTCCAACATGTAGAGCACAAATTCAAAGGTGGCGTCATGAAATATTTTATTTGTTGGAGAGTCATGTTTAAGGAGAAGTAAAAATCTTGTATGGGGAGCGACATTTTATTTTTTATTTATCATATCATCTAATTGAGTTTGTAAATCCAACATGGATATGTTTTTCATACATGCTCTAGCTTGAGGGGTGTCATGGAACCGGAATCCCAATCCCATGAACCAAATGAATACCAAAGACAACATGAGGAAGTGTGAAATGTTTATCATACATGAACATATAACAAGATAAAGGCACCAACAATATCTCAACATTCAATAAGGTATATTAAGGAACATTCTTTATTATAAGATTCTCATTTACAAATTGAGGTAGAAATTTACACAAGTATGCTCATGTATACTAGGGATTGAACGACAAGAACACCAGATCTAGCTCACCAAGTCCATTAACTTCTAGCCATCTCTGAACCTATAAAAAATACGTGAAACAAGGCGGGTCAAGCAAACAAGATGTCTAGTATAGTGCTGAAAGATACATATATATAAGATTTGCATAATTTAAAAAGATTTGCAGAAGTAACGAATAAGAAAATAACATGTTAAGTGCTTAGAAAATGAGAGCCCATGTTTCATGTCATTTTATTCCAATTATACCGTCATATCATGTATTCATAAGGCCTTTGATCAACTTCCCATTGGAAGGATCCATAAGGGTGCTCAAGATTAGCTAACCCTTCTATACACGAGGGACCTCGAGGCCATTTCCAAGAGCTAACCCTATTTCAACATTGTATAATGGAGTTCCTATATTATGTTTGCAAGTTATAAAACCACGATAGGAGACAAACATCGAATACATACTAGAATATTGCATGGAAATATTTGATCAAGTAAACAAGCATACATATGTATCACGTTTCAATCAGGAAAGCCATATCCATAGAATTATTTAAATCCCATACCTGATTCAGAGATTCTTAACTTACTTATCCTTGACCATCTAGTCACAAGAAACACCTAACTAAGCATAAGATTACATACATGCATTAGATTCTCATCATTAACCCTAACTAGATTTATTTTAGAGTTTTGGACAAATTAGGTTTCAAGGTTTCTTATTAGTACATTAGATAGTCTTCTACTGATCTAGGGTCCTTCATGAAGGTGGAGTTCAAGTTTCAAGTCACTCGTTGGTTCCATTCATGTTCCATGATTATTACAAGGCTTTCAGTCACATACTTGCATTTTAGGGTCAAAAGTTTAATATTGCTAGCCATGCCTATGTAATTAGAAATGCTTAAATTGCTAATCATGCCTATGTAGTTCATTGTGTTATGATGTTAGTTCTACTTATGATATAGATCTGTTACCTTTATTTGAGATGCCAATATTGATAGCCATGTTATGTTACTAGACATATTCATGATGTCAGGGATACTTATGCTACTAGATTGCTTGTGCTATCAACAAGGAATATGATGATAGTCAGATTAATGATAATGATTGTTATTAGATGCAATTTGATGATATTTGAGTAGATATCTATCTAGAGAAATGGATTTATTTGTTATCTATATATGCATTGATGATCTTACTTGTTGCTAAGATTAATTGCTTAATCTGTTTAGCATACTTGAACTGTTCAATCCGTTCAATTGATTATTAAATACTCCAACTGCTTACTTATCTACTATTTAAAATGTTGTAACCAATAAGCGTTGTTGGAGGTTATATCTCTTGCTGGGACATGGGTCTCACCCTTGTTGTTTGCCACATCTTTTTAGGTAATCAGAAGTGATGAAAACAAACATGTGGAAGCAAAGAGGAGCTATAGTAATGAATCATTGAGAAAGTTGATTAGATGTCTAGTGTGTCCTAGAGTCATCCCTGTACTTTCAGGTCTCGGCAGGAAAAGTTTGTATATGGTGTTTCAAATGAATCAGACTTTTGTAAGCATATTAATGCTTATTTGTGTGGCATATACGAATATTGTTCTCCTATGTATATATGTTGTGGCTAAGGCGATAGAACAATTTGTATCAAATTCTTGGCATAGTATGGATAATAGAAAGATGTTAGGCTCTAATGCAAATGTTTCTGAGCAGGTGCTGATGTTGAAATTGGTTTTAATATACCCATATTTTTGGGTATGTGATTAATTAGTGATCAATTGTTCTTTATGTTTTGAGTAATCTCGTTTAGTGTAATGCATTCTCACAAGTTGGTATTAGAGCTTTAGGTTCACTGAGTCTACAGGGACACTAGGACTTAAGACTAGGATGATGTCTAAATTAGGAACATGACACAAAAACATGGTGCATACTGCCTAATCTCAACACTTTGATACCCTGGCCAGGTATTCAATTATTGAAGAAAAGGAAAGTATGGAACTTTTAGATTGTTATCTTTTTGCTGACTATGATCAAGTAGTCATTTTGAAACAATCTAAAGAGCATAATGAAGCAGGAATCTTGGTACAAATAACGAAATATTACCTCAAGAGAAGATGAGGATTACATCATTATCTATAAAAACTTGAATTGTTGGTAACTATAAGAGAAAGATATAACACCATGAAATCTAAATCCGAATATAAATAAGCAAAAGAGGAGTTCTTGAAGATGAAATTCAAGAAGATAATAAAGTAAAAGATAGATAACTCTGTTCTTATAAAGTGATTCAAGGTATGAAATTCACATAAGATGGAGGGAACTCCTATTATAAGTACAAAATGAGAATATGAATGGGAACAATGGCAAAGGAATAAGGTGGAATCTGAGTTAATCTCAAACCAACCTATGTATGTAAGAAAATTTTAATGTAAAATCAGCATGGCATGTGAAAGAAATTAAGGAAGATGATCCCTATTTAATGAAGAAAATGAAGAATATGATGATTTACCTGTTGATAAGTGGTTGAAAAACATAATAAAATAAGAGAACATACCTTATGGGATAAATAGTCATCTATAAAGGAGTAATTAGATATGTTAATCATGATGATTCCTATGCTAATGGCAAGGAACCCAAAATGAAAAAGGTAAAATGATACATAAGAAGTTGTAACCTGCATAATGAAAATAGAATTGGTTACCTTTTTGCTAGTGACCCTTAAACAATGCTGCTATGATGTGGGAAGTGTGTTTCCATTGTGTCCTTTCCTTTCTAGGGCACATCTTCCAAGTGGATCATTTCCACTTGGTATGTGTGGATTAATTGTAAACATGAGGTTGGTTGGCTTATTATAGCAGAAGGTTGCTTGGACTATGGTTCCAAGATCATAAAGTGTATGATGAGTATTCTTTTGAGCCTTCCAATAATTATGAAGACTCCTCTTATATGTCTTAAGAATTTATTATGTTGGTAAAAGCAGATGAGATAAGGACGTGAGTTCCTTATAGCACATGAGGTGGATACCAAGGTAATGAATCCTAGTATCCAAGATGTATTAACATGATGGGAAGTATGTAAAGGTTGGAGATGTTTATTAAATGAACATTTCAAGTATTCCTCTCCCTTAGAGAGAGAGAGAGAGAGAGTTGATGATGACCCTCTAAATGTTGTTTGGAAGGAAAAACAAAAGTGATTCTATAATGTTGTGTATGGTCTAGTGATTGTTGGGCAAGACCACTATCAAGGATAGATGGTTTGTTGATCAATAGACATGTGCTACCATGTTCCTTTAATATAAACCTAGGATCAAATATCAATGCATAAGAGTTAGAGTGAATGGCATAAGTTACATAACCGTGATGAGTTTATGGTTATGTACTTTAGACTAACCAATGTACCAATAGAATTTATGAATAGGAGGAACAGAGTGTTTGGATCATGTCTTACAAGTTGTAGCAATCTTTGAATGATGACATCTCAAAGTATTCCAGAGATGGTCGGTAACATGGTTAATATCTTTGCTAAACCTTAAGAATGTTGAAGTAACTGTATTTATGTGTGACAATTCTAACAAGAGTGAGTTGGGGGTTGACTAGAGTATCCACTTGGAGTTATGATACCTCTGTTAAGTATATTATGTGAATCCTGATAAGATGAAGATAGTGTCATTGTTCTACTCCTAACAAGGTAAATCAAGAAGTTATATTTGTTAATGGTTGTAGACAAGTGTATGATTCTTCAACCAAACAGATGGTCAGTCCACCATTGAGATGACTGGAGAATCCTCTAAAAATATATTCCTTATAATTCTTGAAAAGTAGGGGATGTCTACATGGTTGATTGAGTTGTTAATTACACCATTAAAGGATCATAGAGATGAAACCTTGTAAAGTTACATATGATAAGAGATACATAATGTTCAATGTTTGATAAGAGCTAGTGAGTATGACTTTTGAGTAATGTGTTGATACAATAGATATAATTTTAGGATGATAGCTAGAATTTAAGGTTGAAAGTTACTATTAGGTTTGTACAGGTGGCACAACAAGTTTCTATGTTCCATATTTGCAAATGTCTTCTTATGTGGGGGTTTTTGTGCTGACCCAAGATAAGATATGTATGAATTGAAAGAGAAGAACATGATCTATATAAGAGAGATGTGACATTACCATAATATGGAAGTAACCATGTGTAATATTGAGGATGACGTGCATGAGAAATGTCCATCTATGTGTACCTTGGATTTTGGGGGCGAAATCCCGGTTAGGGGTCTATGGTTGTGAGACCCCTAACCTTGCTTAAAGTGTTGAACAAGCTTAATTATCATAATTTAATTCTTATAACCCTAATATAACCTTGTGATATTCTTTGAAATCATCAAACAAGCTTAAGTTTCAAATTTGATCCAATTTGGACATTGTTTGAGCAAGTTATGCAATTTTATGCACATTTTGAAATTTTCTTTAATTTACCCAAATGAGAGGTTTTCCTTACAATTTATCACTTGAATTATGTTCCTTGGATATTATCTCATCATTCTTGAGCTTGTTGATCCATGGGGCACCATGTTCGAGGTTGCAGAATGACAAACACATATATGTGAAAAAAGGAAAAAGTATCATAAGGGTCACTTATTTCACACAACAATCATAAGTTGAGTCTAATGACTCATACACATACTATACACCCAAGAAATACCATTATTTAATTTTCAAGGAGGATAAAGTGTACCTTTGAGACTATAGTAAGGTCTTGACTAAGTCAAATCAAGATGATTAAGTCCTGCATGTAAACAAGTACATATGTATCAAAGATAGGAGTTTCAACATATTCAAGTCACAAGGATCAAAATTGGGTTTCTCAGTCTTACTAGAGAACTTTAGGTGTAGTATTCATCCAACATCAAGATTTCATATTTCTAAGATTACCAAGACTAACATCAAGTACCGCACTTAGTTCAAAATAGGAGTTAACCCTAAATTATAGTCACTTTCATCAACTCCATATCAATATTAATATAGATATACATATATATTCTAGTAAAGATTCTAAAAGTATGAGATTCTAAGGTTTATCATTAATAGATTCCACTATCACAACATTTCAATTATATAACAATAATCAAATTTCATCACTTCATGAGTACAAGTATCAATTGTGATAATAGTGACTTTAGATATCATCATTACTGGATGTAGGTTGCAAGTAGCAAAAGTTACTATAAGGGGTAGATCTAGTGACTCAAATTAATAATCATCAAGGCTAGATTATTCAACATAGTCCAGCAATCAAGATTTATCAACATGTCAACAACAAGTATCAAGTTTGCATATGTGGATGAATGATTTTAATATATGTTAAGAATAATGCCCAACCGCTCGACTGGAGATGTCCAGAAGATGTTGAAATGGAGGCCAACTGACAAGTCTCATAGACCAACTAACCCAGCAATAGGCGAGCTGAACGTCTTAAGGGTTGAACCGATCAACACGGATTGGTTGAAACACATATCTACACCAACAACAGGTTCATGCATTTACTGTAGATATTGGTTGTAATAATTCCTTGTGGCTCCAAGGAATTGCAGTAGTATAGCCACAACCATTGTTAATGTTTTATTTTGCATGTTTATGTTTGTGGGATATATCATGTATTCGATACCTACTATAGAATGTGGTGGTTGGATATGTATAGGCATATATATATATACTTATAAATATAAAATCCCTCAATCAAGAGTTTAGATAAAGATTCAACCTTTGATTTCATAATCATCATTAAAGATCATTATAAGATAAATTTTAGAATAGGAATTGGTGTTACATATTAAACATAGTCCCATTGTGTCTGACTTGTTCTGGCGATCAAAATAGACTATATCTTTGTCTAATTTTATAGTGGATGCATGAGATATGATCTAAATAATATCCATAGAGAGAAAGAAAGAACTAGAGAGAGTGAGAGACTTGTACAAGAAGAACCTCATGCTATACTGTGGCCATGGCTTCTAGGTGGTGCGGATTGGGAGAAATAACTAGAGTCATCAAGAGGTAAATCTAATGGTGGGGTTGTGTGTGGGGGGGAGATGAAATCAAAGATGTCTCTTTATAGGTTTAGATCTATGGTTTAGGGTGTTACTAGTCAAGACTGGACATGGCAATAGACAAACTAGGAGCTTCTTGAAGGTTCACGAGAGTGCTCATTGTTGGAACAAAAAGATGCACATATAGGGAAAATTCTAGAGAGGAAGCTGATGGACCAAAAATCATGGCAAATAGAGTTGAATTGAGGAAAATTCGGGTACCCTTGCACTGAAAGCCATGTGAGCCCTAGCCTCTTGATGTATGAGATGATTACTATCCACCCCCTACCCAAGCTGACTGAGTGCACGACCCATTAAGGGCTAATTCGACACAAATAAGAGGAAGGTTTTGAAGGAAAAATTTGGGAATTTATATTTGGAGCTAGAAAACTCCAATTGAGTGAAATTTAATGCAATGCTCATATTATAGTACAAAATATTGAGAAAAAGTTTGGCCTCAATAGGATAAATCTAGGAATTAAAATAGTCCAAAATGTTAGTAAGTTCAATTAAAGTAGAGATTTATGAATTGAAGGTATACAAAGGTATTAAATTCTTCAATTAAGTGTCACTAAACACCCACAATCATACCATTATCTAAAATTCCTTCAAAATGAGTGTTTGGTACTTGTTTAATGATAAAGTGGGGATATTAAATACAAGAAAGGTACATACTATATTCAGTTATTAATAGATGAAACCACTTTATCACACCCTTCCCTCCTTAAAGGGAAATTTGTCCCTAAAATTCAAACCATTCTGAAAACATGTAGGGAACACTGTCATACGTGACTGTCACCAAATTGACTATATGATTCAATTGTCATTATGGTTGAAATGATTATGTTGAATCTTATTATGTCTATTCACCATATCCTCTCTACACCAAAGATGCGGATCTAATTGCATAGGTCTAGCTCTTTAGTTCCTTCATGTGCCATCCAATGGTTCACCTAACAAATTGCGGGGGCACCCAATACTGTGATATCCAAGCCCAGATACTCTCTCACCTCCACTCTATTTCCTAATGATTCATGAGATCCTCACTATCAGAGGATATCTGTCATATATTTATTTATCATTTTGTCTTTTTTTCCTCTTCTTCTTTTTTGAAGGGACTCCTTTAAATACAAAGAGGGATTTTTGAATTCTTTTGCTTGTACTAGATTGACATACTAAGTTTTTCAAGATTTTTTTTAGAATAAAGGAGTGAAAGTATGGGACATAACACAAAATTTTGTGAATTTTGAGATAGCACATGAATTTGCATGGTTCAAAATGGTTCATCTATGCCTCATCTTCTTGAATATTTTCAACATTGAGAGTGAAGACACATGCCTATCAAAGTTTTGGGTTACACTTATTGTCCCATGTAGGAGGTGGATATGGGTACTTATCCTTGAAGTGTCCTTCCTTCCTAACAAAGAAGTAGAGTGATTTATGGTATCGACATGGACTGAAGTGCTTGTTCACAGTTGTAACACATGGGTCTCACTGGGTTTGGATATGGTCATGCCCTCAGACTTGTCCTTTAATCTGAACATGATGGTTTGGCCGTGTTGTTGTTTCTATTTATGTGGACATAATTTTGAAAATGAGGTCCTTCCCCTTGATTAGGATTTACCGTTACAACATTTGGTCAATCCTAGATAAGCCAATATATGATTATTCCCTTATCCTGACCCCAGGGTTCTTTCCATCTTTAGGGCATGGTCGAAAGCATCCTGAAAAGTGGCAGGTCAGGAAGAGGCAACCAAGTCTTGTAGAGCCACATTGAGTCCCTTGACATAACAATCCATTTTTTCTTCCCGAGTCAAGTTCTTAGCATAACACTCCAAGAGTCAAAATTACGACTATATTCATACAAAGGGGAGTCACCTTGGGTCAGGGCTAAAAACGACTATTTCTTTTCTTTCAACTCATTACTAGGCATGCAACATGCTACATGATAGGCTTAAAGACTTTCTAGTTAAAATGACTAATTTGTTGGGAGTTGTGTAATTTTCCAACCATATTTTGGCTGCACCCTTCTGTTGCTAGGTGGCAAAACTCACTATGTTATTTTAGGGTATCCCAACATTTTGAAGGGTTTTCCATAGAAACTATCCATGCATCTACTTTTCCTTGTCTTCACCATAGACTAATTCCAGATTTAACTTAATAAAATCAATGATAGTGACATGATTTGAGTCATTAATGTAGATCTCTTTGGGAGATAAGGATGAGGTGTGATATGGTAGATTGATCATAGCATCCATTAGTACTTCGTTTTGTGCCTCCCATACATCTTCCTTAAGGACTTTTATTGGTTCCATCATCATCATCCTTTTATTTAGGCCAAGTTCTTCTTCGTCCTTTGCCTTTGTCCTTGTCAACTTCTTCTTCTTTTTCTTTTCAACTTCCTTTTCAATTTCCTTTTTCATTTCATCTTGCTTCCTCTTCTTAGCTTCTCTTTTATCCCTGACTTCCCTATTGTTTTTATCCATCTTCTCCTTCCTACATTCTTGGTTCTCGAGGGTCCTTCTCCTTGGTTGTGGGTTTGTGGAGCCAATTGTAAGGTACATCCTAGTATGAGTCCTTTTTAACATATGGATTAAGTCAAGAGTATATCAGATCATAGTTTGATATTGGTTTATATTATTCAAATTTTATTTCATAATTAAGTTGTTCCTCATGCTATCAAAAATTGGGAGAGCATAGATCATGTCAAGATTCCTAAGAAGAGGGAGAAAAGATGTGGATTTATCCTACTTCAAACTAATGGGTGGTCTTAGGGTTCCTTAGAGAAAAGATGAGATGAGGGAAGGCTCACTAGGGTTTCAAAGGAAAACCATTAAGTCTAGTTCTAGATAAAGTGAGTCCAAGTAGAGAAGGGAACTTTATCCTCCATTATGAAACAAATAGGAGGTGATTACTAGCTAGAACCCTGAGCTTAGACACATCATTTATCACCATTTTGGACCCTTAGGGTTTCCTAGATTCAAGAGTTTTGAGAATTTATTTACTTAATTCATACAAGAGTGTGTATTATCTGATACCAACTGTCATGGTACTATTCTTACCCCAATCCCAAATTCCACTAGATAGACATGAGTAGAGAGATTGAAGCATCCATCCTTGGGTGGACCAAAGAAAATCACACAATGCATATATAATAAGAAAGAATATCTTAGAACAAAAAGGTTTATAAGAAATAACCAACCCAATTAATGAAATAGTAAACATGTTCAGTCATTGATATCAATGTAGTATAATTCACATCAGAAGCATTAATCATACCAGATCTTCATCAACTTCTTCTTTAGCCGAATAGGGGAAAAATCATGACATTATTGTGAATGCAATAGTATGCTTGGAGATAAAACACTATGATGTAACAAAATATTACTAGAAAGTAATATGTAAGAAAATGGAAACAATATCATTAGATTTCATCCTTTTTGAAAGCAAAACCATGTTTTATTCACCACATGGATTGTTCTCCATGCATTAGACTCACTCTACACCCATATGGATCTCTTTGCATTCACTATTCATACATTCCACTCTCTCTACACAAAATGGGTTGGGTATCTTCGTTTTCATTTTATCATGCATTTAGACCTTTCTATTGTTGGGAAATCAGGATGATAGATAAGGCAGTAGAAACAAAAATTTAGATCCCAATTCCTTAACTCATAAAATCTCGTCAACAACGATGTATGTAGGAAGTGAGGTAACTAGAGTTATACTTGGTCCTGGAGCAAGTCCAACGACAGCTCTTGTTGTAGTAACATGCTTCTTCTCCAAGAAGTAGTGTGCTTCTTCAAGAAAAACTCGAGTAGTCGTCAGCGGTGGCCTCCTGGTGCAACACCATGGACATCGGTTGATAACGTCCTTCTAGCAATAGGAAACGAACCCCACCTCTAGAGTAGTCCATGTGGACCATCGAGAACTCCATGTTGTGCTACTATAGCCAACAAGAAGGGGTTTTCCCTTCGACATAAATCTATTAGGATTGATTCTCTCTCCCACAATTGTCTCTCACTTGTTGTTCCTCCCTTTAATAGGTAGAACTTCCTAGGGCTCTCTATTGGTTACCAAAACTATAGAGGACAACAATTCTCAGAGCTTATTGTTGTGTCTGGGAAGCCCCCATTAGCCCTCTATTTATAGGAGAGGCTAGGGTCAGGGTTCCCAGTCTATGTGGGAGTCAAAAGGGTCAGATACACAAATTGTCTAGAATGTGTGTACGGTGAACCAGTCGTTCATTTTTTGGAGTTTCCTATTTTGAATCAAATTGGTAATCAATGCCTGATTAATACTAAACATGACATCAACATCACTCCTTGTTCCAATTGAATTAGAAACTGAACCGAGCAATCCAGAAGGTGAGCCGGACGGTTCACATATTGAAACAGTCGTTTCACATTATGAAACGATTATTTCACAAGTGAAATGGTCATTTTCACATGTCCAGTTCAGGCAAAGTTCAACTAATATTGATTCTAATTGACCTGACACTCCAACTAATCAGTTCAAGACTTGAACTGGTCAGTTCAAAGTCTAGTCAGTCAACTTTGAACCTCAGTTATTTAATTGAATACCTAAACACTTTTAGTAATCAAGTCAAACATCATTCATGAATAAAATCCTTTTCTAAGTGTATCCTATGTGTGTGACCCTATAGGTCCCAAATTACGGTGGCAGTGAATGTCCATAACCAATTACGACATCACAAGCAGAGAGAAACATCTAGCAACACATCATTACTACCCAAGTAATTCAGAAAGTTGGAGAACAACTTCATCCTACAATATGTGATATTTACCGTGATCATACAATTCCTTTGTCTTTGATATCCAGATTGAACTTGAGGAATGGAATTTTTATCCTCTCAATGTTCAATCCATGTTCCTCGAACTAGAGCAGACTGTATAAGATGCATGTGAGCTCACACATCACATATTGAGTCACATTAGTATGGCCATACATCTCTCAGTCTCTCTTATCAAGAGGCCCTGGATGTCAATCTCCTATAGGAGGGATAAATCCCATCTACATCACTCACACTCAATCCCGATGTGCACAATGCACCCAAGCACCCCCTTTATGGCAACCCTATTCAGGAACACGGTGGATGATGTCAAAGTACATGAATGACATGTGATGAATGTAGTGGCTTTAGGTCTAAGAACCGCAATCCTCAGTATTACTATGAGAGTTGATTCTAACTACAATTGCATGGTCATCATGTATAATTTTCATGGTGGGTCTGTATGATAGATTATTCTCTAACATGTACATGTGTACTTGACTTGATATCATATATGATGACTAATGAGACTCTCTCATTAGTCAACACACACTCTAGTCTTATGTGTTACTGTTGTCTACTTTGCTTGCACAGTAATATCTGACTAGGGACATAACAAGAATGTATGTACTCTTATCATACATATGATCTCATTGTTCATGCCCTAAACATGAAGACATATGTCATTGAGTAACATCATTCTTTAGACATCTACGATTTCATGTCATCATCTCATGTTGAGATGAACATAAAAGATGGAAGTGCGATAGTATGCTATCTGGGATTCCCAACCTATGTAGTAGTTCCATTAATGTCATAATATTTCCATTGTGTCATCAATGGTTGGAACCTCCCATAATTTCATATCTATGAACTTCTTGATCCATACAATATCCCCTAATGTTCTCATAATAGAGAGATACTAAGCTTCTATTTTAGATTTAAACAACTGTCATTTTCTCAAAACCCTTTCTAGCTTACTACTATTGTTTAAGGTCAAATATAATTGTAGATTGCGATCATTAATTTTATTTGTCATTTTGGAAGCTTGCATCAGTGTAAACCTTTACACCCAACTTTTCCTTATTAGAATTATCAAGGTACCGATCCTTATAGTGCTTCTCAAGAAATTAAGAATGATCTTTTTGGTAGTCCAGTGACCTTCATTGGAATCTGACAGACATCCACTCATCATGTCCAATACATACGAGATGACTGTATGAGTATATATCCTCTCGTCATGTCAAATACATATGAGATAATTGGATATTATCTTGTCATGTCCAATACATATGAGATAACAGGATGAGTACCTAACATTTCATACACATCCAATTGAGAATGCATATGGTATCTATCCATGTGTTTATGTTTTTCATAAGAACTAGGACACTAGGCTCCTAAGAGACTAACTCCATGGAATAATGGACAAGTTTTCTCTCATTGAGTCTTGCATGTTGAACCCTTTCAACATCTTGCCAATGTATGTGCTCTTCCTTAGGTCCAGAAGCTTTCTAGATCTATTTCTATAGATCTCAATTACTACCACATAGGATGCTTCACCGAAACCCTTTCAGAGAAGGTACTTTCCTTGCCAGGTTTTAATACATGTAGGATAAGGACATCATTCGTCATCATTATGTGGAATGTAAATATTCTCCCACTAAATATTTTGTAATCACAAATTTCATATTCATTATGACTCAAGTCAAACTCTTTAACTACCTTGTCAAGTACAAAATTTCCAACTCTGAGATGCTTGCTACAATCCAAAGATTGACCTTTGTAGCTTACAAACTTTATTTGCATTAGCAACTTTATAAAACCTTCAGGTTGTGTCATGTACACATCCTCATAATTATTCTAGTTAAAGAATGTGGTTTTTAAGATCCATATTGCCAAATCTTACAATCATACTAACCTGCAATTGCAAGCATGATCCTGATGAATTTAACCATGGTAACTGGTGAAAGACTTCATCATGTTCAACACCTTGATCTTGTTTGAAACTCTTTGCAACCAATCTACCCATACATGTTAATATTCTTCCTGAAGACCCAATTGTACCCTATGGGTTTTACCCCTTTAGGTGGATCTACCAAGGTCATACCTTGTCAGTTTACATAGAGTCCATCTTTGGTCACACGACCTCAAGTCATTTCTCAAACTCTGGTCCCTCAAAAGCTTCTAGGTAGGTAGTTGACTCATTATCTATGATCAACTCACTACTTTTGAGTCATAATACATCATAATATTTGAAACTCAAGGCATGTTCTACTTAGAACTATAAGGTTTTATGTTATATAAGGAAGTTGATATTCCACAACAATTTGTGATTCTCATTATGTCTTTTATACCTCTTTAGGTTAAATGTTTTCTTGTTTGTCTTGGACATTGAGTTCTACTTTTACTCCCACTAATTCCTTTGGAACTAGGTTCCTCTTCATGAATACAACCATCCAGATCAACAAACAACTTTGTTATTGGATTATATTCCAAAAAAAACTTTGTTATTGGATTGGGATAAGAACAATATTTTAACAAAATAACATTTATGTGATTTTTTGACAAATCTTTTCAAGAAATTATTTTGTTATTTAACCTTTCATCCCGAATCACTATCTGAAGACATATAGGGACACTTCCCATGCCATATCTCATATGGTGTCTTTTGAACCATTTTAGAAGGTACATTGTTTTAGTGTATTGCATGTGCTAAAAGGAAATTGGAATATTAGCTAGTTTTATTAATAATTGCACCATGACTTAACAAGGTGTCATTCCTTCTTTCTGATACATCATTATATTTCTTCTAGATTCCATTCTTATACATTATCACAGTCTCTAGAAGGTCCTCAAACTCTTAGTTTAAAATATTTCAACATCGATCACATCGACGTATCTTAATACTTTTACTAAGTTGGTTTTGTACTTCATTCAGGATCTCCTTGAACACTTTAAGAGATTCATACTTGTATTTCATTAAATACAAGCTTCCATGTCTACTAATAACATAGTCAATTAACATGCTAATATCAACTTTAATTATCCATTAAACCCTACTAATTTCATTAATCATCTCAAAATAGGGTTTCTTAATCATTAAAGCATTAAAGTTGACAACCTCCACTATTTTTCGAATTGCAATTATAAAAAGGCTTCAATTATATTTTTATTACATTCCTCATGTTCTTTTGAGCAAAATTCATATATTATGCGTATCCATCCGAGCTACGGTTAATTAGATATGAAATTTGCAAATTTAACCTTTGGCTGATCACCTAAAACTTGACTATTTAGGTAGACAACATTTGTCAATTGCATATCATGCAACTCTTGGATAGATGGTGTATACAACTCTTTGTCATTAACCATTTTCATGCTTCTAGGTGCTTAATCCCATCAAGATCACCTAGTTAAGCCTGACCCAAAAGCCAACACAATAGAATATGCACCCTGCTTTGGCAGTTCTACATATCTACCATCACACTTCCACGAGATACATAGAGAACCACACTTTGGCAAAACCTACATTTCGTTGATCAAACTTTTCATGTATGTCGCTTATGGAAAATATCTAAGACTTAATATTATATTGAGGGATTTCATATACAAATACATATACATATCCAAGAACAATATACTTATAGTATGTATCATATACATTCCATAACCACAAATGAGAAGTATGTAATATAAAACACACAAGTGATGGTTATGTAAATTCTATTGTAATTCCTTGGAGCTACAATGATTTACTACCACCTAAGGTCTACATCGCGTGCAACGACCTATTGTTGGTGAAGATATGTGCTCTATCCAACCTAGGTTGACCGGTTCAATACTTGAACTGTTCATCTTGCCTCTTGGACGTTTGGTTGGGATCCTAAAATGGTCGTCTAATCTCAGTTCAATGATATCTGGATTCCTCTAGCTTCATCAGTTAGGCCACCAGTCGATCGGGTCATCCTCCTGTCATCTCCTCCTCGGTCCTCCAATCAACCAGTTTGTCTCATGAACCGATCAGTTCATCATGTGAAAAATGTCTTCTCACATTGAAACATAAATTGAAACTATCCTATTTCTTATTACATTGTATAAGGGAAAACCTCAAGTTACATTTGAGGGTAAATAGGAAGAAAAGCATTAATTTACATTTGGAAAGGAGAGAGAGGTTTGGTATGCAAACTAAGATATAAATAAGAAATTAAACCACAATCATGCACACACAGATCAAGGCTTGTTGGACATAACCACGCTAAACATCCACCATCAAGACTAATTTTAGGGCGATGTGTGTAAATTGTATATATATCATATCATACATATATTTATATTTATGGAATTGTATGTGGGATTTAATCGAACATGCATATTTACTAGTTTAATGTTTTCATCTTATGAAATAAAATAAATCTAATCATACCAATTTAAATCTAAATACACCCTAAATTGACATGTCTCACCACTATTGAGAAATTGGGGCAACATATAAGGTAGCGAAAAAATAATAATTTAAAGTCTGATTCCCTAACTAGCAGAATCTTGTCAACAACGATGTATATAGTAAGGAAGGTAAATAGAGTTATACCTAGTCCCAGATCAAGTCCAATGACAACTCTTGATGTAGTAATATGCTTCTTCTCCAAGAAGCAACATGCATCTTCAAGCAACACTCGAGCAGTCGTCAGTGGGGACCTCCTATTGCAACACCATGGATGGCGGTTGACAGTGTCCTCCTAGAGATAGGCATTAGCCTCCTGCCTCTAGAGTAATCCACGCGAACTACTGGGAACTCCACATTGCGCTGTTAGAACCAACAGGAAGGAGTTGTACCTTTAAATGTCAGTCTGCTAGGATTGATTCACTCTCCTACAATTGTCTCTCTGTTGCTATTCCTCCCTTTGACAGGTAGAACTTGGTTGGGCTCTCTATTGGTTACTACAACCAGAGAGGACAATAATTGTCAGAGCTTATTGTTGTGTTTAGGAAGCCTCCAGTACCCCTCTATTTATAGGAGTGGCTAGGTCAAGGTTCCCAGTATATGCGGGAGTCAAAAGGGTCAGATTCACGAATTTTCCAGAACTTGAACATGGCGAACTGGCCGTTTCACCTGTGAATCGGTCGGTTTGCATAGTGAACCAATCTTTTCACATGGTAATCAATGCCTGATAAATGCTAAACATAACTTCATCATCAATCCTTATTCCAATCAAATTAGCAACTGAATTGGGAAACCTAGAAGGTGAACCGGTTGGTTCACATAGTTAAACAGTCATTTCACTTTATGAAACAATCATTTCACATGTCCAGTTCAGGCCAAGTTCAACCAATATTGATTTCAATTTACTTGACACTCCAACTGGTCAGTTCAACACTTGAACCAGTCAGCTCAAAGTCCAATTAGTCAACTTTGAACCTCAGTTGTTTAACTAAATACCTAAACACTTTTAGTAATCAAGTTAAACATCATTCATGAACAAACTCCTATTCCAAGTGTACCCTATGTGTCTGACCCAATAGGTCCCAAATTATGTTGGTAATGAATGTCCATAAGTAATTATGACATCACAAGTAAAGAGCAGTGTCTAGAAACACATCATTCCTACCCAAATAATTCGGAAAGTTGGAGAACAACATCAACCTACAATCCTATGTTTAGTGTTACCCTAATCGTATAGTTCCTTTGTCTATGATATCCGAATTGAACTCAATGCATGGAATTGTCATCCTCTCAACATTCAATCCATGTTCCTTGAACTACAATAGATTGTATGAGATGCACGTGAGCTCACATATCACATATTGCATCACATGAGTATTGACATACATTTCTCAGTCTCGCTTATCAAGAGGCCCTGGGTATCAATCTCTGGTAGGAGGGACAAATCCCATCTAGATCACTCACACTCAATCCCCATGTGTCACAATGCACCCAAGCACCACCTTAGTGGCAACCCTTATCCAAGATCACTATGGATGATGTCAGAGTACATGAATAACATGTGATGAATGTAGTGACTTTAGGTCTAAGAACCATAATTACCACTATCACTATGAGAGCTGATTTTGACTATCATTCCATGGTCTCCATGTATCACTCTCATGATGAGTTTATCCGATACACATGTTCTCTAACATGTACCTATGTACTTGAATTGATATCATATATCATGACTACTAAGACTCTATCATCCGTCAACACACACTCTAGTCTTATGTATTATAGTTGTCTATTTTGCTTCCATAGTAATATCTGACTAGGGACATCACAAGAATGTATATACTCTAATCATACATATGATCTCATTGTTCATGTCCTCAACCTGAAGACATATGTCATTGAGTAACATCATTCTTTAGACATCTACTATGTCTGTGTCACCATCTCATGTTGAGACAAACATAATAGAAAAAATTACCTTTATAATTATCAAAATGGGTACCTAATGCCCCATTGCAATCATCATATGATTGGATCTTTGGGCATACATACCAACATTTATACCCATAGTTGTGGATTCTTTGCACCCAACATTATTACCAAAGGTTTAGACATTATTGTGTTCGAGGTTTAAAAAAGACAACATACATATATGTGGAAAAAATAAAACAAGTATCATAAGAGTCACCTATTTCACACAATATCAAAAGTTGGGTCTAGTGACTCATACACATACTATACACCCAACAAATACCATAGATAATTATCAAGGAGGATAAAGTGTACCTTTGAGAAGAGTAAGATTTTCAGAAAGTCAAGTCAAGATTATTAAGTCCAGGCATGTGAAGAAGTACATATATATCAAATATGGAAGTTTCAACATATTTGTGTCATAAGGATCAGAATAGGGTTTGTAAGTCTCAATAGTAAACTTTAAGTGTGGTATTCATCCATCATCAAAACTTCATATTTCTAAGATTACCAAGACTAACATCAAGTTGCACACTTAGTTTCAAATAGGACTTAACAATAAAACATAGTCACTTTGGCCAACTGGTCAACTCAAGATCAAGATTAAGATATAGATTTAAAAGTATTTTATTCCAAGGTGTTGTCATTTATAGATTCAATTATCCCATGATTTCAATTATATAAAAATAATCAAATTTCATTGATTTTCATGAGTACAAGAATCATGAGTGGTAATATGATTCTAGATATCAACAATACTAGATTTAGGTTCAAGAATTAAAACTTACTAAAAGGGGTAGATCTAGTGACTTGAATTCATTATCATCAAGGTTAGATTGTTCAACACAGTCAAGTAATCAATATTTCTCAATATGTCAGAATTAACAAAAATCAAGTTTGCACATGTGGATGAATGATTTTATTATATGTTAAAATATCAACAGACCTTTAATTTTTATCTAGTTTCAAGTTATTACATAAAATTTTGATATAACTATTTCCAATATAGATCTAATAATTATTCAAATAGATCTCATGATATCATGTTCAAGTTTAGATAAAGTTTCAACCTTTTATTTCATAATCACCATTTAAGATCATTATAAGACAACTTGTAACATACTTAGTTTTCACCTTGAAACCCAAATTACAAGAATAGAATATTAGTATGTTTGTTTTGATAAATTTGACCAAACAAGGTTAATAAAATGCCCTAATATTATTATTTGTACCCTAATGTATAATTACTGACTAACCCTGATGTATGCGTCCTTGGTGACAGTCATGGTACATTGAGTGACTTTAGATTCTATAATCACACCACATACCATGATACACTCATATTGATCCAATAACCTAACCATGCCTCAATATGTAAATGTGTATATAAAATATAAGTCACATTGTTCACTAATACACATGTACTGACCTAAATGTGATTTATAAGGATTTCGATGTGTATAAATGTACATAAGTGTTGGGATGGAATCTTATGTTTTTAATATGTGTAATACAATGATACTTGTACTTTCATGTAAATATAAATGATTAATGTGCCATTAATTAAGTTGATGTGACATCTACATACTTAATGGGAAGTTGAATTAAATAGGCTATTTCATGTAAGATAATCTAATATATCTTTGATGATTATAATAATAGGGTAACATGACTCTAAATCCTAAATATTGAAGGTAATGATATATATAATAATAACTAATGAGGTAATAATGTTAAACTCTAGTTGTAATAAAACTCATACTAGATAACCTCATAACCTAAATCTAATCCTAAAATCAGATTCTTTATGTCCTAATTAGTCTCTGTGTCAAGTTTCAATCCAATTAGATGATTAGAGCTATTCTAATTCAAATTGGAAATATAATGCAAATAATTTAATCCTAAATATTTCGTATACAACTTTGATTTCCAATTGCTGATTTTTACCTAAGTCACGGTTATAGGGTTTCTCACCTTATTTTTACCTTTCCGGGTCGAAGTTCAGATCCAGCTGGAGTTGAGGTCCTTCCGCCACCGCCCTGACCCAATCTTAGCAGGAATAGGACTCCACTCTTGTTCTATTCTTCTCCTCCCTCAGTCTCTTTATCCCTCATCCTCTCTTCCTCACTCCCCAGATCATCATCTCTCTATGTTTTCAATGCATTTCTGACTCCAGAGACCCCTATCACTATTGGGTTTCACTCGTCAGAGTTACCCAACAAACCATGGATTCTTCCTCCCCACCGTTTCCTTATCTGATTTGGTTTCTTGCCAGTCCCTGCCTCCACCCACTTACATTTAGGTTGTGTTTGTTACGTGGTGAATCATGGTGATAGGGAATCATAGTGAAACAAAAATGTTGTTTGTTTGTCATGGTGATAGGGAATCATGGTGAATCCTTGGTGAATTTTGCTCTAATTTTGTCCCCATAGAAAAGCATGGTGAATCATTGTGAATCATGGTGAAAGAATTTTCTTTGAAGACTCCACTACTTATTTAGACAAATGTGCAAAACAATTTCTAATAAATGTGATTCTTAATTGTGTAGGGTGTTTTTTATAAAACATTTCCCTCCCCATCACTATAACCATGTAACAAACAACATTTTTTAAGTTTTTCACCATCACCATCCCTATCACCATGCACATTTCACCAAACAAAACATTTAAATAATTTTATTATCACCATCACCATCCCCATCACCATCACCATCACCATCAAATTTATCACCACGTACCAAACACAATGTCACATGTCTTTGCACCATCTCTACACCAAGAAACTAATCGTAGTTTCCCCATCGGTCCTAATCATCTTGTATTGGTGATCTCTAGCCTCTGATGTTAGCTAGGCACCAAGGTGAGTCTAGCGAGGAAGTCAGGATTATAGAATATGGCTCTGGGTGCTTGGGTCGCAACAATGGATCTTGAGAAAATGTCTATCAAAGTCAATTTACTCCCAATAAGGTGTGTGTTCATCTTGCTCATTTTTAGCTCATAGGTATGCTATTGTATGGAGGATCTGCTCAATGTCTCATTTCTTCTAATCTTCTTTAGAAGCTTCCTAATACCCTAATTTGACGATTGGCTTTTTGTTTTGTGGTCTCGAGTTTTCTCTGTGTCCCTGTGATAAAACAAGTTGTAGGTTATGTTTTTCTGTCACCACAACTTCTACTTGGTTTTCTATCCATGCCTTTACCGAGAGGTCACAATGCCTTCGACGATCATTGCAAGTATACTTTTTCTGGGTTTTTGATTCACCTTCTACTATTTTTGTTTGATGAACAGTGGCATCCATGGTGGGGGCCTGTTCCGGGTTCTTTCCCGTAGAGCACCTAAGTGATGGAGGTCACCAAGTTTGTCTTGATCTTAGGAAGAAGAGGGGACCAATATCATGCACTAGGCTTGGCTGCATTTGAGTTTCTAGTTTCTTCTTTTGGAGTCAAAGGCTTCTATATCCTCTTCGTGTGAGATGTATCAATGAGGAAGATGAGGGTTGTTAGATTTACAATACTCTTCTTGTTTTCATTTTGATTCTTTCACACATATGATGGGCAATATGGTCTTTTTTACCATTATTTTAATTTGATATCCATGTAACTTTGATCGTGGATAAAAGACTTAGATACCCTGTCACACATCAAGCTTGTGATGCGTGATGTGAGGGAATATTGGTCTTTTCTTTTTATTTATTTTTCAAGAATTTCAATAAATTGCTTTATCTTGCAAAATTCATAACTAATGCTATGGATAACAAAAAACGTTGTAAAAATATTTTCTAAAATCATAAAAATAAACTCTAATCAATGGTATATATTTCATAACGAAGATCCAATCTTGTTAAAAGTTGAAAATCAAGGGTTTATAACATACACTTTAATTGATGATTTTACATACCTAATGTGTTATTAGGTGAAAGTGCATAGTCCAGATCTAGGGTTTGGACCCTAATGTAATACAGGAATCATCAAGGTCTATTGCATCCCCTCTTGAGCCTAAGTTGAACAATTATTTTATTTTCTCTCTGTATTGACCTAATTTTTAGGATATATGTAATCTCACCTTTGAGATCTAGTTGAATTCTTGTGAGTTTCTAATATTTAAATTAGTTATATTTTGATATTGCTTAGTTGATATTTCACTTTGGCATCTAAGAGTTGTACTCTTTTTCATTCGATCTCTAGTTGAACCCTAATTAGTAGAATTTGTCTATATTGTGCTATTTATGCATTGGAACCCTAATTTGCTCATGATGTATGCTTATGGTATGATGTTCCAATTTTAATTAGATAATATTGTTTAATACCATGACTAAACTATACGTGGCTCTAAATTGTATGTTTGTTAATTCAGTAGTACTATGGTCTTATAATATGCTTTGGTTTTTAGGTTATGTGCCTTTTATGTTATGGGATGGAGGTCATGTGCCCCATACCCGGGTTTTGTGACCACTATTTTATATATTTGGGAGTCTGAATATGTACCAAGTTCTATTAGGTTTAGGGTTATGTTCTCTAGCCGCCATGGTTTTATTATAGTTCACTAGTATTATGCTTATTTCACCTGCATGCTGATTATTTCATTATTATTGATGGGTCATGTACCCTAATTGCTCTGTGTATGCCCTTAAGGTATACTTCATTTTAATTTCATAGAAAGTACATTTATTTATCTTCAACTTATTGGAAGGTTTTCTTTTGATACCCACTTAGATGGTTCTTTCCTCTTTATGTGGGAAGCGTTGTTACTATTGACGTCCATTTTCCCATATAAATTGCTCAATCACTATGTATATGCACATATAAACATTTTATGTTGACAACATATATTTTTTGTTCTCTTATGGGTATGCTTCCAACCCCTTACATAGAGAACGAGGAGGATCGACCAAAGTTGATCAGGACTATCGAAGAGTTAGCTGATCTTTCTTGGGAGGTAGATTGAAGTAGTAGATTAACCCTCTATGGCTTATTTCTTAATAGTTTTCTTTTATGTACAACATGTGCAGTGAAGAAAAATGATAGACATAAATGTTTTAATAGTTAGTTTCATATCTTCCACTTCTACACTTTGTGGTTAATGACGCATTACATACTTAAAATTTTAGTCTTTAAAATTAATCTCAAATTTGGCATTAGATGGTTTTGTATAATTTCACATCAAGTAAGTGAGTGAATCCCATGTCAGCTCCCACTCCTTATAGAACTTTTAGAATATGGATTGTTACTTGATGTTAAAAGTAGTCCCATTGTGTCTATCTCATTCTTGCAATTAAAATTGACTATAGTTTTGTCTAATTCCATTAACAGATGCATGAGATATGATAAAAAAATATTTAGAGAGAGAGAGAGAGAGAAAGAATAAGATAGAGAGACCTACATGAGAAGAACAAGCCGCTATAGTGTGGTCATGGCTACTAGTTGGCGAGGATATGGGAGCAATTACTAGAGGGTTCAAGAGGTCAATCCTAAGGTGTGATTGTGTGCATGGGAGTAAGACGAAATCAAAGAGGGTCTATTTATAGGTTTAGATATAGAGTATAGGTGTCTATGGTCAAGCTCAACCATTACGGTAGACAAACTAGGAGCTTCTTTAAGGCTCACGAGAGTGCTTTTTTTTTGGAACAAGATGATGTGCATTTGAGGAGAAGAGAAAGTTGATGGACCAAAAATCATGGAAAACAGTGTTGAAACGAGGGATATCTAGGTACCCCTACCCGGGAAGAGGCAACAACCCTAGCCTCCTGAGGTAGGGGATAGCTGTTGGTCGGGTCCAATTCCTAGATTGACTAGACGCATGACTAGTTAAGGAATAATTTGTCCCAAATAAGAGGAAAAATCAAGGAAAATGGGTGTAAAAGGTGATTTTGAATGCAAACTTTGGGAATTTATATAGGGATCTAGAAAACTCTGATTGAAGTGAAATTTGAATACATATATCATAATATAGAATCATATATTTTGAAAAAGTTTTTGATCCATAGGATAAATCTAGGTACTGAAATGGTCCAAGGGTTAGTAAGTCCAATTCAAATTTATGAATTCAAGGTATACAAAGGTATCAAATTCTTCAATTAAGTGTCACCCAAAATGAGTGTATGGTACTTGTTTAATAAGAATGTGTGGTTATTGAGTACAAGAAAGGTACAATGTGAATCAAGTTATTGATAGGTGAAAATCCACTTTATCACATAACAACATAAATAAACCATATTTTCTTAACTCAGTCTTAACCACAATAAATTGAAACATTAAATATTAGTCAAGAAAGATGTGCATGTCATGATAATAGCCGTAATGAGAACAATATGTCAGAAAATTATTATCAGTCATCTTACAAGTATTCA
This sequence comes from Alisma plantago-aquatica, assembly GCA_963693085.1. Classification (NCBI taxonomy): domain Eukaryota; kingdom Viridiplantae; phylum Streptophyta; class Magnoliopsida; order Alismatales; family Alismataceae; genus Alisma; species Alisma plantago-aquatica. Next base: position 587,240,212 of record OY856412.1, read on the forward strand.
TTATGACTACATACTTGATATCACTGTAGCTGAATCTCATACATATAAGTGAATAAAAACCCTTACATGTGTTTGATACTTAGCATGCATGATCCATTTATAGGTGAGAAAAGAGTCATATAAGTTCTTTTGAGACTGATGGAAACCCTTATATCCTGGAAGTACTACAAATTTTCATTACTCCTGGAAGTACTCCAAATTTTCATTACATTCTTTCTTAATAGAACATAAAATCTAATATGCTTCTATTTGGAAGACACAGTCAGAGATAATCAAATTGAGCTTCAAACTTTTAAAATTGGTTTCCTTATCCAAAAATATTTTCAATACCGATTTCTGCATATAATTCTAACAACTAATCCAGTTTTTGTCATTTATGAAGAACTGACCAATCACAAAATAAAAGGTGACTAATAGAATCTCTAGATAATATGATATCATCCGGTGCGTACCGCATGAGGTGATGTTGCCCAATTGGGTGTTGTCCACCTAAACATGGACTCCCAATAGTAAATTACTCACATGCTTTCCATGGTTTATGGAAAAAAGAGAAATAATTCACTCGAAGGCGCGATAGGGTTGAAACATAGAGATTGAAAAAAAAGGTGAAAGAATCACCTTGGGTCTTTGTTATCTAGAATGTAGACAACAACAGTCAGTCCAAGCATGGGATCTTAGCTTGAAATCCAACAACCAAAGTTCTGATTAGATAGAGCGATCCAAGGAACAAATTGAAACCTCTAGGTCCGACAAACTCAGCTACTAGCTTTGTGTTTCTATGGTAGCCCAATATCCAGGAATGCCTTTTCAACCATGGAGGGAACATGTGAGCGGGTCATGCACTGGATGTGAGAAAAAATAGGCAAAAAAATGCTAAATATTAACCATCAGGGACAAATGAAACCAATTGCGGTGAATGTTAGAAACAAAGGCCAAAGATGACAACAAATTTCAAAAACTAGAAGAGTGGGACTTGAATTACTTGTTGATCCATCATATAGGTGATCTGAAGATCAATATTGGGTTCTGAGAAGCTTTAAGGTGATTATAGGGTGTTGTTCAATTCCTGCAAGTGTCATAGATGTTTGCAGAGGGTTATATTTATAGGTGATAGGTCAACAAGGGTGTGGTTACCTATTAGAGGTTGAATTGGGGTGGAACATCATAGCATGGGGTGTCTAGGGAATGAGATCCTAGAGATTTTGGGATTGGGCGGATAAAAAAAGTGCGATGAAGGTGTATAGATAGTTTTGTTAAATTGATATACATAAGAGAGGGAAATAGGGTCAGAGTTGAGGAGATGTTATCATGGACAAAAAAGTCCTACATGAGGAAGAAATGGGTGGGCATGATACTATCATCACATTAGTCTGACTCCCAGTTCTCTCAGATCTGGAACAAAAGGGATAAGAGGCCGACTGGGCCCAATGTACTAATCATGTGGTCAAGAGAAAGCAAACCAGTATGGGGGCCATCAGACCAATATCAAGAAAGAAAAGGAAAGAAAAGGCACACTTGACATCAAAATTGTGCTGAACAATAGGGCATTCATCACATTGAGTGAATTATTACTCATTTAGGGTTCTAAACAATATAACTTTCTTTCCCAAATTAGTTGGGGTTCTAGGGTTTTCTGATTGAGATCAAAATTTATAGGTTGCCTAAATTGACCATGAAGATTCCAAATATGATATTATTTTACAGTTTTGAGAAAGCCACCTCTCAATTTTTGTCTTTTTATGATAAAGACATATTTAATTATCTAGACTTATCCAAATATGTTTTGAAGCCCATATTTTGAAGAACAAAACCTATAATAAGATTCATCACATAAATTTTTTTTGGAACATATTATAGACCTCAATTTGGTAAGGTTCACTCTTAACCTTTATGTGTTACTTATTCATCAATTAGAGCTATATTTCGTGTAAATATACATTAAAGACCTCATCTTACTTAATTGATTTTTTTGAGGATGTTGCAAATCCATTTGGGTTTTGTGCATGATATTTCTATTGATTGGATGAAACATTTTATTAGGTAAACTAATTGCTTAACATGCATCTATTGTTTTCAATTGCATGTATTCAGGTAACGTATGGTGATTTATGTATTATAGTACATCGCATCACTTATAGTTTAAAACAAAAAAATAATGATAGAAGTTGACTATATGTACTAGAAGTGTAATTTCATGGGGATCTAGAACTCATACCGCCATCAAGAAGAAGTCTTTTGAGGAATAGCTTGACTTGTAGTCCCAAGTTGGTATGACCAAATATGATATGATGTTGAGTATGGTTCCATCCTATTAATATGGCACAATTGAATATGTAAACAAAAAGGTAAAGTTTGCATAATAAACAGATAAGTGCGAGTAGTGATCTTGCAATATATATGTAGACTCTTTACTGCAAAATGTATTTTTGTGCTAGATTGCTTTTTGTGCCCACATACTTAGCATACTTGTGTTGATCGTACTTACTTTATGATATTGGACATGATAGAACAGAAGTGAAGATGAAGATCTAAGCAGGTGTTTAGGTTGTACCTATTGAAGATCCTTCTAATTAACACATACACATTTTTGTTGTGGATGTCAAATCGTAATTGTAAAGTATTGTATATCTTCTTGTTATAAACATATTATTGTGCATAAGATTATTATTGCGGCGTTTTCATCTACGCTATTCATAGTATTTTTTTTACTTCGCACGCAAAAACACTTCTGCATACAAGGATAACGATCCCGGAGTTCGTCCCTTTGGAGACGAAATCTAGAGTCGCTACACAAATTCTAATCAAATCATTTAGGATTAACTTTACGAATTTTCAGAATTCGATCCCTATAACTCACATGTTAGTGACAAGCCACTTTTTTGACGTAGCTGTATACATTGGTCTATCCAGGGGCGAAGTGAATCCATCTTCCAAAACCTAAATATCGGGATATTTTATATATATTGGTATACATAATCACCAATTTATATAAAGTATGCATATTTTATAAGAAAAAAGTTTACCGCATACTTCTTATATCATATTTTATCTAAGACATATTTGGTTGGTCTGATTAGAATCATGCATTATCTAAACTAGGCATGAACCCGTGCGGTGCACGGAAAATTAATTGAAGCGAGTAAGATTATTTTCAAGCCAATAGTTCAAAGTCCAACACAAAGAGGAGCTTTCATTAGAACTTATTAGTTGTTTAAAAGCCAACGTTTCAATTGAACTGATTGGGTAACTAACATACACATCGAAAACCATGTCTTGAATCTCATAAACGTGTCTTTGCGTGGTAAACTTATCGTATTGTATTGTGTAGAGTGAAATAAATGGAGAAAAGAAAGTAGTTGTACACAATTTTAACATGAAATTGAAGTTCTATATATATATATGCTGCTTTACAAAATTATGTACTATTTTTACATTGGATCGCTGACCCCTGATTCTGGCCACCTACAGTTTTCTTGAAGGTGCCTTCTGGGATGGCTGACAAGGTAGGGATGATAATTGGGCTGGTTTGGGTGACTAAAACCCATATACCCAACGTACCCATTAATATTTTGGCTTGACCTGTACCCACATCATTAAGGAGGAAACTATGAAGACACAAATCCATACCCACTTCTATGAGTAATGGGGACCCAATACACCATGTTTATCCAATTCCATAGAAACTTAAAATAAAAAAGGTATGCATAGAAATAATGTTTGGCTGGACGCCACAATAAATGTACGCAGGTGAAACGCAGAGACACTGATTTACTCATATGCACGTCTGACATGCACATTCATAAACATGCAAGCCAATATCCAATTTTCATAATTTTATTATATTATATTTGCAAAGGTTGCAAAAATATGTATCATTAAATATTAATTCTACATTAATTTAGAAGGTGATACACATACAAGGAAAGCATCATTTGAATGTTCGGATTATGTACACAACTTATAAAGGAAAAGATGGATGACAAACATACGACTATGATATTTCTTAGTCCTACAAACATGCCCCTGGGCAGCATGCCCTACAAACAACCAATTACTTAGTTGTAGATCTAAATGAATTTATGATACATACATGCATGGAAAAAAAGGCGCGCCCTGAGGCGCTAGAGGCGTACGCCTTGAGGCGAGGCGCACCCCAGGGCGCCTTGAGGCTTAAGCCTCACCTGTGATCCAAGAGGCGGACGCCTCATTTTTTGCAAGGCATAAAGAGGCGCAAGAGACGTTGAGGCGCAAGTGAGGCGCTAGCCTCGAGCTGCAACCCAAAATACAGGTTTCCTGGTTCATTTTAACTACATATGGGCCTGGCCCAATGGGTTTTCCATTAGCCCCTTTGATTCGAACGATAAAACAAACAAATTGTGGTTAAAATACTATTGTTTGGGTACAACTTGTACTGCTTTTATTTTCCAGCTGTTTAAATTTAGATTATAAACAGGTAGTGTAATGTGATTTTGTTATGTAGTTGTCCAATTGTATTAACGTACATTGTATATATATTTTCTTATATATATAAACATATTAATACATATAAATATATATAAATATAGGAACGCCTCGGTACATTTTGAGGCTTACGCCTCGCCTCGCCAAGAAAAAAATGCCTCGTTACGTCTCACGCCTTTTTCAACCTTGCATACATGCATAAACCAAACAGTAATGTCAATTACCAAATTAGAGTTACAAAATATGTTATGGAATTTAAAGTCGCCCATCATCACTGTCTATTGATTAATAATCTTAAGTCTCAACTAAAAGTGGACTTTGTCCATTTACGAAAAGTGAGTGGAATAATCATGTCCAATACCATTCGTAGGTAGTCTACATATATGACGTTATGTACATTAAGACAATAAATATGAAATCCCATAAATGTCCACATAATGTACAATAAGATTATCTTTTACAATGATAACTCCACCAAAATGATATCATTTCAATGATAAGTACTATAACGGAAACAAAACTTCTCTTACATAAAGATTAAAGAGTGGTTTATAAAAAAAGATACATAGCTATATTTTTTCAGATCCAATGCTTAATTCGTTGACTGTAAAAAAATGTTATTGAGTTTTCCACTTTATCCAAGCCGTGTCACATGACTTCCATCAAACAGGAGGCATACATATAACTGAAAATAGTAAGCTATAAAAGAATGGAATCAAGAAAATACAACAGGTGTTATATTTTCTGGTGTCGATCAATGACGATTGGAAGCAGCTCTTGCATCTCCCAAATCCCAAAGGCAGCAAAGCTAGTTCCTGCTATTGCATATGCATAGTGCAGTTGTTGTTGTTGTTGTGTCCTATACGACGATGCAGGTAAAGATCGACTCCCAGCCCTGTTTGGTTCAGGACTGTGTCCAGATCAACGAGTGTGGTTTTGTGCGAGGTCAGGGTTCCGTAACTAGATTGGCTTGAAATGTTGTTTGGTTCATTATCCCGAAACGGGCCCGTTTTGGTGTTTCGTTATCCCCAAATCCGGACCAATTCGGTCCCGATCTGAGCAGGATTGTGAATTGTAATCCAGATTACACAGTGTTCGCTCGTTTCTCCCCCCGATACCCCCGACTCCCTCCCTCTCTCGTTTACTCCGCGGCTCGCACAATAGCTCCCGAGGAAGACGGAAGAAAGGCATCCCCTGGTCCCGAGAGAAGAATGTGACGCCGTATGCATATTGAAGATAAGGGCTACCCTCTGTCCTGACGGCGGAACATGTTGTAGGAGGTGAAACAGGAGTCCATATCCTATGGCCTTATCCCTTGGCTGTGTGAGCAGTTGGAGCGTCACGGGCGGAATAGTTGGTCAAAGGAGGAGGCGAGCAGGTGCTAGCAGGTAAGGCGTGTTGTAAAGTCGGGCCCGTCGCGTCTGAGTAATAAATTTGACCATTGTTTGGCAGGGTTTCAAGGAAGAGGTGGGAAGGGACAGAGGTAATAGACAAACCCTATCGGCTGGTGTATACCTTCTACTATAAATTAGGGTACGTCCTTAGTCGAAGTGCTGCTACTACATCTGCATATTGTAGTCCAGGTGATCGCAAAAGCTACCGGTTGTGATTCCTCGTTCTCCGATTTCTCCACACTACTCAGGTGGGTCTTCTTCTGCAACCGGTTTTCTTGTTTTTTCATTTGTTGTCATCATGTTTGATTCAAACTAACTGTTTTCCTTATTTAATTGTTGTTTTCTCTGTGCTTCTCCATCTATCTGGATGATGTGGTGCCTATTTGTATCAATCGTCAATCCAGGTATTTCATTCACCCTAAAATGCTTCATGTAGTACTGCTTAGAAAGAGTTAATAGATGATACTAAAAAAAAAAACACAGGTTCACAACCGTAACTATTGCTTTTCTCAAATTGGATACTAGGACAATTGATACATACCATCTATCTTACTATTTTTCTTGTCAAATGCTAACATTTGTTCATAACTAAATGTTTATGCTATACTTAATTTGATGTTAGGTAGTTTTGATAAGGCATCAATAATTTGAAGTTGATTACTTGACCCTACAATACAAAGTCATATAGCCTTGTATATTTGAAAGTAGGTTTCCTTACAAATGACACATAGTTTAGACCAAATTCATTAGACAAAAGTAATTATATACAAAATTAGTACATGTACACTCTTGGTACAGATTATCAGAATGACTACATATAATCATAGATTAAATTAGCTATCCTAATAAAATTGTATCTAAGTAGGATATATATTCCACGTTATGTTTTACATGAAATTGAACACATAATAAATTATGTTATAGACCATTTGGTATCTACATTCCATTTTTTTCTTAGTAGATCCTTAGCTAACAACTTATTTGCTTATTCTGTATGACTTTCTTTTGTTTGTTGAGTTACTTTTTATTACCAAACCAAAGAAAGAGGATGGATATGTGATATGGTTTGAGTGAATGCATTCATAGATCCAATCAGTAGTGTGTTCCAGCAGTTTTGTTGTGTGCTTATTGGTCTGATAAGTTTGTGTGTTCCCCGAGTTTGTTTTTGTGCTAATCAAACCAATCTGAATGGAAGTCAGATGTTGTTAATTAGATGCTCACTATTAGTGTTATGTGTATGGAAATGTGTTATCAATCATGAGTCCCACAAAAATATCAATTTGGGGGTGGAAAGGGGTTTTAAAAGTCTATTTGTGTGTTTCAGCTGTCTGTATTACGTATATTAGTTGGTCCAATCTATGTCTAATTACATATTGGAGGGATTCGACTGAATTTTAATCAAACTTCTACCAATTAGTGGGTTGAATATAAATTATTTTATAGCAATGTAGCACTAATTACGAGTCAAGCAAAAAGAAAATTAATTTCATGTATTGATCTTTGCACTTGTGGTAATGTCGTGCTACAAGTTGGAGTGAGCTGATTGCATTAATCACACACACAACATTTATTTTTTTCTCTATTATTTGTACATATTTATTTTGTTAATTTTAATCATGAGTTGTAGATCGTATAAAGGTTGTGTTTTACATCATGTAAAACTTAGACAAAACCCTCTACATTTTTGGAAAGATGTAAGATTCTATCGACCTTCTGTCTGTCTGTTGGAATGACAATATATGCATGCTCTGACCTTGTGGAATATGTACGGGAACATGTAATTACATCCATATGTACGTAGGTTTAAAAAAAAATATTATTGACCTTCTGTCTATCTGTTGGAATGACAATAGATGCATGATCTGATTTGTGTAAGGGAAGATGTAATATTTTATGACAGGAAAACATGTTATGCGAAATATAATTTCAAGTTCTGGATCTAGTCTTTGTTGAACCATCTTATGCATAGTGTTGTTTGTAGTTCACGTAAATTGGAATCTTGTGTAACACAGATTCACTAATTCACATACATGAGTATCTTTCCTAAACATTCCTATATATATATATATATATATATATATATATATATATATATATATATATATATATATATATATATATATATATATATATATATATATTGCAATGTATTTTCATCTATCAAGAACTTGGGCAAAAAAACTACTACAATCTATGTATTCATGTTTGATGGTCGATAGGTTCATGGTGCTTTTCCTTTTTAGTACCCAAGAATCCAAACAAGGTCTTATGAGGAGGCAATTTCTACATGTGTACTTTATACCCAAGAATCTAGTATTTATTTGTAGTTACTCTTCATTGTCTCTATTTCATCCCCTTCCTTAGTAATACACCCATCTCTTCAATTTTGGGTTTCCTTTGCATCCCGAGGAAGATGTGGCCTCTGATTTGTGTTTCGGTTATGTATTCTTTTCCCCAATTGTCTCCCCCTTTCTCTTCAGCATCAATTGTTTGATGTCTCTTTTACCTCTTGGTCAATTTCTATCATCCTACATGAGTCTAATGATTACTGATTACCCTACATTGATTACGTATCAATCTCTATTTTTTTTCCTTTTCTTATGTGTTGCTAAAGCTTGCTACATGATTAGTAACATGAAAAATTGAGCTAATATAGCTGACTATAGTTCTCCTATATTACATTTTAATTTGTGTGACCTTTTGGTTGACCCTTGAATTATATTGATTGTATTACATTTGTAAAGAAACTGACTTCAGTCTTATATACTTATTAGGTTATTATAGTTGTTCACATAATTGCCTCACATAAGTCTATGCCATCTCCTGTCTTTCTCCCGATATAATGATACTGACCTTTTCTTTGTTTTTTATGTGTTATTTCTCAAACGATGTGGACTTCGTGGTGGCAAATGTGGATGTCAATCACATGTATTGTTAGCCTTCAATCTTATACACTTATTAGGTTATTATATAGTTGTGATGTTTTACCCCCAGTTAAGAATGACTAAAATGAAGATGTAGTTTGGGGATGACATTACATGCATTTTGAATGCTGAAATCAATTTGGTAGTTTGGTGATGACATTCAGTGATAAGAATAGAAGTCACATTTATGATTTGTAATATCTCATATTATAATGAAAATTGGAGGTATGGTAGATAACTATAATGTGAAGATCTCTTAAACTTTACTCGACGTATAGATATGTTTATCAGTTGAGTTTCATTAGAAAATAACAGCCACATGGTTATCTGAACGCCTCCCCTCCTATGGTTCACTTATGATTAATGTTTTTTTATTGGTTCCAATAACAAACTGTACGTGATGTTTGGGAATATCTCTTTCTGTGATAGGTCTATTTGGAAAGATTCCCAGTTAAAGAAAATTGTTTTTCTTCATTAGGAGAAAAAAACATAAGCACACCTCACAAATATTAGGAGAATAAGTAACAATAATCTGAATAGTTGTCAGAAATTCAGTGATAAGAATATCAATGGCATGTATGATTTCTAATATATTTTTGGTCAGTCAGAATAATTTAAAAATTGGAGGTTTGTTAGATAACTGTCATGTGAAGATATCTTAAAATTTACTCGAGGTATACATATGTTTATCAGCTGAGTTTTATCAGAAAATAGTCAGTCGGACATACTGATGAAAGACTGAAACCCAAACAGGGGCCTAATTGATTTTTTGAATTTTATTGTTATGTCCACTGTTGGTAAAATTTGGACTGTATGTCTGAAAATGTATTTCAGACATCTTACTAAATTTGAAAAATTGTTGGACATCATTTCCAGGGTTAAATAAGTAAACATATAATTTAACACTTCTAATAGAAAATTCTGCTTAAATTAAATGAAATACAATATTGAGGGGTTATTTACAAATGATCCAAGCACCTCAATTGATCTATATCAATAATCTAACAACCTAGTAGCTCTCATAATTCATAATTCATCCCAGAGAAACGAAATGTTACAAAGAGAGGGTAGGGTTTGCAGGAGGAAATGAGTGAAGATGCTAATCTTGGGTTATATCTTGTTATAAGTGATGCAATAAAGTAAGTTGATCTTCTGTACATAGGTTTTTATAGTGAATCTTATCTCCCATGTATAAAATCCATCCATTTGTTATACCTATTAATAACCATGTAAGTCATTATATATTTATTATTACTGTAAACAACCCTCACTGTCATTATATATTACAGCACATACGCGACTATGTCTTCCGCAGACCCCAGGTTTCGTATTGTTTGGTCAAGAGAGTCTGATGATGGTCTAGTTTCAGCATTGCAGAGGAAGTATGATGTAGGAAGGTGTATTGATGGCCAGCTTACGAGGGACACTTGGAGGGAGGCACTTTGTGATTTGCAAAATTGGATGGGGAAGTCGGGGTGTTCGTTAGAGCAGGTTAAAAATCAGTGGAAGAACCTGAGGAAGGACTACGCTAGATTGAAGCTTGTCACCAAAAAGAGTGGCGTCGGATGAGATGAGACTAGGAACAAGACCAAGATGCCTTACACCCCTGAGTGAAGGGAGAGCCTTGCGGTATGTACAATAATCATAGCCTGACCCCAAAAGTAATGACCTACATTTACATATAAATCTCCTAATAAAAACTTTTTTATACTTAGGCAAACAAGGATCTTGCTAGGTTGATTAATCGATCCTTTCCCCACTACTATGGCATCAAATTGATGGTGGGGAGGAACATTACTAGAGGACACCATGCAATGTCTTCTACAGATAGACAAATACCGTCTAACGTTGCCTCCGAGGATGAAGTTGTTGTCGACTTAAATGCGTCTGATACACCCATGAATACAAAAACCCAAGTAGGGGAACCAGACATAGGCACACCTGGGATGCAAAGTGAGGGTGACACCGGGGGAGGCGGAACAGATACCCAGGGTGTTGGGGGAAGGACTCCTCCTATCCACAGGCGTAGGAAGTGACCATCAATGTCACAAGAGTGATGTGTGCTTTCTAATGAAGTGTTATCTGAATTCACACAGGTGTACACAAAGGTACACGAGTTAGGCACATGTGTGGCCACTAGATCCATTGAAAAAGAAGAGTTTGCAACAATTTTGCATTATTTTAATGACACTTTCCTTGATGCCCCTAGCCCTATATTTACAACACTTGTGAACGCCATAAAGGAGTCAACAAACCACAACATATACCTCTACCTTACACATACACCGCACAAAATAACAATACGGTTACAAGACCTTTGGGAAAGGTCCCAAGTGGTAGTAAAACACCACTACCTTCAGTTCCATCCTCTTTTATTCCATATCAGTAGGGATTTGCTTCGCAGTCCCGTCACCAAACTTCAACAGCACATCAAGTATGCCATTCGTGTGGTATACTGGAACTAATGATACTGGCACAAGTGGGAATAGCAGAGGCCCTTCAACATCATAATTTAGAACTTTCTTTTGCCATTATGTTTTGTATGTTTGGGGATATCAATTTCAATTTGCTTTATTATTGTAATAATTACTTTCCCGGATAAACATTTGTTTCCCGTACCATTTAATTCATATGTAACGTTGATGTCATTTTTTTCCTGTCAAATCCTTCATATTATGTTCAAGTTGTTATTCTTTTTATTTTAGTCATCATGTCAAGGTTGTTATCCTTTTAATTGTAGGCATCATGTCTGCTAGTGATCATACTGAATTAGCTGACCTCCTCACAAACATTTTAGATATCGTGTCTGGCCTAGCAAATCGCATTGCTGATGCAATCACTGAGTCAATAGTGAACTCCATCATGGATGAGATTTCCAATGATGACGACATACCACCTACAATACCTAGGTCAGTTAGCATTAGGAGTGGCCACCAAAAGGTGCTAGGAAACATAACCGGTCATGAACAATGGGCTTATGACCTATACCAAATGCGACCACAGACTACAATAGCCCTCGTAGACAAGCTTGAGAGTCATGGCTTGTTAGGCATCTCATTAGTTGAGGATTTATGCTACTTCGTACAGATGGTTGGACATGGCCATACAAATTGTGTTTTGGCTGAGGACTACATTCACTTTGGTGAGACCATAAGTAGAAAGATCAACGATGTATTGGACATGGTGTGTGCATTGTGCCATGACTATGTTGTCATGCAAACCACATCCACAAGCACAACAACACATCATCATATATTGGACAACCCAAGGTTCTACCTTTACTTCAAGGTAATAGTTATCCCCTACAATTTATAATCATTTTCAATTACTTTGTATGTTTACACCTGATTTTGGTATTGTAGAATGCCATCGGGGCAATTGACAAGACACACATCCTAGTCTTGGTCAAATGTGACAAGCAACGAACACAAGCAATGGTTAGAACAATGCAACTTTGTCTGTTTGACAAGAGAAGACACCAATAGGCTACTAGCAGAAATTGAAACTCTGTGGAAGAGACGACTATATCTTTGCGAACTACTTCACCTACCGAGCGATAATGACTCTTCAATAGAGGAAGAGGGATACAATACAACATAGTTGTAATATATTATGATCTATCCAATCAAACTTCAATTGTATGTTAGAACAGTCAATTGGTCCTATTAAAATACTCTACACTAATGTTTCATAGAAATCTAAGTTTTGAACCCAACATTATGTTACTAATCATCAATCGTGTTTTAGATGTCGATGAATCCATCTAAAGTTTCTAGGTGTGATTGTGGTGTGGTTGTAGCCTTGCGGCTTAACATAGAGGATGTCGGGTTATATGACTTTGGCATTCTGAGTGAAAGGCCAGACGAAATGTATTACATATGTCCTTCTAGTTAGGTGTGATAGTAAAACTGTAAATAATCATATGTGCTTCCTAAGTACATAGTGCATGCATTGTTATTAACTCAAACTTCAGAAAACATTATAAGGAAAAGACCGATGTAAATACTTCCATTGGGCAGTCAATCTTCCCCCAACAATTGATTATTTGAAGGCTGAGATTATGTTACTAACTTGCAAGTGCAAATCAGTGTGGGGCCAGACGATGAACATGAAGGACTTTGTTGAAATCCATCATGACTCTAAACATGTTTCCACCTGTAGAAAGTACGAATATGAAGTTTTACAAACCTCCGTTCAGAAGTTGGAGGAAAGTTGTAGTCTTCTTTTGGACATTCCTTCACCTCAGAGTTCGATTTATAATGTCTTATCAATTTAGATTATCTATCATTGGATGTTATTACCATTATAAACTTTCTTAATTCATCCTCTGATTTAAACATTGAATTACATTATAAGGTTGCTAATTTTTATCATAATATTGCTGAATGTTTTATTGAGGGTGTATGTTATTTAAAAATGAATAATCATACTATATCTGCATAATTGCGATATACACCATTACTTCTGAAATATATTACTTACAAAATTTGTGATATGGCTGGGCATCCAATGAATGTGTTTGCATGGCGTCCAGAGCCTGATCAGATCCTACTTGATGCCATGAGAAGTCAGTATGACATGGGGAGATGTGTCTGTGGGTTTTATACTTGAGAGGCTTGGATGGAGACATGGACTTACATTCAAAACATAATGGGGATGCATTTCATAACTTTGAACCAATTAAAAACCATTTGGAAAAACCTAAAGAAAGACTTTATTAGACAAAATCATTTCCTTTTGGAACATTTATTGCCTTCTCATCCCTTAGTGTAATATGTGATCCCCCTAGGAGTTGCAAAACACTTAAACAATGTTGAAAATAACAACAATGGTGTTGTAGGAGTAGGTCGTGAGGGCAATGAATGAAGTTGCAAGAATACCTTTTTTTACTACTTTGTGTATGCTCTATTTTTAACTTTCTACATTTAGATTCCTGAGTTTCATTGTTGTTAATGAAACATCATAAGCATGCTACTTTGTGTATGATCTTTTTTATGGAAACAATTTGTCAAGCAAAATCAATTCCTTTTGTATGGTTTAATGCGTACTCATCCACTTATCATGGCAAACGTGACAAATGTTGAAAACAACAACAATGTTGTTGCAGGAGTACGTGGTGAAGGTAACGAATAAAATCCATCATGACAATGACCATGTTAACATTCATATGTATGCACTTTTTAATTCATGTAATCAGACCCCTAAGCGTGCTACTACATGTATGCTATTACTTTATCACAATGTTGTTTATTTATGGCTTAACTACATAGGAGCCCCTTTGTTATATGCACATTAACTTATCTATATTTGAATTATCATATTATCTTCGCGCCATTGTGAAATAAAGTCTTACTATTATAATATATTACATACATATAGTTGTAATATGGCTAGCCAACACACGACACCGTATGTTTTATGGTGTACAGAGCTTGATATGGTTCTCAGAGGTTTGATGAGAAACCAATATGACATGGGAAGATGTATGAATGGAGTATATACTGCACAAGCTTGGAGGGAGGTATCGCATGACTTTTGAAACATAATAGGGGGCCTTACATATCTTTGATCGAGGTGCAAATGCAATGGCAGTACCTCAGGAGTGAGTTCATAAGAGAAAATCTTTTCATTTTTGGATATTTATTGCCTCCCCCTCCATTGACTATGCAACACGCCATTTAACATAACTTTATGATGACTCGTCACACTTACCCACCTGGAGTTGTTGAATACCTTAACAATGACAAAAACATCAACAATACAACTACATGATTAGACGGTGAAACGAATGAATGAAGTTGTAACATATTTGCTCGAAATTGTATTTGGTTATGTTTGCTTGGAAACATTTAGTTGTAAAACTTATGTGCATCGTTAGTTTGTTCTTACCATCATTTAATCAAACTTCTACTTTACTCTTGTTTAGAAGACTTACATCACGTTCAAACTTGTATTTATCTAACTTTGCTTGGCAACATTTATCTGTATAGATTATTGTCACAGTTAGTTTTCTATTATCGTTATTTGCTCATACTTATATTTATTTATTAAATTTAGGTGTCGACATCACGTTCAAAGTCACAGGCAAAGTTTGAAAAAATATTGATGTCTCTGCTAAAGTTATAAAAATATGTTGAAGAAAACCTTCTACAAAAACTATTGTGAGGATACACATGAGTGGGGGAAATATGGGAGCCAAGAACAAGGCAAGGATGGGGTTACTCATCATGTTCGTCATCTGCCATTGCTGTTTGATTGGCTAAAAGACGACATCAAAACACAACCCAATCAGCCGTTGCAGGAAGCTCGTCCTGTGTCATGGGACAGTACGATGAGGCCCTAAAGTGGGCCAACTAGGACGGTCCTACCTAGGATCAATATAAATCATCCTCCACATCAAAGACTGCCCACCACACTGGTTGGTCATCATCTTAGCATGTGTGTATGGGTGTCTATGTCTAGGCCTAGGGAATGCCTCTCCTTTTTTGTCTGCTCTCCCTTGGTTCATGACGTATTTGCTCGAGAATAAAATATGTTATTATCAATTTTTTTCATTGTTTAAGTTCTAATGAAAACGTTATCATCTTTACTTTGCTACTTGTGCATAATTTATATTATTTTATGACAATTTTAATTATCTTATCAGTTTCCAATTACTGGATCGAATATGTCCAACTATACATATATACAACATGAACATGCCATGCAAGACAACTATACAGTTCAATTTATTTTAAATAAACATATAAAATAATCATACTCATCTTATATTCACTTCACTAAACAACAAACACTAGCACCCACATTATGTATACAATTAAATATTTTTTGTAAATTTTGATATTATATTGTAGTGGCATCACAGCTTCACATTCTTTGTAATTGTTAAAACAATTTTGTAAGAATAGGAAAAAATAAGCAGATCCTGACTAGGTTGCCAAATAAAATCAGACGGAATCCAAATTGGTAGCCAAACAGAATCAAATTGAAACCGGACTCAAACTAGACTAGCTGACCAGAATCAGACTAGGTTACCAAACAGAATCAGACTGGATCCAGACTATTCCAATCCAGATCTACTGACTAACCCTGACTAACCCAGTCCAGACTATAGAATTCCAGTCCCAAACCAAACAGGGGCCCAGTGTCCCATCCAGCCAAGGTGACGACTGAACGGAAACTTGGGCTGATGACAACTAAATTTGTGTTTGGTACATGGTGATAAAATTGATGGTGATGGTGACGGTGATGGTGATAGGGAAGGTGATGTTGATAATTATTAAAATGTGTTGTTTGGTAATATATGCATGGTGATAGGGATCGTGATGGTGAACAACTTAAGAAATGTTGTTTGTTACATGGTTATATTGATGGAAAGGGGAATTTATTTTTATAAAAAAAACACCCTACACAAGTAAGAGTCATATTTATTAGAACATTTTTTGCACATTTGTCTAAATAAGTATTGAAGTCTTGAAAGAAAATTCTCTCACCATGATTCATCACGTTTCACCATATTTTTTCCTGGGGGCAAAAATAGATTAAAATTCACTAGGATTCACCATGATTCCCTATCACCATGGCAAACAATCAACATTTTAGTTTCACCATCATTCCCTATCACCATGATTCACCACGTAACAAACACAGCCTAAAGGTGTAAAAATTACAAGAAACCCCTCAAGTAGTCAAATGTTTTCTTGATACTGGATGGTTGTGTAATTTGAAAAATGTTAGAAAAAAATACTTTATTAATCCTGAACGGCTTGTTTTATACAGTATACATATTTGAAGAATTGGCCCGAATACGACCTCCAAAATTTATATATATAAGAAGATTTTTCAAACATTACGTGGCCCAAGCATAATATTTTTTAACAAAAGTACTGATATAGAGCACACAACTTCTACCAAGTCTCACACCATGACCTCAACAAATATGAAGGCAGGACACAAAGGCACCTTTTAGTGTTGTCAAAAAAAATTTCCCACACAATGTCATAAGTTGAAAGGTTTTTTGACATGAAAGAGAATATAATAATATACAAGTACAAGCCATAAAAATCATCATGAACATTGTAAAATTAAAATTAAAACTATACTAATAAAAGTATTAGACAATACTAGCTATATATCTACTATCTACCATACTAAACACCAAGACTCGTCTCCGTCATCCTGGTGTCCAAAAAAGTCTAGCCTCTTCATTTACATTGCTTCCCACCAATTGTTCCACTGGTAATATGACTCGTCAACGCACATCTGATAAAAGTGAACTCTTCATACCTCCTTTGCCCAATCCGATTGTCATTCTTTTAGTTTTGGCCTTCCCAATCAGCCAACCTCCTAACACCATTTTCCTTCCAGAACTGTATCATCGCTGAAGTCATTATCTTTGTTTCGATATAGTGCTATCCATTTCCAGTTGCTTGTCATGATCTAAATACACAACCATGAAAAAGCAGAGGATGACGGCTGTGCATGACGTACGAAGGAAAAGCAGGAGACAAGAACTGGACTCAAACGCCTCATCGTCAAAGCACTTATTGATTCCTTCCTCATACAATGATGGCATATCGGAACCTCAACAACAGGTTTTGGTAGCCCCAACCCTTATGCGAGTCCTGAAGCCGACGACGCGAGTTCGAGTCAACATCGACGTGCATTGGGTACCTGCGTCATCTCTTAACGCTCTAATAGACAGTTCTGTATGCTTTTCTTCCTCTTCGTACATGGATTGGAACGTCATTACACTAGCGGGTTTGGTAGCCCCACCTTCCTGTGAATCCTGAAAGACAATGACCACCATCTACGTGCAGAGCCCGACCTTCCTATGAATCCTAAAAGACAATGACCGCCATCTACGTGCAGGAGGCATCTGAATTATTTGGTTCCATCTATATTTTCAAAGAAAATAATCAACCATCAGCGGGAAATTGTCATCAAGAAAAAGTCAGGCCGCCCTTTTTAGAAGCCACATGTAGGGTAGTTTTTACACTACGGATTGGCTTGGATAATTCTGTTACCCATCTGTTACAATGTCTTTCAGATCTTGAAGGTATGCTTTTCCAGAAATATGTAACTGACATAAATTTAAGAGCGGTAGATCGGTATTTTTCTGTGGTGTTCCTTCGCAATATACAGTCTACCGATATTATCCTATCTTCTAATTGGTTTGCATGCATATTATATGCAATGGTAATTAGTAGCTGGAGCACAATAATTATTTGTATTATTTATGTTTTTGCTAATATCATTGTATTGTCGCATCTACAGGAATGCGCAACCAAAACACGTTCCATTCAATTTTAACAATATATTGTTTTATTGAACCAACAAACTCCAAAATAAAATACAGATTTTGAATTAGCAAGATGACAATGTGATTTTCTGCGTACAACATATCGCCCAACTATCAGTGACGCTCATCACCGTCTTCAAAAGATTAGATATGGAGGTCTGCTAGCAATTCAGTGAATTGAAAAATACAAAAATATGTTCTCCAATATTTAAAGTTGGCAACGGGAAGACCCTGATCAAGTTAGTAATATCACTATTTCCTAATCATTTCGTAATTTTATCACTAGCCTTAGTCATACAAATTGAACGTTTTATCTTGCTCGTCATATCAGTTTTTTAGGATATACACATTTATCGTGTTATTGTCGGTTTATTGTGTATGCTTTTTTGCACAGGCACATACATCGACATTGTTTTGATCAATCAGGTAGGCTCTATACATATGTTGCATTAGTCTTTTTGGGTTTTCTTATTTCGGGCACACATATATATTTAAAGCACATCTATTTACATACATAATTTATGTGAATGTTTTTTCTGATTGACATGTACTAGAAATATATGACAATTTTCTTCTATCGTCTTAATCATTTGGTGGTCCTTATATTTTTGACCTCATTAGCGTAAACGTTTTGATATCTAAATGCACAAAATGTAGATTGAGTATGAAAAAAAAATACTTTTTATGTATTTACTTAATTATTTATACGCATGACTTCTTCTATATAGTGGCATCAGATAATAAAACAACATGTATGATGACTGCATGTAGGAAATATGGAATCAATATCGTGATACTTGTGAACACAGTGTATTCGATTTTCTTTAAAGAATTGACGATTTGTTCATTCCGTTATTTGGAGTATTCCATATAGGGTTCTATCAACAACACATAGTATTTATCTGAAAAATGAAAATAGTTGAATTTGTGATTCCGTCACATAACATAGTCACATAACATACGCACTTATGTATAAAAACTATGATTGAAGGTGAATCAAATTATATCACATTCAAGTATGTTGTTTGTATGTTCTATTTACAAAAAATGCTCTTCTAAGATCATATCAAAGATCACTACTTCAAGAATATTTGGTTTTTATTTATTACAATTTGTGAATTTTAAGGTAAATGCAATCACAATTGTAATCAAAGTAGATTAAATATATTTTTTCTATTTGAAGAACTATATAGTGATAGTATAATGTTAGAAATGAAAAAGTATCCTATAAATTATATAAAAGTAATATGTTTACAATTTGGATTATATGTAGTAGATAAAAAGTTTAATACTCTTTCCAATTTGAAAAATAATAGAAAATGGAAATCAACATGATGAAATTAATAAAATGTTAATGAACACATCAACTCTTTTTTTGAAGTGAAATATATTCGTCAAATAATTTAGAATCAATTAGAGTAATTAAAAGAAGTTTCAAACATGTTCAAAGGTAAACAAGGTATATAGTGTGACCGTCCACCACTATTTTGACCCCTCTGACAAACTATAAATAGATAAGCCATGATGGTTTAGTGTTTTTTATTTTTGACAAAATAATTTCTACATATGTTTTTTTTCATATGAATTATTCATTTATTACTGGTATGGTTATAAAAATCAAATGAAATATTAGTTATGCATAACGTTTTTTGTGAAGCTCATTAATCAAGGCTTAACATGAGTAATAATGTTATGAGATGATTCACATGGCATAAACATATTCAAGAAATAATTTAATCAAATTATTTAGTTAGGTGACCCTATCAAAGTTTTGTTCAATACAACCACATCAAAGTGATGTCTATCAGAATAGGACTGAGATAAAGCTACCATATCTGATAAGGTCTTAATCAAGAATAATTTTTCATTTAGAAAGTGATTCATAATTAAAGTAGGTTGGATCTATGTTTGTAATTCCAAACAAGAATTGTATTTGGATAAAATTTTACTCTGGAGCTCAAAATATATTATTGTATTTCTCGATTAAAAAATAATTTAAATTCATCTTGTATTTTTTATATTTTGTTAAGATCCTTTTAATCTTATTTTCTTTTTTGGCGATCAATTTCATTTTATATGTAGGAAGTATGGTTCAAATACTTGCATAAAGATTGATTTTTGGCATAAGATGATTAATGACACCCTTGATTTGTCCTTGACTCTTTAAAGACCATAACATGGTACCAACCATGTCAGCCTTTTGTTTATTTACTTATATTACCATAACAACATTGTCCTCTATAGTTTATGTTTATAGACAATTAGTTATCCTATATGATTGCTACATTTGGAACTCAAAGATGAGTTAGTATAAAAATATTATATCAAAACATATAGAAATATAAAAAGACCAAAGACCTACATAGTATTGACGTTTGTAGATGAAAAGATATATACATTGTAAGGATTCAAAATAGATACTTAGATAAGATTATTTAGAAATCTTGGATTCGATTGTATAAAAATGATGTAGTTGAAAAATTAATATAATTTTGCAAATCCAATTTTATGTAGTTAGAAAATGAACCTATTAAGGATACATCAAAGATTAATAGATTTTAATATGTGAACTAGATATAAATTAGTAAGTTATTCTTCAAAAAGATTAATGAGGTAATATCATTAAATAAAAAAATTTGTAATCTAAAGGTAATAGTAAAAAAACTATAGTTGTTATATAATTCATATTAGTCTAGATTTTCAACATATATGTAGGCATGAATTTAAAATAATCTTTGATATATTTATTGCAACAAAATTAGTTTAACCATGAATAGTTATTTATACATTGTGTTATGTTCATTCAAGGATATATGTAGAGAAAAATAGAAAGTGTGATGTCATTTATAATTGATAGGAGATGATTCATAATCTTGTATTAAAAAAGTCAAAATCATCTAATACTAATGCTTGTTCACAAAACATGATTAGAATAGAAATTTTGGATGTATCAAATCACAACATGGATGTGACCAAGCCCTATATGTTGATTGAGACGAAGATAAAGTAGTTGATGATGGTGATCATGATGATGATGTTTATGATTTTTTAGCCTTGGTGTAGGTTTTTTCATGAACATTGTGGTTCAAGTAGTTTGATATCAAACTAGCATTAGTGTTGTGATATTTAGTTCCTTTACTTACTTTGAACTTACATTAGCGCATTATAAAATCAATTCATACCAATTGAAGTTGACATTGGGAGAGAGATATTTGAAAAGAAAGTTAGGACAGTTGAAGTTTGATAATGACTAACACAAACACTACACACACACACATAGACATTAGAAACACACACACACACACACAGATATATATATATATATATATATATATATATATATATATATATATATATATATATATATATATATATATATATATATATATATAGGGTGTTGATCTATTGCGGATGGCACTATTCTGCAGATCGTACAGACAATGTAATTTACGCGTAAGTTGGGCTTGCAGACCCACCATCCCCGGTAATTAACTCACTTCTCCTTTGACTAGCTTGTACGTCTAACCACCATCTCGGGTAATTAACTCACTTCTCCTTTGACTAGCTTGTACGTCTAACTTTGTCAGTCTCTCCCTCGGTTTGCATCGCTCTCTCTCTTTCCCCTACAAGCATTCTGCACAATACAGTTCTCTACCTGGACTTGTGCCCAGACACCGCCACCAACAACTACCTGGGATCACACTCTTCCTTCCCGCTTATCTTCTGCATCTACCATGTGGCGATGCAGGGTACCAACTTCTTCATTTTTCTAAGACTTGTTCACTACTGCTGAGGATACACAATGATACTTGTTGAAATGAGCAACGATGTTTGCTAGATCAGTTCTTTTCCTTGAGTACCGACAGTTTGATGTCAATTCATGATGTCAAGTTCTTTTCTTTTTGTTACTGCATGCATTTAAAACAATGTAACAAATTCGTCTTCCACTAGCATTGTATGCAATTATTAATTTTGATTCTTATCATGCATGAGTATTTTAGAAACTTATATACACACAAGTTAGGAATCTATTTTCTGTCTAAACAAACGAAAGCATGTAGGTGTCCCTTGGATTAACTATTTACATTTTGTAGAAGGCAAACAAAGGCTTCCTTGCACTACTGTTACAACCTACAATTAGTTATTCTTACTTTCATGTGTGCCTACGCAACAACTATCACAAAAGCCAATACTTCATCATGAAATATTCTTGAATTTCACTGTGTACCGTATTTCTATTTGTTGTCAAACATAGAGGTCGCTGGAGGGCATAATCGCTTTGGCAGAATGCAACTATTATATGGGGATGGTAACAACGTTCTGGTTTTATGGGTGCTCCGGTTGTATGAAACGGTGAATGCTACAAGAGCATTAAACAACACTGACCCCTCGATGCCGGAAAAAAATATAACTGAGATTATGCGTGGATGAAGGAAGAAGTGAGTAAATTACCGGGGATGGTGTGTTTGCAAGCCCAACTTACGCGTAAATTACGCAGAATAGTGTCGTCCTTAGTAGATCAGCAGGGTGTTGATCTACTACGGACGACACTATTCTACGCACCGTGCGGACAATGTAATTTACAATGTATGCACTCTGAGTTTCCCTTAGGACATGTAAATTACAATGTCCGCACGGTGCACAGAATAGTGTCATCCACAGTGTATCAACACTCATTAAAATTTGACATATATATATATATATATATATACATATATATATATATGTCTGTGTGTATGTGTATGTGTATGTATACATACATATAAACACCTTTTTCATAACTTTTGGAGTATGTAAAACATATCAAATTTTTATCGATTGAAATGCACAACAAATAATTTTTGGACTAATGACTATTGTTGATTGCAACTGATATTGATTATCCCAAAATACTGATTAATTAAAAGAATATTTGTATTGTAACTATATTTTTAATTCTATTGACTTATACCATAAACATCGAATATATGTCATGTCATGATAACAACAAAACAACTTAGAATTTATATAATTTCAAATTTTAAGCTCCCAAATTTGAAGACAAAGATAGCAATATTTAGTTATTTTTAATTATTGATATTATATAAAATGTACTATTCCATTACCCAAAGCTCCAACCAACTACTCATTCATATAACTTTTCATTTAATGAAAAAACACATATATTTCAACATGAAGTCTACAAAGATATATTACAGGATTTGACCAAGCTTGAGACCCTTTCTTTTCACCTCTTAACAACAATATAAGGGCTCAATGTTAAATAACATCTTAAGTACGAGCAGACAAGAAGTAAAATAAAATTTTGTTATATTCTAACACTTTATATGACTTTAGAAATCACACATTCATATTTGAATAATGTCAACTAATATGCATCAAATATGTATTTCTAATGAACTAATATATCCTACCATAAGATACAAGTCGTGAGGTACCATACCTAAAATAAAATGATAATACATTTTGATGTAATTGTAAGACAATTGTGGTATACATGTCATTATCCCATATTTTTTATAGTATTCTTTAATAATTTTCATGATTGGATTCCTGCTTGGAATGAACAAATATTAATTTTTGTTAATATGTAAGTAATAGATAAGTTCCTTATAAAGACACTGTCAAAAAAAAGAACCGTAGTCATAGTAATAACAAAAATGAGGTCATAATATATATAATTTATTTATGAGATATTAATCTAAAGCAAGGGAATTTATACTACCAAAACATATATAAGAAAATTAACAGCAGACATAACCTTGTGTTCAAATTATGCATAGATATATGACAAGAAAAGTAACAACCCATTATTTCTTGAGTAAAAGTAGTAGTGGTATCATAAAAAATCATTTTCAAAGGACAACCCAAGCTTCCCTGATATAAAAAATTTAAATAAATCTAATGTGGCAAAGAGCTAATAGTGTAGTTTTTACATAAAAAGGTCATAATTTGAATAAGACTTATAGTCAAGTTTCCTTCTATGATTTAGTTTGCTAAACTTATTTCCAATGTCTATATAAAAAATTTATGTCAAAATAGCTAATTAGACTGATTGAATAGAACACCACGTGCAAAGCATGTGCAATTACTAGTTCTTTTTATAATATATCATGTGTAAGTTATAAATATATTTTTAAATAATACTTATGTATTATATATTTATATATCCTATAGTGAGTACTTCTAAATTAAATAATGTTTATAACTAACTACTATAATATAATACATATTTTTAAAATAAAAATATTCATTAATAAGTAATATATGACCTATTTTAAACTTGAAAAATGATAAAACTACTTGTATGATTTATTGTCACAGTCTCTCCCAATCTATTAAGTTCTCACTCTCTCTCCATTTACTATCTCCTTCTTTCTACTTATTATACCTTTCTATCTACTACCTTCTTCTCTCCATCCACTACCACCTTCTTTCTATTAATTATGTTCTTCTTCTTCAATTCCACGCTCTCTTCATCCACTAATATATATTAGTCTATCACTCTTCAACTACAAAATAATTATAAGCAATTTGAAAAAATGAGACACACAGTGCTAGTAGTGTTCTGTACATATTCCCGAGGGAGTTAGGCTACCCACAACTACTTACACACTTGCTAACCCACCTGGTTCCCAGTAGTCCACGAAAGTCTGCGCCCAACCGTTTTATGGCTGATACGAATCCCTTGCGCACCTTGGAAGATGAAGAGGTGTTTGTGACTCTCGAGCTTCTCATAACTCCTCTTTGTCATCCAAATATTTACTAGATATGTTTCTCTATCTCTATGATCTCTCCTCCCACTCATTAGCCCTCTCACAGAAGTATAGTAAGTTGATTTTTTTTATTCCTCCTCCGTTCCCCTTCTCCCTCACTGAGCTCTACTACAACTACATCCGCTGATCACGGTCTCTGTCATAGCCCTAGCTCTCCCGCATTAGTACAATATTGCTCTACTTCAAGAGATTCTTGATGGTCCTGCATAGATCTCGTCGATCGTGGGAAGCTAGAATCGTCATAGATGGTGCCACATATAACATCTTGCGGATCCAGAGGTAATGTGATTTCTGGAATGGTACGTTTATTTTTTCTCCCAAATCATATACAGTGCTGCTTGTTCATCTATTGATTTGGTTGAAATAAATGCTAGCAATGAGTTTTGTATTGTACTTTTGAATGAATGAGGTTTAGGATTGTACTTTTAAACATGTATAAAAGTACTATTATATTTATAAATACTAATGTATTGTAAAATATGTGTCTACATGTGTGGTTTAGGCAGCGCCAAATGTTATTCTATACTGATGAAGATAATGCACTATTATTTATGAATAAATGGAAGTATGAAAGCAAGATGAACAATTTTTAGCAGAAAAGTGAAAATAATGTACACAATTTTGACAAAGACTACATAAAAAGGGATTAGTTGTTAGTGTTGTACTTCTTGTACAGCAAACAATGTTTGTTAATATTATACTTGATGCAATTTTGTTAAATGCTATGTTAAGAATATGTATATAAACATATTACAGAATACAAGAAGAAAACGATGGTTGTTTGCATAAGTCGGTTCTAATCATTATTTGTTACGTTTTTCCCTCTCGAAGCCCATGTTTCCGGCTGTCTTAACTGAAAGCGAACCAGACTCTGTTTTTCATAAATGTCAAACCTGAACCGGGACAAGGGAAATGGTTCGCTTCAACGGATCCGATCGGTTTCTGGTTTCCTCAAATGGGAATGCGGGATGTGCTACGCATGTATGTCAAACCCAGAGATATTATACAGGACGTGCGACCCAGTTTCTCCATTTCTACGTCTTCGATCATATGCTATACTGGTAAATTCATGTCCAGCACCGTCGATATCTGCAAGTCGTGCTGCTGGACCAACATATGCACGGGAAAACGCTGGGAGAAAGTGAGAGGTCCGTATTTCCAACCGCAACTTCTGTTTAGTTTTATCTCTGTTTGCCTATTAAAGCATAGTACATTATATTATGTGAGATCGTAATTGTCTTTATTGATAAAACATCCCATGTACCAACCTTATACGAAATAACTGTCCAATGCCTGATCAGTTTATCTCTAGCTGAAAGAGTGTATTCTCTAATGATCATCTATTGCTTTATCGTTTCTCTTTGTTTTCCCAAACGAATAATCCATGAACAAACAAATGAACAATTGAGTGCAAAGACAGATACGTCATAAACCCACGCTGTCCTCTGTTTCAACACCCACGAACCTTGGCGTTGACCAGTACTCCCCATCCTCGACTCACGCAGGGAGCCGTTATGGCAGATAGGTGTTAGGAACCGGAAGGCACCGCAATGCTTTTACCTTTGATTTCTCCTTTGGGAATTGGGAGGGTCGAAGCGTATGCAATTGTCTATACAAAGTACAACGGCTACGGAGATCATTCCGTGTGGATCCGAAGCCGTAGATGCCATCTTGGGCAATATCTAATACCCATGGAACTGGAGTCATTGAGTTTTCTGGCGAGACGATTCACAAGGGACGAAGAATCCGTTGGATATAATGACTGTTTGTCATTTATCTACATGTGTTGAACCCAATGTAGTACACCTAATACATAGATAAAAAGTAATTTTTCCATTTGTGTAAATAGGAAGATAAAATCTATATTCAACAAGATTTGGAGTGGAGTCACCGGTAAAAGCAAGTTGGAAAACTCCCAGATTTGGAAGGAGCTGCGATCAGCCTTAGAAGCAAGGTTTGATGAGGAATTGGAGGATGGATCAATTAGCAAGCTCACATGGAGCGCAAAACGATGAGAGATTAACAGAGAAGTAGATGCTAGGCTTCACCAAGAAGCTCTATGTCCCATATGAAAGAGCAGCCTCAAGTTAGAAATCAAAGCCAAACTGAAGCTGACGACATGTTTGTCAAGGTTGTAGTCGAGGAACAGAAGTGCATCTTACAAACAGAGGTATATCAGCCGGGTGCGGGTAGATACGATGAAAAGTCAAGCCTGACATACCCAAAGTGAAAATGTCTTGCACTAGTCGAGAATTCGGGGCTTCGATGTTGTGGCAACTATCTCGTGCAGAGAAGGAAGAACAAGGAGCGAAGGGGTTATGCTTCGGGTGTGACAAGAAGACATACCCGGGCACCACAAGGAGGTCAATGAGCCCACTATATGAAGGAATCAATGGGAGCTTGGAGATACCACACGCTTCCGGAAATCTGTATGATCATTCAGAGTCTAGCAGAGAGGCCGCCCAATTTTCTATT
Source organism: Alisma plantago-aquatica (assembly GCA_963693085.1). NCBI lineage: Eukaryota > Viridiplantae > Streptophyta > Magnoliopsida > Alismatales > Alismataceae > Alisma > Alisma plantago-aquatica. The sequence continues at coordinate 587,267,543 of OY856412.1, forward strand.
CCAAGTAATTTTACGGCATGACAAACAAATTATGATGCAGCAACACAAAAAGTTTGTAAGCATGGCGATCCATGTGTATGATGTTTTTGGGATGTTAACTAATAATTCAGTTTCCCTCCTACAACACATCCAAAATATCGTAAATAGAAATATAATAATGTCATCATCAACTTCTTTAGATCCTATATCTTTCGATCTTTGACATTTACCATTCAGTAATGATTGACGGCCCAATTTGTAGCTCAAGCCTTTGCGAATGCATTCCTTTAGATTCTCGGGATACTTTGGTCTAAGGTTGTTCATTTAGGTAACAAGTTGTGACGTTAGTAGGGGAGCCACAAGCGAGGTGGGTGGTCTGCAAGGTGGTTTTGGGGGTGTGACGTGGCATTAGTAGGTAGTGAAACATGTAGACTTATTTGAGTGGTTTGTGGATAGCGAATGAGTGGGAAAGGGAGAGAGGAACTTCTTTTATAACTTTTGATCTGTAATGAATTTTTTGATAAAATAATAATCACTAGATTCACTAGAGTAAATACATTCCAACAAGACAAAGTTGACATACTTTTGAGAAAATAATATGCTAGATATGAGTAAGGAAGTAAAAGCAAGAGAGTAAAGAAGAGAGCACAAATGTGAGAAGTAAATAAAAGAGGAAATTAAAGGCGAAGAGGAAAGAAGTGAGGACATACGAGGAAAGTGAGGACAGATGAGCGAAGTAGAAGGGAAGTAAAGAAAAGAGATGAGAGAAATGAGGAGGGAAGTAAAGTGAGGAGAGAAAATATTACACCATGGATAACTTCCATCTAAGGTCATGTGCCTTGCAACTCTATAGTTGTTGGTCAGTAAGACATTATGTCCAACTAACCACATAAATATCTCCACCCTCACTGCATATTTTTCATGCCACATCTTCTCCCACTTGCTTGCGACCCTAACATCTTTTTGAGTTCATAGAACCACATAGGTTCACTTGGTAGTAAATATACCCAGCTCAGTGTGTATCCAAGATCAAATATCATTCAGAGATGGTCTTATTGGGGGCATAAACCTTGGTTACCCTTCTTACTACTTCAGATAGGAAATCCACATCCCAGTTGGACTCCATGTTCACTACGATTGATACTTGAAGGTCTTCCAGTTAAGCTGGAATGGTTTTCTTTGTCAGATTTTGTAGGATTCCTTGCAACATCATTTCTCCTTCCATACACTAATGTATTTCCCGCTAACCAATATCATGAAGGAGTTATCTTCTATAAATTATTAATAGTTCAATGTTGTCCTTCCAAGTCAAGATAGGTTAGTAGGGACACTTTCAGAATGGTTCATGAATCACATTTGTAGTCTTGTACACCATAGGAGTTATCTTCTATAAATTATTAATAGTTCAATGTTGTCCTTCCAAGTCAAGATAGGTTAGTAGGGACACTTTCAGAATGGTTCATGAATCACATTTGTAGTCTTGTACACCATATTGAGTTTATCCCCTTTCTCAACTCCCAAGTATATTTGGAAATGAGGGTCATGTTCCATTCTTTAATAGATTTGAACCCAGACTCCCATACTATTTGTTGTGTTCATATTTTTTTCCCAGGCTATAAGTGAAAGGGGGTTTCCTTTGTGATTTCCAACCCAAATTAAGGTTATGATTTTGCTTTTTATCATGTCACATATTTTTAAGGGAATATCTGGTGTTTGCATCATCTAACCAGGAATTCAAATTAAGGAAGACTTGGCAAGATACACCAGACCAACAAGGGAGATGCATCTTCTTGACCACAAATTTATATTGGTTGATAACTCTATTCGTAATCTTGCTATAATTATGGTTCTTGACTCTGGAATGGATGAGAGGTACTCCTAGGTACTTGCCTAAATCCTTGGACTGGGTTAAGCCTACATATTTGTGTACTCTTTCTCAACGGGAAACTTATTGCAAATTGAATGCATATTTTGTTGGTAGAGACAGACTGCCCAAACACCGAGCCAAAATCCTAATTCATTTGATTGGCGTTTGCACAAACAAAAAGGAAATATCGTCCACAAAGAAAACATGAGAAATCAAAGGTACATTGGCAGACAACTTAATTGGTGCCCATTTCTTAGCTCTAACCAGGCTTTTGGTATTTTGTCAATACCTTTCCAAACACAAGATGAAAAGATAAGGAGGTAATGGATCTCCATGACGAAGACCCCGAGTAGCCTTGATGGATCTAGTGGTCTTTCCATTCCATATAATGGACACTATCCCACCAGAAATAGAGTTCAGGATAAATGCAGTGATAATGGTGCAAAAAACAATCTTCTTGAGAGTATCTTCTTTGAATGGACACTCCATTTTATTGCATTATTTTGATAAGTCGATAATTATTGCCACAATAATCATAGAACTCTTCCTCTTCACATTGTGGATCAGATCCTGGGCCACCACAACATTATCTAAAATTCTCTTACCTATAACAAAGGTGATGTGGGCCGAGTAAATCCAACCAAATATGATTTTCTTTCTTGGATGAGATCTTTAGATTGAGATTATTTAGAGAAATGGGTCTCACATGCTCATAGATTTTAGGTTTTTGAATCTTCAGTATCAAGATAGTGTTAGCATTGCATAACCCATCATCGACAGCTCTACTTGAAATAGAATTAATAATAGTATGGAGTACATACCTCTTGACAGTGTGCCAATTAGCAAGAAGGAACAAGCTATTGATAACTTCTGGTCCTGCCGCTTTGCATGGGTTGGTAGCTTTAAGGATTTAGGATGTGTCTTCTAGATTCAGTTCATTAGTAAGAGCTCTCCATTGATCCCCTGTAATTCATTTGAAGTCCCAAGTATAATAGAAAACTCTTGGATATCCATAGTATGTGGCTTAGTGAGCATGTTTTTGAAATGGTTATAGATCATGGAGTGTATCTCCATCTCATCAATGACCCAATCTCCAACAGAGTTCTTCAGCCTTGTCACTGTATTATGTTGCCTCCTTTCCTTCACATAAGCACTATAGAATTTCATATTATTGTCACCATTGGACAACCAATTTATATGGATTTTCTTCTTCCAATCATCCTCCTCATGCTTTATGATGTCTTTGTATTCTACCTGCATTTTGATTACGAACTTGTCGGTGATTTCATCATAGTAATCCGTCAAGTTTGTTTGAAGAGTGTTTAGGTTTCGTAAAACCCTCTTCTTCTCCCTTACAATCAACTTGTTATGAAAAGAAACCTAGTTCAACATGTCTCTCTTTACATCCATGAGAGTAGCATTGAAATCAAGGTCGGGATTCCAAATGTCATGAAGCATATCCTGAAAGTTGGGATTCATGAACCAAGATGCCTTAATCGTGAACATGTCTTGGGTAGAATTTCTTGTGATCGATCACACCTGGATCAAACAGTGATGAGAAAAAGCTTTAGACCAGCATAGGTTGGATTACAATCTCCTTCGTTCCACCTTTTAGGAAAGCATACATGCTAAACCTAGATATTAGGGTGTTTAATATATCTATGGGTTTTGTTACCTCTAGGTCAAGAGCTACAACAACATGGGTAAGAAGATGAGTGGAGCTATGAACATTTGAAAGTGTAGTGGAGGGAGAGAAGAGGAGAGGATATAGTCGATAAGATGACCCACTTAAATAAATCTAGGAGCATTCCTGCAAAACCACAAAAATCTAAAACATTTGTAGTTTGCTATTCTGACTGGTTAGTTTTGGCCCATTTCAAACATTGCTTGGTTACTACTATATTCCTCTTGGAAACATATCCAACAACAAACTAGTTTTTCAATAAACAATTCACTTGATGTGTCATGTTTTCTATATATTACTTCGTGTTTTCATTTTTATGTGAATGTGTAATATTTAATTACAAAAAACATGAATTAAAAACTTAACTACACCATAAAAACTATTTGGGCGGTCAATTTCTTTTTGAAATTTGGTGAAAATTTGTATATCTTAGTGGTGCATTTTTAAACATTTATAAAATACAACCATTATGATGTAACATCTCAATTATGATGCACTAATGATGGTACCATTTTTTGAGGTAGACAAATTGTACTATCATTGTTTACTTTTGAAATTTTCTTTGTATAACTATATAATTTAAATCTGGCAACAACTTTAATGTAAATATAGATGAAAAGTAAGTATTGTGTAACATTTGCCTTCGATGTTAATATCTATTCCTAACCATCGACCAGAAGCATCTGGATTCTTAAAAGTACAGTCAAGCCACATATGTAGCAGACTCATTTACATATAAGTTCCCTCGATGTGTCACTTCTATTTTCTATTTGGAAATGGGAGGTAAAACTCATATTGGGGTGATTAGGATTTAGGAATAAGTATAAATATATATGCCCATCATTGTTAAATGGACAATCTTAGTTTAATCCTTATGAAAATCCTTCTTAGCTTTTTTATAATCATTATTATTTTAAATACCATAGTAGTAATGGGACAATAGTTATCTATGGAGTAATGTAAAAAATCTATGATTCCCTTGTATCCATATATGCCATAGATATAGTATGATAAAAAGTTATTTTTTATAACTTTGGTTGATGTTGAAGTGTACTAAAAAAGGGGTTAAATTATCATCAACGAATCTTTAGAGGTACTCTCAATGTTGCTGAAGTGTTTCCATAATGAAGTTGTAAAGGAACAATTAAAGAAAATATGTGCGGGTTCTTCGTTGTTGCTCCAATAGAACATATGGGGAAAGGGACTATGTATTAATTTTTTGAAGTGCTTTCTAGCTATTGGAAGTTTATTTGATAAAAGCTCCAAATAAAGACAACTATACTAGGTATGGTGTTCATGTTTCAAAATATTTGTTAATGAATGTTGCAGAGATATGGTAGATAGGGAATTATAGAAATAAAAGATGGTAAAAGAGTGACCCCATATTCATGTTTGTAGTGGGGAGTTATGTGGGGCACTTATAAAGTTTAGAAGATTATGAAAGGTGAAAGGGGTGAAAATGGTTCCAGTGGAAACTTCTTAGAACAATTTGTTCTTTTACTAAGAAGAAGTCATGTTTCATGTTTAGGAGATATGTTTGGTTTTTACAAAATAGAATTAGTATCAATAAGAGAGGCTAGGGTAAAATTATAAAACTGAAAAATGAATAAGAAAGATCGAGTAAAGGAATCAGGAATTGGGATGTGGCATAGATATTTAAAGCTTTGAGATTTGCCAGATATGTGTCTCCAGAAGGGTGAAGCTATTAACATGTATGTATTGCCCTAAAGGTCATTTCTTTTTTATTTTGGGGATAGAGTAAGTTTACACTTAGTGGCATATGACTTGTATAAGGGATAGAAATTTTGTGAGAGAGAAACAAGAGACTATTATGGTTAGATTATATGGAAACTTCCCAGGTAAGAGTGCTTTCCAACAATTAAGTCAATAATGAGTTGGCCCTCCTTAGGCAAAATCATATGCCACATTATTATTAAAGCAATATGTAAAATTAAATTTGAAAGCTATTAAAATTGATAAGATAACTAAAGGTGTCTTTTTGATCAAGTGTTCATTTCCCTCATCATTGTTACTCTCATTCTAAGCATCAACCAACAAAATATTATTGCACTCAACAATAACAATATGGAATCGTTCCTTTGTGTCTACCTGCAAGCCCATATGGACAACCAACACTTGTGCCACTAAAGGTGATTGGTAGTTCGGATCTTTGGATTGACGATATAAATGATTTTTTCCTTTGTTTCCAAAAAAAACCATAGGCCAGTGACTGTCAAAGATATTATTATTTTAGGAAGTTTATGGAACCCACTTTAGTGTGTCGTCTCATCAAACTCCTTCTCTTCTAGGCAATGAATCAGTGGACATATAAATGTTAAAGAGTCAAGAGATTGGGTCTCAGAGTATGCTCTAAAAATTTCTCACGCTCCAAATTTTCCCTGCTTATAGACAATGGAAGATTGCATGCCCGACATTCTTCGATTCTTCAATGCAAATCATGCATGTGTTGTGCTTTATGGTATGACATTGTCTTAGATAGTTTTTGGTCAGGATGATCTATTTTATTGACCTATAAATGTAATGTATGAACTTAGAAAGTCCCATTTTTTTTAAAGTGCCTTCCACGCCTCCTCATTATCCCTAAATGAATCCAATCCAAAAGTAGCAAACTAATAGGTTGAAATAACAAAGAACATGCCTTTTGGATTATTTTCTCAGAAGATAGAGTCATCCTTGACATTGCTGTGTAGAAAAATATTCATCATACAAGATACAAGATGAAGTGGGGGGAAATTTATAGATTCTCCAGGTTCCATTTTATTTCAGTGTAGAGAATGACGTCACTAGGGAGCAACATGTATCGTGATGTGCTTCCCATCAAGCTTGAAATCCATGTGTCCTTCTTAATATTTATTTTCACTTCGTTCCCCATTGTCAATATACATTCTTATGCCATTGCACCAAAAATATTACACCACATGTAACCCGGGTTGGTGCATCCTTGTACATGTCAGATGGTTGTCCTTCTGAATATATATTTTTAGTTCCTTTCCCATGAATGTATTAGAATTTTTGCACATGGGTTTGCTCTATTTATATCAAGTACCTGGTTGAATATTGTATTATCTCTAAAGGTCATGCCTCCCATGTACTTTAGAAGGCATGTAGTTTCCTATCTTATTCAATATAGTTTTTGTGCACCCTCCTTGGAGCCCCACCAAAACCCCTGGTAGTCACTCTTTAATGTCATCTATAAGAACATTTGTTAGTTTGAAAATTATCATGATATAGGTGGGAATAGAATGCAAATTTCTTTTAGGAGACCTTTGCTCCCTCATTTGGATAGTAATGTTTTATCCATTCCTGTAGCTTCTTCACAATTCTATACTCGAAAAGATTGAAGACTTATTTTCCAGCACATGGCTATCATTATTGGTAGTTGAGTAGCTTGACTAGCTTCCCACTTAATCAACCTTCATGATACTCTTTATTTATCCCCACTTGGAAACATTCACATTATCACTGAAGGAAACCTTCAACTTGGATGTGTTGATTTTTTTGTTTGAATGTTCTCACACATTAGCTGATGATATTATATAAACAAGAGCACTTAGTGGTGGTTTCTCTCATTAAAAGATGTTATTGCTTACAATATATAGGTGACATATCTTTGGGCTATTTTTTCCATCATTTGCTTCTTTCAAGAGAAACATGAAAAAAAAATTACCGCAAAAAAGAAATAAAAGATAGGATCAACTTGGCAAAACCCTTATGTCAGATATAAAGGTTATTTCCTTCTCCTAATGATGATTACACAATGAGAGACTCTTAAGGTGCATTCACCTACATCAGATCTCAACTAATAAGGAAATCCCAATATTTCCATAATTTTATCTAAGAGCTACAATTCAACAAGCCCTCATTATGTCAAGTTTCATTATCACTAGCCTTTCCTTGCCTTTTTTTAGTTCTTTATGGTGTGAAGCATCTGTAAACAATCATTACATCATTAGAAATTTGTCTATCCTTTATAAAATCACCCTAGTTCAAATAAATCATTCTATCTAGAAGAGGCTTGCCTTATAAGCCAAAACTATTATGATCATCTTGTAAGAAATATTACATAAGAAAATGGGGGTAGAACTTAGTATTCCTCTTCATAGTGTGCATCTTTGGTATCAACATGATTAACATCTTGTTAATATATGAAATATTGTTACCCCCTCCATCAACCTTTGATAAAATAAATCACCTCTATCTTCAAAGCTATGTAAAACGTCTAGTAAGAGACCTCTTACATGCCATCCTATATTGGTACTTTATTGGGGTGCATATGATTCAAGGCCGTCCACACCTAATATGTTATAGGTTCATGAATAAGGGACACATATTCCTCCATACAAATAGTTTGGATGATATTCTACAAAGCCTTCATAAAGAGTTTGTTGAAAATTAGATGTATTCTCATGAATCATTAAATCATTTATTCACTTGTCATCTTTATTAAATAGTCCTTCAACAATTTTTCTTTCACCTATGGCATGCCTTAGGGTGAATATGTTGTGTGTTTGTGTCCTCACCTCTTTTCATTTGACCTTCACTTATCATTCTTGTTGTTGAATCTCATATAGTTCCTTTGAATGTTCCATACATTCCATAATCATATCCTCTGAGGAAAGTCTCCCTTGGGCCTTCTTCAATATCCTTTCATTGTTTTGATGTTTCTTTAAAAATTACCAAACTTTTGACTGGTTCGTGTTGTGAATTGGTCTCCACATAATTTACAATATGTATTTATATTTCCCTACTCCTAGGAATTTTCCACGACTTGCATTGCTGATGTGACAACCATAATTTCAAACTTGAAGGATATTCTCTCCTTTTTCATCTCCTGATTTTTTTAGCATAAGGGAATATGTGCATCATACAACTTATGGTGAATCCCTCCAGAGGTGCACACACTAATCAATTTAAATTTGACTAGATGTACCCCATGAGATTGGAACACATGGGATACCTTTCAAAATTTATAAGGGACATACATGAACACACTCGCATACACTAAAAACACTACACCTGCAAGCGCACGAGGTTGTTTCATAGTATTGGTAGGCATCAAGTATAGGGTCAATCCACAAGGAGAAAAGGGGGCACTAGAGTTAGGTTAGTTTTGTGCTAGGTTCCTATTGTGAAGTCTAGGATTTAAGGGTTTGAAGGTTGTTTGTAGATTACACTAAGAGTGAACAAACAAGTAAAGGAGAACAAATAAGAATCAAAACCTAAGTTAACCCTAGACCGTTAATTATAATGAACAAGAAATGATAAGGAAAACTAGGAAAAAGAGCAAGCTATGCTAAGGTAGGCAAGAATAGGTCTACACTACACTAAGCTAGCAAACAAGGAAAAAGAACAATTGAAGATCTAACTAGCAAGAACAAAGAAAGAACAAGGCAAGAAGCCAACTAAGCAAGTAAAGAACCAGCTAGGAAATGCAGTGGAAGAATTGTATGTAGCACGGTCATGGTGGGTAGCATGGCCGTGGTGGGTAGGGTTGAGAATGGTCATGGTGTGGTGGAACGACCATGGTGGAAAATGGTGAAAATGATCAGGGAAAGTGGTGGTTTTGAATTTAAGGTGACATGACCATGGTGATGCATGGGTAGCACGATGATGGTGAGTACCATGACCGTGGTGGCTGGGAGTTGGTTTTCCCATTCTTGACACCATGCCTGTGTTGATTGAGCTACAACATAGCCGTGCAAGATGGCACGACCATTCTAGGTGAATGTGGCATGACCATTCTATGTGGAACAACTGTGGTGATCTCTATAATGCTTCAAGCTTGACTCTGTTGGTCTGGAGTGAGCTAGCACAGCCGTTCAGTGGTGCCACGACTATGCAGGCCTCTATATCAGCACTTTGAGTTTGTACTTAGGTCATTCTTGGACATCTTTGCTTCAATTGATCTTTGGCCACTAGGGGTAGGTTGAGGGAGCATTGGACTTCACTTTGGGCCTCTCTAAGGATAGAGAAACCCTAGGATTATTCTCTCTCTCTCTCTCTCTTCCATCTAAGTGTGGTCCAAATACCTAAAAACATGCAAATAATGTCCATAAGTGCATTTTACACAAATATGCATATTAGGGGAAATAACATGTAATCTAATTGGTATAGATGTGATTGAAATGCAATATGACACAAGATAGAGCCCTAAAATAGGGTTGCATCAACTTAGCAATCATGTATTGGTATACTTTGCAAGCTAAGTAGATGCCAACCCTTTCTTTGTCAATGATAAATTGGTTCACCTTTATATAATAAAAGTTGCAATCATGTTTCCTATTTCCAAGGAATTTTTTTTCAAAATATCCCAGGATAGTATGACTATTTCATCTAGTACTTCTCTAAATCTCCTCATCTATCTCTGGTTTCTTGTATGAACCCTTATCTTCTCAAATTACATAATATTTTAGTGAACTCTCCTAAACAAGTTTTGGGAGAGCATTACTCTCTCACACCAACTTGAAATAATTGTAATTTCTCAATTATTTACGAGCAACCTTCCAACCATAGAAACCCAAGAAAGTGCAATTTGCAATCATCACTGTAAGAGCTACTTCATTGAGAATGTGTCTATTTGAAAAATATTGCATGCCTATAGTGTCCCCTCTCCACCACATGCCTATTCCTATCACTCGACCTACATTGCCAATACCTAGGCAAATCTCAAAGAAAAAACTACCTCTTACTATTTCTTGTTACCTAAATCATGTCATGCTTTCCATGATGACAACCATGATAAGAAGCTTTTTCCAGTTCTAGGATTGGAGGGAGCATGTGGTACAAGGATGCTCACCCCCTAAAAATTATCAACTAGCGTCTTCACATTTGTTTACGTGCCTAGCCCTCACCATTTCCTACTACTTTCTTCCATGGATAGTAATCATGTGTTTTAGTTGTTTACTTTCATGCCAGCTTAAGAGTCATTAACTTTTTTCTTCATAGATCCAACTTGATCTATGCTCCCATAGTTTACACAGAAATTGAAAGATGAATATTTCTATTTCTTCCATATCGATTTCCCATGTCACGAATATGTGTTTGCTATGAATATCATTTTTGCATGAAGTACATAATGAGTAAGAGCTAGATGGTGGTATTTTAAATGATTTTTTTTAAATGAGTCAATTTGGTTGGGATGAAATTGCAATCACAAATACCTATTTTTTCAACTTTGGTTCTTTGAGATGACGTAAAATAAAATTACATTAAATATTATTTAGCATTTATTTTAAGTATAAACAACAAAAACACATGTATCTAACTGAGCTCAATGTTCTTTTTCCAATTTTAATAGTATTTTTTCTAGATATAAATATACAATTGTTTCACTTCCATCAAAATAAGAGAATGTGGAACAAAAATCAATTCAACATGTTATTTATGCACAAATTTATATGAATAAAATTGTTCCTGTAAGTAGTGAATCACATCAAAATCAATGAATCTGAACCTTAGAAGATAACCAAAAGATCAAGCAATATAAAAAAGCACTTTCCATTTGTAAATATTACTGAGTTAGGTAGCATTTTCTCCATCAAGATCCTAGTTAAATTCTCATCCTCCATTCTTTTGACTGTATTACAAATATTTGTAAGGCCAAATTCTAGAGGTACCCTTATTAAGTCATAGGGAATTACTTTGAAGTGTAACTATTATTCACTTATAAATTACCTAGTTGTTAGGTATGTCACTATAATACATAATTGATATAGTAAATACATATATATTTAGATGATATTTTGAAACAAATCTAATTGTATAAAAAGATTTTAATGTACAAAATAACAAAATATAAGTTTATTCAGTGTATAGATACATGTTATTATGCTTCCTAGAACATTGTTCAAAAACTGTTGGACTTTATAAATGAAAGTTCAAGACCTATACTTTTGTTGTTGAGTATACACTATTTGTGTTTTTGTATAACAACACTTGATGAGTGTTTATGTATGCATTAATATATATATATATATATATATATATATATATATATATACATATACATATACATATATATATAATTAAAATGCGTTTTGGTTTAGTCATCATGTTAAAGATCTTTCTCTTGATGGTAAATTTCTTTTAAACAAATTAAAAAAATATAGTTTAATACATTTTCCATTAGGTAAAAAATATTAAATCATATGAAAGTAATTTTTATCTTTTAGTTTTATATTTAGAAGATAACACTAAATTTTTATTACTTATCATATGCTTTCAAAGAATAAACTCGTTGATTTAACATATTTACAATTTGAACACGTGTAAGAATGTATTAACATGTTCTTGGTTAAGAAAAACATCAATTAGTTAAATTGAAGTATTATACAAATGTATAAACATGAGTTTCTCCATATTCTCTTGATGTAAATGATGGTTATAATTGGAAAATTTCTACATAATATATAAACTAATAGTCAAGTTAGTTTATCGAGATATTTGTTTTTTGACACACTCTAAAATTGAAATGTGATCAATAAAACTCTTTATGTGATATTGAGAATTTATCTTTCAATACATTCAACATATACAATTTCTTATTTATTATGGTAACCTAATATTGAAATTTTATAGGTTGCACTATCTAGAAGATTTAAAGTATACAGAAGCAAAGTCTTCATTGACGAGCCTGCATCAATCATGCTAAAATTAAAGTCCTCTACCATGAAAAACCTATATGAACTAGTTGAATGCCCAATTTGTATGGAGGCCATGGGACCTCCAATATATCAGGTAAATTCATGGTGAAGTCCTTTTATGATTGTAGGGTTCATTTGGCAACTATCATTTTTTCTGGATTGTGTTTTATTAACATCAATGATAGAATACTATTTTCAAATATAGGGATTATCTAGCAATCCTTATGATATTTTATCTTAAAAAGTAAGTAACAATGATTAGGTATCTCTACACAACACACTCACCTCAAATTTTAATATCCATATCATGCTAACTATTTGTGATCATAGTGTAATAGTAGAAAGATATGTATCATTTAAATGTTTAAGATTATTTAATAAAAATTTCAATTCTCTAAAGAAACACAATTTCGTTGTCATTTCTGCCTTATTTTCCTACATAATAGAGTTATCATTGATTCTCCCATTGTCGATTCATAAATAAGTAACTAGAGCATTGATAAGTACATATATGTGTGATTTGATTAATTTTTAAATTCTCAAATCAATTATAGACAAATACTATGTTATTTGATTAAAAAATAGAAAATATTAACTGAATATTGTGATTTTCCTTTTCTACATCAACCTTGTCTTGTTATATTATTTATTATTCCATTGGTATAAAATTCAAAAAAATCAATAGGTTTGTTTTTGAAGTTCAATTGTGTTCTTCTTTTTCTGTTGGTACTCTATATGTCTTTATATCTATGGACTTAATGATGTATTGATGAGTAATGAGAAATATTTGCATTGATTCCTAGCTCTAATCTACAACTTAATGTATGGTCAATTTAAATTTGTGAAGAAGAGTTTCTATGAAGCCAAATTTTATAATCATAGGTGATTTTATTTACTCCTTGAGTCTCTATAGAGGTCGATTAGATGAACTAGGAACATAGATGTAATGCATACATGCACATTTTATATATACAAGGAGACATTAAATTATTAAAGACTAGGGTTTATCTTGAATTTGACTCTATCTTGATGTGATTGTACATCTTATAGAAATCTCAATATCATTATCTACAAATGAATTATCTAATGCTAATAGTTGTCACCTTTTTAAAGACTTATGTTATTTTACATCCTCATAAATATCAATAAGATAGTTTACATAAAATAGGAACATTTGAAGTAAACAATGTTGTAAGGTTCCCAATGGTTTATTATTGATTACCATTAGTATCAATCTAATATATCCAATTATGTGGTGTTTCTAAAAATGATTTAATGTGTTGATCATGGAAACAATTTTATATTGTGACATAAAATATTATTATAATGAATTTACTCATAATCTACATGTATGCATCCAGATCTATATACTCTTGTGTTGAGTCCACATGGGTATTGCTTCCAGAAATTATTTATATTAGTTGCATAGAATATAAAAAACAATAAAAGTTGAAAGTTTTAGATATTACTAAACCATGATCTATAATATACTTGATAATAATAATAAAATATCATTGTTATATTACCTAACGTAATGACTCATTTAGGCTACTCATACACTTATGATGTGCTTATTCCTAGAAGATCAATGGATAATTGTTATGCATCTTATAGAAACTTAGCTTCCTAACTATCATGATCTCAACACCCTCCTAACTAATATAACCCATATTATATGCATCAAAGTTTAGGTAAACACATATCATATAGAAGATTATAAGTTTCCAAAATTAACGTGGCCTTAACTTAGTAGTGTGGATCTAGGTATTTTATTTTACCTAATAGTTACTATTGAGTTACATATATTTAAAAATATAAGATAATGGGGAAAATATAACCAATCAAAAAGATATATGAATATAATAAAAGAGGCATGATATTATGTAAATACATTAGATCTATAATTTAAAATTCGAACCACATATTACATAATAATACATTCGTTATAACAATCAACCCATTAAACTGACACATGTTTCTTCTATGTCTTTTTCATTTACTCGCATACACCTTCGAAAAGCCTTCCCAATAGGTGAACTATCCTAACTACTACTAGAATCATGCTTCAATTTGAATGCATTAGTTTAAGATCCTTGAAAAGGTTATGAGTATGATTATTGTGGTTATTCCGATCATTACCCTTAGGATCATCATAATAGGGAATATTACAATCTCTCCCACTTATCCTATTGTCATCCTCATTAAAACTCTAGTATATAGATTGTTAAGTGCATAAGTCTATCTACACTCTTGTATATTGTGATTAGTTCCACATTGTGTAAATGGATATTGTAACCCACCCACAGTCCTATATAAATCTATCCCTCATGTCCATAATACAAACAAGATATTCTCCACCTCTCTGGTAAGATTGTATCAGTGTGTCCTGATCCTCTCTTAGAAAGAAGAAGCCAATTGCTTTAGGCAGTGACTTTATTTTCTCTACGATCCTCACTATCTAATTCTTCTCTACAATATAAGTCATCTCCAAGAAACCTCAGATCCTATGGAAGTGGTCTCCATGGAGACATATCTATAGTGGAAGTAATCTCTAGTCAAATCCATATCTATGGAATACATTTCCACTTTAATTCCCTCTTCTCCCTTTTCTCTCATGCAATATCCATGCATGAATATCTCTATGAGATCTCTAGATCTAGAATAAACTCTAGCGTCTGCAAATTCATGGTGACATGTAGTGTCATTATCCAACATGATGTGTCCTTACTATGGTAAAACACTTGACATCGGTAAAAATATTGCAACATGCCATGTCAATCTGTCAACATGTTGTGTTGCAGTTTGTAAGATGTGATGTTATCTAACAATCCATGTCTTTTCTCGAGTTTACCTTTGCCTCCCACTTGCATGTCATGTTTATCCATCAACATACCATGTTGCAGCCTGACTACACTATGTCATGGGAGACAAGGTGCCTACACCTCTACCATCTCCACCTCTTATTGCCCCGGATGTGTCATCACCTCAAGAAAAATAAATGGATGCAACTTTAGTTAGTGGAGTCACAAGATCACAATCATATTCAAAGGTCAAGGAAAATTAAAGCATCTCACAGAAGGACCTCCCACTAATGATTCTCTTCCATAGTGGGGACAACATGACGCTAGTATAAAATATCCCAATATCACTTAGGAACCCTTCCAAACCCTTCTGGATGTTTACATTTCCTCAACTTCTAGATAACCCTTTCTAAATATACTTCTTGTTCAGTACTATAGTTTACCGTATGGGTGAGGACCCACTCTCATAACTTATGTTTCACAAAAGTTTTAAAACCAGATAATTTTCCTTAGAGTAGGTGACCATATGTTTTTGAGTGTTCTTTCTAAAAGTTATGAATTCATTAAAGCAATTCATAGAACATATACATAATATATCATACACATTTTAATACAAATGAATGATGCCAAAAAAAATTTATTAAACAAAAATAAGTTCAAGAAAATAAAGAAATTACAGTTATGCATAGTTTGATATAGTTATGTTTGTTGACGCAATATTCCATGAGGGAGACATCAATATGGATTGAATTGAAGAAGTATATCTTCATCTACTAAAACCTTTAGATAGAGAGTTGTGTTTCATTGTAGGATCACACAAAAAGCAATTGAAAAATCAAATACAAAGAAATTAAATAACTAGAACTATATAAAAGATCATGTATTATACTTACAATGAGAGACTCAACTCTCTCACAACTTGAGATGTAAAATGCTAATGCAATGGACAATCACTCTCATAGAAGGTCATACAAATGAGTAAATATGCACATCAATTATGTCGTCAAATTTTGTTGAAAACTACACTGTCTATAACAAAAAGTCCCCCATTTTGAAACTAGGTTTGTACTGATGATACCTCATAGATAAAGTAACATTAGACTTTGGTATTTACCAAAACAAGTATTAGGTTCTAATTAAAAGAAATAATGTTTAGTAACATAACATTTGCTTACCAGACCTAATTATAATTTTTTAGGCATAAAAATTTACTATACATGGTTTGATTCCTTCTAGAAAACTTCATGAAAATATTGATGTCCATTTATTTTCCTTAAAACAAACAAGGAATCATGTCTGTAGCTCACCTACGATGGAGTGGTCTTGGGCATGTATATTCCTTGCTAACTCACTTTCATTTTAAGGGTTTAGCTCTAACTAAGGGTTTTGAAAGAATAGTTACTATCCACATTATGTATGATAAGGATATACAATGGATATAAAGATCAAAGATTTGATCTTTAGAGGAATTGTGGAAGTAAAAGAATTATGTAGGACATGGGCTTCGACTAGGGGGCTTTTTCTTTAGTTGCATTGTCAGTTTTTGTAGTCCATTATTTTCCTTTAAAATTTTTCTTTGGATAGAATACAACAAGGACAAGTATGAGCTCTACTCAATAGTAAAACATTTTTCTGGAATACCAAATTGAGTTCATATGTGCAATATTATATCTGGACTAGCTAATAACCAACACTCTGACATAAGTTCTCTAATTCATTGACATTTAGAATTATTAACAATGAGTGAGTTATTCTGTAAGTATAATGTTGAATTTTGTTTTCAATATTCTAAATATTTCACTAAAATTTTCTATTTGATCCAAAATTAAGGAGAAACTATAAAATTAAAGAAAATATATTGCAAAACATATTTCCACATGCCATAATCATAATTAAATAAATAATATTATCATCAATTGATTCTTGTTAGCAAAATAATAATTTAATTGTTGCGACTAATATTAAATATAGAACTCCTATCACAATATAAATGAAACGTATGTATTTAGTTTCTATTACTTACTTGAACGTACTAAAATTTCTATAATCAATAAGGGCATTGTTTCTTACCACTTATTAGACAATAGTATGCTACACATTTATTTTAGTATAATTGTTATTCCTTGTGAATGCTTAACATAATTTTCATGTTATTAAGATAGGGAGACTATCAAAAGAAAATGAATTTATTCTGGTATCAAATACATTTTTTGTCCAAAATTAGTTTCCTCATATATGTTGTTTTTTACAGTGCGTGAATGGACATGCAATTTGCTCTTTGTGTAAAGTAAATGTGACTAGATGCCCTTCTTGTCAAGAGCTGTCACTTAATATAAGATGCTTGTCCCTTGAGAAGTTAACCAATTACTTTGAGTATCCTTGTATATACCATACAATGGGATGCCAAGAGACATATGAATTAGCCTCCAAAAAACAACATGAAATGAAGTGTAAATTCATGCCTTACAATTATCCTTATTTAGAGGATTGCAATTTCAAGGGAAATATTCCAGATTTGGCGGTGCACTTGAATGGATTCCACAATCGAATCGTCTGCAATAGTGAATCAAGAACTGCCGTAAGTATCGTAATAAAACTAATTTCACTTTCTTTTATTTGCATCGATAAAAATATGCAATGAAATCTTCATATATGAATATAATTTTTTGTACTTGGTTTTTATATTTGTGTGTATAGTTTTAACACAAACCAATTTTAAGTGAAATACTGGATCATGTGAAGGACTACTCATATATGCACATTAATCACAAATTCAATGGTATTTTTTATACTCCTCTCTTTAATATAATAATCTCCTCATGTTACAACCTAGAGAACAACGTGTTAGTTTTTTTACTAAGAATTATGTTTGGACCCTGAAACTAGCATGAATATTTCCAACAAGTTTCTTGCACTCAGATGCACCCCATGAAAGACTTCCTAGGAGATTATAGTACTAGTGCTACTACAATAAATCATGCTTAACAAAAAATTCTTCATGAAGATCTTTGATAAAGGACAAGCCTTGCTACTATGAAAATTCTTGATCATTTACTTTATATGCATCTTATTAAAGGTCTCACATTTCTATGATGTATAGTCTCCTTCACTTTTCCTTTTTTATGTCTTTATTAACACTCAAATATATATAGTTAGCATACCTTTATCTTACTTCAATCCAAGCTTACCATGGCTTAGGGATACACAAATTCCCACAAATGGTGATTTTGGTAAGTATGATGTCATCACATGTCAGTAAATGGATAATTCTATGTCAATCCCAAACTAGAATCACGATAGAACTTTTTCCACATGTATGAATGGGCAGCCGAACAAATTAAAGTTTTGTATTTCACATGGGCCCCAACTATAAGATATAATATACAATCGGTATAGTATTTTAATTCCTTTGACTTTGGACCTCAATTCCATGGTCATATTCCTTTACCTTGAATGATGGTTGGCCCTAGTAATTAACACAAGCACCTTTCCCATACAAAATTCACTCATATGAAAGCCATGAGATAATATTGAAGACATAGCCCATTCTAGTACTTCAAGACTAGAACACTTAACCAAAAGGTCATCAATTATGAGTTCTTCAAAAGGAGGCAAGCCTAACTAGTTTAGATAGTATCTATAAATTCAATGCAAGCCATATATTGGTATGTTACTATTCACCCAAGACCCATATTTATTATTTGCACATTTATTGTATGATACTTTGGAATACCTGAATTGTAGTGGTCTTCCAAATAGGAGGTTGGAGATGTTAAAAATAATCCAAAATTGGCTTACTCCTGGCATGTGGATATATTTTTGAATCTTAAACATCTCTTATCAACGTTTGTTATTAACATATACATCGTGTCAATATGTTAGATGATAAAAATGATGGAATATGTGTACCAAGAATGAATTAAAAGAAGTTTAAGACAAAATCTTCATGAATTAATTTATAAAGAATTGCCTCAACCTTCTTTAAAAATCATTATAAAAATTTTATTGAGTAAGTTTTAAGAAAAAGAACTAACACAATTGCAAGAAAAGAAAAGAAACTTCCTATTATTTAAAGATGAACTTTCCAATATATAAATTGGTTATTTTAGGATTTATGTTTTATTATAACTTATAATATATTTTCCCAAAATTGTAACTATTTAAGGAAAGATAATGATTTTATACTGTAAAAACCAAGTGGCATCTATAAGTTGGGTTACCAATAGTAAAACCAAACTCCTTCAAGGAATTATCCAGACCACACAAGCTCAAAATGAGAGGAGATAGGTAAATTTATGAGAAGATCCTTTCAAAATAAATTTGATCGAAGTAACATAGACAAGGTATACCTTCAAACTGATCATGCTTATGGGCTAGACAAAAGAAGCAACATTGATTATCCCATAGGTGAATATTTTCACATGTATGTCATTGGACTTAATATGAAATAAACTCAAGGAAAAATATAAGAAAGAAAATAGTAAAAAAGAGAAGCAACAAAAAAATAAAAAAGAGAAGAAATACAAAGACCTGAACAAACCAAAGACCAATCTACCAAGAGAGCATGATGATCACCTACAAATCGATAATAGTAAGCCTTGTATTTATTTTCAACCTACCGAGAATAAAAAACAAAGGAAGGGCAAGGCCTCCATGCCACACCATAGATCCACCACACGTTTTTTTTAAATGCTTGAAGCCACATACCTAGCATTGTTGGAAAGTGTCGGTCTAGAGACATGAACCTAATGGTGAGAACACCCAAAGATGACCACCCTTGATGATCTCAGATTTGTGTGTGGCTACCATTCAAGGACAAGATCCCTCCTCATTGGAAAGGAGAGGTTGATGAGAACTGGAGGAGAGGGGGTTGTCATCATTCCCTACCCAATGTCTAGAGGACTATGAGAGGTCGACACCTTATGAACGCTCCATCTCCTACCCTAGCATAACCAATCCCCCATTTATAACACACTAATTGAACAATACTTCTTGTGTTTTATATTTGTGGATACTCAATTATTGGGTTCCTACCTACAATCATATTTAGATATGTATACCACTTCATTCCATAGTTTTTTTCTTGTACTTCATCAATAATATACAACTTATGTTAATGATCTTATAGTTTACTTATTCACCAATCCCATATAAATGGCATTAAATGAGGTTCAAAAAATTTAACATTGAGATGGTCTTGAGTTTGGAAGAAACCATATTTGGTTTGAGCGCAATGGTCTAGGACATATGTTTTAGCATTTTACTTGAACTCCAATGCAAATTTTCTCTCTTTCAATGCATTTCCCTAGTTGTAAATTTATGTAATGCACAATCAATGGTAAATTCTCAATGTTTTTCCTTTTGGTCACCAAGTAAAGGTACCTCCAACCTAGTTTGATCGAAAACCATAGTCCTTTACATATTTGAATACCCCGCATATGCCATAATCATATGATAGCCCTCATGGAAATCTCATAGGTTGAGTCAATCATATATAGATGATAATTGGAGAATACGATAATAAATAAAATAGATCTATTTACCATTCCCCTATATAGCATGATTTTGCATTTGGGATTATATTTAGAAAATCCAATATACAATTGCAAAGTATTTGTATTTGTTTTGGGTACAACCTAGAGCTTAGTTGTTACTCATCTTGAGATCTAGTATAGGCCAAAAGAAATTAATCAATGCTAACATCTAAACTAAGCCAAGGTGGATTTGAGAGATGAAATAGAATAGCAGATAAGAAAGTAAGTATTTTGAAATGACGTCTGAAATAGAGCTCAACCATTATGGCATGTAGTGAAGGACAAGGAAGTGTGATCCTTATCAGGTTCCATAAGATTTTGTATATAGTGGTTGAAGCATAGATGACGGAGTCGATTCACTGGACAGAGTGTCAATTTCCCTTTGTGCCTCAGATAGGATCACTAGATATGCAACCTCTTGTCTTTGTAGATGGAATTAGCTTGGACAACTGCCAAGATCATCTTCAAGGGATGAATGAGTTATAAGGAGGAGTCAAAGGACCATTATACATTTCTCGGTAGCATTCATAACATGAGTACCCAAACTGACCAGCTTGGTATTATAATGGAATGTTGGTTTAATGAAGACATAGAAATATGAGATACTAGGTCTGAGGTAGGCTTGAGGATGTTAGGCCCCGAGTCCACTATAAATTGAAAAGAAAATCTTGATGATGGTGTTAATGCACTTTTCAACAAAAGGTACCCTAGAGTTTGCATTCAATGTCTTCCCATAGTGAACAAGGTCGTTGCAAACTGGCCATATGTGCCAATAGGTAATGAGCAACTTGAACGTTGGTGTGGAGTTTCCTGAGGGACTAATGACCATGAGATCCACTAGTATTCATCTAGGATGAAGAAGTCTAACCTAGGAACCATGATGCTCCATAACAACAAAATTTTAGAGCAACCTCTTTGGCTATTGAGGATAGAGTTTGGTGCATTATTACAACTTGGGCATGTAATATCCACTTCTTTTCAGCATTTTTTAGAAGGGATTTGTGCTGAAGGAGCCAAGAAAACATATGTACCCTCTTAAGGACATCAAGCTTTCACATACGACACCAAATTCCATCAACATGTACTTCCTTGGTGGTGCACAACCAGTTATAGGCCAATCCAATTGTTAGCTCTGTAGTTTTCTCATGGGGTAAGATCCATATGTATAGACTATCATGAGGCTATGGAAGTGTAATAAATTAGATTTTTTTTTAAGATTTTTGTGGGAAATATTCTTCTATAAAGCCATGATCCCATTCCCCATCAGTAAGAACCATAGAGTCAACAATGAGTCATCTTGTTCGGGTGGGGCTTGAAAAGATGGGCTAAAATCATGAATTTCCAATCCAAAGATCCATTTGTCATGCCAAACCTTTTCAGATGTGCTAGAGTGCACAACTGTATGGCATTTATCCATAATATGCTGAAGGTTCTTCTTGATGAAATACCATACATACAAGCAAGGTTTGTTACTTAGGAATCCCTCTAGCATATAGTTTTCCTTCATAATTCTCACCCATAGGAGGGTGGCTTTATTCAATAAACACCAAGCATTTTAATCATACGATCTTGATTTTGATCGTGAGAATTTTTTATTCATAAACCACCTCCTTCCTTGACTGAAGTGACTTCTTCCAAGACACTAGGGAGGCATTCATATTTTTATGATCACCAAATTATATGAAGTTACTAAGATGCTTATTAATATCATAACATTGACTTTGAGAGAGGTGGATAGTCTGCACGGAATAGGCATGAATTTCTTTTAGGGTGGATTTAGCAAGGGTGATGCGTCCTGCCAATGAAAGATGATGTGAGGCCCAACTATTCATCTAATCTACATTAGTAAAAATTCTTGCATAGTTGCCTTTGTTAAGCCAATGGTGGAGTATGGGTACCCATAGTTATCATCCCAAATTGTCTATTCTAGAGATACCAAGCTTGTTACAGATCGACGTCTTCACATTGTGAGGGATATTCATAGAGAAGTAACACCAACATTTTTCTTTGGCGACAACTTGTCTAGAGATTACTGAGAATTCTTCTAGGACATAACATATAATAGTCTCTTGATTGATGGATTCAACATCAGCATGATATCATTAGTGAATAAAGCTTGAGTAAATGGTGATCCCCTCCTAGAGAGAACAACCAATTTCCAATTACCAGAGGAAAATTCATGAATGATCGCATTGTTCATGCACTCCATGCATTGAACAAGGTGTACCATATCACATATATGATGACCAAGTATGAATCTAGATTTATTCTCAGAAATCTAGTTATTGGGATAGGGTTCAAGCATTCCAATGATGACCTTTCAGATGATCTTGAAATATGAGTTGTTGAGAGAAATTGCACAGAGGTTGGTACACCACTAAGGTTTTTGTACTTTCAAAAGAATCATCACGTGAGATTCATTGACATTGTGGGTCTATATTCCGAGTATTGAAGGCCTATTGTACAATTTGTGCCATAGAGTTTCCCATATGTGCCCAATGAGAGTGGATTAACTCATGGAGTACTT
This sequence comes from Alisma plantago-aquatica, assembly GCA_963693085.1. Classification (NCBI taxonomy): domain Eukaryota; kingdom Viridiplantae; phylum Streptophyta; class Magnoliopsida; order Alismatales; family Alismataceae; genus Alisma; species Alisma plantago-aquatica. The sequence continues at coordinate 587,290,598 of OY856412.1, forward strand.
TGTCTGGTTCGTGATCCTTGGTAGGGTCCATTTTGGAAGCAACATCCCTAACTTCAACAAGTGCAGGCATGCATGTGATATAGTTGCTTATTTGAGGGATAATTCCAAGGATATAGCCCTTATCTGCAACAATTGTAGTTGGAGTTTGTAGGAGGGACAACACTATTGGTCATTAATTTGTGCAATATCCTCTAATTGGATCTTGAACAACAACATTATCACTTAACCTCTTGCCAACATGATCATGAATTCTAGAAAGCTTGTTTGTTTGGTGTCTGGTTTAAAAAAAGTTTGAAAAAACTTTGTATGCAATGACAACATTTGTAGACAATTGATTTGTTCTCATTGATTCCAATCCAACTCCTCTTGTAGTAAGATTTGTGGTACTGTTCTTATAGATCAGCTACATGTAGCTTGTTAGAGGGAGAAGGGGAAATGTTTGAAATTACCTAGATTTTCTCCAAACATTTTAGAGTTGTGTGCTTGATATTGCTTGTGATTTGATTGGATAAGAGTTCCATTCAATGATAACAATTTGAAAGGGAGGTAGAGCTTCAAGAAATGACTTTGTCTGTCCTAAAGTGGTAATAATTCCTTCTTGAACTCTTATGGAAGAAGTCAGTATTACTCCTTATAGAAGAGTTGTCAGAAATAAGGATCGGGTTATGGTCAAAATATAGTTGGTGAAGAACAAAGATGTTGAAGCCCACTTACACAGATATCCATTGGTCATTGGTAATGAATCCATCTAGCGCCTCACAAACCAAGATCCATTTGAAAATAAATAAGTGACCTTTGGCCATGATGTCAGCTAGACCAATGTACATAAACATATCTTTGAACATGTTGCATGCATGCCTGTCAAAGTAGTGAATTCTAGCTTTCTCAATAGGGCCAAGAACAATGTTGAAATCTCCCACCACTAACCCATACACCATGAACATGATAGGATATCTCATTCAGGTGCTTCCAGAGGAAAGGCCTCTTGTTGGGGTTTGGGCTGCCATAGACAAATGTAGCATACTAGTCGGCATTGATTTGGCAATGTATACCTGATAGTTCACAATAATTTCAAGATCAAAGTGTCATGGATCCCAAAGTAACTAGATTCCTTTAGAGAAACCAAGAGATTCAATAGGATGTGAACTACAGTAGCCAAACTATTTGATTATCTTCAATGCAGTGTTACCACTATATCTTGTTTCCATAAAATATAGGAGGTGGTCCTATGCATAGATTTATATTCCTTATGACAAAGAATTTTTCCCTAGAATTTTGCACCCTGTACATTCCAACACAAAAGGATAACCATGGGAAACACACATGTATAGAGGGAAAGTGGAGAAACTAGTGGATAGATGCACATAGCTCCAGTGACTGGTCACCATCATGCATCTTCTTGTTATGTTCTTGTAAGTTTAGAATCCTTTAGGGTTCACGAGTATTTTTGGTGCTACTAAGACATTGGGAAAGCTTTTGTTTCTTTCTTTCTCTACCCAAACTGATTTGCACTATCTGGTAGATGATCCTTTTGTTCCCTAGCATAACTCCACCACCCCCTACTCCCTTGTCTCCCCAATTGAAGGAATGGCGAGAAGCATCATGGTACTCAATGTAGTGAGAGTTGCCATACTAAAAGGTTGATTCTAACACTATACCTTTTTTCATCTCGTCATCCATGACAATGATCGAGGTGTCTTGGTTTGCAAGCTGAGTGTCGTTCACTGCATCATGGGTACATGCCACCATGTTCTCTAGGATGATCAATAGATTCTTCATACCCTTTTTCTTATGATAACAATTCTAGATAGTCTCCCAGTCATCTTCCATGGTAGATTGATCCTTGGGTTTGTTGGTTGAATCTATAGGGTCCAATAGGCTGTTAGAGGATGGTTTGGGGGGTGGCTAGCTTCTGTTGGTACTATTATGTTTCCCACCCTTCTTAGTCACTAGATGCCACTCTTGTTTCTTATGAGTATGGTGATGGTATTACCAGGGGGACAACAATAGAAGTCAATGGGTCCAGAGTAGCAAAGAAGGGGATGTAGGTACATTTTGTATCCACATGTCCAACCCTGCCTGTGACGCCCAACGTCACCCTAAAAAAGATTACTCAATATCAAGCACGCGATCAACTATGAAACATCATATTACCAGAAAATAGGGTAAATTAAAACTGATTATACATCACAACTAAGAGTGGAAACATTTACGTGAAGATCCTTAAACTTGCAAAGTAACATATATTATATAAGGTATTTACATTTGTTTAGTGGCATCAGCCACAACCTGTATACAAAAGAACATGTTCACATGCACATGCCATATTATATACAACCAGGTCACGCTTCCAAAACCACGTAACGATATAAATCATCTCCAAAACACAACCCTCCCAATACCTGAGAGTACAGGGATGACACATAAGACTCTACTACAACACTGGCATCTATACAACCTTCTGCGTTCATTGACCTCCAAGTTGCTCTTCCTCAATAATATGATCTCTACCACGCCACTGATGACCACCTAAAAGGATGTGGTCAACCACAAGGGTGATATCCATGTACCAGAGAGAGATATAACTCTCCTCCAACGGTTATTGTTACCACAAGCATAATTTTATTTAACTGGATGAGCATATTCAACTAAATGAATTATTTAAAATAACTACATAGGTTAAGCATGTTAAGTACTTGTAAGAGATAGGCATAGACACATGATAAGAAGGAATATGAAGAACATGTATAACAATTGACTTCTCTTATCGCATTATATTTTAACTGAGAAGTATATGAAACATGGCAAGGGTAAACATCCACTGTGAAGTGTATTTAACCATAAGAAAGTATACTACATGGATGTATTACGTCTTTTATTAAACCCTAGAGAGAGTGAGGTAGACCACTCAAACTCCAGTTGACCACTGTGAAGTGTTATTCAGTTCCATACAACATCTAGGAGTATTGGCATCCTATGATCGCCCACCCTCAGTCAGTATGAGTGAAAGGTAGTGACATAATAGTCAACCTACCTACAATGACATATAGTCAAGATGCTAAACACTGACCTGTCCTTGGTGTAATGGTCACGACATCCAAAACTAGGGTATATACCACCCAATCATTTGAGGTACAACCACATTTGTTCTCAATCACATATGCATGAATATCCACTATACTCACAATGAGGCATGACAACTACCATACTCCAAAATCTTGAGATCTGGATGACAAGTATGCACTCTACTTCCACCCCTCATAGTCAACAATATGTGCTCTGAGTTTCCCATAGGAATACTCATTTCTCCATCCAAGAAGTCCTAACACTGAATGGTTCTACAACACATGGCACTACATGATTAGGGTTTCAATTTATTAGTTATTTCCAATTGAGTGAATTAAGGCCACATCAAATAAGTGGACAATACAAACCCTAATTTATTTCTAGCAAGAATTAATATGTAACAACTCCATAAGATATAAAACATTTGAGGTATAGTTATTGTCACATCACTACATTATTCCATTCCTTGTCACATCAGTAAGAGGATCACACCCCCATTAGGGATCAACCATGTCCAAGGATCATTAATACCATCACATAATAATCACCTACTAGAACATCATTATCTTTTCATGCCTTACCAAAGGCTCAACAACCCATCACCATACTTGTGATACTCATGTTTAGCATAGCCTTACATTAAAATGTTCACCTACCAGATATTTAGGGATACAACCACATTAAGAGGATATTCCATCACCATATAAGTTACACAAGGGAGATAATCATAATCACCATTATTGGATTATACTAGGGTTTGGTGCATCAAGGATAAGCTAGATCAGCATTACACATTATCTCATCAAGGTGATCATAAGTCTACATTCATATGAGAGAAAAGGTAAGACTATAAGATTAAGGCAAATCACCATCAAATTCTACATCATTCAAACCAAACCAACATACCACAAACATCACCCTAGAACCATCGGATGTGAGAAGTTAAAAACATTGGTTGTGACATAAGAAAACACCTTTGAACAAACCACTTAGGAAAAATCATTGAGTTGTGGTCTAGATGAGTCACAATCTAAACCTAGTCAAGCCATTATTTGACAGCATAGAAACACCATCGGTTGTTGATTCAAGAAGGACCATCATTTTGGGAATACAACCCACCATTGGTTGATTACTTAAAGAAAGCCATAGGTTGTAGAGTCCAGGACCACCATGGGTTGTGGTGTCCAAGACTCCCATCAGTTGTGACACTCAGTGTCACCATCGAGTCATGAGCCAAATGAGCCATTGATTGAGACTCAGGACTACCATTGGTTGATGACCCAGACTAGACATCTATTGTGAGACTCAGTGAGGCCATTGGTTAACATCAACAGGTGGGAAAAACGGATCCAATGATGAAGTAACAACCATTGTTTGTAAAACCAAGAAAGCCATCGATTGAACCACCACATATAAGTATCAACGACCATCAAATTTAGAAACCCTAACCATTGGTTGTTGAGGGGAAAGCATTTCCATCAGTTGTACTCAATATAAAGAGACCAAAATAGAAGCAAAGTAACCCCCATCAGTTGACACACAAAGAAAAATAGCAAAAGAGCCAAACCATAATGTGTAGAACAAGGATAGAAAACAATTCACAAAACCTAAGAAAACCCATCATTTAAGAGAGACAGGAGCCATCGTTTGTCAAGAAAGCAAACCCAAAGCTTCTTCTACCATAGGAAGGTTGTGCACAAGGTTTTGTACACATCCAAGAAGATAAACCTTACAAGAAGCTAGCACCTAAGCTGAAACCATAGGCAAGGTAGGATCTTTCTACATAGAACTTATTTTTAGAGCAAGATCTAGCATATGTAATCTACAAGTCAGCAAAAAAACATGAACAAGCTCCAAACAAAAATCTATCTTGATCACAAGAGGAAGGATACCCTAGCTTAGCATTTGACATGGCCGAGCAAGCTTCCTCTCCACAAAAGAGAGTAAACCTTGGGTCAAGGAAGCAAGAAAGAAGGGTTCTTCAAACTGTAGAGCAATTTCTACCATGGAAAACCGTGGTCATGACCAAAAAGAAGGAGTAAGGAGGTAGGTAAGAAAAGAAAACAAAGGAAAAAAGATAGGTAGATTACTTTCTTAGGTCAAGAACAAGAAAAGGAAAGCTCCACAAGGTCAAATAGAGGGTAGTTATGAACCCTAGTTGCACATGCAAGGAGATCGACCACCTTCTTCTACCTTGGGCACCTTCTTCTCCACTAGAGAAAGGAGGAAGAATATCTAGATAGAAATTAAGAGAAAGAAGTCCAAAAGGTTTGTTTGCATGGAAGGTAGGAGTTTTATATAGTTATGGATGAGAGAGAAGAGAAGGTTTAGGTGTCCTAGCATGTTTGCCAAGTGTCCATGGCTAAGGGACGTCATGTCCATGCAATCAGAAGGCCCATAAGTTTTGGAATCTGCTAGGACATCGGCTCTTGACCCTCCCAGGGTGTCCATCGAGTTTCAACACTTGGTGACCATTGTTTGATGAAACCCTAGGTCACTAGGTGGGAAACAACCAGTTGGTCACCCTTCCAAGAAAACCATTAGTCCAAGGGACCCCAAGAGAGAATATCATATACCCTCACAATCTAGAGACCACCATAGGTTGTCCCCACATGAGGATGGCCATCGGATGTCACCCATCTAGGGGAACCATCAGTTGATGGCCTCTCGAGGTAGCTCATCTGTGAGATCCAAAACTCTAACTTACCTCAGAGAGATGTCACCATCAAACCATGATAAATAAAGTGCCCTAAGCCACAAACCACTCAAGAAAGGTATGAAATCATATAAGGAACATAAATAATGTGACAAATTGTAAGAAAAACCACATATATGGATAAATTATAGAAAAATCCAAAACAAGCATATAATTGCATAACTTCCACAAACAAGACAAGCTTCTTTCAAGGAGTGGTTGGATGACTATAGATCTCACCGTGATGTTTAGTAGTGAGGCACTTATGTAAATGGATATATCTTCTTCTTTCAAGGTGTCCAACAAGACAAGCTTAATCATCAAGGGAATCTGCAGATCCATCCCTGCCATAGCGTCAACATATGTCACTTGTGGTCTAGAGACTTGCATGTTGTTGACTGGGGAACCACTTTAGGAAGATCCATCCCTGCCAAGAACTTAATCATTTTCTCTTTCAAAATAAAAAATTTCCATGTCACATTAATTTTTTGGTTCACAATTTTAGATTTATCCTAATGTTTTCATTAATCCTCTCCTTTGTGTGTTTATTATCCACATGTTCATTAAATACTCCATGCGACTGTCTTAGTGTTGATTTCTTCTATAAACTTAGAATTTTATTTGGCATCTCCACCCTTTATATGATTCTTATATTTTAACAATTAGAATAACTTATGCGATCATAATTGCATTATTGATGGGCCTGAAATACCTGCACATCTTAGTTATATAATTATTTGCAAGTTTATGTATATTTTACTGGTCATATTAATTTTCTAACATCTCCTAAAGAATAATTTGGAAATGTGAATGATGTGATAGGTATAACACATCAATTCAATACTATGTGGTGGCATATGGACCGATGTTTTCTCTAAAATGATGTTCATCTATACCTGTAAACACACCCATACACCAACACCACAAAACATTTCTCAAAGACTAACTCAATCACAAATGGATGATAAATAGATAACCCAATATTCTATCATAGTGCCATTTATTACCCTAAGTCCACACACTTAATGGCTACACAGCCAAAGGCGAGTAGACTTGGCATCCGTCCCTATAATGTATCACATAACATATGCATGAATAAAGCCACAACCAATAAGATGTAGAACTAATGTATGAAGAACATGGCATTACAAAAGATTTCTAAACTAGCACTACTACAGAAATAGCATTCAGTGTCGCTTTTCTGGGCGTCGGTTATTAAGAAAAACCGACGCCTATCATATAGGGCGTCGGCTGTTTAAGCAAACCGACGTCTATATTCGAAGACCAGCCAGACACGGGTACCGCTTTGTATTTAGCGTCGGTTGACAATAACAAACCGACGCCTAAAAGCTCCTGCGAAATCCAATTTTCGAGCGAAAAGAAAAAATGTCACATACAGCATCGGTTATTTAAATAGCCACCGACGCCTATATGTGATGAAAACTTTGCGCGCAAAGTGTCACTTATAGCGTCGGTTATCTGTTGATAACCGACGCCGAAAGTGGTTCCCGCCAAACAATTTCGTGAAAATATCGTCCATTTGAGCGTCGGTTGTTTCAAACAACCGACGCTAAATTATTTTAGGCGTCGGTTGTGACAAACAACCGACGCTATAGGTGAAATTTATATCCTGCGATCACCCGACTGTTCCCCTTTCTTCTGTTTCATCGCCTAAACAGCCGACTGCTCCCGCCGCAACTGCTGTCGCCCGACCCTCCAACTGCTGTCGCCCCTCCCCTCCACACCGCCGCCGCCGCAACTGCTGGACCCTCCAACTGCTGTCGCCCCACCCGACTGCTCCCGCCACGCCGCCGCCGCAACTGCTAGTGCCTCCACGCCGCCGCCGCCAGGACGACAGAGCTACTCTCCACCGCCGTCTCGCCGCCGCCGCCAGGACGACAGAGCTGCTCTCCACCGCCGTCGCGCCGCCACCAGGGTTTAGCTAGCTGCTTCTCCGCCGCGCCGCCACCACAGCTCCTCTTTACCGCCGTCTTCTCCAGACCTCCAAACCGGTATGCCCTCTTCTCTGTATTTTATTGATGTACATGTATTTTATTTGTGTGACAATGCTTGCGGGTGATTGGTGGGATTACGAGGGTAGTATTGCTGCAATAGAGATTACGATAGTAGGGGTGAGGCTTGGGGATGAATTTCTCTGCCATAGTTGAAATTTTCTTACTGAAATATGATGATGGGACAATTTTTTCTTACTGAAATATGATGATGGGACAATTTTTTCTCTGCCATTTACAAACATGAGGTATAATCAAGCTATAATAGATTATAATCAAGCTATAATATATGTTTTTTCTAGATCATTAGACCTATATACATTATTTTTGAAACTATTATGTCATAGTTCTCATGAGGTATAATCAAGCTATAATAGATTATAACCCATGTTTACCTTACTTGGCTATAATCATAAGTAATTCACGGTTACCACTAAATATTATTCTCATTCCATTTCAAGTTACATTACCTTTTGTCATTAGGGTTAGGGTTGCTCTTTTGAACTTGACTAGGGTTTTTAGGGTTATGTTCAATCATCACCCCTATATCATAACTCCTCATTCTTAGGAGCTTATATTATTATCTTTACATTCAATTGTATCACAAATAATCTATCAATCAAGTCACAACCTTTCATAATTAGGGTTAGGACTTCTATTGTATCCGATTAAGGTCGTTAGGGTTTTATTCAACAGACAAACCCTAATTCATAACCCCGACATCTAGGATTTTAATTCATTACTTTAAGTATTCAATTATACTTGATTACTTTCATCAATTATCATTATAAGGTATTACCTTTCTCATACAATTAGTACAAGTTTCTTTCATCCTTACTAGAATATTAGATTCAACTTTAACTTGTTATATTGTCTGCTGCTTTTTAGGGTATACTAGCTAGCCTACACTTTTCAAAGTGTATCCTTCTCATTAATTTCAAGTGTATCCATTCATTATATTCAAGGTGTATCGGCCTACACTCATTAAGGTGTGTCAACCTAGGTATATCACCTACATGTTACACCTTGTGTCGGCCTAGAAACATGTGTTTGTAATGGTCAAAGTAATATGAAAAGGTCAACTTACCGAAAAGAATGCTGCCGAAATTTTCTTGAAAACCAAATGCACATTATACACTTACTAGTGAGATTAGGTGTTCAAGGATGGGATAGGTGGTACACATTTATTATATATAAGAATGACATCAAATGTATTTGTTGGCCTAGAAACCCATCCAAGATTGACTCATTAGGAGTAAATCTTGGATAGTCCCCGGTTTGGGACTGTTCTTGAACACCTAATCTCACTTAGGATGTAAGTGTATAATGTGTATTGGGTTTTCGAGAAAATTTCGGTAGCATTTCCCCATTTGTTCTCTAAGTACATATGTACTTAGAGAACAGCGGGGAAATGCTGCCGAAATTTTCTTGAAAACCAAATATACATTATACACTTACTAGTGAGATTAGGTGTTCAAGGATGGGATAGGTGGTACACATTTATTATATATAAGAATGACATCACATTATACGCTTAGGATGTAAGTGTATACCCTAATCTTTTCCTAATATATACTTGTTTCCTAATATATACTTGTTTTCTCTGATCATAGAATGGATAGATCATGGATGTCCATTCGTAATCGTTGCACCCCAGAGTTTATATCTGGTCTTGATCAGTTTATTAGAGTTGCCGAGGAACATAGGAAAAAACCTACAGATAGGTTCTACTGTCCATGTAGGCATTGCGGTAACATCTTGAAAGTCAACACTGGTGAGGAAATCAAAAGTCATGTCATGTGCAACGGGATTGTACAAGGCTATACAGAATGGCACTGGCATGGAGAGATTTCAAAATCGAAACCAGTAGATGTCGATAGTAGTGCTTGGGTGGAAGAAGAAATTGCCTCCGATGACGTAAATGTGAACGAACCAGTTCCAGCAGACATCGTTGATGCGATGCTGGATAGTTGTAGGGTAGAGCACACCGATCCACCTCCTATCTTTACAAACATTGTGCATGATGCTGAGATACCGTTATACACAGGCTGTGCTAAGTTTACGAAGCTTAGCGCTGTTTTGAGATTGTATAAGTTGAAAGCTAACAATAGATGGAGCGACAAAAGCTTCACTTCATTGTTGACTTTGTTGAAAGAAATTCTTCCTGAAGGAAACGAGCTTCCAATCTCAACATACCAGGTAAAGAAAATGTTGTGTCCAATGGGAATGGAGGCCAAGAAGATACACGCATGCCCGAATGATTGTGTATTATTTCAAAAGGACTATGTAGATTTGAAAGATTGTCCAAAATGTGGTGCGTCACGGTATAAATTGACGACTTCGGGGGAGTCCAAAACTGGTTCTCCTGCCAAGGTGTTGTGGTATCTACCTATAATATCACGGTTTCAACGCTTGTTTGCAAATCCGAAAGATGCGAAGAATCTGAGGTGGCATGCAGATGTTAAGAAAAATAATGATGGGATCCTACGACATGCGTCTGATTCCCCACAGTGGAAGAAGATTGATCTACTGTACCCTAAATTTGGTGAAGAAGATAGGAATCTAAGACTTGGGCTTTGTACAGATGGGATGAATCCGTACGGGACATTGAGCAGCCAACATAGCACTTGGCCAGTCATGCTTGTTATATACAATCTTCCTCCCTGGATGTGTATGAAAAATAAGTACGTTATGTTGTCATTGTTGATATCGGGCCCTAAACAACCCGGAAATGATATCGATGTTTATCTTGAACCTTTGATTGATGACTTAAAGAAACTTTGGGCTGAAGGTGTGATGACCTATGATGCTTCAGCAAAAGAGACATTTCGTTTGCACGCTATGTTGTTTTGCACTATTAATGACTTTCCAGCATATGGGAATTTGTCTGGATATAGTGTCAAAGGAGCTAAAGCGTGTCCTATATGTGAAGAAAACACTGATTCAATAAGACTAAAACATGGCGGCAAGACTGTATATCTTGGTCATCGAAGGTTTCTTTCAAAATTCCATCCGTATCGTAGGAAGCGCAAAGCATTCAATGGATGGAATGATGAACGGAGTGCACCTAAACCTATACCAGGGGATGTTGTTTATGAAAGAGTAAAAGACATTGTCAATGAATTTGGTAAGAAATCACAATGTAGTATGGCCACACGGAGTGACAATTCTTCATTCAAGAAGAAGTCAATATTTTGGGATCTTCCTTATTGGAGTTCTTTGACAGTCAGGCATTGTATCGATGTAATGCACGTTGAGAAAAATGTCTGTGATAGCATCATTGGTACTCTATTAAATATACCAGGTAAGACTAAAGATGGGATAAAATCCAGACTGGACCTACGTGAAATGGGAATAAGGTCAGAATTAACAGAATTACGTGAAATGGGTAATAAAAGAACATACTTACCTCCCGCTTGTTACACGTTGTCTAGAAAGGAGAAGAAAACTTTTTGTGAATGCTTGGTAAATGTTAAGGTGCCACATGGTTACTCATCCAACATCCGTAGATTGGTATCAATGAAAGATCTGAAGTTGATAGGTCTTAAATCTCATGATTGTCACACTCTAATGCAACAAATATTGCCTGTGGCTATTCGATCTATATTGCCGAAGCATGTAAGGTTTGCAATTACCAGACTTTGTTTCTTTTTCAATAGTCTATGCAGCAAAGTTATTGACCCTGATACTCTCGATAATTTGCAAAGAGAAGTGGTTGTTACCCTATGTCAGCTTGAGATGTATTTCCCTCCTTCGTTCTTTGATATCATGGTACATCTTGTTGTCCACTTGACTAGGGAAGTGAAAATGTTGGGACCAGTTTTCTTGCATTGGATGTATCCTTTTGAACGATACATGAGCGTTTTTAAAGGTGATGTCCGAAACCGTTATCGGCCTGAAGGGAGTATTATTGAAGGTTATGTGGCGAGAGAGGTTATGGATTTTTGTAATGACTTTCTCAGTGGTAATGACACTCCTGATAATGACAAGAATATTGAGGAGGGCAAAGGAATTTTGGGATTACGGGTGAAAGTAATCAGCCGTGAGCAGTTGGAACAAGCTCACTTGTATATTTTACACAATATGGATGAAGTGAGTGTTTATATCGAGGAACATACCAATTTCATAAAGAGACAACATCCTCGAGCAAGTTCAATGTGGATTGCTAGAGAGCATAATAAGACTTTTACTAAGTGGTTTGAAGATAAAGTCTTACATCAACTATCTCAAACACCAAATGATATTACAGAAACTATCAAATGCCTCGCCTTTAAACCAAAACCGAATGTTATGTCTTATGAAGGGTTTGACATTAATGGATTCACATATTACACAAAGCGCCAAGATGATAAGAGTGTCGTCCAAAATAGTGGGGTCACTCTTCAAGCGTCGACTATGTACTTTGCAAGTGCAAAGGATAAGAGTCCACGTGAAGCTAAAATGTCATATTACGGTGTCATTGAGGACATTTGGGAGTTTGACTACATAGATTTCAAAATTCCGCTCTTTAAATGTAATTGGGTTGATAACACCAAAGGAGTTATAGTGGATGAATTGGGTTTCACTTTGGTGAACTTTGAAAAGATTGGCGAGAAGGGTGAACCATTCATATTGGCATCACAGGCGAAACAAATATTCTATATCGATGATCCTGCAAATGATAAATGGTCGGTTGTTCTTCATGGTAAAAGACAGTTCATTGAAGATCCTATAGATGAAGAAGAGTACTATGATAAGTATGATGACTCCAGTCCATTCTCAGTTGGGTTGCCAACTCCACAAAATATTGAAGCTAATGATGACTTATATGTGCGCGGAGATCACAATGAAGGATTGTTAATTGATAAAAGATCACAATTTTAGAGACATGTATGTTTATACAAATGCTAAATGTTTGCCTTTTTCTAGTTAATACAAATGCTAAATGTTTGCCTTTTTCTAGTTAATACAAATGCTAAATGTTTGCCTTTTTAATGACATTTTCAGATGGCTGACCATGATGAGCATGATGTCCATGATGAGCATGAAGTCCATGATGAGCATGGCGAGGATACTAATGTAAGTTCTAAAAACATATCCTGTATTTCTATAAAATTCATTATCTTCTAGTTATGTCATATATCCTATATTTCTATATTGGGCTAAGTTAGTGTGTTTTATTTTTGTCAAATTTTAGGTTGATGCACCTGTACCCACTGAAGCACTGGAGCAACTTGATGCGCAACACCAGACACTTAACAAGAAAAGGGGCATCACCCTGTTGAAGAAGTTATTAGCGCTAAGTGGTAGTGGATCTAAATTGGTGGTGGAGTTTGATAATGGAGGAAATCCAATTGGAGTGAACCGCAATAATTTTGTGAACTATCTTGGGTGTACCACTCGGGGCCATTGTGGTGTTAAGTATGACAATTGGCATAAAGTTCCTCAAGCGAAAAAAGACTCGATATGGAAGGATTTATGCGTGAGTTATTATTATTTGCAATTCTATTTTGTAGATTACAAATTCTATTATTTGCAATTCTATTTTGGATACTAGTTAATAACATTTCTATTTTACAGAATCTGTTTGCATTGGATGAGAAATTGCATCGTAAAAATGTGATGCAACGCGCTGGAAAGATGCTTAGGAATTATAGGACAAATCTGAACAGAGAATACATAAAAGAGGGTGATAAGAAGAAGAAGTCAGCCCTTGAACAATGGAACTTCTTGGACAAAGAAGATTGGGACAATTTTGTTGCTTCAAGAAAATCTGAAGAATTCAAGGTATTAGGCGTCACTCCTAATTTAATTAATATACATTGTATTCACCTATTCAAGATTAGCATTTAGTGCTACTAACCAAATCATTAATGTGCATACTAACTAGGCCCTCAGTGACGCACAAAAAGCAAGGCGTGCACTGAATGTGCATGACCACACTATGGGTCCAAAAGGCTATGCAAGCGTTCGCCAAAGACTACAGGCGGAGTCTGCGGCTACTCAGGAGTCTGCTCCTACTCAGGAGTCTGCTCCTACTCAGGAGTCTGCCACACCCATTCCTCGCCATGATATCTGGATAGCTGGCAGGCAAAACAAGAAGGGTGAAATAAAGAAGCCTGTAACTGCTGAGGCGGCTGCAAAAATGGTAAAATACAACTCTTAGAGAAATCATTTGAATATTGATTATTTGTGGTGTTAACTTACCAATTTCTATTTATGGTGATTAGCGGGAGCTGCACGAGCAGAGGAAACAAGGCACGTTCATCCCTCAGGGCACAAGGGATGAATTGACAGTTGCTCTGGGTAACCCAGAGCATCCTGGACGTGTTAGAGGTGCCGGCGCTGGTGTTGGCATCAAAGCATTCTTTGGGCCATCCCAGCGCAAACCCAGAGCGGGACTTTCTCAAGAAGAGGTAACCTATTCTTTTTTTAGAATGTTACTGCAAAAGGAAATTCATTAATAAGAAGCTAATGTTTCTTTTATCCATGTATAGGAGAATAAGAGAGTTGAGGATTTAGTTGCTAAGAAGATCAACGATGTAGTTGCTGAGAAGGTCAAGGAAGAATTGCTGCGGTGGCAGGCATCTCAGGCTTCCAATACGCCTATGGCGACCCACTCTTCTCCTGATGCACAGACTGCGAGTAATCCTGGAGACCCATCGCCTAGCACGTCTGCTGTAAGTATTGTTTATGACATTGTAGTTAGTCTTTTCAAGTTGTTATGTTTTCAAGATGATATGTATATATGTATAATATTCTTTACGTAAATTTGTAGGCATTGAAGCCATGCCGCTTAAGAATGCAAGACTACGTTGTTGCAGAGGCGCAGGCTTACCCGTCCCTTCCTGGGGCAATGTTTCACGGGACTCCAATGCCACAGGGCTACGTTCGTGTGAGCCCGATACGTGTGTTACCTGATTGGAGAGAAGCTACATTGCCATATGCCCACCCGGATATTGATACACTTGGTGAGGCAGAAGGCGGGGTGATATTGTGGCCCAAAGCAGATGTCGTCTACACGACTGAAATTGTAAGATAAATTTACATTGATTTAGACTGTTAATGTGTATATATGATGTCAACTGATCTGAAATTATATGTACAGGTTAAAAAGAAGACACCAGGAGCACCTAGGCCTCCACTTCCACTTCCCGCATTACCCGATTGGGTTCCAACTGACCTAACATACCCGTTAGGTCCTGCTTGTAGGGGAATGGCATGTTGGCTACGGGCACATAATGTACATTGCCCTATAATTATTTCTTTAGATGCAGATTATGCAGGTCAATCATACGATAGCTCTTTATTTATACAAGATATTATTGAGCTGTTTAAGTATGATTGGTTGAATACATCAATGATAGAGACATGGATAAGGTGAGATCTTGTTTATACATCCATATACCTTGTGTAAGATCCGGTGATCTGGTTTCTTATATATTAATGCATACGCCTATATGTTTTGCAGCTACCTAGTCGAAGATCATTGCAAACAATTTGCATTTGATCATGTGGGATTTTTGATTCCATCATTGATTAGTTTGGTAGCTAAAGATCCTGATAATGTTCAACAATACTGTATAGATGCTTTTACAATTTTTGGTCAGCAAAATAAGACGATAATAATAGCTCCATTCAATGTCAAGTAAGTTTACTTTATTTATAATTTGGACTTAAGAAAATTCCATTTTTATTTTGCATTTTGAGTTATTAATTGTTAACTTCTTACTTCTAGCGGTAGACATTGGGAGTTACTAGTTATTGTCCCCGGGACATTCACTGTTTATTATCTAGATCCTGCGGGGAGTACATTGAACACTAAAATTGGACACGTAATGAGAATGCCATTATTCTGGTGAGAAATATTTCATTTTTATATCCGTTAACATCTTTTATTACATTACTATTTACTTATGCAATTTATTGTGTTATATTAACATGTAGGGGTTTAGATGCATTCAAAAAGGCTGGAGGAACGGTCCCAAGGAAAAAGAACCAGCCAATAAATTGGCAGAACGTACAAGTAAGTTCCCGACTCAAATATATATATTATTGATGTGAATTGTGCTTAGTTGTATTATTTTGTATGTTTCAATTTATAGTGTGCTACACAAGACAATGGATGGGCATGCGCATACTATGTGATGCGATTTATGCAGATGATTATCAAATATGCCGCATTGGACATCGATACCATACGTGAGGTATTATATATAGTCTCATTAGTTAGTATGCAATATATCAATCTTATATTATTTTTATATTATTACTTATATATATACATCATTCTCTTTGCAGGTGTTTAAAACTGACAACACTACAGGTAAACGTTTAAAAAATATACATGCTCCATATACGATGGAAGCATTAAATGAAGTAAGAGAAGAATGGGCAAAAGCCATACAAGCAGTGGCAACTGTAAGATATAATTGGGATGTTGATAGCGATAATGAATGATACTATGTAAATGAATATTTCTGAATGTTAATACATGTATTTGAATGTTTCTATATGTGTGTGAATGTGAGAATTGAATTGATGTCTGAATGTATGTACTTGTGTAGAATTTTGCTTGTGACTTTTGCAGGTTTGCGGCCTGTTTGTAGGCTGATATCAATGGATGTCGTAAACCTGCAGTTCAGAAAACTGAACTGCAGGTTCTCATCCTGCTGACCAGCCACAGCAGGCCTGCAAACTGATATGAAAAAAAAAAAAATATAAATAGGCGTCGGTTATTTATAGAAAACCGTCAGGAAAGACCTACAGCGTCGGTTTTTTTCAATAAACCGACGCCTGATGTGGCCAAAGCAGTCCTGGAAATGGCGTCGGATATTCATATCAAACCGACGCCTATTTAACATATAGGCGTCGGTCGTTTAGTATATAACCGACGCCAAAAGTGTTCGCGCCACAAAAAATGGCGTCATCTAGGGCACTTTATGCGTCGGTCATCTACTAAAAGACCGACGCTATATTCCATAGTGGCGTCGGTTATTTACTAAAACACCGACGCAGAAAGTGCCCTAGATGATGCCGTTTTCTGTGGCGCGAACCCTTTTGGCGTCGGTTCTCTACTAAACGACCGACGCCTATAGATTAAATAGGCGTCGGTTAAAAAACCGACGCCGAAGTGTTCGACCTTTAGCGGCGCCCACATAGGCGTCGGTCGGAAACCGACGCCAAATGGGGTTAAACGACCGACG
The DNA here is from genome assembly GCA_963693085.1 of Alisma plantago-aquatica. NCBI lineage: Eukaryota > Viridiplantae > Streptophyta > Magnoliopsida > Alismatales > Alismataceae > Alisma > Alisma plantago-aquatica. The sequence goes on from OY856412.1 coordinate 587,307,556, forward strand.
CCAAAGGCCGTTTCTGTAGTAGTGTAGATCCTAAAACAAGATCATAGTCAAGTATGCTAATCCATAAGAATTCAATTTACATATCATGAGATATCAATAGAGTAAGAGTAGTAGATAATCATATTAGAGATAAAGAAATGATCATAGTACAAGAGTCTTAGAGTACCTGCTAGCAGTCATAAATTGGGAACACATCAACACAACTATGATGAGTACACTATAAAATGCAAAAACTCAAAGGTTTAATATGTTGGATCTATGGATGATGAGCTCTATATGGGAGGTTGATTGAATAGAGATAAAATACTTAAACCAAATTCATTAGAACTTCAAATTTCTTCAAGAGATAAGGTTGTAAATATGAAATTTGAGTGCAACTAAACATACATAACAAGGAGGAGAGAGACTAAATAAAAAAAACAACACAAGATATGTATATTCGTTATGAACTCCATACTAGAAAAGTGTACATCCACTACTTAGAGAGATCAATCAATAGGATTTTTCAACCATTACATCTTTTTTATATTCCATTATAAGAGATATACAGTATGACATTCCTTTTTCGAGACAAGGATACCCAACATTTCCTTTGAGGATAAGGGAGCCAATAACCTCATACAAGACTTACCTATCCAAGACCAAAAGTCTTCAACCTCACCAATCACTTACCCACTTTGGAAACTAGTCTTCCGCCTTCACCAAGGACTTACCCAAACTTGCAACCAGTCTTTCGCCTTGTAGGAATTATCCACTCTTTTTGGATCTTCCACCTTTGATTTCAACTTTGCCAAGGAGAAGCTTTCACCAAGGGACTCCTTCCCTTCTCATTCTTCACCTCTATTATACAAGAGAGATAACCTTCATCTTCATGGTAGAAAGAGAGATTTGGAGGTGGAGGAAGTGAGAGTCTCACAAGATATGCATGTAGGACTAGCTCTCTTACAAATCTCCTACTCATTCTAATGGATGTAGAAAGTGATTAAGCTTAAGAGTAGAAGGAGGCTCTTGGACGCACTCAACTATAATATAGGGACCTTCGTAGTGCTTGGCTAACCATTGGATGAATTTGAAGGGGTCCAATTTATAGTTGGGGATTCCTACTAGCCAGTAGAAGCACTTAAGGATGAATTTTAGTCATTTGGGGTGTTGCAATGGATTGACTTTTTTTAGTTTTACAACACTCCAACATCTAGAAACACTTTATATGCACATTCCATACAATGCAGTTGGTCGAGTTTACTTTTGGGAAACTCGAACGATGGAACTATGCGATAAGTCAATATGTTTTCAATCAAGTTTATCCTAGAAGAAACTCAACCAATGGCTTAAAATTGATTTTCCTATGTAGGGGTGTCGGTCGAGTCTGTCATGGGGAAACTTGGTCGATAATGGCAGTTCCTACGATCCATCAAGGGTATCGGTTGAGTTTATCCTAGATGAAAATCAGCCGACAAGGGTCCCTCACTACTACAGAAATAGCGTTCAGTGTCACTTTTCTGGACGTCGGTTATTAAGGAAAACCGACGCCTATAATATCAGGCGTCGGTTATTTAGGCAAACCGACATCTATATTCGAAGACCAGCCAGACACGGGTACCGCTTTGTATTCAGAGTCAGCTTACTATAACCAACCGACGCCTAAAAGCTCCCACGAAATCCAATTTTCGACCGAAAAAAATTTGGGCCACATATAGCGTCGGGTTTTTAACTATTCACCGACGCCTATTTAAAATGAAATTCTGCGCGAAAAGTTCCACTTTAGGTGTCGGGTATCCTTGGATAACCGACGCTGATAACAGTTCCCACCAACTAATTTGGGGTCGGTTTTTTACTATCAACCGACGCTGAAGATAATAGGCATCGGTTGTTTGAAATAACCGACGCTATTTGGGAACTTAATAGCCCCGTGAAACAGAGAACTCTTCCCAATTTCTCTGTTTCATTGCGAACCTCCTGCTAGGTCTGGCGATTCTTACCGCCGGTGCTCCCCGCCGTCGTTGCCCCCCTCCCTCGCGTCGCCACCCCTGTTGCTCCCCTGCGCCGCTGTTCCTCTCCTCGCCGCCGCGCCGCTCCTCTCCTCAGCTTTCCTCGCCGCCGCGCCGCTGCTCTCCTCGCCGCCGGTGGCTTGATTGGTGTTGTCCTTGCCGGCGCCGGCTTCCTGTAGGTCTCTGCTCAGGCCGCTGCTCTTCCCTCAAGGTACTGCCTTCTTCCTCCTTCCTTCCTCCGCCATGTCCTTGATGCTATTCTTTGTATCTAGAGTTTGAATATGTGCATGTCAGGTCTGGATAATAGGCATTTATCTATGTCTACTAAAATTGGATATTCTTAATGGTGAGACTAAACCCTAACTTTGATATGCACTTTGAATTATCTTTTGGAAACCATGAACTCGTTCAGATGTATTCTTCATTGATATTTGAATTCCTGTTATATATGGTATGGAACCTTTCCACCCATGATTAATAATTTTATCTTCTCATCACATCCTTCTATCACTTGAAGTTGTCCAAAATCAAATACAGTATCTTGACTTCTCTAATAAGTTCATCTTTCATTGGATACACTGGTAGTGTCTAATTTTAGTGGTGTATTCTAGTTGTTGATGCCTAATACACAAACCATATATTTTTAGTTTAGGATAAGAATGACAGCACATGTATTTGTTGGCCTAGAAACCCGTCCAAAATTTACTCATTAGGAGTAAATCTTGGATAGTCCCCGATTTGGGACTGTTCTTGAACACCTAATCTCACTTAGGATGTAAGTGTATAATGTGTATTGGGTTTTCGAGAAAATTTCGGTAGCATTTCCCCATTTGTTCTCTAAGTACATATGTACTTAGAGAACAGCGGGGAAATGCTGCCGAAATTTTCTTGAAAACCCAATACACATTATACACTTACTAGTGAGATTAGGTGTTCAAGGATGGGATAGGTGGTACACATTTATTATATATAAGAATGACATCAAATGTGTTTGTTGGCCTAGAAACCCATCCAAGATTGACTCATTAGGAGTAAATCTTGGATAGTCCCCGGTTTGGGACTGTTCTTGAACCCCTAATCTCACTTAGGATGTAAGTGTATAATGTGTATTGGGTTTTCGAGAAAATTTCGGTAGCATTTCCCCATTTGTTCTCTAAGTACATATGTACTTAGAGAACAGTGGGGAAATGCTGCCGAAATTTTCTTGAAAACCCAATACACATTATACACTTACTAGTGAGATTAGGTGTTCAAGGATGGGATAGGTGGTACACATTTATTATATATAAGAATGACATCAAATGTGTTTTTTGGCCTAGAAACCCATCCAAGATTGACTCATTAGGAGTAAATCTTGGATAGTCCCCGGTTTGGGACTATTCTTGAACACCTAATCTCACTTAGGATGTAAGTGTATAATGTGTATTGGGTTTTCGAGAAAATTTCAGTAGCATTTCCCCATTTGTTCTCTAAGTACATATGTACTTAGAGAACAGCGGGGAAATGCTGTCGAAATTTCTTGAAAACCCAATACACATTATACACTTACTAGTGAGATTAGGTGTTCAAGGATGGGATAGGTGGTACACATTTATTATATATAAGAATGACATCACATTATACACTTAGGATGTAAGTGTATACCCTAATCTTTTCCTAATATATACTTGTTTCCTAATATATACTTGTTTTCTCTGATCATAGAATGGATAGATCATGGATGTACATTCGTAATCGTTGCACGCCAGAGTTTATATCTGGTCTTGATCAGTTTATTAGATTTTCCGAGGAACATAGGAAAAAACCTACAGATAGGTTCTACTGTCCATGTAGGCATTGCGGTAACAACTTGAAAGTCAACACTGGTTAGGAAATCAAAAGTCATGTCATGTGCAACGGGATTGTACAAGGCTATACAGAATGGCACTGGCATGGAGAGATTTCAAAATCGAAACCAGTAGATGTCGATAGCAGTGCTTGGGTGGAAGAAGAAATTGCCTTCGATGACGTAAATGTGAACGAACCAGTTCCAGCAGACATCGTTGATGCGATGCTGGATAGTTGTAGGGTAGAGCACACCGATCCACCTCCTATCTTTAGAAACATTGTGCATGATGCTGAGATACCGTTATACACGGGTTGTGCTAAGTTTATGAAGCTTAGCGCTGTGTTGAGATTGTATAAGTTGAAAGCTAACAATAGATGGAGCGACAAAAGCTTCACTTCATTGTTGACTTTGTTGAAAGAAATGCTTCCTGAAGGAAACGAGCTGCCAATCTCAACATACCAGGTAAAGAAAATGTTGTGCCCAATGGGAATGGAGGCCAAGAAGATACACGCATGCCCAAATGATTGTGTATTATTTCAAAAGGACTATGTAGATTTGAAAGATTGTCCAAAATGTGGTGCGTCAAGGTATAGATTGACGACTTCGGGGGAGTCCAAAACTGGTTCTCCTGCCAAGGTGTTGTGGTATCTACCTATAATATCACGGTTTCAACGCTTGTTTGCAAATCCGAAAGATGTGAAGAATTTGAGGTGGCACACAGATGTTAATAAAAATAATGATGGGATCCTACGACATGCGTCTGATTCCCCACAGTGGAAGAAGATTGATCTATTGTACCCCAAATTTGGTGAAGAAGATAGGAATCTAAGACTTGGGCTTTGTACAGATGGGATGAATCCGTACGGGACATTGAGCAGCCAACATAGCACTTAGCCAGTCATGCTTGTTATATACAATCTTCCTCCCTGGATGTGTATGAAGGATTGTTAATTGATAAAAGATCACAATTTTAGAGACATGTATGTTTATACAAATGCTAAATGTTTGCCTTTTTCTAGTTAATACAAATGCTAAATGTTTGCCTTTTTTTAGTTAATACAAATGCTAAATGTTTGCCTTTTTAATGACAGTTTCAGATGGCTAACCATGATGAGCATGATGTCCATGATGAGCATGAAGTCCATGATGAGCATGTTGTCCATGACGAGCATGGCGAGGATACCAATGTAAGTTCTAAAAACATATCCTGTATTTCTGTTAAATTCATTATCTTCTAGTTATGTCATATATCCTATATTTCTATATTGGGCTAATTCTGTGTGTTTATTTTTGTCAAATTTTAGGTTGATGATGCACATGTACCCACTGAAGCACTGGAGCAACTTGATGCGCAGCACCAAACACTTAACAAGAAAAGGGGCATCACTTTGTTGAAGAAGTTAATAGCGCTAAGTGGCAGTGGATCCAAATTGGTTGTGGAGTTTGATAATGGAGGAAATGCAATTGGAGTGAACCGCAATAATTTTGTAAACTATCTTGGGTGTACCACTCGGAGCCATTGTGGTGTTAAGTATGATAATTGGCATAAAGTTCCTCAGGGGGAAAAAGACTTGATATGGAAGGATTTATGCGTGAGTTATTATTATTTGCAATTCTATTTTGTAGATTACAAATTCTATTATTTGCAATTCTATTTTGGATACTAGTTAATAACATTTCTATTTTACAGAATCTGTTTGCATTGGATGAGAAGTTGCATCGTAAAAGTGTGATGCAATGCGCTGGAAAGATTCTTAGGAATTATAGGACAAATATGAACAGAGAATACATAAAAGAGGGTGATAAGAAGAAGAAGTCAGCCCTTGAACAATGGAACTTCTTGGACAAAGAAGATTGGGACAATTTTGTTACTTCAAGAAAATCTGAAGAATTCAAGGTATTAGGCGTCACTCCCAATTTAATTAATATACATTGTATTCACCTGTTCAACATTAACATTTAGTGATACTAACCAAATCATTAATGTGCATACTAACTAGGCCCTTAGTGACGCACAAAAAGAAAGGCGTGCACTGAATGTGCATGACCACACTATGGGTCCAAAAGGCTATGCAAGCGTTCGCCAAAGACTACATGCGGAGTCTGCGGCTACTCAGGAGTCTGCTCCTACTCAGGAGTCTGCCACACCCATGCCTCGCCATGATATCTGGATAGCTGGGAGGAAAAACAAGAAGGGTGAAATAAAGAAGCCCGTAACTGCTGAGGCGGCTGCGAAAATGGTAAAATACAACTCTTAGAGCAATCGTTTGAATATTGATTATTTGTGGTGTTAACTTACCAATTTCTGTTGATGGTGATTAGCGGGAGCTGCACGAGCAGAGGAAACAATGCACGTTCATCCCTCAGGGCATAAGGGATGAATTGACAGTTGCTCTGGGTAACCCAGAGCATCCTGGACGTGTTAGGGGTGCAGGCGCTGGTGTTGGCATCAAAGCATTCTTTGGGCCATCCCAGCGCAAACCCAGAGCGGGACTTTCTCAAGAAGAGGTAACCTATTCTTTTTTTAGAATGTTACTGCAAAAGGAAATTCAATAATAAGAAGCTAATGTTTCTTTTATCCATGTATAGGAGAATAAGAGAGTCGAGGATATAGTTGCTAAGAAGGTCAACGATGTAGTTGCTGAGAAGGTCAAGGAAGAATTGCTGCGGTGGCAGGCATCTCAGGCTTCCAATCAGCCTATGGCGACCCACTCTTCTCCTGATGCACAGACTGTGAGTAATCCTGGAGACCCATCGCCTAACACGTCTGTTGTAAGTATTGTTTATGACATTGTAGCTAGTCTTTTCAAGATGATATGTTTTCAAGATGATATGTATATATGTATAACATTCTTTACGTAAATTTGTAGGCATTGAAGTCATGCCGCTTAAGAATACAAGACTATGTTGTTGCAGAGGCGCAAGCTTACCCGTCCCTTCTTGGGGAAAGGTTTCACGGGACTCCAATGCCACAGGGCTACGTTTGTGTGGGCCCATTACGTGTGTTACCCGATTGGAGGGAAGCTACATTGCCATATCCCCACCCGGATATTGATACACTTGCTGAGGCAGAAGGCGGGGTCATATTGTGGCCCAAAGCAGATGTCGTCTACACTACTGAAATTGTAAGATAAATTTACATTGATTTAGACTGTTAATGTGTATATATGATGTCAACTGATCTGAAATTATATATACAGGTTAAAAAGAAGACACCAGGAGCACCTAGGCCTCCACCTCCACTTCCCGCATTACCAACTTGGGTTCCAACTGACCTAACATACCCGTTAGGTCCTGCTTGTAGGGGAATGGCATGTTGGCTACGGGCACATAATATACATTGCCCGATAATTATTTCTTTAGATGCAGATTATGCAGGTCAATCATACGATAGCTCTTTATTTATACAAGATATTATTGAGCTATTTATGTATGATTGGCTGAATACATCAATGATAGAGACATGGATAAGGTGAGATCTTGTTTATACATCCATATACCTTGTGCAAGATCCGGTGATCTGGTTTCTTATATATTAATGCATACGTAATACATGTTTTGCAGCTACTTAGTCGAAGATCGTTGCAAACAATTTGCATTTGATCATGTGGGATTTTTGATTCCATCATTGATTAGTATGGTAGCTAAAGACCCTAATAGTGTTCAACAATACTGTATAGATGCTTTTACAATTTTTGGTCAGCAAAAGAAGACGATAATAATAGCTCCATTCAATGTCAAGTAAGTTAACTTTATTTATAATTTGGACTTAAGAAAATTCTATTTTTATTGTGCATTTTGAGTTATTAATTGTTAACTTTTTACCTCTAGCGGTAGACATTGGGAGTTACTAGTTATTGTCCCCGGGACGTTCACTGTTTATTATCTAGATCCCGCGGGAAGTACATTAAACACTAAAATTGGACACGTAATGAGAATGCCATTATTCTGGTGAGAAATATTTCATTTTTGTATCTATTAACATCTGTTATTACATTACTATTTACTTATGCAATTTACTGTGTTATATTAACATGTAGGGGTTTAGATGCATTCAAAAAGGCTGGAGGAACGGTCCCAAGGAAAAAGAACCAGCCAATAAATTGGCAGAACGTACAAGTAAGTTCCCGACTCCAATGTATATATTATTGATGTGAATTGTGCTTAGTTGTATTATTTTGTATGTTTCAATTTATAGTGCGCTACACAAGACAATGGTTGGGCATGCACATACAATGTGATGCGATTTATGCAGATGATTATCAAATATGCCGCATTGGACATCGATACCATACATGAGGTATTATATATAGTCTCATTAGTTAGTATGAAATATATCAATCTTATTTTTATATTATTACTTATATATATACATCATTCTCTTTGCAGGTGTTTAAAACTGACAACACTATAGGTAAATGCTTACAAAATATACATGCTCCATATACGATGGAAGCATTAAATGAAATAAGAGAAGAATGGGCAAAATCCATACAAGCAGTGGCAACTGTAAGATATAATTGGGATGTTGATAGCGATAATGAATGATACTTTGTAAATGAATATTTCTGTGTATTTGAATGTTTCTATATGTGTGAATGTGAGAATTGAATTGATGTCTGATTGTATCTACTTGTGTGAAATTTTCCTTGGGACTTTTGCAGGTTTGTGGCCTGTTTGTAGGCTGATATCAATGGATGTCGTAAACTTGCAGTTCAGAAAACTGAACTGCAGGTTCTCATCCTACTGACTAGCCACAACAGGCCTGCAAACTGATATGAAAAAAAATAGATATAGGCGTCGGTTATTTACATAAAACCGTCAGCAAAGACCTACAGCATCAGGTTTTTGAACAAAACCGACGCCTAATGTGGCAACAGCCGTACTGGAAATGGCGTCGGCTGTTCGTGTCAAACTGACGCCTATATGTATTATAGGCGTCAGTCTTTTAGTAGATAACCGACGCTAAATAGGTTCGCGCCACAGAAAACAGCGTCATCTAGGACACTTTCTGCGTCGGTTACCAATTAAACACCGACGCTATATTCCATATAGGCGTCGGTCTTTTAGTAGATAACCGACGCAGAATGTGTCCGAGATGACGTTGTTTTCTGTGGCGTGAACCCTTTTGGCGTCGGTATTCTATAAATAACCGACGCCTGTATGTTAAATAGGCATCGATTAAAAAACTGACGCCGAAGTGTTCGACCTTTAGCGGCGCCCACATAGGCGTCGCTAGGAAACCGACGCCAAAGGGGGTTAAACAACCGACGCCAAAGGCTGTTTCTGTAGTAGTTCCTGTCATGAATTTTGGAAAGTGCCAAAAAAGTTCTTAAATATTTAATTTAAGTTCTATTGATTTTTTCTAAGCTTAATTACAAGTCATACGATCATTACAAGGGATTTACAACATGATTCTAGTAAATTGAGGCATATTCAACAAAAGTGCACTTGCATTGATTTTGTCTTGCCTTTCTCCAAGTTGGGATGCATGAGTTTAGACATTTGGAGTGTGTCTATACCTAATCTGAAATCACTCAATTAGAAGAATTGGAGACAAATGAATGAAATGTTAGTCGTCACCAAAATGAGGGATTAGTCAATCATACTTTGAGAGTCAATTAGGCTAGGAGTCAACATTCTCCCCCTTTTTGAATATGAAAAACCATTCTATAAATGTACTGAAAGCATTTAAGTAAAATCACACCTTCAAAGAAACATAAGGGTTTCTATGGAATTGAGTTCATATGCTCCCCCTCAATTGATCCTAACGGAGTCACATACTCCCCCTCAATTGATGCTAATTCTTCTGCATGGTTAGATTTCATAATATTTATAATAACTATGTCTTCTACTCATATACATTCTACATATATGTGTTCTCTCCTTTATATAATGACATATATTCTCCCCATTTGTCATTTCAAAAAGTGAGGGGGTTGAAGAATTGAAAAAAAACTTGTTAGTAAAAGTAGATACCAAATGTTTGAGAAGAAAGTAGAAGAGGAATAATTAGGGGCTTGTCCAAACAATGTATATAAACAAATCAAGATAGGCATCTGGACAACCCTAGATGTAATTCTAGAAAAAATTAAGGTAAGGCTATGCAAGCAAAATAATTCAAGATAGTAGATATGCAAGTCAAGGAGGAAGCTTGAGTATTTATAAATTAAGATATAAACATAGAATATAGTTGAATACCAAAAGATGAAAAAGGCTAGAGCCACATGTATATGAACTACTACTAGATGATATCACAATTTAGGACTACTAGTAGGATCTAGATCATATCAAAAAATTTACAAATTAAAGAACAAGCTATGAGTAGATGTAGAGAAATATCCAAACAAAGAAATATGAAATTTAAGAAGCATTAAAGGATATTACTCACTAGAAAATATGCATCATTACTAAAAGATGATTACCACTAAGAACCTTAGGTTGCATCAACAAATATAATACCAGATAGGTGTAGCACGTTAGAGAACAATAGAAGCAATTTACATCACAATAAAAAGATTCGAAGAAATCATCATCAATGCATGCATAAAAACTCAAGATAAGTAATTGCAAGATATAGAGATACCAATTTAAAGCAATTAGAGAGATAGAGTTGTATTCAAGATAGGAAATCTAAATCTTAAAAAAAATCATATTATAAAGTACCAAAGGGAGTGCCATAGAATAAGGCTAGTGGTTGACAAAGTCTAGTTGAGAGAGAAATTATTGTCCAAAAATCCATAAGTATATTTTGTTTACAATGTTGTCGATCGAGTTTCTCAGCTAAACTTCTCGGCTGACAACAATGTTGGCAACACCCTTGGTACTTGTCGGTCATGTTTCCTCAGGAAAAACTCGGCTAAAACAACTGTTGTCAGAAAGCATATATATTTCAAAAAATCATATATAGAGGCATGATAAAAATATAAATCATACCCAAACATGTGTAAGAAAGTTAGTAATGCACTGCAAAAGCATTAGAAATAGTTTTTGAGAAAGAAGGTGATGAGAATCACAATATATCACTTCTGACTCAAAAACCATATGTATAGGGCATATTAACTTAGCAAAAACACATTATGATTGGATATGAGCAAGAATAACATTATCTCTATTATTACCATTTCTTTTCCACTTGTTGAAGCCCCACACAAGTCTCACCTTTATTCTTTCACATGGATTGAGAAACCAATTAGAAAACCAATAGACCATGTCAATCCATTTGTTAGTGACCTATAAGAAGAAAGATCAAATGGTCCTCAATCATATTTTTGGGTCCGGAGGGGTTAACGTAGCAGTCCAAGTCTTGTCACTCTTGGATGCTTTCCTAAAAGGACAATATGTAGATAATTAGTCATTTCATTGCAATGATTACATGATCCCATAGCCTTGGAACTAGAGGATTCTCCATTGAAAAGTGAAGGTCCTTTGTCTTTGTTGTTCCTTTGGCTACTATCAAGTTCAATATTATTTCTACCCATTTGTTCAGTAGTATGATCTAGGATTTGATTAAGATTCTTTTGATCATCTAAGAATCTTTGATTAGATGATCTCAAACTATGATTATCATGCATAAGAGAACTAATAGTAGAAGAAAATTTGATTGACATTATCTCTAGCATGTAAAAGATATATTTCTAAGCAATGATCTTTGGTCATATATGAACCTTTTTCAATATCAAGAGCAGCAACATTATTCTCTTTACTAGTAGAACTAGAAAACGATTCAAGGACATTGATTTTAAAAAGCAAAGAAACATTCCCTTTTTAAGAAAAACAATCTTAGAAAGATAGATATAATTTTCATATTCTACTCCTTGCAAGACAAAGTCTTTGTACTCTTTTTCAGTTTTAAGAACATTTATATCAAGAATGAGAGAATTCACAATTTTACTATGCTCTTCATTAGAACTAAGAATAGGAGGTTGAGCTTCTAGAAATATTATCTTTTCAAGAAAGTAAGAATTTTCAAGTTTAAGAGAGTCTATCTGACTAAGATAAGCATTATTTTTCATCTAGTAAGCAACAAGATCATCTTTTTCTACATGCAAATTATAAACAATTCTAGAAAGATTTTTCTTTTTCTTTTCATAAGACTTAAGAGAGCCACAAGTAGAATGAATAATGGAAATTAAAGATTCTTTGTTTAAAGAGTTTATATTTACCGCATTTGAGTTTTCACTTGTTGAGGCCATGAGAGAAAAATGACAATTGTCCTCTTCACTAGAGCTTGAGCTAGATCCTCCACTTGAATCTTCACTTGATCTTGATTTAGAGGAGTCACTAGAGCTTTTCAGCAATTTCTCCTTCTTGTGATTCTCCTCTTTTCTGGTGATTATGGGTCTTTTTGCCTTGTAAACAATCTTCCTTTAAGTGACCCTTCTTTCTACAATTGAAACACCATATAGAGGAGGAAGACTTGCCTTTGTAGAGTCTACCTTTTGAGTACATGACATCTTCTTCAACTTGAAAAGATGGAGAGGTTTGATTAACAAAAGCTTCAACTTGGGCCTTGATTTCAGCCTTCTTCTTTCTCTTGATCTCTTGCTCTTCTTCTCTTTCTTCTTCCTCTTGCTTATCAAGTGTAACTTCATGGGCTTGTAGATTTCCTATGATCTCTTCAATTGGAATTTCACCAAGGCTCTTGCTTTCTTCAATGGAACTCACCTTGGATTGCCACATCTTGGGGAGAGTTATTGTGACATCCATCTCACATAAACAAGATTAACTAATGCGGAAGCGATCACTAACAGTGGATTACTGAAAATCACTAAAAATTAAAACCATTTACAAAGAGATCTATTCTCAGGAAAACTTCTTTAAACAAGAACTATAGTATTATATTTGCATACTGGTCCACATTGTACATTCCATGTACCATCTCTTCTCGAGAAACATATATACATCATTGCTTTGCTAAAAAGCACAAGTAACAAAATCCTCGAGGTAATCAAACCAAAATTTCAGATTGATTATAAAGACACTATCCACTAACTCCTACGACCCAAGAGTACAGAGATGACACATATGACTATCTATTCCAAAACTTGACCACCAGTATTTCCACCTGAAGAATTACTGCGATCCTTCTTGCTGCTGCGGATCTTCCCTAGCAATGGGATTTCTGCCTCTACTTCGTCCGCGTCCACCTAAAAATGTTGGATTCCACGGGGTGAGACAATTTGTAAATTGCCCCAGTGAGAGATATAACTCTCCACCGAAAACATTATTATTGTAGTTTAATAAAAATAAACTGAGCAGAAGAATCATATATATATCCAGCAGCAGATAAATCAATATCTAAACTGATTAGAGCAATATGCTTATTCACATCAATTCAACTATGACTTGATAAAGCAGCACATCACTATACAACAAGATATTGAATAAACATGCATATCATTTATTCTTCTAGGATATACTAAGCAATGCACATCAACCAGTGATTCTCGCATTTTGACCTTAGCAAATATGCTACATAGCTGATTACACTTTACAAACATATTTATGCCACGAGGAGATGAGGTATACCACTCATCCTCTAACCGACCACTGCGAAGTTGAAATAGGTACCATATAAGGTCAAAATAAGAACCAGATTCCATGACCTCTCACATCTCGGTCAGTGCAAGACTAAAAGTAAGACTAGGTCAACTGCTCAACATAGCATTCCTGGGTAAACTAGAAACTTCGCTACAGAGTTACAGTGGCAACTACACTCTCATCGGCAATCAAGAGATGTGATGTTTATCTCATATTGACCTGACATTCATCATCATTGGGAGATTCATGATACATCTATCCCTGCACAATTAATGAAGGATTGAGATAATTATTTCTTAACTCACATCAATCCCTTCATCCGGGTGTAAGGTATTAGTACCCATTACCCCCACATATTCAAAAATATGTGTTCCTGAGGAATTCCTGAAGGAAAACCTATTTCACCATCACCAACTTCTGAAGATGATGGATCTATGGTCAGCTCTACATGAATAGATTTTACTTGTTTAATTAAGTACATTATCATATTCTTTTACATCAGCCAAGTTCTCAAACATAACTTATTAAGACTAATGCTATAAAGAAACATGTACTGTTTTCATTAGTTACTTCTCAGTCTTTATAGGACATTGGGATCTCAGTCCCTCATTTCAATTACTTGGACTACTCATCCCTTCACAAACTCAATGTCATAATCATATGGTTCTGGGTATTTAAACCCTTAACTTATCACTGAACATTGTTACCACTTTTTTAGGTAACCATCACCTTCAGGTCCTCTTACCAAGGTAAACATGATACTTGTTACACTAGCATCTCTCATGGAACTTAAGGCCAATTAATTCTCTTATTACCTCTTACTAGGCAACAAGGCATATTATGGCACATAAGGCCCAATAAAAATTTTAATAAATAAAACTTCATAGCTCATACCTGGCTATGTTCATCATCTCATGATACCTACATGGTTAGTACATATGATAACAGTTACATCAATTTCATATCATCTCCATGCAAAACAAATACAACATCACTATTCAAGGGTAACACACTATTCCCTCACTAGGGTTAGGGTTTCCCATTTCAAGTCAATTGGGGATACTCATCCCATTACCCAGATCAGGGTTATGGTTCATCACCATATTGCCCAAGATTGGGTTTTAGATACAATATCCCACAATTAGAGTTTACTATTTATCCCAATTAGAGTTTCATATTCAATTGCCCATAATTAGGGTTTACTATTACCCTAGATTAGGGTTTCACTCGAAATTGCCATGAATTAGGGTTAGGATTCATTAACCTTCTTGATTAGGGTTTTCATGATCTCTTCACTAATGATCATACCCTAATCCCTACATGATTAATACTCATGTATGAATTCCTTTTTATCATCCTCTCAACTTGATTAGGTTATACCAACCCTTCAATCAAGTGCATACAACTATGATTAACATAGTGTACTTAAGACATTGCTTTCATAACCTATTAGGTTTAATGAATATAAAGGTACTGAACATCTAGGTACTTTAGGGTTTCAACCTCTGTTCTTATTATTTATAATCATCATGATCATCCATTGGATCAATAAATCAACCATCACTTTAAGTTTCCAATCAACTTGATCACCTTGAAACATCCAATCGGTTTTAACCTTACTCACTCCAAACAGTTTTGAAACCGATTGGATTCCAAACGGTTCTGAGACCGTTTGACCCCGAACGGTTTCAAGACCATTTGGACTCAAATAGTCTCAAGACCGTTTGGGCCAAACCAACCTCAAAACTGAATGGGTTACTTAGGACATCCATCAACCAAATTGAATAAGATTTGCACCATTGAATTGTCCATCAATTAGACTATTGAAGGATTCATCAATCAACACCATTGGATCTTCCTCATCAACTACAATCCACCTTGGGTCTCCAAATGGTCCTAAGACTATTTGATCCCAAACGGTGAGACCGTTTGGACTCAAATGGTCTCAAGACCGTTTGGTCCAAATCATCTTGAAATCGTTTGGATCAATTGTGTTTCCTTTCAGCAAATCGATTAGGGTTTCTAATTGGAGGATTGTCCATACATTGAATTAATCAATTGGATCCATTGGATCATAATCCAACATGTTTTATGGTCCTGACCTCAAATGGTCAACCCATCCAAATGGTCAACCCTTCTAAATGGTTTGGGATCCAAACCTCCAAATGGTTTGGTGAAACCGTTTGGACCAAGGTCTTGAAACTATTTGCAAAATAAACTTAATTAGAATGTGTGCCTAAGATAATGTTATCATCATCAAGCCTTAGTCCATCGAAAACTACTGCCATTATCATGGTAGTTGCATCAACTAATCAAAGGAATTGCAAGAAGAATAATCAACATATTGAGTTGAGGAATTGAATTCAATAACAATGAATAAGGGTTCAAGTTATATAACCCGCCTCCAATTGAGATTCAAAGCTTCAAGATCACGTCAACAATGGTGGATGCAACTCCTTTCACTATCCCAAGGCTTGTCCTCAAGCTTTGAGTGAAAAGGAATGGTTAGAATCAAATATGGGATTGAGATAAGAAGAAATCATGCATTGATTTGTGTTTTCCACCATGAATTCAAGGTGAAAGAGGATCGAGAAGCTTACCAACAGGTTGGGGGTTTTCCTCCAGCTTCTCCTAACTCCCTTGGTCGTTTTTGCAAGCAAAGATAAGAAGTGGATTCAAAAAAGCCTTTGGTTTGAGTTGTAAAGGGTGCTTTTATAAGAAAATCAATGAGAGAGAAAATGCCTTATAAAAATCTTTTAATTCCCAAATTAGTGCCACCTCCTCCCCCTCAATTCCTTGCATGAAAATACATATTTATCACTTCTGAAATCCTCTCCATTATCCATGAATTAAAGGAAAAGAAATTAAGCACCTTAACCCTTATAATAATAATATCTTAAAGTTAGTGGATATTTCTTTTTAATTTCTCAATGTGAGTGGGTTCTCCACTCACGTTGATATTTCCTTTGCCTTTTCAAGGCACAAGGACGTCCATATATGTGTATTTTAATCAACACAATTTTGGTTGAAGGGCAATCCATTTAATATAATTATGTTTGCATTATTTCAATTATGCTTAAATCTTGATTATTTTAATATCAAGATTCTCTCTCCTTCAAAGTGATACAAATGAGACGCCCCTCTCATTTTATTTGCTCTAAATGATGTCAAGAAATTTTAGCAACTATTTTGAAGTGGTAATTTGCATATTGAATCCTGGGTTTTGGGTAAATTGCACATTACACCAAAACTAGGTTTTAATGCACAAACATTGCTTTATCAGCTTTTTCTTGGTACTCAGGCTTGGGGTAGCCATAGCTCTGCATCATATTCATTCTCATGATGCTTCAACATATGAGGAACATATTATCATGCAACATTTTCAATTTAACCCCTCAACTTGGGTAAACTGCACTTTAGTCCAGCGCAAGCAAAACATTATTTTCAACATAGTTCAAAATGGACTAAAATTGAAATAAAAGTTCCTCTTGAGTCCTAATTACTTTTCAAAAGATAATATCAAGCATATAATTATATTTCTTAAACAAAACACCTAGGGTTAAAGCATAACCCAGGTCAGGGATGTTACAAGTTATCCACCCCTTACAAGGGTTTCGTCCCCGAAATCATCAACAAAAACATTAAGAGAAAAGAGTAGGGTATTTCCACCTCATCTCTTCCTCTAGCTCCCACGTAGCTTCTTAAATGCCACGGTGATGCCAAAGAACTTTTACAAGACAAATTTCTTTCTTTTTCAACTTTTTAATTCTTCTATCAAGGATCAACAGAGGTCCTTCAACATAAGATATATTATCATTTAGTTCTACCTCCACAGGTTGCAGAACTAACTCTGTGTCAGGATGACACTTTCTCATCATAGAGATATGAAACACTGGGTGCAGTCTATGCAACTCAGGTGGTAAATCTAGCTTATAGGCTAGCTTTCCCATCCTTTCAATGATCGGATAAGGCCCCATAAATCTAGGAGCTAACTTCCCCTTCTTCCCAAATATAAGGATACCTTTCCAAGGTGAGACCTTGAGGTACACTCTTTGTGACATCCATATACCATAAACAAGATTAACTAATGCGGAAGTGATCACTAACAGCAGATTACTAAAAATCACTAAAAATTAAAACCATTTCCAAAGAGATCCATTATCAGGAAAACTTATTTAAATAAGAACTATAGTATTATATTTGCATACTGGTCCACATTGTACATTCCATGTACCAACTCTTCTCGAGAAACATATATACATCATTGCTTTGCTAAAAAGCACAAGTAACAAAATCCTCGAGGTAATCAAACCAAAATATCAGATTGATTATAAAGACACTATTCATTGACTCCTAGGACCCGAAAGTAAAGAGACGATACATAGGACTATCTATTCCAAAACTTGACCACCAGTATTTCCACCTGTAGAATTATTGTGATCCCTGTTGCTGCTGCAGCTCTTCCCTAGCTATGGGATTTCTGCCTCCACTTCGTCCGCGTCCACCTAAAAATGTTGGATTCTATGGGGGTGAGACAATTTATAAATTGCCCCAGCAAGAGATATAACTCTCCGCCGAAAACATTATTATTGTAGTTTAATAAAAATAAATTGAGCAGAAGAATCATATATATATCCAGCAACAGATAAATCAATATCTAAACTGATTAGAGAATTATGCTTATTCAGAGCAATTCAGCTATGACTTGATAAAGCAGCATGTCACTATTCAACAAGATATTGAAGAAACATGTATATCATTTATTCTTCTAGGATATACTAAGCAATGCACATCAACCAGTGATTCTCGCATTTTGATCTTAGCAAATATGCTACACGGATGATTACACTTTACAAACATATTTATGCCCTGAGGAGATGAGGTATACCGCTCATCCTCCAACCGACCACTACGAAGTCGAAATCGGTACCATATAAGGTCAAAGGAAGAACTGGATTCCATGACCTCTCACATCTCGATCACTGTGAGATTGCAAGCAGGATTAGGTCAACTATTCAACATAGCGTTCCAGGGTATACTGGCAACTTCACTACAGAGTTACAGTAGCAACTGCACTCTCATCGGCAATCGAGAGATGTAATGTTTATCTCATATCGACCTGGCATTCATCATCATCGGGAGATTTGTGATACATCCATCCTGACACAATTAATGAAGGATTGAGAGATTTATTGCTTAACTCACATCAATCCCTTCATCAGGGCGTAAGGTATTAGCGCCCATTACCCCCACATATTCAAAAATATGTGTTCCTGAGGAATTCCCAAAGGAAAACCTGTTTCACCATCACCAACTTCTGAAGATGATGGATGTATGGTCAGGGCTCTACAGGATTAGATTTTACTTGTTTAATTAAGTACATTATCATATTCTTTTACATCAGCTAAGTTCTCAAACATAACTTATTAAGACTAATGCTATAAAGAAACATGTACTGTTTTCATCAGTTACTTCTCAGTCTTTATAAGACATTGGGATCTCAGTCCCTCATTTCAATTACTGGGAATACTCATCCCTTCACAAACTCAATGTCATAATCATATGGTCCTGGGTATTTAAACCCTTAACTCATCACTGAACATTGTTACCACTTTTTCAGGTAACCATCACCTTCAGGTCCTCAGACCAAGGTAAACATGATACTTGCTATAATAGCATCTCTCATGGCACTTAAGGCCCATTAATTCTCTTATTACCTCTTACTAGGCAACAAGGCATATTATGGCACATAAGGCCCAATAACAATTTTAATAAATAAAACTTCATAGCTCATACCTGCTATGTTCATCATCTCATGATACCTGCATGGTTAGTACAGATGATAACAATTACATCAATTTCATATCAGCACCATGCAAAACAAATATAGCATCACTATTCAAGGGCAACACACTATTCCCTCACTAGGGTTAGGGTTTCCCATTTCAAGTCAATTGGGGATACTCATCCCATTACCCAGATCAAGGTTATGGTTCATCACCATATTGCCCAAGATTGGGGTTTACATACAATATCCCACAATTAGGGTTTACTATTTATCCCAATTAGGGTTTCATATTCAATTGCCCATAATTAGGGTTTACTATTACCCTAGATTAGGGTTTCACTCAGAATTTCCCTGAATTAGGGTTAGGATTCATTAACCTTCTTGATTAGGGTTTTCATGATCTCTTCACTAAGGATCATACCCTAATCACTACATGATTAATACTCATGTATGAATTCCTTTTTATCATCCTCTCAACTTGATTAGGTTATACCAACCCTTCAATCAAGTACATACAACTATGATTAACATAGTATACTTAAGACATTGCTTTCATAACCTATTAGGTTTAATGAATTTAAAGGTATTGAACATCTAGGTACTTTAGGGTTTCAACCTTTGTTCTTATTATTGATAATCATCACGATCATCCATTGGATCAATAGATCAACCATCACTTTAAGTTTCCAATCAACTTGATCACCTTGAAACTTCCAATCGGTTTTGACCTTTATCACTCCAAACGGTTTTGAAACCGGTTGGATTCCAAACGGTTCTGAGATCATTTGACCGCAAACAGTTTCAAGACCATTTGGACTCAAATGGTCTCAAGACCGTTTGGGCCAAACCAGCCTCAAAACTGAATGGGTTACTTAGGACATCCATCAACCAAATTGAATAAGATTTGCACCATTGAATTGGCCATCAATTATACTATTGAAGGATTCATCAATTAACACCATTGGATCTTCCTCATCAACTACAATCGACCTTGGGTCTCCAAATGGTCCTAAGAACATTTGATCCCAAATGGTCTCAAGACCATTTGGACTCAAACGGTCTCAAGACCGTTTGGTCTAAATTAGCTTGAAATTGTTTGGAACAATTGAGTTTCCTTTCAACAAATCAATTAGGGTTTCTAATTGGAGGATTGTCCATACATTGAATTAATCAATTGATGTTGTATTACTTTAATCTTCTGAGTTGTCTGCTGCACTATCTCAGGACTCAAAAGTTGGTTTTCTCCTATTTCATACCAACATAAAGGAGATCTACAACATCTACCATATAAAGCTTCATATGGTGCCATGTCAATATTGTGCTGATAGCTATTATTGTAAGCAAATTCTATCAAGCTCAGGTGTAGATCCCAACTTCCTACAAATTGAAGGACACATGCCCTACAAAAGTCCTCCAAGGTTTGTATAGTCCTCTCATATTTTCCATCTGTCTGTAGATGAAAGGAAGTACTAAACCTTAATTGTGTACCCAAAGCCTTATGGATTCGCTCCCACAAACGGCTCGTGAACTGGGAACCTCTATCAAAAAAAGTTGTAGCTGGAACCCCGTGCAACCGCACTATCTCATCTATGTATATCTGAGCAAGCTTCTCAGCTGTGTAGGTTGTTTTGATAGGTAATAAATGTGCTATCTTTGTCAACCTATCAACTATCACCCAAATGGAATCATGACTTTTGGCTATTCTAGGCAAACCAACCACAAAGTCCATGGTTATATGATCTCATTTCCACTGCGGTATAGGCAGAGGTTGCATTGTTCCTGTGAGCTTTTGATGTTCATCTTTAACCTACTGACACACCAAACACCGCATAACAAACTCAGCTACATCTTTCTTCAATACAGGCCACCAATACATATCTTTTAAGTTATGATACATCTTGGTGCTCCCTCGATGGATAGCATACATTGAAGAATGAGCTTCTTCCAGAACTAACTTTCTTAAGTTATCAGCATCAAGTACTACCATCCTACCATGGTAACATACTACCTGATCATATGAATCATGGAAACCATCTCGTTTCTCACTACCATACTCTGACCTAATCAGCTGAATCACAATACCAGCTTGCTATGCTTATTTAACCTACTGTCTCATAGTTGGTTTCACTTACATCTCAGCTAATACCCCGGCTAACAATGATACTTTAAGTTGTACATTGTCTTGCCTTAAGGAGATAAGCATATCTCTCTTAGAACAAACTAAGGAGTTCAACTGTGCTTTATCTAAGGCTGGTGTTGCTGATTTTCTACTTAATGCATCAGCTACCACATTAGCCTTCCCTGGATGATAATCAATTATACAGTTGTAGTCCTTGATTAATTCCATCCAGCGGCGCTGTCTCATGTTCAGCTCATGCTATGAGAAGATATACTTTAGATTCTTATGGTCTGTGAAAATATGGAATGTCTCTCCATAGAGATAATGTCTCCAGATCTTCAAGGCATGGACCACAACAGCTAGCTCTAGATCGTGCGTTGGGTAATTCTCCTAGTGCTTCTTAAGCTGTCGAGAAGCAAAAGAAATCACTTGTTTATCCTGCATCAACACACATCCTAAGCCATTCTTAGATGCATCACAAAAAACTATGTACCCCTTTCCTTGCTCAGGTAACACTAACACTAACACAGGTGCACTTGTTAACCTTTCCTTCAGCAAATGGAAAGATTGTTGGCACTTATCATTCCAGACGAAAGGAATCTCCTTCCTTGTCAACTTAGTTAGGGGTAAGGCTATAGAACTGAAGTTCTTAATGAACCTCCTATAATATCCTGCCAGTCCTAAGAAACTGCGAATCTCCATCGGTGTCTTAGGTTGTTCCCATTGTAGGATAGATTCTACCTTCTTAGGATCAACACGAATACCCGAGGTAGATATTACGTGTCCTAGATAAGAAACTTCTAGTAACCAGAACTCACATTTGCTAAACTTAGCATATAGCCTATGCTCTCTTAGAAAAGTTAAAGTCTGACGGAGGTGCTGCTCATGTTGTTGAGCATCTCTACTGTATATCAAGATATCGTCAATGAAGACGACTATAAACTGATCAAGAAAAGTTCGAAAGATTCTATTCATGAGTTCCATGAATGCAGCCGGTGCATTAGTTAGCCCAAACGACACAACTATGAACTCATAGTGACCATACCTTGTCTTAAAGGCATACTTAGGTATGTCACTCTCCTTGATACGCAACTGATGGTATCCCGACCTCAGATCTATCTTAGAAAAGATAGTTGCACCGCACAGTTGATCAAACAAGTCATCAATCCTTGGCACAAGATACTTGTTCTTTATGGTTACTTTATTCAACTTCCGATAGTCGATGCATAATTGCATAGACCCATCTTTCCTTTTAACAAAAAGAACCAGAGCACCCCATGGTGAAGTACTCGGTCACATAAAACCCTTCTCAAGCAACTCCTGCAGTTTTTTCTTGAGCTCTGCCATCTCAGCAGGTGCCATTCTATACGGAATTCGTGCTATTGGTTTTGTACCCAGGATTATATTAATTTCAAAATCAATCTCTCAGGACGGAGGAACACCTAGAAGTTCTTCAGGAAATACATCTTCAAATTCCCTGACTACTGGAACTTCAGAAGGATGAGGGCTCTCCATTGTGGTATCTACCACATGTGCCAAGAATGCAAAGCATCCCTATCTCATCAACTTCTCAACTACCATAGCTGACACAAGACAAGTTGGAAGAATCTTTGTGTCTCCCTGAAAGATCCATGTGTCACCGTTGTATGTGAACATAGCCTGCTTGGAACCACAATCCAAGACAACTTTATACTTCTCTAAGGTGTCCATCCCTAGGATTATATCGAACCTGTGCATTTCAAGTGGTATAAGATCCACCTGAATATGATGATCAGAAAAGGAAAGAGTGTAGGGAGAACACACCTCCCGCAACACTGTAGATCCCAACAAAGGGGTTTCTAGCATTAAACTATCTGCTCTATGACTGGAAGTCACATTGCAGTCATGAATCGCTTCTCTAGTGATAAACGAATGCGTAGAACCCGGATTAATTAACATAGATACGAAGAAGGATGAAGACATATCAGAATAAAATAGTTGCATCTGACCTGTCACAACTCGAGGGTTGATTACTACTTCAGGCCGATTCATAGCATAGAATCTAGTCATTGCTTGTTGTTGACCCTATGCTCAGTTGTTTGGTGCCGACGATCCAGCTTGTGACACTTGTCCACGTCCTCTAGCACCACTACAAAACTGCTGCCTTTGAGAGCCTTTCTGGCTCTACCTCGGTAATTGGGTCATATTACTAACTTTCTCAGGACAATCCTTCACAACATGTCCCTCTTTCCCGCATCTGTAATAGGTTATATTTCCCCACTGTGGCCTGGGTGGTCCTCTTACTGACATTGATTCTGAACTATGAGATCCTTTCAGTGGTAAGCTATGGCCTCTACCCTTGCTTGACATCCACTGCGTCTGGGTATTGAACCTTGGTGGTGGTGTAGGCACAGAAAACCTCGGTTTCTTAAAGCTTTCATAACTCTATCCTTGGAATTGGGTATATACATTTTTACTCTTGGTCTAACGCTTCTCAATCACATACCTCTCTATCCGTCTCACGGACTCCACAAAGGTGGCGAACCTCTCCCTATTCTCTAAAGCAGACATAGGAGTGGTTAAATCAACGTTCAATCCTTTTTCGAAACACCGAATCCTCTCCTCATCTGTAGATGCCATATGCAGACAAAACCGCAAAAGCTCCATGAACCTATCTTCATATTCGCTAATGTTCATCTGTCCTTGTCTCAACCTCTCAAATTGAGAGATCTTCTCATCTAGATACGTCTTGGGAAAATATCTAGCAACAAATTTACATCAGAATTCATCCCATCCGACTTCAACACCAAGTCTTTTATCCTCCTCAATGGTCCACCAATGACCAACACTCCCCTTCAGTACATACACCGCATGTCTCACCTTCTCATCTTCAGGAATCATAAGGATTCTGAAGGCTTTCTCCAGCTCATTTAACCATAAATCAATGTTTGTTGGGTCAGCTGTGCCAGCATACTCCGTGGCTCCTACCCTCCAAAGCCATTCAAAGGTCTTGCTAGCTCCCTGTCTTTCATCGTGGGCTGGTGCCCTTGGTGCAAGTAGTTGCATCCTATCTGTCATATGAGTCAAGGCTGACATAAACTGTCCAAACATGGCTTGGAAGGTTGGGTTCCCCATATCTGCTTGATTGAAATGGGGTTGTTCAGGTACGGGCTCCTCCCTATTCTGGTCCCTTACACGTCCTCCTGGTGCAGCAACGCTGCTCTCAGTAGCATGTTCATCATGTGATCCAGGCATCTCTAAGTTCTTCTTCTCCTATATGAGCAGAAGACAATTATCAGATAAACTGGAAGACATTAGAACAGACTCGACAACCTTAATCCTATGTCTCTGTAGACTCAGTGAACCTAGAGCTCTGATACCACTTAATTTGTGACATCCATCTCACATAAATAAGATTTACTAATGTGGAACCGATCACTAACAGCGGATTAATGAAAATCACTAAAAATTAAAACCATTTACAAAGAGATCCATTCTCAGGAAAACTTCTTTAAACAAGAACTATAGTATTATATTTGCATACTGGTCTACATTGTACATTCCATGTACCATCTCTTCTCGAGAAACATATATACATCATTTCTTTGCTAAAAAGCACAAGTAACAAAATCCTCGAGGTAATCAAACCAAAATCTCAGATTGATTATAAAGACACTATTCACTGACTCCTAGGACCCGAGAGTACAGAGACGACACATAGGACTATCTATTCCAAAACTTGACCCCCAGTATTTCCACCTATAGAATTAATGCGATCCCTGTTGTTGTTGTGGCTCTTCCCTAGCTATGGGATTTTTGCCTCTACTTCATCCGCGTCGACCTAAAAATGTTGGATTCCACGGGGGTGAGACAATTTGTAAATTGCCCCAGTGAGAGATATAACTCTCTGCTGAAAACATTATTATTGCATATTAATAAAAATAAACTGAGCAGAAGAATCATATATATATCCAGCAGCAGATAAATCAACAACATATTGAAGAAACATGTATATCATTTATTCTTCTAGGATATACTAAGAAATGCACATCAACCAGTGATTCTCGCATTTTGACCTTAACAAATATGCTACACGGATGATTACACTTTACAAACATATTTATGCCCCGAGGAGATGAGGTATACCGCTCATCCTCCAACCGACCACACCGAAGTCAAAATCAGTACCATATTAGGTCAAAGGAAGAATTGGATTCCATGACATCTCACATCTTGGTCAGTGCGAGACTACAAGAAGGAATAGGTCAACTGCTCAACATAGCGTTCCAGGGTATATTGACACCTTCGCTACAGAGTTACAGCAGAAACTACACTCTCATCGGCAATCGAGAGATGTGATATTTATCTCATATCAACCTGGCATTCATCATCATCAGGAGATTTGTGATACATCTATCCTGACACAATTAATGAAGGATTGTGAGATTTATTGCTTAATTCACATCAATCCCTTCATCAGGGTGTAAGGTATTAGCGCCCATTACCCCCACATATTCAAAAATATGTGTTCCTGAGGTATTCCCAAAGGAAAACCTGTTTCACCATTACCAACTTCTGACGATGATAGATCTATGGTCAGGGCTCTACATGAATAGATTTTACTTGTTTAATTAAGTACATTATCATATTCTTTTACAGCATCCAAGTTATCAAACATAACTTATTAAGACTAATGCTATAAAGAAACATGTACTATTTTCATCAGTTACTTCTTAGTCTTTATAAGACATTGGGATCTCAGTCCCTCATTTCAATTACTGGGAATACTCATCCCTTCACAAACTCAATGTCATAATCATATGGTTCTGGGTATTTAAACCCTTAACTCATCACTGAACATTGTTACCACTTTTTCAGGTAACCATCACCTTCAGGTCCTCTGACCAAGGTAAACATGATACTTGCTACACTAGCATCTCTCATGGCACTTAAGGCCCATTAATTCTCTTATTACCTCTTACTAGGCAACAAGGCATATTATGGCAAATAAGGCCCAATAACAATTTTAATAAATAAAACTTCATAGCTCATACCTGGATATGTTCATCATCTCATGATACCTGCATGGTTAGTACAGATGATAATAGTTACATCAATTTCATATCAGCACCATGCAAAACAAATATAGCATCACTATTCAAGGGTAACACACTATTCCCTCACTAGGGTTAGGGTTTCCCATTTCAAGTCAATTGGGGATACTCATCCCATTACCCCGATCAGGGTTATGGTTCATCACCATATTGCCCAAGATTGGGGTTTACATACAATATCCCACAATTAGAGTTTACTATTTATCCCAATTAGGGTTTCATATGCAATTGCCCATAATTAGGGTTTACTATCACCCTAGATTAGGGTTTCACTCAGAATTGCCCTGAATTAGGGTTAGGATTCATTAACCTTCTTGATTAGGGTTTTCATGATCTTTTCACTAAGGATCATACTAATCAATTCATGATTAATACTCATGTATGAATTCCTTTTTATCATCCTCTCAACTTGATTAGGTTATACCAACCCTTCAATCAAGTACATACAACTATGATTAACATAGTGTACTTAAGACATTGCTTTCATAACCTATTAGGTTTAATGAATTTAAAGGTACAGAACATCTAGGTACTTTAGGGTTTCAACCTTTGTTCTTATTATTGATAATCATCATGATCAACCATTGGATCAATAGATCAACCATCACTTTAAGTTTCCAATCAACTTGATCACCTTGAAACATCCAATCAGTTTTGACCTTTCTCACTCCAAACGGTTTTGAAACTGGTTGGATTCCAAATGGTTCTGAGACCATTTGACCCCAAATGGTTTCAAGAATGTTTGGACTCAAACGGTCTCAAGCCTGTTTGGGCCAAACCAGCCTTAAAACCGAATGGGTTACATAGGACATCCATCAACCAAATTGAATAAGATTTGCACCATTGAATTGGCCATCAATTAGACTATCGAAGGATTCATCAATCAACACCATTGGATATTCCTCATCAACTACAATCCACCTTGGGTCTCCAAATGGTCCTAAGACAATTTGATCCCAAACGGTCTCAAGACCGTTTGGTCCAAATCAGCTTGAAATCGTTTGGATCAATTGAGTTTCCTTTCAACAAATCGATTAGGGTTTCTAATTGGAGGATTGTCCATACATTGAATTAATCAATTGGATCCATTGGATCATCATCCAACATGTTCTAGGGTCCTGACCTCAAATGGTCAACCCATCCAAATGATAAACCCTTCTAAATGGGTTGGGATCCAAACCTTCAAACGGTTTGGTGAAACTGTTTGGACCAAGGTCTTGAAACTGTTTGCAAAAGTAACTTATTTGGAATGTGTGCCTAAGATAATGTTATCATCATCAAGCCTTATTCCATCGAAAACTACTACCATTATCATGGTAGTTTCATCAACTAATCAAAGGAATTGCAAGAAGAACAATCGAACATATTGAGTTGAGGAATTGAATTCAATAACAATGAATAAGGGTTCAAGTTATATAACCCACCTCCAATTGAGCTTCAAAGCTTCAAGCTCACGTCAACAATGGTGGATGCAACTACTTTCACTATCCCAAGGCTCGTCCTCAAGCTTTGAGTGAAAAGGAATGGTTAGAATTAAAGATGGGATCGAGATAAGAAGAAATCATGCATTGGTTTGTCATTTCCACCATGAATTCAAGGTGAAAGAGGATCAAGAAGCTTATCAACAGGTTGGGGGTCATCCTCCTGCTGCTCCTAGCTCCCTTGGTCATTTTTGCAAGCAAAGAGAAGAAGTGGATTCGAAAAAGCCTTTGGTTTGTGTTGTAAAGGGTGCTTTTATAAGAAAATCAATGAGAGAGAAAATGCCTTATAAAAATCTTTTAATTCCCAAATTAGTGCCACCTCCTCCTTCTCAATTCCTTGCATGAAAAGACATATTTATCACTTCCGAAATCCTCTCCATTATCCATGAATTAAAGGAAAAGAAATTAAGCACCTTAACCCTTATAATAATAATATCGTAAAGTTTTTTTTGGTCGAGCAAAAAACCTGTTACTAGATAACCAAAACTTTGGGTACATGGGTGCCCCGAGGTGAAAACTAGATCCTTAATTGTCCCCACACAGGGGGAGCAAAATAGGGATCAGAAACCAAAAGAAAGACTCCAAACTAAGAGATAACCAGGAGAAAGAAAGATCAAACTAAGAGAAAATAGATTTAGGAGAAGAGAGGGGGAATCGTACAGGACCAAAGAAGCACACCCACAAATATGCCTATAGAAACATCAACTCGACTCCCAAAACTGAATCACAAAGAATTCCCATTTCACATCTCCCAATCAAAGCCCAGCTGGATCACTGAAATAGAACCAACTTGAAGAAGGCAAGCCTGCCACTCTGACCTCCTCCCCCGAAGAGAAGAAACACTACCACTGATTCCAAACTTCATCCAAAATTGGCCAAGAAATAAGACTACCAAGGCCAGACCAACTAACACTATCAGGGGCCTTCTTAGATATCTGCAGATCCATATGTAACCAAGAATCGACCACCTCAGTGGACAGAAAACTTCACAACCTAAGCTTAGAAGAAAGTTGTCGAAAGAAGATCCTTTGCCTTCACATATGAGCTGTATTTCAGAAACAAGAAAGACAGGGGGCACTGCCACCCGTGGACACAGCCACCCACACCCAATCTGGCTAACCCACTTCTGAAGATGTGGTGGAGAGGGAATAGAGCCAGCTTTTTCGTCAGGGTTGTAGAAGCGACCTGTCATTCTGTGCCAAAACACTGGACATCACCAATTGAGCCATTGCCCATAGGGCAAACCATCGAACACGTTGCGGTCGGCCTACGAACTAGCAACCAACAACCAACCGAGGACAACTAGGGAGCAAGCCCTAAGCGAGCTCCCCCTATCAGACACCGGAGTAGCAAGAGCCTGCCGCTAGGAGCCGAACCGCTCCCACCCGTCGAAGACCACAGCAACCGCAGGGCCGCTTCAGCACAGGGGATTAGAGGCACCACCATCCTGGATGAGAACCGGACCAGTGAATTGAGGCGCGACTGCAACGAGGCACGACATCTTGAAGGCTTTGCAAGTGGATATTTCTTAAAGTTAGTGGATATTTATTTTAATTTCTTAATGCGAGTGGGTTCTCCACTCACATTGATATTTACTTTGCCTTTGCAAGGCACAAGGACGTCCATATATGTGGATTTCAATCAACACAATTTTGGTTGAAGGGCAATCCATTTAATATAATTATTTTTGCATTATTTCAATTATGCTTAAATCTTGATTATTTTAATATCAAGATTCTCTCTCCTTCAAAGTGATAAAAATGAGACGCCCTTCTCATTTTCTTTGCTCTACATGATGTCAAGAAATATTAGGGACTATTTTGAAGTGGTAATTTGCATATTGAATCCTGGGTTTTGGGTAAATTGCACATTACACCAAAACTAGGTTTTAATCCACAAACATTGCTTTATCAACTTTTTCTTGGTACTCAGGATTGGGGTAGCCATAACTCTACATCATCTTCATTGTCATGATGCTTCAACACATGAGGAACATATTATCATGCAACATTTGCAATTTAACCCCTCAAATTGGGTAAACTGCACTTTAGTCTAGTGCAAGCAAAACATTATTTTCAACATAGTTCAAAATGGACTAAAATTGAAATATAAGTTCCTCTTGAGTCTTAATTACTTTTCAAAAGATAATATCAAGCATATAATTATCTTTCTTAAACAAAACACCTAGCGTTAAAGCATAACCCAGGTCAGGGATGTTACACTATGTCTCAAACTTGGAATTCTAAGGGTCTTCGACGCTTATCAGCGTAAGATTTCTGTCTATCCAGTGCAGTCTTTAACTGTTGTTGTATTACTTTAATCTTCTCAGTTGTCTGCTGCACTAGCTCAGGACTCAAAAGTTGGTTTTCTCCTATTTCATACCAACATAAAGAAGATCTACAACATCTACCATATAAAGCTTCATATGGTGCCATGTCAATACTGTGCTGATAGCTATTATTGTAAGAAAATTCTATCAAGCTCAGGTGTAGATCCCAACTTCCTAGAAACTAAAGGACACATGCCCTAAGCAAGTCCTCCAAGGTTTGTTTAGTCCTCTCAGATTGTCTATCTGTTTGTGGATGAAAGGCAGTACTAAACCTTAACTGTGTACCCAAAGTCTTATGGAGTCACTCCCAAAAACGACTTGTGAATTGGGGACCTCTATCAGAAATAATTGTAGATGGAACCCCGTGCAACCGTACTATCTCATCTATGTATATCTGAGCAAGCTTCTCAAATGTGTAGGTTGTTTTGACACGTAAGAAATGTGTTGTCTTTGTCAACCGATCAACTATCACCCAAATGGAATCATGACTTTTGATGTTCTAGGCAAACCAACCCCAAAGTCCATGGTTATATGATCCCATTTCCACTGTGGTATAGGCAGAGGATGCATTGTTCCAGCGGGCTTTTGATGTTCAGCTTTAACCTACTGACACACCGGACACCGCATAACAAACTCAGTTACATCTTTCTTCAATTCAGGCCACCAATACATATCTTTTAAGTTATGATACATCTTGGTGCTCCCTGGATGCATAACATACATTGAAGAATGAGCTTCTTCCAGACCTAACTTTCTTAAGTTATCAGCATTAGGTACTACCATCCTACCATGGTAACTGACTACCTAATCATCTAAATCATGGAAACCATCTCGTTGCTCACTACCATACTCTGACCTAATCTGCTGAATCACAGTATCAACTTGTTTTGCTTCTTTAATCTAATGTCTCAGAGTAGGTTTCACTTGCATCTCAGCTAATAGCCCGACTAAAAATGATACTTTAAGTTGTACATTGTCTTGCCTTAAGGATATAAGAATATCTATCTTAGAACAAACTAAGGAGTTCAATTGTGCTTTATCTAAGGCTGGTGTTGCTGATTTTCTACTTAATGCATCAGCTACCACATTAGCCTTCCCTGGATGATAATCAATTGTACAGTCATAGTCCTTGATTAATTCCATCCAGTGGTGCTGTCTCAAGTTCAGCTCATGCTGTGAGAAGATATACTTTAGATTCTTATGGTCTATGAAAATCTGGAATGTCTCTCCATAGAGATGATGTCTCCAGATCTTCAAGGTATGGACCATAGTAGCTAGATCTAGATCGTGCGTTGGATAATTCTCCTTGTGTTTCTTAAGATGTCAAGAAGCAAAAGGAATCACTTGTTTATCCTGCATCAACACACATCCTAAACCATTCTTATATGCATCACAAAAAACTATGTACCCCTTTCCTTGCTCAGGTAGCACTAACACAGGTCCACTTGTTAACCTTTCCTTCAACAACTGGAAAGATTGTTGGCACTTATCATTCCAGAAAAAAGGAATCTCCTTGTCAACTTAGTTAGGGGTAAGGCTATAGAACTGAAGTTCTTAATGAACCTCCTATAATAGCCTGCCAGTCCTAAGAAACTACGAATCTCCATCGGTGTCCTAGGTTGTTCCCATTGTAGGACAGATTCTACCTTCTTAGGATCAACATGAATACCTGAGGCAGATATTACGTGTCCTAGAAAAGAAACTTCTGGTAACCAGAACTCACATTTGCTAAACTTAGCATATATCATATGCTCTCTTAGCAAAGTTAAAGCCTGACGGAGGTGTTGCTCATGCTGTTGAGCATCTCTACTGTATATCAAGATATCATCAATGAAGATGACTATAAAAATATCAAGAAAAGGTCGAAAGATTCTATTCATGAGTTCCATGAATGCAGCTGGTACATTAGTTAGCCCAAATGACATAACTATGAACTCATAGTGACCATACCTTGTCCTAAAGGCAGACTTATGTATGTCACTCTCCTTGATACACAACTGATGGTATCCCGACATCAGATCCATCTTAGAAACGATAGTTGCACCACACAACGATCAAACAAGTCATCAATCTTTGGCAGAGGATACTTGTTCTTTATGGTTACTTTATTCAACTACCTATAGTCGATGCATAAACGC
Organism: Alisma plantago-aquatica; assembly: GCA_963693085.1. NCBI lineage: Eukaryota > Viridiplantae > Streptophyta > Magnoliopsida > Alismatales > Alismataceae > Alisma > Alisma plantago-aquatica. The sequence continues at coordinate 587,339,863 of OY856412.1, forward strand.
ATAGACCCATCTTTCTTTTTAACAAAAAGAACTAGAGCATCCCATGGTGAAGTACTCGGTCGAAAAAAACCCTTCTCAAGCAACTCCTACAGTTGTTTCTAGAGTTCTTCCATCTCAGCAGGTGCCATTCTATTCGACGTTCGTGCCATTGGTTGTGTACCCGTGATTATATTAATTTCAAAATCAATCTCTCAGGACGGAGGAACACCTGGAAGTTCGTCAGGAAATACATCTTCAAATTCCCTGACTATCGAACTTCAGAAGGATGAGGGATATCCATTGTGGTATCTACCACATGTGCCAAGAATGCAAAGCATCCCTATCTCATCAACTTCTTAGCTACCATAGCTGACACAAGACAAGTTGGAAGAATCTTTCTGTCTCACTGAAAGATCCATGTGTCACCGTTTTCTGTGAACACAGCCTGTTTGGAACTACAATCCAAGACAACCTTATACTTCTCTAAGGTGTCCATCCCTAGGATTATATTGAACCCGTGCATTTCAAGTGGTATAAGATCCACCTGAATAAGATGATTAGAAAAGGAAAGAGTGCAGGGAGAACACACCTTCTGCCACACTACAGATCCCAGCAAAGGGGTTTCTTGCATCAAACTATCTTCTCTATGACTGGCAGTCATATTGCAGTCATGAATCACTTCTCGAGTGATAAACGAATGTGTAGCACCCGGATCAATTAACACAGATACGAAGAAGGATGAAGGCATATCAGAATAAAATAGTTCCATCTGATATGTTACAACCTGAGGGTTGATTACTGCTTCAGGCTTATTCATAGCATAGAATCTAGTTGTTTCTTGTTGTTAACCCTATGCTCGGTTGTTTGGTGCTGACGATCCAGCTTGTGACGCTAGTCCACGTCCTCTAGGACCACTACCAAACTGCTACCTCTGAGAGCCTTGCTAGATCTGCCTCGGTAATTGGGTCGTATTCCTGACTTTCTAAGGACAATCCTTCACAACATGTCCCTCTTTCTCTCATATGTAATAGGTTATATTTCCCCACTGTTGCCTGGGTGGTCCTGTTACTGACATTGATGCGGAACTATGATCTCCCTTCGGTGGTAAGCTATAGCCTCTACCCTTGCTTGACGTCCACTACGTCTGGGTATTGAACCTTGGTGGTGGTGTCGGCACAGAAAACCTCAGTTTCTTAAAGCTTTCAGAACTCTGTCCTTAGAATTGAGTATATACCTTTTTACTCTTGGTCTGACGCTTCTCAATCACATACCTCTCTATCCGTCTCACAGACTCCAAAACGTGGCGAACCTCTCCCTGTTCTCTAAAGAAGACACATGAGTGGTTAAATTAGTGTTCAATCCTTTTTCGAAATGTTGAATCCTCTCCTCATCCGTAGATGCCATATGCGAACAAAACCGCAAAATCTCCATGAACCTAGCTTCATATTTGCTAATGTTCATTTGTCCTTGTCTCAACTTCTCAAATTGAGAGATCTTCTCATCTAGATACGTCTTGGGAAAGTATCTAGCAACAAATTCACGTCGGAATTCATCCCATCCGACTTCAACACCAGGTCTTTTGTCCTCCTCAATGGTCCACCAATGACCAGCACTCCCCTTCAGCAGATACACCTCATGTCCCACCTTCTCATCTTCAAGAATCATAAGGATTCTAAAGGCTTTCTCCAGCTCAGTTAACCATAAATCAGTGTTTGCTGGGTCAGTTGTACCAGCATACTTCGTGGCTCCTACCCTCTGAAGCCGTTCAAAGGTCTTTCCAGCTCCCTGTCTTTCATCATGGGTTGGTGCCCTTAGTGTAGGTAGTGGCATCCTATCTGTCATATGAGTCATGGCTACCATAAACTATCCAAACATGGCTTGGAAGGTTGGGTTCCCCATATCTGCTTGATTGAACTAGGGTTGTTCAGGTACGAGCTCCTCCCTATTCTGGTCCCTTGCACCTCCTCCTGGTGCAACAACGCTGCTCCCAACAGCATGTTCATCATGTGATCCAGGCATCTCTAAGTTCTTCTTCTCCTATATGAGCAGAGGACACTTATCAGATAAACTGGAAGACATTAGAACAAACTCAAAAACCATAATCCTATGTCTCTGTAGACTCAGCGAACCTAGAGCTCTAATACCACTAAACTTGTGACATCCATCTCACATAAACAACATTAACTAATGCGGAAGCGATCACTAACAGTGGATTACTGAAAATCACTAAAAATTAAAACCATTTACAAAGAGATCCATTCTCAGGAAAACTTCTTTAAACAAGAACTATAGTATTATATTTGCATACTGGTCCACATTGTACATTCCATGTACCATCTATTCTCGAGAAACATATATACATCATTGCTTTGCTAAAAAGCACAAGTAACAAAATCTTCGAGGTAAACAAACCAAAATCTCAGATTGATTATAAAGACACTATTCACTGACTCCTAGGACCCGAGAGTACAGAGATGACACATAGGACTATCTATTCCAAAACTTGACCACTAATATTTCCACCTGTAGAATTATTGTGATCCCTGTTGTTGTTGCGGCTCTTCCCTAGCTATGGGATTTCTGCCTCTACTTCGTCCGTGTCCACCTAAGAATGTTGGATTCCATGGGGGTGAGACAATTTGTAAATTGCCCCAGCGAGACATATAACTCTCCACCGAAAACATTATTATTGCAGTTTAATAAAAATAAACTAAGTAGAAGAATCATATATATATCCAGCAGCAGATAAATCAATATCTAAATTTATTAGAGCAATATGCTTATTCAGAGCAATTCAGATATGACTTGATAAAGCAGCATGTCACTATTCAACAAGATATTGAAGAAACATGTATATCATTTATTCTTCTAGGATATACTAAGCAATGCACATCAACCAGTGATTCTCACATTTTGACCTTAGCAAATATGCTACACGGATGATTACACTTTACAAAAATATTTATGCCCTGAGGAGATGAGGTATACAGCTCATCCTCCAACCGACCACAGTGAAGTTGAAATCGGTACCATATGAGGTCAAAGGAAGAACCAGATTCCATGACCTCTCACATCTCGGTCAGTCGAGACTACAAACAGGACTAGGTCAACTGCGCAACATAGCATTCCAGGGTATACTGGCAACTTCATTATAGAGTTACAGCGGCAACTGCACTCTCATCGGCAATCGAGAGATGTGATGTTTATCTCATATCATCTCAACATTCATCATCATCGGGAGATTCGTGATACATCCATCCCGACACAATTAATGAAGGATTGAGAGATTTATTTCTTAACTCACATCAATACCTTCATCAGGGCGTAAGGTATTAACGCCAATTACCCCCACATATTCAAAAATATGTGTTCCTGAGGAATTCTTGAAGGAAAACCTATTTCACCATCACCGACTTCTGACGATGATGGATCAATGGTCAATGCTCTACATGAATAGATTTTACTTGTTTAATTAAGTACATTATCATATTCTTTTGCATCAGCCAAGTTCTCAAACATAACTTATTAAGACTAATGCTATAAAGATACATGTATTGTTTTCATCAGTTACTTCTTAGTCTTTATAAGACATTGGGATCTCAGTCCCTCATTTCAATTACTGGGAATACTCATCCCTTCACAAACTCAATGTCATAATCATATGGTTCTGGGTATTTAAACCCTTAATTCGTCACTGAACATTGTTACCACTTTTTTAGGTAACCATCACGTTCAGGTCCTTTGACTAAGGTAAACATGATACTTGCTACACTAGCATCTCTCATGGCACTTAAGGCCCAATAGTTCTCTTATTACCTCTTACTAGGCAACAAGGCATATTATGGCACATAAGGCCCAATAAAAATTTTAATAAATAAAACTTCATAGCTCATACCTGGCTATGTTCATCATCTCATGATACCTGCATGGTTAGTACAGATGATAACAATTACATCAATTTCATATCAGCACCATGCAAAACAAATATAGCATCACTATTCAAGGGTAACACACTATTCCCTCACTAGGGTTAGGGTTTCCCATTTCAAGTCAATTGGGGATACTCATCCCATTACCCAGATCAGGGTTATGGTTCATCACCATATTGCCCAAGATTGGGGTTTACATATAATATCCCACAATTAGAGTTTACTATTTATCCCTATTAGGGTTTCATATTCAATTGCCCATAATTAGGGTTTACTATTACCCTAGATTAGGGTTTCAATCAGAATTGCCCTGAATTAGGGTTAGGATTCATTAACCTTTTTGATTAGGGTTTTGATGATCTCTTCACTAAGGATCATACCCTAATCACTAAATGATTAATACTCATGTATGAATTCCTTTTTATCATCCTCTCGACTTGATTAGGTTATACCAACCCTTCAATCAAGTACATACAACTGTGATTAACATAGTGTACTTAAGACATTGCTTTCATAACCTATTAAGTTTAATGAATTTAAAGGTACTGAACATCTAGGTACTTTAGGGTTTTAACCTTTTTCTTATTATTGATAAACATCATGATCAGCCATTGGATCAATAGATCAACCATCACTTTAAGTTTCCAATCAACTTGATCACCTTGAAACATCCAATCGGTTTTGACCTTTCTCACTCCAAATGGTTTTGAAATTGGTTGGATTCCAAACGGTTCTGAGACTGTTTGACCCCAAACGGTTTCAAGACAATTTGGACTCAAACGGTCTCAAGACCGTTTGGACTCAAACGGTCTCAAGACCGTTTGGACTCAAACGGTGTCCATACCGTTTGGGCCAAACCAGCCTCAAAACCGAATGGGTTACTTAGGACATACATCAACCAAATTGAATAAGATTTGCACCATTGAATTGTCCATCAATTAGACTATTGAAGGATTCATCTATCAACACCATTGGATCTTCCTCATCAACTACAATACACCTTGGGTCTCCAAACGGTCCTATGACTGTTTGATCCCAAATGGTCTCAAGACCGTTTGGACTCAAATGGTCTCATGACTGTTTGCTCCAAATCATCTTCAAATCATTGGGATCAATTGAGTTTCCTTTCAACAAACCGATTAGGGTTTCTAATTGGAGGATTGTCCATACATTGAATTAATCAATTGGATCCATTGGATCATCATAAAACATGTTCTAGGGTCCTGACCTCAAATGGTCAACCCATCCAAACAGTCAACCCTTCTAAATGATTTGGGATCCAAACCTCCAAACAGTTTGCGAACTGTTTGGTCTCCAAACGGTTTGGTGAAACCGTTTGGACCAAGGTCTTGAAACCTCATGTCCCTCTTTCTCTCATATGTAATAGGTTATATTTCCCCACTGTTGCCTGGGTGGTCCTGTTACTGACATTGATGCGGAACTATGATCTCCCTTCGGTGGTAAGCTATAGCCTCTACCCTTTCTTGACGTCCACTGCGTCTGGGTATTGAACCTTGGTGGTGGTGTCGGCACAGAAAACCTCAGTTTCTTAAACCTTTCAGAACTCTGTCCTTAGAATTGAGTATATACCTTTTTACTCTTGGTCTGACGCTTCTCAATAACATACCTCTCTATCCGTCTCACAGACTCCAAAACGTGGCGAACCTCTCCCTGTTCTCTAAAGAAGACACATGAGTGGTTAAATTAGTGTTCAATCCTTTTTCGAAATGTTGAATCCTCTCCTCATCCGTAGATGCCATATGCGAACAAAACCGCAAAATCTCCATGAACCTAGCTTCATATTTGCTAATGTTCATCTGTCCTTGTCTCAACTTCTCAAATTGAGAGATCTTCTCATCTAGATACGTCTTGGGAAAGTATCTAGCAACAAATTCACGTCGGAATTCATCCCATCCGACTTCAACACCAGGTCTTTTGTCCTCCTCAATGGTCCACCAATGACCAGCACTCCCCTTCAGCAGATACACCTCATGTCCCACCTTCTCATCTTCAGGAATCATAAGGATTCTAAAGGCTTTCTCCAGCTCAGTTAACCATAAATCAGTGTTTGCTGGGTCAGTTGTACCAGCATACTTCGTGGCTCCTACCCTCTGAAGCCGTTCAAAGGTCTTTCCAGCTCCCTGTCTTTCATCATGGGTTGGTGCCCTTAGTGTAGGTAGTGGCATCCTATCTGTCATATGAGTCATGGCTACCATAAACTATCCAAACATGGCTTGGAAGGTTGGGTTCCCCATATCTGCTTGATTGAACTAGGGTTGTTCAGGTATGAGCTCCTCCCTATTCTGGTCCCTTGCACCTCCTCCTGGTGCAACAACGCTGCTCCCAATAGCATGTTCATCATGTGATCCAGGCATCTCTAAGTTCTTCTTCTCCTATATGAGCAGAGGACACTTATCAGATAAACTGGAAGACATTAGAACAGACTCAAAAACCATAATCCTATGTCTCTGTAGACTCAGCGAACCTAGAGCTCTAATACCACTAAACTTATGACATCCATCTCACATAAACAACATTAACTAATGCGGAAGCGATCACTAACAGTGGATTACTGAAAATCACTAAAAATTAAAACCATTTACAAAGAGATCCATTCTCAGGAAAACTTCTTTAAACAAGAACTATAGTATTATATTTGCATACTGGTCCACATTGTACATTCCATGTACCATCTATTCTCGAGAAACATATATACATCATTGCTTTGCTAAAAAGCACAAGTAACAAAATCTTCGAGGTAAACAAACCAAAATCTCAGATTGATTATAAAGACACTATTCACTGACTCCTAGGACCCGAGAGTACAGAGATGACACATAGGACTATCTATTCCAAAACTTGACCACTAATATTTCCACCTGTAGAATTATTGTGATCCCTGTTGTTGTTGTGGCTCTTCCCTAGCTATGGGATTTCTGCCTCTACTTCGTCCGTGTCCACCTAAGAATGTTGGATTCCACGGGGGTGAGACAATTTGTAAATTGCCCCAGCGAGACATATAACTCTCCACCGAAAACATTATTATTGCAGTTTAATAAAAATAAACTAAGTAGAAGAATCATATATATATCCAGCAGCAGATAAATCAATATCTAAATTTATTAGAGCAATATGCTTATTCAGAGCAATTCAGATATGACTTGATAAAGTAGCATGTCACTATTCAACAAGATATTGAAGAAACATGTATATCATTTATTCTTCTAGGATATACTAAGCAATGCACATCAACCAGTGATTCTCGCATTTTGACCTTAGCAAATATGCTACACGCCTGATTACACTTTACAAAAATATTTCTGCCCTGAGGAGATGAGGTATACAGCTCATCCTCCAACCGACCACTGTGAAGTTGAAATCGGTACCATATGAGGTCAAAGGAAGAACCAGATTCCATGACCTCTCACATCTCAGTCAGTCGATACTACAAGCAGGACTAGGTCAACTGCGCAACATAGCATTCCAAGGTATACTGGCAACTTCATTATAGAGTTACAGCGGCAACTGCACTCTCATCGGCAATCGAGAGATGTGATGTTTATCTCATATCATCCCAACATTCATCATCATCGGGAGATTCGTGATACATCCATCCCGACACAATTAATGAAGGATTGAGAGATTTATTTCTTAACTCACATCAATACCTTCATCAGGGCGTAAGGTATTAACGCCAATTACCCCCACATATTCAAAAATATGTGTTCCTGAGGAATTCTCGAAGGAAAACATGTTTCACCATCACCGACTTCTGACGATGATGGATCAATGGTCAATGCTCTACATGAATAGATTTTACTTGTTTAATTAAGTACATTATCATATTCTTTTGCATCAGCCAAGTTCTCAAACATAACTTATTAAGACTAATGCTATAAAGATACATGTATTGTTTTCATCAGTTACTTCTTAGTCTTTATAAGACATTGGGATCTCAGTCCCTCATTTCAATTACTGGGAATACTCATCCCTTCACAAACTCAATGTCATAATCATATGGTTCTGGGTATTTAAACCCTTAATTCGTCACTGAACATTGTTACCACTTTTTTAGGTAACCATCACGTTCAGGTCCTTTGACCAAGGTAAACATGATACTTGCTACACTAGCATCTCTCATGGCACTTAAGGCCCAATAGTTCTCTTATTACCTCTTACTAGGCAACAAGGCATATTATGGCACATAAGGCCCAATAAAAATTTTAATAAATAAAACTTCATAGCTCATACCTGGCTATGTTCATCATCTCATGATACTTGCATGGTTAGTACAGATGATAACAATTACATCAATTTCATATCAGCACCATGCAAAACAAATATAGCATCACTATTCAAGGGTAGCACACTATTCCCTCACTAGGGTTAGGGTTTCCCATTTCAAGTCAATTGGGGATACTCATCCCATTACCCAGATCAGGGTTATGGTTCATCACCATATTGCCCAAGATTGGGGTTTACATATAATATCCCACAATTAGAGTTTACTATTTATCCCTATTAGGGTTTCATATTCAATTGCCCATAATTAGGGTTTACTATTACCCTAGGTTAGGGTTTCAATCAGAATTGCCCTGAATTAGGGTTAGGATTCATTAACCTTCTTGATTAGGGTTTTCATGATCTCTTCACTAAGGATCATACCCTAATCACTAAATGATTAATACTCATGTATGAATTCCTTTTTATCATCCTATCGACTTGATTAGGTTATACCAACCCTTCAATCAAGTACATACAACTATGATTAACATAGTGTACTTAAGACATTACTTTCATAACCTATTAAGTTTAATGAATTTAAAGGTACTGAACATCTAGGTACTTTAGGGTTTTAACCTTTTTCTTATTATTGATAAACATCATGATCAGCCATTGGATCAATAGATCAACCATCACTTTAAGTTTCCAATCAACTTGATCACCTTGAAACATCCAATCGGTTTTGACCTTTCTCACTCCAAATGGTTTTGAAATTGGTTGGATTCCAAACGGTTCTGAGACTGTTTGACCCCAAACGGTTTCAAGACAATTTGGACTCAAACGGTCTCAAGACCGTTTGGACTCAAACGGTCTCAAGACCATTTGGACTCAAACGGTCTCAAGACCGTTTGGACTCAAACGGTGTCCATACCGTTTGGGCCAAACCAGCCTCAAAACCGAATGGGTTACTTAGGACATACATCAACCAAATTGAATAAGATTTGCACCATTGAATTGTCCATCAATTAGACTATTGAAGGATTCATCAATCAACACCATTGGATCTTCCTCATCAACTAGAATACACCTTGGGTCTCCAAACGGTCCTATGACTGTTTGATCCCAAATGGTCTCAAGACCGTTTGGACTCAAATGGTCTCATGACTGTTTGGTCCAAATCATCTTGAAATCATTGGGATCAATTGAGTTTCCTTTCAACAAACCGATTAGGGTTTCTAATTGGAGGATTGTCCATACATTGAATTAATCAATTGGATCCATCGGATCATCATAAAACATGTTCTAGGGTCCTGACCTCAAATGGTCAACCCATCCAAACAGTCAACCCTTCTAAATGATTTGGGATCCAAACCTCCAAACAGTTTGCAAACTGTTTGGTCTCCAAACGGTTTGGTGAAACCGTTTGCAAAATAAACTTATTTGGAATGTGTGCCTAAAATAATGTTATCATCATCAAGCCTTAGTCCATCGAAAACTACTGCCATTATCATGGTAGTTGCATCAACTAATCAAAGGAATTACAAGAAGAACAATCGAACATATTGAGTTGAGGAATTGAATTCAATAACAATGAATAAGGGTTCAAGTTATATAACCCGCCTCCAATTGAGATTCAAAGCTTCAAGATCACGTCAACGATGGTGGATGCAACTCCTTTCACTATCCCAAGGCTCGTCCTCAAGCTTTGAGTGAAAAGGAATGGTTAGAATTAAAGATGGGATCGAGATAAGAAGAAATCATGCATTGATTTGTGATTTCCACCATAATTTCAAGGTGAAAGAGGATCAAGAAGCTTACCAACAGGTTGGAGGTTGGCCTCCTTCAGCTCCTATCTCCCTTGGTCATTTTTGCAAGCAAAAAGAAGAAGTGGATTCGAAAAAGCCTTTGGTTTGAATTGTAAAGGGTGGTTTTATAAGAAAATCAATGAGAGAGAAAATGCCATATAAAAATGTTTTAATTCCCAAATTAGTGCCACCTCTTCCCCCTAAATTCCTTGCATGCAAATACATCTTTATCACTTCCGAAATCCTCTCCATTATCCATGAATTAAAGGAAAAGAAATTAAGCACCTTAACCCTTATAATAATAATATCTTAAAGTTAGTGGATATTTCTTTTTAATTTCTTAATGTGAGTGGGTTCTCCACTCACTGTGATATTTCCTTTGCCATTGCAAGGAACAAGGACGTCCATATATGTGGATTTCAATCAACAAAATTTTGGTTGAAGGGCAATCCATTTAATATAATTATTTTTGCATTATTTCAATTATGCTTAAATCTTGATTATTTTAATATCAAGATTCTCTCTCCTTCAAAGTGATACAAATGAGACGCCCCTCTCATTTTATTTTCTCTACATGATGTCAAGAAATATTAGGGACTATTTTGAAGTGGTAATTTGCATATTGAACCCTGGGTTTTGCGTAAATTGCACATTACACCAAAACTAGGTTTTAATGCACAAACATTGCTTTATCAACTTTTTCTTGGTACTCAGGCTTGGGGTAGCCATACCTCTGCATCATCTTCATTCTATTGATGCTTAAACATATGAGGAATATATTATCATGCGACATTTGCAATTTAACCCCTCAACTTGGGTAAACTGTACTTTAGTCCAGCGCAAGCAAAACATTATTTTCAACATAGTTCAAAATGGAGTAAAATCAAAATATAAGTTCCTCTTGAGTCTTAATTACTTTTCAAAAGATAATATCAAGCATATAATTATCTTTATTAAACAAAACACCTAGGGTTAAAGCATAACCCAGGTCAGGGATGTTACACTCTATCTCCAACTTGGAATTCTAAGGGTCTTCGATGCTTATCAGCGTAAGATTTCTGCCTATCATGTGCAGTCTTTAACTGTTGTTGTATTACTTTAATCTTCTCAGTTGTCTGTTGCACTAGCTCAGGAATCAAAAGTTGGTTTTCTCCTGTTTCATACCAACATAAAGGAGATCTACAACGTCTACCATATAAAGCTTCATATGGTGCCATGTCAATACTGTGTTGATAGCTATTATTGTAAGCAAATTCCATCAAGCTTAGGTGTAGATCCCAACTTCCTACAAACTAAAGGACACATGCCCTAAGGAAGTCCTCTAAGGTTTGTATAGTCCTCTCAGATTGTCCATCTGTTTGTAGATGAAAGGCAGTACTAAACCTTAACTGTGTACCCAAAGCCTTATGGAGTCGCTCCCAAAAATGACTCGTGAACTGGGGACCTCTATCAGAAATAATTGTAGCTGGAACCCCGTGCAACCAAACTATCTCATCTATGTATATCTGAGCAAGCTTCTCAGCTGTGTAGGTTGTTTTGATATGTAAGAAATGTGTTGTCTTTGTCAACCTATCAACTATCACATGGAATCATGACTTTTGGTTGTTCTAGGCAAACCAACCACAAAGTCCATGGTTATATGATCCCATTTCCACTACGGTATAGGCAGAGGTTGCATTGTTCCTGCGGGCTTTTGATGTTTAGCTTTAACCTGCTGACACACCGGACACCGCATAAAAAACTCAGCTACATCTTTCTTCAATCCAGACCACCAATACATATCTTGTAAGCTATGATACATCTTGGTGCTCCCTGGATGCATATCATACATTGAAGAATGACCTTCTTCCAGAACTAATTTTCTTAAGTTATCAACATCAGGTACTACCCTCCTACCATGGTAACAGACTACCTGATCATTTGAATCATGGAATCCATCCCATTTCTCACTACCATACTCTGACCTAATCTGCTGAATCACAATATCAACTTGTTGTACTTATTTAATCTGATGTCTCAGAGTAGGTTTCACTTGCATCTCAGCTAATAGCCCAACTAACAATGATACTTTAAGTTGTGCATTGTCTTGCCTTAAGGAGATAAGCATATCTCTCTTAGAACAAACTAAGGAGTTCAACTATTCTTTATCTAAGGCTGGTGTTGCTGATTTTCTACTTAATGCATCGGCTACCACATTAGCCTTCCCTGGATGATAATCAATTGTACAGTCGTAGTCCTTGATTAATTCCATCCAGCGGCGCTGTCTCATGTTCAGCTCATGGTGTGAGAAGATATACTTTAGATTCTTATAGTCTGTGAAAATCTGGAATGTCTCTCTATAGAGATAATGTCTCCAGATCTTCAAGGCATGGACCACAACAGCTAGATCTAGACTATGCATTGGGTAATTCTCCTCGTGTTTCTTAAGCTATCGAGAAGTAAAAGAAATCACTTGTTTATCCTACATCAACATACATCCTAATCCATTCTTAGATGCATCACAGAAAACTATGTACCCCTTTCCTTACTCAGGTAACACTAACACAGGTGAACTTGTTAACCTTTCCTTCAGCAACTGGAAAGATTGTTGGCATTTATCATTCCAGACAAAAGGAATCTCCTTCCTTTTTAACTTAGTTAGGGGTAAGGCTATAGAACTTAAGTTCTTAATGAACCTCCTATAATAGGCTGCCAATCCTAAGAAACTGTGAATCTCCGTCGGTGTCTTAGGTTGTTCCCATTGTAGGACAGATTCTACCTTCTTAGGATCAACACGAATACCTGAGGCAGATATTGTGTGTCCTAGAAAAGAAACTTCTGGTAACCAGAACTCACATTTTCTAAACTTAGGATATAGCCTATGCTCTCTTAGCAAAGTTAAAGCCTGACAGAGGTGTTGCTCATGTTGTTGAGCATCTCTACTGTATATCAATATATTGTCAATGAAGATGACTATAAACTGATCAAGAAAAGGTCGAAAGATTCTATTCATGAGTTCCATGAATGCAGCTGGTGCATTAGTTAGCCCAAACGACATAACTATGAACTCATAGTGACCATACCTTGTCCTAAAGGCATACTTAGGTATGTCACTCTCCTTGATACACAACTAATGGTATCCCGACCTCAGATCTAGCTTAGAAAAGATAGTTGCACCATACAACTGATCAAACAAGTCATCAATCCTTAGCAGAGGATACTTGTTCTTTATGGTTACTTTATTCAACTGCCTATAGTCGATGCATAAACACATAGACCCATCTTTATTTTTAACAAAAAGAACCGGAGCATCCCATGGTGAAGTACTCGGTCGGATAAAACCCTTCTCAAGCAACTCCTACAGTTGTTTCTTGAGCTCTGCCATCTCAGCAGGTGCCATTCTATACGGCGTTCGTGCTATTGGTTGTGTACCCAGGATTAGATTAATTTCAAAATAAATCTCTCGGGACGTAGGAAAACCTGGAAGTTCTTCAGGAAATACATCTTCAAATTCCCTGACTACCAGAACTTCAGAAGGATGAGGGCTCTCCATTGTGGTATCTACCACATGTGCCAAGAATGCAAAGCATCCATGTCTCATCAACTTCTCAGCTACCATAGCTGACACAAGACAAGTTGGAAGAATCTTTCTGTCTCCCTGAAAGATCCATGTGCCACCGTTGTCTGTGAACACAACCTACTTGGAACCACAATCCAAGACAACCGTATACTTCTCTAAGGTGTCCATCCCTAGGATTATATCGAACCTGTGTATTTCAAGTGGTATAAGATCCACCCGAAATGGGTTGATCAGAAAAGGAAATAGTGCAGGGAGAACACACCTCCTGCAACACTAGAGATCCCAGCAAAGGGGTTTCTAGCATCAAACTATCTGCTCTATGACTGGCAGTCATATTGCAGTCATGAATCACTTCTCAAGTGATAAATGAATGTGTAGCACCCGGATCAATTAACACAGATATGAAGCAGGATGAAGACATATCAGAATAAAATAGTTCCATCTGACCTGCCACAGCCCAAGGGTTGATTACTACTTCAGGCTGATTCATAGCATAGAATCTAGTCGTTGCTTGTTGTTGACCTTGTGCTCAGTTGTTTGGTGCCGACGATCCAGCTTGTGATGCTTGTCCACGTCCTCTAGAACCACTGCCAAACTGCTGCCTCTAATAGCCTTGCTGGCTCTACCTCGGTAATTGGGTCATATTCCTGACTTTCTTAGGATAATCCTTAACAACATGTCCCTCTTTCCCACATTTGTAACAGGTTATATTTCCCCATTGTGGCCTGCGTGGTCCTATTACTGACATTGATGCTGAACTTTGAGCTCCCTTCGATGGTAAGCTACAGCCTCTACCCTTTCTTGATGTCCACTGCGTCTGGGTATTGAACCTTGGTGGTGGTGTAGGCACGGAAAACCTCAGTTTCTTAAAGCTTTCAGAACTTTGTCCTTGGAATTGAGTATATACCTTTTTACTCTTAGTCTGACACTTCTCAATCACAGACCTCTCTATCCGTCTCACAGACTCCACAAAGGTGGCGAACCTCTCCCTGTTCTCTAAAGTAGACACATGAGTGGTTAAATCAGCGTTCAATCCTTTTTCGAAACATCGAATCCTCTCATCATCCATAGAAACCATATGCGGACAAAACCGCAAAAGCTCCTTGAACCTAGCTTCATATTTTCTAATGTTCATATGTCCTTGTCTCAACCTCTCAAATTGAGAGATCTTCTAATCTAGATACGTTTTGGAAAAGTATCTAGCAACAAATTCACGTCAGAATTCATCCCATCCAACTTCAACACCAGGTCTTTTGTCCTCCTCAATGGTCCACCAATGACCAACACTCCCCTTTAGCAGATACACCGCATGTCTCACATTCTCATCTTCAGGAATCATAAGGATTTTGAAGGCTTTCTCCACCTCAGTTAACCATAAATCAGCATCTGCTGGGTCAGCTGTACCAGCATACTCTGTGGCTCCTACCCTCCGAAGCCATTCAAATGTCTTCCCAACTCCCTGTCTTTCATCATAGGTTAGTGCCCTTGGTGTAGGTAGTGGCATCCTATCTGTCATATGAGCCATGGATGCCATAAACTATCCAAACATGGCTTGGAAGGCTGGGTTCCCCATATCTGCTTGATTGAACTAGGGTTGTTCAGGTATGGGCTCCTCCCTATTCTAGTCCCTTGCACCTCCTCCTAGTGCAGCAACGCTGCTCTTAGTAGCATGTTCATCATGTGATCCAGGCATCTCTAAGTTCTTCTTCTCCTATATCAGCAGAAGACACTTATCAGATAAACTGGAAGACATTAGAACAAACTCGACAACCTTAATCCTATGTCTCTGTAGACTCAGCGAACCTAGAACTCTAATACCACTAAACTTGTGACATCCATCTCACATAAACAAGATTAACTAATGCGGAAGCGATCACTAACAGCAGATTACTAAAAATCACTAATAATTAAAACCATTTACAAAGAGATCCATTCTCAGGAAAACTTCTTTAAACAAGAACTATAGTATTATATTTACATAATGGTCCACATTGTACATTCCATTTACCATCTCTTCTCGAGAAACATATATACATCATTGCTTTGCTAAAAAGCACAAGTAACAAAATCTTCGAGGTAATCAAACCAAAATCTCAGATTGATTATAAAGACACTATTCACTGACTCCTAGGACCCGAGAGTACAGAGACGACACATAGGACTATCTATTCCAAAACTTGACCACCAGTATTTCCACCTGTAGAAGTATTGCGATCCCTGTTGCTGCTGCGGTTCTTCCCTAGCTATGGGATTTCTACCTCTACTTCGTCTGCGTCCACCTAAAAATGTTGGATTCCACGGGGGTGAGACAATTTGTAAATTTCCCCAATGAGAGATATAACTCTCCGCTGAAAACATTATTATTGCAGTTTAATTATAATAAACTTAGCAGAAGAATCATATATATATCCAGCAGCAGATAAATAAATACCTAAATTGATTAGAGAAATATGTGTATTCAGAGCAATTCATCTATGACTTGATAAAGCAGCATGTCACTATTCAACAAGATATTGAAGAAACATGTATATCATTTATTCTTCTAGGATATACTAAGCAATGCACATCAACCAGTGATTCTCGCATTTTGACCTTAGCAAATATGCTACACAGCTGATTACACTTTACAAACATATTTATGCCCCGAGAAGGTGAGGTATACCGCTCATCCTCCAACCGACCACTGCGAAGTCGAAATCGGTACCATATAAGGTCAAAGGAAGAACTAGATTTCATGACCTCTCACATCTCGGTCAGTCGAGACTACAAGCAGGACTAGGTCAACTGCTCAACATAGCATTCTAGGGTATACTGGAAACTTCACTACAGAGTTACAACGGCAACTACACTCTCATCGACAATCGAGAGATGTGATGTTCATCTCATATCGACCCGACATTCATCATCATCAGGAGATTCGTGATACATCCATCCTGACACAATTAATGAAGGATTGAGAGATTTATTTCTTAACTCACATCAATCCCTACATCAGGGCGTAAGGTATTAGTGCCCATTACCCCCACATATTCAAAAATATGTGTTCCTGAGGAATTCCTTAAGGAAAACCTATTTCACCATCACCAACTTCTGACGATGATTGATCTATGGTGAGGGCTCTACATGAATAGATTTTACTTGTTTAATTAAGTACATTATCATATTCTTTTACATCAACCAAGTTCTCAAACATAACTTACTAAAACTAATGCTATAAAGAAACATGTACTATTTTCATCAGTTACTTCTCAGTCTTTATAAGACATTGGGATCTCAGTCCCTCATTTCAATTACTGGGAATACTCATCCCTTCACAAACTTAATGTCATAATCATATGGTTCTGGGTATTTAAACCCTTAACTCATAATTGAACATTGTTACCACTTTTTTAGGTAACCATCACCTTCAGGTCCTATGACCAAGGTAAACATGATACTTTCTACACTAGCACCTCTCATGGAACTTAAGGCCCATTAATTCTCTCATTACCTCTTACTAGACAACAAGGCATATTATGGCACATAAGGCCCAATAACAATTTTAATAAATAAAACTTCATAGCTCATACCTGTCTATGATCATCATCTCATGATACCTGCATGGTTAGTACAGATGATAACAGTTACATCAATTTCATATCAACACCATGCAAAACAAATATAGCATCACTATTTAAGGGTAACACACTATTCCCTCACTAGGGTTAGGGTTTCCCATTTCAAGTCAAGTGGGGATACTCATCCCATTACCCAGATCAGGGTTATGGTTCATCACCATATTGCCCAAGATTCGGGTTTACATACAATATCCCACAATTAGAGTTTACTATTTATCCCAATTAGGGTTTCATATTCAATTGCCCATAATTAGGGTTTACTATTACCCTAGATTAGGGTTTCACTCAAAATTGCCCTGAATTAGGGTTAGCATTCATTAACCTTCTTGATTAGGGTTTTCATGATCTCTTCACTAAGGATCATACCCTAATCACTACATGATTAATACTCATGTATGAATTCCTTTTTATCATCCTCTCAACTTGATTAGGTTATACCAACCCTTCAATCAAGTACATACAACTATGATTAACATAGTGTACTTAAGACATTGCTTTCATAACCTATAAGGTTTAATGAATTTAAAGGTAATGAAAATCTAGATACTTTAGGGTTTCAACCTTCGTTCTTATTATTTATAATCATCATGATCAGCCATTGGATCAATAGATCAACCATCACTTTAAGTTTCCAATCAACTTGATCACCTTGAAACATCCAATCGGTTTTGACCTTTCTCACTCCAAACAGTTTTGAAACCGGTTGGATTCCAAATGGTTCTAAGACCATTTGATCCCAAATGGTCTCAAGACCATTTGGACCCAAACGGTCTCAAGACCTTTGGTCCAAATCAGCTTGAAATCGTTTGGATCAATTGAGTTTCCTTTCAACAGATCGATTAGGGTTTCTAATTGGAGGATCGTCCATACATTGAATTAATCAATTGGATCCATTGGATCATTATACAACATGTTCTAGGGTCCTGACCTCAAACGGTCAACCCATCCAAATGGTCAACCCTTCTAAATGGTTTGGGGTCCAAACCTCCAAACGGTTTGCAAACCATTTGGTCTCCAAACGGTTTGGTGAAACCGTTTGGACCAAGGTCTTGAAACCGTTTGCAAAAGAAACTTATTTGGAATGTGTGCCTAAGATAATGTTATCATCATCAAGACTTAGTCCATCAAAAACTACTACCGTTATCATGGTAGTTGCATCAACTAATCAAAAGAATTGCAAGAAGAACAATCGAACATATTGAGTTGAGGAATTGAATTCAATAACAATGAATAAGGGTTCAAGTTATATAACCCGCCTCCAATTGAGATTCAAAGCTTCAAGATCACGTCAACAATGGTGTATGAATCTCCTTTCACTATCCCAAGGCTCATCCTCAAGCTTTGAGTGAAAGGGACTGGTTAGAATTAAAGATGGGATCGAGATAAGAAGAAATCATGCATTGATTTGTGACTTCCACCATGAATTCAAGGTGAACGAGGATCAAGAAGCTTACCAACAGGTTGGGGGTCTTCCTCCTACTGCTCCTAGCTCCCTTGGTCATTTTTGCAAGAAACGAGAAGAAGTGGATTCGAAAAAGCCTTTGGTTTGAGTTGTAAAGGGTGCTTTTATAAGAAAATCAATGAGAGAGAAAATGCCTTATAAAAATCTTTTAATTCCCAAATTAGTGCCACCTCCTCCCCCTCAATTCCTTGCATACAAATACATATTTATCACTTCCGAAATCCTATCCATTATCCATGAATTAAAGGAAAAGAAATTAAGCAGCTTAACCCTTATAATAATAATATCTTAAAGTTACTGGATATTTCTTTTTAATTTCTTAATGTGAGTGGGTTCTCCACTCACATTGATATTTCATTTGCCTTTTCAAGGCACAAGGACGTCCATATATGTGGATTTCAATCAATACAATTTTGGTTGAAGGGCAATCCATTTAATATAATTATTTTTGCATTATTTCAATTACGCTTAAATCTTGATTATTTTAATATCAAGATTTTCTCTCCTTCAAAGTGATACAAATGAGATGCCCCTCTCATTTTCTTTGCTCTACATGATGTCAAGAAATATTAGGGACTATTTTGAAGTGGTAATTTTCATATTGAATGTTGGGTTTTGGGTAAATTGCACATTACACCAAAACTAGGTTTTAATGCACAAACATTTCTTTATCAGCTTTTTCTTGGTACTCAGGCTTGGGGTAGCCATACCTCTGCATCATCTTCATTCTCATGATGCTTCAACACATGAGGAACATATTATCATGCAACATTTGCAATTTAACCCCTCAAATTGGGTAAATTGCACTTTAGTCTAGCGCAAGAAAAACATTATTTTCAACAAGTTCAAAATGGACTAAAATCGAAATATAAGTTCCTCTTGAATCTTAATTACTTTTCAAAAGATAATATCAAGCATATAATTATATTTATTAAACAAAATACCTAGGGTTAAAGCATAACACAGGTCAGGGATGTTACAGTTATAAGGGTCTTTGACTTGATATATCCTCTAGACATAGGATGACCTATGATGGCAAGACCATTTCTAATGGTGTTGAACCTTGAGTACATATCTACCATGCTTTCTTCCTTTCCCATATTGAAGTTTTCAAGAAGCCCTTTGAGCATGTAGAATTTACTTACCTTCACTTGATTTGTCCCCTCATAAGTGACACATAAATTTCTCCATATATTAGAGGTCGTTTCACATGAAGAAATCTGATTGAACTCAGAGGGGGAAAGAGAGGCATAGAGAATGTTGATGGCTCTAGAATTCAAGGTTTCTTTCTTCAAAATAGCTTCATCCCATTTGTCTACCTTTTCTTTTGGTAGCTTGAATGGAAGATCCACCATTGTCCATAGCTGAAGACTTGATCCCTTGTTGTAGAATTGTAACATTCTCCTCCAATAGAGGAAGTTACTCTCATCAAAGATTGGAATGTTGATGAGGTACTCCCACCTTGAAAAGCACCCATGTTCCCCTACTTGTGAAAATATTGCTTGGAGAAGACATGCTTTGGCACCACTTGTTGGATCTATGGATGATGGTCTCTAGGGGGGGGGTAATAGAGCTAAAACACTTAAACCAAATTAATTACAACTTCAAATTACTTCAGGAGATAAGGTTGCAAGTATAAAATTTTAGTGAAACTAAACATACATAGCAAGGATGAGAGAGATTAAATAAGAACAAGAACACAAGATATGTATAGTGCTCCCCAACTCCAAACTAGGAGAGTGTACATGCACTACCTAGAGAGGTCAACCTCTAGGATTTGCAGCCATTGCACCTTCCTTATAGTCCATTATAAGAGCTACAACAAGAAATTCTTTTTCTGGGACAAGGATACCCATCCTTCCCTTTGACAACAAGGGAGACAATAACCTCACAAAGGACTTACCTATCCAAGACCAAGAGTCTTCAAACTCACCAAAGACTTACCTACTTTTGCAATGAGTCTTTGGAGAAGGACAAGGACTTACCCACTCTTGCAACAAGTATTCCGCCTTGAAGGAATTACCCACTCTTCATGTATTTCTACCTTTGACTTCACCTTCCCCAAGGAGAAGCTTTCACCAAGGTACTCCTTCCCTTCTTCTTCTTCACCTCTCTTAGCCAAGAGAGATAACCTTCATCTTCATGGTAGAAAGAGAGATTTTGAGGTGGAGGAAGTAAGAGCCTCACAAGATATACATGTAGGACAAGCTCTCTTACAAATCTCCTACTTACTCTAATGGGTGTAGCATGTGATTAAGCTTAAGAGTGGAAGGAGTCTCTTAGAGGTACTCAACTACAATATAGGGACCTTCATAGTCCTTGGCTAACCATGACATGAATCCCAAGGGGATCCTATTTATAGTTGGGGATGTCTACTAGCCAGTAGAAACACTTATGGACGAATTCTAGTCATTTGGGGTGTTGCAACATATCTATTTTTCAATTTTACAACACTCCAATGGGTAGAAATAGTTTTTCTACACATTCCATACAATGTGACCGGAAGTAAATTTTGAGTTGTCAGTTGAGTTTTCCTAGAACAAACTCGACCAATGGCTTAAAATTGATTTGCCTGTGTAGGGTTGTCGGTCGAGTATGTCTTGGGAAACTCAGTTCATCCTGGTAGTTCCCAAGATCCATCAAGGGTTTCCGTTGAGTTTACCTAGATGAAGCTTAGCGACAAGGGTCCCTTTGATGAATTTTGGAAAGTGCCATAAAAGTGCTTAAACATTCAATTTACGTGATCTTGATTTTTTCTCTTAACTACAAGTCATACAATCATTAAAAGTGATTACAACATGATTCTAATTTATGTGAGACCATTTCACAAAAGTGCACTTGCATTGAATTTGACTTGGCTTTCTCCAAGTTGGGATGCATAAGCTTAGGCATTTAGAGTGTGTTCATACCTAATCTAAAATCACTCAAGTAGAAGAATTAAGTACAAATGAGTGGAATGGTTAATCATCATCAAAAAAAGGGTTTAGTAAATTAGACTTAGAGTCAACAGAAGAGAACATATATGCCAGGAAAAACTTAATATATAAAAAGAAAGAAATGACAAATAAATATTTTCTTATTCACAACAAAGTGTGGTTTAGATGCATTTCCATCATACTAAGCAACATTTTATGGCCATTGACCATATTCCCATAGGAAGGGTCTGTGAGGGGAATATGATGTTAAAATACTAAATGTCACCCTATTTTTATGTGGGGGACCTCATGAACAAAGTCAGTGATCTAACCCTATTTCAACATGCCTTGTGCCCTTAACTCTAGAATTCAGGTAGGTGTACAAGTTTGGTATAATGGAAAAGTTCAACTTTGTTCAAGGTTTGTTCAATGTACTTCAAGAAAAACAAATTTACTAATCATAGGGAACAAGTAGCTCAAACAAGTATGTAAAGACAAGCAATTCAAATACCACCAGTCTGGCCAATAGGAGGATAAAATGTATGAAGATTAAGATCCTTGATTTTGAAGACCCCATATATAGCAAGATCATGTAGATATTGACAATTAAGTTATCCAAGTGATCTTGAGATTGCAAGTAAACATGATTTGGTTAATATCAACAAGATTGGATGTGTCATCTAAATATATGTATTCATTTCCTTTAACATTATTTCTAATGTCTCAAACTAGGTCATTCATAGGCATATCAAGAAATATAGTACATCATGGGTTAATTAGATCTTAGAGTGACACATCACAACTAGATCAGGTGCATATGGTTCGAGTTTCAAGATCCTAAATATAGAAATCATAAGATTTGAACAAGCTAACAACATAAGCACAAATATTGTCATAACTAGTTATAGAGGTTATTATCATGCAAGGCTTTTTCATTAGAGTATAGATGGGGTGTACTTGAGTTAGGTGTCATAAACATCATCAACTAGTGATTTGAGATCATTATGTAATTTGTATGATCATTAAGGCTAGATTTGCATAACATTGGATTTTCAATTATCAACATGCATACTAGATTACATTCCAGGTTAAAATTAGGGCATTAAGTCACATTAGGGAACACAAGTGATTCATAGGTAATTAGGGATACAAGTCACACGAAGATATTGATTACAAGTTCACACAAACATTTTTATTCACTCTATATCAATTAAAGCATAAGGTTAATCATTCATTACAAAAGTGCACATAAGGTCATATTAAGACACATTAAGGATCACAAAATCATTATTAGGGTCCAAGAAAGATCATGATTTAAGATTATTGCACATGAGGGTGAAATTTACTAATTTAGGTCATTCATAGAGATTTGAAGCACACTTGGACAAGTTTGTAATATAAACAAAGGGATCATTTTCCATAGGTCCAAAATAAGATCTTTTACTAGCATAAGATCATTTTAGGGTACACAATAGACAAAATTTTAGATATTGATGCATAAAGATGGTCAAGTGACTTATATTAGTCTAACATTAAGTTTTGAAGCATAAAAGATCAAGATCATGCATTCAATAACACTAATTCTCTTAAAAAGACTTCAAAAGTAAACATTTTAGGATATATGCAGAAGTACGAGTAAAACTAAGTTTTGGAAGTATTTATATTGGAAAGGTTTCGTTTTGATTATCAAAATGACATATTAAGTCTAGGTTTGTAGCTAGTATGACAAAGTTATGATTTTTTGAATATTTACCATGATTATTAATTATTAGGACCCTTCATTCATGATCTTAGGTTTGATATGAGGATCCAGGGTGTAGTAGGCTTCTCTGTTTGTGACTCTTTGTCCCAATTGAGGCATGTGCCCCGCATTCAAGGCCAACCTGAGCCACTGTGGGATATGAGATCCAAGTTGGTTTGCTAGATCTGACTATCATGGTGGGAAGGGGTCACACTTTCAATCGTTGGCTTCATCCTTGATCAAATGGTCGACGCTTATCTTTCCATCTACATGAACTGGTGCAATCTATATAGTAGCCCCGTAGTGGCGCATGAGTAGAGCTATTTGTAGCTCCATCATGGAGCCTTGTTGTGGGATTTGGGGACCACATGAGGTGGCCATCCACTCCAGTTACTCCTCTACAAGTCCCCTACATGCCTTAGTATTCAATTTGGTGGGCGAGAAGGAAGATGGCCAAGTAATTCACCAGCGGCAGCCACCATGGCTAAAAACAGAAAGGGTTAGGAGGTAGGGAGCATGGTAGGGCACAAAAAATAAAATAAAGAGGAGGAAAAGTAAGAGAAAATAGAAATGAAGCAAGGGGCATATAAATTTGGTGAAAAGAAGCATGATGGGAAGTGATTGGAGGTGACAAAGTGAGTAGGTGGGACTGACACAACACCATTGGAACTGGGGCCGTATGAGGGAGGAGTGGAATCTACAAGTTGTTGGATTGAGGTAGAATTTGAGTGACAATGATCTGACAATTGCAAAAGAAGCAAAAAATATCCATAGACCATGATTGTCCATGGAGGGGAAACACAAATTAGTATCAAGCAACGAGAGGGGCACCTGAGCTGCACCCTCCTTGGGTCCAAAGAGGCTAAATCTAGACCAACTCAGGGAAAAAGGGGCAAGAAAACATGTTTAAAGAGGGTCTTCCAAAAGGTCATAACTCCTTCATTTGAGCTCTATTTTATGCAAAAATAGGTGCGCTAGAAATGAGGATGCACACTACAACATTATATAAGGTTATCATATAAAGAAACTTATAGAGGGGATCAAAATAGGTGTGTAAAGTATAATGTGTACAACAGCTGCAAACTAGGTTTTTAACTTAAATTGAGTGTCAACACAAGACTCATGTACATAAGACAAACCAATCGAGTATCAAAACACGTTCAATCATGAAATTAAATTCAATGCTGATAAAAGAGCAAAGATGAAGTGTTAGAATATACATGAGGAGAGATAAGAGTCTACATTATCACATATTCAATCTAGCATCTCCCTACTAGATTCTCTAACATTTGGTATATAACTATAATTTTTGGCCTAGTTTCACAGTTCCCTTTTCCGATCTATTTCTTCTTTTGGATCTCCATTTGGGATATGATTTTATTATATCCCAAGAATAAGAAGAATTTATATATAATGGTTGACGGAAGTTACAATGAGATCCATCTCCCTTTAATCTTTGTTGAACTACCTCAACGTCTTTTTTGTGTTTATGTTGTAATCATTATGTTCCATTATATAATTATTTTTATCATCCTCCATTGTTCTATCATGTTTTAATATTCAACTGTTTCAACCATTTTTTATTTTATTTTCTAAAAAATATTTTCTCAACCAATTTTGGCTCTAACAATTGCTTTTTTATTTTTCTTTTGAATAATGATTAATCCAACCTAGAACAGTTAAGAAATATCTTTGAGGTTTTATGGCTTTAGATAGTTGTTGGAGAACCATAATTAGGATCAAACTTCCTACCATAGAGAATACATGGTCACCCTATGGCGGTATCGTACACCAAAAAATATCATTATTTTCTCTCTTTTTTCTAACCCAAATACATCTACTGATGTTATCTTTCAACAGGGATATGTGCATCCTCCTATGACTTCAAAATAGCCACATTACAATGTTTTTATGTGTAAACATTATATACCATTTGTTGAGCTTGCGATTTCCTATGTTTTCTACTATATAAACACATAGTTTTTCAAACTCTCTTTGTTTTCTAAAAAGAATGGAGTCAAAAATCCTATTTTTTATTTATTTGTTTTTCTTTTCTTTTTTGCTTTTCATGTTCAACATATTTTATCTAATCACTTTGGGATGATTATTGACTATTTTATTAGGGATCTAGTCTTTAATAGGAAAAATAATACCAAACTTTAGTAATTCTTTACATATTCTAAATTTCAAATTTCGTTATGATTTGACATGGAAATAAGGATACAAATCATGATTGTGAACCTCTTTGACTTCTATTTTACCACTATAAGTAGTTTCATATAGTTTTCTAGGCAAGGCTCAATGAGGTGGAGATAATTATTCCTATAGAATGTTTTATATAACTCATGGCCATGAGATGGAAGCATGTAGTCTTGGCGAATGGTCAAAATTATCATTGGTACTTAAAATAAATGAACTCATTAATCCATGTATAACATCAATGCCTTATTGTATCAATTAATCTCCCATTGTGTTTTTAAAAGTAGGGAATATAAAAGTTGTCAAACCATATGGATCAAATGATTATAATTTCAATTTATTACATTTATAAGATGTCATACTATCCCAGGCTGGGATGGGAAACCCATCCCAAAACTAAATTGTATAAAATGCCAAACTAAGAGTTATATGTATGGAAACAAATGGTGGTTCTATGGAATACATACCATAAAATCAATTTATTTGTCATTCCAAAAATACACGTCTCACTTTTAAATAATTTTTATCACATCATATTCAAACCATCAAATCTATATAGTTGAATCACACAAAAATGTTCCCTAACAAAATCAAATTATGATAATATGTTGAAATTTACAACATCCTATAATAACACTTTATGAGAATGGCTAAAACACTTGTATATGTGACTACATGCATTTTGTATGTTCATAATACAACCACCCAAATTTGGTGGGTAAACTCATGTTACTTTTGTTTTAATGATCATCTCAACTCAATCATCTACTAAGAAATGATGTATTTTTCTAACCAAAATATTAATATAGGAATTATAGAAGTTGTTTGATAAATTTAATAAGAAAGTAATTTTATTTATGAGACTTGATTGTGGTTTTTTTAAATATCTATTCTCGATTACATCCTTTTAGTATGTGTGGATAAATTTGAAAATGAATTTTACAAGTGCCATTTGGATAGATGCTAGTTTACGTGTAGAAACTAGTACACACTTATGAATCTTATATATGTGAATATACTATGTTATGTATATATACATATATAAATTGATATATTTTATATGTATTATACACATAATTATAGTTCAAAAAGTGTATATTGGTGTATACAAGTAATTTATAGGTATTTGTAATAAGCTTCCACATGTGGAACTTGTTGACTATATTCAACCACATACATTTACAAGTGATTGTATGGATTACACTTGTTTCAAAAATTGTAATTATATCTCATGTATATTATGAGATATAATGAACAATCTTTCAATAAGTTCAGTAATTATTGAAACTTACCATTGGTTACAAATTGCACAATTTATTTTAAATGGACAACCAATCAGTGTCTTATAAGATGAATTCTAGATATCTATGTACTAGACATTCAATCCATACAATTGAACTACATAATGAATTTTGCATATTTGTCGTAGACATGCCAATTTTGGGGAATACAAAATATTAGATTTTCATTATGTTAAGACATACAAACCCAAATCATTGATCTATTTTTATCAAACCAATGAATCGACAAGCAAATATAAACAATGAAATTATTGGTCTAACCTTTTTAATTAATTTTGACTAAGATAGTGAAGCAAATAACTAGTATAAGTTGCCTGAGTTATGCCCAATGGCACAACAATCAATTTGGAATGAGATATGGTATGGCAGGCCTTGGATCTTAACAGATCATCCCTAAGGGTTGATATCTTGCCAAGACTTTGTAGGGTATTACTTATGTTTCTGTACTAGAGAAAATACCTAGACCGCAAGCGTTTTTAATTTAACACATGTTAAAATTCTCATAATATTTGAATGGATTCAGATTGATAATAGATGATATCGTATCATCAGTTCTCACAGTAATGATCTGACCTCCACTAAATCAGGTCATACTCGTGAACTCAAAAGGAAATATCTTGAATTTTGAATGGATAAGACTAGAACGGATGTCTTGATAGGTGACACATTATTTTGATCCACCTTTCTTAAAAATATTTTCATAACTACTCACATAAAATAAGGATGAATCTACCAATGAAATCATTCATGGTTTTAACATGGGGGTGCATATTCATTCTTACTAGAAATCACATGGAATCAACCATTTGTCCACACCATATATCTTGAATATTCTATGTTAACATGGATGCTCTAAAGATGGACATCAGTGTTGTGCGCACAAGTCATCATTGTAAGAGATCATGCTAATAGAAGGATCGACACAAACACATGCATGTTTCAGAATGCATCAAACATGACTTCTACATTTTGCTTTTATTTAAATCTTATTACATAGATTTCAAGGGAACCCTTGTGTAGGAACCCAAAAGATGCACACCCATACAAAACAATCACTAAGTTATTTCACACAAAAACCTTTATCAAGTTTTTTGATAGATCTTTGGGCTAAAAATGTGTATTTTGTTGCATGCTTTATGCACCTTACTAGATATATTTTTGTGTATTACAAAAAAAACCATGGTCAAACCCAATCCAAATACTACTCCATGAATAAAACTTTATTAATAATAACACAAGCCATCACATATGTAGGCTTCAATTCTAAAAACCTAGACAAAATCCCTAACTTGATAAATCCAATATCACCAAAACTCCTGGTCCTTGCCCCTATGTTGAAGGGATTCATGAACTTCAAGGAGGTAAGTGGACCCTCAAGTCTCTCTTTTATTTTACTCTCTAAAGGACAAAATGTGTCACCCCCATATAACAAAATTCAAAAAAAGTAAGAGATATCATAGTAATGTACTCATCTGAATTTCCCCCTTTATCCTCATTGTTCTATTTAGTGACATTGTGATATGAGAAATTCGTATCAATGGTGATATTCAGTTTGGTATTTGTTTCATTCACATTCACATGTCTCACTACGTGCGCCAACCAATGAGAGTTCTTCTAGATTGCTCCATTGGTCAGTGAGAGTTCTTCTAGATCGCTCCACAAACCTATGGGATCCCATCCTGATGTGGATACCAACCCATGTGGTCCAGATGCCTACCATCTAAACTCATCAACCAATGAGGCTTCTATCAGACGACTCTCCTACTTGACAAGGAAATTGACAACAACTCTTTTGTGTCATGGCCTCCTACATGAACATGACAGACCAATGAAGCCCAAATAGAAATAAGATCACCACCTAATGGGGATTCATCAATTGATTAGTCCCCTATAGAAGGGGGTTCATGCATTGATTACTGCCATCAAGGAACACAAATATATCGGTATTTATGAGAGAGATTGTTTTGTCTTGAATTCTTGACAAATTCCAAGGTGTGCATGGTTGTTGTTGCAATGACTACACAAGACTATGCGGGTTTCAATACCTAACTCTAGGCCTATAAATATCATCCCTTCTCTCCATGGAAAGTTATCATCATCTGGATGTTGCCAGGCTGTTGAACTTCAACCTGAACATCTGCCACTAGTTTGCATTAATTAATGACTCCATTAATGGATGATGCTCAGACATGACCTCAAGAGAAGCAAGGCAGACACATCCTCTACCATCAAGGCTTAAAGGATAGAAACTCAAAAGAGGGTAGACCAATGACACTTTTCCTTCATCAAAATCTTCCACTTCCCATCGATTGTTGTACTACAGTTCTCCTCACAACGTAATACTCAATCAAGAAGCAAAGCTGATGTTGCAAGATCAACCGCACCAATGTCTTGGGTCATAAACTATTGTGTCAACCACCATCATCTTTAAGCTTGAAGATAGACAACCACACACCATGCATTCCCCTCCATTTTCTACTATGACGATGCCTTTCCTCCCTACTACTACTTCTAAATTTTCTACCACATGAAGATAAAGTAGTCCTCTTTCTAGGTGTGGGGAGTATTTTTTCTACCCATTTTTGTTCTTTTCTATGCATATTTACTTTTAGAAACCATGCTATGATTTGACTCAGATGTTTCTTCCATTGCTTATGAGTTTTGCTAACATATTGATGTTTATTAGATCTTGGATGTAGAAACTAAGGTCTAGGATATTGTTTGTTTCACGTTTAACCCTGGATAAGAATTTCAAATAGGTGTTTTGAGAGGCAACTGATACATGATCTATAGATAACGCAATAGTGAGCTTAGAGTGATACTTTCTTGAGTGTATTCCTAGTTATGAAAGGATTGGTTTACCTGGTCTCAACATTTGTATGTTCATTGTTATTTATGATGAAATGAGATAGGGAAAATAGGTAGCGACAGTGAAATCCATTTTATAACTAGACTACTGTTCAATCTTTTGCAATATTAATGTATTCAATAAATAATTAAATTTAATAATAAATACTAGTTATTTCTCAATTACCTTGATCAAATAATTCCTAATTGTTCTTAAACCTAAAAAAATGATAATGCTTAAATATATTGTCATTTGGGTTGAATCCTAAATTATACTTGCAATTATATTCATCTACTTGTGGGTGGGATTATTTCACTTGGGTTAGGTAAAATATAGGGTTTCATCCGTAGAGATTTTTTATATGTGATTTATCATGCATTAGAACACCACATGTAATGGTATGTGTGGATGTCTAGCATCTTCCCACATGTAACATGATGTCATACTTAAATCTTTACCACGTATCAATTTATCCCAATAGGTCCTTTTACCTCTCATTGTTGTAGTAGTGACCTCTCTTTATATCTCATTTTATGCCCCATCAGAACCCTAAACAATATTTCCCATTTTTTATAATGGAAACAAAACAACAACTCAAAAGGGATGATATTTAAGTAGTTTTCTACCCAGAGTAGAGTTACATGTTATGTTCATTTTGGTAATCGGATAGAGTAAGCATGATGTTTATTTGCCTACCTATATATCATAGTGTAGTTTGCATAAATTATGTATGTCCCTACAATGAATCATCAAGTGTTTTTATTGACAAACCTAGAAACGCATATATGCTCCAACTTTTTTTCATTTCTTGATGCTTAACTAAAAAGAGGTGAATTATTTTAACCATTTGACCAGGCGTAGTTTTCCACCACATTTTATTGACCATTTGGACCCCAACCTACATTATCAACCTCTATATCATGTCAGGCATAGTTCTTCAAGTGTCCAATGTTCTAAAAATAAGTCAGAAAGAAAATTGCATCTAATCTTTATACACTTTTGAAAAATGATGAAGGTTTCCTTTCCATCATGAACAATTTTAATGGACAGAATGATTTGAAAATTAATCAACAAGGTCTACTCTAAACGTTCAAGAAGGAAAATATTTTCCTATGCATGTTCATTATTCCCTAAATGTACAGAAAATTAATTCAAAATGGAAGGACCTCTTCATATTCCATGATGTATACAATGAAGGAGGTCTGTAATGAAAAGAAATGGGTGGAGGCATACACCTAGATATTACCAATTCCAATCATAATTCCATATAGAAATCACATAATGAAACATATAAGAACCCTTGTCAACATGAAAATTGGTATATGTGGACCACCAAAAGAGACAAGGATTAATGAACTAGAACTACACTCTATGATAGAAGGATAAAAACTGTTATCATAAGGACCAAATAGTTATCAATCTTTGCATCAACCCTTTAATAAAGATCATACAAACCCTATCTTACAAAAAAGGGACCTTCCATTGAGTCTCTTATGATGTCAAATATAAAAATGAGAAAGGTGGGTTCACAACAAGAGTGCCACAAGCATTGTGCAATGGCTCAACATTGCCCACCAAACATCATCCCTCATAAATTTTCATCCAAAATTTTAACAGGGTTATACATTTAGAAAGTGCATCTCACTAAATTACATCTCATTTTTCTCTTGACAGATTCCTACTTTTGGGTTGGACTAAGGTTGAAATTTAACAAGATGACTTGTGATTTTGTCACGTATTTATCAAATATTGGAAATGAAAATAACAATTCATTTCTATATTTTTATATTTAACAATTTACTTAAGTATAAAACATCCATATGAATGAGACCACACTTTTGAAGTCAACCCATATCACCATAAGTATCGTTGATCACTCTGCTTATAGGATATAGAGAGTAGGCAGAGGGGATAGTTACTAGTCAACATATCATGCCATAAGTCCTACATCTTACTCTATAAAAGTAATCATCATCCCCCTTAGACACTCCTGGTAAAGGATAGCTTGCCCTAATAAAACCCCATGCATCTATATCTATAGAATCCTGGACCCTCCTATGACTTTCCACAATGATCTCTTACAATTCCAAGAACAATCATACTTGAAGGAATGTGTTGTTGTGATGAATTTATCAAGACATTAGCCACATTAAAATGTGTGGCATCAATGACTAGTGAGGCTTGAAATCCCATTCCTAAGGTCTTAATTACTAATGTCCCATGGTCCAATCAGAAATGGACAAATGAAATATGTGCATCTGATCGAATTTCAATGGAAACTCTAAACCTAAAGTGGTCCCTCATGTATGGAGAGGCATAGAATCCTAATCCAAGGGGAAACTAGTCTTGTTTCACCCTTAGTTTGATATTTCCTAAGGGAATTTCTACTTAACAAATATCTAAGTACCAACATTTAAGAGAGGTGATGATTATCATTACACATGCTCAAGATTTTGAACATCTTACACTCCCAATGGGAAGTGGGAATCCTATTGCATAGAAATAGAGCTTCCATCCACATTCATCACACCAAGTTCACCTACACTCACGATTACTATTCACATATATTATCACATCATGCATTGATATCCATATGACCAATCCAAGTATCTAGAGTTAGAAAAATGGTTGAAGCAAAAATAACCTCTTTAGTAGTTGGGGTTTTGAGACCTTATGTTTTGGAATGAATATAGTACCATGTGTTGTCTTGGAAAGACCTCAATAAATGAAGTATAATATGATATTAATGGATAATAATACAACCACAAATAATACATATGATATTCCAAGAAATAACTATAGTAATATACCAGTCACTCAAAATATAGGACTACAATGCAAATTGCAATCAATACTTAAGAAGTTGAATATAAGTTTCACAATAAGAAATTGATTTAGATTTATAACTCATATCATGTCTTCCTCTTATAACTCTGACCATCTTGGTAGGTCACCAACAGTCTGACATTGGGACCAACAACCCTCATACCGCAATAGATTTATTAGTCAAAAGGGTATTCATCAAGAGATAAGATTATGCAATCAGGCTATGACACATGAGCATATATGAATGTGATACAAAAGTGTAAGATAGGAGTAGTAAGGGATTCAAAATAGTTCCAATTTGTCAAACTTGTGAATAGGTAACTAGAGACTACTACACAATATTCCTAATCAACTAGACTGAAGAAAAGGCTTGTTGGTTTGAATACTAAACTAAAGATTAAAGTAAGAAAGGAACTTAAAGGTTAATAACAATGAGAAGGAACCAAATATATAGGTTTACCAATTTCTCCATAGTTATATCTATACTTGACATTTTCCAATTATTAAGAAATGATCACTACATCAAAATATAGACTAGTAATCAAGACTACCTTCTTTTAAAGCCTAGTCCCATGTTCAAATTAGTCAAAACCTACTTCTGTAGTCTTATCTATTCTAATTCAGTCTAATTATAATTGATTAGATATTCCCCTCACAATTGTATTCCTGCTTCCCTAGAACTTAAACATTTTGTTTATGAGAACTCATCCAATAATTAATTCTCCTTCCAAATCTATAAATCATCTCTACTTTATCTCCTATGGTGATCAATAATAGACAATAGCAATTAATATAATTCAAGCAAGGGAAATATATTAATAAAAATCATTGTCAAGTGAAAAATCACACCAGGATACTTGTGGGTCCTATAGTTTAAGGGATTAGCCTTGCATCTTCACCATGGTATCACTGTATATTTTTAGAGAAGAAGAAATACACATGAAAAAGATATGGACCAATGTTGAGCAATAATTAATCTCTATATTAAGTTTGAGAATGATATTTTATCATTTCCTTCATCAAATCATGTTTCTCATACATTTAGAAAAGTGTTCTTTTAGAATTTGTCTCCTTCTTTTCCTTTGGGATGTATAATAGGGTATAGTAGATATATGGGAAGCCATTTTCACCTGAGTTCTTTGGTGACATAAAAAACTCCAACAAAACATGATCCCTTGGATCATTCACATTAAAACTTGTCTATCAAAGAAATCATAGTGCCAGTAGAACCAACATGAAATGGCATCGACTATGCAACAAGGCTTTCTAGTTTTATGCTTGCACTGGATAGGTTCCACGAACTTGCTAGTCTTTAGTATCAACACCTAGGATATGTGATATAAACATCAGGTTATTGCACTACTCTATCATAAGGAAAATTTAGTTGATTATGAGAATATTTTGAGTAATCAAGTTGGTGGCATAGTCAGGGTTTCCATGCCATCGACTTTATCCATTTATTCTTGAATTTCTTGCAAATAAAACAAGAAATATATCATGATGAGAATTGAAATAAAAGGTACACCTAATCACGTACAAAATTGA
This sequence comes from Alisma plantago-aquatica, assembly GCA_963693085.1. Lineage (NCBI taxonomy): Eukaryota > Viridiplantae > Streptophyta > Magnoliopsida > Alismatales > Alismataceae > Alisma > Alisma plantago-aquatica. The sequence goes on from OY856412.1 coordinate 587,373,813, forward strand.
TAAATATCAATGCAGAAGTAATTAAATGCCAAATTTGATATATTAAGCATGATTTATTTGTAAAAGAAGTCATAAGATCACTCTAACCAGCACATACAATAGCTATAATTATGCTTGCATCAAAATTCCTATGCTTGAACAATTTATCATCCTTGAGAAACTCTCTGTTAGATGTGGTTGAAGAAACATGAACACATATATAACAACCAACAACTCCCCTAGTGACTGACCATCATATGATCCCAAAATGGTTCTTTGAACCATGAAGCATGCGCTACTCTAAAAGTGATAAATCATAATACGAAATAAATGTTGGCAATAAGATCAATAAATCAAACATATTGGTTGGAGCATACAAAATATCATGACAAGTAAGAACATATCGGAGTGTATCACACAATCTTCATAACTACATTGCTTTTGAGATAATTTTATCTACAAAAGAAGTAGTCCCCAGATCATAACATATGAGCAGAAACCATGGTGTTATAAAATCCAAGAAAATAAAGATACCATTTATCTACATTGGAAATAGTCTATAGATCATAATATATGAGGGGAATCATGTATCCTACACAAAAAGGAAATAGATGAACATAATTGGGTAGCTTAAAATCATAGTTGCATTTCAATCTAAATCATAATGCAACAAAAGAATGATGCAGCTAAATGATATATGGAATGAAATGCAAGAAGTTTCCTACAAAAATGACAGTGAAATGATGCATGCAATTGGAATATCTTGTCCTAAAGACAACATTGTGGATGGAAGGTGTTTATGACAAAAAATAGTTCCACACTTTTCAACTTCATCAAGTGATATGATTTACATTATACAAGATCGACCCTCCTTTTATCCTTTTTTGTTTATTTTTTTCTTATTGTACATTTTTGTTAAAGACATTCCCTTCTATAAAAAAGTGAAATATCTATGCTAGGGCCTTCAACAAAGGTATGTAAGCATTAATAATAGATTTCCTTTTCAAAGTAATATGTGGTACATAGTTACATAAACATCTTATAAATAATGTATGGCAAATCCAAACCACATTAACTGATTATGAAATTATAGGAACACATATTTTTCATTTTTGTATTTGCTAATGTAAAATCAAAGATGTGAATGCCTATCATGTAGTACAATGAAAAAATGGAAATCTATATTAACAATCTAATTTCATGTGACTAAGAGATGTTGTATTCCTAAACAATGAATCACCCCTCTCACAGTATATCTATAAATACTAGAACCTATCTCCATAATTATATTAAGGATCTACTCTATAGGTCAATTGGTTGGACTTGAACCACTTTGTATTTCCACATGACATAAGGTCTTTCCACTTGGGGTGTCATTTTTATCACAAATATCATCGAATTGACTTGTTCGAGACAATTCTAATTGATGCATACTCCAGATAAATTAACCATAAATTCAATATATGCATGATTATATAGACCAATTGGGTTGAGTACTTGATACCATGCCAAATAAGAAACTTTACCTAGACAAAATTTTCATTTTTTTTCATTTTCACTTTTTTGGAAGGGTGATAATAGATTTTATTATATAAAATCATTGTTTTATATTCCATGGATTTCAGTAGGGAATTTTTCCATGTTTACACCCATTCATAATTTTTGTAGTACATTGGTTGCTAAGAAGTAGACAAGACTATTTAATTGGTTCAAAAATCTTACACTAAAAGAGTCTAGTCTGCATGAATAGGTGACTATATTCTTGACCACATTGTTATTGTACATTCTTCTATATGATTTTCTTTGATTACATTCAACAATGTTAGGCAGTTTGTCTCTAGCATGATGTTCCTATCACCAATCTTGGCATTTTTTCTCAATGTCGACTGTGCTGCAAGCACCTTCTCCATAAATGTAGACCTGCAATTTGGGACTTTGACTTTAAGAATGGCAATCAGTTTGCATCATTTATCACATATAATTTCTCCAAATCCTACTTGTTATTGGGATTTCATATTGTGTCTGTGTTCAGAGCTTCATGGTATTGCTGCTTGGCGATGTCTAATTCACTGGGGGATATATCCTCCCATTCATGTAAATCCAAAGAAGTTATCATGAATGAGCCACATGGAGGGAAACTTGCATGTGTGGTTCTGGCCTGGCTTTCCTTTCATATATAATAACATTGTTTTTTTTTTCGCCTCGTCCCTTCATTTAAGAAATAGATGGACTCTTCTCCTGTACTATGGTGCTTGGTCATTGTGCCAGTCCTAATTCAAACTTTTATTTGACAAGAGTAAGGAGATGTTTGGAAACACTTATAGGGTAAGCATTGTGAACCCCTAATCTGCAGTTTTCAGTTAGAAATGCATGAAATTCCATTTTGTCAAAATACTAATCAACAACTTCAACTGATTAGGATCAAAACTATAGTTGGTAAAATGGTATTCGAAGGTGTTCACTAGACTTCATTCATGGATTGTATTGTCATTAAAGAGTGCCTTATTTCATGTATTCCATGTGATCCATATCATAGTCTCAAGCTCATCCCTTTCCTCAGAGCTTTCATATTTCATCAGTACATTGCAGATATCTTCAGTGCTAGTTGAGATATTTTGTCGTGAGTTCACATTCACACTTCTACATACCTAAACTCATTGGGCATAGATGAATTTGAATAAGGCATGTTCTATGTATTTCATGTATTACTTGCATATCAGACACACATCTTCTATCATAACATGTTTATGCATTAATATGATGTCCTTTATGAATCACCACATGAAGTGGTTTAGTTTTGGTTGCCATTTTCTACTCCAAAACTTCTTCTATGCCAAGCCATCATGTTCCCCAATCCCTTCATCACTATATATGTCCACCTTGTATGAAGATATTTCTAATTAGATTCTATTTGGTGGTCAATTTTTCAAGTTAGGAAATATACTTTATTTTCTTCATGCAGTTGTATGCTCCTAATATACTCTACAAGGTGTTGTGATAGTACCATAGCCACTGATTGTTGATCCCATTATCTCAGCTCATGGTTAGTGAGTTCTTTAACTAGTACTTGATCCTTAGGCCTCCTTTCAGTGTATCTCTATATAGGGCCAAGTAGGAAAGAACCCCCACATATCTTCAAAGATTTAACTTACACTTCATTTCCTACCTTCCATAGGAAGTTGTGACATGTTCTTTGTATGTCTCCCCATATAATATGCCACATATAGGTGGGTTTGTAGATGACTGGATCATCCAATATGTCCTTCTATATGAAGTAATTCTCCCCTAGCTCTCTGCACACGATATACGTATGGCTTGTTGGCATCCTCCAATATTCATTGGCAAGTAGAGATTGATTGAAGGATCCAAAATCACAAATTCCCAACCTTCATGCATGCTTTGGTTGCAGAATGGACCCTAGTTGACCTCTTGCCTTTACTCTCCTTCATTTCAACCCCACAAAAATGTGCAATGATCCTATTTATATCTTCAAGTCCTCAAGGGAGTTTGATATGTTGATGAAATATGTGGGGATTGCTTGTATCACGGCCTTGATTAAGACTTCCTTCCCTAGTCTTGATAGTAGCTTCTTCTTCCAACCTTGAAGCTTCTTCCGCACCCTATCCTTTATACTACTGAATGCCTATTTCTTAGATGTACCCCTTTTTGTGGGAATACCTAGATACTTGGTATGTCTATCCACCTCTTCCACTTGTAAATGATTTTGGACTTCCACTCTTCTCTCTAGATTGACATTGATATTGAATGCAACTTCTAACTTGTCATGGTTGATCTTTTTTCCTCATGATATTTCATTTTGGCTGATGATTCAGCTAGGTAAGAGCATTCATCAAGTGTTGCTCCTGCAAATATGGGCTCGTTGTCTTCAAAGAAAAGATGTGAGATTCTTGGTGCATATCATCTAATTTTTCCCCATATATTCTGCCTTCCATTGGATCTTTTAAGAGAGAAAAAGAAAAAGACTCAAAACAAAAAAGAAGGAGATAAGGAGAAATATGATCACCTTGGCAAATTCCTCATGTGGGTTTTATAGTGCCCTACTTTGTACCACTGATGGTGCAAGAGTGACATACGCTATAAAGACATCCATTGACTTTACATCTCCATGATATTAGGAGTTCCATCCTCTTCATGACTCTATGAAGGAAGTTCCACTCAATCATGTCATAATCCTTAGTCATGTATAGAATCAGTCCATAACTCCTTCTTTTACTTTATTTATATGCTTCATCATATGGAACACCTCATATGTGACTAAATAATTGCCAGTGATCAATCTTACTTTCACAAAAGATCTTTGATTTCTATAAATCATATTATCCAGAAGTGGCTTTATGTGGTTAGCCATGACTTTAGAAATAATTGTATAAGATGCATTACATAATATGATAGGTTGACATTCAAAAATCCACTCTAGTTTCTATGTTTTCAGTATGAGGACAATAGCCTTCTTTTGCTGCTCCACCACCCCTTAATGTAACTGATAATATCCAACGTTTGAGTATATCCCAAAGGAGTTGATAGAATACTACCTTCATAACAATTATTCTTGGAGCTTTGTTTGGATTCATCTGCACTAAATCCTATCATATTACAATCTCCCCAAGTTCTTTCTCTAGATCCCTATCATCTTCCTCAAAAACCGTCATGTCATATCAAATAACACCAAGTCCATGTCAATGGGATGTCATGTGGAGAACATATCTTTATAAAAATTCAAAATCACCTCTTGTATATCCTTGGGTTCAATAACCCACTTGTTATTGGTATCGAGCAAACCTATGATGGTGTTTCTATTTCACCTCTGTCTGAGTTTATTATTTGGTGTTTTTATCACCATGTATCATTTCATTAGCATGTGCCCTATATTTCCATAACTCCCTTATATTTCAGCTATTCTTGGATGTCTTTAGAAATGATGTGACATTCTTTAAACATAAATAACTGGGTGGCCAATTTTGGGCCTCCTATAAACAACCTTCAACCTCCTTTTATATTGTCTTTATGTTGCAAAACTTGTTAGAAGACCAGAAATAGAGATTGTTTGCCACAAAACTATATACAATTATGAAGCTCATACCCTCTTGATTGTATCCATGCATTCTTAGTAACTGCTCAACACTCCAAGGAATATTGTCAAGAAAATTAAAATTTGAATTATTTTCCCCCGCTTCTTTCTTCCTTTCCTTCTTCATCGTGATCATAATTTGTGTGTGGTCAGAAAACTCAATGGTGAAATGACACACTCTATGTATAGGGATACAACGTACATTATCTCTAATTATCTAGGAACATATCTAGCCTTTGCTGCATTTGGTCACTTGTACACCTACTTATATTTCAAGTGAAGAAATTGCCTTTGCACCCCATATCATTGAGTTGACAACATTGTATTGCCTCATTAAAATTCCTCACCTATAGTTCATTTTTGGATTGCACACCCACCTTTTTAAAATCAAGTAAAACCTCATTAAAGTCTCCCCCTAGAACTTTCATTATTTTAGAAGAGAGTTAAACTCTTTCCATAAGATCCCATATGTTGTGTCTCTCATTGACATTCGCCCATCCATACACCTCCATAAAGTCAAAAGGGTACTTCTCCCCTGATTCCCCATTTCAATATATATGTGATGACCTTAGAAGGATTTAATCGTAACTCGATTGCCTATCCACCATAGGCAGAGACCAACATCCTTCCTAAACCATCCACTCCAAACCCATGTTCAAAATCCATAACTCTTTTGCACATACTCTAAATCACTTCTCCTCATCATGGTCTCTATGAGAAAGACCATGGTGGGTGTTTCCCTCAAAGATTTTGATTGGAGAGATCCAGTCATTCCAGGATGTCCATGCCTTCGACATTCCAACAAAGAATATTCTCTGCCATTCACAGGCCTAGGAATCTCTGGTTCTTATTACTTGATTTCTTGTATTCACAACCGTGGATCTGGTATAATGCATACTTCTCCCTATACTTCCCCCTTCCAACAACTCCATGTCATCCCATTCTCCCATCCCCTCCATGTCCCTCTTTTCTCCTGTCTAAGTGATATCATCTAGGATCTATTTAAGTGTTCCTATATTGTCCATATCTCTTGTCTCCTTCATCCTATGGAATTTATTTTCTTTTGATCCTCCTATGCCTCCATGTCCTACCATTAATTGAAGATTGAAAGGATTGGACACTGTTACTTCATGTTGTGCATCCCTCTCAAAATGTCCTTCCTTGTGTCCCCAATATTTTTCTTTGTTAGAGGTTTTCAAATGGATGCTCCTCTCATCTCAGTGCTCTCCCCATGTTGTTTGTTGTGAGACCTTCCATAAAGGGAAACTTGTATGTGTAACCCTTCCTAGTGATTGAGTGTCTCCAGTGTTCACCTGCTTGACTGCCATCTTTTTTGTTGATCCATTCCTCTTTCTATTTCCTTGTGTGTTCATGGTATTTTTAAGAATGATAATCATGTTACCTTCTTTTGTTCTAGACCATCTTGATATTGTCCATCTTCAACACTCTTCTTTATTTTCCATGTCTGATGGGAAATGTATCATCTTTGGGGTTGACTCATCACTTCTCATCCTTCTTGGAAATATACTCATTGTGTATTCAAATCCTTCTATAGGTTGTGTGCCATATTGTTTCCTACTTGATTTAAGCCCTATGCTCGATGATGAATCGGAATATTCTCCTCGTCTCTCATTCTTAAGTTTTCTGGTAAAATTCATAATTTTCTCAATGTTGATTCTTCCAAACATGTCTTCCTCAATTTGGAATTTCCATCATTTGCTTAGAGAGAACTTCACTTATGGTCCCCATACTCTAAGATATTGTGGATCTTCTTCTTACTCCTTGCAATCTCAATTTGCATGTCTGATAAGTCTTCTTATACAAAAGTATGATGACAACCTTTCATACTTGAATTTGATCATGACAAGTTGAACTTCCCTGTCCCTATCTTATGTGGTTACAACAGATAGATGTGGACCCAAAAGAAGTAAAAGAAACACATAAAATAAAGATTAAAATATACAAAAGAGAGAAGCAATATTCCATTCCCACAAAACTTCATTGTCCTGTACGTCAAGTGTCAAGGAAGATGAATGAATTGCATCCACTAATGTCCTCTCTAGTGGTAATTATTTCCTTTACTATACATGATCTTATGAAAATAATGTGATAGTAAAATATGGGTCATAGAAGGGTAGAAATGGTTGATAACTCCTAAAGTGGGTATGACTACATTAATGTTGATAGTAAGATTGAGATTAACTCTCCTCCCTCTTGAGGAAGTCATGTTAGTGCTCCCCATTTCTAGGGATCATGCACAAATTATTAAGCATGGTCCACAGGCGATGAAAGATTCACTCTTGGTTTTAAAAGATGTGCTCCTAATTTTCCAGAAACTGGGCCTTGGTAATCTGCTAATGTTGTTGGACTTGCTGAATGGAGTGAGCATGTTGTACATGCCCTCATAAGAACAAGATTTACCCTCCCCCACTAGTGAAGAGGTGCCTTGGTGGAAGTGTAGTTGAGGTCATCTTGGTGTATGTGATTGTGCATGTGACACCTTTTCCCCCAAGTCATCTAAAGTAGGATAGAAAAGATGTTGGGTGTCTATGAGAGAAAAGACATGGTTGGGAAGAGCATTCTATTAGAAGTTACACAATGCATATATTTGGTCTTCATGCTTGCTGAGAAATTTTAGGTAACGATGAATCTTGACATAAAGGGTGTCTTTTGATTTGAGTGGGTGGAGCCCTGAGAATTGACGATAGGAGTGAAGAGACATCCAAAATGAATAGGAAGCTTTTGTTGGTCTTTGGCCACATGTCATACATGGGTAGGGAAGAAGGTAATCAAGATGAAATATTCCTCACCCATGGAAAGCAATCCACATAGCACATTCAAGTTGTCAAACACAACTTCCTCTTTCTCCAGTGTAGACTTGGCGAACAAAGTGCTTGTCAAGAGTTGGTGAAGGTAGAAAGTGAATGGATGCTTGATGTTAGATATATAAGAGTGATTAAAGTCAGTGAAGGTAGAAAATGAATGGATGCTTGATGTCAGATATAGAGCTTCGTCCATGTATGCCATCATACACAAATAATAGTTGTAGTTGTAGTTGTAGTTGAAGTTGTCTGAATCAAATCAATGACCATCAGTAAACCAACTAAAGATGGCTTAGTAGGTGTCTATTATTAGGTAGTGAGTAATATGTTCATGTGGAATGTTACACACCCTCTTTCAATCCCACTTTAGTTGAAAGGGGGCATCATGCCTCCAGAGAAGAGAGGAACTCATGGATGACATCAATTTAGGTGATCCACCCTCCAAAGAAGGGGTGCTCTACTACCATACAATGGCCTTTGTAGACTCAACATAGGTCTTTCATAAATCCTAATCTAGTGGTGAGGTCCCAGTCATCATACAATGTTACATCCGTGACACGACTACTTAGCTCCATTTTATGTTTCTTTTTCTTTTCATTGATGTATGTTACCCATGTGGGCCTTGACACTATTTTGAGCAGCACCAAAATAGTGGATGCACCTCCCTCATGTTGTAGTTGGTTTGAAATTTTGAAGAATGGGTTAGTAAGAGAAATCTCAATGAATAATGGATGCCAAAAAATGATAGAAGAATTGATTGTTGATGCTTGTAGTGAATTCCTAAGGATAAAATGATCAATGTGAGGAAAACACTATGACAATCCATCCCATAAGAATAAGCTACATCGTCAGGGTCAGTTCCAACAATTGGTAGTTGTGCACCAAATCCACAAACTATAATTTGTGTGCTTTGTTGTGTGAGTGAAGGAATCATGCGATCATGAAGTTTAGTACATGTACAAATCACTGTGTTGGTACGATCGAGTAAAATTTTGGGATCTATTGTAGAATGCATGGAACAAGTCAGTGTCACTAAGATGGTTGTCAGTGCTACCAAATCTAATTCTAAGGTTATTGACTTGTCTAAAATTGAGTTGCATAATAAAGTACTGCCACCGACTACTGTGTCAGTGGTATTGACTCTGATGGATGGAATTCTTATATTTTGTGCAATGAATTGTCAGTGACACCAAAACATGCTTTGGTAGCATTGACTCGATCAATGATATTTCTATAATATGTGAGAGGCAATTTGGTGACACCAAATTTGGTGTTGGTAGCTTCAATGCTGGGGACAAGCCTTATTGTATATTTAATGTATCTTGACTGCAAAATATTAGTGGCATTGACAATGATGTCAGTTCCATTGACTCTATGATTAAGAGTTCAATGGCTTCCAAAGAACATGTTGGTTCCACTGGTTGTGATGTTGGTGCATACCCCTGTGAATAATCTATACACATAAAAAAAGGTCAAATGTGTATCAACTTTGCACCAAAACTAGTTTATGTAATGGGTACAAACTAGAAATGAAAAAAAGTACTTATCACAAATATCAAATGATGAGTAGCCTCCCACAAGAGCCCTTGTTTAACATCCTGAACTATATGAAATGAAGATTAAGTATTAAGCACTATCATATTAACTTCCTCAACTTCGTAAATAATTTCCTGACTAAACTAGTGCTCTTCCTGATTCCATTGTCCTTAAAGACCCATAGTCCCTCAATGAAATTTAAATCCCATGCGGGGACACATTTATCACTACAAATGGTTCTCTCTATGTAGGTTATAAATTACCAGGGTGGAACATTCACCTAGATTTCAAGAGAAAAACATGTTTCCCTAGGTGGAATTCCTAATGCAAGATATGAAAACCATGTATTTTATTAGTTCGCCTCTTATATATTTTTGCGTTATCATAAGAATCTAAACCAATATCATCAATTTCTTTAACTGGAGCTTTTTGTTGGACTCTTGCACACACACACACACACACACACACACACACACATATATATATATATATATATATATATATATATATATATATATATATATATATATGTGTGTGTGTGTGTGTGTGTGTGTGTGTGTGTGTGTGTGTGTGTTGTTGTTAATTTTGAATTACGTCGTTACATACAACCATGATAGGTGCAATTAATTTAATGGTTTAGGCCAATCTAGATAAGAAAATGTAGAATAAAATTAGGAACCAAACCAGGTCGTTCGTTGAAAAACAAATGTGATATACTAAAAGAAATCAACGCCTTGCAATCCTTTTATACAAGAACCATTCTCCTAGTTGACATGATCATGAACCTGAAGACGAGACGTCTCGCTTGTGTTGACGATGAACGATGCAGACGAACCAATTGCACTACCAGTGCAGCTCTGTAATCGGAGGAACTAGCCTGATAGGTTGTATCTTGGAAGGGAAGGATGGACACACTTTCTATATCTAGGAGAAGATCTCTACGTAGCACCACATAAGCGACGGTGGTAGAAAGGCTCTGACTTTAGGTTTTACAAATACGTCCTCAAAAGGCTGACGGTTGTGTGTTCAAAAGATGTGTTTAACCCTAATGACTAGAAGCCTATTTATATCCTTACATGCCTTAATAATCCTATTCCTGTTAAGACACGACCACTCAGTTGTTGTTATACACATTGCAGAAAATTCCACAAAAGAGACACTTTCCAATTAGGATTAATAAATTTGTATAAGAAATAAACAATTATTTAAATTAATAACTAATTATGTAGTTATATCCTAGTGAAAAAAGAAGACGGAAGATGGAAGACATTCTCCACAATCCACAATCTACAATCCACAAGCCCGAGCCCGTGCCCGGCCAGGCCAGGTGAGGCAAGGCGAGGCATAGGGTGGCGTGCGCGTGCGTGTGTTTGTCTTGTGGTCACCATACCCACCAAGGAGGTGAGAATACCCTCCTCCTAAGACCCTTGGACACTAGTGTCCTATGTGATCCTACATATAAGGACCACAAAGTTCTGGGAGTGAGCAATGTGGGATAAAACTTCTTTTCTATTTGCACTAGAGACAAAACTACCTCTCTCACATGTACTAGCTGCACTACATTGGGCTTAACCCATACTATAAACATGGTTGTAGTAGCCATATCTCTAACAATCCCCCAAAAAGTCTAATATGTAGTGTGCTCTACCATTCAGTCCTCCATATTGTGCTTTCTGCATATACCTTTTAGTTTGAATCTACCTGAGTTATCCAACTATGACCCCCGTAGGAACTAGGTGAACAAAAGTATTGAACCTGAACCTTGGGTCCAAGAATATAGGTTGTTAGCAACACAATAAATACATGGTAGAAAAGAAAACAATGCATTAAGGCCATGCATACAAAACTTTATGTCATGATTGATAACAGAGAACAAACCAATTCTCCTGTTGCGGCCTACACAACATCAATCATTTAGTTGGACACTCCAAGGATGTACTACTAACATCCTACCCTAAGACTTGACATCATTCAGAGACTAATCTCTTGCTAACTTGCAGTCATGACACTAATAGGTTTCCCATGGGATAGACACATAGATGGATGAAGCATCAAAGTAATTACATAGTGTCATCCAATTCACCCGACAGTTTGTTATTACCATATTGAACCCAATTTGTGGGATCCCCACTCTGTTGGGTTGGGTTGCTACTGCATGTGAATAATTAGGGGTTTCAGTCCCATCCCCAACCTGGATTTTTCCACTAAAGTTAAGGGAAGACCTTTAGTGAAAGGATCAATTGTATTTTCTTTGGTACAGACATAGTCCATAGCACGACCCCATTAGACACTAACTCCCTTACAGACTTAAGTCTGACTTGGATGTGTCTACGCTATTTTTGATTATACTTGTGACTCTTTATCTTGGCAATAGTTGTAGTGCTATCACAGTAAACTGAAATTGCAGGAAGCGACTTCTTTACCATAGGTAAACTGGACATAAGTCCATGTAGCCATTCAGCTTCCAATCCAATTTCATTTAAAGCACACAACTCTGCCTCAAAAGTAGACTGTGACAATATGGTCTGTTTGTTAGACGTCCAGGAAACAACTCCTCCTCCCAACAGGAATACATATCGTGAGACACCATTACTCCCAGAGTTGATGGCAATCTAGCTTACATCACTATATACTTCAACTATAGAAGGATATTTTCCATAAGGCATCCCAAGATAAAAAGTTCCCTTTATCTACCTCAAAACTTTGTCAAAAGCTTCCCAATGGGTCTTGTTAGGACAACTGGTGTATCTACTTAACTTACTCACAAAAAATGTAATGTCTGGATGTGTGCAGATCATGAGACACATCAAACTTCTGATAATCTGAGAGTATCATAATTGAGTCACTGGAACCCCAGTCTCATTCTTGAACAAGGACTTGGATGAATCATAAGAAGTCTTAACATGTTTATGTGATGTGTAGTCAAACCTCTCCAGTATCTTCTCAACATAGTGAGACTTAGAGAGAGAGAGCTATACCATTCGTAGACCTTATTATTTTAAGCCCTAAAATCACACCAGCGACACCCATATCTTTCATCTCAAACTTGCTACACAAGAATGTCTTTGTCTCATTTACTACTTTCATATCAGAACCAAAAAGTAGGATATCATCGACATATAAGCATAATAAAATAAATCCATCATTGACGATTTTACAGTAGAGACACTTATCAAATTCATTAGAAACAAAGTCAAACGATGATATAACAGAATCAAACTTCTCATGCCATTTCTTAGGGGCTTGTTTCAATCCATATAATGACATAACATGTTTACACATTTTGGACTCATTCCCATGACCCACAAATCCCTCAAGTTGTTCCATATATATCTCTTCATGAAGATCAATGTGTAACAATGTGGTCTTCACATCCATCTGATGGATATAAAGATTATAAATGGAAGCCAATGCTATAAGCACTCAGATTGTGGTCATACGGGAAATAGGGGAATATGTATAAAAATAATCTATTCCTTCCCTATGTGTGTAACCCTTAGCAACTAACCTATCCTTATACCTATTGATTGTCCCATATGCATTAAATTTCTTCTTAAAGATCCATTTTCATCCAACTGTAGAACAACCAGAGGAAAATCCACCAATTCTCAAGTTCCATTTGAGAGAATTGATTAGATTTCATCATTAACAACTTCTTTCTAAAACTTAGCTTCTAGAGATTCCATAGCTTGTTTGAAAGTTATAGGATCATCATCAACATTGTAAGTGAGAAACTCACTTTCAAAGTCCTTGGATGTCCTAGACCATTTACTTCTCCTTGGTTCAACTATTTCTTCATAATCATCAGATTTAGAAATAGCTTGTTCTGAGTCACCCCCACATTTGTCATCCTTTCCACGTGCTCGGGAATGGAACCTGTGGTGAATGAATCCTCTTGAAATACTTCATTGGGCACAGTAGATTTCATGGGAAACACATCCTCAAAAAATGTAGCATCACGTAATTATACAATCGTATTGACCTCAATGCCTGAGATATCAGATTTTACAATCAAGAATTTGTAGGCATAACTTGTCTCTACATACCCCAAGAATATGGCATCAACCGTTTTTAGTCCCAATTTCTTCCTTTTGTGTTCAGGGACAAGTACCTTAGCAAGGCACTCCCACACTCAAAGGTATTTGAAACTCGGTTTTCTTCCTCTCCATAACTCAAACAGACTGCTCTCTACATGTTTGTGGGGAACTCTATTCAAAATATGGCAAGCCGTATTTAAAGCTTCCCCCCACATGAAGTTGGGTAGACCTGAGGTTTAGAGTAAAGAATTTACCATATCTATAAGGGTTCTGTTTTTATGTTCATCTATCCCATTAGATTGATTGTGGTGAATACGGAGCAGTAACCTCATCAAACTATACCATGTAATTGGAAAAAATCCAAAAATAATTTAGAGGTAGACTCTCCTCCCCTATCAGACCTTAATCGTTTAAGTACTTTGCCAGTTTGAGTTTCAACTTCTTTCTTATAAATTTTAAATATATTCAATGCCTCATCTTTACTTCTAAGAAAAAATACATAACAATATCTACTAGCATCATCAATAAAAGTTATAAAATAACATTTTTGATCCATTATAGGAATACCATTAAATTCACAGATATCCATATGCACTAAATCCAATATTTCTGAATTCTTATTCACAGAATGAAAAGGCTTCCTAGGTAATTTAGCTTGCACACAGATATCACATTTATTATTGTTGATTTCAAACTTAGGGGTCAAATTCATATTCATCATACGTTTCATTGAGCCAACATTCACATGTCCCAAACGTGCATGGAAAACATCATATGATACAAGATTCAAACATAAAGAACTATTATCGTTCAAATTTAAAATAGAATTTGAAATAGGTTCTACAAGAATCTTAAATAAGTTCTCCATATCACAAAGATACCCCTTTCAAAAAATAAAGAATCTTGAAGGCGAGTAATAATAGCTTTATTACATATACAATCTATTCTAAAACCATCTCTAACTAAAATTGTGTCACTAATAATGTTGTGTCATATTGATGGAACATGTCTGACTCTATGAAGCATCAGAACCTTTCCCGAACGAAACTTCAAGTTCACCCGTCCTTTGCCTTTGACTTCTACATCGTTGGAATTGCCCAGTCACAGATCGACCTTTAGAGGCCTGATAAGACACAAACATGGACTTGCTAGTACACACATGCAGATTAGCCCTACTGCCTATAATCCAATATCATGGTTCAACAATAGAAAGAACTTAGGTTTTATAGATACATACTCATCATTGAGGTTCAAGGATGCAATGATCATGTTGACCACAGCCTCCTCAGTTGCAGATGCGGCAACTTTTTTGGCATTCTTTAAAGGACTATCCTTGTTCCAGTGGCCAACTTGTCCACAAGTCCAACAAGGTTTGTTCTTCAATTTCTTCTAGATCTTGGCCTTAGGTTTAAGTGAATTCTTAGATTTTTTTATCCTTGTTCTTAGCAGTAATAAAATTAACAGTCACATTAACATCAGTTGGTACTTTGATAGTCTTTTCTTTTAGATGCTCATCCTGAATATTGATGTCCATCATGAGATCGTTCATTGACAAGTCTCCTTTGTGGTGCTTAAGAGTCATGCCAAACGACTCCCAAGATTTTGGGAATTTCTCAATGATTGACATAATAACAATTTTTTAGGAAGTGTCATGCCCGCATCAGCGAGCTCTTACACCAAGAGTTGAAAATTGTGTTTTTAATCAGAAACAGATTTACCCTCAAACATATGAAACTTAAGAAATTTCAAAATATAATATTTTTTAGTTCCATGATTCTTAGTATTGCACTTCTTTTCTAATGCTTTCCACATAGCCTTAGATGTAGTAACGGGCGGCTTAGAGTATGAGTCATACAGTTTGTTATTTAACGCAAATAGAAACAACCCTTGACACGTCTTGTCACCCTTCTTCTAAGTTGCAATTATATTATCATTATCAGGAATAGTTTCATCTACTTTGGGTTCGTCTTTATCTAAATATTGATCATACTCTATCATGTTAAGCCAGATTTGCATCCTACTTTGCCAACGAGTAAAATAAGTTCCAGTAAAGTTTTCAAGCATACTAGACGTATCAATTTTCATGCCAGAACCAACCATAGTTAACTAACGACAGATAATGATTTCTTTAAGACTATTGTTAATTTTGAATTACATCGTTACATGCAACAACGACATGTACAATTAAGTTAACAGTTTAGGTTGATCCAAATAAGAACACGTAGAATAAACCAATATAGGAGAACAAAAGTAAATAAGATCAAGAACCAAACTAGGTCGTTCGTTATAAATGAACGTGATATACTTAAAGAAATCAGCGCCTTGCAATCCTTCTGACAAGCGTTGTTCTCCTAGTTGACCCGGTCATGAACCTGAAGAAGAGACGTCTCGCTCGTATTGACGACGAACGATGCAGACGAACCAGTTGCACTACCAGTACATCTCAGCAACCGCAGGAACTACCGCCTGACAGGTTGCATCTCAAAAGGGGAGGATGAACGAACTTACTACGTTCAGGAGAAGATCTCCACATAGCACCACAAAAGCGACGATGGCAGAAAGGCTCTGACTTTAGATTTCACAAACACATACTTGAACAACTGATGACTGTGTGTTCGAAAGATGTGTTTAACCTTAATGATTGGAGGCCTATTTATAGCCTTACACACCCCAGTAATCATATTCTTGTTAAGACGCGACCACTCGGTTGCTTTTGTACACATTGTGGAAAATTTCGCTAAAGAGATACTTTCCAATTAGGATTAATAAATCCGAATAGGAAAGAAACAATTAATTAAATTAATAACTAATTATGTAGTTGTATCCTAATACAAAAAGAAGACAGAAGACATTCTCCACAAGCCACAAGCCACAAGTCACAAGCCCGAGCTCAAGCCCATGCCCGGCCCGACCCGGTCAGGCAAGGCGAGGCGTGGCGTGGCGTGCGCATGTGTGTGTGTATTGTGGTCACCATACCCACCAAGGAGGTGAGTATACCCTCCTCCTAGGACCCTTAGACATTAATGTCGCATGTGATCATACATATAACGACCATAGAAGTTCTAAGAGTGAGCATTGCGTGATAAAACTCATTTTCCATTTGCGCTAGAGACAAAACTACCTCTCTCACATGTACTAGCTGCACTACATTGGGCTTAACCCATGCTAGAAATATGGTTGTAGCAGCCATATCTCTAACACACACACACACACACACACACACACACACACACACACTTCTAATGTTTGATGCAATCCAACCATGGAGATTTTATATGTATCCCTTATATTATATATGTGTATATCCCTTATATTGTATATGTGTAAAAGATTAGCCTATTCTAATATTTTAGACCATCCCATGAGAGAAGATGCATGTTGTATACTCAACGGTCATCTATGGAAAACGGTCATATCATTAAACTTTGGAGTCAATGTTCATCTCTTGTAGACCTCATACAATTGAACGTCCTACTCTTAAAATTTGTTCTTGCTCTTTGAGCTATTACACTAATTCTTATAACCGTTTTATGCATAGAAAAATAAAGCAGAAAAATTGATCCCATCTAGTTTTAGTGCATGTTAAGCTCAAGCCTCTTGCTTGATATTGCCGATTAAAATGGAAATATTTAGTGTAATTTTAGATTACGGCCAAATAAACCGGCTTATAAATCGAGTATTTTTACTTGCTGTAACCGGCAAAAAAGTAGATTTCATGACATTACTGGTAGTGGGCCTAGTGGCTGCCCACAATGCTATGCTGCGCACAAAGATAGCATTGATAAAACTGAACAAGGACCAATCCAGAAAAGACGTGAAAGTGATAGGATGTTGCTAAATAAAGGGCCATAACTGACCAAATATTAAATATCTGATCCAAAAGTATTCGGACATTATTGTCAAACCATCCAAGAAATGAAAAATTGGGAAGAAAAAGTGCAAAAGCTATGAGTATGGAAAAGGTGGAGTGTAACCATATATTCTGACCGACAATTAGAATAATTTATAAATCAAACTAATGTTGATAGATGGTCAATATTTTGTAATAGATGAAATTACTACATTAAAATAGATATAGATTGGTTTTTCTTATAAATAAAGCATCATTGGGGCCGTTATGTTTAATATAAAAGTTTTAGATGGATGCTTTTACATCTATGTATGATGTATCGACCTGTTTCGGGACATTCCTACACAAAAAAGTAGAATTTTCAATTAAGCGTATGGCAATTGTGTAAGAAAAACACAGAAAATATAGTTCCTTATAATTTATCTGTTTTGTTCCGTAGAAGTCCAGAACTTTATGTTCTCAAGTTTTTCCTAGACTAGCAACAACATAAATAGATATCCGCTCTCAACTTTCGTATGAATTCAATGGAAAAACAAGTTCCACTCGCGTTTACTAGACATGGTCACGTCCCTACCAATTGACAGGATGCGCTTTCCGCAGTAAAAGGACGCGCTTCTTATTCCCTGACACCTACATAAGTTGGTTTCCCGAATGAACTAAGATTTAGGCAAGCTCACGCATGACACGCGAGACTTCACGCTTGCCCATATCAGTTCCAAACCAGTTCCCAAACCGCCACCATGTGACAGATGGTGATTGAGTGTTTTTTTTTAATTATGTAATAGACAAATAAATTTGTTTTGCTTATAACTTTTGAGCCATAACGAATTTTTTAATGAAACAAAAACCATTGGTTTCGTTATGAAAAATATAATCTAACAAGCCTAATATTGACATATTTTTAAAAAAAATACAAAAATGATATATATAAGTTAATTGACAACTAATTATGATACTCATAAATGGTTACTGACATCAAAAAATAGTTAGTTGACGCTCAAAATAGTTCATTGACACCCATAAGTATAAAGATGACGCCCAAATAAGGTATTGACAACCAAAACAACTATTTAACTATTTTTGGACGCTATTTAGCCATTTTTGGATGTTATGGCGCCCATAAATAGTTATTGACACCCAAAAATGGTTAATTGACGTCTAAAATGGTGCATTGACACATAAAAGTATAAAGACGGTGCCCAAATAAGGTAATTGACTCCCAAAATAGTTTATTGACACCTAGAAGTTTAAAATGACGTCCAAATAAGGCATTTTTAGATGCTATGACACCTATAAATAGTTATTGACACCCAAAAATGATTATTGACACCCAAAATGGTTCATTGACACTCAAAAGTATAAAGATGACGACCCAATATGGTAATTGATGCCCAAAATGGTTCATTGACACCCAAATAAGGTATTGACAACCAAAACAACATAACGACATCCAAATAAGTTTGTTTGACACCTAAGAACCACTTAATGACACCCAAAATGGTTCATTCACGCCTAGAATTATAATGACGACCATAAATAGCTAATGACACCTATAAATGGTTAATGACACCCAAAGATGATTGATTGACTCCCAAAATTGTTCATTTCCATCCAGAATAACCTATTCATATTATTTTATATTTTTATTAAAAATATATCAATATTAATCTTGTTAGAATGCATTTTTTATAACGAATCCAATAATTTTTGTTTCATTAAAAAATTCATCACAGTTCAAAAATTATAAATAAAACAAATTTATTTATCAATTACACAACTTCCACCTACCCATCCAATTAAACATCACCACGTCATCACTCAAAATCAGCCTCTCCCCCAACAATACCGCTTTCTCTCGTGTGTGTGTGTGTGAGTTGGGTTTGACGCTCATCACATGTGACCCATTCTTTTTGGTTGGCGAATCCAATCGGAAGGCTGCTCAATGTGACAGAGCTGCACTTGACGGCTGATTCTCTGGAATTCCCGTCAAGTACAACGTCTTTGGTTTATTTTTTAAAGAAAGCAACATATCTTTGCTTTCTGTTTCTTACATGGACTTTACTATTACTATTTAGTCATGTTTATTTTACTGTTTTTGAGAAAAGGAATTCATTCACCGCTGGATTTTCTTATTTGATTTTATTATTATATATTACTTTTGAGATCGCATACACTTCAATCGATTAACCACCAGCTTATAACTTTGTTTTTTTTTTAATTATGGGATTTTTCATTCATCTCGTCTCCCTACGAGCTCGAAAAGGGGGCTACAAGTCTACAAGTAAGGAGCCTCATGGCTCGGCACAACTGCTACACTGTAGTGGTATCAAAAAGTATAGCTATACATGTAAATCTCTCATAAAAAATAAATAAAAAAAAAATCTCAAAATTATCGGCTTTGTCTTGCGCGTCTGGTTCGCCCAGCATGTCCCACACCCTGTGCATCCATCCTAACAAAGTCGCGAACCGCCGGAGGGACGGGCCATGTGATGTTTTGACCAGATGAGATAGCGTGCTCCACCAAAACCGACGTCGTGAGATTTGCTCCTATGTGGGTGAGGACGACTCGAGTTCTAGTCTCGCGTAGAAAAAAATTGATGCGGTCTACTTCGCGTTTCCAGCGCCACGACGATGATGAGTGACCGGAGATGATCCTGAAGACGTGTTGATCGTCAAGCTCAAGTCACTAGAAAAAAACATGCCACCTGCTACGTTGAATCTCGATGTTTAACTCCTCCATTTGGCACAAGTTATAGGTGAAGAGAATGCCCAACAAGTCGGTAACCAGGTATGTGGCCTCGCCAAGAAGGGTTGAGAAGGTGCGTCTGATCCGGCCGGTGGCATCCCAGATGATTCCCCCGGTGACGGAGGGTTGAGGTCTACGTCTAGAGCGTGCGGATGCGCTTATATTCATCTTAAGGGCCCGTCCAGATGGCGGCGACCAGCGGACCAGGGGCCGCTGATCGTCCGCCGCTGTTGTTGCCATGAAACCCGACAAGCCGTCGCGGGCCGATCTGAGGATCGTCTCCCAGACTCTAAGCGGTGTGTCACGGTGGTTCTCATACCTCCGAAGGCATCATTGCTTCCATATCTTCCAACAGACCAGCTGGGGTAGGATGCCTCAAAGGATGCCCGTCACGGATCGGGAGCTGGCGGCCGACCAGCAAGAACAGAGCTTGTGTTCATGGCATCCTCCGCTTTATCCCATAGGAAACGTGCTAGGTCGCTGTCCACCAGATTGTGGTCTAGGGATTCATCCTTCCTGGCTTCGCAACATTCACATAGGGACACCAGTGGAATGTGACAGGATCGCGCGCACTCGGTCATCCACGGGAACTGCCGAGTTTAGGACCTTCCAAGTGAAGGCGGTGACGCGGTGTGGAATGGAGCTGCTCCAGACCCAGCGTGAGAAGGGGAAAGTGGGCACAAGGCAGGGGCTCACCGCAAGCTTAACGAGCCAGCAGGTGAGGACGCCATCAACAGCGGGCTCCCATATGAGTTGATCTGCCTCGGTCATGAACACGATGTCCGCAGCTCGTATGAGAGCCAGCCCAATGTCGTCAACCAGGGTGCTGACTCGCGGCCAATCCCAGGTACCCTGCTGGGTGAGCAGGTCTCACATCATCAAGTGGAGATCGAGGTCTGCCTCAGGACGACAATGTGCCGTCATCTCGGCTGGCGCCCATCGCGATGTCCAGAACGAGATCTCTCCCCTCCCGACCAACCAACAGGAACTAGCGTGGAGAACATGGAACTTCCGCCAAACACGCTTCCAATAGACCGACGTAAAGGATGATCGTTTGAGTCCCGGGGGGTAAGATGGTAGGAGGATCCTCTGGTTCCTTTGGTATTTAGCCCGACAAAACCGTGCCCAGACCGAGTTGGAGGTCAGCGTCGGCCAGGCGGCCGATAAGAAAGCTGCCTCTTGGGTGACCTGTAACCGGTGGATACCAACACCTCCTTCATCAACTGGACTCGCCGCTCGCTCCCAGGCTACCCAATGTCACCGGTGGCCATCATCCGTGGAGTTCCAAAGAAATCTTGCTAGACGCTTCTCCTCCCTGATGATGACCTTCTTGGGCACCACAGAAGCAGTGAGAGTGTATATATGTATGGAGGAGAGGACATGGCATATCAAGGTGATCCGTCCACCCATGGATAGCAAGCGACCCTGCCAGGCCGCCTCCCTACGATCAATCTTCTCTAGGAGTCCATCGAACGCAGTAGGAGGAAGCCGTCCAAGCGGGAGGGGAATGCCAAGATACAACATCGTGCCATGCTGGTGGGGGGATACGCAAGCTAGCCTCCACCATCATTAGCTTTTGAAGATCTCGTCCCCCCATCACGAAACCAGATTTGAGATGATTGATACACTGCCAAGAACTGTGGAGTCCAACTCACAAAAATAAAATTAACTAATGCGGAACCGTATCATTCGCAGCAGATTACTGAAAATCAATAAAAAAAATTAAACCATTTATAAAGAATTCCATTCTCAAGGAAACTCTTTAAACAAGAACCACAATATTATAATTACATACTGGTCCACGTTGTATATTTCATGTACCATCTCTTCTCGATGAATATATATACAACACTTTACTTTGATAAAAGTACAAGTAACAAAATTCTCGAGGCATTCAAACCAAAATCTCAGATCGATTATAAAAACACTACCTGCTGACTCCTAGGACCCGAGAGTACAGAGACGACACATATGACTCTATTTACATATGTACAAAGCCCGAAAGCCAGTATCTCCACCTGGGATATCACTGTCGTCCTTGTTACTGTTGCTGCTGTTCTTCCCCTACTACAAAATTTCTGCCTCTTTGTTTGCGTCTACCTAAAAACGTTGGATCCCACGGGGGTGAGGCAATTTGTTAATTGCCCCAGTGAGAGATATAAATCTCCGCCGAAAACATTATTATTATAGTTTAATAGAAATAAACTAAACAGTGGAATCATATATTTTAATAGCAGATAAATCAATATCTATGCAGATTAGAGCAACAATCATATTCAAGTATTTCAGCTATAACTTGATAAAGCCGCATGTCTCTTATTCAATATGGAATTAAAGAACATACGTAGCATTTATGTATCAAGGACATGCTAAACAAGATAACATCAACCAATAGTTCTCGTATTTCAATCTTATGCAAATACACTACACAGCTAATTACGTTTTACAAACATACTTAAGTTCTGAGGAGATGAGGTACACTGCTCATACTCCAACCGACCATTGCGAAGTCAAAATCGGTACCATACAAAGTCAATGGAAGAGCTGTCTTCCATGACCTCCCACATCTCAGTCAGTGCGAGACCACATGCAGAACATCTTGTGTCTCTACTACATAGCTTGCCAGGGTATAGTGACATCTTCACTATAGAGCTACAGCGGCGGCTTCACTCTCTTCGCAATCGAGAGATTTCGTGTTTACCTCCATCGATCCGACATTAACATCATCGGGAGATTTGTGATACATCCATCCTGGAATATATATAATGAAGGATTGAGAGGTTTAATGTTTATCTTCCATCAATTCCCTCATTAGGACGTACATATATTTTCTCCCATTGACCCCCACATATTCAAAAATATGCGAACTCCAAGAGATCCAGTAGGAAAACATGTTTCACCATCACCAACTACTGACGATGATGGATCTACGGTCAGATCACTACACGAAAAGATTTCACTTGATTAATTAAGTACATTATCATATTCTTTTAGCATCAGTCAAGTTTTCAAACATAACTTATTAGGACAAATGCTACAAAGATACATGTATTGTTTTCATCAGTTACTTCTCAGTCTTTATAAGACATTGGGATCTCAGTCCCTCATTTCAATACTGGGAATTATCATCCCTTCACAATATCAATACCACAATCATATGGTTCTGGGTATTCAAACCCTTAACTCATCACTGAACATTGTTACCACTTTTTCAGATAACCATCACCTTCAGGTCATCTGACCAAGGTAAATATGATACTTGTTACACATGCATCTCTCATGGCACTTAAGGCCCATTAATTCTCTTATTACCTCTTACTAGGCAACAAAGCATATTATGGCACATAAGGCCCAATAACGATTTTAATAAATAAAATATCATAGCTCATACATGGCTATGTTCATCATCTCATGATACATGCATGGTTAGCACACATGATAACAGATATATCAATCATATTTTAGTTTCCATGCTATTCAAGGATAACACCACTATTCCTTTATAAGGGTTAGGGTTTCCCATTTCATTTCAATCAGGGTTACACATCCCCTTTGTTCAATTAGGACCAATGATTCATCATTTCATTGTCCAAGATTAGGGATTCATGCTACATAGTATAACCTAGAATTAGAGTTTCACACACCTTCACCCTACTTAGAATTAGGGTTTACTATTCACATCACATCAAAATACCCTGAATTAGGGTTACTCATGTCATTACCCTAAATTCATATCACATTATCCTCCTAGATTAGGGTTTCACTCAGAATTGCCCTAAATTAGGGTTTGAGCTCATCAATTAACTCAATTAGGATTTCATGATCTCTTTATCAAGGACCATACCCTAAATTGTATATCATACTTATTTTTAATGTGTTAGGCTTGATTGCTACATGATTATCTTACATGTATGAATCTCTCTCTCTCATCCTCTTCTAGGATGTCCACTACTCAATTCTTGATTAAATTGAGCCTACTCTTTATTCAAATACATGCATTTAGGGTTAACATTATGTATTGAATTATTGCATTATTGTGCATCAATGATTAATCCCACTAAGGATATCAACCATCTACATACATTAGGTGTCCAAAAGATTTGATCAATTGAACCTTCAATTACATGAGGTATCCAAATGAATTGACCAATTGAATCTTCAATTACATTGGGTGTTCAAGTGGATTAACCAATTGTGTCTTCAATTACATTAGATATCCAAATGGATTAACCATGTTGAACCTCAAATTGTTTTTATTACTTAGACCCTAAACGGTCTTGGTCTCTCAGAATTCAAACGGTTTAAAACAGTTTGGGCAAATTGCCCTAGAAACCGTTTAAGCAAGAAATGTGTTGAAACCGAATGGACTTGGATTTCCAAACGGTCTTAAGACCATTTGGTCTAAACCTTCTCAAAACCGAATGGACCAAAAAGGTCTTTCAACACTTAATCAAATCAAGGTTTCCATCAATGAACCACCTATCAATTGAATCCTTGATTCATTCATCAATTGAACTATTGAATCATCCTTTGATTGGACCATCAATTAGGGTTTTGAACCCAATTGAACTAGGATTTATGATCAAGAAACTATCAATTAGGGCTTTGAATTTGAGGAACCCTATGATTAACATTGTGGAATCGATTCAATTGAAATCAATGAATCATCATCAAATTATGACATGACCTGACCACAAACGGTCTTGTGGTCATTTGGATGACCTCCAAATGGTCTTGGTTGACCTCCAAATGGTCTTGAGACCGTTTTCCCCATCCATCATTAAAATTTGTGAGATTCAATTATGGTTTAGATCATTGGATTGATCATCAAAATAGCTATTGACTGCATTTCAATTTGATATCTCTGGATCTTCAATTACTCAACCATACTCAACCCTAGACCTCCAAACGGTCTTGGTTGAACTCCAAACGGTCTTGGTTGACCTCCAAACGGTCTTGATACCGTTTTGGTGATCTCCAAATGGTCTTGAGACCGTTTGGGTTAGTCAACCCAAAGTTTTAAATCAACCAATTGAAATTTTAGCACTTAACCCGATTAGGATTTCTAATTGGAGGATTGTCCATATATTGAATCAATCACTTGGATCCATTAGATCATCATCCAACATGTACTAGAGTCCTGACCTCAAACGGTCAACCCATCCAAATGGTCAACCCTTTCAAATGGTTTGGGATCCAAACCTCCAAACAGTTTGGTGAAACCGTTTGGACCAAGGTCTTAAAACTGTTTGCAATAGAAACTTGTTGGAATGTGTGCCTAAGATGATGTCATCATAATCAATCCTTAGTCCATCGAAAACTACTGCCATTATCATGGTAGTTCCATCAACTAATCCAAGGAATTGTAAGAAGAGCAATTGAACATAATTGATTGAGAAATTGAATTCAATAACAATGAATAGGGGTTCAAGTTATATAATCTGCCTCCAATTGAGCTTCAAAGCTTGGATCTTCATGTAAACAATGGTGGAAGAAGCTTTTTCACACCACAAGGTTCGTTCCTCAAGCTTTTGAGTGAAAATGATTGGCTAGAATTGAAGATGGGATCGAGATAAGAAGAAATCATGCATTGATTTGTGATTTCCACAATGAAATCAAGGTGAACGAAGGTCAAGAAGCTTACCAACAGGTTGGGGGCCGTCCTCCTGCTGCTCCTAGCTCCCTTGGTCATTTTTGCAAGCAAAGAGAAGAAGTGGATTCGAAAAATCCTTTGGTTTGAGTTGTAAAAGGTGTTTTTATAAGGAAATCAATGAGAGAGAAAATGCCTTATAAAAATCTTTTAATTCTGAAATTGGTGCCTCCTCTTCCTCCTCAATTCCTTGCATGCAAAGATATCTTACTCACCTCCGAATTGCCTTCCATTATCCATGAATTAAGGGAAAAGAAATTAAGCACCTAACCTTTATAATATTATTATCCATAAGTTAGTGAATATTTCTTTTTATTTTCTTAATGTGAGTGGGT
This sequence comes from Alisma plantago-aquatica, assembly GCA_963693085.1. NCBI lineage: Eukaryota > Viridiplantae > Streptophyta > Magnoliopsida > Alismatales > Alismataceae > Alisma > Alisma plantago-aquatica. The sequence goes on from OY856412.1 coordinate 587,399,857, forward strand.
TCTCCACTCACGTAGTTATTTCCTTTGCCTTTGCAAGGTACAAGGACGTTCACACTTGAGAAAATCCAACCATCTCGTTTTTGGTTGAAGACTCTTCAATTATTTTATTTATTTTTGCATTAAATTGAATTAAGGTTTCAATTATGCTTAAATTTTGATTATTTTAATATCAAGATTCTCTCTCCTTCAAAGTAGCTCAAATGAGATGTCCCTCTTATTTTCTTGCCTCTACAAGATGCCAAGAATATTAGGGACCTTATTGAAGTGGAAATATTCATATTGAACCCTAGGTTTTGGGTAAATTGCACATTACACCAAAACTAAGTTTTAATGTACAAACATTGCTTTATCAGCTCTTTCTTGGTGCTCAGGCTTGGGGTAGCCATACCTCTGCATCATCTTCATTCTTATGATGCTTCGACACATGAGGAACATATTATCATGCACAATTTGCAATTTAAACCCTCAACTTGGGTAATTTGCACTTTAGTCCAAAACAAGTAAAACATTATTTTCAACGTTATTCAAAATGGACTAAAATTGAAATATAAGTTCCTCTTGAACTTTAATTACTTGTTAAAAGATGATATCAAACATATAATTATCTTTCTTAAACAAAACATCTAGGATTAAAGCATTACCCAAATCTGAAATGTTACAATAAATGTCTAAGATTGATCCCAACCGGTTGACAGACCAGTGCCGGTGAAAACTATGACATCATCGGCGAACAGGAGGTGGGATGGAGCCAAGGCACCACCCTGTGTATGGGACCTATGAAGGTAGCCGCTGGCCACTGCCACCTTGATGGTTCTGCCCAAAGCTTCCTCCATGATGATGAAAAGTGTGGGTGATAGCTGATCACCTGCCTAAGACCTGCGGGTGATAGCTGATCACCCTGCCTAAGACCTCGGGTCGGACGAAAGAAGTCGGTCACCATCCCGTTGAGGTAGACAGACAACCACACGTCCTCCGTGATGTGATCTAGGAGAGCCACGACCATGTCGTGAACGACCCTTGCACCCTCCGAAGGAATGATCGATCCACTCGATCAAATGCCTTGGACATGTACTCGTGATGTTACGGCCACGAAGGCATTCTGCTCCTCGGCTATTATGCACGGCAGGAGATTAGCTAACCTTGTCGGCGCCGTAACCTCTGCTGATGATGCGTAGGCAAACATTTCCGATCGGACAACCGCTGGGGAGACTCCACCTTTGGGATGAGCATGATCTTGGTAGCTGGGGTACCGTGGAAGATGGGCCCCGTGAAGGAGAGAAAGTCCTCCCATATGATGTCCCAGGCGAATCTAAAGAAAATGATGCCATACCCATCGGGGCCAGGGGCACTGTCCTCATCAAGTGCCTTCAAGGCGTCCAGAATCTCCTGTTCGGTGGGTAGCACGCTAAGATGACGGTTGTCTACAGTCTGGATCAAAGAAGGAATGCAACTCAGTTCCATGGCTTTAGGGAGACGGGGGGGCAGTGAAGAGCTGCTGATAGAAGGTGGACGCCTCTTCGGCCACCGCCGCCTGTCCTCCCACCCAGGATCCGTCGTCTCTTAAAATCATGTGTATGGAAGCTCGTCGTTGCTGACTCTTGGCCTTGGCGTGGAAGAAATTCGTGTTGCACTCTCCTTCTCGCAGCCATTTCATGCATGAAAGCTCCCTCCACATCATCTCCTCCTGCAAAAGAGTGTTAGGGCTCGTTTGGTTGTTTGCGGTTGGAAGACACTGGATGAAATCAAACACAGGAATTGCAGTTCACGTTGTTGAGCTGGAACTCCAACAGTTTGGTTGGAAGCAGCTGGAACTAGATTGGTTTATTTGTAAATGTTTGGTTGCATGAAGTTTGCTATGGTTACCTGTGGTGAACCTACCAGCACCATAATTTCTACCGTGGATACAAAGAATGGGTGGTACGAACGGATGGTGTAATGCTTCACAACAAGTATAACAAAAAAAGGGATGTCCGTCTGCCATGGAAAATGGACTGCGTCCTAAACGGGCATAGTTCGTTTCCCAGTTTTTTATGCATGCCCAACCCTTGCCTTGCGGTTCATTCCCACGCTGTGAACTGCATTTACATGCAACCAAACGCTCATAGTTGAAAAATGCGGTGAGCTGGAACTGCTCGTGTTCAAATGCAGCAGAACCAAACTAGGCCTGAGATAAAACGTGATCCGCCTCTTGGAGAGCTTATCTGGTATGTTCATCTGGTTGCTCGTCGAAGGCTCGTTGAAGAGTAGCCACCCTATGTTCTCCTTGTTTAACACGAGCTAGAAGCCTAGAACGTTCCCGAAGACCTCCTGATTCCAATAGCGTAGTCGGCCCTTAAGGTGTTTCAACTTGGCCTCGTGAGGAGCCGGACCCTGCTATCTTCCTCCCCAAGGAAAACCTGGTCCTGAGTTTCCTCAGAGAACAAACCCGATGCCGCATGCGCTGTCGCTCTCTGCAGATCACAGAGTCCCTCGAGGGCTCCGCCAGCCGTGGAGAAGAGTGTCTCTGGGACTGTCTCAAAGAAGTCAGCCAGATACGGGTCACCCAAAACACACCTTTCCCAGCCTGGTTCGTCACCACCTGTAACGCTGCTTGATGTTGGGATCTGGCACCGGGCCCACCACCCTGTGAAGAACCGTCTGTTATACGACATCCTCCATTCAGCGCTACACTAGCACTTACCGCTTCTTGGAAGGGTCCTGGTCTGCGGTTCAAATTCAAATTCGAATTCGAACCACCGCTGGCAGAAGACTCAACCTGCACGCCGTAGTGGGCACGTGGCCCGGGACCCGTAGCCGATCTGTGGGAACCATCACTCAGTTGCCTGCCTCGATCCAGGTGAACGGGGTTGTGGTCGCCGGTGGTTCTGAGGGCCGTCGTCGGGATGCCGAGGGTGCGTCCTGTGTGGCAGAGTATGAAATCATCCGCTCCTGGGAGAATGTATGCAACACGGTCCAGACGGGCCTCACTAAAAGTCTATTCCAGAAGTAGAGTTATGAGATCGTTGTCTTTTTTTTCTTTCAGTTTTCATCATCCAGTTAACATTCCCATATATTAATCCTGTTTATAATAAGAAAACTTCTTGGTTATCACCAAAAAAGTTCTACCACTTCGTGTTTCATACAATCAATTCTAGTTGTTCTTTGTTTAAGTTTGATGTCTATCGGGTTATGTGGTGTAAGATGCCTTCTATATCGAGATCACATGCCAGAGTTTGAAAACTAATCGGATGGAAGTCAATGCTCAACAAATGTGTATGTCCAACCTAATAATTTAAAACTCATTCTCCGAAAACCTAATCCAATTATCAGAAAAATGAGTTTCACGAAAATGGAAAAATATACAAATAGCCATTCGACATACACTTTTAACCAGGAAATTTACAAACGGTGTGCTATGCATTTAGTAGACAGTACAAGAAATGTACACAAAGAAATATTGGACGTTAATGCTTGTTATATAGCTGATAATAGTACAAACTGTATACGTCCGATACAAAATATATACATAACTCATTATAACAAATGTACACACTCGATATACACAATATTGAACTAGTAATATTTAACGTTATATGACGGTTATTAATTATAACAAAAATAATTTTTGCTATAAAAAATGTACATATCGAGTACAAGAGATGTACACCTTGGTATAAGAAAAACACATCCATTACAAAAAAATTAAGCTGTTAATGACTGTTTCTTAATAATCACTCATGTTTATTTCAGAGTTTACTTCAAAGTATTTATATCATCACAATCATCATCATCATCATCATCATCATCATCATCAACATCATCATCAACAACAACAACAACTAAGCCTCAATCCCAACTATGTTGGGGTCGGCTACATGGATCCTTCTTTTCCATTCATCTCTATCATGGGTCATATTCTGGTTGAGATGTAGAGATTTAAAATCTCTCTTTATAAGCTCGTCCCATGTTGATTTCGGCCTTCCTCTTCTTCTATTAATTGTGCTTACCTCAATAGTATCGATTCGTATAGGCGCATTAGGCGGTCTGCGTTGCACATATACCATATGAGTCGGCCCTCCCGCAACTTGTCTTCAATGCTCATCACCCCCACTTTATTCCTGATATAGTCATTTCTCAAGTGATCTTTTCTTTTCTTCCCACACATTCATCTCAATATTACGCATTTCAGCCACGTTCATTTTGTTGAGTCCTTGTTTCTTCACCACCCAACATTCACTCCCATAGAGCATGGATGGTCGTATAGCAGTTTTATAAAACTTGCTTTTTAGTCGGAGAGGGATCTTCTGATCACATAATACTCCAGTTGCACTCCCCCATTTCAACCATCATGTAGTGATCCTATTACAAATATCATTTTGGACATCCCCATTTGTTTGAATGATAGAGCCCAAGTAATGAAATTTATCACATTTTGGTATATCTACTCCGTCCAACTTGGCTCCACCATTCACACTATGAGATTGGCTGAAATTGAAATGCATATACTCAGTTTTGTTCCTACTAATCATCAATCCATTTAATTCCAATGCCTTTATCCAAAGTTCAACTTTATCATTCAAACCATCTTTGGTTTTGTCAATCAATACAATATCATCAGCAAATAACATACACCAAGAAACATCATCCTGAACATTCTTTGTCAACTCATCCATAACAAGAACGAATAGATATGGGTTGAGTGTCGATCATTGGTGTACCCCAACTGTAATGGGAAATGTTGGTGTCTCTCCTCTAGGAGTCTTCACACTTGCAGTAGAGATACCATACATGTCTTTAATCAAGTCAATGTATTAGATTGTCACACCCTTTTTCCTCAAAACCATCCACAACACTTCTCTGGGTACTCGATCATAATCCTTTTCCAAATCGATAAAAACCATATGAAGGTCTCTTTTTCTTTCCCTATACTTCTCCATAAGCCTCCTTATCAGAAATGAAGGATCCATGTCATAGAAAGAGTGACAAAGTTTTTATGGCTGGCTGTCAACCTACCACCAACCCTCCTCCTTTACCCGGGCTTGGGACCGACTACATTTGCACCAAGTATGAAAACATAGGCGGAATTTATGTGAAAACATAGGCTACATTTGCATAAAGTAGGTTTCCTTTCAAGATTGCCTTTCAACCTCATAGACTTCAACTCATCATCTCTACACCTGGAAACCATAGGTACATATGACTAATATTGTACTCAATTAGAAAAATAATCACAATAAAATAGAAGCCAGATGGCAAATAAGTTATGTCGCTAGTCCTGTTTGGGTGGCAAAATCAATCTTCTGAAATACTACATTCAAAGACCTGGGATTTATAACATTATTGTGCATCACTTTTTGAATCTTTTTGAGAAGCTCTCTACAACTTTTGCAGCTAAAAATCTAAAAGTATAAAACTCGAAAGGTATAAAAATATGCTGATTTTTGATATACAACTTCTCATGTTTGACCACTTTGCAGTAGCTTTTAGGACAACGTGTCCCACAACAAAATCTCTACCTTTCAAGCCTATCAATGGGGAAATTCTTGTAAAATCGACTCATGCATGTTTCCTTCCAGACCAACCAAAAATCAGAACGCCCACTGACCTAAGTGTTGGTCTCCCCCCATGTGGATCAATCAGAAAATTCACAAATGCCTCTTTTTTTACAACAACTCCAACATGTCTAAGTTTAATAAATATGAATTTATATTTATAATTGGTTGTTGTGGACTAATACAAAGGACAACTAACAACAACATCACGCTTTGGACTTTGGTAGGTTCGTGTTGGTCATGGGTCTTCCGAGAGGTAGATGAATTGTTAAAATGTATATAACATGTGAATGGTGCATGTTAATGAGCTGCAAGTTTGAAATGATGAAAATGGGTCAAGTAGTTGAAAATAACATTCAGAGGAGTGAACCATTAGTGCCACTAATTCTCACCAATGCGTTATATTGTGGATATTGTATATTAAACAAAATTTCACCACTGATTCTGTTGCTTGGAATGGTAAATTATCAATCAATGATATAATTTCCTTGGATGTTAGACTTGGAACAGTTCATTTCTTATTAAGCCAAAAAATGAATCTATTTTTTTTATCTAAATAAACGAATAAAAAGGCATCTCTCTAGTCATTATATTAATATACCCTATTAACATTTGCGCTGTTGTTTAGGTGTGTTATTTCTTTGGCAACTACTTTTTCCTTTCTGTGGAAGAGATCCACTTGGAACAGATGAATGATGACTACCTTGTTTCAATGGTTTTCATGGGAGAATACAAGGATGCTGAACAATATCGTTGTAAATTGAAGATAGAAAAAGATGAAGATAAACTGAGTTGGCAAGGTAAACCTTTGAGCATTAGGCTAAGAATGCATTATCTCAACAAAAAACTGAATGGACTAGTTATTCCCGGCGGTCTTGTTGGTCGTTTTGGCGAATTTGGTGAGGGATTCAGGTGTTTCGATGTCAAAGGATATATTTGGCAAAAAGAAGGCTCAAGAGACTCAAAGCATATATTTGAGTTTAAGCTCGGTATACCGAAGCGTTATCCTGCAAGGCGTGATTTGAAATGGTAAGGGACAATAAACCTCATTGTTAAGCCATGTATGCTATTTGACCTAAAAGATTATAGAAATATAAAATTTGTATTTGTATCAAATTTTGTTAATTCCAAATTGATTTAAACAAATTTTATATATGACAATATTATGAAGAAGAAATTCCATGGCCTAGCATTCGTTATCTTTTCTTTCAAAAGAGAAATCTATAAGTCATATCTCACATGTTCTTTTCCTACTATTTTTGCATTGATTTGTAGATGTACTAGCGATATATCACACAAACATTTCATAAATAACATAGATCTTCAAAGTTAGAATTTTATTTATACTTCTTATTTTTGGAAAATCCAAAAGGGAAGATGTACATGCATCTTTTACAATGTAACTACTAATATATAGAAAATGATATTCTCATTAAAGTAGATAAATATTTCATTGTCTAATCTTCCACCCTTCTCCATACAGAGGTTCGACATGGATGACAAGAAAAGAGGCTGTAGGAACTGAACAAAAGCATTCCCACACAAAATACTTTGAGAAACAAAAGATCAAATATCTCAAAGAATCCAACAATAAGAATATCTGGCACCCAATAAATTCATGGAGATACTCAATTATTTGGCAAGCATGAACCATTCTTCTGGGTTTTTTTATATTTTCTTTCCTCCTTTGTTTGGAGTTTTTTTTGTATTTCTTTATGGTTGCAACTCTAGTGCGTATTTCTGTATTTATGGGTACACAATACATTTACTTTTTCATATATTGTGTAGCTTTTGAATACATATTTTCAACCTTTTTTCAAAAAATAAAAGGGACATAAGTATCTTAGTGGAAAAACCAAAGGCAAAGTGTTTTACTACATAGAGATTTTGAATTTATTTTTATGAAGAGGACGAGGTTTGACCTGTTAATGATTCCACATGATTCCTATTTGTTTCACCTTCCCTAGTGTCATAATGGGTTTAAGACCCACGGCCTGGGTTTAGAACTAACAAACACATGATTGGTGCTACAACCACCATACTCTTTAAAGATAGTGGCGGAGACACATTGAGCCAAGTGAGGCGTCCTAACCTTGGCTTATCACAAACTCTTTGTGCACAACACATAGTATTTTTAAGGAAATGCTCAATTTGTCCTACTTATATAAAAGATTTCTACCCTGACCGGGGTTTTGGGATTACCCTGGAAGCTTTGCTTAAGTAAGTTTCTTAGAACCTTGTCATAATTTTTTAGAAAGTAATTAAGAGCAAATTGTTTGTTCCTTATATAATAACTTTGGTAAGAATTGTAATTTACCCAATTAAGGGGTTTATGAGCAAATTATCATCTCTATAATGTCTCTTCTCTCTCTTAATATCAACTAGAGGAAAGAGAAAGAAGGGGGCACCTTGTTTGAGTCTTGGTTGAATGATAACACTCTTTATGGTAAAAGAACCAAAGAAGTGTTGAGTACCTTAAACCCTAGATGAGGTTGTATCGAGTTTTGAAGTATATATGGGAGTGCCTATTGGCTTGGAAGCCATAGAGGCGGTCCCATATCAGTTTGTTAACCTTTGAAGGAGGTCATGATAGGCTAAGCACCTCAAGTAGGTGAAGCCTATTGGTTTGCAAGTGTGGCAACACATCCCACTATCACACAGACAGTGAGGTGTTACGCGAAAACGTGCGGAAATCACCATAACCACAGATAACCAAAAACATGGGTTAATTAAAACCGATTGCGGAAAACTGATCAACTGAGAAACTATTATATTCCAGTCCACCTCCTGCAAGAAAACAGATTATATAACATATACAAGCCTTGATACATGTCCACGGCTTAGAACAATAGCTTCCTAACGATCACATGAGTTCATCACCTGTTTATATGTACATAAAGGCCCACATCCGGCCAACAGCAGGATATACAAAACATCAACGGCTACACATCGTGAAACAACGTCAAAACATCGCCAAGGACCTGAGAGTACAGGGATGACTCTAAGACTCTACTACAAAGCATCCCAAACAGCAGCATGTCCATCGCTTGCCTTCTACTGTTCTTCTTGCTGCTCGGCCGCAACCCCGCGACCACCACCACGTCTAGCTCGACCACCTAAAGAGGGTGTAAACCAGCAGAGTGAGACAATTGAACATTGTCCCAGCGAGAAACATAACTCCCCGCCGGAACTACAAAACCTCAGATATATGTAATGAAGCTAACTGATAAAAGGTATGACAAGAGCAGTTATAAGATAGAGTTGTTCATACTTATCCTGCATATATTCAACTATTTGTTTCAGGGACATGATTAACAAGATAAGATTTATAAAGATCTACCACATGTGAGTAACATATAAGCAATTGCAAGATATTAACAAAGTTATCTACAAATAAGGCCTCAACCAATGTTTCGTGTTTGTCTTAAGCGGTAAATACTAAACGGCTGGATTACATATTATTATGCCCTGAGGAAGTGAGCCGTACCGCTCAAATCCAACCTTCGGCTGCGAAACCCAAGCCGGTGCCATATAAGATCAATGGAAGAGCCAGACTCCATGACCTCTCCGCCTCATGGTCAGTGCATGAGTACAACACAAGCAGGACCGCAGTCTCATGCTAAAGTGGTCTTAGCCATAGGGTCAGGCTACCCTCTGCCTAGCCCGCCTCGGTACATGTCTCGGCGCTAGTGAAAATAAGCCACGGGCCTGTTCGCCGTGCTCTGAGCCATGAACGTATTCATGCTCCTCATATCACATATCCTGAGCCATGGGCCAGTTCACCATGCTCTTTATCACAAATGGGCTACGGGCCTGAATCCGCACCCTGGAATCTACAACCGAAGTTGCACTCTTACCTCCTCACTTTAGGCTAGGAGAAACCTCGCATACTCAACAATATGCGCTCCGGGTTAACCCGCAGGAGAGCCTGTTTCACCATCACCAATTCCTGATGATGATGGATCTATGGCCAGGGAAACTACATGATATATTTCACTGTGATTAATTAGTATCTTTTATATGGATTGCAAGATTCAACCAAGTTGTATAACATGCAATTATAACAAAAGTAAACAATACAAAACTCAACATTGCTTTTACTACAATTCACATCATATCTGATCCATTACAAGGATCCAACCTCACATTTATCACTTGGCCTCTTGCCAATCATCTAAATCCATCACAAGGATCACCACATACCATGGGATCACAATCCCTCATCGTATATTGTCACTGCCTCTCAAGGCTTACATCATCATCATAACGGAATAGCAATCATGTTCAGTATACAGATCATTTCAATATCAAGAGTAACAATCACAGCAAGGTTACTCAACATATACGTATGCCTCATAGTCCTTTTATTTGACTATACATTACCTGCATGGTTAGTGTATTTCAATAATCAAAAGTTTAACAGAAAGATCATGCTATCAATACAAGGTGACATCAAAGACTTGATATACTTTCTTAATCATGCATCAACTTATGATCATGGGCATAGGATACCTTATTACTCAAACCACTTATAAGCTTACCAATTCTTCTCCTTATTATTAACGGGCAATCAAAAGGATCTCATCCATACATATATAGCCATGTTAAGATAAATGAACAACCTTAATCATAACGAGCACTTATCAATCCTACAAGGAGTTACCAATGTTTTAAATGAGAACATAACCACAAAGTTGTTTTCATGATACAAGGAACCCTCACAAAAGGCACCATGAACCCTCACTAAAAGGGGTTGTATCGGGCCACCTGCCCTCACCCAAGGTTCAACACACAACGCCCACAACGCTGCGTTGCCACTAAGGCAACCAAGCGTGCAACGCGCAACACTCGTCAGCGGGTGATGGGTACTTCATCATATCGGGCAACGCCTATCACCACTTGGGGTTATTGACCGATACAAGGCAGTGTGATGCCCGTCACAACATGGGATATCGGCCGACATAGGTCAGTGTGACGCCCGTCACACACCGCTTAGCAACGCCCGTCACAGGGCAGCCATCGTCCAAGATCAAACCACCAAGGGTAACGTCCAAAGGAGAGAACTCATCCCACATATCGTGCAACCAACTGATCAAGGTCTAACAGCCGTCACAAGGCAAGAAAAAGGGTGTGACGCCCGTCACAGGTCTAGGTATATCGTCCGTCACAACATCCTATCGCCCAACAAGCTAGGTCAAGAGGGTTGTTGTGCGGCACCTCCCCTAACCCATATCGTCCAAGGTACATCACACACAAGGTCATCGTCTTCCTCAAGCACAAAGGCAACCGGAACCCTAAGGGTCAAGAAGATGGCACACCTCAATCGACTAGGAAAGAGGGGTCTTTCACATCAACCATCACCAAATGGGTCAACACAAGGAAACCCTAAAAAGAGTCACCACCATAACAAGATCACCCTTATAGCCCATAGTGAGGGGAGAGTATTACTCAAACAACTAGAACACAAGCTCACCTCAATCGACTAGGAAAGAGGGGTGTTGCTCATGATACTAGAAGCTCAAGCTCACTCCTCTAGACCAAGGGGAGAAAGGAGTATTACTCACCAAGAAACCCTAAACCACAAGGATCGGCCAACAAGGAAACTAAGCAAGGTACTAAGCTACTAACATATAAACAAGATCATAGAAGAAGATAATGTAGCTAGGGTTAGAAGTTATGTAACCCGCCTCAAGCAAGCTCCAAGCTCCTAGCTCCAAGCACCACAAAGCAAGGAAGAAGGAGACACCAAGGATATCGGCCACCAAGCTGCTCTTCCAAGGGGTATCGGCCAACACAAGCAAAGAAGGAGGGTGTTTTGTGCACACCAAGGTGGAAGAGGAACAAAGGAACCAAAGGAACTCCTAGCAAAAGAAGGGAACCTCCTATATAGAAGGAAAGGGAGGAGAAAACAAGGTGGAACCAAGCAAGGTGTTGCCTACCTAGGGACACTTGTCCTAGTGCACGAGCCACCATTCTAGCAAGCTCTATACACATGTCCAAGGTATGTAACAAGTGTCCACTAGTGGTGACACAAACAAGGTCAAGGCTAGGTCAAGCATCAAGGGCGACACAACAACTAGCACCTTGGGTGACACACCTCTTGCCATGGGTGACACACACACACCTTGGCCGATACACTCACCTCTTGGCCGATACAAGGCTCAACCAAAGCAAAGCAAGGCACCACAAGGCCCAACAAGCTCAACCAGGCCCAAAAGAACTCAAGCAACGGGCCCAAACTTGCTTCTCTATTCTAGAGGAAGCAAGGAGAGAGAGAGGAACACCTCACAAGGTGGCAAACTTGCCCACAAAACCCTAGACTTGGGTCATTTGCAAGTAGCACCTCCAACTCTCAATAAAGCAAAACCACACCCTAATCACCACCAATGGTGATTAGCAAGCAGCAAAGCACCAAGGTTAAGCAAAGCAAATAGGGTAAACCCTAAACGAAGGTTAGGGTCCTCACAAGCTAACCCCCTTAAGGGATTTCATCCCCAAAATCCGAAGAGGAAAGCGAGGGATACTTTCTCCTCATCTCTTCCTCAGGCTCCCATGTGGCTTCCTCAACGCCACGATGATGCCAAAGAACCTTCACAAGTACCAGGTCCTTCCTTTTTAGCTTCTTAATTCTTCTGTCAAGGATTGCCACATGACCTTCCTCGTAGGTCACATCTTCATCAAGCTCAACCTCAACTGGTTGTATCACTGTTCCCGAATATGGATGAATTTTCTTCAGCATACTAACATGGAACACTGGATGTAACATGTGCAACTCTGGAGGCAACTCTAACTCATAAGCTACCTTGCCAACACGTGCTATGACTAGGTAAGGCCCCATGTACCTGGGTCCTAACTTACTCTTCTGGCCAAACCTCAACACACCTTTCCACGGCGAGACTTTGAGATACACTTTGTCTCCTACCTGGAACTCCAGAGGCCGTCGACGATTGTCTGCATAGGACTTCTGCCTGTTTTGTGCCACTTTCAACTGTTGCTGTATCACCTTGATCTTTTCTGTCGTCTGCCACACTAGCTCAGGGCCCAACAACTGATACTCACCAGAATCATACCAACATAAGGGAGATATGCACTTCCTCCCATACAGAGCCTCATAAGGAGCCATATCAATGCTCCGTTGATAACTGTTGTTGTAGGAAAACTCTATCAAACTAAGATGTACATCCCAACTACCTAGGAACTGCAAAACACAAGCTCAGAGAAGATCCTCCAAAATCTGAATAGTCCTCTCAGACTGTCCATCGGTTTGCGGGTGGAAGGCGGTACTGAATCTCAACTGTGTTCCCAATGCCTTGTGCAACTGTTCCCAAAAACGACTTGTAAACTGCGAACCTATGTCAGAAACTATCGTCGCTGGCACACCGTGCAAATGTACTATCTCATCCACATACACTCGAGCGAGCTTCTCAGCGGTATACGTCATCTTTACTGGTAGGAAATGGGCAGACTTCGTCAATCTGTCCATTATTACCCAAATGGAATCATGATGCCTAGTTGTCTTGGGCAGACCAACTACGGAATCCATGGTTATATGATCCCATTTCCATTGTGGTATCGGCAAGGGTTGCAACGTACCTACCAGCTTCTAATATTCAGCCTTCACTTGTTGACACACTGCACACCTAGCCACGAACTTAGCTACATCTTTCTTCAAACTGGGCCACCAATACAAGTCCCTCAGAATATGATACATCTTGGTGACACCTGGATGCATAGCATACATCGATGTGTGTGCTTCCTCGAGCACCAACTTCCTTAGGTCATCAACATCTGGAACCACCATCCTATCACGAAAGCAGACTAGTCCATCCTCGGACTCATGGAACCCGTCACGCCTTTCGCTGCCGAACTCTGATTTGATCAGCTGTACCGCATCATCTGTCTGATGTGCATCTTTGATCTGCTGTCTCAATGTAGGCTTGACTTGCATTTATGCTAAAAGTCCAGCTAACGAGGAAACTTCCATTTGCATATTCATCTTCCACAAGGAAACAAACATGTCTCGTCTATGGCATATCAGAGAACTCAACTGTGCCTTCTTCGAAGAAGAAGACTTTCGGCTAAGCGCATCAGCTACCGCATTCGCCTTACCAGGATGATACTCGATAGTACAATCATAATCATTGATCAACTCCATCCATCGCCACTGTCGCATGTTTAACTCGTGCTGCGAAAAGATGTACTTCACATTCTTATGATCCGTAAAGATCTGACACACTTCCCCATAAAGATAATGTCTCCAAATATTTAACGCATGAACCACTGCTGCCAGCTCCAAGTCATGAGTCAGATAGTTCTCCTCGTGTTTCTTAAGTTGTCGCGAAGCAAAAGAAACCACATGATCTTCCTGCATCAGCACAAAACCTAAACCTTTCTTGGAAGCATCGCAGAAAACAACATAGCCCTTCCCAGGCTCTGGCAGGATTAACACTGGAGCACTGGTCAACTTATCCTTCAAACTCTGGAAAGCTTGTTGACATCGATCATCCCAGACAAAAGGTACATCCTTTCTTGTCAACTTCGTCATTGGCAATGCAATCGCACTGAAGTCCTTGATAAACCTTCGGTAGTATCCTGCTAAACCCAGAAAACTATGAACTTCTGTCGGCGTCTTCGGCTGTTCCCATTCTGCAACGGATTACACCTTCTTTGGGTCCACTTTGACTCCTTCAGCAGATATCACATGTCCTAAGAAAGTCACTTCTTTCAACCAGAACTCGCACTTACTAAACTTGGCATACAACTGATGTTGACGAAGAAGAGTCAACGCTCGTCGAAGATGTTGCTCATGCTCTTGCCTATTTCGACTATAGATCAAGATGTCATCTATGAAGACTACAACAAACTAATCTAAGAACGGACGGAACACTCTGTTCATCAGGTCCATGAAAGCAGCAGGTGCATTGGTTATCCCAAACGGCATAACCATGAACTCGAAATGACCATACCTCATCCGAAAAGCTGACTTTGGTATGTCATCCGCCTTTATCCTCAACTGATGATATCCGGATCGTAGATCGATCTTTGAAAACATTGTAGCACCACGCAACTGATCGAACAGATCATCTATCCTCGGCAATGAGTACTTGTTCTTGATCGTGACCTTGTTTAACTGTCGGTAGTCTATACACAACCACATCGAACCATCCTTCTTCTTGATGAACAACACGGGAGCACACCAAGGTGACGTGATTGGTCGGATGAAACCTTTGTCCAACAACTCTTGTAAGTGCTTCTTCAGCTCTGCCATCTCCACTGGAGCCATCCTATACGGTGTCTGTGCAACTGGTTGTGTTCCTGGCACCAGATTGATCTCGAAATCAATCTCTCGGGGAGGTGGAACACCAGGAAACTCCTCAAGGAACACATCTGCGAACTCTCAAACAACTAACACCTCCTCGAGGCTAGGACCTTTCGCCTTGGTAGCCACAACAGTATCTACCACGTGAGCTAAGAACGCCTCACATCCTTGTCGTAGAAACTTCTCTGCCACCATAGCTGATACCAGACACGTCAAAAGAATCTTCCTGTCTCCTTGGAAGATCCACTTCTCTCCATCATCATCAAACACCACCTGCTTGGAACCACAGTCCAACACAACCTTATACTTCTCTAAGGTATACATCCCAAGGATAACATCAAAACCATGCATATCAAGTGGTATGATATCCACTTGAATGCGGTGTCCCGAGAAAGATAAGACACAAGATGGACACTCTTCTCGAAGCAATGAGGAACCATCAAGAGGGGTTTCTAACAACAAGCTATCCTTCTTACAGATAACAGGTAAACGACAGTTTTCAAGCATACTATAGGCGATAAAAGAGTGTGTAGCACCCGGGTCAACCAGAACAGATATAAAGCAAGAAGGAGACATATCAGAATGAAATAACTCCATCTGACCTGTCACTACTCGCGGGTTGACTATGGCCTCTGGCTGATTCATAGCATAGAATCGAGTCATCGCTTGCTGTCCACGACCTCTGCTTCCTTGAGCAGACGATCCAGCTTGAGACGCTTGACCGCATCCTCATCCTCTGCTACCAATGGGCTACTGTTTGTCTGATCCTTGATGATTCTGTCTCGGATGATGTGTTACTTCAACATCTCTATTCGGGCAATTGAACCTCCAATGCCCGATCTGACCACACAGATGGCATGCTCTATCGTCAACCCGTGGCCTAGATGGCCCTGTCACTGCCACATAAGCTTTACTTTGTGCCTTAGATGGTGAAGAAACATAACCCCTTCCTTTACTCGGAGACCACTAAGACGGTCCACCAGAACCTCTCATCACTGACGGTGCTGCAAACCTTGGCTTCTTGAAGCCACCAAACCTCTGCCCCTGGAACTGAGCAGGTCTCTTCTTAGCCATAGATTCTCTCTTCTCCCTTACTGATCGTTCGATCCTCCGGATAGATTCCACAAATGTAGCAAACCGTTCTCAGTTCTCCAACGCAAACACAGGGGTCATCAACTCAGAACTCAGACGGTCGCCGCCATGTGAGGACAAAACCTCAACAGATCCATGAACTTGGCTTCGTACTCAGTGATGTTCATCGTTCCTTGTTGCAGGCTCTCAAAATGACTGATCTTCTCATCCAGATATGTCTTTGGGAAGTATCTGGTGACAAACTCGTGCCGGAAAACCTCCCAACATATCACTTCACCAGGCTGCTTCTCTTCCTCGATGGTCCACCAGTGACCAGCATTACCTTTCAGAAGGTAGACATCATGCTTTACTTTGTCTGCTTCGGGGATGTCGAGGATCCGAAAAGCCTTCTCAATACTTGTCAGCCACAGATCTGGATCCGCTGGATCAACCATTCCAGCATAATCCGAAGCTTCGACTCGGCGAAGCCGCTCGAAGGTCTTCCCAATACCCAATGCTTCTCCATGGGGAGCATGTGCTCTCGGATGAGGCACTGGCAACCGCTCAACCATGAGATTCATTGTAGCCATCATTTGTGCCATAAGTTGTTGGTAGGTAGGATGTTCAAGAATGGCTGGGTTAGGTTGGGGGACCTCAAGCACCCGATCTCCATGTGCTTGCTCAAAAGCTCCATCAACTGATGCAGCATTGTTGTGCTCATCAGCATGTTCTTCATGGTTTCCATACATCTTGGCTTTTCTTCGACTGAGGCAGAAGAAAACTATGAGAAAATCTAGAAAACGCACAAGAACAAACACAACCTAGTCCTAAATCCCTGTAGACTCAGCGAACCTAAAGCTCTGATACCAAAACTTGTGGCAACACATCCCACTATCACACAGACAGCGAGGTGTTACGCAAAAACGTGCGGAAATCACCATAACCACAGATAACCAAAAACATGGGTTAATTAAAACCGATTGCAGAAAACTGATCAACTGAGAAACTATTATATTCCAGTCCACCTCCTGCAAGAAAACAGATTATATAACACATACAAGCCTTGATACATGTCCACGGCTTAGAACAATAGCTTCCTAACGATCACATGAGTTTATCACCTGTTTATATGTACATAAAGGCCCACATCCGGCCAACAACAGGATATACAAAACATCAACGGCTACACATCGTGAAACAACATCAAAACATCGCCAAGGACCTGAGAGTACAGGGATGACTCTAAGACTCTACTACAAAGCATCCAAAACAACAGCATGTCCGTCGCTTTCCTTCTACTGTTCTTCTTGTTGCTTGGCCGCAACCCCGCGACCACCACCACATCTAGCTCGACCACCTAAAGAGGGTGTAAACCAGCAGAGTGAGACAATTGAACATTGTTCCAGCGAGAAACATAACTCCCCGCCGGAACTACAAAACCTCAGATATATGTAATGAAGCTAACTGATAAAAGGTATGACAAGAGCAGTTATAAGATAGAGTTGTTCATACTTATCCTACATATATTCAACTATTTGTTTCAGGGACATGATTAACAAGATAAGATTTATAAAGATCTACCACATGTGAGAAACATATAAGCAATTGCAAGATATTAACAAAGTTATCTACAAATAATGCCTCAACCAATGTTTCGTGTTTGTCTTAAGTGGTAAATACTAAACGGCTGGATTACATATTATTATGCCATGAGGAAGTGAGCCGTACCACTCAAATCCAACCTTCAGTTGCGAAACCCAAGCCGGTGCCATATAAGGTCAATGGAAGAGCCAGACTCCATGACCTCTCCGCCTCATGGTCAGTGCATGAGTACAACACAAGCAGGACCGCAGTCTCATGCTGAAGTGGTCTTAGCCATAGGGTCAGGCTACCCTCTGCCTAGCCCGCCTCGGTACATGTCTCGGCGCTAGTGAAAATAAGCCACGGGCCTGTTCGCCGTGCTCTGAGCCATGAACGTATTCATGCTCCTCATATCACATATCCTGAGCCATGGGCCTGTTCACCATGCTCTTTATCACAAATGGGCTACGGGCCTGAATCCGCACCCTGGAATCTACAACCGAACTTTCACTCTTACCACCTCACTTTAGGCTAGGAGAAACCTCGCATACTCAACAATATGCGCTCTGGGTTAACCCGCAGGAGAACCCGTTTCACCATCACCAATTCCTGACGATGATGGATCTATGGCCAGGGAAACTACAGATATATTTCACTGTGATTAATTAGTATCTTTTATATGGATTGCAAGATTCAACCAAGTTGTATAACATGCAATTATAACAAAAGTAAACAATACAAAACTCAACATTGCTTTTACTACAATTCACATCATATCTGATCCATTACAAGGATCCAACCTCGCATGTTATCACTTGGCCTCTTGCCAATCATCTAAATCCATCACAAGGATCACTACATACCATGGGATCACAATCCCTCATCGTATATTGTCACTGCCTCTCAAGGCTTACATCATCATCATAATGGAATAGCAATCATGTTCAGTATACAGATCATTTCAATATCAAGAGTAACAATCACAGCAAGGTTACTCAACATATACGTATGCCTCATAGTCCTTTTATTTGACTATACATTACCTGCATGGTTAGTGTATTTCAATAATCGAAAATTTAACAGAAAGATCATGCTATCAATACAAGGTGACATCAAAGACTTGATATACTTTCTTAATCATGCATCAACTTATGATCATGGGCATAGGATACCTTATTACTCAAACCACTTATAAGCTTACCAATTCTTCTCCTTATTATTAACGGGCAATAAAAAGGATCTCATCCATACATATATAGCCATGTTAAGATAAATGAACAACCTTAATCATAACGAGCACTTATCAATCCTACAAGGAGTTACCAATGTTTTAAATGAGAACATAACCACAAAGTTGTTTTCATGATACAAGGAACCCTCACAAAAGGCACCACGAACCCTCACTAAAAGGGGTTGTATCGGGCCACCTGCCCTCACCCAAGGTCCAACACACAACGCCCACAACGTTGCGTTGCCACTAAGGCAACCAAGCGTGCAACGCAAAACGCTCGTCAGCGGGTGCCGGGTACTTCATCATATCGGGCAACGCCTATCACCACTTGGGGTTATTGACCGATACAAGGCAGTGTGATGCCCGTCACAACATGGGATATCGACCGACATAGGTCAGTGTGACGCCCGTCACACACCGCTTAGCAACGCCCGTCACAGGGCAGCCATCGACCAAGATCAAACCACCAAGGGTAACGTCCAAAGGAGAGAACTCATCCCACATATCGTGCAACCAACTGATCAAGGTCTAACGGCCGTCACAAGGCAAGAAAAAGGGTGTGACGCCCGTCACAGGTGTAGGTATATCGTCCGTCACAACAACCTATCGCCCAACAAGCTAGGTCAAGAGGGTTGTTGTGCGGCACCTCCCCTAACCCATATCTTCCAAGGTACATCACACACAATGTCATCGTCTTCCTCAAGCACAAAGGCAATCGGAACCCTAAGGGTCAAGAAGATGGCACACCTCAATCGACTAGGAAAGAGGGGTCTTGCACATCAACCATCACCAAATGGGTCAACACAAGGAAACCCTAAAAAGAGTCACCACCATAACAAGCTCACCCTTCTAGCCCATAGTGAGGGGAGAGTATTACTCAAACAACTAGAACACAAGCTCACCTCAATCGACTAGGAAAGAGGGGTGTTTCTCATGATACTAGAAGCTCAAGCTCACTCCTCTAGACCAAGGGGAGAAAGGAGTATTGCTCACCAAGAAACCCTAAACCACAAGGATCGGCCAACAAGGAAACTAAGCAAGGTACTAAGCTACTAACATATAAACAAGATCATAGAAGAAGATAATGTAGCTAGGGTTAGAAGTTATGTAACCCGCCTCAAGCAAGCTCCAAGCTCCTAGCTCCAAGCACCACAAAACAAGGAAGAAGGAGACACCAAGGATATCAGCCACCAAGATGCTCGTCCAAGGGGTATCTGTCGCGCCCCAATCTCACATTAACCACAAACCCCGAAATTAGGGCACAACAGGTGGGATTAACACATAACCAACCACTCGTCACTTTTAAAACAATCCAAAGCATTTAATTGATAACCAAATTTAAGCTGTAAATAAGAACTAAACAAACTGCAGAAACTTCTCTATTAAACTTATAGAAGATACAAGCAAGGTCTACAGCATAATACATTGATTAACATAAAGGAAGCATAACATTAATTTACATCTGTGTACACATTCTCTCTCTCACTCACACCTTGTCCTGAGGATTGAGGGGAATGGACTAAGAGACCTATAACTAGACTAACAACAAACCTTCTATCGACTTAGCGTTAGGGTGAAACGATCCTTCTGATTTCTGATGCTGATGCTGACCTGAAAATGTTTGAGTAGAGGGATGAGCCTACTCGCTCAGTGAATAACATTTCACTTAGCTATCATTAAATAACTCGTCAGGTTTATAAACTGAAATAAAAACAAATATACAGTTCAAGCAGGGCAGTTCTATTAGCATAGCAGATATACAGATAATAACCACACTTCTAAGCATCAACAGGTATTTTAGGTAAATAAACAGTTATATAAATTTACTGTGAACCTACTTAATTATTTATTCATTTTATTATTATGCCCTAAATATATGCAGTGTACTCTGCATATAAAGATCCGCAGCAAGTTCATGCTACGGTCCCACCGTACAAGACTTAGCGACACACCCGGGAAGTGCTAAGTCTGACTACTCGTCCTGGTCTGCACAGGACCCTAGGCTCCACGGCCTCAACGCACAACCACGTGTGCTGCACAACCACGTGTGCTCCCGACTTCTCCTTTAACCTGAGTACACCGGCGGAGAGTCACAGGGTTACCTTCGTGACACAAGCACGAATGGTGTTAGATAACCAAGTTTTCTTTTGTTATCGCAGTGCCATCGTGACACAAGCACGATTGTTGTTGGACACTGCCTCTCTTTCCATCCTCGTGCCACCAGAATTACTCAACCGGATGATGTTGGACACGAGTTTCACCCCTAAGTTGCAGATTCCCTCTTAGGGGTTCTACGGTGTTAGGACACCTATGTCTAATCATTAAATAGCAGATAAACAATTAGACAGAAATATCACATAACAACTGTAAGACATAGAATTTCCTCTTTTTCATCATTTACATCACACAATTCAAGTTCCAATGAACTTATCATACTAAAAAGTACATGCTACACTGTTTAAAGGTCATATCAACTGATACTGAAGCAAATAAGCATTTAAAATGAGTTAAATAATGATTTCTAAATGAACTGCCACTCACCACTTGAAACTCGGCCGATCCAAAAACGTTGTACAATTGCCCTAAAAAGGAACTCGGCCGACCGAATTGAAACTCGGCCGAACCGCGCACATGCAGAACATAAAAACGGCCTGCAAAAGTCGATTTCTCTCGAATCGACGGGCAAATCTTGAGCAAACACCGCGAAACGATCACAATCGATGCATATGACTAAACCGCACCTGAAGGGAAGAAGGAAACGAGTTAGGGCTGCACCGTGCACCCCAATCCTCTAGCCATTTTCCTTGCAAACGTAGCTTCAGCTGCGAAACCGATTCGAATTGACGGAGAAGGAGATCAACGGAGGGAAAGGACGAACTGCAGCAGCTGATCGGAGCAAAACGAAGCTCCAGCGCTTCTCCCCTCTCAGCTCCCTCTCTCTCTCTCTCTTTCTCTCTTTCTCACGCAAGGGAGGAGAACGCAGAAGCATTCTCTCGTTTATGTGAAAGTGAAATGAGATAAGTGAGAAGGAGAGAATAAGGAAGAAAACCTAGGGGCCGAATCGCAAAGTTCGAAACTTTCAAAAATTACAAACGGTTCCCTAAAAGCCCAAAAACATGCAACTTTTGACTCGAAAGTCGGATTCGAACGATTTCTCTGGCAACGCTTCAAGCGTAAGATCCTACATGCTTTAGAAGCTAGAAAACACACTAAACTCATATCATAACCATTTTAAACATTTTTAACAAAAACATGCTTATAACTCAACACATCAGCTAAACCCATGCTTAACAGCATACTTACGGGATAAGCTCGACGCGGGTCGTAACAATCTCCCTCCCTTATAAGAATTTTGTCCCGAAATTCCTAGAAGAGAAAAGGAAACTTGCCACGCATCTCAGACTCTAGTTCCCACGTAGCTTCCTCAAGATTATGGTTTCTCCATAAAACCTTCACTAAAGGTATCTCCCGGTTCTTAAGCTTTTTGATCCGGTGATCAACTATCTGCACTGGTCCTTCAACATAGGACACATCTGTTCTAAGCTGCGCCGGTTCTGGATCTACAATCTTTTCTGTACCGGGATGACACTTTTTCAGCATAGACACGTGGAAGATATCATGAAGATTTGCCAACTCAGACGGCAAATCCAACCTGTAAGCTACATGTCCAATCCTCTCAACAATAGGATATGGACCCATATACCTAGGGGCCAACTTACCCCTCTTGCCAAACCTCAGCACTCCCTTCCACGGTGAAACCTTCAAATAAACCTCGTCACCAACCTCAAACTCAAGAGGTCGACGTCGTCTTTCTGCATAACTTTTCTGTCTGTCCTGAGCAGCTTTTAACTGATCCCTGATCACAGATATCTTTTCTGTAGTTACATCGACTAGCTCAGGTCCAAGAATTTCCTTCTCACCCACATCGTACCAACAAACTGGCGATCTACACTTCCTGCCATAAAGAGCTTCATATGGAGCCATTCCAAGACTAGAATGGTAACTGTTATTATATGCAAACTCCATTAGGCTTAAGTGTTCTTCCCAGTTGCCTCTAAACTGTAGCACGCATGCTCTCAGCATGTCTTCAAGGGTCTGAATGGTCCTCTCAGATTGACCATCTGTCTGTGGGTGAAACGTTGTACTGAACATCAGCCTTGTGCCCAACGCATGATGTAACTGATTCCAGAATCTAGATGTAAACTTTGGATCTCTGTCAGAAATAATGGAAACTGGAATCCCATGCAACCTGATTACCTCATCCACATAAACTTTAGCCAGCTTAGAAGCGTCAAAGGTTGACTTGACAGGAAGAAAGTGAGCAGACTTAGTTAGTCTATCCACAATCACCCATATCGAGTCTGAACCCTTAGGCGTCCTGGGTAATCCTACCACAAAGTCCATCGTGATGTGTTCCCATTTCCATTCTGGTATAGGAAGCGACTGCAGAGTACCAGCAGGTTTCTGATGCTCAGCCTTAACCTGCTGACACACCCCGCACTGAGCCACGTAATCAGCCACATCCTTTTTCATGCCAGACCACCAGTACAGCTCTTTGAGGTTCCTGTACATCTTTGTGTTACCTGGATGCATAGCATACATAGAAGTATGCGCTTCCTCAAGAATCTGCTCTTTCAACTCACTGTTCCCAGGTACACACAACCTATCATGAAGATACAACATGCCTTCATCAGAAAACCTGAATTCTGTCCTCTTACCTTCTGACATTTCCTGCATGATTTGCCACAACTCATCATCACTCTGCTGTAATTCCTTAATCTGATTATAAAAAGTAGGTCTGACTTGCATCTGAGCAATCAACCCACTCTGTCCTGTCACATCCAAGTCTAAGTTCAATTTTCGCATATCTACAAGCAAGTCTCTCTTGAAACATGCCATAGAAAATGCATTAGCTGTTGAACTTGACTTTCTACTCAAGGCATCAGCTACAACATTCGCTTTACCAAGATGGTAATCGATTGTCACATCATAATCTTTGATCAGCTCAAGCCATCTGCGCTGTCTCAAATTCAAGTCTTTCTGAGTGAAGATATATTTCAGACTCTTATGGTCTGTAAACAACTGACATGTCTCACCATACAGGTAGTGACGCCATGTCTTAAGAGCATGAACTATAGCAGCTAACTCCAGATCATGAACATGGTAATTCTCTTCATTCTTCTTAAGTTGTCTAGATGCGTAAGCCACAACTTTGCCTTCTTGCATCAGTACACAGCCCACACCTCTCCTGGAAGCATCACAGAACACTGTATAGCCTTTTTCTGCTTCAGGCAAAACCAACACTGGTACTGAAGTCAACTTTTTCTTCAAAATCTGAAAAATTTTCTCGCAGTTATCCGACCAAACAAACGGTACATCCTTCCTCGTCAAGCGTGTCAAAGGTGATGCTAACACACTGAAGTTCTGTATGAACCTTCTATAATAACCTGCTAATCCCAAGAAACTTCTGATCTCAGTAGGAGTCTTAGGCTGTTCCCACTGAAGTACAGAATCAACTTTCTTAGGGTCAACACTAACTCCACCCCTCGAGATAACATGTCCAAGAAATGCTACCTCGGCCAACCAGAACTCGCATTTGCTAAATTTAGAAAACAACTGGTGTTGTCTCAACAACTGCAACACTACTCTCAGGTGTTGCTCATGCTGTGCATCGTCTCTGGAGTAGATCAGAATATCATCTATAAAAACTACAATAAACTGATCTAGGAACGGTTTGAAAATCCGGTTCATCATATCCATAAAGGCTGCTGGGGCATTGGTCAGCCCAAACGACATGACCAAAAACTCATAATGCCCATACCTGGTTCTGAAAGCTGTTTTGGTAATATCAGAAGCCTTTATCCTAAGCTGATGATATCCAGATCTCAAATCTATTTTAGAGAAGATCGTCGCTCCACACAACTGATCAAACAAATCATCTATTCTTGGCAATGGATACTTGTTCTTAATATTGATCTTGTTCAGTTTCCTGTAATCTATACAGAGACGCATGGTACCATCCTTCTTCTTAACAAACAGGACTGGAGCACCCCACGGTGAAGAACTGGGTCTAATGAAACCCTTATCTAGCAACTCCTGCAACTGCACCTTGAGTTCCTTCAACTCTGCAGGTGCCATTCTATAGGCTGGTAGTGCTACTGGATGACTACCTGGATATATCTGAATTTCAAAATCAATGTCTCTAACAGGAGGTAAGCCTGGTAACTCCTCTGGAAAAACATCAGAGAACTCACGAACCACAGGCACATCATAAACACTGGCAGTGCTCTTCTCTGCTCTGGTGTCAACCACATGAGCAAGGAACGCTTCACATCCTTTCTGTAGCATCTTATCAGCTACAGCAGCTGATATTATGCACGTAGGCAGAACTTTCCTGTCTCCAGTAAAGACACAAGAAAATTCCCCTAGTTGAAAGGTAGCTTCCTTCTTCCAACAATCGAGTTGCACTCGATATGTTTCAAGACAATCCATACCCAAGATGACTTGAAAGGTATTTACATCCAAGGGTATGAGATTAGCAGCAAAGGTAAAACCTCCAAAAGATAACAAGCATCCGGGGCAAGACTCGGATAAAACTGTTGGTCCACCTAGTGGAACCCTCAACACTAACTCATCTACCAACTCTTGAGTTAACAGATTAAGTTCACCAACTAAAGAACGTCGTATAAAAGAATGAGTAGCTCCCAGATCTATCAAAACTGAAACTGGTATACTATTAAACAAAAACATCTCTCCTGTAACAACTTGTGAAGAAATTATACCTTCCTGAGGTGTCAAAGAAAAGAAACGTGCTGAAGCTCTCCCTTTGCCACATTGTCCTCTTTGACCACTCCTGCCACTAGACACTCCACCACCTCTAGAACCAGAAGCCACAGAGGAACTCGGAACATCATGGTATTGAGGCTGGAAAGCTTGCGATGCTACTTGTCGAAGATGAGGACATTCCTTTTTGACATGTCCTATCTGTCCACAGGCATAACAACCAAAACTCCAACACGGTCCAGTATGTGGCCTCCCACATTTGTCACATGGCGGTAACTCTTGCCTCTGAGGACCTGTCACTGACATTGACGACCCAGAAAACTGTCCACTATCGGCACTGCCCCATCTTCCTGGGTAGTATCCTCCTCTGCCTCTAGAAGTAGTGACATACTCAGATCTCTGCCTGCCGAAACAACCAAAACCATGCCCAAGTTTAGAAAAGAAACCTCTACCTCCACCTCTGTATCCACTACTGGATTGCCCTCTACTGAAGTCTGCAGATCTCTTCTTAGACTCAGGCACCTTATCAGCATTCACAGATTCTTCAACCTGTCTAGCAGCCTCGACAAACTCACCAAAGTTCTCTCTGTTCCTCCTACTAGTAGAAGAAACTGTATGCCGAATCTCTGGCCTTAGTCCTTCCTAAAACCTTCTACATCTCTCTATGTTGTCGGGAACAAGCTGCAGACAGAAATTTGCCAACCGTGTGAAAAGCGCTTCATACTCTGTAACTGTCATGTTCCCCTGCTTGATATTCTGCAACTGCCTGATTTTCTCATTAAGAAAAGTGGGTGGATAGAATTTGAGATGAAACTCCTCAGAGAAATCCTGCCAGGAAAGCTCTGCACCTCTCCTCTTTTCTTCTACACCACGCCACCACAACTCTGCATCGCCTGTTAAAAGGTAAACTTCATGATTAATCTTCTTCTCTTCTGGAAGATCCATCAGGCGAAAGACCTTCTCTATCTGTCTAAACCATTCATCAGCCTCTACTGGATCTGTAGTGCCACTAAACTCCGTGCCACCAAGCTTCTTTACAAGCTCATACGATCGCATCAGATCCTTACTGCTGGTAGAAGTAGAAGCTCGCCTATCATCCTTGTACTTCTCCCTGGTCTCCAGAAACATCCTGTACATCCGGGATGCTTCATCCACGTGGTCACCACCACCTGGACCCAAGTATAAAGGATCGGGGCCAACATGGCTCTCAGCCTGATCATCACAATCAAAGCCTCTTTCTGCCATCTGCAATGATATAACAGAACAATTCCTGTTAGAAAACTACAGATAGAAGAAAGACACCTAAACCTTAATCCTATTGGTCTCTTATCGTCCCCTGACCTAGATTTAGAGTATTCATGTACTCAACCTATGCTCTGATACCAAAAATTGTCACGCCCCAATCTCACATTAACCACAAACCCCGAAATTAGGGCACAACAGGTGGTATTAACACATAACCAACCACTCGTCACTTTTAAAACAATCCAAAGCATTTAATTGATAACCAAGTTTAAGCTGTAAATAAGAACTAAACAAACTGCAGAAACTTCTCTATTAAACTGATAGAAGATACAAGCAAGGTCTACAACATAATACATTGATTAACATAAAGGAAGCATAACATTAATTTACATCTGTGTACACATTCTCTCTCTCACTCACACCTTGTCCCGAGGATCGAGGGGAATGGACTAAGAGACCTCTAACTAGACTAACAACAAACCTTCTATCGACTAAGCGTTAGGGTGAAACGATCCTTCTGATTCCTGATGCTGATGCTGACCTGAAAATGTTTGAGTAGAGGGATGAGCCTACTCGCTCAGTGAATAACATTTCACTTAGCTATCATTAAACAACTCGTCAGGTTTATAAACTGAAATAAAAACAAATATACAGTTCAAGCAGGGCAGTTCTATTAGCATAGCAGATATACAGATAATAACCACACTTCTAAGCATCAACAGGTATTTCAGGTAAATAAACAGTTATATAAATTTACTGTGAACCTACTTGATTATTTATTCATTTTATTATTATGCCCTAAATATATGCAGTGTACTCTGCATATAAAGATCCCCAGCAAGTTCATGCTACGGTCCCACCGTACAAGACTTAGCGACACATCTGGGAAGTGCTAAGTCTGACTACTCGTCCTGGTCTGCACAGGACCCTAGGCTCCACGGCCTCAACGCACAACCACGTGTGCTGCACAACCACGTGTGCTCCCGACTTCTCCTTTAACCTGAGTACACCGGCGGAGAGTCACAGGGTTACCTTCGTGACACAAGCACGAATGGTGTTAGATAACCAAGTTTTCTTTTGTTATCGCAGTGCCATCGTGACACAAGCACGATTGTTGTTGGACACTGCCTCTCTTTCCATCCTCGTGCCACCAGAATTACTCAACCGGTTGATGTTGGACACGAGTTTCACCCCTAAGTTGCAGATTCCCTCTTAGGGGTTCTACGGTGTTAGGGCACCTAAGTCTAATCATTAAATAGCAGATAAACAATTAGACAGAAATATCACATAACAACTGTAAGACATAGAATTTCCTCTTTTTCATCATTTACATCACACAATTCAAGTTCCAATGAACTTATCATACTAAAAAGTACATGCTACACTGTTTAAAGGTCATATCAACTGATACTGAAGCAAATAAGCATTTAAAATGAGTTAAATAATGATTTCTAAATGAACTGCCACTCACCACTTGAAACTCGGCCGACCAAAGACTCAAACTCGGCCGATCCAAAAACGTTGTACAATTGCCCTAAAAAGGAACTCGGCCGACCGAATTGAAACTCGGCCGAACCGCGCACAGGCAGAACATAAAAACGGCCTGCAAAAGTCAATTTCTCTCGAATCGACGGGCAAATCTTAAGCAAACACCGCGAAACGATCACAATCGATGCATATGACTAAACCGCACCTGAAGGGAAGAAGGAAACGAGTTAGGGCTGCACCGTGCACCCCAATCCTCTAGCCATTTTCTTTGCAAACGTAGCTTCAGCTGAAAAACCGATTCGAATTGACGGAGAAGGAGATCCACGGAGGGAAAGGACGAACTGCAGCAGCTGATCGGAGCAAAACGAAGCTCCAGCGCTTCTCCCCTCTCAGCTCCCTCTCTCTCTCTCTCTTTCTCTCTTTCTCACGCAAGGGAGGAGAACGCAGAAGCGTTCTCTCGTTTCTGTGAAAGTGAAACGAGATAAGTGAGAAGGAGAGAATAAGGAAGAAAACCTAGGGGCCGAATCGCAAAGTTTGAAACTTTCAAAAATTACAAACGGGTCCCTAAAAGCCCAAAAACATGCAACTTTTGACTCGAAAGTCGGATTCGAACGATTTCTCTGGCTACGCTTCAAGCGTAAGATCCTACATGCTTTAGAAGCTAGAAAACACACTAATCACATATCATAACCATTTTAAACATTATTAACAAAAACAGGCTTATAACTCAACACATCAGCTAAACCCATGCTTAACAACATACTTACGGGATAAGCTCGACGCGGGTCGTAACAATATCGGCCAGCACAAGCAAAGAAGGAGGGTGTGTCGTACACACTAAGGTGGAAGAGGAACAAAGGAACCAAAGGAACTCCTAGCAAAAGAAGGGAACCGCCTGTATAGAAGGAAAGGGAGGAGAAAACAAGGTGGAACCAAGCAAGGTGTCGCCTACCTAGGGACACTTGTCCTAGTGCACGAGCCACCATTCTAGCAAGCTCTATACACATGTCCAAGGTATGTAACAAGTGTCCATTAGTGGTGACACAAACAAGGTCAAGGCTAGGTCAAGCATCAAGGGCGACACAACAACTAGCACCTTGGGCGACACACCTCTTGACATGGGTGACACACACACACCTTGGCCGATACACTCACCTCTTGGCCGATACAAGGCTCAACCAAAGCAAAGCAAGGCACCACAAGGCCCAACAAGCTCAACCAGGCCCAAAAGAACTCAAGCAACGGGCCCAATCTTGCTTCTCTATTCTAGAGGAAGCAAGGAGAGAGAGAGAGGAACACCTCACAAGGTGGCAAACTTTCCCACAAAACCCTAGACTTGGGTCATTTGCAAGTAGCACCTTCAACTCTCAACAAAGCACAACCACACCCTAATCACCACCAAGGGTGATTAGCAAGCAGCAAAGCACCAAGATTAAGCAAAGCAAACAGGGTAAACACTAAATGAAGGTCAGGGTCCTCACAGCAAGTTCCTTGCAAAAGTGGTATCAGCTTGCACATAAAGCAAGATTGGGTGATGATATCTTGTCAAGCAAGACACCCAAATGGCCAAGATCTTATCCATGAATTATCCTCAAGAATTTTTCATGGCAAGATAATAATGGTTGCATGAAGTTACCATGCATGGACACGTGTCACTCAAGTGCACATAGTGATGAAACCTTATACACACTCTCTTTCATGAACGCCAACTATATATACCTCTCTTTCACTTCCTAGTAAACCTTTTGATTCCTTTACCATATCTTTCTTGGAGGATGATCCTAGGAGCTCAAGGAACAAAGAGAAGGCTGAGCATCTTGCCTAAGGTGAATCCATGATCGTCTTCAACCTTGGAAGGACTATGCTTCTTGGATCATGATTCTTTTCTTCTCCTCTTTCTTCATTAGGTTCTTAACTATGGTACCTTCTTTCATAGAGAAGTGTTGTGATCAATTCTTAGACTTTTAATAAGTCATCTTCAACCTTGGAATGTGGGGATTTTGAGTTGTTCTTGAGGCGGGTTATATAACTTGAACCTAATTTTATTATTATTCACCTTCTATCATGAAATACTTGGTGATTCCTTTTCTACTTCAAATTTCTTGTTTGAATGATGGTTTTATGAGTTCTAATGAATATATAGGATTGTTTTCCATGAACTAGAGTAATGGACGAAGATCTTGATCTTGAAGATGATAAAATCGATATGCACAAACCGATATTGGTTTGTGGGAAACCCTAACCCAATACAAGGGTATGAGTATGGAAACCGATACATGAATTCCTAATCTTTTGGGGTGATTCCTTGAGTAGGACTACTATTCTCTTAAGTGTTTTATCTTCCATCTAAATGCTAAAAATATGACAGGCTGATTTTTATAAGATATATAAGTTAGAACCTATGTGTGCTCTAAAACATAGATGGTCGTGATGATTTGAGATGTTCTAAACAATATGTTGCTAATCTGATATGACCAAGAGGGAGCTAGGCTGATATGCTAGACTCTACAAACTGATATGCCTCTAATGATATTGGCTTGTAATAATCTAGAGATGACTAGTGAAGGAATTGTATGAATCATGTTTAGTTGGTTGAGTATGATGGCCGATATAGTTAACTCTAAACGGATACAACTCAAACCCTAGAGGCTGATATCCCATAATGTGTTAAGTGGTCGATACCCTAAGTTGAAGGGACGGCTGATACTCAAATTGATGATAAGTGGATGATATCTTAGTTGATATGGAGTGACTGATACCCTAAGTGATGTTGGGTGGCCGATACCTTAGATGGTGTTGAGTGGCCGATATCCTAAGTTGAAGGGGTGGCTGATACCTTAGATGAGTGGCCGATACCCTAAGTTGAAGGGGTGGTCGATACCTTAGATGGTGTTGAGTGGGCGATACCCTAAGTTGAAGGGGTGGATGATATCCTAAGTTCATGAAGAGACCAATAGCCTAAGTGATGTTGGGTGCCTGATTCCCAAGTTGATGTTGGGTGGCCGATACATAAGGTGATAGTATGGCCGACACACACAAGTATGTGCTATGGCTGATACCCCTCAAGCACCACACAAATGATACCACTCTAATTATCTCTAAAATGATAGCATTTGACATGTTTTGGTCGACACAAGTGATGCGTGTAGACCGATACACTTTGTAGAGTGTAGGCCAATACACCTTGTAGAGTGTAGGTCGATACCCTTTGTAGAGTGTAGGTCGATACACCTTGTAGAGTGTAGGCTGATACACCTTGAAGAGTGTAGGCCGATAAACCTTCAATATAATCAATGAACGCATCATGAAAGTAATAATATGAATACACTTTAATAAGTGTAGGTTGTTAACCCTAAAGAAGGGTAAATCAATGTATTAGATATGTTGAAGTCAATGTCCTAGTAAGGATAAGAAAGAAACTTGTATCTCATGTTGATAATCAATTTTTGATATTTGATGAAGTACGCGTGAACATTTATGGCAATTAAAAAGCTCTTATAATGAGAATAAGGGTTTGACTGATAAATATGCATTTGGAAACCCTAAATCAGTTACATAGAAAACCCTAACCCTAATCATGAGAGGGTTGCAATTTGAATGATTCTTCTTATGGCATGGTCATGATATTTTCTTGATATTGCATTTGTTATGGATCCTAATCATGCAGGTATTATGAGATGATGAACATGGCCATGTATGAGCTATGATGATTTAGTATAATACAAATTATAAGGCCTGGTAAGCCATGTGATATACTTGTACAAAAAGTATGATTTATATATGGGTCTGATGACATGGAGTTGGTTATTACCTAGTGAGAGGTAATACTTTTCAACAATGAACTAAGGGTTTGATATCCAGGCATATGATTATGATAATCATAATAGTAAAGGGATGAGATTACCAATAAAGTATTCAGGGGACTGAGATCCCAGGATGAGTGTAACCAGATATATGTACCAATTAATACAAGATCCCTTGAACTATGTTACACCTTTCTGTATAGCATTTATCTATAATTCATTCTTGTAACTTGATTGATGCTTAAAGATGCTTTAATGCACTTAATATATCAAGTGAACTAAAAATGTAGTTGCCCTAATCATAGAACCATTCATTGTCAGGATCTGTTGAATGATGAAATGAGTTTTACTCAGAGCGCATATTTTTGAATATGCGAGGGTGCAAGACAAGTATTACCTTTCTTCCTTTAAACCCTAGGATTTGTCCTTGAGCCATTTTCCTAAAAAAAGAGTGCGATTGTAGGTTGTATCTCTATTAAAACATTAGGATTGGCGGTAAAGCCATACCCCAGAAGAGTATAGTTGTAGGCCATGACTCAATATATATAAGCAGGATTGACTAAAGGTTATACCCTAGACAGAGAACATGATGCGCAATGTATCTCTATAGAAAAGAGCCTCTATACTCTAGGCTAGCTAAAATGTAGATTGACTCATAATGTCACTACCACTCTCATACTGACCGAGAAAGGAGAGGTCATGGATTCTGACTCTTCCATAGACCTATATGGTATTGATGCTAACTTCACAATGGTCAGTTAGAGATGGAAGGTATATTCCCATCTGTACATGGCATAATAAGATGGAATGTTTAAAGATGTAATAAGTCGTGTAGTGTATTTGTTTAAGGACCAAATACGGAAACATTGGTTGATGTCTTACTTTGATTTTATACTATTTAGTTTATAATGGTTATACATGTTCTTCATATTCCTTTTAAAAGTAAATAAATGATCTACTACTCAGTTGTAGATATCTGAACAAATAAGAAGATAAGATTTCTCTTGTATGCATGTAATCAACAATTATACTTGTTTAATTATAAATGGATTCTTCTGCTCTTATCTATAAAAGTTTAAATAATATTGTTGGCGAAGAGTTATATCTCTCCTTGGGACAAGTTGTCTCACCCTATGGGTTCCACAACTTTTTAGGTGGACGTGCATAAGGAGGTAGATACCGTGCAATAGAGAGTGGCCAATAGCAACAAGGACAACAATAACATCTCAGGTTGAGTGTGCTGCTATATGTGTCTTGTAGATATAGAGTCCCATGTGTCGTCCCTATACTCTCAGGTACTTTGGGAGATAGTGTGAAAATAGTTTTATAACCGATCTGAGATTTTAGCTAGGATTCCTCGATACATGATGTTGCTTTTATGTATGCTTTGATAAAGCAACTGTTATCTCAAATCCTTGTAAGGAGATGTAACATTGTATGTACAAGTAAACTATGATGTATATATATGGTTTGATTCTTTCTAAAAAGAGTTTCCTAGTGATGGATCTCTTAACAAAAAGGTTTTAAATTTATAGTGATTTTTGGTAATCCGTTGTTATGGTTAATTCCGCATAGTTTTGTGCGATTAAACTGTCGGTGTGATAGCGGTCGTCACAATTTTTTTCCTATAGAAAAATGCCCCCTACCCATATTTTTTGTTGTGCCAGTTAGACTATAAGTTATAATGTCCTTATACTTTATGTTTCTTAAAATGTCTCCATGACATCTAGACATGTGTGTATTCCCCTTCTTTATGAATACATGACACTTTGAATAAATTTCCCTTCATTTATTCTTCTTTTTACTATCACTAGCCAACACTAGCGTTGTATGTTGTGTAACAAGGCTTCTGAATCACATAGGAATCTCTTTTTTGAATGTGACTACACTACCTACCCTTGGAGGAGAGGGGGGCTGAAGTGTGGGTCGGGAGGCCAAGCTCCCCTTGAGCTTAATGAGGTGCTACTCTGGATTTTGGAGAGGACCAACAGTAACCTGAGGAACAAATGCTTGGGGGGATCTTGTTCACCTCTCTTATCTTTCACATATGGGGTGAAAGGAACAGTAGGTTGCACAACAAGAGGCCAAGGGACAACTTAATATTTTTGATGTAATTAGCAATTGTGTGGTTTGGTTCTTTAAAGTGAACCCAAATAGCATGGTGGGTATCGATACCATGTCTCTTAGGATGTGGGGTCTCATGTAGACCATGTACAGTATATGGGATTTTAATGTTTTCCCCTATACTTCCTTTTGATCATAGTAGTATTTTACCTTCTCCAAAAAAAGAAAAATGCACTATATTGAATAATATTGAAATCAACACAAAGAGAAGTGAGTCACACCCTTCAACTTTCCCTAGAAACTAAATTCAAATATGGTATCAAATCTTGATATCCATCTCTCTCTGATCCATGGGATATCAAAATTAGAATTGCTTCTCATCCACCTCAAAATTGTGCATATAGGTGCTTCATCTCTCATATCTCCTTTCCCTCATCTCATGCTCATTTTCCTCACGATGACTAATTCTCTTGTATATGACTTTGATCAAGGTATCATCATCAACATCACCACTCGAGAAAGGAGTCATAGCCATTGAATTTGTTGCAAATAATGTTATCATCCTCTCCAAGGATCTTCTTGGCAGAAGTTTTGTCGTCCTCCTATTGATCACCTTGCAAAGAATTCCCTTCTCCTCATTTTGACGACATATTTTTGCTCCTCCTTCTGACATCAACTTCGTGATAGAATATTCTTCTACTTAGTCTTGATTATTCCTAATCTACTATCAACTCTAGCAATATATTCACCCTATGATGTCCTCGATCCTTGTTGTTGTTGTTCTTCTTCCTCATCAGATCTACTTCTATGAATATCATCCCCATGGTGTCTAAATTAGATATGTTATATCCTATCCTTATCCATTGATTCTAATGTGTCTAATTTCTTGACTATAAGAGTGAACCTCACATATGCCTATCTTTGGAATCGCAATTCGGGACACTTGTTGAGTTGTGTTGTCTTGAAGGTTTCTTGCACATATCAAAAGTTGAAAAACCATTAGTCATTCAAGATGAAGTTGGGATACATGATGTGAACCTAAGGTACAAAGTGTGGATAAGAAATGGCATGCTTCTAAAAGGATGGATCTATGATTTTGTCGCAAAAGGTGTTATGGGTAAAATCATTGGATGATAAAGATCCACAAAGGTATAGCTAACTCTAGGTGAGAATTTTTTGAATCTTATTAATATAGAGAATATGAGCTACAATCTCTACCAAACACTTTTTGTTCACAAAGGTATGCATCTTCTCTCTCTATCTTTCTTTGTTCACCACCTTGCCCTGTAAATTTCACATTTCGAGTAATTTTGATGTCTATTTTAATCATACATTTGAAATTAGCTACTCTTGTGACTTTCAAATTGTTGTTTGATTTATAATATAGTAAACCCTAACTCTTAAATTAAATATTATGCTATATATCATACCCTCTCCTTCCTAATCAAATTCTATTTCTATAGTTGATGCTCTTACAAATCCTGATCATCTTGTTTCATCTTAATCGGAGCTACTATACAAAAGTTATAATTATATCCCTTTTCTTTTTTGTTCTCCCTTTCCCCCTGGGCCTCAACTCTTTTTCCCTAGCTAGGTCATCCCACCCACGCACCCAGTGGGGATGTGACCCAAGAAGAGGCTAGGAACAACCCCACCCACCAACCACGTGGTTGCAGATTACTCAATTGGGGAGTCATCACAAGCCCACACAAGTCAACAGCTAGGGCTAGCCGTAATATGACCGCGAACCACTGACCCCCACACACATGCTAGACTTCCTTGTCCCTCTTTTTGACTTCCATCCTATTAACCTCACCGCTATGATCTCAACCACGCCCCTTATACCTTCAGAAGTCTAGTTGGATGGAGGTGTACCCCTCTGCCTTTTCTCTATCTCTCTCTCTAAAACAAATTGAGTGACCCACTCTCTTCTTCATCACCTAGAAAGGCTTCCCTCGAGTTCACGATACATGCCAATTCATTGACATCATCTCCTTTGTCCCTCTCATTACTCTAATCCTCTTTTCACCTTTTCTCCAGTGAGCTCATTGCCCCCCCTCTGTTTCATGGGTGCGGGAGGTAGGTGACGACACAACAATCATTAGATCAAGATCCAACACCCGTGATGATTCCTCCTCCCACTCACCCCACTCTCTCTCACCCCTGGCCCAGGGTCAAACTTAGCCCAACACTAATTAGATAGCGATAGGTCCCACCCGTGCCCTGTCCCCATTCCCTCGCCCTCTCTCTCCTAATGATGATTGGACCTCACACACTGACATGCCAACTCAAGTTGTTCCCTCTTGGAGGCGTCGAGCCAACACAAGGATGACACATGTACCACAAAGTTGGCTTACACACCACACCCCAGAGTGCATGCCCCGCTCCCGGTGAGCAAGTGGCACCATGTGGTGCTGTGCTATTCACCCAAGTCAACATATTTCTCCTCCCTCCCAAAAATGTTTTTCCTTGCATAAATCATATCTATCACATGCTGTATCCAAATCTATCAAACTAGTAGGTCATTTTTTATTACATAAATTCCTTCTTGTT
This sequence comes from Alisma plantago-aquatica, assembly GCA_963693085.1. Lineage (NCBI taxonomy): Eukaryota > Viridiplantae > Streptophyta > Magnoliopsida > Alismatales > Alismataceae > Alisma > Alisma plantago-aquatica. Next base: position 587,436,526 of record OY856412.1, read on the forward strand.
GTTGATCATACTTTTAGACCCAAAATCCACTTCAATATTCCCTGACTTTGATAAAATGGTACGTTTGATGAGCTGTAAATGATCGAAATGCCTTATCAATACTCTTCTTAAATCCTTGATGGTTAAATACTGTGATAACTACCATCAGTGATATTGAATCACCTTTTAACCTAAATGATGATCTTTATAGACTCATTATGCATATAATGACTCTTGTGATTTATAAGTGACTCTCTTATAAATATGCATAATATTACTTAACAAAAGTTGGAACCTTGATCTAGATAGTCATCAAACATTCATATTATTTCGAAATCAGTAAAATTATTGATGATATCTTACATGATTGGACAATATCAAGTACCTTTTGTCATGTTTGCCTCATGAGACATCATGACCCAATTTTGTGAATTAATTTTATCTAGTATGAGTGGTTACAATTTTGTATGTCTAAATCTAGTTAGTAACTCAAATCATATGTTTTCTTGACTCAAAATCAGAGAACGAGTTAGTCTCATGACAAAAATAATGTGGATGTTTCACCTAGAACTATGTTATACTTGTTTCATATGACCAACACTGTAATAAATGCATCTGTGATTTAGTTTGATGATGAACATTGTAAAACCTAGATCTAGGTAAACATCCACATGTCATGGAATACAATTTCCTTAAAAAAAATTCTACTGATCTTAAACCCATGTTATCACTTTTTATATCTCAGGTCCTTTTTAAGGGACATTATTCAAAGATATAATTAAATCTCCTAAACAAGATCACTTCATCAACGTACGCTTTACCTCGTTAACCCCACTACGTTATTGAATTGTTTGTTTGTATGAATATTATCAAATACTTGGCTAATTAATTACTTGTTTGAGATACTATTCCCTATCAATATAACTTTCAAATTGATTATACTCAGTTGACAAACCTTGAAGTTAACATACAATTATATAACCCTTGTGCACCTACTTAAATTCTTAGGGTAGGGCACAAGGCTCGGTGCACCTACATGTCTCAAGAAAGGAAGGGCACAACACATGTTGAAACATGGTTAGCTCGTTGATATTGGTATTGAAGTCCCTCATAGAGAAACAAGGTTACTTTTAGGCTTTTAGCTTTAATAGCCCCTTGTGGATCCTTCATTTGAAATATTGGTAAAATGCCTTATATTGATAATATTGGTATAATGGAAAATGGATCTAAAACATGCTTTGCCTAAAAAAATGTCGATTAAGTTTTCTCTCTTGAATTCTTGTTAAATATAATATTTCTAGCCAAAAAAAGTTATTTACTATTCTAAATTGTGTTCTCTTATTGTTTCATATCATACTCAATGCATTATCATTGATAAATTTTTTTTTACAATATTTTAGATGATGCCAAGGGATGATTCTCTACCTACTACTATTGGACACACATTCTATGAAATGTAACATCAATGGGTTTTTATAATAGTAATTGGTAGTATAACTCTTTCTTTGTTGATTTATGTGTAGTTCCTTTTTAATATGTATATTTCCTTTCTATTGCCTATGGGCCATATGTATTAAACATTTGGTTCATTGCTGATCTATGAAATGTTTTTTCTTTATTTCATATATATAGTTGTATGGTTCATGCCATTCCACGGACAAGCACCCAAACACTATTTCCATTGAGTATATAGTTAGTGAGGATAGGATGAGGGTAACATATAGTTATGTGAAAAATGGTATTAGAGCCTTACACATAGATCTCTATGTATGTACAAGTCCATAATTGTGAAACTAAGGTACTAGGTTTGTTACTAAACACAAAGGTTTTGGAAAGTAATTACCTCCAATGTTCCTGAATGCGGTGGATGGGGTTCTGTAACGTACTCAATTTTATCTATAATATTTATGTTGAGCTATTTTTCCCCTAAGTTGAACTTATTTACAATATTACCCTTCAATCCAAATTTCACTTACTTATTTTGACTCCACATCATATCCTTTGATATAATTAGCCTTTTAGTGCTTATTTGGTTTAAGTAGGTTGATTTCCCTCTCTAAAGAAATATCTACATATAGGTCCTAAAATTTCATACTATTCAATTATCAATTAGTTCAGTTCAATACTTGTGGGCCTATACATTTTGATCTGACCTTACGTCGAATGATATATTCTTGATTTAGTTAAATCACTTTGGAATAAGTGAAAAACACCAAATACATTAATATATATGTATAAGTAAATGATTTACTAGATTAATTAAGTTAGCCACCTTAGGACCATATTTGACAAGTTGGTACCTTTATCGATTACTTTATTAGAAAGTAAAATTTTGGAACAACATGTAATTAAAAGGGAGCATCAATTGAAATCTTCCCACAATTGAGCTTTCCTTTTTGGAGTTACAACATAATTAGCGAAAAGGGAGTTATGACACTTAATAAGAATGAAAGCCATGGTCATGATCTTAAATCTTTTAGAAATTTCCATTTAGAAATTACAACATTATGCAGTAATTGGCAAGGTAGTAGTAATTACCATTTTAATAGGCTAAGCTATTATAAAACTTTCCAAGCTAATTAAATTTGGCCTTAAAAGACTGAGGGCCAGCATAATGTTGCGTCTCCTCCGTGTGGCCAGGGTTTCCCTCATGCCAGTTACCTCCCAATAGTGAACGGCAGGGAAACGCCCCACCACCCTTATCTCTCATCCACCACCCTAATCTCTTAGCCTCCCCACAACCTTACTTTTTCTCTCTCTCACACATAGTTTGCTCTAACGCCGCCGACCGTTGATCACCCGTTGTAAGGCAGAGAAGACCTTGAATCCACAGGCATTGTAGACGACGACTTGAAGGAAAAATGGTCGATGTACCGTCTTCCATCTACCTTGCCATCCAAAACCTACGCCGGCCTCCTTGGGCACGAACCCAAGGTTCATCACTCCTATAAATATCATAGCTAGTCCAACAACATGCCCATAGAGACACCACCACTTGGATTGACCTCCTCCTCCTCCAACCTCCCTATGTCTGCTTTGAGTCTTTGAAATCTGATGAAGACATCTGACACATGCCACCACAACCACAATGACATGTGTTCTCCTTCCTCCTCGTCGTCATCAACACCCTAACCTAGCCGCCACCTAGATCTACAGCACATGCTGCTTCTAAGTCCTGACCTCACCATGGATGCACCCCCACCTTGTCAGTAGTGCTTAGTTGAATCATCATGGTCCTCTGCCTCTCACCACCAACCTGACACCACCCATCTACATCCACATCCATGGATGCCCCACCAGCCACCATAAGAGTAAGGAAGCAACGCTGCCCATCTGCCATCACAACAACTGGCAACGTCACCTCTTATCATGATCATAGACCTGCAACAACGATTAATGATCATCAATAAGCCCCTACAATAGCCTCACTTCTTCAACCTCTACAAACCCTCCCCTCCTCTATACCTTACTACAACCAAACTGTGCAATCAACAGACCAACAAACAAGCACCACCACCATTGAAACGTCTCCTCCATCATCTTCCTTCCTACCACCAGATTCCATGCCCTAGCAACCTCCGATCTGCATCTCGACATTGCACACCCAACGCCGTCCATGTCCCTCGCCAGTAACAAATTACATCACTAGCCTCTTCAATCATGGTGATGCTAAGGTTTCCGCTTAACATGCTTGAGATTGCAATCATGAAGCACGACCTGCAACATTACAGGGTCATGACCACCTCATTGGAGAACGCCAGCCATTGACACCCTTCCTTCTGCTCGAGACCAACTATAATAAGAGGATGAGGAACACCTGTGGATCCTCTTCCACCTTCTGTCTATGAAGGATGATCTTCAACAGCTGCAAACCCCATGAATCAACCTTTGACCATCTCAGGTCCCTTACCACCAAGCCAAACCCCATCACTACAAGAAGGCATGACACATCATTGGTTCTTCCTGGATAAAACCTCCCCAATCTCGATGAAACCAACAAGAAGCAGGCATTGGCCACGCTGGAGCACCCCCAAGCACCTAACTACCAAGATCAAATAATCATCTGAGATCATCTTGAGGCAACCATCATAGGTCAGAATTACTCTCCCTTTTCTCAATTAGTAGATTCTCACTTATGGACTAATAAGAAAACCAATATGCATGTAGCATAACCATATTCACCATATTGAATGTAATACTTAGATAATACATGACTGATAAATAAGATCCTAGTAGTTATCTATATTTCTTGGAGGATTTATCATAGGTAAATTAATAGATATAAAGCCTCCATTTTCTAAAGATATCAAGAGGTACATTATTTATATTCATTTAGCCTTGTTATATGCTAAAACCCTATATATACATCAAATATTAGACATATATAAAATCATGATTTATTTTTGATATTGAAGGGAGTTGAATGCAAGATTTCGACCTATGAACTCATTTTAATCTAGATTAACCCATTTTAATGGAAACATGGAGGACCACAAAGGAGAACCTAATTGACCTTAGAGAATATCATATTACAAAATAAAACATATGATTATTAGATTATACAATATACTTATCCATCCAAATAGTAGTAGATACATAATTATGTTCATATGTGTATTGAGATCTAGTTATTAACATATGGGTATACAAGTGTTCTTCTAATTATAAACAAAAACATTAATGACCTCACTATTAGGGGATTATGTTGTCTTCCCACTTTTACATAGATAATATTGACTTATTTGTTAATAAAGGATGTTTAATCGATCATATGCTCAATTAATAATATTAGAGACATAAAGGGAAAATATTGTCAAATGATAACTAAGCATAATGTGGTAATCATCCCTATGTATAAGGTAAATGAACTAGTCGAATTTATTATATTGAAAATCCAACTTGAAATACTATATTATCATTAGAAGAACTATGATAACTATAGATGGGAAAATATGGGATAGTAATCCAATATGGGAAAACTACTTTTAAATAAGAGAAATTGAATAACATTGATTCCTAGTCAAATGGTGACACTATTATTATTCTTTGTAGCCACCTCTTTATAAATTCTTGGAGACACATTGTGGTTATGCAATCCTTGTAGGAATGAATAATTGAGGTACTAAATCTTCTATTTCATTGTTGAACTATTTTCCCTCTTGATGGACACACATATATCTTGATTTGTTGTGAATTCCATATAGTTTTGAAACCTTTATTTATTCTTGAAAGTTTGCCACTCTCATTTTGTAATTGATGAAATATTGTTGATAACAATTTTGGCACTGGACTTGATATATTGGAGTTTTGACTCCATGTGGACTTTGGTCGCTCAGGCTTTGGCCCTATGGAGCTTTGGCTCACTTGAGTGGGCCAAGTACCCCACAACCCTGCACAGTGGATAGGGATTAGTTGTCCCCCAGTTAACTGGAATAGCTAATAAGGCACTAGTGGGCCTTGATCTATTGGAGTTTTGACTCCATGTAGACTTTGGTCGCTCAGGCTTTGGCCCTATGGAGCTTTGGCTCACTTGAGTGGGCCAAGTACCCCACAACCCTGCACAGTGGATAGGGATTAGTTGTCCCCCAGTTAACTGGAATAGATAATAAGGCACTAGTGTCGTTCTCTCCTAGAGTGTGAGAACACAAAGAACTTAGCCCTAGAAAAGAGATGATAGGAAGGTGCCAAAACTTATCAAATAGAACATCTTGAATTGATATACTTTGTGAATATCTTGGATGAATTTGCATACTTGAAATATTGAACCTTGCTTAGTGATGATTTGGTGATATATTTGTCATTTTGAAATTGATATTGGAATTTCTTCTTGTTAGCCTTAGTCCACCAAATAGTCCTTTCCTATTTTTATTACACATCTAAATCCTATTTCATGCATAGTTCGATGATTGGATTTAGTACCAGCTTTACTGACCATTTTTTTCCCTTCAATGGGGTCCATGTGTGGTTTCGTTCCCTTTGGGAACTCATGGGCAGGTGGTAGATGGAAGAGCTTGAAGAGACATGCACTGGGTAGTCCTCCATTGAAGACTAGATAGTAATGAATTTTATTCTTAAACATTGTGATAAGATTTGTAAGCTTCCACGACTCTGTTGTATAAGCATGATTGTAATAAAGATTGTTTATACTTTTGATACAATTTTTTAAATATTTGATCATAAAGATCGGGTCTTTACAGGTTCCTTGACACACCTACCTACCCGAAGTGAATCCAAGATTGGATTGGGACTTTTTTTATTCCAAATCTAAGATAGTCTGATAGCATCTCATCTTTTCTTTAAGGAGTAACCCACTTATAAAACCACAATTAGTTAGTCTTCTCATCTCTTTCTCTTCCATGACTAATACTCTCCTGACCTCTCTATTATTGGTAGATTGAGGATGGGATACAACTAAAAAATGAACTAACTTTTAAGGAAAAAATGATTATAGAATGATGACAATGGTTTATCTTTATGATAAAATTTGTGAACTACAACCATGAGGCTCACTTAGTTAAGTATCTTGAATATGCCTCCCATGACCCATGCAGCCTAGGCTACCACTTATGCTACCATGCTGAATGACAAGGAAAAGAAAAAGAGACAAGTGGAACATCAAGAGTGTAATGAAACACCTAGTAGTAAGTATATGGAAGATGGGGAATGGGACGAGAAGAGGTGTGTCCTTATGGAATCTATGCACAACCTTGTGACACATATCACGTCAGTATTACATGGGGGTCCTAACCACAACAAATAGAATCCAAACCCTAAGGTCCCCACCATATTTGACTTCCTTAAGTTAATCGTTGAGACTTTTTTAGGTAAAGACGAGGGGATTTCCTAGATAAGGTTGATTCATGGATAATTTCAATGGGAATACCTTTATATCCCTTTATTGCACTGAAGGTGACAAAATCACCTATGAAAGTTACCAACTAATCGGTTCAACCAAGCTCTGGTGGGAAAATTACATCAATTCCCTACGAGTTGTCCCCCTGAATTGAGAATCCTTCCGACCTGTCTTCAAAACACCACATCTTTCCTATCTTTGAGAGGAAGGAAAAATAGAAATACTTTTATAAGCTCACCCAAGGAAACCTTTTGTATGTTTGAATTATGGTAGGATTTTCTGTCTTTTAGTGCATCATGCAAAGGGTTTAGCTAAGGAGGATAGGTTTGACCGTTTCTTGGATGGGATGTGCATCACTCTATGTTCCTTTGTCTCTTCTTCCCATGATACCACCTTTCAAGATACCTATGACCAATCCCTTTATGGAGGGAGAACCTTGGGGATGAGAAATTAGGACTAGCCAAGCACGGCGACGAGGGTGGTGCTCTTGTTGAAGAAAAGAGAAAACTTGTTTGACCTTCTTCTCTCTGAATATCATAACCTACCCTAGCTTACTTAGGTTTCACTAATATGGTGCCTTCCATCCCAGAACCCAAAGGGAAACTGTAACATACCAAAACCTAGCATCTTGACTCTATAAACCCTTGCCACATGAATAAGATATTGGCATGCTTGGTTCTTATATTTGACCAAACAAGTATGAAGTTATACCTTAATGTAAAGAGATCATGCATATAACATAAATAATCTGAAGGTAACTCTAATATATATATATATATATATATATATATATATATATATATATATATATATATATATATATAGTCTATTTAATGGCATCACATAACATGATATATGTCACATACATTTTCTTTGATAACAAATATTCACATAAAGGACAAGGAGTTTAATTAGTGTCACGATATGCTTGACAAATGAATAGGAATAACATTGGAGAATTTCCATGTCCATAAATATGAATAATATTTCATTATTTAAATAAAAAATGGATTAACAAACTAAATATGTTAAATAAGAAAATATGGAAGTGTGTGCATAATAAGCTAAGGAATCTCTTTTGGTAATAATGTGAAGATAATAGGACTCTAGATAATAAATAATGATAAAAATGATATAACATTATAATAACATAATGATGTTGATCCTTAAACCCCAACAGTATTATCACTTATAAAAATAAATCTCAAAACCCAAATGTAATGTGAAAATTGTATTCTTTGGGTCCCAGATAGCTTGGTCTCCAAGCTTCAAAGTATTTGAACAATAATAATATCCTAATTTCATTTATTAGAAAAAGTATGATATAAGACCAAACATATTAAGTTAATTACTAAATCTCTTCAAACTAAAAATAGATCCTAAAGTCGTATTGTACATATCAAATTGGTCTAAATATGAATTTTCACAATAATTGAACAATTGAATATATCCTAGTATTATTTAGGAGAGATAATATAAATTAAGGTCAAAAGAATATCAAATAAAATAGTAACAACCCCAAAAGTGCAAACTGATGCCCAAAATGGATTCTACATGTTCTATTTATCATGGGTGAAAATTTTCACATTAATATAATATCCTAGATACTTGTTTTATGGAAAGAAAATAGGAGTTAATATCAAAAACATTAAACAAAATTCTTCGTGAATCCAAAGGAGGAAGCTAATTAAAAATTTAGGATCTACAACTTCATATTGGTTTACATCTCAAATTTCATGCTATTTGTACAATTCTAGTTAGGTAAACTAATATCGGAAGCTTACGAATAAATATTACTCCTAATGTTAACCAATTTTATTGTGTGAGACTGATTTCTTGAAGTTCCCAATTTAGTATGTCAAACTCCGATGCCAACTTTGGATTTTTAGTAACCATCTAATTTCCATTGAACGATGACTATATCCTCTCCTGATGGCATCCCTTATTTCTCTTGCAATCGGGAAAATGAGGCCATTCTATGATTTTGTTTCCTGAATGCCTAGCTCACCTCTCAATCTTTTCCCACAAATTTTGATCCCCTACTTTCCTAAACCTACTTGATACAGGAGGGTCCTATATAAGCTAGGGCTTGGTGGCCTCTGCATCCTTGTTGTTGCTTGGATTCCCCTTTTGCTCTCATACCATCTTGTAAGGAGTGAGAACTGAGAGGGGATCCATTCCTCACTAAGATTATAAAAAACACTTATTCCATCATTCCTTCTTAGTGTGTTTGGAATATATGTTTTATATCTCAAATTTAGTGAGGAGTGGATCCCCTCTCGGGTCTCACTCCTTATAGAAACCTCAACACAACAAGAATAGATGCCAGGGCAAGGGAAATGGAAACACGGGCAATGCTACCCAACATATAGATCAGAGCAGAGGCAACAACCAACAACATAGATAAGGGCATAATCAATGAAATGATAACCGACAAGGTGGGATCCCTAGATGCACCAATTGCGGCACCTATCACCCTGTCTAGTGTAGGTTCTGAAATCTGGTATGCCTCTTTTACAAGAAAGAGGGCCACTTTAGGAATGTGTGTCCTTATCCTCCTCCACCATAAGCCAACAAGGGTAAGCAGACTGATCACTGCCAATCCCATGTTTTTCTCTTGATGATGAAGAGGCTAACGCCATTGGAAACCATTTAACTAAATGTATCTTAAATTTTAAATTCCTTATATGCTTAACACCAATAATTGTAAAGCACATATAGATAACTTACTAGTCATGTTTTTGATATAAGTGTTGTGAACCTTCACTATGACTCTGTCATTGCCCTATTTGATTTGGGTTCCCATCACACCTTCACATCTTAGAGTCTCACCATGTTACTCAATTTAGAATTAAAAGACCTACCGTACATCCTTGATGTCTCTACGCCTACTGACGGATCTACACATCCTATCAAGTGACTTAAAATGTCTCTATCTTGTATAAGCACCATGAACTTGAATATGATTTCATCTTGCTTGATATGAAGGACTTTGACCTCATTCATGGGATGGATTTGTTATATAACAACCATGACGTTATTGATTGTCGTGCTAAAAAGATCATTTTCTCAAATTTTGACTCTCCTACATCACCATTCTAGGAAGAAAAGATAGTAACTGGAACCTAGTGATCTCGGTTGTTAAAGCTCAATCCATGATATCTAAAGGGTGTAGAGCATACTTGGACCCTTCTCCACCCTTAACAATATAGAAGTCATGCTTGAGTATCCCTAGTGTTTTTCCTAAGGAGTTCCTAGGACTGCCTCCAACCCGAGAAGTTTTTCTCTCTATTGACCTTGTAAAAGGAACCAAACCCATATCCCAAGCCCCACATAGGATGAATCCTATAGATCTATGTGAGCTCAAAAAATAGTGATATGAAATTCTTGGTAATAGTTTTATCTGCTCAAGTTCTTCACCTCGGGGTGCATCTCTCCTTTTTGTTAAAAACGATGGATCCATGAGGATGTGTATTGACTATTGCATGATTAACCAAGCTTCTATCAAAAACATGTATCCTCTTCCTAGAATTGACAACCACTTTAATCAACTCTGCGATGGCCATGTCTTCTCAAAGACAAATCTTCGTTTTGGGTATCATCAACTCAAGGTTAGGGATGAGGACATCTCTAAGATAGTCTTTAGATGAGTTATGGGCATATTGAGTTATTAGTTATGCCTTTTGGCTTAATAAATGCTCCTTCTATTTACATGAACTTAATGAATAAAGTCTTTCAACATTTCTTTAATAACTTTATTGTAATCTTCATCTATGACATCCTTATCTTTGACAATGATCTTGAGTCCCATAATGTGCACATCTTGCAAGTTCCTTGATATCCTTCATGCACAGAAGTTCTTGGTCATATTCTGGATTGACAAAGTCATATTTATGGGACACTTCATCTCTAGTGTGAAAATATCAGTTGATTGAATTTGTTTTGGTAATCCACTGTTAATGGTTAATTCTGCATAGTATTGTGCGATTAAACTGTCGATGTGATAGCAGTCGTCACAATGTTTTTCCTACAGAAAAATGCCCCTACCCATATTTTTTTGTTGTGCCAGTTAGACTACAAGTTAGAATGTCTTTGTACTTTATGTTTCTTAAAATGTCTCCATGAAATCTAGACATGTGTGTATTCCCCTTCTTTATGAATACATGACACTTTGAATAAATTTCCCTTCATGTATTCTTCTTTTTACTATCACTAGCCAACACTAGCGTTGTATGCTGTGTAACAAGGCTTCTAAATCACATAGGCATCTCTTTTTCGAATGTGACTACACTACCTACCCTTGGAGGAGAGGGGGGATGAAGTGTGGGTGGGGAGGCCAAGCTCCCCTTGAGCTTAATGAGGTGCTACTCTGGATTTTGGAGAGGGCCAGTAGTAACCCAAGGAACAAATGCTTGGGGGGATCTTGTTCACCTCTCTTATCTTTCACATATGGGATGAAAGGAACAACTGGCTGCACGGCAAGAGGCCAAGGGACAACTTAACATTTTTGTTGTACTTAGAAATAGTGTGGTTTGGTTCTTTAAAGTGAACCCAAAGAGCATGGTGGGTGTCGATACCATGGCATGACTATGATCATAAAGATGAGTAATTAGATTTGCTAATGTGAATAACCATGAATATGATGAATTAGGATTAAAGATCTTAACTTGCCATATCGTTAATGAACATGATTGAATCTTAGTGATCATAATAAATATATGTGGTAGATTTGATGATCCAGGATACAACTAAAAATTAATTAGGGTTTCTTGACTCATTAAAGTGAGAATCATGGGAATTAGGGTTTCAAGGCATAACCTTAATGGTTACTCGATACCAAGGGAACCTAAACCCTAGATTAGGGCTGAATATGGTTTTATCTAATTAAATTGTATGGTGACACTTTAGGGTTGTATACAGTTACATATCATGTTGATTGTTTAGATCTATGCTTGCTTGCTAACTAGATGGTTTGGATTGCATAAAGTACACCTGAAATATTCAGCATAACAAAGGTATGTGGTTACACTTATGATTACATGTATTGACTTTCAATGTTTGTCGAGGTTTCTCGAAGATTGAATGAATGATATATGTTGGATGTTTATTTATTTCATTCAAATTATAAAGTCCCTATGAGTATCACATAAATTAAATAATGATCTTATGAACCCTAGGTTACACTGATCGAAGGGTAACACACATAAGACCAATGATGGATAGTGGATACACTTGAGATAGTAGACATGATATGGGTTAGAATATGAAAGAAAATACATTTGATTATGTGCAAATAATTGATGGTTGATTATATGTACTTGTGATTATTGGATGAACCCACATACTAGTAAAGAAATATGTTGACCGCATTTTGTTTGTCGGCGTTTTAGGTAGTTGATACACAAGGTACAAATATGAAGATAAAGATGAAATCCATGGAAGGTATTAAAGTTATATAGGAGGATTAGATAGATGATACTTCTTCTCAATAGGTATTAGTTGCATGAGGTATATCATTTTATAATTTGTAAATGATGTTTGAAATTTAATTGAAATTGTTTTCTATTATTTATTATTTGACTAATATGGATCCTTGGGAATATAGGTAATGGCTCTCAACTTGAAGGTCTTTCCTTACTTGGGGGATGCAAAAAGTGAGGTTGTTACATTTGGTATCAGAGCACCAGATTTTTCAAATAATGTTTGATAGTTTATATTTTCAAGTAATATGCAGAAATATGGGAATTATTAGGGCATTTTCTAAAGACTGAGGTGTCTAGAATGGACCACAACTGGGGGTTATAATTTTTTTCCTCTGCACCGCTAGTCGGCTTGAGAGGACTCTCAGACCCTTGCATCCTGCCTGGTCAAAGTTGAAAGTCTTTGCCCAAAGTAAAATTCCTTTAGGGTTTCTTCTCATCTCTTTCATCCACTTCTCATCCTCTTGCTTAATAAACCCAACTGTAAAGGGAACTTCTCTCCTCATACCAAGTTAGGGTTTTTGAGAAGAAGTAGGATTAAGGCATCCTCCTCCAATTAGTGTACATTTAATGTGAAATGATAATGTGCATGTAAATGTGGAAATAATAATGTACATGTAATGTAGAATAATAATGTACATGCAATGCATAAATAATGATGAGGTAAAGGAAAATAGTTATGGGTTTTTCCTAGAAAGGGTGAAACCTATATGGGATTAGGGTTGATTTGGGAAAACCCTAGTGGGTCAAGGGGCATATAAACCCTAAGAGGTAGGGTGTAGTCTCTAACCCTCACATGAAACTTTAATCCTGAGACATGGGAGTGGAAACCTTACCCATATGAACCCTAATTAGCGTAAGAGTACTGCAAAATAATAAAAAAGTAAATAACTCTATATGATGTAGATTTCCATGTATGAATGTAGAGAGATGTATGCATGATGCATAAAAAGGGGTTTTTTTGAGACTTAAGCAACCTATGAATAATGCATTTATGGATGTAACCTGCTCAAATCTATATCTATCTCTGGTGAGTTAAAGAGACTAAGATGGTGGTATGAGGGGTCAAGCTCGGATGGGATGACCAATGGAATACCAAGCCCAGATTGGATGGGCATATGATGTGTCTAGCCCGAGTGGGAAGACCAGAGAAATACCAAGCCTGGACGGGATGGTATGAATGTCCACTGGGACTACAACCCTAAGGAGAGGGTTCTCCATAAAGAGGCTCCCCTAAAGAGAGGGCTCACCATGAGATAAAAAGAATAAGGGTTGAGAAGTTAAATAATAGAAATACATAATTAGGTTGCATACAAATGAAAATAGGAAAATAACTTGCTCATCATCCTAATGCAATCTCTGAAGGAATGGATCGATAAAGAATGTTGTCCGCAGATAGTTGACAGACTATTGAGAATACTCCTAGAGAGTGAGTATGAATGCCCCCAGTGAGTGGGTATACCATAGAGACTGGGCAAATAAAGGGTGATAATTTATAATATAGTATGAATATAAATGAGTTAAGTGACTCAGTTTCCCATGCACGCATGAATATGGAACAAGACATTGATAAGAAAAGTTTTAAGAAACTTATGTGATATAATAAAACTTGCTCAACTAACTTTGATGGATGTATGATCAGGCCTATATAATAACCTTGGGTCAAGGGGACCTATGTATGGTTGCGATGGTGGTCAGTGATCTGGCCCAGAAAAGACAATCACCTCAGGCAAAGTCATATATATGATTGACACTATAGTGATAGGTGATTGGGACATGTCTTATGTATGATATCCACTGTAGGGACTTACCCTACAGAGAGGGTTCCCCACATGAATACTCCAAAGAGGGAGTTCCCATAAAGAATAATGCATGAGTATATACATGAGAAACATAAGTAACCAATGGTTATATATATGAAAAAAATGAAAGTCTGAATATAACTTGCTCGAACCCCTCATGATATATATGGAAGTTTGGATGACTATGATCAAGCCCCTAGAGGGGAAGGTCAGAAAAGATCAAGCCCCTAGAGGGGAAGATTGCAGAAGGTCAAGCCCCTATAGTGGAAGGGCGACATAGTACCAAGCCCCTAGAGGGGAAGGTCAAGAAAGGTCAAGCCCTAGAGGGGAAGACTGACATAGGAACCAAGCCCCTAGAGGGGAAGGTGGACCAAGTCCACTACATGGAAAAAAATTCATGAGAGGGTATCCTAGAGATTGAGAAAACAAGGGTTGATAATTTATAATAATAAAAACAATACATAAAGATGGAAATATGAAACCTTTAGGGCTAGTGTGCCAACCTGGGGTGGGTCAACCCAAAGAGTGGGAAGATGATCTATGAGGGGAGGAAAAACCTTAGACCTTGGGGTCAAGTTGTGGCTAGAGAAGCCTAACTTCCTCCTATGTGCCAAGAAAGCACCCTAGGTTAGGAGCTTCCCTAGAAAGGTAAGTTTACCAAATCAATTTAAAGATTGAGGTAACCATGAATGTCACCTAATATAAAAGATGAAAGCACATATATCGAGTATGATTCTTTGAACCCAAGTATGCCATTTTTGAGGAATATGAGGAAAAGTCACTATGGATGTGACTGACCCTATGAGACCGAGTCTGGAAAAGAAATGTTGCCATGAGTCTAAAGAGGGGACATAAAGTGAATAATGATCATTATAAGAGATGGAGGAATCCTATTTAGATAATTGCATATGGAAATAATGTGCGATAAATGAACCCTCGGGAAGGATCCCGAAGTCAATCCTAAGGTCAAGTAGGGAGTATTAATGGTACATGGACAGATGGGATTAGGAGTTGATTGATCCCTAAATACACAAGACCATCTGGTCAGGAGGTAACAACTACATTTGCCCAAGGCCCATGTCTCTGGATATTAGCTACCTTCATGATATTCATGTGGCCAATGGGTGAATGTGTGGGGCACTCCCTAGATGCATAAGGATGAGATCACTCCAAAAAGTACCTATACCCCTAGAGACTTCAAGGTAATGACTGAGGCTCATAATATATGAGATGCAAATATAAAAGGTATAAGAAGTCATGTAATAATGAAAGGAGTTGTGTGCCAACTCAAGAGTGAGAAAGAACTTGACTTCACGAAATATAAGAATATTGTAGAATAAAAAGAATGTATGGATTAGAATCATGTTGAGAATGATTTAACCTAAAATATGAAATTTTGAGGTAATGTGTGGATATACCATCTCTATGGTTGGAATGGGATGAACTTTGTATTTGGGCTGCAGTCAAATGCTTATTTCGTCTCATTATGAGTGAGAGGGATTGGGTGGGCACATGTTATGATTAGAATGAACATATAAGAATGAATACCTTAAGTTGAGGTTAATGACATGATCTGGGGTTGGAGGTGTTACCTCACCCTTATGTGAATCTAATGAACAATAGGTTCGAAACCTAGTGAAAAAGTGATCACCAAGTAAAATTGGAATAAAAAATGAAGAATGAAATCATTGAGAGGTGATAATATGTAAATACTAAGGATGTGGGTGTACCTTTAAATTGAATTCAAGTACCAATCCTAGTAATGATGTGAGGAATTTGCATTTAATAAAAGATGTTAATGACATCTAAGTAGGGTTGTTAACCCTAAGATTTGGAACTAAGTTGGGCTATCATTCACCTTAAAGATTAATGAGTGTGAATTTTGGGGACAAAATTACTTTTAATGAGGGGTTAATGTTATATCCTCAATTTTAGTAAAATTGAATGATATAAATATGAAGCATGTTTTGATAAATAATTTTCCTGAATGGTATAATTTATGGAATTATATTGTCCTTATGATAAGTTAAAGAAATAAAAGGATTTTTGTTTGCAATAATCCATTAAAATTTCGAACAAGAGAAAGAATGGACAATTCTAGAAATTGGATATTCCTTGAAATAATGGCAATTGTTTCAATAAAATGGTTAAAAAAATATGATATGGGAAAGACTTTCCAACAAATCCCAATTAATTTTTTTAAAAAAATAGCTCAATCTCATTAAAAGTAAGCCATACGACATCTACAAGATAGACGTACATCTCTCATCAAGTAACCAAGCAGCAACTCCTTTTGCGGAAAGACATAGCACAAGGCTCAAATTGGGATGTGATAGGTACGTTTCTGCACCGTCCACCTCTTGTAGTGGATGTCTAAAATAGCTATCTGGGATGGAATTCATCAATCTACAAGAGCCTATGAGTACATCGGGCGAGGAGTTTGCATAGCCGCTGGCAGATGTTACCATCACGAAGACAATGAATGATTACATGAAAAAGAGCTCGACCACAAAGAAACAACACAAACACAACACCACACAAACAGTACTAGAAACACAACTACCAGCAAATAAACAAAAATAAAAAACAAACTGGCCAAGGAGCCACCCAACAACACAACGTTAACAAGAAAAAAAAACATCGAGCACTAAGGGTGCACCAACTAGGAGACTCGAAAAGGAGGCCAAACCCCAGTGATGCAAATACAAAGGAAGGATGGCTCATGTGGATACAACGGTGGGGAGTAGAGGGTGCTGGGAACCACGCCACCACTCCCAACCACCCCTGCAAGCAGGGGGCGGAAGATCTGCATGAAGCACAAACCCAGCTTAATCATCATCTGCCTGAAGCACCTAGGGGTGCCCGAGCTCACCGTATGCCCAAGAAGTAACCCAAGGCATGACCAAAAAAAGACCACCACAGACAGACTGACACAGAGAAAAAGACTAAAAAAGAGAGCAAACCCGCCCCCGTTGGAAATCGACGACCGAAGACCTCTAAAAAAGCTACTCCGCTCAGCCCTGAGGCAGATTTGAGAAGAAAGACGCCAAAGAGGAGAGTGCTACATCCCCCCCTTGAGCCACGCACCATCGCAAAAGGCTCGACCATGACCAGAACACATGTCAGCCGCCAAGGGAGGACGAGAGGAGAAGCTTAGAGAAGCACCTACAAACAGACCCAGATCTGAGAGGCAAGTCGATGAAGATACCCGGGGGGAGATGGTGGCGGCTTCAGACTAACACCAGACCCCCTCCCCCTGGCCGGAGGGCCGTGTGCGGAGGGAACCCTAGATCGCCGCTGCGATCTCCAGAGCCGTTCCGTGCGGGTTCTTCTTAGATACTCGCTAACAAATCCCAATTAATAAATATGAGTTGGAGGAGATATTAATTAAATTGCCAAGGGATAAGGATAATTTATTTAAATAATATACCATGGAGAGAGATAAAATGAATAATCTAAGAGTTATAGTCAAATCACCCCATAAAGTGTCATGTATAGTTATGTTCTTTCCTTAATGGCTTATTGTTGCCAAAATCCATATTTTGATAAGAATATGGTGATTTCCTTTTGTGACTTTTGAGATTGATGAGAATAAAAGCCAAGAATTTTTTTAAAGTAAAGAAAAAGAATTAATAAGGAGAACACATGCAATCCCTTCCTAGAAACATGTCTTTTCCATGATAATAGTCGATATTAAAATTGGTTGAATAAGAAGGAATATCGATTTAATATTTTGCAAAAGGTGGTAATGCATGTCAAGAGTGCTTTGCTTTTTGATAAAGAATAAGGGAAGTAAAGATAGGTCTACAGATGGTGTTTAATATGAATGGTATTTCTATATTAGGAATCCACATTGTCTCTCATCCCTAAATACACTGAGAAGGAAACTTGAACTTCCTGTACAAGGCTGAAGGGCCTCTCTCTCCCTCCCCCTTTCTCTCTTCACGGGAACCAATATGGTTTCCCTGATATATATATATATATATATATATATATATATATATATATATAGCGACTGTGAAGGATGGTCATGAACAATAATAAAACATACCTATGAGGCAATAATAGTAGGTTGTCTACCAATATCTACAGAACTCAGAGTATCTTTCTCCTCTTTCCTATATCTGATGTCACCCTGTCGCTGGTCTCCCTCACCCCTCAGGAAATTCCGTCAGTGCTAGCAAGAGCAGGGGGAAGGACCCTTGCATCATAGTCGAGAGCCAGATCGATGGACACCTCCTACGATTGTCATCATTAAGGATCACCTTTGTCGTAGGGTTCTTGGGCTCGTTGTAGGTTTGACAGCTATGGATCGTCCGTCCTTACAACCAAGCAGTGAGGTAGAGAATTAGAGAGGAGAGAGTGAGCGATCAGGAAGGAGATCTTTGGGAGAGACTCTTAGATGCTGTGATGGAAAGCGGACGTTGTGGGGGATGACACCTTCAGCTGGGACACTTGCTCCAGGAACCATCACAGCACATCCGACCATCCTCTGGTATTCGTGCAGAGACGTGACGTCATACGGAGACACTGCGTCGGGCAAAAGCTAGGAGAAGAAAAGAGTCAAAAGACTCTTCTTCTCCAACCCTCTTGTTCAGAACCCAAAGGTGGAGACATCTTTTTCACCCTAAACATGAGTCAAGCCAGTTTAATATAAGGTTATTGTTTTTGCTGACGTGGCAATGCCCTATTGGCCCAATTGGCTTTATTTTGCAAAAATCGTAGAAATTTCTACAATGCCCGGATAAAAATAATTTATATATGAAAATTCATCAGGAAAACACATAAAATCCAAATAAAATATATATGAGACCTAATTGTGGTTCCTATTAAGAAATTAGTGAAATGTGTGCTAAAGTAGTGATTAATGTAGTTAAACCCTAATTTTGGTGATTATGATGCTTAAATTAGTAAATCTAGCTAATTTGAGATGTTAGCTGATATTTCTGAACATAATAGGGATATAAGGTGATCATGATGAGTAATTGGAATGACTAGGATAAAAAAGATGAGTAAAAAGAGTTCCTAATGTGAATAACCATGACTATGATGAATTAGGATTAAAGATCTTAACTTGCCATATTGTTAATGAACATAATTAAATCTCAGTGATCATAATAAAGGTATGTGGTAGATTTGATGATCATGGCTACACCTAGAAATTAATTCTGGTTTCCTGTGTAATTAAAGTGAGAATCATGGGAACTAGGTTTTTGAGGCATAATCTTAAAGGTAACTCGATACCATGGGAACCTAAACCCAAGATTAGGGCTGAATATGGTTTTGTCTGATTAAATTGTATGGTGGCACTTTAGGGTTGTATACAATTATAGATCATGTTGATTGATTGGATGTATGCTTGCTTGCTGACTATACTTGATGGTTTGTGTATCATACTGAAACTTGGACATATTCTCTTTTTGGCCCTTTTCTTAACTTTTCCTTTCCTTTCTATCCTTTTTGGCCTTGATGTTTAAATTGTGAAATTTATAGAGGTTTGGTGAAAAAATGTTCTATAATTATATCAATGGAAGGTTTTATGCACAAATACCTCAGTGAAAGCTTATTCAAGGATCTAAAATGCAAAATCACCACTTAAGTGGAACAATGGTAAATAAATTTATGCTAGAAGTGCAAGGCCCCAAACCTTACTTAATGTATTAAATAAGCTTAATTACCATAATTAAGTTCTCTAAACCTTAATATAACTTTGTGATGTGTTTTGAAATCATAAAATGAGCCTAAGTTTCAAATTTGGTTCAATTCGAATATTGTTTGTGCAAGTTATGCAATTTTAAGTACATTCTGGACTTTTATGTAATTTACCCAATTAGGGAAGTTTTCCTTACAAATTAGCACATGCATTATAATACTTATATATTCCCTTACCATTGTCGAGGATTTGAACCATGGGGCACCTATTTGCATCTTGGTTTGATGGTGTTTCTCTCCAAGGGTATTTTAGGGATTACCCTCTTTATAAAGGAACTTATCTTTAAAAGCTATCAACCAATGAGGTTATTTCTTTGATTGGAGGATGGTGTGGATGGACTAGAAGTTTCCATGGGCTTTGAGGACTGACATTTGATATACAAGAAGTCTCTATGAGTTGTCCTCTTGCATGTTCATGAAGCCCTAGGCTAAGGACACATGGAAAGTCCCATGGACACCTCATGCTTGCCCCCTTGTTTATAAAGCCATGTCTACCCCTTCCCACCTCCAAATCCAAGAATAAATCCTCTAGTTATCTTTCCTCCAGCTTAGAGCATCTTTCCTAATATGTTTGGCCACGAAGGTGTTGTCCCAAGGTAAGAGAGAGTGCTTACCTTGGTGAAGAAGGCTCCTAGGGTTCCAAATTTGCTCTATTTAGGGTTTCTAAAGCTCCTTCTTGGTGATTTCAAGCAAAAATAGTAAGTTTCCTCCTTTACTTCCCTATTTTCATGTTGTTAGTCTTCCTCCCACCTTCTTATAGGATGGAACCATGGCCTTCCATGGTGAAACCCCACCTAGATAGAGCTTTAAACACCTCATGTCCATGTTCTTTTGCAGGGGTTTTTCACCTCTAAAGTGGAGAAGGTACTTCTGGCTCGAGATAGGAGCTTTGTTGGAGAAACTAGCCTCTCTAGCACGGGAATCTTTCTGCTTGAACTTTTCCACCTTCCCGAGAGGCTAGTTTTTTTAACCCCCTTCTCATATATTGCTTACTACATTCTTAAAACTTATGCTTCTATGTTTAAAATCGATGATCTCCATCTCTATTTACCATGTTCTTCTAGGGTATTGGTTTCTTGCTATTTTACCTTCTCTAGAATCTCTAGTTTGCTTACCTATGCATCTCAAACCTTGATCTTGAGTCAAATTATGTTCTCCCTCTCTCTCTCACTCTTCCTCTCTCTCGAAGATTTTTGACTTGTCATTTCCTAATTGGTTCAAATTGAAAAATTCATATCTTTTAATCGTTTATCCAAATTTGATAAATAACTATGTTTTAGAATCATAAAATTAATCTCTATCTAATAAAAATATTTTCAGCGTCTAATTTTGAGGTTTCCGAAGGGTGGTTTTTGGAAAATGAATTTAATGCATAAAATCCATAAAATTACATCTTAATCATCATAACTCCAAAATTAACATTAAAATATGTTTTCTTGATCACAAGAACCTAATAAGTTCATTGGTGAGGTTTTTTGAGTCTAAATATATGTTCTTATAAAAATGTCTAAAATTAGGGTTTCTTTACATTAATGTGCATTATGTACTGTACTACATGTTAATACATTGAAAATAGGCAAAGATGAAGTTGGAATCAATTAAAGTGGTGAAAGTTAGTAATCCATATCAGTAAGAGAGGTATGTGCATTCTTACACCCTAAGTTGGGATATTTGCAAACCAAACCCCATATTTCCCTAATGAGGCTTTAGTGAACCCTATTTCCTCTATTCATCATTCTTTTGTTAAATTGTCTCAAAATCAGTAATGATATTCTTTTTCTTGGGTCTTGTACCCCACTTCCATGATCTAATTGATATGATTCTTTTACATGCCATGATTTCTTTTCTAGCATGTTGATTTTATGGACTATTTAGCTATATTAGTGGTACTTATGTACAACCACCCATACATATGGCATGTATTAATTCGCCCTAGGGAATGTCTTATTCTCACCCATAAAAATATGTGTAGGTGACTGGGATTGTATTAATTCTCCTCTCACCTATAGGTTGAGGTCTGGTAGGTGCCTTAACCCTACTTAGTTAATGTAGTCAATATTAATCATGCATGCAAATCTTCTACTATTTTCTTGTTATGGCAAGCATCTATTTTGATTATGTCTCATACTCTTGTTCTCTTCATCTTACGATGAAATCTTAGCCTTTACTTTTATGTTATGTCCTTATATTTTATTCTTGTTCATTATATGACACATACCTTGCTTTTTTTCTCTCTCTCTTGCTGAGTGTCTTCCCAACCACCCAGGTTTATCGAGGTGTTGAACATGACCAATGAGAACATAGCTTCCAACATGAACCTAACAATTGGAGCTGTTTCTTGAAGACAAATTTGAAGTAGTTTAGACTTCCCTCTACTTAGATCCTTCTATTGTATCATACTTGTAAACCCTTATGGGAGATTATGATGTACTTTTGTAATCTTTTGTTAAAATTGAATATAGTCATTTGTTTAATTCTTTCGCTACACTTTGGTTGTTTTAAATACCATTTATTGAAATTTGAAAATCTTACACCTACTCCAACATACCTTTGAGTGTGTTCAGAATGGATGTTTTATTCTTCAAATTTATTTTTCATAGGGAGTGGATCCCCCCTTGGGTCCCACTCCTTATAGAATGGTATCAGATCCCATGGTAGTCAAAATCTGACTATTTCAACTTTGTCTCCCTAATTAGATCTCTTACCTCATATAGTTCCTCTTTAAGTGACATGTTTAACATATAATTGATTTAAGCTACATTTGAGATGATGAAAGATTGATTTAGGATCATAGGAGTTTCACATTAGAAACAAGTATAGTTAACCATAATGTGATGAGCTTTTAGGTAGCTATTAGGGCATAAGTTGAAAGCAAAGGTGTCTAGAAAGAATCAGGATTTGGGAGCTAGCAAGATTTTCCTCCGTACCACTAGCTTGGTTTATGAGGAATCCCGGATCCATATGATACCTTCTTGGACCGAGCTAATATTGATTGTTCAAAATAGCATACCTTTAGGCAAGAATAGCCTTAGACACCTATGTTGTATACTCTTTAGAACCTAATATGTTGACCTTGTCTTTCAGGTGTAATGACTTGTTTGAGGATGGATACCCAATATAACTCCCTTACACCCCATAGGACCACATATTTGGACAGTTTATCCCTAGAACCTAGACTTTGTAGTTGGTGTTTAGTAAGAAATCAGAGTGCACAGTGAAGCGTGATGAATCTTGTACATGGTTTACTTATACTTACCCTTTTACCTCTAGATTAGAATTCCTTGGTAGGTCAATCCTTTTAAGGGGTAGAGAGAAGTTGGTCTGATGATGTTTAGGTAGCTAGATTTTGAGGATGAAATCCTTTTTAACGAAATTGAGTCAACTAACATACTGAAATCTAGATACACTGACTCTAGAAACCCTAACTTCATAATTACGAGGATAGTTTACTTGGATCGTTAGTATTGACCAAACAAGTTATAGCTCTAACCCCACATGCTTGTTGGTATCCTAAAGAACATATAATGGTCATCTAATGCATAATTCATAACTTTGAACCCTAATGAAGACCTAATGCACATAATATGAGTAACTCACATATTAATACTAATAGTGGGTACATATGATGCTAACCATGTCTTGGACTAATAAACCCAAGTGATATGATGAGCAAGATAATTGTAGCCTAATATTGGTCTTAATGCATACTAAGAATGTATATGTGAAGAATAATGATCATATTGACCTAAACCCTAAGTTGTAATCATCTAACTTAAACCGATACATCCTTAATGACATTCTTAATACATTAGTGACATCAAGTGTCATAATCAGATAACATACTTTAATACACATAAATGATATACAATCACCTAACCCTAGATTAATATACATATCAAGTCATCCATATGAAATGAATATGACCTAGTTCTCTAATAAACACCTAATTCATCACCTAATCATGAATTGGTAGGTGAATCAAATCATTAATAGATAGTATGTTCCACTTTGTTTACTAATATACATATAATGACTTCAATATGGATAGGACATAATTGGATTCACATAAAAGTGCATAATCAATCATAAGAACTGAATAAATATGAGAAAATGATTGATGATGACATTAATGTGAGTAAGAAAGTTAATGTGACAATGTTTAATGTAGATATAAGTGATTAGTGTGACATTATTTGAATTAATTGTAACAAATTGGATAAAGTGTCATATTTCATACAAATTAATCTAATATAATTCAATAAGGTGATAATGGAGTCTAAAATCAAGTTATTAAAGATAATGGTCATATATAATACTGCATATTGAGATAATTGAGTAAACTCTAATTGCATGAAAACTCCTAATGAGGTAAATAAGAAATATATATGGTTTCAAGCATAATAAGGAAATATAACACTTTTCAATATAGTGAGACACACTTATAAGAATAATGAGGATGATGTAATGTCATGATGATTATAATGCTAATAATCCAAAAATGTTAAAAAGAAATCATAAAAGTGGAACCCTTAGTGATCCATGACAACTAGACCTATAAGGAGTATCGTGTAAAGAATGTGAACTCCCAAGTTAAAAAATAAGGAGTTTGCATTAGTGAAAGTTTTGGTGGACGTTTTATGGTTTGGAGGATATAACCTGGGATTTAAAGATACGATGTTGCATACTCACCCTCCTCTCTTTTCTTGTGATTTTGAGGATGAAATATTCTTTAAGAGGTGGAGTGTTGTAACATACCAAAACTTGGACATATTCACTTTTTGGTTCTTTTCCAAACTTTTCCTTTCCTTTCTATCTTTTGTCCTTGATGATTAAATTGTGAAATTTATAGTAGTTTGGCGAACGATTATTCTATAATTATATCAAGGGAAAGGGTTATGCAGAAATGCTCAGTGAAAACTTATTCATGGATCTAAAATGCAAAATCACCACTTAAGTGGAACAATGGTAAATAAATTTGTGCTAGAAGTGCAAGGCCCCAATCATTGCTTAATATATTAAACAAGCTTAATTACCATAATTAAGTTCTCTAAACCTTAATAATACTTTTTGATGTGTTTTGAAGTCATAAAATGAGCCTAAGTTGTAAATTTGGTTCAATTTGGATGTTGTTTGTGCAAGTTATGCAATTTTTGGTACATTCTGGACTTTTATGCAATTTACCCAATTAGATAAGTTTTTCAAATTATCACATGTATTATAATACTTAGATATTCCCTTACCATTCTCGAGATTTTGAACCATGGGGAACCTATTTGCACCTTGGTTTGAAGGTGGTTATCTCCAAGGGTATTTTAGGGATTACCCTCTTTATAAAGGAACTTATCTTTAAATGCTATCAGCCAATGAGGTTATTTCTTAGATTGGAGGATTGTGGGGATGTCCTAGAAGTCTCCATGGGCTTTCAGAATTAACATTTGATATATAAGAGGTCTCTATGAGTTGTCCTCTTGCATGTCCATGAAGCCCTAGGCTAAGGACACATGGAAAGTCCCATGGACACCTCGTGTTTGCCCCCTTCTTTATAGAGCCATGTCTACCCCTTCCCACCTCCCAATCTAAGAATAAATCATCTCCTTATCTTTCCTCCAGCTTAGATCATCATTCCTACTCTGTTTGTCCATCAAGGTGTTGTCCCAAGGTAAAAGAGAGTGCTACCTTGGTGAAGAAGAATCCTAGGGTTCCAAATTTGCTCTATTTAGGGTTTCTAAAGCTCCTTCTTGGTGATTTTGACAAAAAATAGTAAGTTTCCTCCATTTTCTTCCCTATTTTCTTTCTGCTAGCCTCCCACCTTCTTACAGGTCGGAACCATGGCCTTCCATGGTGAAACCCCACCTAGAGCCTTAAACACCTCATCTCCATGTTATTTTGCTAGGGTTTTTCACCTCTAAAGTGGAGAAGGTACTTCTTGCTTTAGATAGGAGCTTTGTTGGAGAAACCAAGCTCTTTAGGTTGGGAATTGTTCTACTTGAAATTTTACACCTTCCCTAGAGGTGAGTTTTGTTAACCCCCTTCTTATATATTGCTTACTACATGCTTTAAACTCATGCTTCTATGTTTAAAATCGTTGATATTCATCTCTATATACCATGTTCTTCTAGGGTATTGGTTTCTTTCTATTTTACCTTCTCTAGAATCTCTAGTTTGGTTACATATGCATCTCCAACCCTGATATTGGGTCAAATGGTGTTTTCTCCCTCTATATCACTCTTCCTCTCTCTCTAACATTTCTGACTTGTCATTTCCTAATTGGTTTAAATTTAAAATTTCATATATTTTAATCTGCTTATCCAAATTTGATAGATAAATATATTTTGGAATCAAAAAATTAATCTCTATCTAATAAAAATATTTTCAACGTCTGATTTTGAGGTTTGCAGAAGGGTGATTTTAGGGAAATGAATTTAATGCATAAAATCCATAAAATTACATCTTAATCATCATAATTCCAAAATTAACATAAAAATATGTTTTCTTGTTCAGGAGAACCTAATAAGTTAATTGGTGAGGTTTTTAGAGTCTAAATATAAGTTTTTCAAAAAAGGTCTAAAATTAGGGTTTCCATTCATTAATGTGCATTATGTACTCTAATACATGCTAATACATTGAAAATAAGCAAAGAGGAACTTTGACTCAATTGAAGTAGTGAAAGTTAATAATTGATATCAGTAAGAGAGATATGTGAATTCTTACACCCTAATTTGGGATATTTGCAAACCAAACCCTATATTTCCCAAATGAGGCTTTGATGAACCCTATTTCCTTTATTCATGATTCTTTTGTTAAACTGTCTCAAAATTAGTAATGATATTCTTTTTCTTGGGTCTTGTATGCCACTTCCATGTTCTAATTGATATGATGGTTTTACTTTCCATGATTTCTTTTCTAGCATGTTGATTTTATGGACTTTTTAGCTATAGTAGTGGTACTTATGTACAACCACTCATAGATAGGGAACATACTGATTCACCCTGGGGAATGTCTTATTCTCCCCCATAAAAATATATGTAGGTGATTGGGAATGTATTAATTCTCCCCTCACCTATAGGTTGAGGTCTGGTAGGTGCCTCAGATCTACTTAGTTAATGTAGTCAATATTAATCATGCATGCAAATCTTCTACTATTTTCTTGTTATGGCAAGTATCTATTTTGATTATGTATCATACTTTTGTTTTCTTCATCTTATAATGAAATCTTAACCTTTACTTTCATGTTATTTCCTTATATTTTGTTCTTGTTCATTATTTGATACATACCTTGCTTTTTTTCTCTCTTGTTGGGTGTTTTCCCAACCACCCAGGTTTAGGTCGAGGTGTTGAACATGACCAAGGAGGACATAACTTCCAACATCGACCTAATAATTGGAAATGTTGCTTGGAGACAAATTTAAAGTAGTTTAGACTTCCCTCTACTTGTATCCTTATGTTGTATCATACATGTAAACCCTTATGGGAGATTATGATGTACTTTTATAATCTTTTGTGAAAATTGAATATAGTCATTTGTTTAATTCCACTACTACACTTTGGTTGTTTTAAATACCATTTATTGAAATTTGAAAATCTTACACCTATTCAACATACCTTTGAGTGTGTTTGGAATGGATGTTTCATTCTTCAAATTAATTTTTAGTAGGGAGTGGATCCCTCCTCTCGAGTCCCAATTCTTCCAGAATGGTATCAAAGCCGATGGTAGTCGGAATATGAGTATTTCAACGTTGTCTCTCTAATTAGATATCTTGCCTCATATAGTTCCTCTTTAAGTGACATGTTTGCCATATAATTTTTCTATGCTACTCTTGAGATGATGAAAGATTGATTTAGGATCATAAGAGTTTCACATTTAAAACATGTTTACTTAACCATAATGTGATGAGCCTTTAGGTAGCTATTAGGGCATAAGTTGAAAGAAAATGTGTCTAGAAAGGATCAGGATATGGGGGCTAGCTAGATTTTCCTCCGCACCACTAGCTTGGTTTACAAGGACTCCCGGATCCATATGATACCTGCCTGGCCTGAGCTAATACTGATTGTCTAAAATAGCATACCTTTAGGCAATAATAGCCTTATACACCTATGTTATGTACTCTTTAGAACCTAAATATTAACCTTGTTTTTAGGGTGTAATGGCTTGTTTGAGGATGGATACCCAATATAACTCCATTATGTTCCATAGGACCACATGTTTGGATAGTTTATCCCTTGAACCTAGACTTTGAAGTTGGTGTTTAGTAAGAAATCAGAGTGCACATTGAAGCGTGATGAATCTTGTACATGGTTTACTTATAATCACCCTTTTACCTCTAGATTAGTTTGGCTAGGTAGGTCAAACTTTTAAGGGGTGGAGAGTAGTTGGTTTGATGATGTTTGGGTAGTTAGATTTCGAGGATGAAATCCTTTTTAAGGAAATGAAGTCATGTAACATACTGAAATCTAGCTACATTGACTCTAGAAACCCTAACTCCATAATTAGGAGGATATTTTGCTTGGATCCTTAGTATTAAACAAACAAGCTGTAGTTGTAACCCCACATTCTTGTTGGTATCCTAAAGAACATATAATGATCATCTAATGAATAATTCATAAGTTTGAACCCTAATGAATACCTAATGCACATAATATGAGTAACTCCCATATTAATACTAATAGTGGGTACACATGATGCTAACCATGTCTTGGACCAATAAACCTAAATGATATGATGAGCAAGATAATTGTAGCCTAATATTGGACTTTTTGCATACTAAGAATGTATAGGTGAAGAATAATGACCATATTGACCTAAACCCTAAGTTGTAATCATCTAGCCTTAACCGATACATCCTTAATGACATTCTTGTTACATTAGTGACATCAAGTGTCATAATCAGATAACATACTTTAATACACATAAATGATATACAATCACCTAAACCTAGATTAATATAATATCAAGTAATCAATATGAAATGCATGTCACCTTGTTCTCTAATACACACCTAATTAATCACCTAATCATGACTTGGTAGGTGAATCAAACCATTAATAGATAGTATGTTCCACTTTGTTCACTAATATACATATAATTACTTCAATATGGATAGGACGTAATTGGATTCACATAAAAGTTCATAATCAATAATAAGAACTGAATAAATATGATAAAATGATTAATGATGACATTAATGTGAGTAAGAAAGTTAATGTGACAATGTTTAATATAGATATAAGTGATTAATGTGACATTATTTGGATTTATTGTAACAAATTGGATAAATCATCTTATTTCATACAAAATAATCTAATATAATTCAATAAGGTGATAATGGAGTCTAAAACCAAGTTATTAAAGATAATGATCAGTTATAATAATGCATATTGAGATAATTGAGTAAACTCTAATTGCACTAAAACTCATAATGAGGTAAATAAGAAATATATATGGTTTCAAGCATAATAATGAAATATAACTCTTTTGAATATAATGAGACACACTTAAAAGAATAATGAGTATGTTGTAATGTCATAAGAATATATTGCTAATAATATAAAAATGTTAAAAAGAAATCATAAAAGTGGAACCCTTAGTTATCCATGGAAACTAGACCTATGAGGAGTTTACTGTAAATAATTTGAACTCCCAAGTTAAAAAAATAAGGAGTTTGAGTTAGTGAAAGTTTTGGTGGAAGTTTTATGGTTTAGAGGATATAACTTGGGAGTTAAAGATACCATGTTGCATACTCACCCTCCTCTCTTTGCTTGTGATTTTGAGGACAAAATCTTCTTTAAGGGGTGGAGTGCTGTAACGTATTGAAACTTGGACATATACTCTTTTTGGCCCTTTTCCAAACTTTTCCTTTCCTTTATATCCTTTTTGGCCTTGATGTTTAAGTTGTGAAATTTATTGTGGTTTGGTGAACAATTATTCTATAATTATATCAATGGTAGGGTTTATGCAAAAATACCTCAGTGAAAGCGTATTCAAAGATCTAAAATGCAAAATCACGACTGAAGTGGAACAATGGTAAATAAATTTGTGTTAGAAGTGCAAGGCCCCAAACCTTGCTTAATGTATTAAACAAGAAAAATTACCATAATTAAGTTCTATAAACCTTAATATAACTTTTTTATGTGTTTTGAAATCATAAAATGAGCTTAAGTTTCACATTTGGTTCAATTTGGATGTTGTTTGTGCAATTTATGCAATTTTAGGTACATTTTGGACTTTTATGCAATTTACCAAATTAGGGAAGTTTTTTTTGCAAATTATCAACTGCATTATAATATTTAGATGTTTCCTTACCGTATCAAGATTTTGAACCATGGGGCACCTATTTGCACCTTGGTTTGAAGGTGTTTCTCTCCAAGGGTATTTTAGGGATTACCCTCTTTATAAAGGAACTTATCTATAAAAGATATCAACCAATGGGGTTATTTCTTTGATTAGAGGACGGTGGGGATGGACTAGAAGTCTCCATGGGCTTTTAGGACCAACATTTGATATACAAGAAGTCTCTATGAGCTATCCTCTAGCATGTCCATGAAGCCCTAGACTAAGGACACATGAAAAGTCCCATGGATACCTCTTGCTTGCCCCCTTCTTTATAAAGCCATGTCTACCCCTTCCCACCTCCCGATCAAAGAATCAATCCTCTACTTATCTTTCCTCCAGCTTAGAGCATCTTTCCTACTCTTTTTGTCCATGAAGGTGTTGTCCCAAGGTAAAAGAGAGTGCTTACCTTGGTAAAGAAGGCTCCTAGGGTTCCAAATTTGCTCTATTTAGGGTTTCTAAAGCTCCTTCTTGGTGATTTTGACTAAAAATAGTAAGTTTCCTCCTTTCATTCCCTGTTTTCATGTTGTTATTCTTCCTCACACCTTCTTATAGGTTAGAACTATGGCCTTCCATGGTGAAACCCCACCTAGAGCCTTAAACACCTCATGTCCATGTTCTTTTGCTAGGGGTTTTCACCTATAAAGTGGAGAAGGTACTTCTTGCTCAGGATAGGAGCTTTGTTGGAGAAACCAATCTCTCTATATTGGGAATCTTTCTGCTTGAACTTGTCCACCTTCCCTAGGGGGAAGTTTTGTTAACCCCCTTCTCATATATTGCTTACTACATGCTTAAAACACATGCTTCTATGTCTAAAATCGATGATCTCCATCTCTATTTACCATGTTTTTCTAGGGTTTTGATTTCTTCCTGTCTTACCTTTTCTAGAAGTGCTAGTGTGGTTACCTATGCATCTCCAACCCTGATATTGGGTCAAATGGTATTTTCTCCCTCTCTCTCACTCTTCCTCTCTCTCAAAGATTTCTGACTTGTCATTTCCTAATTGGTTCAAATTGAAAATTTCATATCTTTTAATCCACTTATCCAAATTTGTTAAATAAATATGTTTTGGAATCCAAAAATTTATCTCTATCTAATAAAAATATTTTCAATGTCTTATTTTGAGGTTTTATAAAGGGTGATTTTTGGAAAGTGAATTTAATACATAAAATCCATAAAAAGTACATCTTAATCAGCATAACTCCAAAATTAACATAAAAATATATTTTCTAGATCAAGAGAACCTAATAAATTCATTGGTGAGTTTTTTGGAGTCAAAATATGAGTTTTTTAAAAAGGTTGAAAATTAGAGTTTTATACATTAATGTGCAATATGTACTCTAATACATGTTAATACATTGAAAATAGGCAAAGAGGAAGTTGGACTCAATTAAAGTGGTGAAAGTTAGTAATTTATATTCGTAAGAGAGGTATGTGCATTCTTACACTATAAGTTGGTATATTTGCAAATCAAACCTTATATTTCCCTAATGAGGCTTTAATGAACCCTATTTCCTCTATTCATGATTCTTTTATGAAATTGTCTCAAAATCAGTAATGATATTCTTTTTCTTGGGTCTTATACCCCACTTCCATGTTCTAATTGATATGATGCTTTTACTTGCAATGGTTTATTTTCTAGCATGTTCATTTTATGGACTATTTAGCTATAGTAGTGGTACTTATGTACAACCACCCATAGATAGGGCATGTATTAATTTTCCTTGGGGAATGTCTTATTCTCCCCCATAAAAATATGTGTAGGTGACTGGGAATGTATTAATTCTCCCCTCTCCTATAGGTTGAGGTCTGGTAGGTGCCTCAGACCTACTTAGTTAATGTAGTCAATATTAATCATGCATGCAATTCTTCTACTATTTTCTTGTTATGGCAAGCATCTATTTTGATTATGTTTCATACTCTTATTTTCTTCATCTTATGATGAAATCGTAGTATTTACTTTCATGTTATTTCCTTATCTTTTGTTCTTTTTCATTACTTGACACATACCTTGCTTTTTTTCTCTCTTGCTGGGTGTTTTCCCAACCACCCAGGTTTAGATCGAGGCGTTGAACATGACCAAGGAGAACATAGCTTCCAACATGGACCTAGTAATTGGAGATGTTGCTTGGAGACAAATTTGAAGTAGTTTAGACTTCCCTCTACTTAGGTCCTTATGTTGTATCACACATGTAAGCCCTTATGGGAGATTATGATGTACTTTTGTAATCTTTTGTTAAAATCGAATATTGTCATTTGTTTAATTCTACTGCTACACTTTGGTTGTTTTGAATACCATTTATTGAAATTTGAAAATCTTACACCTATTCCAGCATACCTTTGAGTGTGTTCAGAATGGGTCTCTTATTCTTGAAATTTATTTTTAGTAGGGAGTGGATCCCCCCTCTCGGGTCCCACTCCTTATGGTTTGGATTGCATAAAG
The DNA here is from genome assembly GCA_963693085.1 of Alisma plantago-aquatica. Lineage (NCBI taxonomy): Eukaryota > Viridiplantae > Streptophyta > Magnoliopsida > Alismatales > Alismataceae > Alisma > Alisma plantago-aquatica. Next base: position 587,469,122 of record OY856412.1, read on the forward strand.
TACACCTAAAATATTCTGCATAACAAAGGTACATTGTTACGCTTATGATTACATGTATCGACTTCCAACATTTGTCGAGTTTTCTCGAACATTGAATGAATGATATATGTTGGATGTTTATTTATTTCATGCTAATTATAAAATCCCTATGAGTATAACATAAAGTAAATAATGATGTTCTAAACTCTAGGTTACATTGATCGAAGGGTAACACACATATGACCAATGATGGATAGTGGATACACCCAAGATAGTAGACCTGTTATGAATTAGAATATGAAAGAAAATACATGTGATTATGCACAAATAATTTATGGTTGATTATATGTACTTGTGATTATTGGATGAACCCACATACCAGTATAAAAATATGTTAACTGCATTTTGTTTGTCGACGTTTTAGGTAGTTGATACACAAGATACAAATATGAAGATAAAGATGAAATCCATGGAAGGTAATAAATCTACGCAAGAGGATTAGATAGATGATACTTCTTCTCAATAGGTATTAGTTCCATGATGTATATGATTTTACAATTTGTAAAGGATGTTTGAAATTTAACAAAAATTGTTTTCTATTATTTGTTATTTGACTAATATGGATCCTTGAAAATATAGGTAATTGATCTCAACTTGAAGGTCTTTCCTTAATTGGGGGATGCGAAAAGTAAGGTCGTTACACATATCTAGTTGGATATAAGGTTATTGTTTATACCGACCATGTCGCTATTCCCTTCCATATGACCAATAAAGATGTTAAACCCAGACTCATTCAATGGATCCTTTTACTTCAAGAATTTGACTTAGAAATTCTCGATAAAAAAGGTTCGTAAAAGTTGTTGCCAACCATCATAGCCACCTAAGTTTATATTAAGATGACATAATTCCTATAGATGACTCCTTTTTATATGACCAATTACTTAAGGTTGTGAACAAATTTCCATGGTTCACAGAGTATTTCAATGACCTTTTTGTAGGTGTTTTACATCTCAAATACAAAGGACACTCTAAAGATAAGTTTTTACATGATGCTAGAAATTATTATTGGGATGAACCTTATCTTTTGAAACTTTGTGCAGAAGGTCTTTACCATAGGCGTGTCATCCATGAGGAAGCCATTGCTATTTTAGAGCAATGCCATTCAGGTCCCATAGCAATACACATGAGTTCCCAAAACATAGCTAGGAAAGTTCTTCAACGTGGGTTCTATTGGCCCATCTTTAAACATTAATATGGGTTTGTCCTTGCCTCTTACCAATGCTAGAGATTGGGAAACATATCCAAACGTGTCCAAACACCCATGACTTCCTAGAAAGAGTTTGAAATCTTTGACGTTTGGGGAGTGGATTATATTGGACCATTCCCTTCTTCTTGTGGGTTTATGTAAGGCCCCTGAACTTGATTAATGATTTTAATGAGCTTAATTACCATTATTGAATGCTCATAACCCTAATATAACCTTTTTATATGTTTTCAAATCATAATACAATCTTACGTTTCAAATTTGGTCCAATTTGGACACTGTTTGAGCAAGTTATGCAATTTTCTGTACATTTTGGTCTTTTCTGCAATTTACCCAATTGAGGGGTTTTCTTTGCAATTTATCACATAAATTATGTTACTTAGATGTTATATTATCATTCTTGAGATTTTTGAGCCATGGGGCTCCTAGTTGAGCCATGGTTTGAAGGTATTTTCATCAAGGGTATTTTGGGGTTTACCCCTTCATGGATGAGCTACCTTTAGTAGCTATCAACTAAGGAATTATGTGATTGGCTGGGAATTTCGACAAAAGAAAGATAAGGTCTAGAGGGACGGTGGGAGAGCTTATTGTGTGTGTGCTTATGTATTCTTAATAATTTAAAGCCATGGACACTTGGATATATACTAGAATTTCAACTTTTTCTTTTTCTTAATATTAAAGTTTCATATACTTATCCCCAAGCAACAAAATGAGCCACTTTCTCTCCACCACCTCTTTCCTTCTCCCAGATTCGTTCTCCCTCTGTTTAGCTGCGAATGTTTCTGCCCAAGGAAGAAGAAAGTGGGGATCTTCTTGGAAAAAAATTCTAGGGTTGCAATTGATTCCCTTTTGGGTCTATAAAGCTTCTTCCTAGTGATATTGACCTAAAAGTGTAAGTGTTTTCTTATTTCCTCCATTTAATTCTTTTGTCTTATTCCTCCTACATCTCTACAGCTAGGAACCCTGCTGTTCCATGGTGAAAATGACTCTAGAACTCAAAAACCCTTCCTTCTTGTTTCTTTTTCTAGGGTTTTGCTTCTTTGTGGAGAGAAGTGCCTATTTGGCCAAGTTTAGATCTGAATCTAGGGATTTCTTGCCTTATTTGCTCGAGATTCTTGCTGTTTGATATCTGAACTACTCTATAGAGGTGAGTTATATAACATTCTTCACTTATATTGCTTATTAGAAGCTTGTTAGTTCATGTTTATGCTTGAATGTGATGATCTAAGCATAGAGAAACCATGCTTGTTTAGAATTACGATTTTTTGTGGTGTTCCCTGTTTTGTTACAGTTATATATGAACTTGTAAACATGTGTACAACCTTTATAAGGTGTAACATGATCTGGGACAGGTTGATATGATCAACCTATGGTGCTAAGCACACAATAATTGATTGTTCAAATTAGGGTTTTCAAGCTATTTCCTTCTCTATCACATAACCTATTGACATACCATTCAACAACCAATGGTGTTGCTATCTTGGCAACTGATGCTCAAAATCAATGGTGTTAAATGTATGGTGAAAACCTATGTTCACCCCTTAGGTCAGGTTTTGTCTCAATTAGACATTTAATTAATATCCACTAAGTATTCTAATGATGTTATCAATCGATGATAATATTGTCTTAATATATGATGGTGTTAACTGAATGTATTACTGATCTAGCAAACAATGGTGACCTACTGATCACAAGTAATGTTGGATCAGTTCATCAACATATATGATGAATTAGGAATGTAATTGTATATTTAACTAAACCTTAAACCAGTGGTTCCTTGGTTCAATTGATTTAATGGTTAGACTTATACTTCAATTGATAACCTTGAACAATGAACTTGATCTAATGAATAATATTGGATGGTTTAACATCCAATATATTAGAATAAATCACATGGTATTATATTTGGGTCCTATTGAAGATAATACAATGGTTCAATACCATTAATTGGTAGTCTGACCTTTGTCATTATATAGTTATATTTGATAAATCACTATAATAAGTGGATGCGTAACTCCAATGTGATCTAGCTTGTTATACCTAACCTTAATGTAATTATATGATGTTGATTGGTTATAATCAGACCTTTTGAATGATTAATGTGATAATGAATTACACTTTTCTTGTGTTGAATCCACAATGTAGTATTATTTGAATATCATAGTGCCTTGCCATGTTAATATTTATGGACATACATGTGCTAATGATCTTTTGAGCCTTGTTTAAGGCATGGAATGATGATGATAACCTTACTCTGAATAATGTGATGGTCTTAAAGACCTTTGGGCATGTTTGAAGCCATGATTGAGGTGAAATCCTCTTTATGTTCCAATAAGGGTTAAAACCCTGGAACTTGTGATAAGATATTAGTATCTTGTAACAGTATGATGATAAGTGTGGTCCATTAATTTGCAATGAATGATAGGATGTGGTAATGTGATTAAGATTTATATCTCAAATGTTTTATATCCTTTGAAGTCATTATACATATACTCTTGTTATAAAATAATTAGGGTTTGAATGTCCACTTGTATGATAAAGCCTTAATGCATTCAATTGGCAGTAATTAATCAAGTGTAACCTTAATCATGTAGAGCACTGTGTTGTAGAGCCATCTTCAGTGTCAGAAATTACTGGATGGTGAAATGAGTATTCCCAAGGGAAACTCAGAGTGCATACTGTTGAGTATGTGGGGGTGACAAGTTGAGGATATATCCTTGTCATCCACAATTGCACGTTATGGAGGATGGCTATGGTCATGCCTCAGATATTTGATGTGATTGAGGACAGCAGCGGTTGTACCTCAGATTAGAGGGTTTTGTATACCCTATTTACTAGTGTCGTAACTTGTACCAAGTACGGACTAGTTGTTATCAGTTGACTATATGTCACTATTGGCAGTTTGTCTGGTATGTCACTGTAGTTTACTCGTATTGACTGAGGGGAAGAGATCTTAGGATACCGTCACTCCTAGATCTTATACGGAACTGAATAGCACTTCACAGTGGTCAGTTGGACTTTGAGTGGTACGACTCAAACTCCCCAAGGCATAATAATAAAAAGATATAATATCAGCCGTGTAGTATAATTGCTAGGGTTTAAAACGTATCACATTGGTTGATTAACCCTTGTCTTGTCTTTACACTACATAGTTCTTACATGATGTAGACTTATGAAAATTGTGTAATTCTACTTGATGCTACAAATTATTTGCTTAACTGCTTAGTATTCTTAAACTGTTCAGTCTGTTCATATTGCTTATTCAATACTCTAACTTCTCAATGAATTTACTATTAATTAATATGTTATGATAAATATAAGTTGGAGAGAGTTATATCTCTCACTGGGAATGGGTCTCACCCGTGGGTCACCACAATTTTTTTAGGTGGTTGTGGGCAACGAGGTCGTGCTGTGGAAGAGAACCAACCTGGTGATCAATAGATTCAGAATGTTGGTTAGTTGTAGATGTTAGTTATAGATGTTAGTAGTAGAGTCCTATTGTCATCCATGTACTCTCAGGTCCTGGTATGGGATGTGTATTCTAGATGATATACATGTATCGACATGAGATTTTGGTCGTATGCCAATATTTGTAAATATATGGCATGTACATGTGAAATATCTTTTGTATGCAGGATGTGACTGAGGTCTTTGAACCCCTATCTAAATACTTGTTACAATATATGAGAATGGAATGATGGACCTTTTGTAAATGTTCTAGAGTTTATTTACATTGTTGGAATCAGTTTTAATTGTTTCACATTTTTGACTATGTGATTAATTAGTAGTTGATCGTGTTTTGTATTTTGAGTAATCTTGTTTAGAGTGATGAGGTGTCACAACTAAGTTGGTATCAGAGCTCTAGGTTTACTGAGTCTACAGGGACATAGGACTTAGGTTTGAGTATGTACTTATGTATCCAATATATCTGATCATAGTTTATGCTTATGCAGATATGTCTGGAGGACATGAAGAACATGTTGAGAGTAGCTATGTTGCACTAGGAGGAGGTGCAGGGAGGCAGGCATGTGATGAGAGAGTGCCAGAAGTATGGCCAGAGTAGCCCGCAATGCCTCATCTAGACCCGACAATGATGGCCAATCTTGAGTTTCAGTGTATGGTTAGACAGATGATGGCCACAATTACACATATTGCTGACAGAGCGCCAACACCTCAAGCTAGGACAGCCACCTCCAATGTGGAGTCCCAAGGTGTCAGGAAGACATTTGAACGTCTTAGACGTGTTGGGGCAATTGAATATGCATGTACTTCTGATCTAGCAGATGCTGACATGTGGTTGACTGAGCTGGGAAAGGTGTTCAAAATCTTAAACATTGCTAAAGAAGACAAAGTTATGCATGCAGTATACTTGTTAAAGGGTAGTGCTGGCCACTGGTGGGCCATAGAAGAGGAGAAAAGGCCAGGAGTTGTGATAGGATGAGAGGAGTTTTGGAGGGAATTTGTTAGTCGATATTTTCCAGAGACCTAACTAGATGAGAAAATCTCTCAGTTCGAGAAGATTCATCAGGGAGCTATGACTACCAATGAGTATGAATCAAAGTTTATGGAACTTCTGAGGTTCTGCCCACACATAGCAGCAATAGACAAGGAAAGGATATGAAGATTTGAGAAGGGTCTGAGTACGGACTTGACTACTACAACATCAGCCTTCGAGAATAGGGAAAGGTTTTCCACCTTTGTGGAACCTATCAGGAGGATTGAGAGGTCTGCCATAGCAAAGTGTGAAGCTAATGCTAAGAAGCAACCTATGTAGTTTCAAGGGCAATCATCTGGAGGCTTTAAGAAGCCAAGGTTTTTCCCACCACCGTCATAACCAAGGTCAACCTTCACTGAACCAAGATCACGTGCACCATAATAGTGGACCTCGATTCAGGGTAGAGGTCACAATTTTCCACCGACAGGAGCCCACAGTACCTCATCAGTTTTAGTGATAGGGCCGTTTAGGCCATATCAGGACACCATAACGTGTTACAAGTGTGGGAAAGTGGGGCATACAAGACCTTATTGTCCTATGAAAGATGAGGAGGTGACTCAGTAGCCAAGGCAAAGTCAATAAGGTCCACAACAATGACAGTTTAGTAGTGGTAGTGGAAGAGGACGTGGTCATGCATCCCAGGCAGGATCCTCTGGACAAGTAAGTAGAGGATGTGGACGGCAGTAGGCGACAACTAGGTTCTATGCCATGACCCAGCCGGAAGCAATTCCAATCCACGAGTCATGACAGGTCAAATGGAGTTATTTCATTCTGATATGTCTGGTTCTTGTTTCGTATCTGTGTTAGTAGACCCGGGTGTGACACACTCTTTTATCACTAGAGAGGTGATAGATAGTTGTTATCGACCTGTTAGTCTTAGATCTGATAGCCTGCGACTGGAGACTCCTTTGGTTGATTCCGCTGAGTTGCGGGAAGTGTGCCCTTCTTGTGTTCTTTCTTTTTTTGGACACAACATTCAAGTGGATCTTTTACCACTTGACATGAATGGTTTTGATGTAATCCTAGGAATGGATACCTTGGAAAAATACAAGGTAGTCTTGAACTGTAGTACTAAGGTGGCGATGTTCCATGATGGAGATGTACAATGGATTTTTTAGGGTGATAGAAAGATTCTTCCTACATATTTGATGTCAGCTATGACAGCTGAGCGGTTGATGAGACAAGGATGTGAGGCTTTCTTAGCTCATGTTGTGGATACCAAGGAAGTAGGTCCTAGTATCCAGGAGGCACCAGTGGTGTGAGAATTTGAGGATGTCTTTCCTGAGGAATTTCCTAGAATTCCCCCTCCTAGAGAGATTGAGTTTGAGATCAATCTTGTTCCTGGAACAAATCCCATATCACAGTCAGCATATAGAATAGCACCAGCAGAGATGCAGGAGTTAAAGAAATAGTTACAAGAATTGTTAGAGAAGGGTTTTATCAGGACGAGAACTTCCCCTTGGGATGCTCCCGTGTTGTTTGTTAAAAAGAAGGATGGTTCAATGAGGTTGTGTATAGACTACAGACAGTCGAACAAGGTGAAAATAAAGAATAAGTATCCTTTGCCGAGGATTGATGATCTTTTTGATCAGTTGAGAGGTGCCACTATGTTTTCAAAGATAGACCTGAGGTCAGGTTACCATCAATTGAGAATTAAGGCTGATGACATACCCAAGTCAGTTTTTAGGACTAGGTATGGTCATTATGAGTTTGTGGTTATGCCGTTTGGTCTAACCAATGCGCCTACAACTTTTATGGATCTAATGAATAGGGTGTTTAGACCTTATCTTGATCAGTGTGTGGTTGTGTTCATAGATGATATCTTGATATACTCCAAGGATAGTCAACAGCATGAGCAACACCTTCTCCAGGAATTGACATTGTTGAGGAAGCATCAACTATATGCTAAGTTTAGCAAGTGTGAATTCTGGTTATCTGAAGTGTCTTTTCTGGGCCATATTATATCTACAAAAGGCATTTGTGTTGATCCCAAGAAAGTGGAATTTGTACTAAAATAAGAACAACCAAAGACACCGACAGAGATCTGTTGTTTCCTAGGTCTGGCAGGTTACTACAGGAGGTTCATCAAAGACTTCAATTCTATTGCATTACCCCTAACGAGGTTAACCAGGTTGGATGTTCCTTTTGCTTGGAATGACAAGTGTCAACATTCTTTCCAGCTTTTGAAAGAAAAGTTGACTAGTGCACCAGTGTTAGTACTTCCAAAGCAAGGAAAAGGCTATATTGTCTTTTTTTGATGCTTCAAAGAATGGGTTGGGATGCGTGTTGATGTAAGATAAGAATGTGATTTCTTTTGCTTCACGACATCTTAAGAAACATGAGGAGAATTACCCAGTACATGATATGGAACTTGGAGCAGTGGTCCATGCCTTAAGATATGGAGACACTATCTTTATGGAGAAAAGTGTCAGATCTTCGCTGACCACAAGAATTTACAATATATCTTCTCAAAATAGGAGTTGAATATGAGGCAGAGGAGATGGATGGAGCTGATTAAGGATTATGATTGCATAATAGATTACCATCCAGGGAAAGCTAATGTGGTAGCTGATGCATTGAGTAGAAAGTCATCTTCATCTTCAATGGTAGATAATGTACAATGAAATTCCTTGATATGTCATAAGAGAGATATGCTAGTGTCTCTTTGCCAAATGAATGTACAACTAGAAGTTTCCTTGCTGGCAGGATTGTTGGCACAATTACAAGTGAAACCTACCTTGAGACTGCAGATTAATGATGCACAATAGAATGATACTATGATACATAATATCTGATCAGGGATTGGCAATGAAAAGTGTGATGGCTTTCATGAGGTAGATGATGGTACAATTTGTTACCACAATAGGATAGTAGTTATTGATGTTGATGGGTTGAGGAAGATGGTACTAGAGGAGGCTCACTCCTCCATGTATGCAATGCATCCTAGAAGTACCAAGATGTACCAAAACTTGAAAGACATGTACTGGTGGCCAGGTCTAAAGCGTGATGTGGCAGAGTTCATTGCCAAATGTCCAGTTTGTCAGCAGGTGAAGGCTAAGCACCATAAGCCTACATGTACATTACAACCCTTGCCAATACCACAGTAGAAATGGGATCATATTACTATGGAATTTGTGGTTGGTCCTCCTAGGACAACCAAGGGTCATGATTCCATATGGGTGTTAGTAGACAGATTGACTAAGTCAGCTCATTTTCTACCAGTTAAGACAACATTTACAATAGAGAAATTGGCACAAATATATGTTGATGAGATAGTTTATTTGCATGGCATTCCAGTGACTATAGTTTCTGACAGAGGTCCACAGTTTACAAGTCATTTTTGGGAGTGTCTTCATTCAGAAATGGGATACTTCTTAGATTTAGCACAACTTTTCATCCACATACCGATGACCAGTCTGAAAGGACTATTCAGACTTTAGAGGATCTCTTGAAAGCATGTGTGCTGCAATTTCTTGGTAGTTGGGATGTACATCTGACTCTGATAGAGTTTGCATACAACAATAGCTATCAAAGAAGCATAGATATGGCCCCTTATGAGGCTTTGTATGGGAGACAATTTCGGTCTCCTCTTTGGTAGTATGAGATAGGTGAATATCAAGTTTTGGGCCCTGAGCTAGTACAACAGACTACAAAAAAGATTAAAGTGATACAACAATAGTTGAAAGCATCGCAGGACAGGCAAAAATCTTATGTAGATAATCGACGTAGACCACTTGAGTTCCAAGTGGGAGACAGAGTATATCTTAAGGTTTCTCCTTGGAAAGGTGTGTTGAGGTTTGGAAAGAAGGGTAAGTTGGCTCCAAGATTTATGGGACCATACCCTATCCTAGCTTATGTTGGAAAGGTAGCATATAAGTTTGATCTACCACTAGAGCTACATAGATTGCATAATGTCATTCACATCTCTATGTTGAGGAAATGCCATCCAGATACTGATTATACAATCCAACCAGTAGAGGTTGAGTTAGATGGGGATATCTCCTATGTTGAGGGTCATGTGTTGATCCTGGATAGAAGGGTGAAAAAGCTGAAGAGAAAAGATATAATACTAGTGAAAGTTTTATGGAATCACCGTGGCATAGAGGAAGCCACATGGGAACTAGAGAGTGAGATGCGTAGAAAATACCCATCTCTTTTTGCTTAGGATTTTGGGGCGAAATCCTTGTTAGGGGTTTATAGTTGTAAGGCCCTTGAACTTGCTTAATGAGTTGAATGAGATTAATTACCATAATTGAATGATTATAACCCTAATATAACCATTTTATATGTTTTTAAATCATAATACAAGCTTAAGTTTCAAATTTGGTCCAATTTGGACACTGTTCGAGCAAGTTATGCAATTTTCTGTACATTTTGGACTTTTCTGCAATTTACCCAATTGAGGGATTTTCTTTGCAATTTATCACATAAATTATGTTCCTTAGATGTTATATTATCATTCTTGATATTTTTGAGCCATGGGGCTCCTAGTTGAGCCATGGTTTGAAGGTATTTTCATCAAGGGTATTTCAGGATTTACCCCTTCATGAATGAGCTACCTTTAGTAGCTATCAACTAAGGAATTAGGTGATTGGCTGGGAATTTCGAAAAAGGAAAGCTAAGAAGGTCTAGAGGGATTATGGGAGAGCTTATGGTGTGTGTGCTTATGTATTCTTAATAATTTAAAGTCATGGACACTTGGATATATACTAGAATTTCAACTTTTTCTTTTTCTTAATATTAAAGTGTCATATACTTATCCCCAAGCACCAAAACGAGCCACTTTCTCTCCACCACCTCTCTCCTTCTCCCAGATTCGTTCTCCCTCTGTTCAACTACGAATTTTTTTGCCCAAGGAAGAAGAAAGTGGGGATCTTTTTGGAAAAAAATTCTAGGGTTGCAATTGATTCCCTTTTTGGGTCTATAAAGCTTCTTCCTAGTGATATTGACCTAAAAGTGTAAGTTTTTTCTTATTTCCTCCATTTAATTCTTTTCTATTTGTCCTCCTACATCTCTCCAGGTCGGAACCCTGTTGTTCCATGGTGAAAATGACTCTAGAACTCAAACATCCTTCCTTCTTGTTTCTTTTTCTAGGGTTTTACTTCTTTGTGGAGAGAAGTGCCTATTTGGCCATGTTTAGATCTGAATCTAGGGATTCCTTGCCTTATTTGCTCGAGATTTTTACTGTTTGATATCTGACCTACTCTATAGAGGCGAGTTATACAACATTCTTCACTTATATTACTTATTAGAAGCTTGTTAGTTCATGTCTATGCTTGAATGTGATGATCTAAGCATAAAGAAACCATGCTTGTTTAGAATTACGAATTTTTGTGGTGTTCCCTATTTTGTTCCAGTTCTATATGAACTTGTAAACATGTTTAAAACCTTTCTAAGGTGTAACATGATCTGGGACAGGTTTATAGCATCAACCTATGGTGCTAAGCACACAATAATTGATTGTTCAAATTAGGGTTTTCAAGCTATTTCCTTCTCTATCACATAACCTATGGACATACCATTCAACAACCAATGGTGTTTCTATCTTGGAAACTTATGTTCTTTATCAAGTGTGTTAAATGTATGGTGACAACTGATTTTCACCCCTTAGGTCAGGTTTTGGCTAAATTAGACATTTAATTATCATCCACTAAGTATTCTAATGATGTTATCAAACGATGATAATATTGTCTTAATATACGATGGTTTTAACTGAATGTGTTACTGATCTAGCAACCAATGGTGACCTAATGATCACAATTAATGGTGGCTCAGGTCATCAACATATATGATGAATTAGGAATGTAATTGTATATTTGACTAAATGTTAAACCAATGGTTCCTTGGTTCAATTGATTTAATGGTTAGACTTATACTTCAATTGATAACCTTGAACAATGAACTTGATCCAATGAATAATATTGGATGGTTTAACATCCGATGGATTAGAATAAATCACATGGTATTATATGTGGTTCCTAGTGAATATAATTCAGTGGTTCAATACCATTAATTGGTAGTCTTACATTTTCCATTATATAGTTATATTTGATAAATCACTATAATAAGTGGATGCGTAACTCCAATGTGATCTAGCTTGTTATACCCAACCTTAATGTAATTATATAATTTTGATTGGTTATAATCAGACATCTTGAATGATTAATGTGATAATGAATTACACTCTTCTTGTGTTGAAACCAAAATGTAGTATTATTTGAATATCATAGTGCCTTGCCATGTTAATATTTATGGACATACATGTGCTAATGATCTTTTGAGCCTTGTTTAAGGCATGGAATGATGATGATAACCTTACTATGAATAATGTGATGGTCTTAAAGACCTTTGGGCATGTTTAAAGCCATGATTGAGGTGAAATCCTCTTTATGTTCCAATAAGGGTTAAAACCCTGGAACTTGTGATAAGATATTGGTATCTTGGAAAAATATGATGATAAGTGTGGTCCATTAATTTGCAATGAATGATAGGATGTGGTAATGTGATTAAGATTTATATCTCAAATGTTTTATATCATTTGAAGTCATTATACATATACTCTTGTTAGAAAATAATTAGGGTTTGAATGTCCACTTGTATGATAAAGCCTTAATGCATTCAATTGGCATTAATTAATCAAGTGTAACCTTAATCATGTAGAGCCATCTTCAGTGTCAGAACTTACTGGATGGTGAAATGAGTATTCCCAAGGAAAACTCGGAGCGCATACTGTTGAGTATGTGGGGGTGGCAAGTTGAGAATATATCCTTGTCATCCACAATTGCAGGTTATGGAGGATGGCTATGGTCATGCCTCAGATATTTGATGTGATTGAGGACAGCTGTGGTTATACCTCGGATTAGAGGGTTTTGTATACCCTATTTTCTAGTGTCGTAACTTGTACCAAGTACGGACTAGTTGTTATCAGTTGACTATATGTCAATGTTGGCAGTTTGACTGGTATGTCACTGCAGTTTACTCATACTGAACGAGGGGAAGAGATCGTAGGATACCGACACTCCTAGATCTTATACGGAACTGAATAGCACTTCACAATGGTCAGTTGGACTTTGAGTGGTACGACTCAAACTCCCCAGGGCATAATAATAAAAAGATATAATATCAATCATGTAGTATAATTGTTAGGGTTTAATACATATCACATTGGTTGATTAACCCTTGTCTTGTATTTACACTACATAGTTCTTACATGATGTAGACTTATGAAAATTGTGTAATTCTACTTGATGCTACAACTTATTTGCTTAACTACTTAGTATGCTTAAACTGTTCAGTCTGTTCATATTGCTTATTCAATACTCTAACTGCTGAATGCATTTATTGTTAATTAATATGTTATGATCAATATAAGTTGGAGGGAGTTATATCTCTCACTGGGACTGGGTCTCACCCATGGGTCACCACAATTTTTTTTAGGTGGTCGCAGGCAATGAGGTCGAGGTCGTGCTGTGGAAGAGAACCAACCTGGTGATCAATAGATTCAAAAGGTTGGTTAGTTGTAGATGTTAGTTATTGAAGTTAGTAGTAGAGTCCTAGTGTCATCCATGTACTCTCAGATCCTGGTATGGGATGTGTTTTCTAGATGATATACTTATATCAACATGAGATTTTGGTCGTATGCCAATGTTTGTAAATATATGGCATGTACATGTGAAATATCTTTTGTATGCAGGATGTGACTGAGGTCTTTGGACCCCTATGTTAATACTTGTTACAATATATGAGAATGGAATGATGGACCTTTTGTAAATGTTCTAGGGTTTATTTACATTATTGGAATCAGTTTTAATTGTTTCAGATTTTTGACTATGTGATTAATTAGTAGTTGATCGTGTTTTGTGTTTTGAGTAATCTCGTTTAGCATGATGAGGTGTCACAGTTTACCTGTATCTTAGTGACCATGGATTGTGTTTCGATATCTATAGAAGCCATCCCGAGCAAAACATCTGATTCTAAATATATCAATAGAACTTTCCAAAGACATCATCTTCCCTAGGTTTGAGGTACCTCGCACAATGAAATCTAACCGAGGGTTGCACTTTTTAGAAAAGAAGTTTGAATCATTCCTAAAAAAATATGATGTGCGCCTCAAGGTTGCTTCACCCTATTACCCGTAGACTCATGTCTAGGTATAAATCTCAAATTATCAAACAAAATCTATTTGAGAGAAAACTATACATCTCACCGAGTGCACCTTAAAGGTCGATGATGCCTTGTGGGTGTATAGAATTGCCTAAATAAACACCTTTAGGAACAACACATTTTTGTTAGATTTATGAGAAATCATATCATTACTCCATGAAAATGGAACATAAGGCCAGTTGGGCCATAAATCCTTTTAATTTTGATTTAGAAGCGGTTGATGAAAATCACTTCCTATAAATTTATGAACTGGAGGAACTTAGCATGACAACTTATGGAAACACCAGGTTCTATGAGGAAAGAACCTAATCGTTGCATGATGGCTATATTAGATAAAAGGACATTCAAGAGATTGGTCAAGTCCTAGTATATAATTCTAGGTTGAGGCTCTTTCCTAGAAAACTCATATACATATGGTATGACCCTTATATAGGTAAACATGCCTATCCACATGGTATTTTTATTCTTTGTGATAACTGGATGGGTGACTTATTAGTAAATAGATACAAACTTAAGTGATACATCACCGCTAGCACAACACCTCCTCATTCCTGAAGACTTAGATTTAAGTGAGACCCCACCCCACTAGAACCAATTTGACCCCCTTATCATCCTTTTTCAACATACCTATCTTGTCATTTTTCTTTCATGCAGTTTTAGTTGCAGTTTTTTAGTACTTAATTTTCTATTTTTTCCTTAATTATGTGAAATTGCCATTATCTAGTCAGCCAGATGAATAGAAATTGTGTACCAACGTACCCATTCCCTTTGAATGTAGTAAACCATCCTTGCAAATTATTTTACAAATTTCCATGATTAGAATTGACCATGTCACCTAGGATCTCAATTAGCATTGCTCCTAGGAAATGTTTGCAACCCTTAATTAATTGTTGGGAAATCAAGGTGACAGATAAGGCAGTGGAAAAACAAATTTTAATGCCAAATTCCCTAACTAGCTGATCATGCTAAACACTAATGTATCTAGAAAAGAAGGTTGCAAGAGATATGTCTGGTCATGAAGCAAGTCCAGTGAAAACTCTTGTTGTAGTATTGTGTGTCTTTGTTCAAGTTGTACCTGGACAACATCATCAATGGCTTTTCAGGTTGATCACCATGGATGGTAGTTAATTGTGTCCTTCTAGCAGGTGAGACCACCACCTCTAGAATGGTTTATGCGGACCATCAAGAACTCCACATTGCGCTTCCAGAGTCGATGGGAAGGAGTTGTCCCTTCAAACGTCAACGTGCTAGCAGTCATGCACTCTCTCAATTGTCTCTCCCTTTTGATCCCTCCCTTTGAAGGGTAGGACTTGCTTGGGGCACTCTAGTTACCACAACCAAAGAGGACAACAACTATCAGAGCTTATTGTTATGTCTAGGAATCCCTCAACGCCCCTTTATTTGTAGAAGAGGCTAGGGTCATGGTTTCCAGTTCGTCTAGGAGTGGTAGAGACGGTATTCACAATTTTTTTTGGAAACTACGAACAATGAACATGTCAGTTCACTATCCTACCAGTCAGTTCATGGGTGAACTAGTCACATCAACCCTTGAACTGGCACGTTCAACAAGTTTCATGTTTACAAACATATTGGCTTTTAAAATTCTATAAATTCACAAACATGCCATTAGTATTAATCCATGATCCAATCGGATTGATCATTTAACTAGACATTCTAGATGATGAATCGGTCATTTCACTTTATGAAATGGTCATTTTGGTATTGAAACAGTCTTTTCATACATGAAATGGTCATTTCATATGTGAAATGCTAACCTCAATTTTTTTAATTGAATACCTAAACACTTTTAGTAATCCAATTAGACATCACTAATTAATAAACTCCTATTTCAAGTGCATCCTATGCGTGTGACCCTATAGGTCTCAAATTATATTGGCAGTGAATGTTGATAACTAACTTATGACATCACAAGCAATGATTGGTATCTAGAAACACACCATTTCTACCAAAGTAATTTGGAAATTTAGAGAACAACTTCAACCTAAAATCCATGGTCAGTGTTACAGAGATTCTATAATTCCTTTATCTCTTTCTGGATTGAAATCGAGCCATGTAATCATCATCCTCTCAATGTTTAACCCATGTTCCTTGAACTAGAGCAGACTATCTAAGATGCATGCGAGCTTACATATCACATATTGAGTCACATGAGTATGTCCATACATTTCTTAGTCTCACTTCTGAAGTGTCCTGGATGTCAAATCCCATCTACATCACTAACACTCAATCCCCATGTGTCACAGATTACACAAACATTACCTTTATAGAAACCCTTATTCAAGGTCATGTTGTATGACGTCATAGTACAACAAATGACATGTGATATGTGTGGTGAATTTAGGCCTAAAAACCACAATCACCACTATCATTATGAGAGCTGATTCTAACTACCACTCCATGGACTCCATGTATCATTATCAAGGTGGGTCTATCTGATACACTATTCTCTAACATGTACTTGTGTGCTTGACTTGACATCACAAATCATGACTAATGAGACTTTGCCTTTAGTCAACACACACTCTAGCCTTATTTATTAGTGTTGTCTATTTTTCTTCCACAGTAATATTTGACTAGGGATATAACAAAAATGTATTTACTCTTATCATACATATGATCTAATTGTTCAGGTCCTCAACCTGAAAACGTATGTCATTGAGTAACATCATTCTCTAGACATCTGCTATGTATGTGTCATCATCTCATGATTGATACAAACATAATACACAAAATTACCTTTATGATTATCAAATTAGATATCTAAAGCCCCATTAAAATCATTATATGATCGGATCTAAGGGCATACATAGCAAAAGAGTCCCACTTACACTGAGAGCCAATCACTTAAGAATTTTGTTATAAGTGATCTTAACATGTTTATCTTGTTTCCACTGCGCAAATGCTTTTATACCAGGTTAGCAATGTTTGCTTCAAGTCGGTATTTTGCAAGTTTCACATCTCCTCATTGTAGGACATTTCGTATGAGAGGGAAGTGGCATAGTATGCTATATGAGATTCTATGTTGATCATGTATCTCCATTGTTGTCACAATCTACTATGTCATTAATGGCTAGAACCTCTCATAAGTTCATCTATATGAACATCTTGATCCATACAACATTCTTTGTTGTATTCATAACACCTAAGATACTCGACTTCTATTGTAGAATTAGCAACTTTCTTGCTTGGAACTAATCTGGCTTACATTTCTATTTTAAGGCCAAACACAAATCTAGGTTGTGATTACTAATTTTATTTGTCATTTTGGAGGCTTGCATTGATGTAGCACTTTACACCAACTCTTCCTGATTACCATAACTAAGGAATGGATCCTTTTAGTGCTTCTCAAGTACTTAAGGACATTCTTTATGGCAGTCTAGTGACTTTTACTGGGACTTGACAGATGTCCTCTCATCATGTCTAATACATAAAAAATAACAAGATGAGTACATAACGTTGCATTCATGATAGATCAATAGCAAATGCACATGCCATCTATCCATATGTTCCTATTTTTCATAAGAACTAGAACACTAGGATCCTGAGAGATTAACTCCATGGAACTTGGACAAGTTTTCTCTCATTGAGTCTTCCATGTTGAACCCCTTCAACATCTTTCCAATGGTTGTGCTCTTGCTTAGGTTATGATGCTTTCTAGATCTATCTCTATATATCACAATTCTTGTCATATAAGATTCTTTGCCTAAACTCTTTATAGAGAAGGTACTTTCAAGCCAAGTTTTAACATGTGTAGTATAAGGATGTTATTCCCCATCATTATGTGGAATATAAATATGCTCCCACTAAATTCCTATAATAAAAAATTCCATCTTCATTTTGACTCAAATCAAACTCTTTGACTGTCTTGTCAAATATAAGATTCTATCTATGAGATGCTTGCTTCAATTCACATATTGACCTGTGTAGCATATAGAATTTATGTGCAATGTTGGATTTATAAAACCTTTAGGTTGTGTCACGTACACATTCCCATAATTATTTTAGTTAAGTAATGTGGTTTTAACATACATTTTTCCAAATCTCATAGTCATTCTAAGATGCAATGGCAAGCATGATCCTGATGGATCCAACAATGACAACTGGTGAAGATTTTGTTATGTTCAACATCTTGAACTTGTTGGGAATCTTTGCCACCAGTCTTCTCTTATAGGTTTGTAGACTACCATCCATGTTGATCTTTTCTCAAAGATGCTAAATGCACCCTATGGGTTTTACCCCTTCAGATGGATCCATTAAGGTCATACCTTGTTGGTTTACATGAAGTCCATCTTTGATCCCATGGCCTCAAGCCCTTTATCAGACTCTGGTCCCTCGATAACTTCTTGGTAGGTTGTTGTCTCACCATCTTATGACCAACTCACCACATTTTTGAGTTATACGATATCATAATATTTCAAACTCAAGACATGCTATAATAGATCTATGAGGTTTGTTACATAAGGATCTTGAGATTTCACAAGATTTTGTGATTCTCCTTGGTCCAATCTTTAGGTTCGATGTTTTCTTTTTTGTCTTGAACTTCTTGAGTTCTACTTTTACTACCAATGATTCCTTTAAAACTAAGTTCCCCTTCATCAATACAAATATCCTGACAATAAACAATTTTCTTATTGGATTGGAATAGAATTACTATTCAATAGAATGCCATTTATGTGATAAAGACTTTAAGAAACTATTTTCTTATGTAAGCTTTCAATCCTAACCCTTATAAAGACATATCAGGACACTACCCAATCCATATCTCATATGTTGTCTTTTGAACCAATTTAGATGGTACATTGTTTTAGTCTAAAGCATGCACCCAAAAAGGAAATGGTAAGATTACCTAAATTTATTGATAACCACACCATGGGTTAACAAGGTGTGATTCCTTCTTTCTGATACACCATTTAGGCAGAGTTCATCTTGATACACTATCTTGATTTCCTAGAAGGTCCTCGAACTTTTTGTTCAAAGTATTTCCACATTAATCATATCTAAGTGTTTTAATACTTATACCAAATGGGTTATGTAATTCCTTCATAACCTCCTTGAACACTTCAAGAGATTCAGACATGTATTTCATTAAATACAATCTATCATAAATATTGAGAAAATCGGAAAATATAATGAGGTACTACTAACCACCTTTAGAATTAATTATAAAAGGTCTATATACATCATTATGTATGAGCCCTAATATAGTAGTCACTCTCCCACTACATCTAGTGAAGAAGCTTTTGTCATATTGCCCAACAAATAAGACTCACATGTCTCTATTTGTTCAATAACCAAAAGAGTCTAGATGATCATCATATGGATTCTAGAAATGCAATTCTCGTTTACATGCTTTAAATGACAATGCTATAGGTATTCATTGTTTGACTTATTGAGTCATTCAGTAGATATGTTGCACATATTTGTCTCTCAAATCTATCAAGTATATATTAAGAGGCATTGGGCATTTCAATATAAGATCTCATCTTATTAAAGAAACATCAATTTATTCATAATATTCTTTTCCATACAAGTTAGATGATATTTTCATTAATGGCAGATACATAATGGCAATTCAATAATTCTATTACATGGCCATCAAAATGAATGATATATTCCAACTGTAGTGGCAACAACCCTTGCTCTGTGTAGTTCTAGCTTACTTCTTCTTAGGCCCTGAAGTAGAGATCTCTATCTCCTTCTTCTTCTTCCTTAGTCTTTCTAGAAGTTTTACATGCCCAATAATATTTAGCATATGGGTTTCTATTGGATGTTTCTCTATTAGTATGCTCTCAAATAGCACAATAGAGACATTATACCTTGCTCGCTTTACATGATTCTTAAGATGTGTTACCATCTGAAGAATGTCCATGTTTTAATGTTGTTCATGCAACTCATAGTTCATACATCTCAGCATAAGGTATTTGATGTCTATGAAATCATTGGAATACTTCAAGTAAGCATTCATTTCATCCTTAGACGCATTTGGAGTGGGTTCCTCTGGCTCTGGTCTTTTAAGGACATAGAGCTTTCGCTCATTGGTGAGAATGTTTCTCAAAGTCCTAAACCAGATTTGGAAGTAAATCTCATTTAGTTTGTCCTACTCAAGGAATGATTGTAGGTATAGCGTGTTTGTGTTTCCCATTAGATGCTACAAATGAAATTTTGCAACTTTGTCAATTTTTTATTTATTTAATGATATTGTCGATATTAATTAGGCTTTTAATTAATTATCTCTCCCTCTATTTTCAATAACGATTTGTAAGATTTTTGTATGAAACCTTTTAGTGAACTAAGACCCAAAACAATTGAATTATTGCCAGGCCAATGCCAACATCCATAACCAATTATTAAGGTAGGCAACTTTTACCAATTGCATCTCATGCAATTCTTGGATAAATGGTATGTGCAACTCTTTGCCATATTCCATCTGAATGGTTCTAGGTTATTAATCTCATTAATATCACCTAGTTAAGTCTGACCCAAAAGCCTACATGATAGTATTTCACCCTGCTTAGCAGGCCCACATAACTATCGTCACACTTCTATGATCTGGACAACACACCACACTTGGCATGCCCACACTTAGTTGATCAAGTTTTTCATGTGTGCTACTAATGGAAAGCATCTTAGGCATAATATGTTATTGAGGGATTTTAATATAAATACATATTCATATCCTATCACCACATACTTATAGTATGTATCATATATAGGTTATATCCCACAAAAAAAACATGCAATTATAAACAAAACTGATGGTTATGGCCATACTAATGTAATTCCACAAGGAATTACTACCATTGAAAGTATACATCATATGCAACAACTTGTTGTTAGTGAAGATCCGAGCTTGAACCAATCCAGGTTGATTAGTTCAACTCTTGTACTGATTGGCTTTCCTCTTGGTCGCTCGGTTGGGTTCTTAAAATGATCGTTTGGTCTCAGGTTCAAGCAATGTCTAGACTCCTCCAACCGATCAGTTGGGCCACCAATCGATCAGTTCTTCTTGTCATCTTGCCTCCTCTATTTTTTAGCTGATCAGATCGACTACTAAGCAAGCCAGTTTGTCTGGTGTAGAACGTCTTCTCATAAAAAACATAAAATAAAACTATCATATTTCACATTACACTATAAAAGGGATAACCTCAAGTTACATTCAAGGAGAAATAGGAAAAAGAGCATTAATTTTCATTTAGAAAGGAATAGAAAGACTCACTATGCAAACCAAGATATAAACAAGAATAAAGAACTACAACCATGCATATAGATCTAGGGTTATTGGCCATAACAATGCTTCACATCCACCATCAAAACCAACTTCTAGGGTGACACACGTAAATTGCATGCATATATATATATGTATGTATATATATACATACATATATATATTGTTGGGATGGTTTGTGATATTTAATCAAAAATGCACATTAATCATTTTAATATTCACATCATATGAAATAAAATAAATCTGATCATGTCGATTTAAATCCCTGATACACCATAAATTGGCGTGGCACTGATACCACTTCTGGGAAATCAGGGCGACAGATAAGGCAGCGGAAAATAAATTTTTTTAATGCTCGATATCCTAACAAGTAGGTCATATCAACAACAATATATCTTGGAAATATGGTTTCAAGAGATATACTTGGACCTTAGGAAAGTCCAGCGGCAACTCTTGTTGTAGTAGTCTGCACCTTTCTTCAAGTTGCAACTGGACAACGTCAACAATCGCCTCCTAGTTGATAACCATGGATGGTGATTGATGGTGTCCTCCTAGCGGGTGAAACTGTCCTGCCTCTAGAGTAGTCCACACAGACCACCAAAAACTCCACATTGCCCTACCAGAGCCAATGGTAAGAAGTTATTCATTCAAACGTCAGTATGCTAGCACTGATTCACTCTCTCAATTGTTTGTCCCTTGATATCCCTCTATTTGACAGGTAGGAGATACTCAGGGCTCTCTTATTACCACAACCAAAGAGGAGAATATTTGTCAAAGCTAATTGTTGTGTCTGGGAAGCCCCAATACCCCTCTATTTGTAGGAAAGGCTAGGGTCAGTGTTTCCAGTCGATCTAAGAGTCAAAGAGATGGAATTTACAAATTTTCTAGAATCTACAAATGGTGAACCAATAGGTTCACTGTCAGACCAGTTGGCTCATGGGTGAAGCAGTTGGTTCAACCCATGCATGGTTCGGTTCAACCCTTGAAACAATTGGTTCAACATGTTTCCTATTTGCAAACATATTGGCTTTTAATATTCAATTAATGCAAAATCATGGCATGAACATCAATCCTTGATCCAATCAAATTGATCATTGAATTGGACATTCCAGATGATGAACCAGCTGTTTCACTTCATGATACAATAATTTCACTATTGAAATAGTTGTTTCAAAAATGAAATAGTCATTTCATATGTGAAACGATCATTTCATATGTCCAGTTCAGGAAAATATTCAGCCAATGTTGTTTTTAGTTGACTTGATACTCCAACCGATCGATTCAACGATTGAACCGATTGGTTTAGAGTCTAGTCAGTGAATTTTGAACATCCGTTGTTTAATTGAATACCTAAACACTTAAAGTTATCAAGTAAACATCAATCATAATGAAACTCCTATTCCAAGTCAATCCCATGTGTGTGACCCTATAGGTCCATAATTATGTTGACAGTGAATGTCGATAACTAACTTATGACATCACAAGAAATGATAGGTATCTAGAAACACATCATTTATACCTAAGTAATTCCAAAAGTTGGAGAACAACTTCACCCTACAATCCCTGATCAGTTGTAAAGAAATGAAATTACCTCTCTACTAGTAATGGTAAACAAAAGTCCAATGAATAGAAGCGGAAGTTAAAACTTTGACTATATTCAATTTAATAAAGAGTACATCAAAATGTTCCTAATAAGGGTGTACATGCTTTATATAAATAAAGGATCTAAGGTAGAGGGAAACTAAACTACATCAATATGTCTCCAACAAAAAACTTAGCAAATAAGTTCATGAGGGAAGGATGGACTCCTTTTCCTAGTCTTTGACTGGTTCATTATGCTCTTATTGCGCACTCTGATCCTAAACCTAGGTGGTTGGGATAACCCAACAAGAGGAGAAATGAAGTATGTGTCAATTAAAGGATTAAGGACAATTATAAACTGAAATATTGCATGATAAATATTTATTATGCTAAGAGGGTCAAAAGTATGTGGCAAATAAATAAATAAGAAATCTTCCATGATAAAAAAATAATAAATTGCATGCATAAATAACTTTATGACTACAAAAAGTATTATAGGGTTGAAGCACCTACCTAACCTCAAACAAAACAAATAGGTGAGGGAGAGTGGTCAAATTCCCAAACACCTACAAAATATATATAAAAGTGGGGAGAGTGTTCACATTCCCCAAGGCTCATGCCCAAACTATGGGTGATTGTACTCATGTACACTACATTAGTTAATTATTCATTTACATCATCATGCTAGAATAATTTATATGGAAGTAAGTAATTGAAAACTTTGCAAGTGGGGTCCAAGACCCAATAATTATTGAAGTAAACATTCTAAACAAGAAATGGTGAAACTAGTGTATAGGTTCATGCCTCATTGGGAAACTAGGTTTGGATAAAAATGTCCAACTTAGGGTTTTGGATGCACATACCTCATTTTAGAGTCCTAATCATCACTTTCACCAAACTATCTTGTATCCAAGACAATTTTATCCTACTTACAAATCATATCACATGTATTAGGGTTTATAAAGCATAATATGTGAGAAACCCTAATTTTGGACTCTCTATAAAAGTCATCGATTTAGGACTCAAAACTTGAACCAATCAATTACTTGGATTCTCCTAATTAAGAAAACATATTTATTTCTTAAATTTGGAGTTAAAATGAATTAGTTACATATTTTAAGGCTTTTTATATATTTAAAATGATGTTTATATTAAACATCAAAACAAGGATGCAAATAAATGATTAAAAATCACAAAATAGTATTCCTTGTGAAAAATACTTTCCAATGAGTATTTATTTATATTTTTCTAATAAAGTATCAATTTTTTATGGATTATATAAAACTGACCAATGAGAATTCAGTAGAACCATAGTGTGACATCAAATAAATCCTGGTTAAAAACCAATGTAAATAACAGGTGAAATGACTGAACAATCTTAGGCGCATGTTACATTTAATCAAGCATATGGGGGCAATTTATTCATTTGACTAAGAAATGAATCTCACGGTTAATGAACCAAAGACACAGGGAAAACACTAAGTTACCCTTGCGAACAAAATCAGTTGATCGATGTTACAAGGACACCAAGTTCATTTTGTGACTTGGTTTGTCCTAGCTTTAACCGATGAAGTTCGAGCAGATAGGAGACCCAAAATTCATGAATCCATATCACAATCCCAAGTGCAAGGACGTAAAACAAAACTGGGAACAAGTTCTCTGAGTTCACTCGATCACAAGGACCCCCAACACGTGCTTCTTCATGCCCCAGAATGATGGAACCAAGCTTTGCCATGACTAGAATAGGGGAGAAGGTCGGGAGTCCATATCCCAAGGAAACATGCCAAAAAACCAGCCATTGGGTTCGTAAAACATTTTTGGAGGTAATGCAAGGGCAAGGAAGGTGTTGTCGCTGGTGGAAAAGCACAGAGCAGGCCTGACAGTGAGTGCCAACGACGATCAGAAAATGGGGTTATAGGATACGGTGTTTGAGGGGGCATTGAGCCAACAAGATTAAAGGAAAATGAAGAATAGAGGCCAAGGAAGCTTACATAGCTACCAAATTGGTCAGACATGGTGAGGAACACTGGGTGCGACCAACATCGCCATAGATGAAAGGTGAGTAGGTCAGGGGCCTTTAAGTCGATTGAGGGAAAATTGGAAGAGGAAGAGGCTTGCTTGTGGCCTGAGGGTTCTCTACTCATACTTATATAGGCGAGAGGGGTGCTATAGGTTCCTCTATAAATCCTCAATGGAGATGAGGAGAAATCCCAAAATGGGTGTTTCGTGCCTAGGGCGAGGGAAAAGGTGAGTCAATGATCATTGGATTCACAAAGATGAAATTAAACTGAAGGCAAAGAAAACTCATGAAACAGATCATTGATGTGGGAGGAATGGGTTGGGAAATTAAAGCATGTGAAATGACTACCTGTCGCTAGGTTAGGGATGAGTTCCCGACCATTGGATCTAGTTAGATCTCGGATTATAGGATTGTGGTCGTCGGATGTCACGCTTGAGAGGTGAGGTAACACGTGAGAAGAAATTAGATCACAAACTATAGTGAATTAATTACATTGAATGTAAATCAAATTAAAACCATAGTAATACTATAATCAATTCTTATAAAATCGATTTGGAGGGTCAAATATGGGTCAAATGACCTCAAATTGGACCATAGGCTGATATTAGTGCCTAGATTAATGCTATGCAATTAGATTTTCATTTTACATGAGATTCGACCCTCAACCACCATATTGGCTATTAATATATATATTAAAGTATTAAAGAGGATGAATTAATACAAAAAAGCTTTCTAATTAAATCTTTGGATGAATAATCGAGATAGGCAATATATGTTAATTTCAAGAGTCATATCTCACCACATTATTCTTGTTTAATGTTTTATTGACACATAAGAGGAGAGAGAAAGGGAAGAGGGCTATTCTCTCATTATCTAACTAAATTCCACATTACTTCTTATTTCTTGTCCCCAAAAACCACAAACTCTAAATTAATACAATACATTGATTATCTCTTGTTAATGGTCATTTTGCATTATTAGACTATAATTAACACACTAGTTGAGATATTTGTGCAAAAACCCTTTCATTATAATAAATGTGGGTCAAATATAACTCACACCATTAAGTATTGCTCAATTTCAACATTGAGGATAAAGAGGATAGAAAAAATAGGAAAATTTAGGGAAAAAGCAAAATGGATATGAAGGAAATGAAAAGCTTAAAAATGGGTTAAATTGCAAATGACCATAAGATTCAGTATGTTTAAACACTCCACCCCTTGAAGAGAATTTTGTCCCTGAAATCTCAACATGAGGGAAGGGCGAGTACGTAACATCCCAACATTAAGCAACTTGGTGGTTACCTCTAATTTATGGTACTTCACATTCTCTACTCATAAGTCAAGTTTTACTAAGGTTCCCACTATTCATATTACCTTTTATCAAATATAACACAATTAACATTTTGTCTTATTAGAATTATCTCCATTACAAAATTACATCCCCCTTAATATTATATTAGTTGTGTCAGGTTATATTCACATTGTTGTCAAAAGAATTACATCTCCACATTATCTACAAATCATACGTATTTCTCCTTAAGAATTTTAAGCACAATTAGGGTTTACAAAGTCATCTTAATATTTATTAACGTATTAGGTCACACTCCTTGATAACTTGAATTTATTCTCCATTATCCTCATATTATCACCATGTACAATTATTACAAATTATTTTGTAAGAAATAGATAATATAATCCAACAAGCTACTAAGTATACAATAATTCCAAATAATGTCACATTAATCTATATTACACATTGTCACATTACATTTCATACTCATATTAATGTCATCATTAATCATTCACTCATATTTATTCACTTCTTATTAGTGATTATGCACTTTTAACTTCACATTTAGCATTTATGCATGCTTATGTGAATCCGATTACTCTTTATCATATTTGATTCATTATATGTATTTTAGTGAATAAGGTGGAACACATTGCAAATTAATGAATTGATTCATATACTAAGTTATGATTAGGTGATTAATGAAGTTTGTATTAGAGAATAAGGTGATATGCATTACATATATTGATGACTTTATTAATCTATGATTAGGTGATTATATTCCATTTACATGTATCAAGCTATATTATTCGATGATGACACCCACTGTCAGGGTTATATGATTACACCTTAAGGTTTTAGGTCAACATGACCATTATATGTTATGCATTCTTATTATGTGTTAGTTCCATTTACCATAGAACTAGAGTGACATGGTCAACATTATGTGTAGTCACAATTAGTGAGTTACTCATATTATGTGCCTTAAGTATTTATTGGGGTTCAAACATATGATCTATTTATTGATGACTATATATTCATTAGTGTATAAAAAACAAGTTAAATTATAAATTTTAGTCAATACTAATCATATAAGCTCACTAATCTCTTGTCTATGGAGTTAGTGTTTCCAAATTTGGAGTAGCTAGATTTCAGTGTGTTGTAGGACTCCCTCCCCTTAAAAGCATTTCATCCTCAAAATCAGCAAATATGAAATCTATCAAGGTACTACTACTACCACTACTCCACCCCTTAAAGGGGTTGACCTACTAAGTCAAACTAATCTAGAGGTAAAGGAGTGAGTATAATTAAACCATGTATAAGATCCAAACACTTTATTGCTTTACTATCACCAACCTCAAAGTCTATTATAGGGTAGACTACCCCTAAACATGGAAAATCTAAGGTTACTATAAGGAACTTATGGGACATAAGGTGATTTTGATTTGGGAAACCAAAGCATCATATTATGTTCCTAAGGGTACTCAATATTGAGGTTATTTGCCTAAAGGTATACTATTTTAGACAATCAGTATTAGCTCAGGCTAGGCCTATGTCATATGGATCCGGGAGTCCTCATAAACCAAGCTAGTGGCACGGAGGAAAATTTGCCATCCCCCATACCCTGACCCTTTCTAGGAACCCTTACTTTCAACTTATGTCTTAGTAGCTACCTAATAGGCTAATCACCTAAAATTTGACTAAAGACATTTCTAATAAGAAATTCTTATGGTACTAAATCTATCTTTCACAATAGGTCATTTCTAAGATGAATATCTTAACTAAAGGGAAACTTATGAGGTAAGGGTTTCTAACTAGGGAGACAAATTGAAAAAGTCAAGACTCTAACTACCATGGGCTCGATACGATGTTGTAAAGAAGTGAAATCACATGTCTATTAATAATGGTAAACAAAAGTCCAATAAATAGTAGCGGAAGTTAAAACTTTTACTATATTCAATTTAATAAAGAGTACATCAAAATTTCCCCACTAAGGGTGTACACATTTTATACAAATAAAGTATCTAAGGTAGAGGGAAACTAACCTACATCAATATGTCTCCAACAAATAACTTAGAAAATAAGTCCATGAGGGAAGGATGAACTTCTTTTCCTAGTCTTAGGCTGGTTCACCATGCTTCTGTTGCACACTCTGATCCTAAACCTGGGTGGTTGGGATCATCCAGCAAGAGGAGAAATGAACTATGTGTCAATTAAAGGAGTAAGGACAATTATAAACTGAAATATTGCATGATAAAGATTTACTATGATAAGAGGGTCAAAAGTATGAGGAAAGTAAATAAATAAGAAATCTACCATGATAAACAATAATAAATTACATGCATGAATAACATTATGACTACAAAAACTAATATAGGGCCGAGGCACCTACCTAACATCAACAAAAACAACTAGGTGAGGAAGAGTGGTCACATTCCCAAACACCTACAAAATATATATAAAAGTGGGGAGAGTGGTCACATTCCCCAGGGCTCATGCCCAAACTATGGGTGGTTATACTCATGTACATTACATTAGTTAATTAGTCATTTACATAATCATTCTAGAAGAATTTATATGGCAGATTAAGTAACTAAAACTTTGCAAGTGGGGCTCAGGACCCTAACATTATTAAAGTAAACATACCAAACAAGAAATGGTGAAACTAGTGTATAGTCTCATGCCTTATTGGGAAACTAGGTTTGGATAAAAATTCCCAACTTAGGGTTTAGGACGCACATACCTCATTTTAGAGTCCTAATCATCACTTTTACCAAACTATCTTGTATCCAAGACAACATTATCTGAGTTACAAATTATATCACATGTATTAGGGTTTATAAAGCATAATATGTGAGAAACCCTAATTTTGGACTCTTGATGAAAACCATCAATTTAGGACTCAAAACTTGGACCAATCGATTACTTGGATTCTCCTAATTAAGAAAACATATTTATTTCTTAAATATGGAGTTAAAATGAATTAGTTACATATTTTAAGGCTTTTTATATAATTAAAATGGTCTTTATAAACATCAAAAAAGGATGCAAATAAATGAATAAAAATCACAAAATCGTATTCCTTGTAAAAAATCCTTTCCAATGAGTATTTATTTATATTTGTTTGATAAAGTATCAATTTGTTATGGATTATATAAAACTGACCAATGAGAATTCAGTAGAACCATAGTGTGACATCAATTAAATCCGAATTAAAAACTGATGTAAATAACAGGAAAAATGACTAAACAATCTTAGGAACACGTTACATTTAATCAAGCATATGGGGGCAATTTATTCGTTTGACCATGAAACGAATCTTGCGATTAATAAATCAAAGATGCGGGGAAAACCCTAAGTTTCCCTTACAAACAAAATCAGTTGATTGACGTTACAGGGACATCAAGGTCATTTTTTGACCTGGTTTGTTCCGGCTTCAAGAAATGGAGTTTGAGCAGATAGGAGACTCATAATTTGTGAAACCAGATCACAATCCGAGGTGCAAGGACGTAAAACAAAACTGGGAACCAGTTCCTTGAGTTCACTCGGTCACAAGGACCCCCAACATAAGCTACTTCATGCCCCAAAATGATGGAACCAGGTTTTGCCATAAATGGAACATGGGAGAAGGTTAGGAGTCCACAACCCAAGGAAATAGGCTGAAAAAGTTGCCATTGGGTCCGTAAAACATTTCTAGAGGCAACACGAGATCAAGGAAGGTGTTGTCACAGGCGGAGGAGCACAAAGCAGGCCTAACGGCAAGCGCCATTGAAGGTCAGTAAGTGGGGTTATAGGATATGGTGTTTGAGGGTGCATCAAGCCAACAAAATGAAAGGAAACTGAAGAATAGAGGCCAATGAAGCTTACTAGGCTGCCAATTTGACCAGATGTGGTGAGGAACACTAGGGCTAGACCAACATCAACGAAGATGAAAGGTGAGTAGGTCATGGGCCTTTGGGTCGGTTGAGGGAAAATTGGAAGAGGAGGAGGCTTTCTTGTGGCCTGAGGGTTCTCTACTCAGCCTTATATAGATGATAGGGGCTCTATAGGTTCCTATGTAACTCCTCCGTGGAGATGAGGAGAAATCCCTAAATGGGCATTTTGTGCTCAGGGTGAGGGAGAAGGTGAGTGAAGACTCATTGGATTTGTGATGATGTGACAAAACTGAAGGCAAAGAAAACTCGTGAAACATATCATTGATGAGGGAGGAAGGGGTCGGGAAATTAAAGCCTGTGAAATGACCACCTATGGTGAGGTTAGGGATGAGTTCTCGGCCGTTGGATTTAGTTAGACCTCAGATGATAGGATTGTGGCCATCCGATGGCGTGCTTGAGAGGCAAGGTAAATTGTGACAGGAAATTAGATCACAAACTATCGTGAATTAATTGCATTGAATGTAAATCAAATTAAAACCATAGTCATACTATAATCAATTCTTATAAAATCGATTTGTTGAGTCAAACATGGGTCAACTGACCTCAAACTTGGACCATAGGCTAATATTAATGCCTAGATTACTGCTAAGCAATTAGATTTTCATTTTACATGAGATTTGACATTAACCATCATATTGGCCATTAATGTATATATTAATGTATTAAAGATGGTGAATTAATATGAAAAAGGTTTCTAATTAAATATTTGGGTAAATATTTGAGGTAGGCAATATATGTTAATTTCAAGTGTCATATCTCACCACATTATTCTCTTTTATTATTTTATTGCCACATGAGAGGAGAGAGAAAGGGAAGAGGGTTAGGAAAATTTAGGAAAAGGCCAAAAAGGATATGAAGGAAATGAAAAGCTTGAAAATGGGTTAAATAACAAATGAACCAAAGATTCAATATGTTACATTAATTTTAAGTGATCATATAATTCCTTTGTCTCTGATATCCGGATTGAACTCAAGGCATGGAATTGTCATCCTCTCAATGTTCAATCCATGTTCCTTGAACTAGAGAAGACTATCTGAGATGCATGTGAGCTCACATATCACATATTGAGTCACATGAGTATGGCCATACATTCCTTATTCTCTCTTATCAAGTGGCCTGGACATCAATCTCCTGTAGGAGGGAAAAACTCTACCTACATCACTCACACTCAATCCCCATATGTCATAGAGTACCTAAGTGTTACCTTTATAGCAACCCTTATTCAAGGTCACGTTGGATGTCATCAAAGTACAACAAACTACATGTAATGAGTGTAGTGACTTCAAGTCTTAGAACCACAATCACCATTATCACTATGAGAGCTAATTCTAACTACCATTCCATGGTCTTCATGTATCACTCTCAAGGTGGGTTTGTCTGATACACTGTTCTCTAACATGTACCTGTGTGCTTGACATGATATCATATATCATGACTAAATGAGACTTTGTCATCAGTCAACACATACTCTAGCCTTATGTATTATTATTGTCTATTTTTCTTATATAGTAATATATGACTAGGGACACAACAAAAATGTATAAACTCTTATAATACATATGAGCTCATTGTTCAAGTTCTCAACCTGAAGACATATTTCATTAAGTAACATCATTCTCTAGATGTATACTATGTATGTGTCATCATGTCATGATTGATAGAAACATAATAGATGGAATTACTTTTATGATTATCAAATCAGATATCTAATGCCCCATTACAATCATCATATGATTGGGTGCGTGGACATGCATAACAAGATTAATAGGAATGAAACACAAATGTTTCTTTATTTTGAATTGTTAAATATCTTGTCATATTTATTGCATAATGCATTAGCAGGTAGAATTGAAATAATATTATGATGCTCAGAAAGAAGAATATTTCAAAAATGTAAGATGCACATGTCCAACCTTTTCTACACCTTCTTCCAGCATCTCCTTCCCCTCTGCTTTGCAAAATAAAAATCAAATAAAAACTCTAAGTTTGGGGTGGCATGATCTTCTCCCCTCTCACGTCTTCTTCCATACCCCTCGTAAATCTAATAGGGATATACCATCATAATATTCCAAAGTGCACACTAAAACAATGCAATCAATGTAACTATATCACATAAATAAAAAGATCTCAAGTCAAATGGAGGAGAGATCAATCCCTTCCACACCTCATTCACTTTTTTTTCTACCAAGGGGGATCCAAATGATCCCACAATTCACTCAAAACCATGACCATGTGCAAAACTTACAAGAAATGCGAGAGTGTCAAAGTAAAAGGGAGATGAAACATGCTTCTTTGTAAAGTCTTGATATAGAAACAAATTATTAAAGATGTTCTAACAGATAATGTGGTATTTTGTGTTTCGTGATTCTTAGACATTGGGTCTCTTGACCAACGAAGGAGGTAGAGAACAAAGTAATGCTATGAGAGTGAGGAAAGACATGATGTTAGTACAAATAAAAAATATTTGTGATTTATTTTTGCTTGAGGATGAGCAAAAATTCAAGTCGAGGTATTTTGGAAAATGTATATTCATCCTTCTTTTCATCACATCTTTTAGGTCTTCGTTTAGGATTTTGTTTTATTTTTTTCTCAATTTTAGAAAATAATTGCAATTTACTTTCTTTTCACCCATTTATCAGTATTCTTATCATTTTTTCTCATATTTTGTCAGTTCTACACTCATTCACATTCTCTTAGCTCCATACGACAAAAGACTACTTTACTGCTTAGATATCAAATGACTAAGGGCTTCAATTACACATTTCTAAGCATTTCACTACTTCAATCGATCGACTCATCCCATGAGTCGGTCGACTCACGTGCCCAAAGGCCTCCATTCAGAACTCCAATTGACTATCTCATGAGGCATATCCATTAATTTATTTCATCCCAAGATGGTGTGACCTTCTAGTCAACCATTCCATCCACTACTAAAACTAATTAACTTGGCATCCAAATTGGTGATTCAAAGCTCCAAGAAGCCGACTCAATTCCTTAGAGATCAAGTCTTGGTAAACAGTGCACTGCCACCCTTTTTCGGATTTTGACTTGCTTCCCTGGGCCCACACACTAACGAACTGGGGTCAGGCAATTTAGAACCCCAATAAATTGCATGGTGGTCCACAAGTTAGATATCACAGTGGCCACCAGTCAAATTTTAGATGGCCCTTATGGTTTCCACCCCTCCTTCTCCCTATAAAAGGAGGGGGACTCCATGAAGAAGGGAATCCAAATTTTTGTATCTTTCTCTTTGTTTTTAGCTCTTTTTTACTTTCTTGATTTAGAATTCTTGCATCTCGTATTCTTCTTTCTTCAATATGATTTCTAGTATAATTCTTATTATTGGTCTTATTTCTTTAGACAAGGAAGTAAGAAAGGCAGACATTTTATGGTAACAAGACGAAAGTCCCTTCCAGATTCTTTCCTCTTTAATAGTCTATGAGTCCATTTCTTCCTTCCTTCGTTCCTTGTTTAATTTCCATGGTTTGTGAGTAGTTATTTATGTCGAGGCAGGGAGAATAGCCCCTTGGCCATAGTTGACTAGATTGATTTCAATATGATATAACTTGTTAGATGGTGTTTGTTTGGATTATTGCACGACTTGAATGACTTGATCTCTTGCTTTTGTCGAATGTTAGTCTTGGGTGATGAGATCTTGGATCCCGAGGCTCGAAAATACCAAGCAAACACATAGAGATCCTGATGAGATCTTGAAAGGAGCTCTATTGGGATGATTGAGCAAGGATCTGCAAACACAAGGATGAATGTGTTTGCAGGAAGTTTGACTTTTGTAAATGCTTTTGAGAATGTATTCACATGCCTTCATCTAACCAATTTTCTTTTCATGCATTTTATCAATCTAGTGTGCACAAGCATTATTTGAACAATCGTATCCCCGATATCATGTATAATCGAATCACTCTTAGTTTTCTAATTGTTGTTGCTTTTGCAATTTAATTCTGCTCATAGATAATCTTTCTTACTTTTTCTTAGTGTAATTACCTTGTTATTGGTGTAACTTCTTATTACCTTGTTATTAATGTAACCTTTCATTACTTGTTCTAGCATAATCAAACCTTCAACCCGCATACATTTGATTTTGTGTTAAAGTAATTGTTCAAAGAAAGCCAGTTCAAACTCAATCTTTATCAGGTTTTCATGTGGGATCGTACCTTTTTATACTAATAAAGTAACCTTAATTGATTTTTTAACATTAACAAAGGTTAAACTTAGTGAATTTTTGTGTTAATCAACCTGCATCATTATGCCAAAGATCGCAACCATATCCTAAACCATGAGCCTATTGAGCTAAGAAACTCTCTTGTCTATTAAGAGGTAACTATGAAGGTTCTGGACTTCTGTACCAAGGAGATCTACACCAATAAGATTGATATGGTCAAAGAGATCTGGAAACACCTGAGTAGTGATGGTGCCATTTGGGAGCTAAAGTCTGATATGGAATCTTGTTTTCTTGATCTTTTATGCCTAATTTTAAAGGAAAAAATCTTTCTAAGGAGTGGAAGATGTAATAGAATGAACTTCCTCTATCATTAATCTATGTAACTTCTCTCTCCAACTTTTTTTTTCACCACCTTGTTCTTTGAATTTTATACTTTGAGTAATTTTGATGTCTATTTTGATCACACATTAAAAATTAGTTACTTTTGTGACTTTCAAATTGTTGTTTGCTTTATAATACAGTAAACATGAACTATTTAGTTAAATATTCAACCTATCTATCATAACCCCTCTAACATGATACCATGTATTTCGTATGAAGGTTTCTCTTACGAATCCAAAAGATATTGTTTCATCTTAATCAAATCTATTATGCAAGAGTAATAATCAAATCATTTTCACTTATTTTTATTCTTTTCCTTTATTCTTTCTTCTCCTTTTCCCCTTGGGCCACAACGCTTTTCCCTTTCCAGGATGGCCCACCCACGTGCCTAGTGAGTTCGTGACCTGACAGTGTATGGGAATGAACCTCGGCCACCAATCACATGGTTATAGATTATGCAATTGGGGAGTCTCTCCCGAGCCTACGCAAGTCAGTGACTAGGGCTAATCGTGTCATGGTCATCAGCCATTGACCACACACACATTTTGGATATCCTCATCCCTCTTTTTAACTTCCTTCATCTTCCCCTCACTACTACGATCTCAAACGCAACCCTAGGACCTCAGTAGGACAAGAGGGATGAAGGTGTACCCCTCCTCCTTTTTCCTTCTCTCTCTGTGGTGACAAATTGTGCCATCCACCCTATTCTTCACTACATGTAAAGGCTTCCCTTAAGTCCTTGATGTTGGTATGTATGCCCAGAGAGACAATCATACAATGATTGCAATGGGGCACTAAATACCTACTTTGATAATAATAAATGTAATTCCATCTATTATGTATGTCTCACTCATGATATGATGACACATATATAGTAAATGTCTAAAGAATGATGTTACTCGATGATGTATGTCTTCAAGTACATGACTTGAACAATGAGATCATACATATGATGAGATTATATACATTCTTGTTATGTCCCTAGTTAGATATTAATACATAAGAAAAATAAACAACAATAATACATAAGACTAGTGTGTGTGTTGACTGATGATAGCGTCATTAGTCATGATATATGATATCAAGTCAAGAACAAAGGTACATGTTAGAGAATAGTGTATCAGACAGATCCACCCTAAGAGTGATACATGGAGACCATGGAATGGTAGTCAGAATCAGATCTCATAATGATTTTGGTGATTATGGTTCTTAGACCTAAAGTCACTATGCTCATCACATGTTGTTTGGTGTATGACGACGTCATCCAATGTAACCTTGAATAAGGGTTGCCATAAAGGTGATTCTCGGGTGCACTGTGACACATAGCGATTGAGTGTGAGTGACGTAGATGGGATTTGTTCCTCCTATTGGAAATTGATATCTAGGCCACTTGATAAGACAGACTGAGAAATGTACTTCCATACTCATGTTTCAATATGTGATATGAGTACTCACATGCATCTCAGACAGTCTGCTGTAGTTCTAGGAACATGGATTGAACATTGAGAGAATGATGATTCCATGCATCAAGTTCAATCTGAATATCAGAGACAAAGGAACTATACAATCATGATAACACTAATCAAGGATTGTAGGTTGAAGTTGTTCTCCAACTTTCCAAATTAATTGGGTAGCAATGATGTTTTTCTAAATACCGCTATTTGTTTGTGATGTCATAATTGGTTATGGGCATTCATTACCAAAATAATTTTGGAACTATATGGTCACACACATAGGGTACACTTGTATTAAAGGCGTATATTCATGAATGATGTTTAGATTGGTAACAAAAGGTGTTTAGGCATTCAATTAACAAATGAGGTTTAAAATTGACTGAGTGGACTTTGAATCGACCGGTTCAAGTGTTGAACATAATCAGTTGGAGTGTCAGGTCAATTAGAATCAACATTGGCTGATCAATGGATGAACCAAGGTTTGAAATGATCGGTTTACAAGTCCCTACCAATCGGTCCATAGGTTAACTTCCCGATTCAATGGTCAATTTGAATGGATCATGGATTGGTACTGACGTCATGTTTTGCATTAATTGTGCATTGAATACCAATGTGATTAAAAGTAGGAAACTTCATGAACCGAATGGTTTACGGCATGAACCGACCGATTCGCACATGAACCGAAAGGTTGGTTTGTGAACCAATCGGTTTTCCACTCTAAGTTTCCAAAAAATTCATGAAATATGTCCCCTCGACTCCCGCACAGATTGGGAACCCGACCCTGGCCTCTCTTATAAATAGAGGGGTACTATGGGCTTCTCAGGACACAACAATTACTCTGATAATTGTTGTCTTCTCTGGTTGTGGTAACCAATAGAGAGCCCAAGAAATCCCTAATAAAGGGAAGGATAGAAATGGAGAGACAATTGTGGGAGAGCATATCAAATCTATCAGGTTGACATTTGAAAGGTCAACTCATTCCTATTGGCTCTGGTAGCGCAACTTAGAGTTCATGGTGATCCACGCAAACTACTCAAGAGGTAGGAGTTTGTTTCCTGTCCCTAGGAGGACACCATCAACCACTATCTGTGGTGCCAGACCAAGAGGCCATCGGTGATGACTGTTCAAGTTCTATTGAAGAAGGATTGAGCTGCTTCCTAAAGAAGAAGCACAATACTATTGCAAGGGTAATTTCATTGCAATTTCTCCATGACCAAGTACAACCTTGCAAACCTTTACTTACTAGATACATTGTTGTTATGTGATCTTGCTATTAAGGGGAATTAGGTTTTAAATTTTTGCTTCTGCTGCTTTATGTGTCACTCCAATTTTCCTACAGTGATATCATAGCCATGTCAATTTACAATGTATCTAGATTTAAATTGATGAGTACCTTATGTTATGTTGTATGAACTATGAGTTGCATGAACAACATGGAAAACATGGACATTATCGATATGGTAACACATATTAAGAATCATGTAAAGTAAGAAAGGTATAATGTCTCCAAAGTGTTGTTTGAGTGCAAACTAACAGAGAGAGATCTAGTAGAGACCCATGTGCATAATGTGATTGGGCATGTGTAACATCTAATGTGACTGGGATTTCTTTTAGGTCAAGAGTTGACCATGAATATGATTCTACAACTGTAGTGTGAATCATATATAGCCAGCTTATCAAGTGCTATCACTTGAGTAACATGGCTAAGGCACTATCTAAGTTGATTGACATGAAGATTAATGTCAAATCATGAATGAAGAAGGAAAAATCTGTGATGGTGATCAGTGGAAGTGAGTCTAAAGGCATAGGCAAGGCTAGGAAGAGTTATGAGGCTGAGCTAATGTTCAAGTCTTCTGCATTCAAGATAAGGAGAAGGGTAAGTGCAGATATGTCCTTTTCACTTAAAGGAACAAAGGAAGAAGAAAGAGATAGAGATCTCTACTTCACGATCCAATAAGAATTAAGATGGAACTATTCGAATCAAGGGTTGGTATCACTACAGTTGGCATCTGTCATTCATGGGCGTGTAATAGAATTGTTGAATTGCTATTATGTATTTTCTATTGATGATAACATCATGTATCTTGTATGGACCAGAATAAATTTATGTTTCATCTTAAAGATAAGATCTTTTATGGCAGTATCCCTTATATGGAAAGACTGAGTCAAGACATTCAGAGGGATGTGGAGAAGAAGTTCTGGAAACCTGCCATATTCACTAACAAGAAGATTCAAGTAGCACAACTATGCTTCACGGATGATATTGTACTATTTGAAGAAGCAATGATGATGCAAGCAATCAAAGTTCTCCTTTGCCTACAAAAGTTTGGGGAAGCCTACGAATTACAAATATCACAAGAGAAATCCTCCGTATATTTCTCAAAATCCACACTGGCAGTGCTGGGTCAAAGGATTGCCAGAAAACTAAACATGCCACTGGTTCTTGATCTAGGGAAGCATATGGGGATCCCCATTGTACACAGAAGAAATGAGAAGGAACTCTACATAGATTTGATAAATAATTACTAGGACAAAGTCAATAATTGGGTGAATAGGAAGCTATTCTTTGCAGGCAGGATCACCCTAGCCAAAATTACACTGACAACTACTGCAACACACATTATGCAGTCATCAAGGATGCCAATCTCAGTTTGTGATAAGCTGGACCAGATAACATGAGAGTACATCTGGAGCGGGAAACTAAACAAAAAAACTAGTGGCATGGAACAAATTGTTAGCGACACCAAGTGAAGGGGGCTTAGGCATACGAGTTACTCAGGAGTTCAATGAAGCCTTACTGATGAAATTAGTAGATAAATTTATCAGCCGATCAAACACCATCCGGAAACTGATTATGTTGGCAAAGTACAGGAAAAGAGAAGAGCACAAAGGCACAACTTCCATGGCATGGAGAGGGATTCAACACCTATTTCCTCAAGCATAAAGACTCATGGCTAAACAATTGGAAAACGACCACACAGTATCTGTATGGGATGACAGATGGCTAAGGGATGGCAAAAAACAATCCTAAAGAATGGGATACAAATACTAAAAGAACTACAGGATCTGAAAGCATCAAGCCTAGTCATTCAAGAGGGCATGTGGAATGAAGGCTTCCTATCATACTACATCAAAGAGGAAACAATGAAAGAAATTACCTCACTACCGACACCAAGTGATGACCTCGGGGAAGATGATACTTATTGGTACACTTGCCCCCATGGAAACTTCTCTATCAAAGCAATGTACAATTAACACGTGAGGGACACGTCCAAGCCAACACAAGGGAAATGGGCATTGCTATGGAAGCAAAAAACTCCTCCATGAATCAGATATTTCTCATGGCTCCTTCACCACGATAGACTTCTAACAAACAATGTGCTAGTAAGTAGGAAGATGACTAAAAGTGGCACTCGTGAACGATGAGATAATCAAATGGAAACTCCTATGCACGCTATCCATGACTGCAACACCATTTAGAATTTGTGGAGGTGCTTGATTCTGTAGCTACCAATGACCTTTTTCACTATCAAAAGTATTCAGGAATGGATCATCTTGAACTTGACAAGTTCCTTACCAGAGCCCAACTGGAACATTATGTTCATGACTGCTTGCTGGAGAGCATGGAAGGCCCAAAACATAGTAGTTTTCCAAAATAGGACTATCCCTGAAGAAGAAATCATCAAATAGGTCCAGACTTATGTCTGAAACATCCTAAACACCACACAAGAACAACCGAGGGTAGTCAAAGAACACATTATGCCCACATGGCAGCCATACCCGCAAAATTTACATCAAATATCAGTTGATACCGCAAGCCAGAGCCTAAATAATAGAATGAGCATGGCCTTTGTAGGTAGAGATGATAAGGGGAACTGGAAAAGAGGAGGGGTGTATAAACATTGTGGAACTGACCCCCTAGAAGGAGAATTACTGGCAATATGGTGGGGACTCCATACAACAATCACTCAACACTGGCGACAGTGTGAGGTACTCTCGAATTTGAATATTATAGTGCAACTACTAAATAAAGAGCACAAAGCTCCAGCCAAATACGGATCACTGATTGTGAGAATTAAAGGCCTGAAGGATGCATTTGTCGAGTGCAATATCATAAAGATAAGTAGAGAAGCAAATAAACCTGCAGACCTACTGGAAAAATGGGTTTTAAAAGAACCACAAATAGAAACCTACATGGAGAGTTGCCCAACATTCATGAGGGAACTTGTGAGAACCCGTTACTCTAAATGAGATTACTCAAAAAATAAAACCCAATCAATCACTAATTAATCACATACCCAAAAATATGGGTAAATTAAAATTGATTTCAACATCAGCACCTGCTCATAAACATTTGCATAAGAGCCCAAAATCTTTCTTATATCCATACTATGCCAAGAATTTGATACAAATTATTCTATCGTCTTAGCCACCACATATATACATAGGAGAAAAATATTCATATATGCCACACAAACAAGCATTAATATGCTAACAAATGTCTGATTCATTTGAAACACCATAAACAAACTTTTTCTCACCTGGACCTGAGAGTACATGGATGAATCTAGGACACATTAGACATCTAATCAACCTTCTCAAAGATTCATAACTATAGTTCCTCTTTGCTTCCACATGTTTGTATTCATCACTTCCGATTACCTAAAAAAATGTGGCGAACCACAAGGGTGAGACCCATGTCCCAACAAGAGATATAACCTCCAACAACGATTATTGATTACAATATTTTTACGTAATTAAAAAGTTAAGAAGTTTAATCAAATATAATAAACAAGCTTAGTAGCACTAATGATTAACAAAATACATAAAGGAGTAGATAATAACTATCATCATTAGCCAGACTATCATCCTTTATCTTATTTACAATATAAGTAATTAAGTAGCATATGCATATCTAGCATCATGAGCAAGTCTAGTAACATAGAATCTCTATCATTATGAATAAGTCTAGCCACATAAGCATAGCTAACAACATTAGCATGTCTAATAGGTTGAACATATCAACATCATAAAAAGAGTTAACAACATAAGAACAATTATCAGGATAAGCGTGGTTAGAAGTATATGCATCTCTAGTTACAAAGGCATGGCTAGCATGCTAAACATAACTAACAACATGAGATATCTAGCATCATGATTATAATCAGCAGTAGCAGTATAGTTATCAACATAATCATGGCTACTATATGTACGCACCTACAATCTTAAGCATATCCACAACATAATTATATCTACTATCTCTTCATTGCATTAAGCATCATCTTTATGTAAAGAGAACAAACAAGGGCTATCATTCAATGTGAAGCATCGTGTATAACCCTAAACATATATGCTATACGAATGTATTACATATTTGATTATGCCCTGAGGAAATTGAGGATACCACTCAAAATCCAACTGACCACTGCTAAGTCGAAATCAATGCCATACAAGATCTAGGAAGAGTCGGACTCCTAAGATCTTCTCCGTCCCTGGTCAGTACGGGTCCGCCACAGTGACACATAAGGTCAAGCTACTAACAGCCTAGTCCATCCTTGGTATAGGTCACGACACTAGTGAAAGGAGGTGGGTGCACATACCCTACCATCCGAGGTACAACCACAATTGTCCTCCAATCTTGTCACATATATAATCACCGAGACACGACCGCAACTGTTCTCAATCACATCAGATGTATGAGGCATGACCATAGCCAACCTCCACAATCTACATTGTGGATGACAAGGATATATCCTCAACTTGCCACCCCCACATACTCAACAGTATGCGCTCTGAATTTCCCTTAGGAATACTCGTTTCACCATCTGGAAAATTCTGACACTCAGATGGATCTATGGCATAAGGCACTACATGATTAGAGTTTCACTTGATTAATTATACCAATTGGGTGAATTAAGGCTGCATCAAATAAGTGGACATAAAAACCCTAATTCACTTCTAGCAAGCATATAAATATCACAAGTTCAAAAGATATAAAACGCGTGAAACATAATTTCTCAACTCATCATCATATGGTACTATTCACTTGCCATTCATGAGACCACACTAGACATCATACTATCACAAGATATAAATCGTTTTCACAATATCACAGGGTATCAAC
This sequence comes from Alisma plantago-aquatica, assembly GCA_963693085.1. Taxonomy (NCBI): domain Eukaryota; kingdom Viridiplantae; phylum Streptophyta; class Magnoliopsida; order Alismatales; family Alismataceae; genus Alisma; species Alisma plantago-aquatica. The sequence goes on from OY856412.1 coordinate 587,511,237, forward strand.
CCTTATCAACACAAAAGGATTACACCTCATTCAGGGCTCAACCATGCCCAAAGGTCATTAAGACCATCATACTATCACAGTATATAAATCCTTTTCACAATATCTCATGGTATTAACCCCTATCAACACAAGAGGATTACACCTCATTCAGGGCTCAACCATGCCCAAAGGTCATTAAGACCATCATACTATTCCCTACAAGATGATCATTTTCTTTGCATGCCTTGTAACAAGGATCAACATCACATAGGGCTTCCCGTCCTTCTCTAAAAAAAAAAGGCTCAACAACATCACTTACATATAATACACCAAATCAACACAATATTGCATTTATGAGCTTGGAGATATTCATAAACAATCATAGTAGGGTTATATCAACATTAAGAACTTTCCTTTATTTCATCAACATGCAAGGAATCTAGATATGATTACCCTCATCATATTCATAATGCACATGTCTAGCATAAGAAAGTATCAACCATGTGGCTATGATAAACACCAATTAACATATTAAGGTTATGATCATATTAAGGAGGTTATTTCACCATCATGCCATCATATAAGAAGGTTAAGCATGAATACTCAATTTTATCTATTTGCATTAGAGTTAGGACCACAAGATAAATTATATTAATGTTGCTAATCAACACTCATACCCAAACCCTAACTCTCGACATCCCCATTGGATCATGGATGCATAAGGTGAAGCATCACCGTCACATTCCATACTATTGTCAATTATGAACCCACACATAAATCAAGGTGTAACCATCGGGTTATAGCATACTAGGGTTTCAACAATAGTAATAAAGTATTTCATGATTGTATTAGTCATTCAAGGACTATTCATACCCAATTATCATCGTTTGGTTATATTAAAGCTAGGTATAAAAAGCTATACCTCATTAGGTTTACATATCAACACAATATGATTATCATCCCTTCTATTCCTTTGAGTGAATAGGTAAGACTACCTTATTAAGGGTAACCCTCCATTTGTTCCATCATCAACCCATATCACCATACCACAGTGTCACCCAGAACCATTGGATGTTTAAAAGGTAAGACCATTGGTTGTTTACATAAGTAAACACCTTGGATAAACCACCTATGAAGTCCTTGATTTGTTATCTATAAAGAGTCACCGTATAATCCTAGATATCCCTTGATTAACAACACAAAAAGCTCCATTAAAAGTTGGGTAATAAAACCCACAATCGACTGTTCATTTAAAACAAGCCATCCATTGTCAACAAGTAAGCTCCTTAAGTTGATCATATAAAGGAAACCATCTAAATCACATTATCAGGACCAACATACTACATTATCCATCATTCCACTTTATTGGAGGAATAAATATTATATCTTGACCATTGGGTCAAGTTCATATATTAAAACCATCAATTACAGTATAGGTCCGACCATTGCATCAAGTTACCCAAGAAACCATTGGTCTAAGGCTTAATTGATGCTAAAACTACAATGCTTAACTTACCATAGGTTGTAGAGACTTGATACACCATCATTACTGACCATTAAATCACCATAGGTTGTTAGATCAACACTATATTCATTAGTCAACATCAAATATTCAGCTAATGTCATCATTGATTGATAACATCAATAGGATACTTAATGATTGATCATTAAACTTCTAATTGATCCAAAACCTGACCTAAGGGGGTGACCATAGGATGTAACCATCATTTGAAACCTTTGATCACGACCATCAGTTGTCATGAAGACAACACCATAGGGTTGTTGCAATGGTACCATCATCGGGTCATGGTTTATAGAAGAAATCAGCTTTAAACCCTAAAATTGACCATTGTTTAATAGGTGCTTTGCACCATAGGTTGTCAAGAAAACCTGATACAAGTCATATTATACCTTAGGAATAACATAAACATGATCAAAGGTTCATATAGAACTGAAATAAGAACAGGGAACATTATAAAAATTGAAATCCAAGTCAAACATAGCTTTTAAGTGCATAAATCATAATTTTCAAGCAAGAACATGAGCTAGTAAGCTTATGGTAAGCAATAAAAGTGGAGCAAGTTATAAAAATTTCCTATAATGAGAATATGAAACCCCACACAGAATAAATCTCGAGCAGGTAGGGTAGAAAATCCAAAAATAAGCTATGAATTCGTCCATCTAGCACCTTTCTTCATCAAATGAGCAAACCCTAAGCATAACGAGCAAGAAAGGTAGGGTTTTAGAGCTTTAGAGAAAATTGTACCTTGTAACAACAAGGTTACAACCTGTAGGAAGGTCTAAGGAAGGATAATAACAATAGAAATGGTGAAGAAAGGAAGAAAATAACTTGCCTTGGTCGAAATCCCTAGAAGATGACCTTGGAAACCCTAGGTAGGGATAAATGGAGCTCTAGGAGACCTTCTTCTCCAAAAAGAGGTTGTCTTCTACCTTAGAGCACTTGGTTCCGCATAAAAACAGAGGGGAGTCGTTTCTCCAGGTTAAAGGAAAGAGAAATCAAGCATGGTTTCGAACTTGGGCAAGGAAGAGGTAAATATAGCCCATGGATAAGGACGGAAGCAAGCGTGAGGTGTAAAAGTAACTTCCCCATGTTTCTATGGCCTTAAACTATTAAGAATATACAAGAACACACACAAGCATCTCCCCAACCGTCCTTATAGACCTTATTATATTTCCTTTGTCGAATTTCCCAGCCAATCACATAATTCATTAGTTGCTAGCTACTAAAGGTAGCTCATCCGTGAAGGGGTAAACCCTAAAATACCCTTGGAGAAAACACCTTTAAACCAAGGTTTAAATAGGTTCACCAAGGCTTGAAAAGATAAAGAATGATGATTTAATATCTAAGGAACATAATGCAATGGATATATTTCAAAGAAAACCTCTCAATTGGGTAAATTGCAAAAAAGTCCAAAATGTGCATAAAATTGAATAACTTGCTCAAACAGTGTCCAAATTGGACAAAAATTGAAACTTAATCTTGTATTATGATTTCAAAACATATAAAAAGGTTATATTAGGGTTATAAGCATTAAATTATGGTAATCAAGCTTATTCAACTCATTAAGCAAGTTCAGGGGCCTTACAGATGTGATAGCCAAAGATATCAAGAAAATAAAGGAGCACCAGTAATGTTAAAAAAAAAATACAGACAGACGATTAGAGGAACCTCAAGTGTCATCTTTCCCATATGCTCTTTAAGCATCATACTTAGGGTGATGTCAATGTGTAAGGATAAACTCATTTACTTTTATCCATATCCTGTAGGAGAAGGAGAAGGGTAAAGAATTTTCTTACCTTTTATCCGCCTACCTGCTATCCTCTAATACAAACATATTAGTAGGTAAGGATAAAGATAAGTCATTACCCATACTCTCTAATATATTATCCGATAATATTTATGTATAATATATTAAATGTGTCATAAAAAAAGATAACCAAATAATTATTTATTATTACTCCCCCTGAATTGGATGCTCCCCCTCAATATGATACTCAAATTTTAAAAACAAAGTTATGGAAAAATGTCCAATGCAAGACACAAAATTTTACTATCATGACTAAGAGATCAAGCTCAATTACATGAAAAGATAAATTTCACTAGTAAAAAAAGTGATTACAACCGACTCACTACATAATTCCACATCACTAAAAAGAACAAAGATTACATCAACTTCCGGATCTTTCCCAAGAAATAAAGTAGCACCATAGTATTTGACAAGTGTCTGCTAATCAAGTGCACATGTCTTTATCAGACATAAGATTCCAAGAATGTGGGTGCCCGATCAAATCGGAAATGGGCAGCTATGTCCTGGAGTTGCATAGGTTAATATTGGGTGTGGGAAAGTTCATGTGAGGGTGGAGGTGGAACTTGGGTGTAATTGATTGAGGGATTACAAGGATATAGATTTATAGGGTAGAGTGAATAAGGGTAAGTGTCTGGAACATTAGGAGATAGAGCTTGCATTCTTTGATTGAGGTAAGTCATGGCATGGTGATTGTAATCCAATTGTCTCCTAAGGTGATAGGTGGCCCCAGTGAGATAGAAAACATTATTGGCTAGGTTTTCTTAGGAGTAGCTAAGAGGAGTAGGAGGTGGAGGAATTTCTTGGGTAGATGTGTCGCCTTCAGTCCTAGACCTCTTATGCCCAAAATCAAGGCCCATTTTGTCTACTGTGTTTCTAGTGAGCTTTTGAGGTCGCATATCACTCTTATACCCTAGATCCTATATGTTTTTGTTTAGACAAAATTGGGTGATCAAACAAAATCAGCATAGGGAGGATGTACAGAAAATTCAAACATGTTGGAAAGAATAATGCAAATGAAGTTTACAGGAATATTTTCTAAGATGGCATAAATGAGATACATTCTAAATTTTGGGATTTCCATTTTATTTGCTCTAGGGTAGATGTTGTGGGAGATAATAAGGTTTACTACCCTAGCTTTAGGGGTGAGAGATGTTGCATAGTAGGTTCCCCTATTCTCATGGCATGAAGTGTTAGGAAGAAAAGTGGCCTTTTTGACATCTCCTAAACTAACAGTGTTGTCATTGGTGGAGAGTTTGGATAAAGGATTGTCGATGGTTAGGTCTATGAAATCTCCATATTCATCCTCATCTATATCTAACATTTTTAGGATATATTTTTCAGAGAGGTAGAAGCCTAACCCATCAACCATGGAAGTGAAAGAGAAGGGGTTATTGGAGTTCCTAGTAAGATTAGTATAAAACTCATTTACTGCTTTGGTGGACCAAAAACGGAATGATGGTTCAAGAAACTCTGTCAATTTTGCCCCTTGAAGATCTCGGTGAGATGAAGAAGCGTGATGAAGTTGTTTGTGTCCACTGGGCATCTAGGAAGAGGAGTCTTTGAGGTAAGCTTGAGGTAACATTCTCCAACAGCAACATCGTTGAAGGTGATGTCATTGATGATGCTCATAGCTAGAGTGACTTGTCTTCCCTTCCTCGTTGCAACTTGCTTCTTCCCACCGTGTGTCGAAGATGAGGCCATTTTTCTCAAATGGAGGTGGAATAAGAACTAGGGATGGTAGTAGTTTTGGGTTTTAGGGGAGGCAGAGAAGGCAGCAGAAACAAAAATTTTCTCCCAAAACCCAGAACGAAGGAATCACGTCAATGTCTATACAGTAGGAAAGATGGTTTGTAGAGACATACCTTGTCCCGAGGCTTGCTCAGAGACATTACCTCATGGCTTGCACGGTCTTCACCTCCGGTCTTGGATGGTGTCTGTGCAGCTCCTGGTCTCACCGGGACTGTCAGGATTGACAGTTGTCCTCCAAGCGGCAGAAGTCTCCCGCCTCTACAGTCATCCACACGGACTACCTGGAACTCCTATCACCTTATCCCACAAGGAACCATAAGGAGTCATACCCTCCTATCGGCGTACTAGTCACTGACACACTCTCCTACCACCAGTCACTTTTCTACAGTTGTCTTTCCCTTGTTGTGCCTCCCTTATCGGGTAGTACTTGCTCGGGCTCTCCTGGTTACCACAACCAGAGAGAACGACAACTTTGCAGAGAAACTGGTGTTCTGAGTTGTACTATCAGAGAAGCCCCCAATACCCCTATATATATAGGAGGGTCATGGGACATGGTTCTCTACCCCAGGAAATGCAGGATTAAAGCAGGAGTAGAAGGGTTTGAGATTTTCTACAAAATCTGACAAACTGCGCCAGTTGAATCGATCGTTTCAACCCTAAAACGATCGGTTGGTGACCTCAATCGATCGGTTCACACCTGAACCAATCATTTGGGGCATCTGAGCCGATCGGTTCATGCTTGAGCCGATCATTTCATGCTCCTAGTCCAACTCGAATTGACTTTCATGTTCGTTTCCAATTAATCATATATTAATCCTTGTCCAAATCAAATTTGACAAGTGAAACGAACTCGGTTGGTCACCCGACCAGTTCAACACTGTGAATCGATCAGTTCATTGACCTAAGTCGGTCGGCTCACCAGCCTGAGCCGATCGGTTCATCTCTATGAGCCGATTGGTTGGGACAGCAAATCAGTCAATTGCAGTTTCAATCAATCTGATACTCTAATCATCTGATCCAACACCTTGGACATTATGATTTTGAGCTATCAATCGATTGGGTGTTTAATTGAACTACTAAACTCCTTCAGTAATCAATCCAAATAAGATTTATGGTGAAACTCCTCTTCCGGGAACATGTCCTAGTGTGTGTGACCCTACAGGTCCATTTCACGTTGACAGTGAAAGTCCATAACACTTATGACTTCACAAGAAAAGAGTAGTGTCTAGTCACACATCAGTGCTACCCAAGTGAAATAGAAAGTTGGAGAACAACTTTCAATCCTACAATCTGTGAATGGTGTTACAATGAATGTATAATTCCTTTGTCACTAATGTCCTGAATGAACTCAAGGCATGATATAATCATCCTTTCAATGTTCATCCATTTCCTTGATCTCAGAGCTGACTGGGTGAGATGTGTGTGACATCAATATCACATATTGATTCACACATGCATGTGCATGCCTTTCTCAATCCTACTCATCAAGTAGCCATGGAAATCAAACTCCCTTAGGAGGGACAAATCCCATATCTATCACTCACCCCTCAAAAGTCCCATGTGTCAAAGCCACCCAATCATCACCTTTATAACAGACCATGTTTTAGGACTGCGTTTGATGATGTCAAAGTGTACCCAACGACATGTGTTGAGTGTAGTGATTTCAGGTCAAAAAATCACACTCACCACCATCACTGTGAGAGCTAACTATGACTACCAAATCATGGTTCCATGTGTCACTCTCACGGTGGGTCTGTCCGGTACACTTGTTCTCTAACAAGTACCTATGTGTATGGTTTGATATCACTATATCATAACTAATGAGATTCTGTCATCAACCAAAACACAATCTAGTCTTTAGTGCTATTGATGTCTATGGTTATTTCCACAATAACAACTGACTATGGACAAAATAAGAATGCATACTCTTAACATCTGTATGATCTCATTGTTTAGGTCCTTAACCTAAAAGCATACGTCATCGAGTAAACAATTCTTTAGACATCTATCATGTTACACTATCACCTCAAAAACAGTTAAAACATATAGATCGGAAATTGCCTTTATTATTATTCAAATAATTTACAAAGTATCCCATTACAATCATCACATGACTTGCTCTATGGGCATACATACCAATAAAATCCCACTTGCACTTAGAGCCAGTCACCTAGGAACCTCAGTCCTTGTGACCTAGCATGACCATCATGCTTTTGCTTAGAAAGGGCCTTCGTCAGTGGATCAGCTATGTTGTCTCCAGTTGGTACTTTGCAAATCTTCACATCTCCTCGATGTACAATCTCTTGTATGAGATGGGAGTGACGTAGTATGTGCTTTGACTGTTGATGTGAACTGGGCTCCTTAGCTTGACCAATAGCTCCATTATTGTCACAATAAAGCTCAATTGCATCACAGCTACTGGGAACTACACCAAGTTCAATGATGAACTTCCTGATCCACATAGCTTCCTTTGTTACATGTGAAGCAGCAATATACTCGGCCTCTGTAGTAGAATCGGCAACTATTTCTTACTTGGAACTCTTCCAGCTCACAGCTCCATTGTTTAGGCAAAATACAAATCCTAATTGCGATTTGTAATCATCTTTGTCAGTTTGGAAGCTTGCATCGGTGTAACCCTTTACTACCAGTTCTTCCTCACTACCGTATACAAGGAACTTATCCTTAGTCCTTCGCAAGTACTTGAGGATGTTCTTTATGACTTCCCAGTGAGAATCCTCAGGATTAGACTGGTACCTGCTCGTCATGCTGAGGGCATACGAGACATCTGGGTGTGTGCACAACATAGCGTACATGATGGATCTGATGGCTGATGCATATGGGATCCCATTCATATGCTCCCTCTCTTCATAATATTGGGGACATTGAGCTCTAGAGATGGTGACTCCATGTAGCATGGGGATGTTGCCTCTCTTTGAGTTCTCCATGCTGAACCGCTTCAACACTTTGTCAATGTATGTGATTTGACTTAGTCTGAGAAGCCTTTTAGATCTATCTCTATAGATCTTAATACCTATAATGTAGGATGCTTCTCCTAAGTCCTTCATTGAGAAAGTATTCCCAAGACAAGTCTTTACCTTCTCTAAGGCTGTGACATCATTCCCCATCAATAGTATGTCATCCACATATAATATGAGGAATGTGGTCATGCTCTCACTAACCTTCTTGTACACACAAGGTTCATCTTCATTTTGAATAAAGCCAAACACTTTGACTTCCTCATTAAATCGAAGATTCCAACTCCAAGACGCTTGCTTCAATCCATAGATTGACCTTTGTAGCTTACAGACTTTATTGGCATTCTTTGGATCTACAAAACCTTTAGGTTGTGTCATATATACATCCTCATTTATATTCCCATTAAGGAATGTGGTTTTAACATTCATTTGCCAAATCTCATAGTCATAGTAAGCCACAATAGCAAGCATGATCCTGATGGACTTAATCATGGCAACTGGAGAAAAAGTTCTGTCATAGTCAACACCTTGAACTTGTCGAAAACCCTTTGCAACCAATCTACCTTTATAAGTTTGCACATTGCCATCCATGTCGGTCTTCTTCTTGAAGACCCACTTGCACCCTATGGGTTTTACCCCTTTGGGTGGTTCCACCAAAGTCCATACTTTGTTGGAATACATGGATTCCGTCTTGGATTTCATGGCCTCAAGCCATTTCTAAGAATTTGGTCCCTCCATAGCCTCTAGATAGGTAGTTGGATCATCATCTATGATCAACTCACTGCCTTCCTGAGTCACAAGGCATCCAAACCTCTCAGGTTCAAGGAGTGTCCTACTAGATCTACGAGGTCCTTGTATTACTTGAGGAGACTGAGATTCCACAACACCTTGTAAATCTCTATGTTCCTCTTGTACATCTACTGGTTCAATATTTTCTTATTGGACTTGAACCTCTTCAAGCTCTGTTTTCCTCCCACTGCTTCCTTTGGAAATAAATTCCTTTTCTAGGAACAAAACATCCCTGGAAATAAACACTTTGTTGTCAGTTGGGTGGTATAAGTAATATCCCTTGGTCTCCTTAGGATATCCAACAAAATAACATTTATCAGATCTAGGGCCTAGCTTGTCAGGAAACATTTTCTTGACATATGCCTCACACCCCCAAATCCCCATAAAGGACATATTGGGATGCTTCCCAGTCCATATCTCATATGGTGTCTTTTGAACTGATTTACATGGTACTCGGTTAAGTGTAAACACAGCGGTTTCAAGAGCATGACACTAGAAGGAAATTGGAAGATCGGTAACTCATCATTGATCACACCATATAAAGTAAGGTGTGATTCCTTCTTTTAGACACACCATTATGCTATGGTGTTCCAGGCAGAGTCCATTGTGATACAATACCACGAGCTCGCAGATGGTCCTCAAACTCCTGGCTTAAGTATTATCCACCTCGAACGGATCGAAGTGCTTTAATACTTTTACTAAGTTGGTTATGTACTTCATTCAGGAAATCCTTGAACCTTTTAAGGGTTTCTGACTTATGTTTCATCAGGTACACATAGCCATACCTACTGAAGTCATCAGTGCATGTAATGAAGTAATGATACCCATTTCTGGCATTAGTTCTAAAAGGCCCACATACATCAGTATGTATGAGTCCTAATAGATCACTAGCTCTCTCACCTTTACCTAAAAAGGGAGTCTTGGTCATCTTGCCCAACAAATAAGATTCACATGTCTCTATTGATTCATAATCAAAAGAGGCTAGATAACCATATTTATGGAGTCTAGAGATGCGCTTCTCATTTATGTGCCCTAGACGACAATGCTAAAGATATGTTTTGTTTGAGTTGTTGAGTTTTTTCCTTTTGGTGTTTATGTTGTATACACTTGTATCTAGATCTATCAAGTATAGACCATAAGACATTGGGGCACTGCCATAAAAGATCTCATCTTTTGAAATGGAACACTTTCCATTCTTAATAAGAAATTCAAAACCATCCTTGTCCAAACAAGAGACGGAAATGATATTCCTATTTATGGCAGGTACATAATAGCAGTTCTTCAACTCTATTATTAGCCCACTAGGTAGAGTTAACTCATAGGTTCCTACGGCACTGGCGTCAACTCTTGCCCCATTGGCAACACATAGTTCAACCTCGCCTTTCCCCAAAGGCCTACTTCTTTTAAGATCCTTCACATTTGAACAAATGTGAGATCCACATCCAGTATCAAGTACCCATGACAAAGAAGTAGTAAAGTTAATCTCTATCATGTATACTCCAGAAGTAGAGATCTCTATCTCTCGCTTCTTCTTCCATCATTCCTTCCATCCTCTCCATGTTTTGAGTGCAAAAGAATTTGGTTTGGTGAGAGAACCCTTCTCTCCCTTACATATGTCCTTAGACTTCGTTCCATTGATCTCTATCCATGAACTATCCTTCTTATCACTTGTCTCAAACAATGCCTTAAGCATACATAGAGTGGACTCAAAGGTCACCGGTATATTTGGATTGTGCATAACACTTCTCACAATCCCTAACCAGTTATGGAATTTATTCTCAATTAATTTGTCCATTTTAAAAGATGATTCTTTTTCCATTCTACAAGAGAAAATTGCATTTGTCAAAACTCCTTTTGATTTGATTTGATTTGATTTGAATAAAATTTGATGATAGTTAATAAGGCCTTTAATTAATTACCACTCCCACTATTTTGATTCAAATTGACAACCCTCACCATCAATACGGAAGATTGCAGCGCACAATCTTCTAGTGGGCAAGATCCATATTTCATCAAGTCATGAGCTAGCTTTGGCTGATCGCCCACCACTTGACTATTTAGGTAGGCCATCATACCAATTGCATCATATGCAACTCTTGATGAATGAACATGCACAACACCTTTCCATGAACATTCTGTGCCTTACTAAGAATCACCAGTTAAGTCTATCCCAAAAGCCGATACGGTAATCATGCACCCTACTTTGGCAGAACCTACATGTTTACCCTTCACACTTCCACGAGATAGACGGTGCACCACGCTTTGGCATAACCTACGCGTCGATCAGGTTTTTCTAGTGTGTCGCTAATGGAAGGCGTGAAAGACTTAATATTTGGATGAGGGGTTTGGTTTTTATAGGTAGATATACATATCCAATCACCACAATATAGTAAGTATCATATACATGTTATATCCCACATGCAAAATGATAAAAGCAATGATTATGGCCATCCTAATGTGATTCCTCGAGCCAAGAGGAATCACGGTCATCTAGGTCCACATCACATGCAACTTGTACAAGATGAACTTTGTGCTCTACCTTTCTAGGTTTGATCAACTCATCTCCATGATTGATCGGCTCGCCATCAGACTGGTCGGTTGGGTGCCACCAGCCGATGGACTGGCACCTCTAGCTGATCGGTTCACTGGTCGTCGTGCATCTCCTTGGGGCCGCCACACGCTCGTATCGTTCCTCAAACCGGTCATCTGGAACGCCAACTGATTGGTTCACACCTTGAACCGATCGTCTCATTCTTCGTCAGGTTGTCCACCGTTCTTTGACATATAAGGAAATAAAAGTTCTATAATATTTACATTTGAATTGTGAAACCCTGAGTTACATTCGGGGGGAGCAAAGGTAGGAAAGAAATTTCGAGTTATCTCGAGTTACATCAGGAATAAGAGATAGGGAATCAATGTGTAGACCGAGATGCAAGCAACCACATTCAACGAAGCACACATACATAGGGTTTATTGGCCATAACCACACTATACATCCACCACAAAACTCATTTAAAGGCGATGCGTATCGAGTGCATTTATATTACATATCATATATGTATATTGGGATTTGTAGATTTAGGATTGGACATGCATAAAGCCAATTTTATTCGCATCGTATGCAATAAATAAAGGTGACAAACCAAAATCGATCTCATCGATAATCCTAAAGTATAGAGGAGTTGATGTGGCTCTGATACCACTGTTGGGTTTTAGGGGAGGCAGAGAAGGCAGCGGAAACAAAAATTTTCTCCCAAAACCCAGAATAAAGGAATCACGTCAACGTCTATACAGTAGGAAAGATGGTTTGTCGAGACATACCTTGTCCCGAGGCTTGCTCGACGACATTACCTCGCGGCTTGCACGGTCTTCACCTCCAGTCTTGGACGGTGTATGTACAGCTCCTAGTCTCACCACGACTATCGGGATTGACAACTATCCTCTGAGCAGTAGAAGTCTCCCGCCTCTACATTCGTCCACACGGACTGCCTGGAACTCCGATCGCCTTATCCCACAAGGCACCGGAAGGAGTCGTACCCTCCTATTAGCGTACTAGTCACCAACACACTCTCCTACCACCAGTCGCTTTTCTACAGTTGTCTTTCCCTTGTTGTGCCTCCCTTATCGGGTAGCACTCTCGGGCTCTCCTGGTTACCGCAACTAGAGAGAACGACAACTTTGCAGAGCAATTGGTGTTCTGAGCTGTACTTTCAGAGAATCCCCCAATACCACTATATATATAGGAGGGTCATGGGATAGGGTTCTCTACCCCGGGCAATGCGGGATTAAAGCAGGAGTAGAAGGGTTCGAGATTTTCCACAAAATCTGACCAACTATGCCAGTTGAACCGATCGTTTCAACCCTGAAACGGTCTGTTGGTGACCTCATCTGATCAGTTCACACCTGAACCAATCATTTGGGGCATATGAGCCGATTGGTTCATGCTTGAGCCGATTGGTTCATGGTCCTGGTCCAACTCAAATTGACTTTCATGTTCGTTTCCAATTAATCATATATTAATCCTTGTTCAAATCAAAATTGACAAGTGAAACGAACTCGGTTGGTCACCTGACCAGTTCAACACTGTGAACCGATCAGTTCATTGACCTGAGCCGGTCAGCTCACCAGCCTGAGCCGATCGTTTCATCTCTATCAGCCGATCGGTCTGGGCAGCAAATTAGTCAATTGCAGTTCAATCAATCTGATACTCTAATCATCTGATCCAACACCTTGAATACTATGATTTTGAGCTATCAATCGATTGGGTGTTTAATTGAACTACTAAACTCCTTCAGTAATCAATCCAAACAATATTTATGGAGAAACTCCTCTTCCAGGAACATGTCCTAGTGTATGTGACTCTGCAGGTCCATTTCACGTTGGCAGTGAAAGTCCATAACACTTATGACTTCACAAGCAAAGAGCGGTGCCTAGTCACACATCAGTGCTACCCAAGTGAAATAGAAAGTTGGAGAACAACTTTCAATCCTACAATCCATGAATGGTGTAATAGTGAATGTATAATTCCTTTGTCACTAATGTCCTGAATGAACTCCAGGCATGGTACAATCATCCTTTCAATGTTCATCCATTTCCTTGATCTCAGAGCAGACTGGGTGAGATGTGTGTGACATCAATATCACATATTGATTCACACATGCATGCGCATGCCTTTCTCAATCCTACTCATCAAGTGGCCATGGACATCAAACTCCCTTAGGAGGGACAAATCCCATATCTATCACTCACCCCTCAAAAGCCCCATGTGTTAAAGCCACCCAATCATCACCTTTATAACAACCCATGTTTTAGGACTGCGTTTGATGATGTCAAAGTGTACCCAACGACATGTGTTGAGTGTAGTGATTTCAGGTCGAAGAATCACACTCACCACCATCACTGTGAGAGCTAACTGTGACTACCAAATCATGGTTCCATATGTCACTCTGTAATGACCCCGCCTCCCGGTAACCCCCAATTAAGGGAGACCCGAAGGTCAGAGCCGTTATTCAAATAACAGGATCAAAGGTTCAACAAATAATCAATAATAATTATGAAATTCTACTAACTAACTGGAATTTGGTATAAAATTAAAACTTTACTTACCTTTGAAAACCTTGGAAATCTATCTATCCTGGTCTTGAATTATTCTATCTAATCCTCCTTGCACTTTATTTCTTTTTCCGCAATGTGTCACTTTACTGTTTGTTCTTTCAATTGTTGTTCCTAAAACGCCGACAAACAAAACGTCGGTCAGTATATCGAAATATAATGGTATGTGGGAACAACCAAAATCTTGCAAATATGGCTAACAATTTAATAATCACAATCAAATTAATTAACAAGCCAATTTACACTTTTCAGTATGACATTCTCCACCGCTTTTGCCCTAACCCTGGCATACCCACCTTACGGTGCCCTTTGCCAATGACTTAAGGCCACCTTCTCAATCCTGAGCTTGGTGCCTGGGGGTCACCACTCATGGTGCCCACTAGTCATGCAATATCATAGGCCACCTTCTCGGTGCCTGGGGTCACCACTCAAGGTGTCCATTGGTCTACCCATCTGGGCTTGACCTTTGGCATCATCCATCAGGGTGGCATGTAGGTGCGAGAATCCATACTTCTATTATTAATGTGATAATCATAGTGACTTTATAATTTGCAAGTATGAACATCCAAACTGATAATTTGCATTCAATGTGATTAACCATCTGAAAAATCATCAGGAAACTAAGGCGGTTATTCATAATTAACCACATACCTGTACATGCAGATTTTGAGACAGAATATTCCAATAAATTAAGACATCCAAGCAAGTATAAGAATCCTGAAATCACATTCAATACCTTTTATCAAAATCTATCCAACCATCTGGCTACTTAGGGTTTCTATTCCTTTTAAGGGTTTCTTCGTAATTAGGGTTTTATTTCACCATACTCTTTTAAACCCTAATTCCTCATCTATCCTTTACGAAAGTTATTAAGGTTCCCTTTTATCAACTCATAATCTTAAATTCAAATTTAAAGCAGAGTTAACCATTAATTAAGTTCATTAAAGCATATGGAACTCTAAATTAACCAAATTACACATGAAGATCATCCTTTTAAATCTAGTATGCCCTTTTTATTAACAATAGGTTAATATCTACTTTAATCATCCATTAAACCCTATTAAATACTTTAATCATCTCAAACTAGGGTTTTTCATTGATTAAACCATTAAAGATAACATCTTTACATACTTTTTGAATAGAAAGCATAATTAGGTTTCAAAGATAATTTATACATGTTCCTCTCATTCTAAGGATCAATTTTCATGTATTAACTTTATTCATCGGAGCTTCCTAGCAATTTCTATGATTTTTGTAAGTTTATCACTTAATTGACTAGTTAGAAATTGACATGTCAGCGTTAAAGCCTTTACCAGTATTTCATGCAGATAAAAGGTCTCGGCTGCCCTTGGGTCTTGTACGAGTGATGAGGGGTACAAGAGTCATTTGACTCTTTTCCCTTCTTCCTCTGCGCGCCTGCGTCTCTGTGCGCACATCGCTGCCTCGCGCGGCTTCCTCCGGGCGATCTTCTTCCTCCGCACCCACCTTCCTTCCTTTTCTGCATCTCTCTCTCCGGTCGTGCAACCCCTAGACAGTGCCACTCTCCTCCAACAGCATGCCCAACCCCTTGGGTCCCCTGGGATGTCTGGTGCAGGGCCTGCGACCGCGGCTTCCTGACGGCAGTCTGCCCAGGTTTCTTGTCGTGCAGGTGGCTGCTGCATCCCTTCCCAGAAAGAGATGGTGCTCACACTCTTTTTGGGATGAAAACAACACCAAGAAGGTGAAGAAGGCTCGCTGAAGCTGGTCGTCGGTCAGTTGCTAGGCCATAATCTGCTGTGATTGAGTTGCAGGTCTGTCCATGGCTTCTCAAGGCCGAACGATGGGAGAAACTGGGACTCATGGATTCACATGGTTCCCGCTTGGGCCACTACGGATAGGGCCATGAATTCTGGTGGCAAGATGCTGACCTGGGTTCCTATATATATACTCACATCTAAGGAAACCCTAGGGATCGTCCTTGAAGAGATGAAGAGAGGCCTCAAAGCCTAGACCTATATCTTTTATGGCCGCTAGACCCACATGGGTGGGAGACACATAATTGTATTTCGTGTTGCACACAAAAAGAAAAGGAAAATGCCCAAAGGCACTAATCATCATGCCTTATTCTCTAAAATCATGTCCTTGTATATAGGTTCTGGAAAAACACTACATATTCCCTATTCCTTTCTATTTTGGAATACTTACATAATGAAAATCCGAAAATTATTACTCTTACTCTCTTTATGTTTGGATTTTAATCCATTGGCCACAAATTCATATTTTCTTTTAGCAAATAACATCTCTTTTTGACATTATCAAAAAGTCATTAATGATGTATCCCATTATCTTCTTATTTTGTTTTATTTTCCTTTCCTCTTTCTTTTTCTTCATTGGGACTCCTTGGATCCCAAGAAACTCAAAGATTTCGAAATTCCTCATTAAGGATACTCATTATCCTTCTAGATGCATCTAAATGCATTATTTCACATTATCTTGTTTATTTCTTCATTAAAATATATATTTTTGAAGTTTCTCTTTGTTTCTCTTTTATTTTCCTTATTGGTATTCCTTTCACCATTAGGAATCCTTGGGATACGAAATTCCACCAAGAATTACTCCATTATACCTCTTTTCACTTATTTTTCACATTTCATTAATATTTTCAATTTCTTTCTTAATAAAGAAATACTTAATTGATCTTTTCTTTTCTTATTGCTCTCTTTATGCAACTTTAGACTCCTTGGAACCCGAGGAACCTAAGAGGCACTAAATTCATTCTTAGATTACATTCCTTTTCCTTCTAGAGGTTTCTACCTCATCTCTCTTTTCTCAACAACTCAATTATTCATTACTTAATTGAATTTTCTTGTTATTGGGCCCAATAGCCAATAAAGCCCACAAATCAAACAACAAGCCTATTTTAAATGAAATCCATTTATTCACAACAAATTATATCATTATTTTTCCAAATATCTTTAATATGAGAAATTACATTTCTCACCAAAGGAACCCAAAATTTGGGGTTGTAACACACTCTCACGGTGGGTCTGTCTGGTATACTTGTTCTCTAACAAGTACCTATGTGTTTGGTTTGATATCACTATATCATGACTAATGAGATTCTATCATCAACCAAAACACAATCTAGTCTTTAGTGTTATTGATGTCTATGGTTATTTCCACAACAACAACCGACCATGGACAAAATAAGAATGCATACTCTTAACATCCGTATGATCTCATCGTTTAGGTCCTTAACCTAAAAGCATACGTCATCGAGTAAACAATTTTTTATACATCTATCATGTTACACTATCATCTCAAAAATAGTTAAAACATATAGATCGGAAATTGCCTTTATTATTATTCAAATCATTTACAAAGTATCCCATTACAATCATCACATGACTTTCTCTATGGGCATACATACCAACAAGTAGAAGTATGTTGCTCAAGAATAGCTTTAAAGAATGCTAAAGAGGGACTTGAGAAGAGAGCAAGTGAATTGGTGAAGATAATGGCTGAGTTTGGGCTCTATTTATAGCCAAAACATGCACTTCCTCAGTCAACGAATTCGTTGACTGAGAGCCCAACGACTCTCTACCAGCACACTCCTCTCAACGGATAATCAGTTGGTCAAAATTTTGAAAAATAGTTGGTGCACCTTTTTTTTGTCAAAAAATGCTTCTAGGAGAACCGAGGGAGGAGGTCCCACCTCGTAGGTCTCGGTTGAATATGGGGTCCACCGAGTCGATCTCCGTCGAACTATTTGTTGACGGAGACCATTTTTTGGTCCAGAATATGTAAGAAACCAAGTGAATGATGGTCGAGATACTTGTCGACCGATACCAGTCTCAGTCAAAATTTTTTTGGACCAACTGGGCTGCTGTGAGTGGTTTTTAGGAAGATATATTGAGCTTGTTTAGTTAAAAGTCATGATAATATAATTTTGAAACTTAGCAAAGATTTTAAAAGATCACATGAATTAAGAGTAATCAAGAGATTGGAGCACATATATCAAAGAAAACATCTTCTAGGGGAGTAATGAGAAACTTCTTTCTAATATATTGAAATTGATCTAGTGGAAGTGGTTTGGTAAAAATATCAGCTAATTGTTCTTTAGTATCAGCATGATGAAGAGATATATGATTTTTAGAGATGTGATCCCTTAAGAAATGGTGCATGAATTTCAATATGCTTGGCACAACTATGTAGAATAGGATTATGGGCCAAGTTTATAGCACTAGTATCATCATAGAAAATTGGCATAGATGAGAATGTAAAACCATAATCATTCAACACTAGTTGCATATAAAGTACTTGAGCACAATAGGAACCAGCCACCACTTATTCGGCTTCAGCGATAAAAAGGGCGACTGTATTTTGTTTCTTACTAAAACACGATACTAAATCTCTTCCTAATAAGAAACAACCACCACTTGTGCTTTTGCGATCAACTCGACAACCAACATAATCGACATCGCTATAAGCTTTTAAGTTTAGTGATTGACCTTTAGGATACCATAATCCATAGTTGGTAGTACCAGCGAGATATCTTAATATTTTTTTAACAACTTGAAAATGAGATTGCATGGGTTTAGATTAAAATCTAGCACAAGGCCCATTGGAAAACATAATGTCTGGTCTAGAAGCAGTTAATTATAGCAAATTACCAATCATGGCCCTATATAAGGAATCATCAATGGGTTCTCCACCATCATCCTTGTCAATTTTGGAAAAATTGGCCATTCGTGTGGTAGCATGTTTGCAATTGTTCATTCCAAAGCATTTTAAGAGTTCATTAGTGTATTTCTATTGTCTTAGAAAAATTCCGGTAGGCGTTTGTTTTATTTGAAAACCAAGGAAAAATGTTAATTCTCCCATAAGACTCATTTCAAATTCTTTTTGCATTATGTCACTAAATTGTTGGCATAAAGAATCATTTGAGGCACCGAATATGATGTTATCAACATATATTTGAACAACAAGGAAATCTAATTCGTATGTTTTAAAGAACAATGTAGAGTCTGAATTTCCAATTGAGAAACCATTGTCAAATAGATAGTTTTAAGTCTTTCATACCAATTTCGTGGTGCTTTCTTAAGTCCATAAAGTGCTTTCTTAAGTTTTTATACATGATCAGTTTTGTTAGGAATTTCAAATCCAGGTGGTTGGGCAATATATACTTCTTCTTCTATGATCCCATTTAGAAAGATACCCTTTACATCCATTTGGAATAGTCTGATGTCTTTGTGGGAAGCTATAGCTAATAACATTCTAATAGCTTCAAGTCTTGCCACAGGTGCATAAGTTTCATGAAAATCTATTCCTTCTTGTTGGTTGTACCCTTGAGCCACCAATCTAGCTTTGTTTCTAACTACTTCCCCAACTTCATTAAGTTTATTTTGAAAAACACACTTAGTTCCAATGATGGTTTTGTTTTGTGGTTTAGGAACTAAGTCCCATACATTGTTTTTTGTGAATTGATTTAGTTCTTCTTGCATAACCATTATCCAATATTCATTTTTTAGTGCCTCATTACCTTTTTGGGTTCAATAATTGATACAAATTCCATGTTTGCAACATCTCTAAATGATGATCGGGTTTTTACTTTATCAAAAGGATTTCAATAATTAAATCTTGAGTATGATCTTTGATTAATCTAGGGACGCTTTTTTGTGTCTCATTTTGTTGATCAATTTCAGAATTTTGATCATCTTTTGGAGACATAGTTAGGTCTTCAATTTGATGAGTAATGTCATTTATATTTTCATTTTCATTTTATGCATTTTGAGTTGTTATCTCATGAAAGGTGATATGAATTGATTCTTCAACTTTTCTAGAGATAGTATTGTAGATTCTAAAAGCTTTGCTAGAAGTTGAATATCCTAAGAAGAATGCTTTATGTGATTTGAGGTCAAATTTGTCTCTATCATCTTTCGTGTTTAGGATATAACAGGGTGTACCAAAGGTATGAAAATAATCAACTCTTGGTTTTTTGTTGAAGATGAGTTCATAGGGAGTTTTCTTAAGATGAGAATGTATTGTTACTCATTTTAGTACATAACATGCTATATTTACCGCTTCGGCCAAAAATGTTTTAGGTGTATTGTGTTCAAGTAACATTGTTCTAGCCATTTCTTGTAAAGCCTGATTTTTTATTTCTACTATGCCATTTTGTTGTGGAGTGTGTGGGGCTGAAAAATTATGAATGTATCCTTGAGATGTACAAAATTCTTCAAAAATGTGATTTTCAAATTCCCCACCATGATCACTCCTAATTGTACATATTTTATTTTGTAGTTGATTTTGATCTTAAAGAAAAATTGTATAAAAATTCTAATTGTATCATCTTTATTTGAAAGAAAATGAACCCATGTGTATCTACTATAATCATCTACAATCACAAAGAAATATCCTTTTCCTCATAGGGCCAATCAAATCCATATGAATGAGCTCCAATTATCTAGTAGTGCTAAGCAATGTTTTTAGATTTGAAAGAAGTTTTATTTTGCTTGCCTAGAGTACATGGTTCACAATCTTTAGGTTTATCAAAGGATATTTTAGATAAGCCACGTACAAGATCAAATTTAATTAACTTTTTGATAACATGTGAGCTTGCATGACCTAATTTTCTATGCCATAGTTGTAAATATTCATCTTTTGCAAGAAGACATTTTCTAATAATAGCTTGCATAGAATTAGGTCTAAGTATGTATAGATTTTTCTATTCTCTGTCCTTCATAAACAACATTATTAGTGTTTTCATTTAGTAGTTGACAACAAGTTTTATTGAATAGGACATCATAGCCACTATCACATAATTGACTAACACTGATTAAATTGTGATGCAAA
Organism: Alisma plantago-aquatica; assembly: GCA_963693085.1. Classification (NCBI taxonomy): domain Eukaryota; kingdom Viridiplantae; phylum Streptophyta; class Magnoliopsida; order Alismatales; family Alismataceae; genus Alisma; species Alisma plantago-aquatica. The sequence goes on from OY856412.1 coordinate 587,532,004, forward strand.
CCATCAACAAGTAAAACATTTTTAATTTGAAGATGTGTACCAATATTACCTATTCCAACAACTTTTCCTTTGGCATTATCTCCAAATGTGACTGTTCCACTTTTCTTCTCTTCAAATGTTTGAAAAGATTCTTTGTTTCCACTCATATGCTTGGAGCAACCACTACCAACCACCCACTCTTGCAAAAAGAAATAAGTTTTAGTGCCCATGTGATGGTCCTTTTGGTTAGGAGCAATTTAGACTATATTATTCTGAAAGGATTTAGTAGATCTTGAGCAAAAAACTAAATATAATTACATATTATTATTTAAGTAATTGAATCTGAACATTGCTATTCTCGGTCGATAATTTTCTCGATCGAGAGTGGTTTCGATCAAGGTTTTTGTCAACCGAATGATTTTCAGAAAATGCAAGCTTAAGTCAGAGACTTTCTTGGTCGACTATTTTCTCGATCGAAGAGTGTATCGATAGAAGTTTTCTCAACTGAGCATGTTTTGCTTCTTTTTAAGAATTTTATTAATTTCAATTTGAGTTAAAGATATCTATTAGATGAGTTGTCCAGTGTTCCTCTCCAATAGAGCAAGAGAGAGAGTTGATGTTGATTCTTGAAGTGTTGTTTGGGAATAGAAAAGTGATTATATAATGTTTTGTATGGCATGTTGATGGTTGGGCAAGACCCCTATCAAAGATAGATGGTTTGTTGATCAACAGACATGTGTTACCATGTTCCTTTATGATAAATCTAGGATCAGAATATCAATGGATAAGAGTTAGAGTGGATGACATAAGTTACATGACCATGATGAGTTTAGGGTTATGTCATTTAGACTAACCAATGTATCAATAAAATTCATAAATAGGAGGAACATAGTAATCAGGTTATGTCTCATAAGTTGCGACAAGCTTTGAATGATGACATCTCAAAATATTTCATAGATGGTCAGTAGAATGGTTAACATCTTTGCTAAATCTTAAGAATGTTGAAGCAACTATACTTATGTGTGACAAGTTCATTAAGAGTGAGTTGGGGGTTAACTAGAGTACCCTGTTGGAGTTATGGTACATCTGCTGAGTAGGTTGTGTGAATCATGGTAAGATGAAGATAAGGTCGTTGTCCTATCCCTAACAAGGTCAATCAAGAAGTTATATTTTATTATGGTTGCAGACAAGTGTATGATTCTTCAACTAGACAAATGGCCATCCCATCATTGAGATAAATGAGGAATCTTCTAAGAACATATTCCTTATAGTTATTGACAATTAGGGGATACCCACCCGATTGATTGAGTTTCTAGTTACAACAACCATCAAAGGAGAATAGAGATGAAACGTGGTAAAGTTACATATGATAAGAGATACATGATGTTTCATGTTTGGTAAGAGCCAGAAAGTACTAAGCGATGTGTGATACAACAAATAGAATAGTTTAGGATGGCAATTAGAGTCCCAAGTAGGAAAGGTACTACCAGACCTGTATAGGTGGCACAACAATTCCTATGCTGAACCAAGTTGACACATGCAAGAGTTGAAGAAGAAGAATATGAATTTTATGAGAATGATGTGACATCACCATGAGATGAAAGTAACCATGAGAAATATTGAGGATGAGGTGCATGAGAAATATCCATCTTTGTTTACCTTGGATTTTGGGGGCGAAATCCCTATTAGGGGTTTATGGTTGGGAGACCCTTAACCTTGATTAAAGTGTTGAACATATTTAGTTACCATAATTCAGTGTTTTAAATTTAATCTAACCTTGTGACATGTTTTGGTATCATGTGATAAGCTTAAGTTTCAAATTTGGTCCAATTTGGACACTATTTGTTCAAGTTATACAATTTTATGCACATAATGAACTTTTATGCAATTTACCCAAATATAAGGCTTTACTTGCAATTTGTCACATGAATTATAATCCTTATATGTTTCATTATCCTTATTGTGCTTTTTGGTCCATTGGGATCCTAGTTGAACCTTGGTTTGGAGGTGTTTTCTTTAAGGGTATTTTAGGGTTTACCCCTTTATGGATGAGCCTTTAGGAGCTATCAACCAATTGTTTATTTGATTGGCTTGAAAATCCAACAAATGATGGCTAAAAAGGTCTCCATTGATGATAAGTCATCTTCTTGTGTGGCTTCATGTATATCCATAATAGTTTAAGGCCATGGACACCTGGAGAGTTATTAGGACAACCTCAAGCTTTTCTCTTTCTTTATCCATAAGCCTTATATACTTATCGTTTAGCTCAAAAATGAATCCTTTATACTCTTATCTTTTACTCCTCTCCATAACTTTTTCTTTCACTTACTTGGGTTGGGGTGGGGAGGAGAGTGCCCAAGGTAGAAGAAGATAGCCAACCTTCTTATTGGAGCATCAATGATTCAAATCTACCCTTATCTAGTGCAAACCTTCCTTTTGGTGATCTTGACCTAAACTAGTAAGTATCTCCTTCTCTCCTTCATTTCTTTTTCTATTCCTCTACCTCCTATCTTCTTATTGGATGGAATCTTGTTTTTTTATGGTAATGTCTGTTGTAAAGCTCATAGAATTTATCTTTCTTGCTTCTTCTAACTAGGGTTTGCTCCTTTTGTGGAGAATGGTGATACTTTTACAAATTTAGACCTATAGCTAGGGTTCTTCACCTTATTTTCTAGAGTTTTCTTTGTCTTGGACTCTTATGTTCTATTAGGTTTTACATGGTCGGAGTAAGCAGTGGAAACAAAAAAAAATTACTTGACCATAAACCCATAACCAGCAGATCACATCAACATCTATGTAATGCGAAGGATGGTTTTAGCGAGTTATACCTGATCCCGATGCTTGCTCAGTAACTATACCTCATAGCATGTGCTGTCTTCAACCACCTATCTTTGACAATGTCTATGCAGCTCCTGGTCTTAACTTGGACTATAGTTGACTGTTGTCCTCCTGAGCGGTAGAAGTCTCCCACCTCTATAGATAGTCCACATGGACTACCGGGAACTCTAGTCATCCTAAAGGATAGACTAGAAGGAGTTGTCCCCTTCTATCAACGTTTTAGTCATCGAAACACTCTCCCACAACCAGTTGCTTTTCTGTAGTTGTCTTTCCCTCACTACTCCTCCCTGGATGGGTAGAACTTTCTTGGGCTCTCTCGGTTACCACAACCAGAAAGGACAACAACTTTGTAGAGCAACTGATGTTATGAGTTATGTCTCTGGAATAGCCCCTTGCACCCCTCTATTTATAGTAGAGGATAGGTTCAGGGTTCCCAATCTATGCGGGAGTAGAAGGGTCCAAAATTTTCATGAATAATTTACACTCCGGCAAGCGAACCGGTCATTTCATAAATGAAACGGTCGTTTGGCAAGGTGAGCCGATCGGTTCACTTGTGAAACGGTCATTTGGCAAGGTGAGCCGATCGGTTCACTTGTGAACCAGTCGGTTGGGAGCATGAACCGATCAGTTCACTTAGTGAACCGTTTGTTTCACTTCCCAGACTTACCCACAATTGAATTTTCTTATTCATTTCTAATTAAAGCAAAGATTAATTCATGTCCCAATCAAATTGAACAAGTGAAACAATAAGCCTTTTTCCCACAAACTGGGAAAATCCAACAGTGCTCATTTAGACAAATGAACTGAACGGTTCACCAGAGTGAACCGGTCATCTCACTAGCCATGAGCCTATCGGTTCACCCAATGAATCAGTCAGTTGGTGGTCCAAATTGTGCAGGACATAGTCAATTCAGTTCTCAATCAATATGACATTCAAATCAGTTGGTTCAACACTTGAACTTGATGATTCTGAGTCAAGTCTATTAATTGAATGTTTGATTGAGTACCTAAACACTTTAGTAATCAATCCAAACATCATTCATAAATAAACTCCTCTTCCAGGTTAATCCTTTGTGTGTGACCCTATAGGTCCCATTTCACGTTGGAAGTGAATGTCCATAACCAGATTATGACATTACAAGTAAAGAGTGGTGCCTAGTCACACATCAGTTCTACCCAAGTGAAAAGGAAAGTTGGAGAACAACTTTCAATCCTATAGTTTGTGATTCGTGTTTCAGTGAATGTATAATTACTTTGTCTCTGATATCCTAAATGAACTCAAGGCATGGAGTTGTCATCCTTTCAACACTCATTCATGTTTCTTGAACTACATCAGACTGTCTGAGATATGTGTAACATCAATATCATATATTGATTCACATGTACATGCACATGCCTTTCTCAGTCTCTCTTATCAAGTGGCTTGGACATCATACTCCCTTAGGAGGGACAAATCCCATATATATCACTCACAGTCTGTGTCATGCGTCAATGACACCCAATCATCACCGTTATAACAAATCATATTTCAGGACTACATTTGATGAAGTCAAAGTGTACCCAATCACATTTGATGAGTGCAGTGATTTTAGGTCTAAGAATCACAATCACCACCATCACTATGAGAGATGATTCTAACTAACATGTCATGGTTCCATGTATCACTCTCATGGTGGGTATGTCTGATACACTATTCTCCAACATGTATCTATGTGCTTAGTTTGATATCATACATCATGACTAATGAGACACTGTCATCAACCAACAACACTCTAGTCTTGATGTGTCATTGTTGTCTATCAATCTTCCACAATGACATCTGACTCGGGACATAACATGAATGTACATACTCTTAGCATTTGTATGATCTCATTGTTTAGGTCCTCAATCTGAAGACATACGTCATTGAGTTATTATCATTCTTTTGACATTCATTATGCTCTATCATATATCTCATAATTGATTGAGCTAGAATAAATTGGAAGCTTGCCTTTGATACTTATCAAATCAATCAGAACATATTTCAATACAATCATCATATGATTGGCTCTCTGGCCATACATACCAACAGACTCCCACTTGCACTTAGAGCCAATAACCTTTGAATCATATTTTTAGTGATCTCTAAACATGTCCCACTTGTTTCTGTTGCACTAGTGCTAATCCAGTGACTTAGCAACATTTTGCATGTTTCACATCTCCTCATTGTACGACATTTCGTATGAGATAGAGTTCCGTAATATGCTATCTGATATTCCTTGCCTAATAATTAGCTCCATAGTTTGACTTAGTATTTCTACTTTGTCATCAATGGTTGGAATATTTATAAGTTCATCCATATGAAATTCTAGATCCATATAGTATCCTCTGGTGTTCTTAACACAAGGATACTCATCATTCCTTTTAGAATTAAATGGCCTTTTAATATTTCTCAGAACATTTCCATTTAACAACTCATATTCACTTTTATATTTTGTATTTTGCGATCATTTTCTATCATTTCAGAAGCTTGCATCAGTGTAACTCATTTACACTAAACTATTCCTTTTATTACCATAGAACTAATCCTTTAATACTTCACAAGTACATATGTTCTTTATGGTATTCTAGTGACTATCACTGTAAGTAGACAGACATCCACTCGTCATGTCCATTACATACGAGATAACTGGATGAGCATATCATATTTTCATGTCCAATACATACAAGATGATGCATGCATATATATTTTCTTGTCATGTTTGATACATACAAGATAATGGGATGATTAAATACATGATAGATCCAATTGTGAATGCATAAGACATCTATCTATGTGTTCATATTCTTCATAAGAATTTGGGACACTAGGCATTTGAGAGACTTACTCCATGTAATAAGGACAAGTTTTCTCCCACCGAATCTCTAGATACTGAACCCTTCAACATAGACTGCCAATGTATGCTCTCTCTTTATCAAGTCAAGAGACTTTTGAGAACTATATCTATAGGTTTCTATTCCTATCACATAGGACATCTCTCTTTATTCCTTAAAGAAGGTATTTCCACACCAATTTTGTTTTATTCATCATCATCATGTCTAATATGAATACGCTCCCACTAAATCTTTGTAATCACAGATCCCTTCTTTATTTCGATATATCAGTCAAACCTTTTGACTATATAATCAAAGTAAAGACTCCAATTATGAGGTTCTTGTATTTAATCAATCACACTAATTAAACTCTTGTAACTTATAGACTGCATTTGCATTAATGGAATTATAAAACCCTTCAGGTCGTGTCACGTACACAACCTCATGTTATTCCTTCTAGGAATGAGGTTTTAATATCCATATGCAAAATTTCATAGTCTTTAAGTTCTAATAACAAGCATGATCCTTTATGGCCTATAGCCACTACAATTGGTTAAATAAAATCATCAAGTTCAACACCTTGAACTCACTTGAATTTATCTCAACCAATCAGCTCTTCAAATGTCATCCATGTCAGTCTTAACTCTTACGACCCAAATGCACTTATGGGTTTTATCCCTATAAGTGCTACCATTAAGGTCATACCTTATTTGGTTCACATGGAAGTCATTTTGGATCTTATGGCTTCAAGCCATAACTCAAAATTTGGTTCCTCAACATCATCTAGATAGATTATTGGCTCATCATCATATGATCAATTCATCACCTTTGAGTTTGTAGGATATCATTATCCATCAAGCTCAAGGTGTTATCTACTAGATTTATGAGGTGTATCTGTTACATAAGGAATTCGAGATTCCACAACACCTGTGATTCTAAATCTCATTTTGTACGTTTATTTAGTGTAAAGCATGTTCTTTAGAAGAATTCTAGAAGATTAGTTATTTGTTTGATGATCATGTTGTTACTATGTAGAGTATGATTCCTTCTTTGATTTAGACATCACTATGTCTTAATCATGATCTCTCTATGATACACTATCATAGTTACTCACAAGGTCTTCAAACAATTAGTTTAAGTATCTCGTTCATTGATCATATTAAAAAATTAATACTTTTACCAATTTTGTTCTTCATTTATGATATTCTTGAACATTTCAGGATATTCATATTGGTATTTCATTAAATACCATATTTGAAGTATTAGCATTTATTCCAACATGTATGTATATACATCAATATGTATTATACCTAATAGAATAGTAATTCTCCCACAACATCTAGTGAAGATTGACTTGTCATCACACCCAATAAATAAGACATTCATATCTCTTAATGGTTCATTAACCAAGAGAGTCTAGTTTATCCATCAACATGGAACCTAGAGATGAATTTCTCATTCATTTGTTTAGATGATAATGCTAATTTATCATTTGAGTCATCAATAACTTTTAGGTATTGTTTTATCTCATGCATACCAAGTACCACAAGATAAATAAGGCATTTCCATAAAAGATCATATCTTTGAAAATGAAACATGAACTTTATTGATAGACATCCGTGTCATTACAAGATGTATAAAAATGTTTTTATTTATTGGTAAAATGAAATAATAGTTCATAACTCTATTACATGCCCTTTGGGCTGAAATAAACTAAAAGGTACTATTATCTATGGCAGTAACACTTTCTCTAATGTTGACGAGTGTTCCTTCTTGGTCCTTTCATAAAGGCCATCACTTCTTTTCAGATCCTGCACATCATATATGTCAGATCTATATCTTGGTATCATATACCTACGATAAAGAAGCATTCAAAGTTTATTTCATAATACCTGAGGTGGAGACTTCCATTCCCTCCTTCTTCTTCAAATCATCTATGTAGAGAGGGGAATTTCTCTTTCAATGTCTAAGCTCATGACAATGGTGACATTTGCCTCCCTTGTTCACCCCTCCCTTGGTTGTGAGAGTTGAAGATGACTTGGGCTGCTGGCTAGCATCAGAACCTTTCTTTGCTTTGACCTTGCCCTTGCCTTTAGATTTTCCCTTCTTTTTGCTGATCATCATCACAGATTTGGGTTTGTCTTTGTTCATTTGTGTCTCGGCTGTCCTCAACATGCCCAAAAACTCTGTCAGTGACCTGTCAAAGTTGTTCATGTTGTAGTTCATCAAAAATTGATTGTAGGATTCTGGCAACAATTGCAATATCACATCAGTAGCCAACTCTTGGCTCAGAGGGAATCCCAATTGAGTTAGGTTAATCATCTTGAGTGTGTGAGGGCCTACTGGATCTCCTTCTATCATGACACACTTGAACAGTGCCTTGGAGATATCATATCTCTCTTATCATGCTTGGTCTTGATACATGTTCTTGAGATGTTGAACCATCTCAATGATGTCCATGTACTCATGTTGTCTCTACAACTCATAGTTCATTGAGCACAACATCAAACACTTCACATCAATGGCATCCTTAGTATGCTTCTTGTAAGCATCCCTTTCAGCCTTTGGTGTGTTGGGAGCGGGCTCTTCTGGCTCTGGTGTATCTAGGACATAGATCTTTCTCTCTTAAGTGAGAACAGTTCTCAATATCCTAAACCAATCATGGAAGTTGTTCCCATTTAGCTTATCCTTCTCAAGGACCGATCGCAATGAAAAGTGATTGTTTTTGGTAGCCATTTATTCTACAAAAAGGAAATTACAATTTTAGTCCAAAACACTTTTGATTGATTTGATTTGAAAATTGATGATGTTAATTAGGTCTTTAATTAATTATCACTCACACTATTTTGATCAAATTGATAAACCTCATGCATCAAATTCAAAAGATTGCAGCATACAACCTTCTAGTGAGCAAGATCCTGACTTCCTCTAAGTTGTGGACTAGCGAGGGTTGTCACGTACAACTAGATTCTTTCAGTTAGACAACTTTTGCCAATTGCGTCATATGCAACTCTTGATAGTTGTTATGCACAACTCTTTGTCAAGAACATCTGCATGCCTCAAGGTGCCTAATCCTATTAAGATCATCTTATTAAGTCTGACCCAAAAGCCAACATGATGAATATGCACCCTACGAAGGCAGACCCACATATTCACCATCACACTTCTACGTGATAGACAATGCACCACACGAAGGCGTGCCCACACTTAGTCGATCAATCTTTTCTTCTGTGCTGCTTTTGGAAGGCATCTTAAATTTAATATTTTTTTGAGGGGTTTTAATATGCTTATATATGCATATATGTATCCAATCACCACAAATATAGTATGTATCATATACATGCTATATCCCACAAATGAAAACATGCAATAACGATAAAGAAATGATTATAGCTATCCTATTATAGTTCCTTGGAGCCACAAGGAACTATGGTCATCTAAGGTCTACATCACATACAACCTGTTGTTGATGAATATTTGTGCTTAGGTCATTCTGGGTTGATCAACTCATCCTATGACTGATCGGCTCGCCTCTTGGCCGGTCGGTTGGTTGTCACCAAGCGATCGTCTAACTCCTCCAGATGGTCAGTTATCTAGGTCGTCAGGCCACCACTGCTCCTCAATCAGTCATCTCGGTCTATCAAGCAGTCATGTTCAGTCTTCGTCATAACAAGAAATAAAGCTAATCCTATTTTACATAATCTTTGTGAAACCTCGAGTTATATTTGACAGGATCAAAGGTAGAAGAGAAACTCAAGTTATATCGAGTTATATTCAGAATAGAAGAAGAGGGTTCAGTGCACAGACTGAGATGCAAACAACCATAAACAACCACACACATGCACATAGGGTTTATAGGCCATAACCATGCTACACATCCACCATTAAAACCGTTTTAGGGTGACGCATATCGATTGAATACATATACCATATCATATATGTACATATTAGTTTCGGATCATGTAGTATTAATCAGATATTCACATTAGTCATTTAAATATTCACATTTTATGAAATAAATAAAAGACGATAAAACCAAAATCCAATCATACCGATTGTCCCAAAACATAGAGTATTGACATGGTTGTGATACCATATTGGATTTCACATGGTCGCAGTAGGAACCGGAAACAATTTTTTTTACTTGACCATAGACCCATAGCCAGCAGATTGCATCAACATCTATGTAATGGGAAGGATATTTTTAACGAGTTATACCTAGTCCTGAGGCTTGCTCAGAGACTATACCTCATATCAAGTGTGGTCTTCAACCACCTGTCTTTGACGACGTCTGTATAGCTCCTGGTCTTGACCCAAACTACAGTTGACTTTCATCCTTCTGAGCGACATAAGTCTCCCACCTCTATAGATAGTCCACACAGACTACCGGGAACTCTAGTCATCCTGAAGGACAGACTAGATGGAGTTGTCCCCTTCTGTCAGTGTACTAGTCACTGACACACTCTCCCACAACCAGTTGCTTTTCTATAGTTGTCTTTCCCTCGCTATTCCTCCCTGGACGGGTAGAACTTGCTTGGGCTCTCTCAGTTACCACAACCAGAGAGGACAAAAACATTGTAGAGTAACTGATGTTCTGAGTTGTGCCTCTGGAGAAGCCCCCTGTACCCCTCTATTTATAGTAGAGGGAAGGGATAGGGTTCCCAATCTATGCGGAAGTAGAAGGGTCTAAAATTTCTATGAATAATTTGCATTGCGGCAGGAGAACCGGTCGTTTCATAAATGAAATGGTCATTTGGCAAGGTGAGCTGATCGGTTCACTTGTGAACCGGTCGGTTGAGAGTGTGAATCGATCATTTCACTATGTGAACCAATCATTTCACTTCCCAGACTTGTCCACAATTGACTTTCCTTATTTGTTTCTGATTAGTGCAAAGATTAATTCTTGTCTCAATCTAATTGAATAAGTGAAATGAAAAAACCTTTTTCACACAAATCGAGAAAATCCAACACTGCTTGTTTAGACAAATGAACTGTTCAGTTCACTAGAGTGAACTGGTTGTCTCACTGGCCATGAGCCGATCGGTTCACCCAGTGAACTGGTCGGTTAGTGGTCCAAATTGGGCAGAACATAGTCAATTCAGTTCTCAATCAATCTGACACTCAAATTAGTTGGTTCAACACTTGAACTTGATGACTTTGAGTCAAGTCTATTGATTGAATGTTTGATTGAGTACCTAAATACTTTAATAATCAATCTAAACATTATTTAGGGATAAACTCCTCTTCCATGTTAATTGTCTGTGTGTGACCCTATAGGTCCCATTTCATATTGGTAGTGAATGTCCATAACTAGCTTATGACATCACATGCAAAGAGTGGTGCCTAGTCGCACATCATTGCTACCTAAGTGAAAAAGAAAGTTGGAGAACAACTTTCAATCCTACAGTCTATGATTGGTGTTCGAGTGAATGCATAATTCCTTTGTCTCTAATATCCTGAATGAACTCAAGGCATGGAGTTGTCATCCTTTCAACATTCATTCATGTTTCTTGAACTAGAGCATATTGTCTGAGATATGTGTGACATCATTATCATATATTTATTCACATGTGCATGTGCATGCCTTTCTCAGTCTCGCTTATCAAGTGGTCTGGACATCATACTCCCTTAGGAGGGACAAATCACATACCTATCACTCATAGTCTGTGTCATGCATCAAAGCCACCCAATCATCACCGTTATAACAACCCATGTTTTAGGACTATGTTAGATGAAGTCAAAGTGTACCCAACCACATTTGACGAGTGTAGTTATTTTAGATCTAAGAATCACAATCACCACCATCACTACGAGAGAAGATTTTGACTAGCATGTCATGGTTCCATGTATCACTCTCATGGTGGGTCTGTCTGATACACCATTCTCCAACATGTATCTGTGTGCTTAGTTTGATATCATATATCATGACTAATGAGACAATGTCATCAACCAACACACACTCTAGTCTTGATGTGTCATTGTTGTCTATCAACCTTCCACAATGACATCCGACTAGGGACATAACAAGAATGTACATACTCTTAGCATCTATATGATCTCATTTTTTAGGTCTTCAACTCAAAGACATACGTCATTGAGTTATTATCATTCTTTAGACATTCATTATGCTCTATCATATATCTCATAATTGATTGAGCTAGAATAAATTGGAAGCTTGCCTTTGATACTTATCAAATCAATTAGAACATATGCCAATCCAATCATCATATGATTGGCTCTCTGGGAATACATGCCAACATGTTCTCCGTAAAAGCGAGTTTTATAACCCTCTTCACTTTTATTTCTTACAACAAGCTTGATTACTCATGTTCTGGATCTAAAATTAAGATCTATGCATATAAAAGCTTTTCTTGCTTAGGGTTTTGAATTTTACATTGTTCCTTGATTAGTTTCTAGTTCTATATGAACCTAAAATCATGTGCAAGACCTTCCTGAGGTAGAGTAAGAATTTTTCCTTACTAACATACCAACCAATGGTGCTAAGTACCTATCAAACGATGGCATATACTTAGAGTTTTAGGCTGATTTTCAACTTTACACATGAACTAATGGATGACTTTATGTTACAATTAAAGGATATTCCTTTTTGGCAACTGATGGGGATGAAAAATGGTTTCAAACAAATGGTCACACCTTATGTCAGTTCTATACTCTTTTGGAAGCTCAATGATCAATGGTTTACTGCCCTAAAAATGGCATAAACCAATAACAATTTTTAGTTCAACATCCTCTGGTGTTCAATGATGGTAGTGATGACCCCATCAACCGATGGTGTTCCAATGTACCACAATTGATGGTGAATCTAGGTTTCCTATGTTACCTCTTTTTATCCCAAACTGATGGTTTCTTGGGTCAAATGATTTAAAGGTTAGACCTACACTTTAATCATAAGTTTTGGATGATGAACTTGATCCAATGGCTTAGATTGAATGCTTCAACGTCCAATGGTTTGAAATTGAAGCGTATAGTATATATGTGAGTTCTAATAATGTGAATCTAATGGTTTCCCCTATGTGATCAAATTAAGGAGCTTTCTTGTTGACAAATGAGTGGTTTGCTTTAAATCTACAACTGATGGTGGGTTTTATCCCTAGATCTGATGGTACCCTTTATGTCATTAAACAAGGATGTTTAGGGATAGATGGTTACTCTTTCTAGGACAATTCAAGGGATATATATGTGGTTTGTTCAAGGTGTTTACTTATGTAAACAACCAACGGTTTTACCTTCTAAAACAATCCAATGGTTCTGGGTTGATGCTGGGGTATGTTGGTATGGTTTGAATGATGTTGAAACCAATGGAGGTTTTCCCTTATTTATGTAAGTCTTAATTGTTCCCTCAAATGAATATAATTAATAATCACTATAATGAGTTAATAGGTAACCTGAATGAAGTATATATTGTTACACCTAATCCTAATGTATCTAAGTGATGGTGATTGATTATGATTAGCCCCCTTGAATGGTTAACAAAATAATGGGGGTAATCTCTTATGGTGGTTGAAACCCTAGTATAGTATAAATTTGATGGTTTCACCTTGAGTTATGTTTGGATCCATACTTGAGGATACTATGGAATTTAATGGTGATGCTTCACCTTGTGTATCCATGATCTGATAGGGATGACATGTGTGGGTTTGGGTATGAATGTTGATTTGTAGCATCAATGTGACTTATCTTGTTACTCCTAACCCTAATACCATTAGGTGATGGTGATAAAAATGATTAGCCACCCATGAATGACTAATAGAATACTGGAGTACTCTTTTATTATTTTTGAAATCCTGGTATGCTATAAATATGATGTTACACTTGGAGTTATGCATGGATCCACACTTGAGAATGGCATGGAATGTGACCAAGATGCTTTGTCGTATGCACCCAAGATTATATGGGGATGTTATGAGTGAGGGTTTATGAATAAATGTTGAACTATAACTTTAATGAAACTTACCTTGTGAATCCTAACTCTAATGCAAGTAGAGAATGGTGGTTAATCATATTATCCTTTTCTTGAATGGTTAATATAATTATGGAATATCCTTCCTAATAATTGATTGAAACTCTAATGTGTTAACTAGTGGTCATAATAAATTTATGACTTATGTTTTTGTATGCTAAACTTGTACACTATTAATGTGATGTTGTCCAATCATATAACTTCCTTATATGTTGATACAACAAAGGAATGCTCTTAATGCTAAGATAACCCTACAATGTTATTCTATAAACATCTTTTAGTTCTTTAATGCCATATCATGCTGAGCCTATGCATTACATGTGTGGTGATGTTTGTTGAGCCTTGTTATAAGGCATGGGAAGATAATGATGATCTTGTAGAAAATTATGTTATGATATTAAGAATGTTTGGGCATGGTTGAGCCCTGAATGAGGTGTAATCATATTTGATGACAAGGGTTGATACCCTATGATGTTGTGATAAGAATTTATATCCTATGATAGTGTGGTGACAAGTGGAGTCTCATGAATGGCAATGAATAGTACCATGTGATGATGATGTTATGACAAATGTAGTATCTTTATTGGTAGGTGAATAGTGCCTTGTGTTGTTGAGATGAGACATTATGTCTCACACATTTTATATCTTTTGAAGTTGTTATACTTATATGTTTGCCAGAACTGAATTAGGATTTGTATGTACACTTGTTTGATGCAACCTTAATTCACCCAACTGGCATAACTAATCAAGTAAAACCTTAATCATGTAGTTTTCATGTGCCATAGATCCATTCAAGTGTCAGAAGTTACTGGATGGTGAGACGAGTACTCTAAAGGGAAACTCAGAGCGCATACTATGAGTATGTGGGGTGCTTGTCATACTGAGACCATGTGTTTATGGAGGATGGCTGCAGTCATGCCTCAGATATTAATTGTGATGTGTGACGGGAGACAATATAACTGCCGAATGCCTCTTATAGAACGTATATGTATGAGTTGTTCTCTAGCATCATGACATGTGCCAAGGAGGGCTATTTATAGGACTATATGTCATTGTTTTGTAGTTTGAGTGTTATGTCACTGTAGTGCAGACTCATACTGAAAGATTAGGGAGAAGATCTTGGAGTCTAACTCTTCCTAGATCTTGTATGGCATTGATTTTGACTTAGCAACAATCAGTTGGATTTGGGTGGTACGGCCCAAATCCTCAATGCGTAATGAAAGATGTGATACAGCTGTGTAGCATATCTATTTAGGGTTATATATGATGCTTCATATTGGATGATAACCTTTGTTTGTATTCTTTATATAAAAATGATGATTATTGCATTAAGAGATAATAAATATGCTTATGATGTAGAAATACTCATGATTTAGATGTGTACATACAACAGTCATGCTATGTTAATAGATATTCGACTACTGTTGATTATGCTAATGGTGATAGTTATTACATGATGTTAGCCATGATTATATTTATAGCCATGTCTCAATTATTAGAGATGCTTAAACAGCTAATCATGCTTCTGTAGATAATTGTGCTTTGATGTTAGTTCTACTTATGATTTAGATATGTTCAACTTGATAGACATGCTAACAATGTTAGCTATACTTATGCTGCTAGACATATTCATGATGTTAGAGATACTTATGCTACTAGATTGCTTATACTATTAGCAAAGCATAAGATGATAGTCAGAATAGTGTTGACTTTTGTTATTTGATGCAATCTTATAAAATCAAAGATGATAATTTACATATACTCTGATAATTATACATGTTGCTAAGCTTATTTGCTTAACTTGTTCAATATGCTTGAATTATTTAATTTTCCCAGCTGTCCATTAAATACTCCAACTGCTCAATCTACTTATTGTTAAATAATTTTTTCCAATCAATATCTGTTGGAGAGAGTTATATCTCTCGCTGGGACTGGGTCTCACCTGTGGGTCACCACATCTTTTTAGGTGATCGACAATAACGATAGTAGAACTATGGTAGCAAGGAATAAATATGGTGATGGACCTTTAGAAGGTTATTTGGTTGTCTAGTGTGTCCTAGAGTTGTCCATGTAATCTCAGGTCCAGGTGAAACATTTGTATATGATGTTTTGATTGAATCGGGATTTCAATAACATGTTGATGCTTGTGTATGTGAAATATGTGGATAGTGTTCCTTTGTAAAGTTTATGTTGTAAATGAGGCTACAGAGTAGTTATTAAGGATATTGAGTATTATATGGAATGAATCAAGTTGTTAGGCTTTTATGTAAATGGTTTTGAGCATTTATGAAATGTTGAAATCAGTTTTAATTTATCCTATTTTATGGATTTGTGTTTAATTATTGAGTAATCATATTTTATGTTTTGAGTAATCTCATTTAGTGTAATGGGTTCACATTGTCCTTCTCAAGGACTGATCACATAGAAAAGGCGTTATTTTTTGTTGCAATTTGATTCTATAAAAAAATTTGCAATTTTGTCAAGAACTCAATTTTGATTTGATTTGATTTGTATAAAATTTGACGTTGTTTATTAGTTCTTTAATTAACTATCACTCTCACTATTTTATTCAAATTGATAGCCCTCACATATCAATTTGGAAGATTTCAATGTACATCCTTGTAGGAGCCAAGATCCAAAAAAAACCATCTATTACCCAACCAACACAAGCATCCATAGTCAATTATTAAGATAGGCAACTTTTTCCAAGTGCATCATATGTAATTCTTAGATAGATGATACACACATCTCCTTTCTATTTTCATATGTATGCCTCTGGTGCTTAATCCCACTAAGGAAACTAGTTAAGAATGACCCAAAAGCCAACACAATAGATATGCATCCTTCTTGGGAAAAAACTACATATCTACCATCACTCTTCCACAAGATGGACGACGCACCACGCTTGGGCGTAACCTACCCAAAAGCCAACACAATAGATATGCATCCTTCTTGGGAAAAACCTACATATCTACCATCACTCTTCCACAAGATGGACGACGCACCACGCTTGGGCGTAACCTACGCTTGGTCAATTAAACATTTCATGTGTGTTTCTTATGGAAAGCATTCAAAACTTAATATTTAATTCGAGGGATTTTGTATTTATAAATACATATACTTTATCCAAACACCACATATACATAGTATATATCATATACATGCTATATCCCACAACGTGAACATGTAATATAAAACATTCATGATAGTTATGGCCATTCTACTGTAAATCCTTGGAGCCACAATGAATTACTACCACCTAGGTCTACATCACATGTAAGAACATGTTGTTGGTGAAGATATGTGCTTGAGAATCAGGGTTGATAGGTTTAACCCTTGAACCGGTCGACTCGTCTCTTGTCCAATCAGTTGGTCATCTAAAGCATTCATCTAGTCAGTTGGTCGTCTAAAGCATTCGTCTAGTCTCCTATATAATTGATGTTCGGACACCTCCAAATGCTCGGTTGGGTCTGCCAGGTTGTCTATTTGCTCTCCTATATTATGTCCTCCTCGATCTTCCATTCGGTTGGCTCGTCACGTGAAATGGTCGGCCTGTATGATGTTGATCGTCATCTTTGTCATTGCAAGAAAAGAAACTGCTCTATTCCTATTAAACTTATTATAGGGTAAGGAGAAACCTTGAGTTACATTCAAGGGGTGGAAAGGTAGGAAAGAATAATACTTTTACATTGGGAAGAAGAAGGTAGAGGGTCAATATTGAAACTGATATAAAACATGAACAAAGGAAATCATCCAATGACACACAAATATTTAGGTTATTGGCCATAACCATGATACACATCCACCATCAAACCTCACTTTTAAGGCGTCAAGTGTAAATTGCATATATATATCATATCATATATATATTAGTTTGGGACTATATGTGATCTTTGATCAGATATACACATTAAGCCGTTTAATTATTCACATCGTATGCAATAAATAAATGATAAAAAAATCTGATCATATCGATTATCTCAAAACAGAGTAAATTGACGTGACTCTGATACCACTGTAGGAAAATTTGGGCGACAGATATGTCAGCGGAAATAAAAATTTAAAGCTTGATTGCCCTTTACGATAAGATCACATCAATAACTATGTAATGGGAATGATGGTTTAACAAATTCATACATGGTCTTGGAGCAAGTCTAATGACTATTCCTTATTTCGATAGTACAACTTTCTTCTAGTTGTACTCGAATGACGTCTACAGTAGCTCTTGGTCTCCACCACAAATAGTAGGCTGACATATTCCTCCTAGCGGGAAAGGTATCCACGCCTCTACGGTAGTCCATACAGACCACCTAGGACTCCTATCGTTCTACAAGAATAGATAAGAAGGAGTTGTCCCTCCCATTGGTGTACTAGTCACCAACTTGTTCTTCCATAATTGTTCTCCCTTGCTATCCCTCCCTTTATTGGGTAGGACTTGTATGGGCTCTCTATTGGTTATTACAACCAGAGAGAATAACAATTGTCAGAGGTAATTGATTTGTGTCTCTGGGAAGCCCCCACTACCCCTCTATTTATAGGAGAGTCGTGATCAGGGTTCCCAATCTATGCTGGAGTGGAAGAGACCAGAAGCTCATGAATTTTCACAACCTGTGACAAGAGAAACAGTTGGTTCATGGGAGAAACAATCAGTTGTCATGCAAGCCGGTGAATTGGTCATTTCGTCATGTTTTCCAATCACAATTGTATTGGAAATTCTAATCCAACTAATGCACGACATGACGTCAGCATTAATCCTTGATGCAACTGAATTGCTCCACAAACTTGACATCTCGCTTAGCAAAATGGTCGGTTGGTGACCTTAAGCCGGTCAGTTCACTAGGTGAACCAATCAGTTCGTGCTCCATTTCATGCAGAAGTCAGAAAATGCAATTTTCAATCAACCTGACACTCCAACCGCTCAGTTAAATACTTGAACCAGTCGGTTGGGAGTTTAGTTAGTTGATTCATTTATTAAATTGAGTACCTAAACACTTTAGTAATCAATTTAATTATCATCCATGATTAAACTCCTCTTATAGGTGTATCCTTTGTGTGTGGATCCATAGGTTCCTATTTATGTTGGTAATGAATGCCCATAACTGATTTATGACATCATAGGCAAAGAGTCGTGCATGGTCACACATCATTTCTACCCAAAAAATCAAGAAAGTTGGAGAACAACTTCAACCTACGATCCATATCAGGTGCTATAGTGATTGTCTAATTCCTTTGTCTATGATATTCTAAATGAAATCAAGGCATGAAATTGTCATCCTCTCAATATTCAATCCATGTTCCTTGATGCATAGCAGAATGTCTGAGATATATATGACGTCAATATCATATATTGATTCACATGTGCATGCACATGTTTTCTCAGTCTCGCTCATCAAGTATCATGTATATCAAACTCTAGTAGGAGGGACAAATCCCATCTACATCACTCACAATCATCCCCATGTGTCACAACATATTTGATCAATACCTTTATGGAAACTGTTATTCAAGATCACATTGGATGATGTCAAAAGATATCGAACAACATGTGATGAGTGTAATGACTTCAGGTCTAAGAACAACAATCACCGCCTTCATTGTGAGAGATGATTATGACCACCAATTATGGTTTCCATGTGTCTCTCTCAAAGTGGGTCTGTCTGATACATTGTTCCCTAGCAAGTATCTATGTGCTTGGTTTGATATCACATATATCATGACTGATGATATTCTTTCATAAACCAACACACACTCTAGTCTTTAGTGTTACTATTGTCTATCTTCCTTCCACAGTAACATCTGGCCATGGACATAATAAGAATGTACAAACGCTTAACATTGATATGATCTCATTGTTCAAGTCACATACTTGAAGATATATGTACTAATTAATTGTCATGTTTTAGACATTCATTATGTTTCCTCATTATCTCATAACCGAGTGAAACATAATAAATTGGAATCTTTTGTTTATTATATTTAACCAAATCATTTACGCAATATGCCATCACAATCATCATATATTGGCTCTTCGGGCATACTTACCAATAATTGTTCAGCCTGCGGACATGTCAACCTATACATATGAAGGAGGCAATTATCTTTTTTGACAAAGGTTTATGGGAATCTATCAAGAACATTGTGGTATGTGGATGCCCTTTCTTTGGAGACCTTCAATGGATGATGGCTTCCTTACTCATTCGACTTGGTGGCTTAGGTCTACACTCGGCTTTGGGTGCATCCTCAAACACTTTTTTGGCCTCCAGGGCCCAATCTTGGGGACTTCAAGATCATATTCTACGTAGCAGTGGAGTTTATGATATGGATTGTGATTGTGATAGTGCATTGGATTGTCTTAATGCCATGATTTCAAACTTTGACCTCAATATTTTTTCCAACAAGGACACCACCCACCCTTATGTCCAACATCCTTTGGTGAGTGCCCTTTTTAGCAAAATTACTGAGGAAATGGAAGTTAAATTTGATATGACTGTAAGACAAAAAGCAGTGTTTAGATGTCTACAAGCTTATCATGCAAAATATTTTCTTCTTGGAATTCCTATTGATGGGTTAGGATTGATCATGTCATCCTTGGAGTATCATACTATCCCTCAAATACCGTCTTATGATTCCTTTATATCCAGTTGATGAGGTATGCCGAATTTGTTGTAAGACTTGCGTAGATGCTTTTGGAGAACATGCAGTTCACTGTAGAGAACTTTGTAGTTTCAAGGGCTGACATGGTCTTGTTAGGAATGTTCTCTATGATGTACTCAGACATGCAGGTGTTACTCTAAAGAAAGAAGCACTTTTGATCTTTTTGACGGAACCACTTGAGGGGAGATCCACACTTAGACCAGCTGATGTTTTGATTTTTGGATGGATTGGCGGGAAGCATGCATGTGTTTATTTGGCTGGGGTTTCTACACTGGTGGGCTTAAGGGATGGAGTTTTTACTGCAAGACATGTTTCCCTCAGTTGCCTTAGCCAAAGTGGCAAAAGGGTAAGACTTTAGAAGGAAGAATGTTGTGGAGGTATGAATCCATGTGAAGGGCTTCAACCCAATAGGTGGGAGGGAGGGATGCATGAGAAAGGAGTGTGTGGACAATATTATTGATACAACAAATTTGACGTTCATCTTTTCTATTTTGGGGGGATGTTTTAGGGCAAGAGAAGCAAAAAAAAGACCATGAGTAGCGGCAAAGTTGTGAAATTGACAATTATCAAATTCATGTCTCATGTCACATTGAAATGATTTTTTCCCACATTGAAATTGGGTAACAATAAAGAAATGAAACTGAAGAAACTTGGAGAAAACTTTAGATTTATATTTTAATGAAAACAAACATAAAAAGTGAGTGTAATCATCTAAAAGCACAAGGTAATATCAATAAATAGATTTACTTTCAATAGGAGAGGTCACAAGTTACTATGAATAATATCAAATAGACAATTTGCCACAAAGTGAGAATCATAAAAGGCAAGACGAACATGTTTGACAACTTGACATGAATGACATAAATGAGATTGGTGTTCCTTATTACAAAAAATGGTGGTTAGATCGAAGGTGATCTATGACATGTCCTCCAAGATGGCCAAGACAGTTATGCCAGATGGAGGATGGAGCGGCAACAAGGGAGATGGTAGCAGAAATGACAGGCTTGGAGGTTGTGGACTGGGAAGAGGTCATTGGATAAAAATCCTCTGAACTATTGCATCTCATAATAGGCATCCTCGTACCAAGATCCTTCACAGAAAAACCAATTGGGTCAAATTTCCACAGAAATATTGTTATCAACGGTACATTTTTACACAGAAATAAGTTTTTTAAATATTTGAGGGACAAGGAGGATGTTCCAAAGGTAAAGGGGCTTGGTTGATGTTTGTATTTTTTTGGTGAGAAGTTGTTGAAATCGGAATGTGGCTACCATTTCCAACTAAAATATTACGAGGGGTGCGAGAATTAACAAATTTATTAATGGTACCTTGATTCGATGTCAAGTGACAGGTGGCGTCGGTGTCAATATATCAATTTTCATCAGGTTCTTGAAGAGTCATAGTGTTGAAAGTACTTTCAATATTTTCTTGTTGTAATGACTCCAGTGATATTTATCAATATAGTGTCGCCTGCCATTGATAGAAAGAAGGAGATGAGTGGACGAGGGGTTGGTTGCACACTCTACCTTGAAGGAGGGAGTTAGCAACACATGTCAGACTACAGAGGCATATGATACCATATTGGAAATAAAATCCTCGTCGGCCCTGGATGGTTGTGATCTCTTTATTATATAGGAGTTTTACAAAGCATATTTCCAGAGTATTCTTGTCTATATAGAAAATCTTTAGACTTTTCTTCTCTACAAAGTATATTTATGTTTATTACAACTAAATACATAGTTAACCACTTTCACATACATTTATTACAATCAATATGTACATTTACACACTCTTATAGTTACAATTAGAAAAAAAATTCCTAACAAAATTATTACAAAGAAACCAAGCTCAGAGTCGCAATAAGTCATATCTTATTAAAATTTTACAGGCTTAAAATTTAGAACAATTATCATGTATAATTGTTAAGTAATCATACGTCAGGTTGGAGAATAGGATAATTTTTTGTTTTCATTATCATCATCCGGAACTCCCGCCATGTTGGGTGTGAATGAACATTCTATTATCCTAACTAACACATCTTTCCAAAAACTAATCTTTACAACGGATGATATGTCTCTTACAGGACTTCGAGCTATAAAGTAAGAATGGAAGGTTATTTTCTTGAAAAACGTTTTTTGCCATGTCTCTTTCTCCCTCTACTAAAACACATTGGCTTCTCTGTAGTTTTGATATTATATTACTCATTGAAATTACATATATTTTCAACGAGGAAGGTAGGCAGGGAACAAGTTGCGCCGCCACCCCTTTCTGAATGGCAAAGCCAATTCTACGAAAAACTACATCCATAGACATGAGGGTCTTAAAATTAGTATTCATAACATTTTGAACCCTTTTGAAAAGTTCTAAAGAGTCAGGTGTTAAGAAACCAAAAGTATCAAATGCAAAAGGTAGAAAAAATATTGATTTTCAATGCACGCTTTCCCCAAGCAAGCTGTCGCTGTCGTAAGGGAGAGCAGAGAAGGTCTCGCCGCTGCAAAGGTCTGAAGAGAAGAGAAGGCCTCACCATCCCCCACTACCATGATCTCTCCTATTCCAAAATCTCCTACAGTTTCTCTTTCTGACCCTAATTGGAATACGACTATGCATCATGAGTATCGTGCGTTATTACAGAACAATACATGGAGTACCTCAGTTTGTTGTCATGTTGATGTTAATATTATTTGATTCATGTGGTTTTTTTGTCATAAGTTTAATTCAGATGGTTCTCTGCTATGCTATAAAGCATGTTTGGTTGTCAATAGAAAATCTCAACAGGTGGGGGTGGATTGTGATGAAACATTTAGTCGCATTGTTAAAACTGCTACCATTTAGACAATCTTAAGTATTTCTATATCTCGTTCTTAGCCCATTCATCAGCATTCCTATATGGTGACTTAAATGAGACAGTCTACATGCACCAGCCTCCTGGACTTATAGATCCATCCAATCTTCGACATGTCAGTTTATTACGCAAATTGCTATATAGTCTGAAATAAGTACCTCGTGCATGGTATAAACTATTTGCAACTTATATTATGCGGTTGGGATTTCAAAGAAGTACTTGTGATCCAACTCTTCATTTATCAACAAGGTGAAGATACAACTTATCTATTGTTATATGTGGATGCCATTATTTTAACCACTTCTTCATATATCCTCTTGTGTCGTACCATAGACCTTCTTGTACATGAGTTTGCCATGACATATCTGGGTACTCTACCTCATTTTTTGGGTATTTCTGTTAGTGGTGATGCTCATGGTCTTTTTCTGTCTCAACGGAATTATGACTAAGATGTTCTGGCACGTGCTTCCATATCCTCATGTAATCCAGTTGCTATCATGTAGATACCCAATGCAAGCTTAGTGCCACTTCTAGACCATTTGTATATGATCCTACTTTATATGGTAATTTGACAGGTGCCCTTCAATATTTTACATTTACCAGGCTAGATATTTCTTATGTTGTCCAATAAGTGTTCCTTTTATGCACGATCCACGAGAGCCCCACTTTCATTCTCATAAGTGTATCCTATGCTACCTTCAGGGAACCTTGGATCATGATCTGCATCTCTCTACTACTCCTATCAATGGTGTTATTGCTTATTCTGACGCTGATTGGGGTGGTTGTCATATTTCTCGCCGCTTTACTTCTGGTTATTGTGTCTTTCTAGGCGATAATATGGTCTCATGGTTCTCTAAACGCCAGGCTACTGTATCCCTCTCTAGCGTTGAAGTTGAATACCATGGTGTTGCTAATACTATTGTTGAGTCATGCTGGCTCCGCAATCTTCTACTCGAGCCTCACATCCTTTTGTGTTGTGCCACTGTTATTTTTTGTGATAATGTTTGTGTCGTTTATTTATCTAGTAATCTAGTTTGACATCAAAGCGACAAGCATGTCGAGCTTGATATACATTTTGTGCGTTAAAAGTGCAGATTGGTCATGTCCGTGTATTGCATGCGTCGGCTAAATTTCAGTATGCTGATATTTTTTCAAAAAGCATGCCTCGCCTCTTGTTCCAACGTTTCCGATCCATCCTGGGTGTTATTCCTACTCTTTCTCCCACCTGATTCAGAGAGCATTTTTCTGATTAAAGATTGATTTTTTGTGGAATTTCTCGGCCTAAATGTTGAACTATTGACCCTACTTGTTCGGATAAATGTTTACCCCAAAGTGTTCTTGGACCGCATGCATATATATGTAAGTAACTTAGTGCAACTTGGAGAATTTCATTGAGAGGAATCAGACAAAAAGAACAAAAGGGTTCCAGTGTGTATTTGAGAGATTATCCTCGGGTTGAAGAGTGTCCACATGAGTTCGTTGAGGTGTCTACATGGACATAGGCCTGCAATCCTCTTTTCTATTCGGAAAAATCGGGAGTCTATTATCAAAATTGCTCCACCGGAGGTCAGGAGTGGGTGGCTCTTTCATAAAATTCAATCATAAACAGTCATCAACAGAGAGATAGAAATTCTAACATTATTCCTCCTCATGCTTCCACTGCAGGGGTATATAAGAGTGTTTAAATGCACTTATTGATTGTAATAAATGTTATCTTTGTATTAATCATAATAAACGTAGATATATCTAGAAATTTCCTATGTAGACAAGAATAATCTAGAAATATATTTTGTAAAACTCCTATATAATAAAGAAATGACAACCGTCTAAAAGTCACAGACATTTTATTTCCAATAGCAACAAAAAATGCAGAATGCATATGGTTTATAATTTTACCGCGATAAAAGGTGGAACCAAATAGACCACGGTACAACACTTAGAGCTTGTTTACTAGGCGGTAATATGAATTCCATGTACTCCAACACCATATTGACGGTTTACTTCCCACAAAGCGGTGCCCCCTCCAGCCTTCGCTAACTGCATCTCGTATTCTCGTGACTGGTGAATCGCTGCACCGTCTGACAATTTTGCTGCTGTGAGCAGCACGTGTTATGGCTGATACATTTTGTTTTATTTTCTGTTATACAACGTAACAGAAGAATACCAGACAGATTAGTGCCAAATCAGTAAGTTAGAGAGACTCTCAACCAAACGAAAAGCTTTAATTTAAAATTCATTCTTTTCCAACTTCTATCTATTAAGCCCCTTCTACACCTTACCAAACAATTCAAGCGCAGTGAGGAGAAGGCTTGGAGCGAAACGAAGGCGGAATCATATACAAGTCTGACCCAGTTTTAGGCGAGGAATTGGCTATTGAGGTAAGCGCCCTCGTATTTATGTCTGAAATAGTAGGTTGCTAACAGCCGGATGACCTTCGCCAGTAAAACCTCCATATTCATCTCTGCGACATCTGAATGCTACCATTGTTAACCGACCGTTATTAGCTATCGGCGTCCTTGCCACTTGCTAGAGTAGAGAACGACCCACGAAATGCGGAGCTGTAGAGAGTGCCCAGTTGCATTGCCCTCTCTTGGGCAGTGATTAGGGGTGAGCATTCAGTTAATTCGGTCCGTTAAGGTTAGTTCGGTTCGGTTAAACGGTTAATTTGTGGTTTGGGATTTTAACCATTAACCTAACCGAATTGCGTCGGTTAATTCGGTTATTGTCCAATCGGTTAACGGTTAATTCGGTCGGTTAATTTAGTTAACCAAATAACACATGTGTAATAATGTTATTTGAAATACTCATTGAATTTTGAACAATTGTTATATTATAGTGGTATTTCTGGAAATATAATGTTGTATGGCTCGTGAAAACTTGATTACTATGTATATGGGGAAGTTTTTTGAAATAGAAATACAACTATATATACTGAGCAAAAAAAAAAATACAACTATATATGTATATATACGTGTGTAGGATATTATTTAAGAAAAAATTATAACTATTCGGTTAATTTGGTTAACCATACCAAAAATATCTTTAACCATGAAATTAACCATTTAACCGATTAACCGAATTAAATTAACCAAATTAACCGAATTAACCAAATAATCTAAAAAAATTAACCATTCGAAATTAATCATTCGGTTAATCGGTTATTAATTAAATTCTACTCACCCCTAGCAGTGATCAGAGCAGTTGTAGAGTAGCAGGCAGGACGAAAACGCCCGACGCAAACACCGATCGTTGGCGACACGTTTCACCTGTTGTATACTTTTTTGTTGCACACCGGTAGCCGCTTGAACTCCAGCGCAGGTTTTCTTTCAGATTACCCGGCAGCGATGGGACGCAATGACGTTACCAAACAGCGCATTAGGGAATTCGAGGGGGCTAGAGGATTTGTTTTAACGTTTTATTTAACTGTCCTAATATTCAAATTAGATGCACCTGTCCATGTTGCATCAACAACATCACCATCTAAGTCTCAATCCTAACTATGTTGGAATCTGGTAGATGAATCCTTCTTCTCCAGTCAGCTATGTTATAGGTCAAATTCTGATTAAAATATAAAGATTCGAATCTTTCTTTATAAATTCTTCTTGGGTTAATTTAGGCGTGGCTCTTATTCTTTTAAATGTGATCGACTTATGGTAACAAATTCGGTCAAGAGTGTTGTTTCAAATAGGCGCAATAGTCATGTGTTGCACATGTCCATATAATCTAAGACGTCCCTCTCACAAATACGGTCATCAATATGTGTATATCCTACTTTATTCGTGATATAGTCACTTCTCAAACGACCTTTCTTTGTCTTCTCATACATCCATCTCAATGTACACGTTTCGACCACATTCATCTTGTTGAGACCGTATTAATTCACCTTCGCCGCTTAACATTCATTCCCTCATATAACATAGATGACTGGATAACCATATAGTTGCCAATGTAGACATGCCAAGTACTAATTTTAGATAAAGTTAATGTTGTTAAATCACATACCATGATAATTCTTGTTTAATGTCTTGGAATTCAACTTCTATTATTGGAGCCATTCGTGAAGAGTTTAATCCTATTGGTCCCGTCACTTTCGGCTTAATTCCTGAATACCCCTGCCTTTTCACTAATTCCAACAAACCCCCACCAGCTGTTAGCTTTCCTTCACTTGCTAACGGCTGGAGAACAATTTGCTCATTCATTCGTGTTTCTCGATATTTTAGTTAATTTATCAAATCTGTGGTATTAAAACTAACCTTCTATTAAAGGCTATTCCCGAGCTCTAATGAGACAAATATTGTTTGTAATGAGATGATTAAATTTATAATACAAATATTCATTTTGTATTACAGTGTAAACTGTTGTCATAAATATAATTTTTATGGTAAATCAGACGCATAATACAAAATGAGTATTTCTATTACAATTTTGGTCATCTCATTACAAACTATATCTGTCTCATTATAAATATGTATATTTTTATTACAAAATAGATCCACGGATAACTAAAGTTAGTTACCCATGCGGGTAGTGAATACATACACATGCGCTCTTACACACACAAATATATATATATATATATATATATATATATATATATATATATATATATATATATATATTATTTGATTAGTAAAGGCACAATGACAAATTATTAGACAATGTTGAGATACTAAGAGGTTGCTTCTGCCGTTCAGAAGTAGTTTTGCAGTCGAATTCTGTAAATCCCAATGAGGGCTTGAGTTCGACTCACTTTCAGAACTAATTCTCAGAAATGATACTCGTCGTGCAAGTTAACCAACTATGCGCTTTAACAGTTCCCATGTAAGCAGGACGTCCGGGGCATGTTGATTTATGTTCTGTGGGTGGATCACAAAGTGGCTCATCCATAGGGACGCTTCTCTAGATAAAAGAAGTGAATGCTTATGAAAAAATGTATTCAGATCAATATTCTGCAATTCAAAACTTACCGATACTCAAAATTTTGACAATATATTGAGTTGAGAACACATATTTGAACTGTAATGTCCTACCCAAAACATAGTGTGGCGTATAAAAAGTTCATTCTACATGTGATAAGATAAAAATAAATTTAAGCGGGGAGGAGTAGAGTGGTTGTTCAGACTTGGATAGCCCAATCAGGGGTCCCATGATTGATTCTTGCTGATAGGCATGTCTCAAAAATGGTACCCTTTTTTTAGGTGGGCCAACGTGCATTTTAACTAGTTCCCGAGTCAAATGTGTATTTTAACCAGTTCCTAGTTGGACAAGGCGTCTGGGGCTTGAGGGTTTTACCTTGCTTGAGAGGGAGTCATTAAGTGGCTTGATAATAAATAATAACAATTTAATGAATGAATAGGCACAATTTTTATTTTATTTTATTATATAATACGATCTCAGTAGTGGGTCTCATAATAAAAAAGAAATGAGTGCCAATTTACATATACTACTGTACCCTTATAAGAAAATATTTTGTTAATATCTGTCAAGTGAAACATGTGTTGATTTCTTTATATAGATGTGTTGTGTGTATATATATTATTACTGGCATCGATTGGGCGAGGTGATACCTCGGGTGATACATCTTGGTATAGCCCAATGAAGAGTTTGGGTTTCCACACCGACTATTTTCTCTTAGTTGTTTGTCTGATGCACTATGCACTTTGAATAGTTCTCTAGTTGGTGGGGCACTCAGAGAGTTGTGGGTTTATGTTGTTGGAGTGAGACACTAAATGTCCCACACTAGGAGTGCTTCTCTCGCTACAAAACATATATATGAGATATTTCTCATTTTATTATAATAATTATTTTACATAAGTTGTGTTAAATATTAAGGTACACATAAAAACCATGATTTAAATCCCAGTTTCACACTTTGTAAAAAGTTTAAGTTCATTTCAAACCTTGAGAAAAAACATTCTTTAACAAACTTTCACTTGTAGTTAAGCAATAACTAGTATATTCTCTGGACAAAATGTTCATGAGTATCTCAGTAACAACACCATTTCCTGGAAACCCTCAATTAAGGAAGGCTAAGAAACTACAATTGTTATCCCAAAAACTTGATCAATGGTTTTGCACATAATAAAAAATAATTAATAAATTCTACTAAACTAACTAAGTTTCATACAAGATAAAAAATATTTTCACCAATGCTTACAAAAATATGGGTTCTAAGATTTTATCAAGAAATAAACCATCTATCTATATCCTCCCGACCTTATTTCATTTGTTTTCTTTCAATGTCTTCTTTCCTTTAATGTCCAATTTCTAGCAAGATTATCCTAAAAATATCGACAATCAAAACGTCGGTCTAGTTATATTGGCATGTGGGAGAAATAAAACTTCAAAAATAATGATAACAACATTATTCAACAATAATTGTTTACCAAATCAAATTTAACATTTTCATCATGACTACCCAATCTAGGTGTCTCGACCCTCTGTCATAACCCCTCAGGGAATCATACTACATTATTCATTGTCTTCCCTTATTCAA
This sequence comes from Alisma plantago-aquatica, assembly GCA_963693085.1. Classification (NCBI taxonomy): domain Eukaryota; kingdom Viridiplantae; phylum Streptophyta; class Magnoliopsida; order Alismatales; family Alismataceae; genus Alisma; species Alisma plantago-aquatica. The sequence goes on from OY856412.1 coordinate 587,561,647, forward strand.
GCGGATGACTTCATCATGTCTCCCCCTATTCAGGTAGGTGACTTCTCATATACCCCTATTCAGGATGGTACCCAAAATAAGGCTTCCCTTATTCAGGCGAATGGCCTTTCAATAGATCCATAGGTGGACTAGAAATGGGCTAGTCATGTCCATATATAATGTGATATCCATAGTCACTTCAAAGTTTACGTGAAATAGAATAAACAAGCAAGCATATATCTTCAAACCATGCAAAGAAATCTCTGGGAAACCACATGAAACTACAACGATTATTCTTAAGTGCAGACACATACATGTCTCAAGAGTATTTGCAATCCAAATAAGAGCAAGGAAGGTCAACACCACACACACTCAAGCAAGTTAACCTGAAATTTAAGGAATAAAACCCATGTGTCACTATGTGATTCAAAAATCCAACTTTAGGGTTGACTTGAGTTCCAAGTTAGGTTATTAAGTTCATCTTTGTGTTTCATTAAGTTCCATTCTCCATATGTTCATTTATTTCCTTTAATACCCTTTTAGTCCACAAACCCTAATTTTGGTTGCATACACTTGATTGTGCTACAAAAAGGCATCTTTTATACAAAAGTCCCTATATTTATTTTTTAAAAGTCATATTAGGGTTAGAGAGATAGAACGATAGATTTTTAGCACTTTTATGTCCATTGGGTTTACAAACCCTAGTTTCCATCATTTAGTACACTTTTATGCATAAATAAACCCTAATCCTTCAAAGCTTTTATTATGATGTTCATATGAGTTCAAGATACTCCTTTTATTCATAACTGATCAATCTTTGATTAAAAACATCAACTGAGTCTATTAGATGCTTCAACACTCACAAATTAGGGTTTTGATCCATTTAATCACTTTAAAGATAGAAACTTTGACCACTTTTCGAATTGGAAGAAGATATAGTCCAAGATCATATTTTTATTGTGTAGTGTATTTTTCTGATCAAGATACATATATTATTTGCTACTTTTGGATAATCCTATGATATAGTATGATTTTAGCAAGTTTCACATTTTCTAACCAATCGTAGGCCGCCACATAGGCAGCTTGCTCGTGAGGCAGACTGATTAAGCGAGCGAGAAAAAGAGATGTAAGGACCAAACTAGCCTTACCTCTAAAAGGCACGTATGAGAGAAAAGTTGTCATTTTCCCACAACCCTTCTTTAACCTCGGGCGGTCTCCTTCGCGAGCCAAATAGTCAACTCACTGGTTGACTCTGAGATTCCTGCCCTCTGAGCTTCAAGTGAAGGTACTTATACCTCTGCCTAAGCACCACAGACTCAAGGGATGCCTCAGTTTCTCTGGTGATTGTCTGCCAAGTTGGGACAGAGAAGAAGAACTCTAGTAGATAAGCAAGGAGAGGCAAGGGTAGTGGCAAGGATCCATTGTGCAATTGAGGCTAGAGATTTACTCGCGAAGGTTACCCGGTGCAATGGAGTTGATTTGTAGTCTCATGAAGGGTCAGTACCCCTCATATATATATATATATATTCCTATGGTAGTAGGGTTCACCTTAGGGTGTGAGATTGGGCGAATCTCCTCGAAGCCACGAAATTGGGTGAAATTTAGGATGGGTGAGGTCGATTTGATCTCACAAAGTCAATGGAAAAGTTTCTAAACATGCTTATGCATTAATGATCATGAAATTCGATCTAGGAAACTCTGATTTCCTATTCTTCTTTCTAGAAAGGAGCGCGAGCTAGAAAATAAGCGTGTGTCATTGGATCTTAGATCTGACGGTCCATATTATACCCACAAAATAAAAGATTCCTATTATGAATTGAAGAATCATGACATTTAATATTTTCCAGATTATTATCCACACTTTATCGATTTTTTTTAAATCCATTTCTCCTAAAGCACTAATCCTCTGAATCCCAAATTTTGAGGGAGAGTTCTTAATAACTTAATCCACTTATGGACACAATTTGAGATCAAAAATTGAAAATAATAACTCCTTTTCTTCAACTGCAAGCCAAGCACTAAAAAGGCATATATTATGCATTTTAAACTCATATTTCATCTTTCTTTCTTTTCCATCCTCTTAATTTAACCTTTTCGAGATATTAGAAGACATGGGAAACTGAAAGTCATCCTATGGCGGCCACCTATGCCACTTTCTAGGTAATTCCATGCTTTTCTTAAATATAAGCATATGTTATTCATTTTCCATTTCCCTTTCCACTTATTATGGGTTTTTCTCGTCCTTTATTCTTTTAAACTTCCATTGGATTATTGAGACAAGGAAAAAATGAAATTTATTATTCAAGACAACTTTGCAAAGAAACCCAAAATGTAAAACAATGCACACAAATTGTCAAGCAAGCCCTTTTTATCAAATAATTACATAATAATACAACCAAAATTAATATTATAACATCCTTCCCCACTTATAAGAATTTTATCCTCAAAATCCAGCTAATCATACAAACAATTCAGGGTAGGATTTTTTCATGTCTGTCTTCAGCTCCCATGTGGCTTCATCCTCTCGTTGGTGCTTCCAAAGAACGTTTACCATCTCTATCTTTTTGTTTTGCGTTCTTTAACCTTGGTATCCTGTATTCTCATAGGTGAATCAGGATATGTCAGGCTCCCTTGGAGCTCAATAGGTTCTATGCTTAGCACATGGTTTGGATCTTTCTCATTTCACTTTAGATGGGATACATGGAACCCATCATGCATCATGCTATAGTGAGGGGGTAGGGCTACATGGTAGGCTATTGAACCAACCTATTCTAGAACTTCAAACAGACCTATGTATTGGGGACCTATGTATCATGAGGGGTCACATCTTTAGAAAAACATGTTCACTCATAGTGAAACGTAAATCAGCCCGCTTTACATCTACATAAAACTTTTGTCGATCCTGGGCTCTCTTCAGTCTTTTCCTGATCAAAGCGACATTATCAGCATAAATATGAAGTTCCTCTGACCTCAACAAGGTCCTCTCGCCAACCTCATCCCAGTGAAGTGGTGATTGATACAACCTCCCATATAGAGCTTCATACAGAGGCATCCCGATACCGATTTGGTAGCTATTATTATAGGTAAACTTAGCTAATGGCTAGTATTTCTCTCATGATCCACCCCAATCGAGCACACATTCTCTCAACGGGTCTTCTAAAGTCTAGATCATTCTCTCTAACTGTTCATCAGTCTGGGGTGGTAGGCGGTACTAAATTTCATCCTTGTCCCAAGTTCTTCATGCACCTTCTTCCATAACTTTCAGGTGAACTTGGGCTCATGATCAGAAATAATCGAGCTCGGAATACCATACATACAAACTATCTCCTGGATATACAGTTCAGCTAAGTCTGATACTTTGGCGGTAATCTTCAAGGCAAGGAAGTGTGCTGACTTGGTTAAACGGTCCACCACAACCCATATAGAATCATGACCTTTTTTGGTCTTGGGAAGTCGCACCACAAAGTCAATAGTGATATGGTCCCATTTCCACTTAGGAATCTCAATCGATTGTATAAACCCACCAGGTCGTTGGTGTTTATCCTCTACCATTTGGCACGTGAGACAACTGGCCACATACGCTGCTATGTCTCTCTTCATTTCAAGCCACCAAAAGTACGTTGCATGTCCTTAAACATTTTTGTGGTACCCGGGAGTACAATACACTTGGAACCATGAGCTTCTTGTAGGATATGGGTCTTCAAAGGTGACTCCTCAGGTACCCAAATATGACTTTTGTATCAGATCCCTCCATACACACCCAAGGACATGTGTGTCTGAGGTTTTTTCAGCAAACCTTCATCGTCTCATGCTCAGGGCTAGCCATCTGGGTAGCTACTAACTTCGTTAGTAAGTCTAATTTTATCTATATGTTATTCAAATAGATTCCGTATTCTAACAACTGTGGAGTCCATCTAGAAAATTCTTCCAAATCCCTCCACTGGGTAGATAAGATAGCTGTACATCTAAGTTGCTTTTGACTAAGGGCATCTGCCACTACATTGACCTTTCCTGGGTGGTATGTTTCATAATGCACATGTTTAGCATAAGAAAGTGTCAACCATGTGGTTATGATAACCACCAATTAACACATTAAGGTTATGATCATGTTAAGTAGGTTATTCCACCATAATTCCATCATATAAGAATGTTAAACATGAATACTCATCTTTATCTATTTGCATTAGAGTTAGGTTCAACATGATAAATTATATCAATGTTACTAATCAACACTTATACCCAAAACCCTAACTCATGACATCCCCATTGGATCATGGATGCATAAGGTGAAGCATCACCATCACATTCCATACTATTCTCAAGTATGAACCCACACATAAATCAAGGTGTAACCATCAGGTTATAGTATTCTAGGGTTTCAACAATAGTAACAGAGTACTCCATGATTGTATTGGTCATTCAAGGACTATTCATACCCAATTACCATCATTTAGTTATATTAAAGCTAGGTATAACAACCTATACCTCATTAGGGTTACATATCAACACAATATGATTATCATCCCTTCTATTCATATGAGTGAATAGGAAAGACTACCTTATTAAGGGTAACCCTGGATTTGTTCCATCATCATTCAACCCATATCACCATACCACAATGTCAACCAGAACCATTGGATGTTTAAAAGGTAAGACCATGGATAGTTTACATAAGTAAACACCTTAGATAAACCACCTATTAAGTCCATGATTTGTACTCTAGAAAGAGTCACCATTTAACCCTAGACATCCCTTTATTAACAACACAAAAAGTTCCATTGAGAGTAGGGTAAAACCCATAATCGACTGTTCATTTAAAACAAACCATCCATTGTCAACAAGTAAGCTCCTTAAGTTGATTATATAAAGGAAACCATCTAAATCACAATATTAGGACCAACATATTACATTAGCCATCATTCCAATTTATTGTAGGAATAAATATTAGATCTTGACCATTGGGTCAAGTTCATATGTTAAAACCTTATAGTATAGGTTTGACCATTGCATCAAGTAACCCAAGAAACCATTGGTCTGAGGCATAATTGATGCTACAACTACAATGCTTAACTTAACATAGGTTGTAGAGACTTTATCCACCATCATTAGTGACCAGTAAATCAGCATAGGTTGTTAGATCAACACTATATTCATTAATCAACATCAAATATTAAGCTAATGTCATCATTGATTGATAACATCAGTAGGGTACTTAATGGTTGACCATTAAACTTCTAATTGATCAAAAACCTGACCTAAGAGGGTGACAATAGGTTGTTACCATCATCTGACACCTTTGATCATGACCATCAGTTATCATGAAGACAACACCATAGGGTTGTTGCAATGGTACCATCATCGGGTCATGGGTTTATATAAGAAATCAGCTTAAAACCCTAAAATTGACCATTGGTTGATAGGTTCTTAGCACCATAGGTTGTCAAACCAACCTGATACTATTCATATTATACCTTAAGAATAATGTACACATGATCACATGTTCATCTATAACTGAAATCAGAACCGGGAACATTATAAAAATCAAAATCCAAGTCAAGCATATTTATTAGTGCATGGATCATCATTATCAAGCAAGAACATGAGCTAGAAAGCTTATGGTAAGAAATAAACGTGGAGAAAGTTATAAAACTTGCCTCTAATGAGAATATGAAACCCCACACAGAAGAAAACTTGAGCAGTTAGGGTAGAAAATTCAGGAAAAAGCTATGAACTCGTCCTTCTAGCACCTTTCTTCATCAAATGAGCAAACCCTAAGCATAAGGAGCAAGAAAGGTAGGGTTTTAGAGCTTTAGAGCAATTTCTACCATGGAAAAGTAAGGTTCCGACCTGGATAAAGGTAGGAGTAAGGATACCAAAGAAATAAATGGAGAAAAGAAGAGAAATCTTACTCTTTTAGGCCAAGATCACTAGAAGGAAGCTTTTTAAGCCCTAAAAGGAAGTCAATTGCAACCCTAGATCCTTTTTCCAAGAAGATCCCCACTTTCTTCTTTCTTGGATAGGAAAATTCACAACAGCACAGAGGGAGAATGAGGTTGGGAGAAGGAGGGAAGTGGTGGAGAGAAAATGGCTCATTTTTGTTCTTAGGGATAACTATATGAAGATTTAGGATAAAGAAAAAGAAAAAGTTGAAGTTCTAGTATCTTTCCAAGTGTCCATGGCCTTAAACCATTAATAATATGCAAGCACAGACACATTTATCTCCCCCACCATCATTATATACATGATTATCCCTCGTTTCTTGAATTTCCAAGAAAAACAAATAACTCATTAGTTGATAGCTACTAAAGGTAGCTCATCCATGAAGGGGTAAACCCTAAAATACCCTTGGAGAAAACACCTTCAAAAAAAAGGTTTAAATAGGTGCCCCATGTCTCAACAAGCCCAATAATTATGATATAATATCCAAGGAACATAATGCAAGTGATAAATTGCAAATAAAACCTCTCAATTGGGTAAATTGCAGAAAAGTCTAAAATGTGCATAAAATTGCATTACTTGCTCAAACAGTGTCAAATTGGACCAAATTTGAAACTTAAGTTTGCATGATGATTTCCAAGCATATAACAAGGTTATATTAGGGTTATATGAATTCAATAATGATAATTAAGCTCATTCAACTCATTAAGCAAGTTTAGGGGCCTTTCACTTTCCTTCCTTGTTCACTCCTCCCTTAGCTTTCAGTGTAGAAGACTTTTGTTTCTGGCTATCTTTAAAATTCTTATTAGCTTTTCCTTTGCCCTTGTACTTCCCTCTACTGACCATAATCATAGATTTGGGATTTTCCTTCTTCGTCTGCACTTCAGCAATCCGTAACATGCCAAGTAATTCTAACAATGGCTTGTCAAAATCATTCATGTTTAGTTCATGACAAACTGAATGTATAAGTTTGATACTGACTGTAGAATCATATATGTGTCCAACTCTTGACTCAAGTGGAATCCAAATCTAGCAAGGTTTTCCACATATCCAATCAACATGAGCGTATGAGGACCTACTGGATCTCCTTCATCCATATTGCACTTGAACAACACCTTTAAGACATTATATCTCTCTTGTCTTGACTGGTCTTGGTACATATTATTAATATGTGCTACCATATCAATAACATCCATGTTCTCATGTTGTTTCTGCAACTTAGAGTTCATTGAGCACAAAAATAGGCACTTTACATTCATAGTTCTTCTTGTAAGCATCCTTGTCAGCCATAGGTGCAATGGGAGCGGGTTCATCTGGATATGGTGTCTCTAGGACATACAACTTCCTTTCTTGAGTTAGAATGATTCTCAACGTTTAGATCCAGTCATGGAAGTTGTTCACGTTCAACTTGTCCTTCTCAAGAAATGATCACAAAGAAAAAAGTCTTTGTGTTTTCCATTAGATCTAGAAAAGAAATATTTGCAACTTTTTTCATAACACTTTTGATTTTATTTGATTTTATAAGTTTTATGATATTAATAAGGCCTTTAACTAATTATCACTCCCACTGTTTTGTTCACATTGATATCCCTAACTAATTTTAAAGATTGTAGAGTACAATCCTCCAGTGAGCCAAGACCCAAAACAATTGAGTTATTACCCAGACAACGGCAGTGTCCATAATCAATTATTAAGGTAGACAACTTTTTCTAATAGCATATCATGCAATTCTTCAATAGATGGTATCCTCAACTCTTTGTCATAGTCATTTCCATTCTTTTAGACACTTAATCTCATTAAAATCATCTAGTTAAGTCTGACCCAAAAGTTAACACGACAGGGATGCCCCCTTCTTGGTAGACCTACATGACTACCATCACACTTCCACGAGATAGACAACACAACACGCTTGGCGTGCCCACACTTAGTTGATCAAGCTTTTCATGTGTGTTTCTTATGGAAAGAATCTGAGACTTAATATTTGATTGAGATATTTTATATTTATATAAATATATATACATATCCAATCACCACATACTTATATGTATCATATACATATTGTATCCACAAATGAAACATACAATTATAAAACACTAGCAATGGTTATGCCCATACCATTGTAATTCCTTCAATCCATAAGGAATTACTACCACCTAAGTCTACATCATATGTAGCAACTTGTTATTGTTGAATATTTGTGCTTGAACCAATCCTGGTTAATCGATTCAACTCTTGCACCAATCGGTTCACCTCCTATTCAGTCAGTTGGTCTCTCAGATCGATCATTTGGTGTCTGGTCCAAATGATGTATGGAAACCGCCAGTCGATCGATTAGGCCACTAGCCTATCAGTCGGTACCACATATTGTCTGATCTCCTCAGTCCTCCATCCAATCTGTTCATCTTCTAAAATGGTCGGTTGTCTGGAGCAGAACGTCTTCTTCACCATAATAGAAAAGGAAACTATGTTAATCCTATTTAACATATTACATTGTAATATGGAAATCTCGAGTTACATTCAAGGGGATAATAGAAGGAGAGAATTAATACTTTCAAATATGGAAAAGGAGAGAGAGGCTCAATATGCAAAATGAGATATAAAATAGGAAAAATAACCATCCAACCAAGCACAAAGATCTAGGGGTTATTGGCCATAACTATGCTAACTTCAACCATCAAACCAATTTTAAGGTGACACCTATAATTTGCAATTATATATAAAATGATATATATATGATTTTATATGGTATTTAATAAAATATGCACACTAATCATTTAAATATTTGCATCACATGTAATAAATAAATGATGAAATAAAAATCCAATCATATCGATTAAATCCCAAAATATAATAAATTGGTGTGGCTTTGATACCACTGTTGGGAAATATGGAATTGGATAAAGCAGTGGAACAAAAATTATGCTGCCATATTTCCCTTAGACAACAAATCGCATCAACAAATATGAACTAAGAAGGAAAGGTAGCAAGGCATATACCTGGTCCTGGAGCAAGTCTAATAACTATCCTTGCTATAGTGTACTTCTTCTTCGATCAATAGTAGAGCATTCATAAGCAATGGCCTCTTGGTGAAACACCACAGACGGTGGTTGATGACATCTTCCTAGCGGGTGGAAAATGTCTCCTTGTCTCTACATAGTCCACACAAACAATCAGGAACTCCACATTGTGCTTTCAGAGGCAATGGGAAGGAGTTGTCCCTTCGAACATCAACTTGCTATGGTTGATTCACTCTCATGTGTTGTCTCTCCCTTGTTGCCGTTCCTTTTGATGAGTAGGACTAGCTTGGGCTCTCTAGTTACCACAATTAGAGAGGACACCAACTTGTCAGAGAGTGTTGTTGTGTCTTTAGAAGGCCTCAAATACCTCTCTATTTATAGGAGGGTCAGGGTTAGGAGTTCCAGGTGAAGCGGTAGTCTAAGAGATAGAATTTCATGAATTTTCCAAAACCTATAAACCATGAACCGATCGGTTCACCAGTGAACTATTTGATTCACAAGTGAACTGTTCAATTCACACATGAGACAATCAGTTCAACACTTGAACCAGTTGTTTTACTGTGTTTCCTATTCATATTTTATTGGCATTTAATATTTGATTAATGCACGATATGATGTCAACATCAACCCTTGATCCAATCACATTGATCATTGAACTGGGCGGTTTACAAGGTGAACCGGTAGTTTCACTAAGTGAATCAGCTGGTTCATGTCCCATCTTAGGCAATGTTAAACCAATGTTGTTAAAATTGACCAGTTCAAATAAATTGCTTCAACAGTACAACAGTCGGTCCTTAATCTTGTTAGTAAATTCTCAATCAATTGCTGTTTAAATTGAATACCTAAGCACTTTTATAGTCAAGTTAAACATCATTCATGAATAAAGTCCTATTGCAGATGCATCTTATGTGTGTGACCCTATAGGTCCCAAATTATATTGGCAGTGAATGTCCATAACCAATTTATGAAATCACAAACAATGACAGGTATCTAGAAACACATTATTGCTACCCAAGTAAATGGAAAATTGGAGAACAAATTCAACCTACAATCTCTGATCAATGTTACCGTGATTGTATAGTTCTTTTGTTGTTGATATCCAGATTGAACTCGAGGCATGGAATTGCCATCCTTTTTGACATTGAATCCATGTTCCTTGAACTAGAGAAGACTGTATGAGATGCATGTGAGCTCACATATCACATATTGAGTCACATGATTATGGCCATACATTTTCCAATATCACTTATCAAGTGCATTGGATATCAATCTCCTGTAGGAGGGACAAATCCCATCTACATAATTCACACGTAATTCCCATGTATCAGAACATACTTGAGCATCACCTTTATAGAAACCCTTATTCGATGTCACGTTGGATGATGTCAAAATACATTGAATGACATGTGATGAGTGTAGCGACTTTAGGTCTAAGAACCACAATCACCACTATCATTATGAGTTGATTCTGACTACTATTCCATAGTCTCCATGTATCTCTCTCAGTGTGTCTCTATCTGGTACACTATTCTATAACAAGTTCCTATGGGTTTGATTTGATATCATATATCATGACTAATGCAATTCTATCATCAACCAACACACGCTCTAGTCTTATGTATTGATATTCTCTATTTTGCTTCAATAATAATATCTGACTTGGGATATAACAAGAATATATGCACTATTATCATACATATGATCTTGTTGTTCAAGTCTTCAACCTAAAGACATATGTCATCGAGTAACATAATTCATTATACATCTACTATGTTTATGTCATCATCTAATGATCAAGACAAACACAATAAAAGGAATTACGTTTATCATTATCAAATCAAGTATATGATGCCCCATTGCAATCACCATATGATTGGCTCTCTGGGCATACATACCAACATCCACTCTATATAAATTAGGGAGGGTGGGTGGCCAAGGATCTTGGGACAAGCCTCATAATCTCAAAGTCATAGTAACATGAAAGCTAGAGGCATCATACATGTAAAGGGAGAGACAACCAAAGGGGAGAAAAGTCAATGCTAGCATATTGCAAAACAAGGGACAATGCCTTCTCACTAGTCCTAGAAGAACGACAATAGTTCCTGGTGGTCCCTGTGGACTACTTAGAGGCATGGAGGTCATTGCCACCACACTAGGAGAACATCGTAAACCACCTTATGTGATGCTACACCAGGAGGCTATCGCAGGTTATCGCCGATGAGCATTCATGTGTTGCTTGAAGAAGAAGTACGATTCCATGAGAATAGTCACTAGATCCATGAGAATAGTCACTAGACTTACTGTAGGACCAGGTATATGCCTCACAACCCTCCTTCCCAATTCATAGTTTTGTAAACGATCAGTTGGTTATGGGGGAACATGCACATAACACTTTTATTTCTGATGTCACCTTTGTCGTAATATTTCCCTATAGTGGTATTAGAGAATTGTCAATTTACTATATTTTGCGTTTAATTGATATGATAGAATTTTATTTTTTATCATTTATTTTTGCATACGATGTGAGTATTATAAATGTTTAATGTGTATATCCAATTAAATCAACATACACTAGTGAATGTTTGATATATATATATATCCACACGGGTAGCCTGAATTTTACTACCCGTCTGCTAAAAAAGTAATTATACCATCAGAAAAGTAACTCGCTAGACAAAAAAGTAACTATGATGATAAAAAGGTAATTATACGACTCAGTAAATTTGGGCCGAATACACATCATATATATATATATATATATATATATATATATATATATATATATATATATATATATATATATAATGGCAAATTTCTTATAGAAAATTCAAATGTAACTATCTAGGCATGAAAAGTAATAGTTTACAAGGTAACATAACCTTCTAAATGTCAAAAGTAAGAAACTCTAAAAAACGTAAATGAAATAGGGGGGTAGCTACCTGTGTGGGTATTAAATACATGCCATATATATATATATATATATATATATATATATATATATATATATATATATATATATATATATATATATATATATATATATATATATATATATATATATATATATATATATATGGCCCATATTCAATATCCACGCGGGTAGCTACCCACCCCCTATTTTGGTTACTTTTTTTTGGAGTTTCTTACTTTACACATTGAGAGGGTTACATTACCTTGCAAACTATTACTTTTCATGCATATACAGTTACATTTGTAACAGCTATAATAAATATACATTTACATATATATAGTTTGTGTATTCTTCCTGATTTTACTTTTTAGGTCGTATAGTTACTTTTATCAACATAGTTACTTTTTTGTCCAGAGAGTTACTTTTCTAACCATAGAGTTACTTTTCAGGATGCACGAGTACCAAAAATCTAGGATATATATAAATATAAATAAATATATATATACATATATATACATATATATATACATATATATAAACATATATATGTATATATATATATATATATCTGTGTGTGTGTGAAATCTATACTTATCGCCCTAAAATGGTTTTGATGGTGGATGTATGGGTGGTTATATCCAATACTCCTTATGGATGTGAGCTTGGTTGAATGGTTTAATCTCTATCTTTTTAATTTGGTTTCCATACTAAGCCTCTCTCTCTTTCTTCATATGTAAGTTAATGCTTTCCTCCCTATACTCCCCTTGAATGAAACTCAATATTTCATATTTTACAATGGAATAAATAAATAGGATTAGCTTTAATTTTTGTTTTGGCAAAAGAGAAGATATCATGTATCACTACTACAGAATTGTCTTATAACGTCACTTTTAACAGTGTCGGTTGTAATAATACACCGACACCTAAACTATACAGCGTCGGTGTATAAAATAAACCGACATTAATCTGTGAAGGGCGAACAGATATGGGTATCGCTTTTATTCAGTGTCGGTTCCTTAATAAGAAACCGATGCCTAAAAGTAACTACCAAAACCAAAATTTCCAACGAAAAAAATTACCTCCAAAAATTAACATACATCGTCGGTTTTTAAAATAGAAATCGACGACTAAAGGTTTTCTACGAGACAGAAATTTGCTCAATTTTTATCGTCAGTTTTGTGACAATAACTGACGTCATTGTGTTTTCACGTGCATAACCGCAAAAACTTTCACCTCCCTTTAGTGTCGGTGTTTTGTTGCAAACCGACACATATATTTTTTATTGTCGGTTGTTGTTAACAACCGACACCTATTGTTATCTTAACAGCGCGAGGCAGACTCTTCCCCTTCTGTTTCATTCATTTCTGCTGAGGGTTTGCTGGTCTTCGACGATTCCTCTGCTCCACCTCCGCTCGCTGCTGCTCTGCCTCCGCCTCCGCCTCCGCCGCCGTTTGCTGACCGTGCTTTGGTCGCCGACACCGCCGCCACTCGTCGCCGCTGATCTGCCGCCGCACCTCTACTGCTTGCTTCTGCCTCCACCGCCTCTGCTTCCGCCAACCGCCGCCAGTTCTCCGGCCGCTGCTCTCTGCTCTCCATCACTGCTCCGCTCCGACCACAGCTCTCCGCCCGGTGACCTTCTACCCGACGTCGGCGACCAACTCTCTGCCCGAAGCCCTTCTGCTCGACGACCAACCCTCCTCCCACTGCCTGGATGCTTCCCTCTTCTCACAGGCACCACATTTGCAATAATTGGCCACCTACTATCGCTCCTCTTCTCAGGCACCACTGTCGCTCCCTCCCCTGCTGTTGGACAAGCACAAGTAGGAAGTAGCTTGATCAGCCGTCTCTCTCCTCCTCTGGTTGCCATTATTAGGTTTTCCCCTAACCTTCCCCCCTATTCTTGCTTTTCCTGTATCCCCTCCAATCTAAAATCAATCAGAGGACATGATTGATGACGTTCGGAAGAGTGGAACGGTTGAAGAATTAATCCTATGGTTGTGGCTGTGTGCAATTTTTTTCAATGTTATTGTGGTGCAGAGTTTCTATGCGATTTATTTATTTGAACAATATTATTTGAGGTGTACTGCCTTCTTGTTTATTAGACACCCAATCTTATTGTGGCTCTCTAGTTTGCAAACCTCTCTGATTCACATTAATATTACCATGTTGTATATGGTTTTGATCAGAAAAATGCATAGATTGTGAATAAAATATACTTAAATCTATATTATTCTTCTTGTTACAAAGGTATAGTTAGTACACGAATATTAGATGATATTCAAGAAAACCCTAGTTTGATGAGCATGTTGTTAATGATGTTAATTATGATTCTTTTATTTATTCTGATGTCTGTATATAATTATGCGATCCCAACATCTTAAATTGAATTAGAATGATTTCAATGAATTATAGGGTTTTAAAGTTGATAATCATGTACGTACGTACATGCGGAAATAGGGTTATTAAACCAATATTTATAACATAGTATGATATTAATCTGATCTGGATGTTAATAATAACGTAGTATGTTAAATATGATGATTAGGGTTATATATATAATGTCTAGTAAAGATTCCTAGACTTTTTTTCATTAGGGTAATTTTTTTAAGGTTAGTCTGTCTACTAGAGATTGCATGTTTGAAACTATTGATTAGTCTTGTAGATACATACCCTTCTTCAGTTACTTCATACTGTTGTGATGCTTTTGAATATTTTGGTAAAAATAATAAGACGGTGATAATAGCTCCATTCAATGTCGAGTAAGTTTACTTTGCTTGTAATTTGGACTTAAGCAAATTATATTTTTATTGCGGATATTGAGTTATTAATTTTCTACTTTCTTACCTGTAGTTCTAAGCATTGGGAGTTATTAGTTGTTGTCCCCAAGGTATTCACCGTCTATTATCTAGATCTTGCGGGGAGTGAGTTGGATGTATTATATGGACATGCAATTAAAAGGTCATTATTCTCGTGAGAAATATTTTATGTTTTTATATCTGTTAACATCTGTTACTGCATTACTATTTAATTATGCAATTTAATGTGTTACATTAACATATATAGGGCTTTACAAGAGTATAAAAAAGCTGGAGGAAAGGTCCCCAGGGAAAAAAATTTGACACTCATTTGGAAGAATGTGAAAGTAATTTCCTGACTCCAATGTATATATTATTTATGTGAACTGTGCTTATTTGTATTTTTGAATATTTTGTATGTTTCAATTTATAGTGTGCTACACAAGACAACGGATGGGCATGTGCCTACTATGTGATGTGATTTATGGATCTAATCATCAAACATGTTGTATTGGAAATCGATAACATACAACAGGTATTATACATAGTCTCGTTAGATAATATGAAATATATGAATCTTATTATATATTAATATAATTATGTATGTACGTCATTCTCTTTGTAGGTCTTTAAAATTGAGGACTTCAACACAGGTGCAAAGCGTTTCGATGTACATGCTCCCTATACGAGAGATGAATTAGATAATGTAAGAGAAGATTGGGCAAAAGCCCTACAAAGAGTGGGAATTTTTCAATATGATTTTGATGACAATGATGACAATGATGAATAAAGAATAACTTTGTTCTCATAATTAATTTTGTGTGAATGTGAATGAATTTTTATGAATTGTCATATGTGTGTGAAAATCATCAATACATGAATGTTTCTACATGTGTCTGAATGTGAAAAGAGATGAAATAATTGGAACTGTAGGTTGCTACTGGTTTCTACATGCGTGTGATGAAAAAATAATATGAATTAAATGTTCTTATACATGAGTGTGAATCACATATATATAATTTGTCCATCATTTAATTTTGCAGATGTGTGGCCTGTTGTTGGCTGATATCAATGGATGTCGTTAAACATGCAGATCATAACTAAAATGCAGGTTTCTCATCCTGTGACCAGCAACAACAGGTCTGCAGACTGACAGAAAAAAAATCAAAATATAGGCATCGATTATTTGTATAAAACCGACGACATATGGTTACAGTGTCGGTTGCCATACTAGTAACTGACGTCGATTTCCCTAATGAGGCCAGACACCACGGTCGTGCTGGCTAGCACAACTGTGGCTGCGAACCAGACATAAAATAGGTGTCGGATATATGTATAAAACCAACGATATATGGTTACAGTGTCGGTTGCCCTACTAGTAACTGACGTCGATTTCCCTAATGAGGCCAGACACCACGGCCGTGCTGGCCAGCACGGTCGTGGAGGTGGGGTGAGATGGCGTCAGTTTCTTAGCTGATAACCGACGCCTATACCCCCTGCTGGCGCATTTTTGGCACATTTTCGGTGGTGCGCGAAGGGTTGTGGCATCAGTTTGAGAACCGACGTGTAACAGTTGGGCTTTTAGCGACGCCCACATAGGTGTCGCTTCAAAACCGATACTAAAGGCCTTAAATAACTGACACTAAAGGACGGTTATGTACTAGTGTATCAGGCAAGTAGACTATCTGGGAAGTCAATTCAATCAACCAGAGGACCAAAAAGGAAACAGACCAAAGGATCCAATGGATTGAATGGAGGCCCAATTGACCGACTGGAGGATTCCAAATAAACATTTATACCAGGAGGAAATTGACCAACCATTGGAGGCCAATTAACAGAAAGGCAGACAGATTAATCAACTAGAAGAGTCCAATCTACTAACTGGATTGTTTGCAACACATGTTTTTGCTTTACAGGCTGCATACATATTATGCATGACCTCATATTCTTTTATGTCCAAAGAAAAACATTAGTATGTCCATAACCATCGCTCATATGTTTTTTATTGCATGTTTTCTTTTATGGATATAAAATGTGTATGATACATATTACAAGTGTGTGGTGATTGGATATGTATATGTATATGTATTTATATACAATATACCTCAATAAATATTAAGTCTAGATTCTTTCCATAAGTGTCACACATAAAAAGCTTGATCGACTAAGTGTGGGCACGCCCTAGCGTGGTGGACCATCTATCTCATGGAACTGTGATGGTAGCTATATGGGTCTTCCTTAGCAGGGCCTATAATATCACGTCAAATTTTGGGCCAGGCTTAACTAGGTGACCTTAATATCAGTAAGTGCCTAGAAACATGTAGATGGACTATGGCAAGAATATGTGTGTACCATCTATCCAAGAATTTCATGAGATGCAATTGGAAAATATTTCCTACCTTAAGAATTGTTGTGAGTGCCATTGCTGGATGGGTAATAACTTATTTATTTTGAAACTTGTCTCACTAGAAGATTGTTCATAGCAATCTTCCAAATTAATAATGAGGGCTATCGGACTAAACAAAATAGTGGGAGCGATAATTAATCAAAGGCTTGATTAGTATTGTCAATTTTATCAAATCAAATCAAAAGTGTTTTGACAAAATGCATTTTTTTCTTATTGAAATAAATGAAAAAAAAACTCTCATTGCAATTGGTCCTTAAGAAGGAAAAATTAAATGAAACCAACATCCATAACTAGTATGTGACTTTGAGAAACGTTCTCACTCATGAGTGCAAGCTCTACGTCCTTGAAACACCGGTGCTAGAGGAACCCACACCAAATGCACAAAAGGCTTAAATGAATGCTTACTCAAAGTATGGAAATGATGTTGCAGATATCAAAGATCTTATGCTGAGTCTTATGAACTATGAGCTGCATAAACAACATGAAAACATGAACATTCTCGACATGGTAACACATCTTAAGAATCATGTAAAGAAAGAAAGGTATAATGTCT
Source organism: Alisma plantago-aquatica (assembly GCA_963693085.1). NCBI lineage: Eukaryota > Viridiplantae > Streptophyta > Magnoliopsida > Alismatales > Alismataceae > Alisma > Alisma plantago-aquatica. Next base: position 587,579,246 of record OY856412.1, read on the forward strand.
CCAAAGTGTTGTTTGAGTGCAAACTGATGAATGGAGATCTAGTAGAGTCCAATGTTCTCAATATGGTTGGTTACATGGACCATCCAGAGACATTAGGGTTTCCTTTAGGCCAAGAGTTGGCCACATATATGATTCTACAATAATTTCCTGAATCATATAGTCACTTTATCAAGTGTTATCACTTGAGTAACTTGGCCAAACCACTGTCTGAATTTCTTGGCATGTTGATTAATTTTGAAGCATGAATGAAGAAAGACTAACCCATGATGGTTCTTAAAGGAAGGGAGTCCAAGGGCAAAGGAAAGACCAAGAAAAATTCAAAGTCTAAGTTGAAGTCCAAGTCTTTTGCATTCAAGATAAGGATAAGAGTAAGTACAAAAGGAATATATCCTTTTCACCTAAAATAACTAATTAAGATGAGCAAGGGGTAGACATCTCTACATCAGGTATGTACATAATTGAGATGAATTTTTCTGCCTATTCATCTTTACTTGATACTGGATGTGGATCTCACATTTTTTCAAATGTGAAGGATCTAAAAAGAAGTAGACCTTTAAGGATAGGTGAGGTTGAACTGTGTGTTGCTAATAGCAAAGAGTTGATGCCAGTGCAGTTGAAACCGGCAAGTTATCTCTTCCAAGTGGGCTTGTAATAGAGTTAGAGAACTAATATTATTGATGTGTAATTAATAGATATATCATATTTGTATCTTGTTGGACTAGAATGGATTCAAATATCTTATAAAGAATGGTCTATTTTGTATTAGTAAAGATGAGATCTTTTATGGCAATGCCCCTATGTCTTATGGTCTAAATAGGGGTGTATAATACAAATACCAAAAGGTTAAAACTCGATAAATCAAACCAACATACCTTTTGCATAGTCGTCTAGGGCACATAAATGGGAAATGAATTTCCAAACTCCATAAAGATGATTATCTGCACTTTTTTTATTTCAAATCAATAGAAACATATGATTCTTGTTTGTTGGGAAAGATGACAAAATCTCCTTCCTTTGGTCAAAGTGAGAGAGAAATTTATCTATTAGGACACATACATATTGATATATGTGGCCCTTTTAGAACAAGTGCTAGAGGTGGTTACCAGTACTTCATTACCTTTACTGTTGACTTCATTTGGTATGACTGTGTATACTTGATGAAACATAAGTCGTAAACCCTTGAAAAGTTCAAAGATTTCATGAATTAATTACATAACCAACTTGGTAAAAGTATTAAATCACTTTGATTCGATTGAGGTGGAGAATACTTAAGCCAAGACTTTGAGGACCTTCTGCAAGACCGTGTTATGCATCATAATGGACCTTTCCTGGAAGACCACAACATAATGGTGTATCAGAAAGGAGGAATTACACACTACTAGATATGGTGCGATCAACAATGAGATTTTTGGATCTTCCAACTTCTTTCTGGGGACATGCCCTAAAACCCACAACAAGTACACTAAACCATATACCATCTAAATCAGTTCAAAAGACAATGAGATATGGTATGGGAAATGTGTCAATGTGTCTTTTGTGAAGATTTAAGGACGTGAAGCCTATGTAAGGAAAATGTTTCCTAAGAAGCTTGGACTCAAATCAGATAAATGTTATTTTGTTGGATATCCCAAAGAAACCAGATGACTCTACTCTTACACTCCATCTGAAAACAAAGTGTTTATTTCTAGGACTAGTGTACTTCTAGAAAAGTAATTTATTTTTAAAGGAATCGATGGAAGGAAAGTAGAACTTGAAGAGTTTTGAGACCAATAAGAAAACATAGAACCTATAGCGGTACAAAAGGAACAAGGAGACTCACAAACTATTGTGGAATCTCAAGCTCCTCATGCAACACAAGAACCTCACAGATCTAGTAGGACATGACTTGAGCCTAAATGATTTTGTTATCTTATAACTCAAGAAGGTGGTGAGTTGATCATTAATGATAAACTGACAATCTATCTAGAAGTTGTTGAGGGACCAAATTATGAGAAATGTCCTAAGGCCATTAGATCTGATATGAACTCCATGTACACCAAATAGGTATGGACCTTGGTGGATCCAACTGAAGGAGTAAAACCCATAGCATGCAAGTGGGTCTTCAAGAAGAAGACGGGCATGGATGGTAATATACAAACCTATAAGGGCATATTGGTTGCAAAAGGTTTCAGACACTACCAAGGTGTTGACTTTGATGAAACCTTTTGACCAGTTTCATGATTAAATCCATCAGGATCATGCTTGCCATTGTAGCTTATTGTGACTATAAGATATGGAAAATGGATGTTAAAACTACTTTCCTTAATGGAAATCTTCTTGGGAATGTGTACATGGAACACCAAAGGATGAAAATAAAGTTTGTAAGATACAAAAGTCAATCTATGGGTTTAAGTAAGCATCTTGGAGATGGAATCTTTGATTTGACAAAGCATTCAAAGAGTTTGGCTTTAGTCAAAATCAAGATGAACCTTGTGTATACAAAAAGGATAGTGGGAGCACAGTTGTATTCCCCAAATGGTATGTAGATGACATACTATGGATGGGGAATGACATTCATACCTTAGAAATGGTTAAGAACTGGCTGTGAAGTACCTTTTGTATGAAGGACTTAAGTGAAACATCCTATATCTTAGGAATCAAGATCTATAGAGATAGATCTAGAAGGATTTTTGGACTAAGAAAGAGTAGATATATTGACAAAGTGTTGAACATGCAGGATGGAAAGAGAGGGAATTTACCCATGTCCTATGGAATCAGCCTCTATAAAGCCCAATGTCCCAGTTCTTGTGAAGAACACGAACACATGATTAAAATGCCATATGTGTCTATAGTTGGATCTATCATGTATGCAATGTTATGCACTCATCCCTATGTCTCATATTCCTAGAGCATGACAAGCAATCAAAACCATGTAAAAGTCACTGGATTTCCATAAATAACATCCTTAAGTACTTGCTAAGAGTGATGCATCAGTTTGTTGTTTATGGTGGTGAGGAAGAGTTGGGTGTAAAGGGTTACACCGATGCAAGCTTCCAACCTAAGAAAGATGATTATCAATAGTAATCTGGATTTGTCTTTTGCCTTGACAATAGATCTGTGAGTTGAAAGAGTTCTAAGAAAAAAATAGTGGTTGATTCTACAATGGAATCCAAGTACATTATGGCCTCGAGTGCAACAAAAGAAGCTATTTGGATCAAGAAGTTTATTAGTGAACTTGGAGTGGTTCTAAGCTTTAGCGATGCAATAGAGTTGTACTCTGATAAGCTATTGCACAAGCTAGGGAGCCTAGATTGCATCATCATTCCAATCATATACTTTGGGACTTCCACCTCTTATGAGAGATCGTATAGCGATGAGATGGGAAGATTTTAGAGTGTTGACTAAAAGCAAAATTACAGACTCGTTGACTAAAGCACTTACACAACAGAAGCATGATGGATATTTTAGACCACTTGGGATAAGATTCAGATCAAAGTGAAAGTAGGACTCTGTTGGTATGTATGCCCAGAAAGCCAATCATATGATGATTTTAATGAGGAATAATGTAATTCATTTGATAATAATAAAGGAAATTCCATTTATTCTATTTTGTTTAGTTATGAGATAATGATATAACATAATAAACGTTTAAAGAATAATTTTATTGGAAGCCATATGTTTTTAGATTTAGGACCTAGACAATGAGATCATATCTATGATAAGAGTAAAAACATTCTTGTTATTTCCCTAGTTAGATATTATTGAGGAAGTAAAATAGACAACAATCCATAAGACTAGAATGTATATGGGCTGATGACAGAATCTCATTAGTAATGATATATAATATCAATTCAAACACATAGGTACTTGTTAGATAATAGTGTACTAGGCATACCCACCTTGAGAGTGATACACGAGACCATTGAATGGTAGTCAGATGAAACTTCAAAGTAATAGTGGTGATTGTGGTTCTTTGACCTGAAGTCACCAGACTCATCACATGTTGTTCGATGAAATTTGAGACCATCCAATGTGACCTTGAATAAGGGTTTCCATAATGGTGGTGCTTTGTGACACATGGGGTTTGATGGTGAGTGATGTAGATGGGATTTGTTCCTCCTAACAGAGATGATATCTTGGACACTTGATAAATGAGACTAAGAAATGCATGGTCATTCTCATGTGAGTTAATATGTGAATTGAGATCATGTGTCTCTTAGCAGTGTGCTCTGGTTTAAGAAACATGGATTGAATATTAAGAGGAGGATGATTCCATGCCTCACACTTAATTTGGATATCAATAACAAAGGGACTATATAATCACTGTAACATTGATCATAGATTGTGGACTAAAGTTGTTCTTCAACTTTCCAATTACTTGGATAGAAATGATGTGTTTTGAGATATCAATCATTATTTATGATGTCATGATCTAGTTATGGACATTCACTGCCAACGTAATTTGGGACCTATATGGTCACACACATAGGATGCTCCTGGAATATGAGTTTACTCATAAATAAGGTTTGACTTGATTACTAAAGTGATTAGGTAATCAACTTAAACAAAATTTGCTAACAGTTAGCTAACTGGAGTGTCCAGTCGACAAAATGGGAATGTGAGTTGACGGACTAGACTGTCCAGTCGATAGATTGAGAATTCCAATCGACTGATCGGAAGATCAGTAAGACTTGATCAACGATTGATGTTGACGTCATGTCATGCATTAATCATTACATTGAAAACAAATATGTTTGTGAATACAAAATGTAACCAATCGGACAATTGGAGTGTCCAATCAACCGACTAGGAGCCCAGTCAACTGACTTGTGATTTGCAACAACTGATAATTCATGAAATTTGTGTTCTCATGTCCCCAAGTTAGTGGAAACCTTGACCCATTCACTCCTATATAAAGCGGGGTGGCCATCGCTCTCATGACAAGTCTCTTAATATCAATACTGTGGTGACATGAGATCTAGAGGCATCTTACCCATAAAAGGGAGAGCTAGCCAAAGGGGAGAAAATTTGATGCTAGCATGTTGACAACACAATAGACAACTCCTTCCTGTCAGTTCTAGAAGAATGATTGGAGTTCCCAGTGGTCTACGTGGACTATGTAGAGGCATGGAGGACATTGCCATTATTCTAGGAGAACATCGATAATAGCCGTCTATGGTTCTATACTAGGAGGCCGCCACCGCTAACTATTTGTGTGTTGCTTGAAGAAGAAGCACAACTCTGCCAGAATGTCACCAAGTATATGCCTCACATCCCTCCTTCCCAATCCATAGTTGTGGATGCAATCTGCTTCTTATGGTGAATATGGATAGAAATTTTTTGTTTCTAATTCCATCTCTGTACCCATATTTCCTTATAGTTTCAATGTGAGGGGCCTCAAGACAACTCTCTATGAGCTAACCCTATTTAAACATGTGTTGTGCCCTTGGTTGATTGAGACAAGTAGGTGCATTGATCCTTGTGCCCTTACCCTGAGAATTCAGGAAGGTACACAAGGGTTATATAATGGATTTGCATGTTATGTTCAATCTTCATCAACATAGTATGGTAAATTTTAAAGTAGTCTCGATAGGGGAAAAGTAGCTTAAAAAGTAATTAATTAGCCAAGCATTTAATAAGTTTCATACATACAAACAATTAAATATTGCAGTAGGATTGAAGAGGTAAATTGTACCTTGATGAAGTGATCTTATTTAGGATATTTGATTATGAGATATAAAAAGTGTCAACATGGGGTTTATATCAATAGGATTTTATTAAGGAAAATGTATTTCATGGCATGTGGATGTTTTCCTAGATCTATGTTATACAAGGTTCTTCATTCATTTAAGTCATTCATGCATTCATTTCTTCTTAGTTCACATGTCACAAGCATACCATAGTTCTAGGTGAAACATCCAAATTATGTTTGTCATGAGACTAAGTCATTATCCTATTTTGAGTGGAGAAAACATAATATTTTAATTATCAATACGGTTTACACATGCAATATTATAATCAGGCATACTAGATCAAGTTAATTCACCAAATGGGTCACAATATCTCATGAGGTAAAAATGGAAAAAGTTACATGATGTTGTCCAATCACGTAAGATATCATCAATAATTTTACTTAATTCAAAATATTATAGATGTTTGATGATTAGCTCGATCAAGGTTCCAACTTTAGTTAAGCAATATTATGCATATTCATAAGAGAGTCACTTATAAATCACAAGATTTGTTATATGCATATTAAAGCTACAAAGATCATAATTTAATTTAAAAGGTTATTCAATGTCACTGATCTTAGTAGTTTTTGAAGTATTTAACCATCTAGGATGTAAGGAGAGTATAATAAAGCATTTAGATCATTTAAATATCACAAATCTTACCATTTTATCAAAGTCAGGGAAAAACAAAATTGATTTTGGTTCTAAAAGAATGCTCAACTACAAGATGGGATTTTTCTGATTGAAACAACCTATTGGTTTGATATATTTGGATGAAGTATGTAATAGTTATGATGAATGAAAGGAAAAACATTTTAGGGGTTTTAATTGAGAAAAGGGAAAGAAATATACTAATTTGGGTGGTTAGCGTAGTGCCATGTGGCGCAGCTTGCTCCTTGGGAGTAGGGCACGCACACTGGGGTGTGGTGTGTGAGTTACCTTTATAGGACACGTGTTGTACTCGAGTTGGCTCAGCTCCTATGAGCGGGTCGGGTTGGGATGGTGTGTTAGTGTGTGGGGTCCAATCACTAGTGGGAGAGAGAGTGCAAGGTATTCATGCCACAACAAGTGTGGCTTCCTATCATTTTCTAATCATCTTCAGTTCAAGTTTGAGCTTTTTCCTGGGGGTGAGAAAGAGAGGGTGAGAGAGAGCGAGAAACATCACCAAAATTGCATCTCAATTCTATAATTGTCAAGCAATCACCTATCTCTTACACCCGCATTATAGAGGGGGGTCATGAGATCACCAAAGAAAAGGAGGAAATAGGATTCGAGGTGTGAGATGGCTGAAGCAGATGATCTTGGAAAAATGGGGAGTCTCGAGTGTAGAGAAATCAGGGCGACAGATAAGGTAGTAGAAAAAAAAATTAAAACCTGATTCCCATTAATAGCAAGATAGCGTCAACAACAATGTATCTAGAAACTAAAGATTTGCAAGGTTATACCTGGTCCTAGAGCAAGTCCAACGACATTACCCTTGCAATAGCATTATGATTCTTCTTCAGGCAACAACTCGCTCATTCTTTAGCAGCATTCGAACAATCATCACCAATAGCCTCCTAGTCTGGTACCACAAACAGTAGTTGATGGTGTCCTCCTAGGGATAGGCAACGGCCTCCCGCCTCTAGAGTAGTCCATGCGGACCACTAGGAACTCCACATTACACTACCAGAGCCTACAAGAAGGAGTTGTCCCTTTCGAACGTCAACATGTTAGAGTTGATATGTTCTCCCACAATGGTCTCTCCCTTTCTATCCCTCTCTATATTGGGTAGTAATTTCTTAGACTCTCTATTGGTTACCACAACCAGACAGAACAACAATTGTCAGAACAACCATTATCTTTTGAGAAGCCCCCAGTACCCCTCTATTTATAGGTGAGGCCAGGGTCAGGGTTCCCAATATGTGCGGGAGTCGACGGGATGAATTTCATGAATTTTTTGGAAACTTTGAGTGATGAACTAGTTGGTTCACACACCCAACCAATTAATTCATGTGTGAATTGGTTGGTTTGTGCCATAAATAGACCGGATCATGCAATTTCCTATTCTGAATCACATTGGTATTCAATGCATGATTAATGCAAAAATAACATCAGCACCAATCCTTGATCCAATCAAACTAACCATAGAACCAGGCAGTTCATCCCATGAGCCAGTCAGTTGGGACTTGTGAGCTGGTCAGTTCACTATGTGAACTAATTGCTTCACACCATAGTTTAGCCATTGATTAGCCAATGTTGGTTCCAATTGATCTGACACTCCAACTGATCGGTTCAACACTTAAATTAGTCGATTCAAGGTCCCGTCAGTCAATTTTGAACCTCAATTGTTTAATTAAATACCTAAACACCTTTAGTAATAAATCTAAACATTATTCATGAATATATTCCTTTAATCCAAGTGTATCCTATGTGTGTGACTCTATAGGTCCATAATTACGTTGGCAGTGAATGCCTATAACCAATATGGCATCACAAGCAACAAGTGGTATCTAACAACACAACATTGCTACCTAAGTAATTCAGAAAGTTGGAGAACAAATTCAACCTATAATCTATGTTTAGTGTTACTGTGATCGTATAGTTCCTTTGTCTCTAATATCTAGACTATACTCGAGGCATGGAATCATCTTCCTCTCAATGTTCAATCCATGTTCTTTAAACTAGAGCAGATTGTTTGAGATGCATGTGAGTTCACATATCACATATTGAATCACATGAGTATGGTCATACATTTCTCAGTCTCACTTATAAAGTGGCTTGGTATCAATCTCCTATAGGAGGGACAAATCCCATCTACATCACTCACACTCAATCCCCATGTGTCACAATGCACCTGAGCATCACCTTTATGGCAACCCTTATTCAAGGTTACGTGGGATGATGTCATAATACACTGAATGATATGTGATGGGTGTAGTGACTAGAACTAAGAACCACACTCACCACTATCACTATGAGATCTGATTGTAACTACCATTCCATGGTCTCCATGTATCAATTTCATGGTGGGTCTGTCTGATACACTGATGTCTAACATGTACCTATGTGTTTGACTTGATATCATATATCATGACTAATGAGACTCTGTCATCATTCAATACACACTCTATTGTTATGTATTACAATTGTCTATTTTTATTCCACAATAATATCTAACTAGGGACATAACAAGAATGTATCTACTCTCAATAAGTGTGTATTACTATTGTCTATTTTGTTCAAGTCATGTACTTGAAGACGTACGTCATCGAGTAACATTATTATTTAGACATCTACTATTTATGTGTCATCATCTCATGAGTGAGACATACATAATAGATGAAATTACATTTTTTATTATCAAATTAGGTATTTTATGCCCCATTGCAATCATCATATGATTGGATCTCTGGGCATACATACCAACAGACTCCCACTTGCACTTAGAGCCAATCACCCATGAATCTTATTCCAAGTTATCTTAGCATGTCCATCATAATTCTATTATCCTAGTGCTTTTATAGCGGTTTAGCAACATTTTCTTCAAGTTGGTATTTGCAAGTTTCACATCTATTCGCTATGAGACTTTTCACATGAGATGGAAGTGTCCTAGTATGCTATCTAAGATTCCTTACCTATCCAGTAGCTTTGTTATTGTCATCAATATTTCTATTGTGTCATCAATGGTTGGAACCTCCCACAAGTTCATCTAAATGAACTTCTTGATCCATACAATATCGTCTGATGCTCTCATAACACAGAGATACTCAAATTCTATTATAGATTTGAAAACCTGTCATTAGCATGGAACCCTTTCCATCTTATAGTTCTCATTTTAAGTTTAAACATAATTTTAGATTGCGATTATTAATTTTATTTGTCATTTTGGAAGCTTGCATCAGTGTAACCTTTTACACCCAACTCTTCCTTATTACCATAACAAAGGAACGATTCCTTTTAGTACTTCTCAAGTACTTAAAGATGTTCTTTTATGGTAATCTAGTGACTCTCACTGGGATCTGACTTACACCCTCTCATCATGTCCAATACATATAAGACATAAGTGGATATCCTATTGTCATGTCTAATACATACAAAATAATGAGATGAGTACATAACATTGCATTCAAGATAGATCCAATTGTGAATGCATATGACATATAGTCATGTGTTCTTGTTCTTCACAAGAATTGGGAGACTAGTCTCTTGAGAGACTAACTCCATGGAACATGGACAAGTTCTTTCTCATTGAGTCTTGTATGATGAACCCCTTCAACATCTTTCCAATGTATGTGCTCTTTCTTAGGTCAAGAAGCTTTTGAGATATCTCTCTATAGATCTCAATTCCTATCACATAGAATGCTTCACCTAAACCTTCATAGTGAAGGTACATTCCGTCCTAGATTTTAACATTTGTAGGATAAGGATGTTATTCCCCATCATTATGTGGAATATAAATATATTCCCACTAAATCTTTTATAATCACATATTCCATACTCATTCTAAGTTAAGTCAAACTCTTTGACTATCTTGCCAAATAGAAGATTCTAGCTCTGAGATGCTTGCTGCAATCCACATATTGACTTTTTAGCTTATACAATTTGCATTAATGGATTTATAAAACCTTTAGGATGCGTCACATACACATCCTCATAATTATTCCAGTTAAGCAATGTGGTTTTTTAACATCCATATGCCAAATCTCATTAGTCAATACTAGATACAACAACAAGCATGATCCTGATGGATCTAACCATAGTATCTGGTAAAAGAATTCATCATGTTCAACACCTTGAACTTGTTTGAAATTCTTTTCAACCAAACTACCCTTCCATGTTCTCCTTTCAAATACCCAAATGCACCCTATGGGTTTTACACCTTCAAGTGGATCCCTTAAGGTCATACCTTGTTGGTTTACATGGAATCCATCTTTGTTCCCATTGCCTCAAGCCATTTCTCAAATTCTGGTTCCTCAATAGCTTCTAGGTAGGTTGTTGAATAATCATCGATGATCAACTCATCACCTTTTGAGTTATAAGACTCATAATCTTTTAATCTCAAGATGTATTCTACTAGAACTTTGAGTCTTGTGTGTTACATAAGGAACTTGAGATTCCACAACAACTTGTGACTCTTCTTGTTCCTATTGTATCTCTTTAGGTTCAATGTTTTCTTATTTATCTTGAACATTTCGAGTTCTATTTTTACTCCTACGGATTCCTTTGGAACTAAGTTCCTCTTTAGGAATACAAACACCCATATTAACAAACAACTTTGTTGTTGGATTTGGATAAGAGAATTATTTCAACAAAATAGCATTTATGTGATTTATGGATAAAGCTTTTAATCCTAATCACTATAAAAGACATATTAGGATACCTCCCTTTCCATATCTCATACGATGTCTTTCCAACCATTTTAGACGGTAAAGTGTTTAGTGTTAAGAATGTTCCCAAAAGAAATTTAAAAATCAACTAGATTCATTGATAATCACACCATGACTAACAAGGTGTGATTCCTTCTTTTTGATGCACTCTTATGATACACTATCATTGTGTTTCAGATGGAGTTCATCATGATACATTATCATGATCTCCAAGAAGGTTCTCAAACTCTTGGTTCAAAATATTTCAATATCGATCACATCGAACTATATTAATACTTTTACCAAGTTAGTTGCATATCTCATTCACAATCTCCTCAAACACTTCAAGAGATTCATACTTGTATTTCATTAAATACAAATTTCCATATGTACTAATAGCATCAATAAATATAATGAGGTACGGGTACCTACCTTTAGCATTCATTCTAAAAGGTCTTATGTAAATAAGTATGTATTGGCCCTAATAGAACACTCGTTCTCCCACTACATCTAGTGAAGATGATTTTGTCATATTTACTAATAAATAATGCTTGCATGTATCTACTGGTTTGATAACCAAATGAGTCTAGATAACCATCATTATGGATTTCTAGTAATGCATTTCTCATCTATGCACTCTAAATGACAATGCTATAGGTACTCATTGTTTGAGTTATCAGGTCATTCAATATATGTTTCATACACATTTGTCTCTACAACTATCAACTATATATTAAGACGAATATGTATGGGGACAGGGGGTCACCTTGGTTGACCCCCCTCGTCAGAGCAAAAGGCTTCAGCCTGCCGCCATTCTAGAGAATGGATGGTTCACCCTTCGATATTATAACACCCCTAATCTGGGTTATGGCTAAACCATAGAAGTTTTGCATAAGTAAGATACTTACAATCTGATTCTAATCTTTTGAAAATAAATTAAGGCTTTTGGTGAAGTTTGTTTTCAAGTTTGAGCTTAATTACAAACTATGTGTGCATTATATGAAAGTCTGAGTGAAAAGTGCAATTACCCAAGATGCGGGGTTACATTTCAAATAACACATGTGAAATGTGTTTTAAGTGTTTTAGTATCTCAAGAAAGAGAATGATGATAAGTGGAGGCTTGTGGAAAGCCTAAATCCCAAGTTATAACTTGTTTGAACAATGTTAGTACCTTCTACACCAATTTTGGTACAATTTGTAATTTACCCAATATGTGGGGTTAAAATGTAAATTACCACCTCTAGAGTGTCCCTACTACCTCTATGTATCCTTTGGAGGAAATATAAAGAAGGGGGCGCTATGTTTGAATCACCATTGAGTGATGATACTCTTGGTAATGAAAGACCAAGAATGAGTTGAAGGCAAGAGCCTTATATGTGTTGTATCGAGTTGTAGACTTGATATAAGGAGCCCTATCGGCCAAGGATCCAAAGAGGGAGCTTCCTATTGGTTTTTGGATCCTTGTAAAAGGCCATGACGGGCAGAGCACCTCAAGGAGGTGTCCCATGACAAGTTGCATAGTTCCTTACAAAAAGTGTATCAGGTTGCTTATTTAATGAGATAAAGACGAGATAACTTGCCCAATAAGATAAGTAAGGGCCGAGATATTGTCTCTAGGTTATCCTCAAGACTCTTGCATGGAAATATATACATATGTGCATGCATAGCCATGTGTCAACCATGCATGTCCACGTGTCATCTAGTAGCATGAAGGGAAGACACCTCATATATGCTTTATCTCATGAAATCAAGTGTATATACTTCACCTTTCACCAACTTATGAAAGTTTATGATCCTCATAACCATTCCCCTTGGAGATATCGTGCAAAGACCCTTATATATCTTGAAAAGAAGCTCAAGGATCTAGGAGAGCTCGAGCATCAAGATTTAGGTAAGGATTTGGTCACCTTCAACCTTGGTTGAAGTAGGATATCGGGTTATGGATATTCTTTTCTTTCCTTCTTCACCAAGTGCTTAGCTATGGTGATCTCTTGTCCATGGAGGAGTTATGAATGAGCCATGGACCTTGGAGAAGTTCTTCTTCAACCTTAGTATGTGGAGCTTTAGAGCTTAGATCTTGGAGCTTTGAAGTTGTTCACAAGGTGGGTTACATAACTTGAACTCTATCATGTTATTATTCATCACCTAAATTGCTATACTTAATGAACTACTTTTCATTCTGAAATTTTCTGAAATAGTTGATGATATTATGAGTTCTAGTAGTTTCCTAGACCTGTTGCCATGAAATATAATAGTTAAAACGAAGAGTTTGATCTTGAAGAAGATGGTATCACTTTATAAAGTGATATCGGGCTCAAGCATACACACAAGTAGCTCTAACCCAATATGGGTATGTGTAGACATTGCTTGCTTGATATGCTTGCATGATATGACACCAAGCATATAGCTTATACCCAATATGGGGTCAAGCACCTAGCTCATACCGGATACAAAGATAATTTGAAATGATAAGATCTAAGTGATAGTCCATCTGATGTGGGTTTATGATATGTTGGTTAGGAAATACATTCTAAACCATGACATGGTGATGTGGTTGTACCACATGCCCGATATGAATACATGACATGAAATAAAGGATGTGGTTTAAAGTTTAATATGATGATACCTAAATCTTGATACCCAATATGGAAGAGACACTTCAATCATGTGTGATTGATTGAGTGACACATGCTGAATGTGGTGTTTAATGAAAGATAATGTGAATGGTTAAGGATGGACAAATATTCCTCAAAAAGGAGTATTAAACCAAAAGTATGATGTATTTGATATCCTAGTGAGGATGAGAGAGAAACATATACTTTGTGTTGATAAATATTTCATGATAAATGATGAGAATAAATAAGTATGATTGAATACTTATGATATCAATATATGCTCCTAGATGTGTGGAGCAATGAATTAGGGTTTGGATTAATAATATGAACATGAAACCCTATTCGGATATAAAGGGAAACCCTAACCATAATAATGGAAAGGTTGTATTTCTCTTATTGCATGGGCCTTGTGAGCCATGTGTATAATTGTTGCCTAGTGAGAGGTGACAAGATGTTTAATGGGCCTTGTGAGCCATGTGTATAATTGTTGACTAGTGAGAGGTGACAAGATGTTTAATGGGCCTTGTGAGCCATGTGTATAATTTTTGCCTAGTGAGAGGTGAAAAGATGTTTAATGGGCCTTGTGAGCCACGTGTATAATTGTTGCCTAGTGAGAGGTGACAAGCTGTTTAATGGGCCTTATGAGCCATGTGTATAATTTTTGCCTAGTGAGAGGTGACAAGATGTTTAATGGGCCTTGTGAGCCACGTGAATAATTGTTTCCTAGTGAGAGGTGACAAGATTTTTAAATGGGCTTTATGAGCCATGTGAAATACTTGTGTAACAAGTTTGATGAATACCTTGGTTTGAGGACGAAGAGGTAATAGTTACCTATTACAGAGGTAACAGTGCTATGTATATCCAGATCTAGTAATCATGATGATAATGATATGAAGGGATGAGGATCCCCAGTAATGTGATAATGGGCCGAGATCCCAAGTACCAAGTATCTAAATGTGTTTTAAAGACTTGAATAGATGTATTTCACCTTTCTTTTTAGCAATTGTTCTGATTAATAATGATGAATTGTTTGATGCAAAAAGAATGTTGTAATACATGTAATACATCATTAGGAACTATAAAACATTGTCCTGACCATAGATCCATCAGTGTCAGAACACGCTGAATGGTGAAATGGGTTTCCCGTGACATAACCCAGAATGCATATTTTTGAATATGTGGGGGCATTGAGCCTAAGTGTCCATGACTCATTAATTTCATAAGAATGTCTCATTAGAGAACGGTGAACTAACCCATGGCTCAGAGCATGGTGCCTATGTGACCATGTCTCAGAGTATTGTGCCTAAGTGACCATAACTCAGTAACTGGGGACGGTTGTTGTAGATGTTCCCCTAACAAAGCACAATTGACATTGTGGCTCTAAGTGAGGATGCCTACGTACCCTGGCACAGCTATATTGCAGATGACACAAGATGTCCTGCTAAGCCTAAGTGGTCTCGTACTGATCGAGACAAGGGAGGTAATGGCAACCGACTCTACCATTGACCTTATATGGTACCAACTTGTGAGAAGTTTGTGGTCGGTTGGAGATAAACGGGGTATGCTTCATCTCCTTAGGGAATAAGTGTGATTGTAAAATATGTTCATCCGTGTAGCATATCTTCTTAAGGATCGATTACAGAAAACATTGTTTGATGTGCAATTCAGTTATACATCTTAGTTGATAGATGTTATTTATGATTCTTTAAATTCTTTGCAAAGCAGATAGATGAATTATGACTCTACCATGGGTAGATGCAGTGTTCTCCTTGAGAAAGGAGATTATCTTATTCTGCCCATATAATGATTAATCTTGCATGTTAATATAAAAGAACCCAACTCAGTTTTTATAATGTTTATCATCAATAATAATATGGTCGGTGGTGAGTTATATCTCTAGCTGGGACAATTGTCTCACCCCGTGGGATCCACAAATTCTAGGTGGACAAGCATGAAGCGGTGGAGATATTTCTATAGAGGAGGAACAACAGCTGAGGCAACAGTGATAGCTCAGGTCTAGTGTACTATCTGTCATGTTTTCTAGATAGAAGTCCTATGTGTCGTCTCTGTACTCTCATGTCCTTGGAGTTGATTCGTAATGGTTTCATGAACAATCTGAGATTTTGGCTTGTATGCCTTGGAATTTTTATGTTGCTCCAGTATGTATTTTGATAAAGCAACTATTATATGTTGTCCTCAAGATGAGATGAAACAATGTTGTACAATGTAAATCAAGATATGTATGGGTTTTGGACCTTTCAGTAAAAGTTTTCTGATCAAGGATCTCCTTACAAAATAGTTTTAAATATTAGTGATTTTTGTTAATCTGCTAATTATGTTTATTCCACTTAATTAGTAAGTATTTGTTTGTCAGTTTGATGATGGTCGTTTCAAGTTTGGTATCAGAGCTTATGGTTCGTTGAGTCTATAGAGTCATAAGACTAAGGTGTTGAGTCTGTTCTAGTGTCCTCCACTATATCTTTTAATAACTTCTGCTTATGCAGAAGATAGAGTAAAGCTTAAAGATGTCTGGAGAACACAAGGAGTACATTGTTGAAAGTAATGTTGCTACACCAGGAGAAGGTGCAAGGGAGTAGGCGAGAGAAGAACGTCTGCCTAAGAATCATCAAGATGATCCAACTATGATAAGGGATCCTTCTTTTGATACCATTTTGGGGAAATTTAGGATAGTAGTGATGCATATAGTGGACTGGGTATTAGTAATACAACCCATATTGCCAGCCCCTAATGATGAAGTTCTGGGCTCTGACAGAGTTTCAGATCAACATAGTTATGTTGGGGCAGTTGAAAATGTTGAAAGAAATAGGTTACAACCCAAAATCAGGGTTTCCTACAGGTGTAGGCAGCCTGGACATATCATAAAATACTATCTACAAGAGGCTAATGAGGTAGGAATTAAGAAAAGACCTATCCAGACTTGAGAACAGAGGCCTAGTAGTCCCAAAAAGGGAAAGTTTTTGGCACCACCAGTGCAACCAATGTCTAGTGCACCAGGGCAGTGGCAACCCAGAAAGGGTAAAGGACCTGATGTTCCACCAGTTAGAACTCTTGGTTTGGCCTCTACATTAGTTATAAGGATGATAAGGCCGAGGAATTCTTATAAGATGTGTTATAAGTGTAAACAGTTTGGGCATATTAGATCCTCTTATCCAAAAAGGAAGGAGGAAATGACCCAACCGTCGAGGTAGAGTCAGTAAGACTCTCAAAGGCAATGGTATAGCTATGGCATACGAGGATGTAGACAGATGTCCCGAGCAGGTCCATCAGCACCGAGCAATAAATCACGACGTTGGGATCAGGCAACGACAAGATTCTATGAAAAGAATCAGCCTAAGGTAGTAAACAATTTACAAATTGATACATGTCAGATGAAATAGTATCATTCTGATATGTCGTTTCAAGATTCTATTTGTTAAATATAAGATAATAGTTGCTATTGAGCTTCCTTTGACAAGTCCTATGAGGACACAAGGAAGATGAGGACTTATATTTTTCTCAGTAAGCTTTTAACTGCTTTACAATTTCTTTTATCTATGTGAAAGAGGATGAGGTATAGAAGTGATGCCTGGAGAATATCCAGGAATGCTAAGTCCTATGTTTTTGATGATATGAAAAGTAAGGGATATGATAGTAAACAAAGTGCATACTACCTAATTTTAGTACTTGTATACCCTGGCCATGTATTCAACTATTGAAGATAAGGTGAGTATGGAACTCTTAGATTGCTATCTTTCTGATTACTCTGATCAAGTAATCATTCTGAGACAATCTAGTGAGTATAATGAAACTGGAAATATAGTATGGACATTTGTATCACATCCTAAGTGCAATAAAGTCGAATCTGAGATGATCTCAGATCAGTCTGTGTGTATGAGGAAGTAAGGAGTATAATCCTCATGAAATGAGAATGAGAACAAGGGAAATGATCCATGTTTGATAAAGTCTGTGTGAATAGTAAAGAACTTTTCCCATAATGTGAAAATGGGGAATGTGATAAAACCATGAAATGTTCATGAACATGTTAGCCAATAATAAAGAAAGTGATGATTATATGAAATCGTCCATATAATTCCTATACAGATGGCAAGGAACCTGAGATGCAACAAGTATAAATGACTCATGAACGGTGAAAGTTCATGTAATAATCCTAGGAGATGATGAGGTCTCCTCTTTAATAAACAACCCTGAGTAATGATGGGGGGATGAAAGGAATATGTTTCTTTGTGTTCTTTCATTTTAGGAACATGGCGATCAAGTGAGTTTGAGGACACTTGATGTGCATGAGTTAGAGGTGATTTGTTCATGGATACTTAGAAAAGTATCAGTTTGTCTTGCACTTTGGTTCCAAGATAAAGATATGTGTGATATATGATGTCCCAAGATAAAAGAAAGATCCTTTTGTATGATTGAATCTGGTATTAACAATAGAGAAATGGATATGATGAGAATATGATGTGTTTTCAACACATGTGAAGGATACCAAGGTAAGAAATTTTGGTATCCAAGATGTGCCAAGTGGTATGTGGAAGTGAGAATATGACTTATAATAAGATGAATAATGTTTGGTTATCTAGAAGGGAAAACCTTGAGATAACTCTAGTAGGAAACTCATATGTTAGGGGTTTATGCTCTGCTTAAACATAACCTTGATAAAGATGTATTATTTGAAGGAACAATTGTAGAATTGTTTTGAGAAAAAAGCTTATCAAGCAAAAGATAACTCATTAATGTGTCCCTATCTAGATCTGTTGAAGCAGATTACTCATAACATCTAGAGATATCTCTGAGATAAGTTCTTCTTTAATAAGTGGCCTCTCCTTATGACAAGGGAATGTACAACTAATAAGAAAATTGGTACAAGTCACAAGAAAGTTTTATGTTGTGTCAAACGGATTAGAATGGCACTGAAAATATATGATAAGACTTGAAAAGTCCCAAGTGGGTGAAAAAACATAACCATAATATCTCCATGAAAGAGAAATGTTAAAACTAAGTGGGGTTTGACACCTAAATCATTCAAAGAATGAATAACACTTCTTTGATATAGAAGGTGTTACCTGACACAGTTTATATACTATAAGTCAATAATGAAAAGGCAGTTGAATATATATGTCTTGTATGACAGATTCAAATGATAACCCTGAGTGGAAGGACTTTGTATTGGTCAAATTTCTATGGAATCTCCATCACCTCAAGATGTTATGTGGAGATTTGATGACATGAGGCTTGAATGAAAATTGTCTTCCTTCATCTAGGATTTCAGGGACAAAATCCTTATTAGGGGTTTATAATTGTAACACCCCTGACCTAGGTTATGGCTTAACCCTAGAAGATTTACTTAAGTAAGATACTTAAAAACTGATTCTAATCTTTTGAAAATAAATTAAGGCTTTTGGTGAAGTTTGTTTTCAAGTTTGAGCTTAATTACAAACTATGTGTGCATTATATGAAAGTCTGAGTGAAAAGTGCAATTTTCCCAAGATGAGGGGTTACATTGCAAATGACACATGATGAATGTGTTTTAAATGTTTTAGTATCTCAAGAAAGATAATGATGATAAGTGGTGGTTTGTGGAAAGCCTAAATCCCAAGTTATAACTTGTTTGAACAATGCTAGTACCTTGTACACCAATTTTGGTACAATTTGTAATTTACCCAATATGTGGGGTTAAAATGTAAATTATCACCTCTAGAGTGTCCCTACTCCCTCTATGTATCCTTTGGATGAAAGCGAAAGAAGGGGGCACTATGTTTGAATCACCATTGAGTGATGATACTCTTGGTAATGAAAGACCAAGAATGAGTTGAAGGCAAGAGCCTTATATGTGTTGTATCGAGTTGTAGACTTGATATAAGGAGCCCTATCAGACAAGGAGCCAAGGTGGGAGCTTCCTATCAGTTTGTTGAGCCTTGGTAAAGGACATGATGGGAATATCACCTCAAGGAGGTGGCCCATGATGAATTGCAAAGTTCCTTACAAAAAGTGTATCAGGTTGCTTATTTAATGAGATAAAGACGAGATAACTTGCCCAACAAGATATGTAAGGGCCAAGATATTGTCTCTAAGTTAACCGCAAGACTCTTGCATGGCAAGATATACATATGTGCATGAACGACCATGTGTCAACCATGCATGGCCACGTGTCATCTAGCATGAGGGGAAGACACCTCATATATGCTTTATCTCATGAAATCAAGTATATATACTTCACCTTTCACCAACTTATGAAAGTTTACGATCCTCAAAACCATTACCCTTGGATATATCATTAAAAGACCCTTAGGTATCATGCAAATCATCTCAAGGATCTAGGAGAGCTCAAGCATCAAGCTTTAGGTAAGGCTTTGGTCACCTTCAACCTTGGTTGAAGTAGGATATCGGGTTATGGATATTCTTTTCTTTCCTTCTTCACCAAGTGCTTAACGATGGTGATATCTTGTCCATAGATGAGTTGTGAACGAGCCCTGGACCTTGGAGAAGTTATTCTTCAACCTTAGGACGTTGAGCTTTGTAGCTTGGATCTTTGAAGCTGTTCACAAGGCGAGTCATATAACTTGAACTCTATCATGTTATTATTCATCACCTAAATTGCTATACTTAATGAACTACTTTCAATTCCAAAATTTTCTAAAATAGTTGATGATATTATGAGTTCTAGTAGTTGCCTAGACCTTTTATCATGAAATATAATAGTTAAAACGAAGAGCTTGAGATTGAAGAAGATGGTATCACTTTATAAAGTGATATCGGGTTCAAGCATACACACAAGTATCTCTAACCTGATATGGATATGTGAAGACATTGCTTGCATGATATGCTTGCATGATATTCTTGCACGATAGGCTTGCATGATAGGCTTTCACGATATGCTTGCACGATAGGCTTGCACGATAGGCTTGCATGATATGCTTGCATGATATAAAGATAAGTATAGACCCTATGCACGGTATAAGGTCTAAAGTATACTTGAAAGCCAACATGAAACCCTAATTTGGGTTACCCGATACGAGTAAAGAATAGCAAGTGCTCTTGCATGATAAGATCATGTAATATATCTTTGGTACTTGATACCTTGAAGCGCACACATCTGGTGCACGATATGAATACTTAAGTAAACCCTAATGTATGATATAAGGTATGGATTCAAGAATAAAGTGTAACCCGATATGGTTGGAATACATCTACCTGATATGAAACCCAAGATGGGTGTAACTCGATATGAAGATGGATGCTAGCTCATACACGATAAGAGTCATGCTTGTGGAATGATATGAGAGATACCCAACTTATCCTTATGCATGATAGAAGTCTATACTACACCTCTTACATGATATAGAGGTAGTGAACACTCTAATCAACATAGAGTTGGAAATCCAAGATGATGGGTCAACCAAGATGAGTGGTGAATGATACCATATGTATTATATGGATGACATCCCTTGTATGCTAAGAATAACACATACTCCTACCTTGTGAACAATATAAGGTTCAAATCATACTTTATGCATGATATGGTATAATCCACCAAATTTGGTGTAGAATCCTAGAGAATGGATTGAAACCCGATATTCCCTAGTCCTAGTGTAATGGGTTGTGGTATGAGAATTCAATAAGACATCTAGAATATCATGCAACTATATGATGAGGTTGACCCTTGAAGAAATGAAGGGATCATGAGTTTATGGGTTTACCTAACATGGTAACCTGATAAGATACCTATCATGGATGCCCGATATGAAAATCCTAGGTGGTAAATTAAGTCGGTATCTTATATATATATCACTTAAATGATACATGATGAGGCATATGCCTGATATGGTGCATACCTTATGCACGATATGACACCAAACATATAGCTTATACCTGATATGGGGCCAAGCACGTAGCTCATACCTGTTACAAAGCTAATTTGAAATGATAAGATCTAAGTGATAGTCCATCTGATGTGGGTTTATGATATGTTGGTTAGGGAATACATTCTAAACCATGACATGGTTATGTGGTTGTACCACATGCCTTATATGAATATATGACATGAAATAAAGGATGTGGTTTAAAGTTTAATATGATGATACCTACATCTTGATACCCAATATAGAAGAGACACTTCAATCATGTGTGATTAATTGAGTGACACATGTTGAATGTGGTGTTTAATGAAAGATAATGTGAATGGTTAATGATGGACAAATATTCCTAAAAAAGGAGGATTAAACCAAAAGTATGATGTATTCTATATCCTAGTGTGGATGAGAGAGAAACATATACTTTGTGTTGATAAACATTTCATGATAAATGATGAGAATAAATAAGTATGATTGAATACTTATGATATCAATATATGCTCCTAGATGTGTGGAGCAATGAATTAGGGTTTGGATTAATAATATGAACATGAAACCCTATTCGGCTATAAAGGGAAACCCTAACCCTAATAATGGAAAGGTTGTATTTCTCTTATTGCATGGGCCTTGTGAGCCATGTGTATAATTATTTCCTAGTGAGAGGTGATAAGATGTTTAATGGGCCTTGTGAGCCATGTGTATAATTGTTGCCTAGTGAGAGGTGACAAGATGTTTAATGGGCCTTGTGAGCCATGTGTATAATTGTTGCCTAGTAAGAGGTGAAAAGATGTTTAATGGGCCTTGTGAGCCATGTGTATAATTGTTGCATAGTGAGAGGTGACAAGATGTTTAATGGGCCTTGTGAGCCATGTGTATAATTGTTTCCTAGTGAGAGGTGATAAGATTTTTAATGGGCCTTGTAAGCCACGTGAATAATTGTTTCCTAGTGAGAGGTGACAAGATTTTTAAATGGGCTTTGCGAGCCATGTGAAATACTTGTGTAACAAGTATGATGAATACCTTGGTCTGAGGACGAGGAGGTAATAATTACCTATTATAGAGGTAATAATGCTATGTATATCCAGATCCAGTAATCATGATGATAATGATATGAAGGGATGAAGATCCCCAGTAATGTAATAATGGGATGAGATCCCAAGTAGCAAGTATCTAAATGTGTTTTAAAGACTTGAATAGATGTATTACACCTTTCTTTGTAGCAATTGTTCTGATTAATAATGATGACTTGTTTGATGCAAAAAGAATGATATAATACATGTAATACATCATTAGGAACTATAAAAGATTGCCCTGACCATAGATCCATCAGTGTCAGAACTTGCTGAATGGTGAAACGGGTTTCCCGCGGCATAACCCAGAATGCATATTTTTTAATATGTGTGGGCATGGAGCCTAAGTGTCCATGACTCAGTAATTTCATAAGAATGTCTCATTAGAGCACGGTGAACTGACCCGTGGCTCAGAGCATGGTGCCTATGTGACCATGGCTCAGAGTAATGTGCCTAAGTGACCATAACTCAATAAGTAGGGAGGGTTCTTGTAGATATTCCCCTAAGAGAGCACACTTGACACTGTGGCTCTATGTGAGGATGCCTATGTACCCTGGCACAGCTATATTGCAGCTAACACGAGATGTCCTACTAAGCCTAAGTGGTCTCATACTAACCGAGACAAGGGAGGTCATGGCAACCAGCTCTTCCATTGACCTTGTATGGTACTGACTTGTGAGAAGTTTGTGGTTAGTTGGAGATGAACGAGGTATGCTTCATCTCCTCAGGGCATAAGTGTGATTGTAAAATATGTTCAGCTGTGTAGCATATCCGCTTAAGGATCGATTACGGAAAATATTGTTTGATTCACAATTCAGTTATACATCTTAGTTGATAGATGTTATTTATGATTCTTTACATTCCTTGCAAAACAAATAGATGAATTATGACTCTACCATGGTAGATGCAGTTTTCTCCTTGAGAAAGAAGATTATCTTATTATGTCCATATAATGATTAATCCTGCATGTTAAAATAAAAGAATCCTGCTCAATTTTTATAATGTTTATCATCAATAATAATATGGTCGACAGAGAGTTATATCTCTCGCTGGGACAATTGTCTCACCCCCGTGGGATCCACAATTTTTAGGTGGACAAGAACGAAGCGGTGGAGATATTTCTGTAGAGGAGGAACAACAGCTGAGGCAGTAGTGACAACTCAGGTTGAGTGTACTTTCTGTCGTGTCTTGTAGATATATGTCATATGTGTCGTGTCTGTACTCTCAGGTCATTGGAGTTGATTCGTAATGGTTTCATGAATAATATGAGATTTTGGCTTGTATGCCTCGATGTTTTATGTTACTCCAGTATGTATTTTGATAGAGAAACTATTATATGTTGTCCTCAAGATGAGATGAAACAATGTTGTACAATGTAAATCAAGATATGTATGGGTTTTGGATCTTTCAGTAAAAGTTTTCTAATCAAGGATCTCCTTGCAAAATGGTTTTAAATATTAGTGATTTTTGTTAATCCGTTGATTATGTTTATTTTGCTTAATTAGTAACCATTTGTTTGTCAGTTTGATGATGGTTGTTTCAAATATGATCTGCATAATAATGTAAATAATGTTATCAGGTATAGGTGTTCATTTCAGCATCTCCTTGATGAAGTCCCAGCTTAGTTTATCATAAGCTTTTGAGATGTCGACCTTCATTGCCATCATATGTTTTTTCGTCTTGAATTTCTCCATCGAGTAGATTATCTCCTACATGAATACCACATTATCATGTATGGTTCTACCAGGGATAAAACTAGTTTGGATAGGAGATATCCATGGATTTTCAACCGATTTACAATGATTTTTGACAACACCTTAACACTGACATTGTTTAATGATATAGGTCGTAGGTGGCTGTAGGAGAGGGGTGTATTAATTTTCAAAATTAACACTATGGTTGAGTCTACAACACCCTATTCCAGTCGACCTTCTAGGAAGGGTTTCCGGATTGAGAGTGTCATGCTTTGTTTTTTGGAACTCCAATTTCGTTGAAGGAACCCTACGTCTATACCATCTGGTCTGGGGGCTTTCATTGGAGACATGGAGAAGAGGCTTTCATGTATCTCTTTCTCAGTTGGAATTTTCCCCAGATTTTGTCGTTGCTCATGAGTAAGGCACGGGAAGGTGCCTATATACTCTGTGGCAGAAGAAATACAAGATCCCGGCTGCGGGTCAGTTAGAAGTTCAGAGAAATGTTCAGTGATTATAAGTTCGAGAGAGGCATCATCACGTACCCAATCCCATGTGTTGTTTTGGAGCCTTGCAATCTTGTTTTTCTGTCTTCTCACCTTGACAATGGTGTGGAAGTAGTTTTTGTTGTTATCCCCCAATTTGAGCCACTCATAGTGAGCTCGTTCCCTCAATTCCATCTCCTTCGATTTCATCTCCTCAAGGATTTGTGTTTGTCGATCAATGACTACTTGTTCTGTATCCGTACTGTAATGCTCTGTCAGTTGTCTTTGTGTAAGTAACAGCCTGTATATATATCTATACATATATAAATATATACATATATATACATATATACATGTGTGTATATATATATATATATAAATATATATATATATATATATATATATATATATAAATATATATATATATATATATATATATATATATATATATATATGAGAGAGTGGTCTTGTTTCCATTTTAACATTGTATAAGAAAAAATATTTAGCTGTGATAGCCCATCATTGCACACCATCATGACAGACGAAAAATG
Source organism: Alisma plantago-aquatica (assembly GCA_963693085.1). Taxonomy (NCBI): domain Eukaryota; kingdom Viridiplantae; phylum Streptophyta; class Magnoliopsida; order Alismatales; family Alismataceae; genus Alisma; species Alisma plantago-aquatica. Next base: position 587,604,582 of record OY856412.1, read on the forward strand.
CAAAACAAATAAATAATGAGTTAGCCTAATTCAGGGTTATCATGTTTTAAGGAGCTATGAATTGCCACTGATTACTGGTTGTGATTGATCCCTAGGAAGTGGTGTAAAACCAAGCATGCCTATTGGATGCATTGAGAATTGTAGCAAGGAGGAAGAGATGAGAACGTAGGTCAACTTGGTCTAATCTTAAGAAAGACACAACAATATTTGATACATGGCATATTAGTTGGTAATGGTGGGTGTAGATCAAGAGGTTGTCGACTCTTGTGGAAGTGATGAGGGCTAATGTGCCATCACGATGATCCATTCTAGAAACCACTAAAATCGATGGATGCAAGTGGTGGGGGTTGATCAATGGAATGGAAGACCTTAGAGTGGAATGATATGACAAGTGTGTTAGATAATATTGGAGTTACCTGCAAGCTAGGGCACATGGAGTTGGTGTAATTGAATAAGGTGTGCAACCCTTCCCCAGGCTTGGTGGGGATAGGAGCTCACCTCAACATTGACATGGCAGCTAGTTGCACCCACTGTCGTGGCACATGGGCATCAACCTTGGGGGAGGTTGGTGCTCCCTATGAAACATTAGGTTTTACATATCGGCATCATGCACAAAGGAGCTTGTTCATCAAGAACAATGAATATGAAAGGAGGAGCGAAGCACTATTATGGGTGCTTTTTTATGAAGTGATTCAATCTAGGGTTTGGATCATTGAGGCATGGTGGGGATGAATGGGTTTAGGAATCAAATAATGGATACCTAGACCTAGGGTTTTTTGCTTTAATACCAACTATTGGGGAATTATTTCTCGAGATAATCAAATTGAGTAACCTAAATTGTTTCCAAACAAATACCAGGGGGCTTGAATTTACATAATCTGACTAAAACCTACTGATGTGACAATGGCAACCAATTCCTAAGTAATGGCTAAATCGGATAACATGCACCGAGTAAAATCATAAAAATGGTACTCAACTTTGAGTCCCTGAATGACTATCACTAAAATTACTAATATGTCTCTAGGGTAAATAAAATATCAAAATTGGGTAACAACTAACTAATTAGCCATAATCTGGCTCTTGCATTAGCATCTTTCTTATATCTCTCCTCCATTTTAAAATACATATAACTTATTTTACATGTTTGGTGTTAATTCTAGGCCATCTCATTACTCAAGAAGACATAATATACAGTGATTATGGTGCAAGTACATTGGTATTTTCTAAATAAAGTATTTTGTCATCTTGCTAAATCTTGCTTGAAGGAGGCAAAATTGAACTACCTCATTTTTTCTCAGTTCATTTATACATTTATTTCCAACTACAGCTCATAATGATGTAACTAAGTTAATTACCCAAGATACTGTTGGTTGCCACATGCATTTATCTGTATTTGCAGTGTGAAAAAGGGCATGTAATCTGCTCAGTATGTAAAGCAAAGGTGAAGAGGTGTCCCAGTTGCAGATTAAAAAAAATCTTAACATAAGATCCATAGCCCTGGAGCAGTTGCTTAAGTGCTTCGAGTCCCCTTGCAGATATCGAGTCACTGGATGCAAACAGATTTTAGAAATTTCTTCCAAACAGAAACATGAAGAGAATTGTACATTTAGACCGCACTGTTGCCCCTACTTAGAGAACTGTGATTTCATGGGAAACGTATCAGCCTTGGTGCTCCACTTGATCGATTTTTCATAGCTGTACTAAATACACGGTACCAAAATCTATCCAGGACAACAATGACGATGATATAGAAGTTGAGATGCAGACGGGTGTGGTAAGTGTTGTCCTACTATTACTTCAAAATATCAAGTGACATCAGAGAAAATCATATATATTGGTTTAAAGAAATCCACATAAAAAACACGTATTATGTATGAAAATATACAATCTTCTACATTATTGTTTTGTGTCAGAGTAGAATCTGGAATACTATTTTGAGGAAAAATAGAATGTACGTGTGTAGGTAGCAAAATGGATAGTCGATCACTGAATTTATATCTTGATATTTCATCCTGCACTATTCAAATGTATGATGGAACTAAATGATTTTCACAGCGCCAATTATTAAGTATGCTTTTGTTACTAGCATAAGCTGATAATCTACAAAAGAAATGATCATACAAATCTATGTTTCTCTTTTCTCATCGAAACTGAAAAAAAAAAGACGATTGATATCTTGCTTATTTAACGTGGAATTTTTTGAACTTGTGCTAGGTGTGTCATTACTTGGCTTTTGGCTATTTATCTTTTTTGAGATCATCTACTCTGAGTACCAATATCACGATTGTGGGTACTTTGTTTCTGTGGCTTTCATAGGAGAACATGATGAAGCAGGGACATTTAAATGCAAGCTTGAGGTAGGAGATGAAGACCATAAGTTAATATGGGAAGGAAAACCTTTGAGTAACAGACTGGGAAAAAAGGAGCTTAATGAAACCATGGTTGGTTTATCTATTCGCAGCTAATTTGCTTCTAGTTTCGGTAAAAGTGATTGTTATCGATCCTCGCATCTCTCTGTCAAGGGCCACATATCGAAGAAAGGATTGTTAAAAGACCCGAAACATAATTTCAGTTTCTCAGTTGATGTAGGTTATCTGGAGAGTTGAATAGTTATTACTTTATTATTCCACGGGTTGACAACGCAATCATGTATTATATTTTGTGGTTGCAAAACTATGACTCTTTAACAAGCTTTGTTTTTCTTAAAGATTTGATTGGGATAGAGATGATGTCGTGGTAAGGAGTTTCTAATTGGCATTTTATCCCCTTAGAACCAAGAGAACTCTAGTATTCACATGTCAAATGATTCAAAACACGGGATAGTGGCATCTAGATCCATCATCCGGTTGTTCTTCACATCGTTCTCAGCAGCATTTTCCCTGTACCTTTTCTTGGGACCAACCAGCTATTATGCATTACTTGACATTATAATCCGCCAAAAACAACACCTATTGGGAAATGTATGTAACAATGCCATCAATGCTAGATAGAAGGGTGGGAGACGAGCCACAGTCAGAGCCACCCGGTTGGCTTCTCATTCACTTGTAAAAAGGAAATATCAAATAAAGGGCTGCTTTGGGCTTTTGGCATTGTCAATCAGCTGTATGTGTGGTCCCCTGCATTCCGCATCGGAGTTGAGCTTCTACATCAGGCTTGGATAATTGGTTCATGCTAATTACTCTTGCAACTCATAATAATATTGCAGTAAATTACATCAGCTCCATTTTCTTTCGTTGTTATGCTTTCAATGATTGCATGTCATGCCAAATCCCCACTCCTGAACCTGTTGACCTATCTTGAAACACAGTTGAATAGGTCGACCCATCTTGTAACACAGTTGCATCAGTGTTGATTTGTTCACTGCCCTCCTTCAGACCGTTTCCATGTTGCTGTATTAGGTCTGCTTTATAATACACTCGATTGAGGATATCCGGAAGCCTCTCGTTGAATCATCCGGTCTTGGTCTAGATTTCTGAAGGTTAACTTTAGTTTGACATATTCAGACAGCCCACTGAAGCGTGTTGAAACTTGAAAATGCATAGATCGTGTTTTGTCAGCTTTTGTATCAATTAGCAAACAACTTGCGGTAGCTCTCTCGTGGCGCATCATTTAGGTGGGCCATCTACGAGCTATTGTCCAATGTATTCTTTGCGAGTTACATCTGGTGAGAGCGTCGTCTCAATCTCATAAATTTTATTTCGAGAAAACCCACACAGCGCCGCTAGCCGGCAGGGCAGGTAATCGGGTCAGATCAGATCGGATCCGGACCCGTAAAGTGAATTTCGGGTCTAATTCGGGTCCTAAATCAGGTTTGTACTATAAAATTTATGCAATCTAAAAATTATTAAATATTTGATTGTAGCATTGTTTATAGGACATGTCTAAATTGTTATGAAGTATCAATATTTAATAGATCTTAGTAAAATCCACCAAAAGGTACATTTTGGATCATTTCAGGTTACTCGTGGGTTGAACGGGTCGGGTTCGGGTTATTCGGGTCCGTACAAACTAAAATTTGTACACATGACTGAATTTTAATTTGCAACTAAATTAACATTTTCAGGTTTAATTCGGATCAATCCGGGTCAAAATTTCAGGTCGGGTCAGATCGGGTCGGGTCTGAGATTGCCTGTCAGTGCCACTGTATGTAATATTTACTACTATATATGGTACTAAGCCACTGTATGTAATAATTGCCACTATATATGGTATGAAGTATTAAGTAGGTTACATGATAGCATGATGCCAGTATATTGTTGTATGTTATACGTATATATTGATGCTCCATCTACATGTAACCAGTAAGTAACAATTTTTTTTTAGGAACGGTTATAGCATATATTTAAATCACATCAAAGCAAGCAAACACCTGCTTTAGTGAGTTCGTACAAGACATAGAATAAAAAACGTTTGGGCCGAGAAGTGATAATGACTAAGTTCTGTTGAAGAGAGGGAGGCACCCCTTTAACATCCCTCATAAAACATTTAAAGATGAAAATAGCTAGAGTCTAGGAAAAAGATTTTCAGCTCTAAGTTAGATGTTTTTTATTGATGTTGTTGCACTATGTTGACTCCTGTTTCGTCATCCACCATAGCTTTAAGGTCGCAGAGAAACTTGGCTTCCGAATCACCTTCATCTGAATCAGCATGTCCTTCTATTTGTTTACCTGCATTTTGATAAAATGTGAAGATCTGCATCTATTTGGGATATAATATTTTGTCTCATTTTTTGGTTGTTGTTGAACAATCTGTTGTTTCTTTCTTTCCAGAGATTCCAACTGATGGTGATGAATATGTCGCTTCCCTTGAAGTTTTTGTATTGTCTATTTGGTGTGATTTGTGGTGGGAATGTTGCTTCTTTGATATCTAAAATGTATTTGCGTGTGTAGTGTAAGATGATGTTTTGTGAGGTGGTACACTTGAAGAAAATGTGGTCGATTGAGTCAGAGTTTGTTTTACATAGAGAACATCTGAAAGGACCAATGAAGCCCTTTTTAGTAAGATTTTCTCCTGAGAGCAACTTGTTATGCAGAAGAAGCCACAGAAATATTTTATATTTGTGCGGCCATTTCTATTTCCAAATTTTTGTGGTGGGTGGGGCGAAACCTCTGTAGGTGAGAAAAGTATAGGCTCCCTTAACCGAGTAAGTGTTTCCCCATTTCCATGTTATGTTGTTTGAGGTGTTGTTTTCCAAGGAGGACATTAAGTTACTGCATTCGTTTTGATTGAGATGCATGAGGATGTATCTTTTAAGCGAGTTTGTTCTGTTGCTGGTTATAAGGTGAAGAGCTTTATCAATTTTGATTTAAAGAAGTTTATCTGGGATGGTCCAGTTTGGTGAAGATTTATGACTGAGTTGTTTTTAAACCATGGATCGAACCAGAAAGAGATATTCAGGTGGGAGTGTGGAGGGGTATTGATAATTTGTGTTATTTTTTGGATATTTTTGTTTATGTATTTCCAAAGGGGGGATGCAGATTTTTTTGGGACAACATGCCAGGGAGGGGATTTTTGGTAGTACTTGTGGTTGATGAGTTGTGACCAAATTTTTGGTTTGTTTTGGATCAGGCTGTTGATAATTTTTGTAATAAGGCAGAAGGCATGGGTTTCAATGTTTAAGATACCCCAACCACCCTGGTTTAGTAGAGCAGCAATCGTTTTCCAATTTACTAGATGGTAGTGTTTCCCCGGTTTTTTAGATTTGTGGAAGTTATTCCAAAGGAAATTTCTCCTAATTTTATCAAGGGTAGATTTTGTTTTAGATGGGAGAGAGATACAGCTTAGAAAGTGCGAGGTTATGGGAGTGATGACACTATTTAGAAGGGTAAGTCTCCCTGAAAGATTGAGGAAGTTGTTTGTCCAGTCAGAGAGTTTTGTGTTTATTTTTTGTATAATAGGGGACCAGATTGAGGAAGTTATGTTGTGGGGTGTGATTGGTAGGCCAAGGTATTTGATGGGAAAGTCTTCAATCTTACACTTTAAGAGATCTCTAAATCTCTCCAAAGAAGGTTGATTTAAGTGAACCCCAAAAATAGATGATTTGTTCAGGTTTATTTTGAGTCCCGAGATATAAGAAAAAATACCTAGGATTTTGAAGATGTTTAGAAGGGATGAGTCTTCAGGGGAGGAGAATATTATGGTGTCATCAGCAAATTGGATGATGTTTTCTTTGCATTCCCCAGGGGAGTTTATGAGGCCACTTTGTTTCCCCAGGTGAATCATGCGGGAAAGGATAGTTGTGATGATGATAAAAAGGTAAGGAGAGAGTGGGTCTCCTTGTCTGAGGCCATTTGAATTATGAAAATAACCAAAGGGGACACCGTTAATGATTGTTGAGAAATGGTTTGTAGAAATGCAGGCATGTATCCAATTGACCCATTTATCAGGAAAACCAAAACCAGAGAGGGTTTTTGTTAAGCAGTTCCAGTTGACATAATCAAAAGCTTTCTCAAAGTCTATTTTGATGGCTAGAAGGGGGGTTCTATTTTTGTGGCATAGATGTATAGTTTCATTAACCATCAAATAGGCATCTTGAATGCTTCTATTTTTTAGGAAAGCATTTTGATTGAGGGGAATGATACCATTCATGTGTAGTTTGATTCTATTTGCTAGAGTTTTTGCTATGATTTTGTATGAAGTGTTGATAAGGCTAATGGGCCTGAATTGGGAGATGTGTTCAGGTTGACTTGTTTTTTTTATTAGAGTGATGAAAGTTTTGTTTAAGAACTTGATGATGTTGTGGGGATTTCTACTTTCGTAGAAAGATCTTAGAAAAGAAAGAAAGTCGATTTTGTAATGGTCCCATTTTGCCTGATAGAATTCTATGTTCAGTCTATCCGGTCCAGGTGATTTATTTAATCCTAAGTCTGTTATGGCCGAATCCAATTCTCTTTGGGTGAAAGGTTTAATAAGGTCTTGAGGGTTTTTTATGTTTACATGACAAATCCTGGTCCAAACCAAGTCATTTAGGCAGGAGGGGTTGTGGTTGTTGTTAAAAATGTTTTTTAAATGGTTTGTGATGTGGGTTGAGATAGATTGTTTGTGAGAGGTGAGTCTGCCATTTATATGTAGGTGAGTTATGGAGTTTTATCGATATTTTTTATTACAGATTTTATGAAAGAATTTTGTATTTTTGTCTCCTTCCTTAGCCCAAGTAATTTTAGCTCTTTGTCTCCATCTGGTGTCAATACAGTTATTTGTGAATTCAAGTTCAGCTTTAATAGAAACCAATAAGTAACAATATTGTTGGGTGTACTGTGAATTTTCACTGTAGCATGTGTTTAGTCATGCATACAATTTTTAAAAATGATTCTATATATAGAAATGTGTGTATTTTTGTATAAAATAATATAAGAAATTAAGCATCCACTTTTCAAAAAGTGTAATGAAGTGCTCGCATGGCGCTCAAACAACCATAAGGTCGTGTTTGCCCCTCTCCTGATTTCTACAACGATGCTCTCGACAATCTCCCTCATATTTGGAATGCTTCGAGGAAGGAAATGATGTGAAGATGCTAGATAGATGGTACCGAGTGGAGAAGCTAGTTGGACATGGAGGCTATGATGGAAAATGGGTTAACAATTTCTAGATGGAGAGGAATAAGATGGAAAGGACCAAGTGTCAAATATGTGCTCAGATGTTATGGCAGAACCATTTATAGCTTGAGACTCACTACGGAAAATCTTGAATTCGTGAGAGGCATAAGTCTTAATCTATAGCGAGTGTATATTTTTTGTCAGCTTTTGAATTGCAGCTTAGGTATTTCCTACTTTAGTCATTTTACAACCAAAGTGTGCTTCTTGACTTCCAATCTATATCCAAATTGTGTATTAGTAAAATACATAACTTCCACATTTTGATTCCAATTTTATTATCATTTTCTTTTTCTTCTTTCCATGAAGAGTCTTACATCAAATTCATCCAAGTGAGAGTTAAATATATAACATATCCCTCTAAATAGTTATTTGAGTTACACTTGATCTTTTTTTTTAAAAAAATTGGCGGTTTATTCATCCCATCGCCTGGGCTCAAACCTTCGACCTCTCGGTCGTACAACATCAACTTTTACCAACTCGGATGCCACATCTTTGGCTACACTTGATCTTTTTGCCATCATATTCCAGTAAGAGATGTAGGATAGTAATCGTGACTTAACCAATCGGAGTGACACTCAAACTTTACTTGATTTATATCTCCCTTACGTTAGAATATACAAAATTATACACTTCAAATATAGTTTTGGGATAGAAGTAATTAAGATAAAAGTAACGTAATTAATCAAGTAAAATTAGGGTTAAGTCATCCTTTTCCAATTGTGGCATATCAGAATTTGAAATTAAAAATAAATTATGAGAAACATATTTTGTGAAATCTGTACTTCTCATATAAGGGGTAACTCTAGAAGCTTCTTGGAACTTAGGATGAACTAGGTTTATGGACAATACTTGAGTAGGTTAGTTATCCTTAGGAACCTTAATATTGGGTATACAAGATTAATGAAGGAAAGCACCCATATATGTACAAAACCTACTAAAAGTTAGAGAAAGAGAAATAATAATAATAAGCAAGTTATCTTTGAACCTAATTGGAGATCATAATCAAGGGAATACACAATGAATATAGGACAAATTATTTCGACATATGCATGTGATTATATATTGATGAATGTGTTTAATAAATAAAATTATCATAATTCAATAGGAAGATATGCCACTACGCTTGTGGACTTAAGGGATGCCTTGTTCGGGATGTGTCAATGACACATGTGATCCCAACAATGCAAGAGAGTTGAATTTTGAAATGAAACACAAATCAAGATAGAGCTTATAACTTTTTATACAATCCTCATTAGGGAAGAGCCTTGAATAATCCCTAGGGCCAGTAGAGGGAGGATGTAGAGATACATAAGGCATGAGGGGTCAGGGGGAGATTTTGAGACCAAAGGGGTTAGGAGGAATTCTCACTCCTTGAGACATGGAAGGGTTAGGAGACCATCACTCAATAAGTATATATACCCCTAGAGACCATTGGGGAATGACTAAGGCAAATGATGCATGAGTTATGTATAAAAAAGTAAGAAGACTTATGTGATAATGAAACCCTAAGGGAGGTTGTACACAAACTCAAGGGCCTTGAGAAAAGTGCATTCTCTGTCTATTAATGACTTTCGAGAACTCATTAGAGTTAGGAGCATGCATGTATGGGAGTCACTCATAGAGCATCACTCCGCCTAAATTCAAATTTTATGATTTGTGGATTCACCATATCTTTACATGTAAAATGAGGTGATTAATGTATTTGGACTGCAACCAAATACTTATCAACTGAATGTAGGTGCAACAGAAAGTGTAGCCACATGTGATACACAAGAGTTGCAACGAATGTTTTGAGCTAAAATTTGATAAGATCAGAATATATAGAAGTATTACCTTACCTTATAAGTATAGTTAAAGGATAAACCTTTCTTGAGCAATACCTATGTGAAAATGTTATCATCTTGTAATAAACAATGAAACAAATGTTGATGTGGGATCATACTCCACAAAGTCTTGGTTCCAAACTTAGTAGATATTTTTTTTCACTTTAATAAAGTTTGAAGATGTCTTTCTAGAAAAATATATACAAGAGGGGTTGTTAGCCCCAATAGTACATGTTGAAAACCCTTGTTGGGTTGGATATCCTTGTATGAAGTAGGAACATGTGTGATACTATCTTGAGGTTTCGACATTGGTGGTAACATGGCTTGTGCATTCCATACATCTATACTGAAATATATATTGATCTAAGCAATATGACAGGATCGACATGTGCATAAACTCTCTATATAGGTGGTCAATTAGTGTTAGGTCTTATTGTTAGTTGTCCCTGGGGAGGGATAAACCTTGATAAGAAAAACTCTAAGAATAGGAGGCTAGAGGTTGTGTCCAAAAAGCCTAATCTCAAATTATACTAAGGTAAATGATGAAAGTTCTAATATGATCTACTCCTAAAATAGAAGAGCTAGACCACCTCATGTTTAGCTAGCATGATGTTGGAAACCATGGATGTCCAAAAAGGGATCTAACCTCTATCGATATGTTTTATAGAAAGGTTATGGTCAATATATATAATGAACCTTACATCTGGGTGGGGGAAGAGTCCCAAGACCCTATAGGAGGTAGGTAGGTGAGGGAAGAGTCCCAAGACCTTAGAGGAGGTATGTTAATAAAGCCTTGTACCTAGATTAGTGGTCCCTCATATAGGAATGTAGTGGTTGTACCTAAGAGAGTCGAGTGACGTATGGTCATGAGCAAATGTCTTGACCTAGGTATACCCCTACTCGAGTGACATGAGCCTTGAGAAATCATTGTAAGTCTTATTTTGAGGTCAATCTTGAATCAATATATAATGATAAAGGATTATGTTCCTTTCTGTATATCGTATAGAGACCTTGATTGAGCTAGCCTTGATATGAATGAAGAGTCACTTGATAATTTTAGTGTAATATCATGATATAGATTAAAGCATATAAGATTTAGTTTCTATATATTAATGATTTTCCATCCACCTCAGATATGCTCTATTTGAATAAGGGAGTCAACTACAAAAAAATTATTACGCTGATGCATAATGCATGGACTTAACCATCTATATGAAGGATTACATCTTTTAATAATTTGACCATCCATGCCATTTCCATGAACCAGAAAAAGTTGAACCTAAGGCATGAGGTTTCTATGAAGTGTTCAAATAGGTTGGTGACGATGTTTATTATCTTTCCCGCACAAACCCCAGTATTACATGAAGCTCAATTTATTCCAAGTGACTAACTTAGAGAACCATGTGAATGATCATGTCCATGGGTTAGATGTCAAACCTCTAAATACTCCAAGATAGTTGGATTTTCTCAAAGGTACCTATGAGGATCTTGAATTCAAAGGTGAAGGAGCTCCAAAAAAAAGGTTTTGTGGAGTCACCATTAGGAGGATGAAACAAAATGATTTTTAAAAGTTGACATGTTAAAACCTCACACCACCCCTTTTTCTAGACGAGCTAAGTTTTGTGGATAAAAATCATGTAATGGGGGAGGATGGGAAGACCTGGTGTAAGGCCCCCTAAACTTGCTTAATGAGTTGAATAAGCTTAAATATCATAAATGAATTCTTATAACACTAATATAATATTTTTATATGATTTGAAATCATAAGACAAGCTTAAGTTTCAAATTTGGTCCAATTTGGACACTGATTGAGCAAGTTATGCAATTTTATGTACATTTTGGACTTTTCTGCAATTTACCCAATTGAGAGGTTTTATTTACAATTTATCACTTTAATTGTGTTCCTTGGATATTCTATCATCATTATTGAGCTTTTTGAGACATCGGTCACCTATTTAAACCTTGGTTTGAAGGTGTTTTGTCCAAGGGTATTTTAGGATTTACCCCTTCACGGATGAGCTACCTTTAGTAGCTATCAACTAATGAATTTTGTGATTGGCTGGGAAATTCGACAAAGGAAAGCTAAGCATGTCTATAAGTATGGTGGGGGAGCTTCTTCTATGTGTGCTTGTATATTCTTAATAGTTTAAGGCCATATACACATGGGGAAGCTACTTTTACACCTCATGCTTGCTTCCATCCTTATCCATGGGCTATATTTACCTCTTCCTTGCCCAGGTACAAATATATGCTTGATTTCTCTTTCCTTTAACCAGGAGCAACGAATCCACTCTATTTTTCTATGGAACCAAGTGCTCCAAGGTAGAACACAACCTCTTTTTGGAGAAGAAGGTCTCCTACAGCTCCATCTAGTCCTACGTAGGGTTTCCAAGGTCATCTTCTAGGGATTTCGACCAAGGAAAGTTATTTTCTTCCTTCCTTCTCCATTTCTCTTGCTCTTCTCCTTCGTTTGACCTTCCTCCAAGTCGGAACCTTGTTGTTCCATGGTAGAAATTTCTCTAAAGCTCTAAAACCCTACCTTTCTTGCTCCTTATGATTAGGGTTTGCTCATTTGATGAAGAAAGGTGCTAGATGGATGACTTCATAGCTTATTCTTGGATTTTCTACCCTACCTTCTCGAGTTACTTATATGTGGGGTTTCATATTCTCATTATAGGAATGTTTTATAACTTTCTCCACGTTTATTGCTTACCATAAGCTTTCTAGCTCATGTTCTTGCTTGAAAATGATGATTCATGCACTAAAACGCTATGCTTGACTTGGATTTCGATTTTTATAATGTTCCCTATTCTGATTTCAGTTATAGATGAACCTGTGATCATGTGTACATTATTCCTAAGGTATAATATGACTTGAATCAGGTTGGTTTGACAACCTAAGGTGCTAAGCACCTATCAACCAATGGTCAATTTTAGGGTTTTTAGTTTATTTCTTCTATAAACCCATGACCCGATGATGGTACAATTGAAACAACCCTATGGTGTTGTCTTCATGACAAATGATGGTGGTGACCAAGGGTGTCAACTGATTTTCACCCCCTTAGGTCATATTTTGGCCGAATTAAGATCTTAGTGATTAACAACTAAGTACCCTAATGATGCTATCAATCAATGGTGATATTAGTTTGATATTTGATGTTGATTAATGAATATAGTGCTGATCTAACAACCTATGGTGACTTAATGGTCACTAATGATGGTGGATCAGGTCTCTACAACCTATGGTGAGTTAATCATTGTACTTGTAGAATCAATTAAGCCTTAGATCAATGGTTTCTTGGGTCACTTGATGTAATGGTCAGACCTATACTGTAATTGATGGTTTTAATATATGAACTTGACCCAATGGTCAAGATATAATGTTTATTCCTCCAATAAAGTGGAATGATGGCTAATGTAATATGTTGGTCCTAATAATGTGATTTATATGGTTTCCTTTATATGATCAACTTAAGGAGCTTACTTGTTGACAGTGGATGGCTTGTTTTAAATGAATAGTCGATTGTGAGTTTTACCCTACTTTTAATGGAACTTTCGGTGTTGCTAATCAAGGGATGTATAGGATTAGATGGTGAATCTTTAAAAAGAACAAATCAAGGACTTCATAGGTGATTTATCCAAGGTGTTTACTTATGTAAACAACCAATGGTCTTACCTTTTAAACATCCAATGGTTCTGGGTGACATTGTGGTATGGTGATATGGGTTGAATGATGATGGAACAAATGGAGGGTTACCCTTAATAAGGTATTCTTACCTATTCACTCATATGAATAGAAGGGATGATAATCATATTGTATTGATATGTAACCCTAATGAGGTATATCTTGTTATACCTAGATTTAATATAACTAAATGATGGTGATTGGGAATGAATAGTCCTTGAATGGTTAATACAATCATAGAGTACTCTCTTATTGTCGTTGAAACCCTAGTATGCTATAACTCGATGGTTACACCTTGATTTATGTGTGGGTTCATACTTGAAAATAGCATGGAATGTGATGGTGATGCTTCACCTTATGCATCCATGATCCAATGGGGGTGCCGTGACTTAGGGTTTGGGTATAAGTGCTGATTAGTAACATTGATATAATTTATCATGTTGAACGTAACGCTAATGCAAATAGATAAAGATGAGTATTCATGTTTAACATTCTTATATGATGGAATGATGGTGGAATGGCATCCTTAACATGGTCATAACCTTAATGTGTTAATTGGTGGTTATCATAGCCACATGGTTGATACTTTCTTATGCTAAACATGTGCATTATGAATATGATGAGTGTTAATCATATATACATTCCTTGCATCTTGATGTAATAAAGGAATGTTTTTAATGTTAATATAACCATGCTATGATTATTTATGAATATATCCTAGCTATTAATGCAATATTGTGTTGATCTGGTGTATTATATGTTAGTGATGTTGCTGAGCCTTGTTATAAGGCATGCAAAGATAATGATGATCTTGCAGGGAATAGTATAATGGTCTTAATGACCTTTGGGCATGGTTGAGACCTGAATGAGGTTTAATCCTCTTGTGTTGAAAAGGGTTAATACCCTGTAATACTGTGAAAATGATTTATATCCTGTGATAGTATGATGGTCTTAATGACCTTTGGGCATGGTTGACTCCGAATGAGGTTTAATCCTCTTATGTTGATAAGGGTTGATACCCGATGATATTGCAAAATGGATTTATATCTTGTGATAGTATGATGACTAGTGTGGTCTCATGAATGGTAAGTGAATAGTACCATGTGATGGTGAGATGAGAAATTATGTTTTACACATTTTATATCTTTTCAAAGTTGTGATATTTATATGCTTGCTAGAAGTGAATTAGGGTTTGTATGTCCACTTGTTTGATGCAGCCTTAATACACCCAATTGGGATAACTAATCAAGTACAACTCTAATCATGTAGTGCCCTGTGTCGTAGAACCATCTTTAGTGTCAAAACTTGCTGAATTGTGAAACGAGTATTCCTAAGGGAAACTCAGAGTGCATATTGTTGAGTATGTGGGGGTAGCAGGTTGAGGATATATCCTTGTCATCCACAATGTAGATTGTGGAGGTTGGCTATGGTCAGGGCTCATACATCTGATGTGATTGAGAACGGTTGTGGTCGTGTCTCGATGATTATAACATGATGTGGTTAGAGGACAATTGCGGTTGTACCTTAGTGATAGGGTTTGTATACCCTGATTTCTAGTGTCGTGACCTGTACCAAGGCCGGACTAGTGGTTAGCAGCTTGACTATATGTCGTTGTGGTGGCAAATTTGACTGATATGTCACTGCCTTTTTTCTCGTACTAACCGATTCGAAGAGATCTTAGGATACCGACACTCCTAGATCTTGTAAGGCACCAAATAGCCCTTCATAGGGGTCGGTTGGACTTTGAATGGTACGATTAAAATTCCCCAGGGCATAATAAAAGATGTAATACAGTCGTGTAGCATATTTGTTTAGGGTTATACACAACGATTCACATTGTATGATAACCCTTGTTTGTTATCTTTACATAAAGATGATGCTTAGTGCAATTAAGAGATAGTAGATATACTTATGTTGTGGATATGCTTAAGATTGTAGATGCGTACATATAGTAGCCATTCTTATGTTGATAACTATACTGCTACTGCTGATTATAACCATTATGCTAGATATCTCATCTTGTTAGTTATGTTTAGCATGCTAGCCATGCCTTTGTAACTAGAGATGCATAAACTACTAATCATGCTTATCTAGATAGTTGTGCTTATGTTGTAGCTCTTCTTATGATGTTGATATGTTCAACCTGTTAGACATACTGATGTTGTTATCTATGCATATGATACTAGATTTATTCATGATGTTAGAGATGCTCATGCTGTTAGACTCCTTATATTGTTAATAGGGATATGAGAATAGTCTGCCTAATGAAGATAGTTATTATCTGCTCCTTTGTGTATTTTATTAATCATCAGTGCTGCTGAACTTATTTGTTATATCTGATTAATTTGCTTAACTATTTAGTTACTTAAAATGTTGTAATCAATAAACGTTGTTGGAGGTTATATCTCTTGCTGGGACATGGGTCTCACCCTTATGGTTCGCCACATTTTTTTTAGGTAATCGAAAGTGACGAAAACAAACATGTGGCAGAAAAGAGGAGGTTTTGTAATGAATATTTGAGGAAGTTGATTAGATGTCTAGTGTGTCCTAGAGTCATCCTTGTACTCTCAGGTCCAGGCAGGAAAAGTTTCTATATGGTGTTTCAAATAAATCAGACTTTTGTTAGCATATTAATGCTTGTTTGTGTGGCAAATACAATTATTATTCTCCTGTATATATATGTCGAGGCTAAGACGATAGAATAGTTTGTATCAAATTCTTGGCATAGTATGGATACAAGAAAGAATTTTGTCTCTTATGCAAATGTTTTTGAGTGGGTGTTGATGTTGAAATTGATTTTAATTTACCCATATTTTTGGGTATCTGATTAATTAATGATTGATTGTATTTTATGTTTTGAGTAATCTCATTTAGTGTAACCGGTTCTCACAAGTTGGTATCAAAGCTTTAGATTCAATGAGTCTACAAGGATACTAAAACTTAGGACTAGGATGATGTCTAAGTTAGGAATATGACATAAAAATATGGTGCATACTGCCTAATCTCAGTATTTGGGTGCCCTGGCCAGGTATTCAATTATTGAAGAAATGGTAAGTATGGAACTCTTAGATTGTTATCTTTCTGATTACTCTGATCAAGTAGTCATTTTGAGACAATCTAAATAGAATAACGAATAAGAAATCATGGTGTGAATATCTTAATCCTACCTTAAAGAAGATGACAATTGCATCATTATCTATCAAAACTTGAATGTTTGGTAACTATAAGAGAAATATAAAACACCATGAAATCTAAATCTGAATACAAATAAGGAAAAGAGGAGTTCTTGAAGATGTGATTCAAGAAGATAATAAAGTAAAAGACAAACAAGTCTATGCTTATAAAGTGAATCAAGATATGAAATCCACATAAGATAGAGAGAACTCCTATAAAAAGTACAAAATGAGAAGATGAATGGGAACAATGACAAAGAAATAAGGTGGAACCTGAGATAATCTCAGACCAACCTATGTGTGTAAGAAAGTGTTAATGAAAAATCAGCATGGCATGTGAAAGAAATTAAGGGAGATAATCCCGATTTAATGAAGAAAATGTGGAATATGATGATTTACCTATCGATAAGTGGTTGAAAAACATAATAAAATAAGAGAACATACCAAGTGTGATAAATAGTTGTCAAGGAAGGAGTAATGAGATATGTTAATCATATTGATTCCTATGCTAATGGCAAGGAACCTAAAATGAAAAAGGTAAAATGATACATAAGAAGTTGTAACTCGCATCATGAAAATAGAATTGGTTACCTTTTTACTAGTGACCCTTGAAAAATACTACTATGGTATGGGAAGTGTGTTTCACTTTGTGTCTTTTCTTTCCAGGGCACAACTTTCAAGTGGATCATTACCACTTGGTATGTGTGGATACGTTGTAAACATGAGGGTGGATAGCTTATTATAGCATAAGGTTGTTTGTACTGTGGTTCCAAGTTCATAAAGTTTGTGAAGATTTTTCTTTTGTGAAGATTTTTCTTTTGAGCCTGTTGGTAAAAGTAGATGATATAAGGATGTGAGTTGGTTATAGCACATGAGGTGGATACCAAGGTAATGAATCCTAGTATCCAAGATGTATTAATAATATGAGAAATATATGAAGGTTGGAGGATGTTTATTAAATGAACATTCCAAGTATTCATATTCAGTAGAGAGAGAGGGAGAGAGATTTGATGATGACCCTCTAAATGTTGTTTGGAAGGAAAAATAAAAGTGATTCTATAATGTTGTGTATGGTTCAGTGATAGATGGGCAAGACCACTATCAAGGATAGATGGTTTGTTGGTTAATAGATATGTGATATCGTGTTCCTTTAAGATAAACCTATGATCAAATATCAATGCATAAGAGTTAGATTGGATGACATAATTCACATGACCATGATGAGTTTAGAGTTATGTCCTTTTGACTAACCAATGTACATATAGAATTTATAAATAGGAGGAACAAAGTGTTCCAGTCATGTCATACAAGATATATCAAGCTTTGAATGATGACATGTCAAAGTATTTCAAATATGATCAAAAATATGACCAATATTTCATTAAAAACCATAGGGTTTCCAAAGCAGCAATAGCTATGAGATAAGTTGAATAAGAGTGAGATGGGGTTGATTAAATTTCTTTATGGGATCATAATATGTCTTCTAAGTAGGTTGTGTAAATCCTAGTAAGGTGAAGATAGTGTTGTTGTTTCACCCCTAACAAGGTTGACTAGGAATGATGTTTCCTGGTATGGAATGACAGGTGCCAACGTCAGCATTTCTTTTAATGCTAAAAAAGAACTAACCAGAGTTCTAGTGTCAGTGTATTAAAAAAAAGGATGAATACATTGCCTTTTTTATGCTTCAAGGAATGGTATGGGACACATGGCATGATTGGTAAAAAGCTTGCAAGTATGACTTTTGAGTAATGTGTTGATACATTAGATATAATTTTAGGATGATATCTAAAATTTAAAGTTGAACATTACTACTAGAGTTGTACATATGACACAATAAGTTTCTACATTCCATATTGAGAATGTCTTCTTAGGTGGGGGTTTTTGTGCTAACCCAAGATGAGATATGTATGAGTGATGTGTCATCACCATGATATGCAAGTAACCATGTGAAGGTAATATGATTAGGTGCAAATGATTTATCCATCTTTGTTTACCTTGGATTTCGAGGGCAAAATCCATGTTAGGGGTTTATAGTTGTAAGGCCCCTAAACTTGCTTAATGAGTTGAATAAGATTCGTTTTCATAATTTAATGCTTATAATCCTAATACAATATTTTGATATGCTTTGAAATCATAAGACAAGCTTAAGTTTCAAATTTGGTCCAATTTGGACACTGTTTGAGTAAGTTATGCAATTTTATGTACATTTTGGACTTTTATGAAATTTACCCAATTGAGAGGTTTAGGTTTTCTTTGCAATTTATCACTAGCATTATGTTCTTTGGATATTCTATCATCATTATTGAGCTTTTTGAGACATGGGGCACTTATTTAAACCTTGGTTTGAAGGTGTTTTCTCGAAGGGTATTTTAGGGTTTACCCCTTCACAGATGAGCTACCTTTAGTAGCTATCAACTAATGAATTATGTGATTGGCTGGGAAATCAGACAAAAAAAGCTAAGAAGGTCTATAAGGATGGTGGTGGAGATTCTTGTGTGTGTTCTTGTATATTCTTAATAGTTTAAGGCCATAAACACATGGGGAAGCTACTTTTACACCTCATGCTTGCTTCCATCCTTATCCATGGGCTATATTTGCCTCTTCCTTGCCCAAGTACAAATATATGCTTTCTTTCTCTTTCCTACAACCTGGATCAATGACTCCACTCTGTGTTTCTTTGGAACCAAGTGCTATAAGGTAGAATACAACCTCTTTTTGGAGTAGAAGGTCTCCTAGAGCTCCATCGAGCCCTACCTAGGGTTTCCAAGGTCATCTTCTAGGGATTTTGACCAAGGAAAGTTATTTTCTTCCTTCCATCTCCATTTCTCTTGCTCTTCTACTTCCTTAGACCTTCCTCCAGGTAGGAACCTTGTTGTTCCATGTAAGAAATTTCTCTAAAGCTCTAAAACCCTACCTTTCTTGCTCCTTATGCTTAGGGTTTTGCTCATTTGATGAAGAAAGGTGCTAGATGGACGAGTTCATAGCTTATGCTTGGATTTTCTACCCTACCTGTTTGATATTTCTTCTGTGTGGGGTTTCATATTCTCATTCGAGGCAAGTTTTATAACTTGCTCCACATTTATTGCTTACCATAAGCTTTCTAGCTCATATTCTTGCTTGAAAATGATGATTCATGCACTAAAAAACTATGATTGATGTGGATTTCAATTTTATAATGTTCCCTATTCTGATTTCAGTACTAGATGAACTTGTGATCATGTGTACATTATTCCTAAGGTATAATATGACTTGGATCAGGTTGGTTTGACAACCCATGGTGCTAAGCACATATCAACCAATGGTCAATTTTAGGGTTTTAAGCTGATTTCTTCTATAAACCCATGACCCGATGATGGTACAATTGAAACAACCCTATGGTGTTATCTTCATGACAACTTATGGTGGTGACCAAGGGTGTCAACTGACTTTCACCCCCTTAGGTCATGTTTTGGCCTAATTAAGAGCTTAGTGATTAACAACTAAGTACCCTAATGATGCTATCAATCAATGGTGATATTAGTTTGATATTTGATATTGATTAATGAATATAGTGCTGATCTAACAACCTATAGTGACTTAATGGTCACTAATTATGGTGGATCAGGTCTCTACAACCTATGGTGAGTTAATCATTGTATTTGTAGCATCAATTAATCCTTAGACCAATGGTTTCTTAGGTCACTTGATGCAATGGTCGGACCTATACTGTAATTGATGGTTTTAATATATGAACTTGACCCAATGGTCAATATATAATGTTTATTCTTCCAATAAAGTGGAATGATGGCTAATGTAATATGTTGGTCCTAATAATGTGATTTAGATGGTTTCCTTTATATGATCAACTTAAGGAGCTTACTTGTTGATAATGGATGGCTTGTTTTAAATGAACAGTCGATTGTGGGCTTTACCCTATTTCAATGGAACTTTCAGTGTTGCTAATCAAGGGATGTCTAGGATTAGATGGTGACTCTTTATAGAGAACAAATCAAGGACTTCATAGGTGGTTTATCCAAGGTGTTTACTTATGTAAACAACCAATGGTCTTACCTTTTAAACATCCAATGGTTCTGGGTGACGTTGTGGTATGGTGATATGGGTTGAATGATGATGGAACAAATGGAGGGTTACCCTTAATAAGGTAGTCTTACCTATTCACTCATATGAATAAAAGGAATGATAATCATATTGTGTTGATATGTAACCCTAATGAGGTATAGCTTGTTATACCTAGCTTTAATATAACGAAATGATGGTAATTGAGAATGAATAGTCCTTGAATGATTAATACAATCATGGAGTACTCTCTTATTGTTGTTGAAACCCTAGTATGCTATAACCCGATGAGTACACCTTGATTTATGTGTGGGTTCATACTGGTGAATCGTATGGAATGTGATGGTTATGCTTCACCTTATGCATCCATGATCCAATGCGGGTGTCGTGAGTTAGGGTTTGGGCATAAGTGTTGATTAGTAACATTGATATAATTTATCATGTTGAACGTAACTCTAATGCAAAAAGATAAATATGAATATTCATGTTTAACATTCTTATATGATGGAATGATGGTGGAATGACCTCCTTAACATGGTCATAACCTTAATGTGTTAATTGGTGGTTATCATAGCCACATGGTTGATACTTTCTATGCTAAACATGTGCACTATGAATATGATGAGTGTTAATCATATCTAGATTCCTTGCATCTTGGTGTAATAAAAGAATATTCTTAATGTTAATATAACCCTACTATGATTGTTTATGAATATCTCCTAGCTCATTAATGCAATATTGTGCTAATCTGGTGTATTATATGTAAGTGATGTTGTTGTGCCTTTTTATAAGGCATGCAAAGATAATGATGATCTTGTAGGAAATAGTATAATGGTCTTAATGACCTTTGGGCATGGTTGAGCCCTGAATGAGGTTTAATCCTCTTGTGTTGAAAAGGGTTAATACCCTGTGATATTGTGAAAAGGATTTATATCGTGTGATAGTATGATGGTCTTCATGACCTTTTGGCATGGTTGAGCCATGAATGAGGTGTAATCCTCTTATATTGATAAGGGTTGATACCTTGTGATATTGCTAAAAGGATTTATATCTTGTGATAGTATGACGACTAGTGTGGTCTCATGAATGGCAAGCGAATAGTACCATGTGATGATGAGATGAGAAATTATGTTTCACACATTTTATATCTTTTCAAAGTTGTGATACACTAGTACATAACCCACCTTTAGTGTCGGTTATTTAAGACATTTAGTGTCAGTTTCAATGCGACACCTATGTGGGTGCCGCTAAAAGGCAAATTGTTAGGCGTCGGTTTCCAAACCGATGTCAGAAACCTTCGTGCACCACCGAAAATGCATCAGTAGGGGGATATAGGCGTCAGTTATTATTACGGAAAATGATGCCATAAACCTTCACGCCACAGAAAGGGCGCCATTTAGGGCACCATCAGCGTCAACTTTTTTATTGATAACCGAAGCCATATCACCTGCTGCCACGACCCTGTTGGCCAGCACGGCCATGGTGTATGGTCTCATTAGGCATCGATTTTAGCTATTATCCGACACTGTAAGTATGTGTCGTCAGTTTTTTCAAATAACCAATGCCTATTGTATGTATTTTTTTATTAGTCTGCAGGCCTATTGTGGCTGGTCGTAGGATGAGAAAACTACAGTTCAGTTATGAACTGCAGGTTTTACGACATCCATTGATATCAGCCAACAATAGGCCACAAACCTGTAAAATTAACAACATTAATTTTCACAAATTTAGCAACCTGCAGTTCCATTCGATTTTCACACATGTAGAAACATTCATGTAGCAATCTATAGTTCCATTCATTTTCACATTCACACATGTAGAAACATTCATATAGCAACCAACTGTTTCATTCATTTTTACATTCACACATGTAGAAACATTCAGAAACATAGAAACATTCACACATATTACAATTCAGAAATTCATTTACAAAATATCATTCTTTAGTCATTATTCGCTATCAACATCCCAATTATATTTTTAAAACCCCACTACTTGTATGGCTTTCGCCCATTCTTCTCTTACATCATTTAATTCGTTCGTCATATAGGGAGCATGTACATCTAGTAAGGCCTTTCCTATAGTGTGGTAAGTTTTAAACACCTGCAAAGAGAATGATGTATATATATAATTAATAATATATAAATAAGATTGATATATTTCATATTATCTAATGAGACTATATATAATACCTCAGGAATGGTATCTATGTCCAATGTGGCATATTTGATAATCATGTGCATAAATCGCATCACATAGTATGCACATGCCCATCTGTTGTCTTGTGTAGCACACTATAAATTGAAACATACAAAATATAAAAAGTACAACTAATTAAGCATTGTTCACATAAATAATATATACATTGCAGTTGGGAACTTACTTCCACGTTCTTCCAAATAATTGGTTGGTTCTTTTTCCTAGGGACCTTTCCTCCAGCCTTTTTGAACTCATCTAAACCCCTACATGTTAATGTAACACAGTACATTGCATAATTAAATAGTAATGTAATAACATATGTTAACGGATATGAAAATGAAATATTTCTCACCGGAATAATGCCATTTTCATTGTGTGTCCATATTTTGAATTCAATTTAGTCCCCTTAGGATCTAGATAATAGACAGTGAACATCTCGGGGACAATAACTAGTAACTCCCAATGCATACCACTAGAGGTAAAAAAGTTAAAAATTAATAACTCAAAATCCACAATAAAAATGTAATTTTCTTAAGTCCAAATTATAAGCAAAGTAAACTTACTCCACATTGAATGGAGCTATTATAACTGTCTTGTTATTTTGAGAAAAATTTGTAATAGCATCACAGCAGTATTGTTGAACCGACGAAGGGTCTTTAGCTACTAGACTAATCAAAGATGGAATCAAAAATCCTACATGTTCGAATGAAAAATCTGCACATATCTTGTCTAAGCAGCTTCAAAACATGTATTACATATGCATTAATAAATAAGAAACCAGATCACCAGATCCTACACAAGGTATATGGATGTATAAAGAAGATCTCACCTTATCCATAGCTCTATCACAGATGTATTCAGCCAATCATATCGAAACAACTCCAAAATATCTTACATAAATAGTTTGTTTTTGTATGATTGACATGCAACATCCACATCTATAGATATAGTTATAGGGAAATTTATATCATGTTCACCTAACCATATTGCCATACCCCTGCAATTAGGACCTAACGGGACAAGTAGGTCATGTGGAACCCAACTTGGTAATGTAGGAGGTGGAGGTGGAGGCCTAGATGCTCTGGGTGTCTTCTTTTTAACCTGTATATATATATATATATAATTTCAGATCAATTGACATCATATACACACACTAACAATTTAATGTAATGTAAATTTACCATACAGTTTCAGTATAGAGGACATCCACTTTTGGCCACAATATCACTCCGCCTTCGGCCTCACCAAGAGTTTCACAAACTGGGTGGGCATATGGCAATGGAAGATCCATCCAATCCTGGAATATATGTAGAGGGCTCACACGAACCCAACCAGCTGGTAATGGAGACCCATGAAACATTTCCCCTAGTAGGGATGGATAAGCCGATGCCTCTGCAACGACATATTGTTTACTTTTTATACGGCATGGCTTCAACCCCTACAAATTTGTATAAAGAATGTTATATACATATATACATATCATCTTGAAAACATATCATCTTGAAAAGACTAGTTACTATGTCATAAATCCTTCCATATTACGTATTTCTTCCCCTTAGGAACTTTATGCCAAGAATCTATCTTACAACCGCAATAGCTACGAGTAACATACCTAAGATATGAAACAAACAAATTGCGATTCACTCCAATTGCATTTCCTGCATTATCAAAATCCACAACAAGTTTGGGTCCATTGCCCCTTAGCACTGTTAACTTCTTCATCATAGTGATGCCCCTTCTCTTTTCAACTTTTTGGTGTTTCTCATCAAGTGCCTCAAGTGCTTCAGAGGGTACATGTGCATCATCAAACTAAAATTTGACAATATAAACACACTTACAGGATATAACTATAAATTGACATATAGATATAAATATATGATATATTTTTAAAACTTACATTGTGAGGCGGCGCATTGATGTCCGCACCCTCACGGTAATCATCAGCACGGTCATCAGGAGAATTCTCAACCATCTGAAAGTTCACATTCACATTGTAAAGTTCACATTGTAAAGTAATTCACATTGTAAAACTCACATTGTAAAGTTCACATTTACATTGTAAAGTAATTCACATTGTAAAGTTCATGTTGTAAAGTAATTCACATTGTAAAGTTCACATTCACATTGTAAAGTTCACATTCAGAAAAATAAAACAAATAAAAAAATATAAACATGCCTCTAATATTGCGATTTTTTTATCAATTAACAATCCTTCATTGTGATCTCCGTGCACATACAAGTCATCATTAGCTTCAATATTTGCTGGTGTTGGCAACCCAACTGAGAATGGAATGGAGTCATCATACTTATCATAGTACTCTTCTTCATCTATAGGATCTTTAATGAACTGTCTTTTACCATGAAGAACAACCGACCATTTATCATTTGCAGGATCATCAATATAAAATACTTGTTTCTCCTGTGATGCCAATGTGAATGGTTCACCCTTCTCGCCAATCTTTTCAAAGTTCACTAAAGTGAAACCAAATTCATCCATTATAACTCCTTTGGTGTTATCAACCCAATTACATTTGAAGAGCGAAATTCAGAAACCTATGTAGTCAAACTCCCATATGTCTTCAATGACACCGTAATAGGACATTTTAGCTTCACGTGGACTCTTATCCTTTGCACTTGCAAAAACATAGTCGACGCTTGAAGGGTGACCCCACTGTTTTGGACGTCACTCTTATCATCTTGGCTCTTTGTGTAATATGTGAATCCATTAATGTCATACCCTTCATAAGACATAACATTCAATTTTAGTTTAAAGGCGAGGCATTTGATATTTTAGTAATATCATCTGGTGTTTGAGATAGTTGATGTAAGACTTTATCTTCAAACCACTTAATAAATGTCTTGTTATGCTCTCTAGCCAGCCACATTGTATTGGCTCGAGGATATTGTCTCTTGATGAAATTGGTATGTTCCTCGATATAAACACTCACTTCGTCCATGTTGTGTAAAATATACAAGTGACCTTATTCCAACTACTCACAGTTGATTACTTTCACCCATGATCCCAAAATTCCTTTTCCAAATTGCTCCTCAATATTCTTGTCATTACCAGGAGTGTCATTACCACTGAGAAATTCGTTGCAAAAATCCATAACCTCTCTCGCCACATAACCCTCAATAATACTCCCTTCAGGCCGATAATGGTTCTGAACATCACTTTTAAAAATGCTCATGTATCGTTCAAAGGGATACATCCAATGCAAGAAAACTGGTCCCAACATTTTCACTTCCCTAGTTAAGTGGACAACAAGATGTACCATGATATCAAAGAATGAAGGAGGGAAATACATGTCAAGCTGACATAGGGTAACAACCACTTCTCTTTGCAAATTATTGAGAGTATCAGGGTCAATAACTTTGATGCACAGATTGTTGAAAAAGAAACAAAGTCTGGTAATTGCAAACCTTACATGCTTCGGAAATATAGATCGAATTGCCACAGGCAATATTTGTTGCATTAGAGTGTGACAATCATGAGATTTAAGACCTATCAACTTCAGATCATTCATTGATACCCATCTACAGATGTTGGATGAGTAACCCTATGGCACCTTAACATTTACCAAACATTCACAAAAAAGCTTTCTTCTCCTTTCTAGACAATGTGTAACAAGCGGGAGGTAAGTATGTTCTCCGATTTCCCATTTCACGTAATTCTATTAATTCTGACCTTATTCCCATTTCACATAGGTCCAGTCTAGATTTTATCCCATCTTTAGTCTTACCTAGTATATTCAACAAAGTACCAATGACACTATCACAGACATTTTTCTCAACGTGCATGACATCGATACAATGCTTGACTGTCAAAGAACTCCAATAAGGAAGATCCCAAAATATTGAATTCTTCTTGAATAAATATTTTTCACTCTGTGTGGCCACAGTAAATTGTTATCTCTTACCAAATTCATTGACAAAGCCTTTTACTCTTTCATAAACAACCTCCCCTGGTATAGGTTTAGGTGCACTCCGTTCCTCATTCAATCCATTGAATGCTTTGCGGTTCCTACGATATAGATGGAATTTTGTAAGAAACCTTCGATGACCGAGATATACAGTCTTACCGCCATGTTTTAGTCTTGTTGAATCAGTGTTCTCTTCACATATAGGACATGCTTTAGCTCCTTTGACACTATATCCAGACAAATTCCCATATACTGGAAAGTCATTAATAGTGCAAAACAACATAGCATGCAAATGAAATGTCTCTCTTCGTGAAGCATCATAGGTCATCACACCTTCACCCTAGAGTTTCTTTAAGTCATCAACCAGAGGTTCAAGATAAACATCACTATCATTTCCAGGTTGTTTAGGGCCCGATATCAACAAGGACAACATTACGTACTTATTTTTCATACACAACCAGGGAGGAAGATTGTATATAACAAGCATGACTGGCCAAGTGCTATGTTGGCTACTCAATGTCTCGTATGGATTCATCCCATCTGTATAAAGCCCAAGTCTTAGATTCATGTCTTCTTCACCAAATTTGGGGTACAATAGATCAATCTTCTTCCACTGTGGGGAATCAGACACATGTCGTAGGATCCCATCATTATTTTTATTAACATCTGCATGCCACCACAAATTCTTCGCATCTATCAAATTTGCAAACAAGCATTGAAACTGTGATATTATAGGTAGATACCACATCACCTTGGTAGGAGAACCAATTTTGGACTCTCCCAAAGTCGTCAATTTATACCGTGACGCACCACATTTTGGACAATCTTTCAAATCCACATAGTCCTTTTGAAATAATCCACAATCATTCGGGCATGCGTGTATCTTCTTGGCCTCCATTCCCATTGGGCACAATAATTTCTTTACCTAGTATGTTGAGATTGGCAGCTCGTTTCCTTCAGGAAGCATTTCTTTCAACAAAGACAACAATGACGTGAAGCTTTTGTCACTCCATCTATTGTTAGCTTTCATCTTATACAATCTCAACACAACGCTAAGCTTCATAAACTTAGTACAACCTGTGTATAATGGTATCTCAGCATCATGCACAATGTTTCTAAACATGGGAGGTGGATTAGTGTGCTCTACCCCATAACTATCCATCATCACATCAACGATGTCTATTGGAACTGGCTCATTCACATCTACGTTGTCGGATGCAATTTTTTCTTCCACACAAGCACTGTTATCGACATCTACTAGTTTTGGGTTTGAAATCTCTCCATGCCAGTGCCATTCTGTATAGCCTTGTACAATCATGTTGCACATGACATGACTTTTGATTTTGTCACCAGTGCTGACTTTCAACTTGTTACCACAATGCCTACATCGACAGTAGAACCTATCTCCAGGTTGTTTCCTGTGTTCCTTGGAAAATCTAATAAACTGGTCAAGACCAGAAATAAAATCTGGGGTGCAGCGATTGCGAATGGACATTCATGATCTATCCATTCTTTGATCAAAGAGAAAAAAAGTATATATTACAACAAGATTAGGGTCTAGGGTTAACGAATACATATGATGTCATTCTTATATATAATAAATGTGTACCACCTATCCCATCCTTGAACACCTAATCTCACTGGTAAGTGTATAATGTGTATTGGGTTTTCAAGAAAATTTCGACAGCAATTCCCCGCTATTCTCTAAGTACATATGTACTTAGAGAACAAACGGGGAAATGCTACCAAAATTATCTCAAAAACCCAATACACATTATACACTTACATCCTAAGTGAGTCCCAAACTGAGGACTATCTAAGATTTACTCCTAATGAGTAAATCTTGGACGAATTTCTAGGCCAACAAATACATGTGATGTCATTCTTATATATAATAAATGTGTACCGCCTATCCCATTCTTGAACATCTAATCTCACTAGTAAGTGTATAATGTGTATTGGGTTTTCCAGAAAATTTTGGCATCATTTCCCCGTTGTTCTCTAAGTACATATGTACTTAGAGAACAAACATGGAAATGCTGCCAAAATTTTCTCGAAATCCCAATACACATTATACACTTACATCCTAAGTGAGATTAGGTGTTCAAGAATAGTCCCAAACCGGGGACTATCCAAGATTTACTCCTAATTAGTAAATCTTGGACGGGTTTCTAGGCCAACAAACACAATGATAGATATGTACATGTTAGGGTTTCAACACAATTGATGTTAGGGTTTAATCAAATCAAATTAGGATGCTAGATTGGACAAGTTTAAATCTTATTTCAACATGCATCAAAATTTACTGAATTAGGTCAAGCATTAGGATTAGAAGCACAAATATATGCAAGAAAAAGATTTGTTCATATCTTAGGTTGATTTACAATAGCAACATCTAAATATAAACTCAAAGCATTAGATAAATAAATATAATCAGTAGATAAACAAATACAAAGCAATAGATAAAAAAATAAATGAAAAAATACCCTCTTTTCTTCCTTCTCCCTCCTTACCAACAGCAAGCACGGCCGTGGCTGTGTTGGCCGACCACGGCCGTGGTCGGCCAACACAGCCACAGTTGTGCTTGTTGTTGGTAATGAGGGAGAAGGAATAAGAAGAGGGCATGGAGGAAGAAGAATAGGGCTACCTGTCGAGCAGCTAGCAGTGTGGAGAAGAGCAGCGGTGGAGCAGCGAGTTGGGGCAGGAGAGAACGCCGCCGGAGTAGGAGAGCAGGCAGCGCCAGAGCTAGAGCAAGAGAGCAGGCCGCCGGAAGGCCGCCGGAGCAGCGAGCTGGGGGCAGAGGGCAAGCGGCGGCGGAGGTGGGTAAAGGACCAAGAAGCGAGCCGGAGCAACAGCTGGAGCAAGTGGCGATGAAGGTGGGGGCAGAGAAGAAATGAGCGGTAGTCAGCAGAACTTCGCCGGACCAAACCCTGAGTTGCGCGAGATTGAATGAAACAGAGAAAGGGGAAGAGTCAGTCTCGTGCGGGTGCTGTTAAGTTAACAATAGGCATCGGTTCTTAAATAAAAGTGATGCTAAAAACTATCGGTGTCGGTTACCAACAATAAACTGACACTTTTTTTTCTCTTATAGTCGTCCGTTCAAACAAGCAAAACCGATGACTATATATATGCCAACAAAAAATAATGTTCTCGAATTAAGACCATACTCGCCGGTTTCTGTGTGAAACCCGACGCTATATGGTGGCAAAAAATTTTGTGGTAAAACGCACGGAAACACATCGACGTCGGTTACTGTAACAGAATCGACGACAAAAACTGGTCAAATTTCTATTTTGCAGAAAACCTTTAGTCATCGGTTTCTTTGTTAATAACCGACATTGTATGTTAAATTTTGGAGGTAATTTTTTTTGCTCAAAAATTTGGATTTGGCGGTCAATGTTTAGCATCGGTTTCTAATTTAGGAATCGGCGGTAAATAAAAAGCGATACCCGTGTCTGGTCGCCCTTCATAGATATATGTCGGTTTAATTATTTAACTGACGCTTTATTGTTTAGGCGTCAGCTTTGGTTTACAACCGACGCCTTTAAAAGTGATGTTATAAGCCATTTCTGGAGTAGTGATATTTATATGCTTTCTAGAAGTGAATTAGGGTTTGTATGTCCACTTGTTTGATGCAACCTTAATTCACCCAATTGGCATAACTAATCAAGTGCAACTCTAATCATGTAGTGCCCTGTGTCGTAGAACCATCTTCAGTGTCAAAACTTGATGGATGGTGAAAGGAGTATTCCTAAGGGAAACTCAGAGCACATATTGTTGAGTATGTGGGGGTGGTAGTTTGAGGATATATCCTTATCATCCACAATGCAGATTGTGGAGGTTGGCTATGGTCATGCCTCATACATCTGATGTGATTGAGAACGGCTGCGGTCATGTCTAGGTGATTATAACATGATGTGATTAGAGGACAAATGTGGTTGTACCTCAGTGATAGGGTTTTTATACCCTAGTTTCTAGTGTCGTAACATGTACCAAGGGCAGACTAGTGGTTAGCATCTTGACTATATGTCATTGCGGTGGCAACTTTGACTGATATGTCACTGCCTATTTACTCATATTGACCGAGGGGAAGAGATCTTAGGATACCGACACTCCTAGATCTTGTACGGAACCAAATAGCCCTTCACAGGGGTCGGTTGGATTTTGAATGGTATTATTGTAATTCTCAGGGCGTAATAAAAGATTTAATATAGCTATGTAGCATATTTGTTTAGGGTTATACATGACGATTAACATTGGATGATAACCCTTGTTTGTTATCTTTACATAAAGATGATGCTTAGTGCAATTAAGAGATAGTAGATATACTTATGTTGTGGATATTCTTAAGATTGTAGATGCATACATACAGTAGCCATGCTTATGTTGATAACTATACTGCTACTGTTGATTATAATCATGATGCTAGATATCTCATTTTATTAGTTATGTTTAGCATGCTTGCCATGCCTTTGTAACTAGAGATGTATATACTACTAATCATGCTTATCTAGATAGTTGTGCTTATGTTGTAGCTCTTCTTATGATGTTGATATGTTCAACCTGTTAGACATATTGATGTTGTTTGCTATGCA
This sequence comes from Alisma plantago-aquatica, assembly GCA_963693085.1. Taxonomy (NCBI): domain Eukaryota; kingdom Viridiplantae; phylum Streptophyta; class Magnoliopsida; order Alismatales; family Alismataceae; genus Alisma; species Alisma plantago-aquatica. Next base: position 587,635,630 of record OY856412.1, read on the forward strand.
TATGAAACTAGATTTATTCATGATGTTAGAGATGCTCATGCTGCTAGACTCCTTATATTGTTAATAGGGATATGAAAATTGTCTAGCTAATGAAGATAGTTATTATCTTCTCCTTTGTGTATTTTGTTAATCATCAGTGCTGCTGAGCTTATTTGTGATATCTGATTAACTTTCTTAACTTATTAGTTACTTAAAAATGTTGTAATCAATAAACATTGTTGGAGGTTATATCTCTTGTTGGGACATGGGTCTCACCCTTATGGGTTGCCACATTTTTTTAGGTAATCGAAAGTGAAGAAAACAAAGATGTGGCAGCAAAGAGGAGGTTTAGTAATGAATCTTTGAGGAAGTTGATTAGATGTCCAGTGTGTCCAAGAGACATCCTTGTACTCTTAGGTCGGGGCAGGAAAAGTTTGTATATGGTGTTTCAAATAAATTAGACTCTTCTTAGCATATTAATGCTTGTTTGTGTGACATATATGATTATTGTTCTCCTGTATATATATGTTGTGGCTAAGATGATATAACAGATTGTCTCAAATTCTTGGCATAGTATGGATACAAGAAAGATGTTGGGCTCTTATGCAAATATTTTTGAGTGGGTGTTGACGTTGAAAGTGGTTTTAATTTACCCATATTTTTGGGTATGTGATTAATTAGCGATTGATTGTGTTTTATGTTTTGAGTAATCTCATTTAGTGTAACGGGTTCTCACACCTGGAATTTCCTACCTTTATATAAAAGTTGTATTTGAAAAAGGATTATTATATAATCTTCTACATAATTAATGTGGTTACTTATGTTTACTTGAGTCCTTTGCTAGATTAATTATTTTGGTGGTTTATTTGAATGAATATCTATTAGTTGTGATCTGTTTTGCTATAAGACTACCCTAGAAAGTTATATTCAAGTTTTTTACAATTAATGAGATTATACATGTTTTTAGAAACTTTTCTTGAATTTATTGTAAGGGTGACTTGAAGGCCAAGAAAAGGATATTAATATAACGAATTTTTGGTGCCAACTTTTAATTGTAGAAAGGTAGAGATAATGGAATGATTATCATAAGATTTTGAGTCATGTAGAATTCTTAAGTGGATAATGAATTGATTATCTAATACGGGCTATATATGTATATACTTGCCTATTTGATTTATTTGGGAAATCAAACATTTTTCTAATGGGTGGAAACATCATCAAACTAGAGACTTAATAATAAGGAAGTATTGATCAATATTTCAATTTCAAATTAGAGTTATGATACTTATACAGTTTCAAATATTTGCATTAAGCTTTGAAACAATCACTTGTTTGATTATTTGATCAATTGGTGTGACATATATGTTAGTGGAATTATAGGATGTGACCCTTAAATGAATCACACATAGGGACCCTTGGATCCGCAATTAATGGTCATAGGTTTCCTTCAACCTATTGACCAAAGAGGAAGGGGTTCTCGATCTACTCCTCTCTCTATCTATGTGTAAGTCCCTCTTTCTCTCTCTTTGGTCTCCCTCACCTTGCAAAAACCCCACCCTTATCTCCTTCTCACCCATTTGGCCCCAATGGTGGGTGGATTAATAGTAGGTGATGATGTAACCACAAATAAAGAAACGTGCACAACCCTTACTTCTCACTCTGGCAACTATGAGTCTGAGAAACCTAAAATCTAGCATCATTACACCCTATAGAGTGAACCTTGGCCCTCGTCTTGCCTCAACAAACCCAATTGTGTGTTTTTGGCTGCCAACGAGGTCGTGAGGGCCGTTTTCTATTCTCTACTTTTGCAAACAACTTAGCAGAACCACCATCAAAGGTACGCTGCCTTGGGCTTCCTTAGTCTAGATCTACCACTCATCATAGATTTTGACCACATGTTGAGTTGGGCTAGCACATCCTAGGGCGTCCTCAAGCCATCAATCATATGATCCCCTCAACACTGACGAGGTAGTTCCGACACATATTTCTCTCCACTATGTGGGCTAATCACAGTTGGGGATGATGGAGCACAATCATTGGATCATTATCAGTCTTGACCAAAACACTAATCCAACAGTCATTGCCCTCCAACTGCTTCGGTTCCATGGTGATAGTGATTAGTAGGTAGGATGAATGACAATCATACAATTCCTCTCCCGATAAAACCGCTGACCCTAGTTCGATGCTCATTATAATTCCTAGTATTTTTGGACCCCTCTTTGATGGAAATCCATTAACTGGCTAGATCTTAGAAAAATCATAGAAATAGATCACTCATCAAAAATTTCAAGCAAGTAGTCAATTTGATCAGGATAGCATGATAAATGCAATAAAAATGTTTTTAGAAGCTATTTCTAATCATAGTTTCTTGAAATCCTAAAATAGCATCTTCATCAATTTTTTTGAGTTCAATTAACAAACTAATGATGATGATTATGATCCTATAACTCTGAATCTAAAAAGTAAGTGACTCAAATGAAACCCTAGTTTCAGATATTGATGGTTTTAATCATGTAACTTAGGATCACAATATGCTAAACCCTATTATTGAATATTCAACTTAATGAGACCTTTTTCCCCTGAAGTTGGGATCTAATATTGAAATTTAGTGCAAGTAATTCAGCACTAATCATGTTAGTAAACAATGTTTTTCCAATAGTAATGTATGTTCCCTTAATATAAATTAAGGGACTTTAGGTTCAACATTATGGTTTGGGTGACTAACTGTAAAAGTGAGAATCCATGGAACCGAACCAAACATGACAATCCAAACTAGACAACAAAGACCTAGTTAAGTACTTTTGAAAAGTTTGTAACACTTACATGATAAATATTGATTTTCAAATTAATGCTTATTTGCTTGTATTTTTTAATGTGGATATCACTTTCCCTTCAAGATAAGCTACATGGTTTAAATTATCAATAATCACTTTACTCTTTTTTTTGGATTCTTGAGGTTTTCTAAATATTGCATCAACATGATGAATGTTATGGATGCTTTGAATTCCCTACAATTATATGGAACATAAATTTTACAAAATTTGACAACTTGCTAGTGTATTGAGCCACCACCTCCACATGCAGATCATCTCCAGCTATGCACATATCTTCTACTTTTAGTATTTTGATCCAGAGTCCCTACAATAAATAGTATACCCCTCCTTTATTGTTTGCCATTTTCTGACACCATGCAAGTTGCCATACACCAGGTGTCTTTATGCCTGTCCTCTATTGACACTTGGTTTCATCTTTTACTGCTCCCAACATGTTTCCCAATCAACTTCAACTTAGAGTCTTCTCAAGAACGCTCTACTTGGAAGTATATCTTGCTCTAAAAACTTATGATCCTTAAGGTCTTGAGACTTGGAATTCATGTCCTAATGGTATTCAATAACAAGTTACCATGATCCTGAACCACCAACATCCTTTTTACAACAAACCTTTTGTTGAAGCTAGAGTTTCTTGAGTCAAGTCGAAGAGTAAGGATGGCCAACTTTTTGTTGCCATCTGACCTCTCTCTTATAGTGGAGTTTCCCCATCTAACAAAGTGACTTGCTTGGACCTTGAAGAAAGGCATTATGAACTTCCTCTAGTATGATGCAACCTCCATATGATATCTCTTTCTCTCCCTTTATAGCCTCTTGTATTATAGTTGAATAGACCATATAATCATTCCAAAAAGTGATTGTTTGTGCATGTGACGACCTTCATATACATCATCTTCTTCACTCTATGCATGGGGCAGCGACAATAATTAAAGATGCATTTTTGAAAGTATTCTTAGTTGTGGTCAACCTATAGCTTTCTATTTATTGTCATGTCTCCATGAAACCCTATGTTTCCAGTGATCTTTTGACAGCATTACTAAAGCCAGATAATTACAATCAACATGTCGTAGTCAAAACAATTTGCAAGTGCCTTATGTACAAGGTTGTAACAAAAGGGTTTCATTTTAGATGCATTTTCTTATCTTAAGGATAATTAATTTGGTGTTTATAATTTTGGGGTTACATAAGCTATTCTACACACAATTACTAGATCTAGTTCATGATCAGCAAACTAGTACTACCCTCATCAATGGTCCTCATTGACTTTGGCAATGTCTTCAACTTAGTTGATAGATCCACCATATTTCATGAGGTTCGACTTTACTATCCTTATATCACACGTTGGGTGTAATTTTTTTATATTTCCACATCTCCCCTTTACATGGATTAGAGTGAGCCTCTTTCTTTGCAGTTGGTGTCCAACAAGGTGATTCATTGGCAGCACTCCTTTTCTGTTTGTCTCTTCACCGTCTTAATTTTTCTTTGAAGTATGAATTACATCTCAACCTTCTTTCTTTTTATCATAAAGATGACACCCTCGTTGGTGGCACTAGAAAATTTTCTAAGGTGTTCTTTCTTATCCAAGTTCATGGACTAAACTTTGTACTTCACCTCAACATTAATAAGCCATAAATCTTTTGACATTTTATTGACCCCAGTAAATACCCATAATTGGGAATTATCACGACTAAGATATTATGTCTTTATCATGAAGTGAAGATCCTAGGTGGCCCTATTTCCACAGACCCATATTTTTCCAAGTAATTTTTCAAAAAAAGTGTGGTCAAAGATATTTCCATGATTAATCTCTTGGTCTTACTTCAGGACCATATTATGAGCTTCTTCTTCTCTAGTCATGTGTTGGGATGCCCAAGATGTTGTTTGGTCTATGAAATGCATTATAAAATTATTTTTAATATGTGGTGGATGGTTTTGATCATGAGTTTCACCAATGTTAGACACACATTATTATTGGGGATGGACTGTAATTCAGTGATTTGTAGTGGTGATTGGCCACACTTCCTAACATCTCGGGGGGTTTGGAACCAAATCTTCTCTTGATGTGTATAACTTTGCTTGTGTTTCCTCTCGAATTAATACTCTAGAACTTCAAGATCATATTTTGCAAGAGAATTGACCACAAAATATCCTTTGACATTGCACATGCTATCATTAGTAACATATGTCCATCCTTTTGTTAGTCTATGCTATCATGTATGTTTTCTGTCACCTCAAAGACCCAATCTATTTTGGTAGACGCTTACCATAAAATAGTCATCCAACAATTTATTGTGACCTTTCTTTGCATCTTCTCTACTAGCTAACCATGCACAAGATTTCTTGCTTATTGCTCCTATTGATGGCCTTGTCTTTTCCATGTCTCTGGTTGAGTATAAAGTGATCCTTTGGTACCAAATCTTTTCCCCTTGTATCCTGGTGATGAACATTGTTCGCTTTGAATCATTGTCGACCTTGAAACCTTTGGTGATCATGATATCTATTGGCGTATATGACTTGGCTATAAGTTTTATCATGATGTTGTTTGTGAAGACCTTTTTGACCTTATCTCTCATGGTAGTATCAAGTCATAGAATGAATCTCTTGTGTCCTTTCTTGGCACACAATTTTATGGCCTTCATTCATAATGACCTATTGATATCTAATTATTTGATTGGATAGATGGCAGACACACATGTCTTGATCTCACTTGTGTTTCCCCTTTGGCAGGAATCCTTCCAAATATCTTTCAAGAAGTCTAGGATGCCTCACATGCTACTATGGAAAAGTTCCATAAGCATAGTGGGGCTTGTGATACAAATCAACATTTTATGACTTTTTCCTTTAATATATTTGGGGTGTTTACGACTGATGTGGTTTCTCTTCTTCAACACCTTCAACACATAACCAGTAGGAACCTCATTATGACATCTTCAATATCTAATAATTTTGTTTTGGATCTATTAGCTTCACCATCCAGAAGAGATTGGAATCCCAATTAGTTTCATGTGCTTCTGTAAAGGTGTTTTTGTAATTTTGTATGTTTATTTTGAGCAATAAATTTAGGTTAAATAAAAAAGTATTAGCTATGTGTATCACTAAGGAATAAGTATAGAACCCAATAAGCAATATCTAATAGGGGCGTTTTGGGGAGAAACCCACTCCTGAGATATATGTAGTGTAATCACCAAGATGGTTTCCAAAACCCAAAATGAAGTGAGATGAAAGAGTCCAATGATGGGATATGCACCGATGAGCCCAATGATGAGACATATACGTTGGTGTCTGTTGATGGAACAACTATTGGTTCACCAACTGAAATGAGATTGATTATGTGTTGAAATATAATGAGAAATGTTTAAATTGCAAATATATTATTTTCATGTATGTTGCTACAAATTACAGACACACATTTTGGTTGCACCCACCTACTTAAGGTGATTATATGATAGTCATGTTTTATTTTTTGGATATTTAGTTTAAGAATGTTGACTTGAAGTTGTGAATCACCTTGTAAGAAAGGAATAGTGGTCAAGGGGAAAAAAGGAGGATTTAGACGGTTTGAACTTTTGTGTGTTCCAAATTCAAGAATATTTTAACTCCATGGTTGGAGCTTTATATTAGTTAGTTGACTAGACCATCTGTCACCCAATTTGTTAAGTCAAAAAGTCATTTCAAACCAATCAAGCCTTTCTGACTGTTATTAAATCCCTATTTCACCCAATTGCCTGACTAGATTACCCAATCGACCAGGTGATATGTTGCCCAGTTGGTGATCATTCAACTAATTGACTCTTAATTTGATCAGCTAATCCAAACAATCTAGTCACTCAATTTTGTAGAAATCATTTGTACATGATTCAAAAACATTCTAATCATATGTATAATTACAAACTGCAATTCCTTTGATCATCCTTATGTGAGTAATCTCATAAGTTCGCCGGGGGGGAGTGGTTTAGGTGGTTCGGGCACGGGCCCCCTCATGAAGGGACCCGGGTTCGATACCCAGTGGCCACCTATGAAGTGTTTACCCGTCGCGCAGGCCGGACAACTGTGCGCTTTAAATGGTTCCTGGGTTTGCGGGACGCCCAGGGACCCGAGAGTTTACGCCGTCTGGGGGGGTCACGAATGTGGCGCTTCTGCGGGGGTGGTTCTCTCGTACTCCAAAAAATCTCATAAGTTCCTTATTACATTGGCAGTGATGTTAAAAAACATCACAAGCAAATATTTATATCTAGAACACATCATCAAAACCCAAGTAATACGAATAAGTTGAAGAATAAATTTAACATGTTAAGTGATCATTGTTACCATGATCATATAATACCTTTATCACAGATATACAAAATTGAAGCGGAGGCATGGAGTTGTAATCCTATTAACATTCCATCTTGGATTCTTGAACTAGAGGAGGCTATTAACATTATGTGATATCAGTATCAAATATTGACCCATATGAGAATAGCCATACATTTTTTAGTCCCATTTATCATGTGGCCAAGATATCACTCCGATGGATGAACAAATTCCATCATTTGCAATAGTATGCAAGAGTCAACATGCACGTGATCGCTACATGTACAGAAACCCTTCTTCAAAGTCACTTTGATTAGTGTTGAAGTACACATAACAACATGTGATCATTTTAGACACTTTGAGTTTAAGGATCACACCTTCATTATCATATTGAGATATGACTCTGACTCCCATAACATGGCTTCCATGTTTCATTCTCAAAGTGGATTTTTCTAGTACAACTTGTTCTCTAATAAGTACCCATGTATCTGAATTGATATCCAATATAACGAATAAAGATACATGGCCATCATTCAACATATACAATACTCTAATATATTATTTTGTCCTATAATATCCACAATAACAACTAGCTGAGTAGATAACAAGAATGAATGCTCTAAAATATATATGATAACATGTTCAGGTCCTCAAACCTAACAATATTTCATCGATTTAAAGTGTTCTTAGGACACCATTATATTTATTTCAATCTCATTATTGAAACAAACATAATAATCAAAATCGGCTTTTATTAACTAGCAAATCATACACAATGTAACCCTATTACAATAATCACATGATGGCGCTCAGGGGATACCACCAAAAATAAGTTCCTCTATAACACAAGAACCTCAAAGGTCTAGTATGACATATCTTGAGCCAAAGAGATTTGGATTTCTTGTGACTCAACACAATGGTGTGTGGGTCATTGATAATGATGAACTATCAACCTACAATGCGGCTATTGATGGACCAGATTTTGTGAGATGTCTAGAAGACATGAGATCTGATATGGACTTCATGTATAACAACAAGATTTGGACCTTGGTGGATCCACATGAAGGGGTAAAACCCATATGGTGCAAATGGATCTTCAAGAGGAAGACTGACATAATTGGTAATGTATAAATCTACAAAGGATGATTGGTTGCAAAAGGTTACCAACAAGTTTGAGGTGTTTCCTATGATGAACCTTCTCATATACTATAATAGTTTAATCCATCAAGATCATGCTTTCCATTATAGTGTATCATGACTGTGAAATCTAGTAAATGGACACTAGAACTGCATTCCTATATGGGAATTTCCTTGAGGATGTGTACATGACACAAACCAAAGGTTTTATGACTCTGAATTGTATGTAAAGCTACAAAGATCGATCTCCATATTGAAGAAAGTATCTTAGAGATGAAGTCTTCATTTTGATGTGACAACCACACAATTTGTCTTTATCCAAAATGAAGACGAACCTATGTTTACAAAAAGATTAGTGGAAGCATAATGTTTTGGTCATATTGTATGTGAATGTCATATTATTGATGAGGAATAAAATATGAACCTTACAATTAGTTGAAACATGGTTGGGAAACACCTTCTCCATTAAGGACTTAGGAGAAGTATCATATCTTCTAGGAATCAAGATATATACATAGATCAAGAAGGCTTCTTGGTTTAAGTTAAAGTACATATATTGACATAGTGTTGAAAAGGTTTAGAATTCAAGAGTCTAAGAGAGATAAATTACTCATGCCCCATGGAAGAAGTCTCACTAGAGCTCAATGTCCCAACTCTTTTTAAGAGATGTCTCACATGATTAGTATTATACATGCTTATGCAATTGTATATGTCATGTATGCAATGAAATATACACAACTTGACATCTTGTATGCTTCAAGCATGATGACTAGGCACCAATCAGATCCTAGTGAAGGTCACTAGAATGCTTAAAGAACATCATTAATTACTTGAGAATAACTAAGGATTAATTTCTTATTTAGGGTGGGGAGGAAGAGTTGGTTGTAAAGGGTTACACTGACACAAGTTTCTATTGGGTATTATGGAGGCGGTAGGTGTCATGGAAGAACCATAGATTTTTCTCCACACATACCCTAGTAGAAGATCTCATCGATAAAAACATATTTGGATAGAGGGTGCAGGGATGTACTTTGTCCCGAAGCAAGTCTGGCAACGTCCCTTGGCGTAGTGATGTGCATCACTCCTAGTGTGCATAGACGGTCCTCAGCCATCCTCTGAACATAGGCAACTCAGCATCTACATCTCTACTTCATCCACGCAGATGCGCTGGAACTCCATGCCATGCTTCTCATGCCAGATGGAAGGAGTAGCCTTCTGCTTGATGACATACTAGCATTGGTTTCTCTCCTTCTCTCCCTCTTGGGAACAATGGTGGAGAGTGTTCACATGTAAGAGTGTGTGTCTAAGTATGAGTGTAACTCAAAAGTTGGTCATCATTCCCCTATAAATAGTAGAGAAAGCAAGAAGGGTTTCCCAAAACCCTTGAGAAATAAAAGGTTGTGGGTTCATTTCAAACGAGAAACTTGTGGACTAGTAGAAGAATATTATGGGATTAATTAATTAACCAATTAATCATATTAATTGATTAACTAATCTTTGTTTCATCTGTCTCTAGTCAATCACTTAGGATTGGGCAACCGACTTAACAAAGGAATTTAATTAATTGGATTAAACACTTCAACTAATTAACTCAGATTACATTCCATTCTAATCTAGTAGATTACTTAAATGTTTTAGTAAGCAATTTGATTCAGATAATTTCCAATCACTTCCACAATTATAATCCTATTCCAATCACATCCTATGTGTGTGACTCGGTAGGCTCCAAATTACGTTGGTAATTATATTCATAATCATATTATGATTTCACAAGAAATTATTGGTATCTAGCAAGACTTCATTTATACCCAAGTAATTGGAGAAGTTGGAGAGCAACTTAACCTACAATATGTGATTGGTGTTACAGTGAATGTATAGTTCCTTTGTCTCTTATATCCAGATTGAACTCAAGGCATGGAATCGTCATACTTTTCAACATTCAATCCATGTTCCTTGACCTAGAGAAGACTGTCTGAGATATGTGTAAGCTCAATATCACATATTGACTCATACCAGCATGTCCATGCATTTCTTAGTCTTACTTATCAAGTGGCCAGGATATCAAACTCATGTAAAAGGGACAATTCCCATCTACATCACTCACAGTCATCCCCATATATCACAGTGCACCCAAGCATCACCTTTATTGCAACCCTTATTCAGGATCATGGTGGATGATGTCAAAGCACACCAAACAACATGTTATGAGCTTAGTGACTTCAGATCTAAGAACCACAATTACCACCATCACGGTGAGAGATGACTCTGACTACCAATCATGGTTCTACATGTCACTCTCAAGGTAGGTCTGTCTGATACACTATTTTCTAGCAAGTAATATATGTGCTTGGTTTGATATTGCATATCATGACTAATGAGATTGTGTCATCAACCGACACACACTATAGTATTAAGTTTTATTGGTGTCTATTATCTTTACACAACACCATCTGACTAGGGACATAACAAAAATTCATATACTCTTGACATTCGTATGATCTCATCATTCTGGTCCTCAACCTAAAAACATACGTCATTGAGTAATATCATTCTTTATATATTTATTATGGTTTATCATTATTTAATAACTAAACAAAAAAGAATAAGTTTGAAGATTACATTTATTATTAATCAAATCATTTACAAGTTATTCCATTACAACCATCATATGATTGGCTCTCTGGGCATACATACCAACATGTTTCAAACTGACAAGGATTATTATTGATCAAAATGAGGCTTTGTGTTTTGACTCAACGACATAGTTTTAAGATGGAAAATTTTCAAGAAAGAGACAATGGTTGATTCTACAATAGACTTTGAATATGTTGCTTCCTCCAGCATAGCAAAGGAAGAAATATGGATCAAGAACTTTGTTGGTGAACTAGGGCTTCTTCCATCCCTTGATGATGTAGTGGAGTCATATTTTGACAACAATGGAGCCATTGCACAAGCTAAGGAACCCATATCGTAGTGGTATTACAAGCATATATTATAGTGTTACCATCTCTTATGAGATATAGCACAATGATGAGATGTGAAGATTTATGGAGTACCAACCGAATATATGTTGTTGATCCTGTAAAGAAGAACTTTCACAACCATAGCATGATGTCAATGTTAGATCACTTGGATTTAGATTTATAAGTTATTGGACCTAGTGTAAGTCGGAGACTATTAGCAGTATGTCTTGAGATCCAGTCGTAAGATGATTGTAATGGATCACTTTGTAATTGATTTGATCATTAATAGAGAAATTTTCATTTATTATGTTTTATTCAATATGATATAATCAATGAATAATAATGTCCCAAGAATATATGACTGAATGACAAGTATTTTGGATCGGTGACCTCAACATGAGATCGTATGCATGTTAAGACTATTCATTCTTGTCTAAGTCCATAGTCAAATATCAATGTGGAATTTAGGACGATAATGACACATTACGACTAGTATTTTTGTTTACTTATGACTATGTCTCATTAGTCATGATACTGGATATCATGTCAAACAAATAGGTACTTGTTATGACAAGTGTATATGATAAACCCACCTTGAGTATGATACATGGAAGTTAGAAATGGCATCAAAATCATATCTCGCCTAATAGTGGTGATTATGGTCCTTACACTTAAAATCACTACAACAATCACATGTTCTTCAGTATACTTCAACGCTACTCAATGTGACCTTGAATAAAGATCTTCATACAAGTTATCTTGGGTACACTATGACATGTGTGGATCACTATAAGTGATGTAAATGTAATTTTTTGCTCCCATTGATGTGATATCCTTACCACTTGATGAGTTAGACTATGAAATGAATGATGTAAATTGAGATTGCATGTATTCAAATAGTTTACTATATATCATGGAACACAAATTGAATATTAAGAGGATTATGTTCAATATAAATATTAGAGACAAAGGAATTCCAAAATCCCTATAACACTATTCACTACACTAGGTTGAAGTTGTTATCCAAGTTATCCAATTACTTAGGCAGGAATGAAGTCTTGCTAGATACCATTCTTATCTTGTAAAGTCACAATATGATAACATAAATCACTACCAATGTAATGTAAATTCTATAGGAAAACACACATAATAATCATTGGAACAAGAGTGATTTGTTAAAAAAAAAATTAGATAATCATCTACTATAGATTATTTGGAATCTTGATTGGACAATTGGAAAGTCCAATCAAACAATTTGATAGGCAATTCAATCAACTAAAAAGTCTAGTTTGGGGTGAGAGGATCCCAAATGGTTGGCAAAATAGTCCATTCAATCAATTGGACAAAGATCATCTCGTTTGATCAACTAGAAGGTAATACTAATCGATTGAAATTCCAATTTGTCAGCTGGACAATATTACTCAATAATCCAATAGTTCCAAAATGTTCTAATACAGTCCATTTGATTGAATACACTATGTAGTAGGCCTACTAATTGTTCACCAATAACAACTTAATTGTTTTTTCACCAATGATTTTTCATTTCTTTGGGTTTTAGAAACCCTACTTCCATCCTCCCCTATTTAAAGGGGCATGATAACTAGGGTTTTGGAAATATTTTGACACATGAACCCTATACATCATCACACACAAGGGAGAGAGAGAATGAGATAGAGCATGATAAAATCCAATTTTATGGATATTACATGCCTATTTTATCCTTCATTTCCCTGATCAATAAAGGCTTATAGTTGAAGAATCTCACTTCTACTTGCATTTCAACATATTACCCCTCTTGTATATAGTTTTAGATATTTTTGTAGGTAAATAAGTAATGCACAACATTCTCATTGGTCTAGAGAAATCGACTAACAATGAGTACTTGGAGGGCATAGGATGACACCAAAGAGAAATATAGTCAAATCATTAGTGTGGTAACCAATATAAAAATCCAACTCCATTTGTGCCATCTGGGGTGGAACAAGAGGCTACGTCCCTCATCAATAAAGGTTCAACCACAGTCATCAAAGAATCTCTTATCAACTTCAACATCAATGCTCAATCAACACCCAATTATGATGATCGGTCTAATGCCCTCATTGATGGAGACTCGACCCAAGATGAGTGCCTCGATGATTGGCTCAGAATATCCATCGATGCTCATCTTACCTTATAGATGGATTCTCAACCCACTAATGGCAACTAATGCCCATGTTTCTTTCCATTAATGCCTAACAATTAAATTTGCATCGATGCTCAATGTACACCCCAACGTTGAGGATTGGTCAGACACCCTCCTATGGCCCACCTATGACCATCTACGATGGAGGTGATGTGAGCCTAGACACCTTAAATAGATCTCTTTGAAGTCCCCCTTAATTGAGATTAATTAAGTGTGTGCCCTAAGGTACATTCTAGGATACTTGGAGCACAAACAAAGTATTCCTATGTTTAGGAACCTCAGGCACATACCAACCTCTATAAAGACGGGCTCCCAACCTCCATTAAGGACACTTCAGCCATTGTGATGAAATGTTTCCCATATCTAATATCATAATTGGCCCTCACTGGAGGTAACAACAAGAGTCAAATCTTCATCAGTGCTCATCTCCATAGGCTTCTATGTCCATCTTTGAGAGGGATCACATAGGCCCTCCTCACATTCACCATCTACATCCAAGAGATGATGAGGTCTCCATCAATGTCCAATACCTCTATGGATATTGTTTTGTTTTGTTTCCTCCTTATTCTTCACTTTGGTCATTCCCCTTCCATTTTTCATTGGGATATGGACAACACATGATCCATTAATTCATATTGTCTCTAATGAATATGAGTGTCTAGACTAGTTTGTTTGAGTTAGGAGTATCCACAAGGCTCTCCTGACATGTAAATATTTGTATTACATTGAAGTATGTACTCTTAGACATGTGTATCTCCTTACTCTTATTATTGAATGCTTTACTTTCATGATTAGCTACCATCTTGTGATGTTTGATTTTTAATGCCTCGAAAGAGTAGTATCAGTTCAGATCTAGAGTTAAGGAATAGTATGATTGCATGATAAGTGTTTGAATACTAGAGCTAATGATCGTATATATGTGTATTCAATTGTTTGTTTTCCATCTCGAGATAGAGGCATGCTTATGGTCTAGATTAACTATATCTCAATGAATGAGAGAATAAAAATGAATGATGATTGCTTGTCACTATGATAAGGGTATACAATGGGCGTGAGTTTCACATATTGGTGAGAGTTCATAAATGGTGAAACCTAGTCAAAGTTGTGTCCATATTTTGAAATACATTAAATAGATGTATACTCCATTTTTCTTTGTTAACTTAGTTTTATTTCACTTCGGTTGCCTTATTTCTTATTTGGTCACTCTTTTATCTACCTTTTGGTTCAACTTGTCTAAGCTAAGATCTCAAATCCTAAACAGTTTGTCACCCTTGTTCCATGTGCTTGACCTCGCATACTACACAAGGCCCCATATTATCATTGTTGGATTCTAAGTATCAGGTATAAATTTAAAGTTTGATTACTCTCGATCCACCTCCATTTTGGACATGTGATTAATAGGTAATCAACTTTAGGCTTTTTCCAAGGGCAGGCCAACTACAAACTATTAAGGACCCGAGGTCTACATCGACTCTATCATTGCTACCAAGTCTAGCAATAGACTTAGTTCCACAGTCTTTTAATCTGATTACTTTATATCATCAAAGTTTGTTTAGCATGTTCATTGACTTGGATTGACTCGTATGATTCTTCCAGGTCTGAGTGTGTCCCTGATTTTTCTTCACTAAGAGGCAATGCTGCCCAATGGAATGGAAGAGGAAATAGGATTGGGCACAACCCACCCCCTCAAGTTCCACATGTTGGAGGTCGAGAATGCAAAACCAACCTACTCATTCTTCTCTTCGTTCCTTAGTGGCCACTCATGCGAATGTAACGAGGCCACACATTTTCCTTCCCAAAATTAACATTGTTAACTTCAAACTAAAGTCGACTTTCATAGCCATAGTTTAGTAACAAACATTCGTATGAAATTCACTTGAAGACAATCCCTATCATCATATTAGGGCCTTCGAGAACATCTACAATACATTTAAGATCAATAGGGTGCGTCAAGAAGTTGTCTACTATAAGGCCTTTTCTCTAAGAGACAAAGCACTTGCATGTATTGATTTTTGAAGCTTGAAATCATCGAGGGATAGGAAGCCCTAGTACACACTTTTTTCACTATGTTCTTCCTAGTCGATAAGACAATCAGGTGTAGGAACAATATTACCTATTTTAGACAGAAACCTTTAGAGAACTTGAGCAAACTGTGGGAAAGATACTAGGAGTATCAAAGATATTGTCCTCACCACAATTTCAATGAAGGGGCATCTAGTTACTGCTTTCTATAATTGGCTAACTCAGCACAAAATGGCATCTATGAATACAATATTCAGAAGTGATTTCATGGGGCATAACTCTAAAAGTTCCAAGGATATTATGGACAACATGACTACACTGCAAGTTGGCTTAGTGTATGAAATAGGACTAGTTGGGAACATATCTGATGTATGGGCTACATTTTACTCAAAATCCCTTAATTCCATCACCATCAAGCTAGAAAAGATAGACACACATTTCTGTGCTTTGAAGGAAACCAATGCAAGAGGGAAGCATTATGTGGATACATTTATGAATGGTGTTACATGTGGGTGAAAACGAACATGGGTCTAACTATCGTATGCACGCATGAAAAATAAGACAACCAAGATGGATCCTTTGAGTATATCTCTTGTGCTAACTACAAGAGACCGGATCATCTCAAAATTTCTTATATGTGAACAAGAAGGAAGCGAAAAAACTCATATGTTGAACAATCTTAACAATTCTCTTATTAAACTTCCTAGTTTTAGGAGAGGAGGTGGCCCATCTGGGTTCAATCTCAACATGAGTTATCAACACAATAGAAACTATTTCCAAACCAAAACCTAGAACTAAAGATAGAACCAGAACCAGATTTAATCTCAACTCGACTTGATGGGAGGAATATATTCTCATTTGTAGAGAGGTAAGTCGAGATCAATGATAATCATAATTGAAGCATTATTAACAACATCATGTTGAGCATGATGCAACCTTAAATGGAAAGTGTAATTGAGTAAATGTCTAATCTATGACAACATAACAAGATGATTGATTAGTAGCTTCCAAAAATGTATAACCTTATATAGAATCTGACTGGAACAATTCCACCTAACACAAAATGAAATCCTAGAGGCCATGAAACTACCAAGATGGCCACCCCTTGGATTAGGGACCATTCTTGAGACTACCATTCATGAAGGTGAACTAGAGCACACTCACATCATTGATCACCAACCAGAAACAATAAAGGATGATTAAGAAAAGACACCAAACACAATTCCTGAGAAGATAAAATCAGAAGAGAAAATCAAGGGAATTAAGGCAGACTAAGAAAAGAGATAAAATTCTGCTAAATAAGTCATTGCTAATAGAGATCCATATGCTCAAAAGATCCCCTTTCCTTACAAACTAATCAAATCCACTTGAAGAAATGATACGATAAGTTCATAGATGCTGTGAAGAAGTTGCACCTAGACATTTTGTTCTTAGATGTCATCAAGGAGATATTGACTTACATTAAGTTCTTCAAGGACTTGGTTACTAAAAGAAGAAGAGGTGATGAGGTAAATATGATCATGATTTCCAAAATGGCAATGCTTTTGTCAAAGAAAAAATGCCAACCAAGCAAAAAGACCATGGAGCCTTTACCATCTTATTCAATGTGGGAGATAACAAAGAGAAAAAAGAAACTAGATGATTTGGGAACAACCATCATCATCATGCCTCTAACTCTATCTCAAAGGCTTGCTCTAATTAATATGGAAAAAACCAAAGTGCAAATCCAGATGGCTAACCAAACCTTCACTAGGTAAGTCGACATTGTTGAGGATATCCCGATCATGTTTCAAAGGTTCTTCATTCAATGTGGTATTGTCGTGATAAATACTTTAAATGATCCTACCTGCCCAATGATCTCCGAGAGACCCTTCCTATCCACAAGAAGAGCTTTGACCAATGTTGAAGCTAGAATTTTTACCATTATATTTGGAAATGACCACATAGTTTTTGAAGTTCAAGAATCCATGTGAAGACCATCCCAATTTGAATATGTGTGTTTGATTGATATCTATAATTAGCTATGTGCAAAAATTTAAGAGAACAACAAAATAGTTGACCCCTTGATGAGAACTTTGACTAACAGAGTCCTAACATTGATGATCACATCGTTTAAGAGTTACTTGACTACCTTGATGCTGAATAAAGTGATTGTGAAACTAAAGAAGATTTAGAATTAGAGATAATAAAATACACCTCACTAGAAAGAACTCCAATAGACAAAGAAGTGCAAAGACCTAAACCCAAGTTGAAGCAACTGCCTAAAGGTCTAATTTACAATT
The DNA here is from genome assembly GCA_963693085.1 of Alisma plantago-aquatica. Taxonomy (NCBI): domain Eukaryota; kingdom Viridiplantae; phylum Streptophyta; class Magnoliopsida; order Alismatales; family Alismataceae; genus Alisma; species Alisma plantago-aquatica. Next base: position 587,653,316 of record OY856412.1, read on the forward strand.
TCTTAGACAATGAATACTGAAATATTATCATCATAAACTCTACTATGTCTAAGGAGAGGGAAGAGAAAATGCTATCTAAATTGAAGCTAAGAAGAAATGCCATAGATGACATATAAGGGTTGAACCCAGAAGACTGCATACACATAATTCATATAGATATAGATGCCTACTGGTCGGGTCATAGTAGCACTTCTCTGGCTTAGTTGACCCATAGGGTAGTAGAACTAAACAAGTGGGAGCTATTTTGGAAGCTTTACCTTCTAGTGAAGTTGAGTCACTTCCTATGGAGAGCATGCAGAAACCCTACTGCATGCAAAAAGCAATGTGATGCATAGACATGTCCTGGATGATGATCTATGTGAAGCTTGTAACGGGGGCCCTGAGGATACTTTCCACTGTCTTTTTGATTGTGTTCATGTACCCATAATTTGGGGAACTAGCTACTTGAGAGACATGAAACATGAGATGTCTAGTGCCTCCCTCCTCCAAGGGGTGCTCTAGGTTCAGAAGAAAGTGGCCCCAAACAAATTTGACACCTTTGTGATTCTCTACTTAGCGGCCTGGAAAGATAGGAATAACCATATTTTTTATAGGTAGAACAATGATATCTAGTTGTTGATGGGGGAAGTACTGACGTGGATGGAGATGCACTATGTACACAAAGAGAGGTTGTAGAACCCTACTCATGAAGGAACTAACAGAAGGCTAGTTCGCTAGAAACCTCCTGACAGGTGTGTCATTAAAGATAATTATGATGTGGCTATCATCAGTCGAAAGTTCACCAGCTTTAGAGTGATCTTCAGATATGGTGAAGGAAGAATAGTGGGTATGGTTGCATGTACTGTCACAGGGGTGTGGTCATCTCAGGTAGTAGATTTGTACACTATTATGTTTGGAATCGATATTGCTCAAAGTATGGATTTTGGATCTCTAGAGATCGAATCCAAAGAAAGTGGAGTGATTCAGAGACTAAGAGGAAAGAAGAAGGGACCTGGACCAATAGCACAAATCTACACTAGGATTCTGGAGGTGGATGCTAGATGTAGTCATGTTTCTTTCCAAAATCTCAATAGAGAAGGAAAATGATGTGCTCACTCTCTAGAAAAGTTGGGCTAGGGGTTTGTAATGGATGACGTTTGGGTTAGATACTTTCCAAAACTTTGTTTGGAATCTCTGTGTAAGGCTATGAGTTATTAATGAATGAAATCTTGGTGTAAAAAAAACTAGAGATAGATGCAAAACCTCTTGTTCAAGGAAAAAGAAGAATAAATCAGAATTTGAGAGAGGTTATGAAGAAAAATGTCATTAATCTGTGAACTATAGTGATCCTATATGCCATAAGTGATAGTTAATGGGTAGGCCTAGTCCATATGGAACCCAAAAAAGGATGGTATGATAGTATCGAAAGAATAAAATGGTGACAAAATTGCAACAAGGATTGTGTCGGGGTGGAGAATGTGCATTGACTATAGAAAATTGAATCCAACTACCAAGAAGGACCATTTCCCCATATCCTTTGTTGATAAAGTGTTGGAGCATCTATCTCACCACTCTTATTTCTACTATCTTGATGGTTATTCAGGGTTTTAACAAGTACCTATCCATCTAGATGATTACGAGAAGACTGCATTTACCTACTTTTAAAGTACATATGCTTTCAAAATATGTCCTTTTGCTTATGCAATGCACCCATGACTTTATTTAACATTATGTTGTTTTCACCTCTCCTGTGTTACTGTTGATTTCACTTGAGATTTCAGATAAAATGGATCTGATGATCCAACACAGAGGTGTTTCATAGGACATCGTCCTCAAGTTGTAGTTGACTTGTCACTTGGCCAACTGATCAGCAATTGAGTTAGACTCCCGTGCAGTGTATAGTATCCTGGTATTATCTGGTCCGTCTGTCTTCAACCTGCCCAATAAGTAGGCATAATTTTGAAACTTGTTAGCATCCACTTCCATCAGTTTCGTCACCACTGGACAATAGGATTCCACAACACAGATGGTCCAAGCTTGCCTTCGGATCTTCTCAAATGCATAATGAATGCCAGCTAGCTCTACTTCAGTGGCCGATGAGCATATGATCTTCCTTGACCATCCTCCTAGCCAGTGACCATGGTATTCCTAGCAACCATTGCCATTGTTGCACCCTTCTTGTAAATAGTTGTGTCTACATTCAGCTTGACTATACCCAGTTCCAGTCTGATTTAATGTTCTATCCTAATCATTCATTGATTTGAAATTTCCTTCTCCCACGCTTCATTGATGAGCTTTATGGCCTTCATTATGTAGCTGATTTTGTGTTCAATGTGCTTGACCTCTCCTTCAAACGTTTCTGAATTTCTAAAGCTCCATAAATTATAGAAGATGATCCAAATAGACTCTATTGATATGTTCAACTGGTTGTGAGATAGGTTCAACCACCCTTCTAAGGTATCATATCTGAAAATTTTGTCTTGTGCTTCCGTTGTAAGAAATTGTATCCACACCACCTTCGCTCGCTCACAGTCTTGTAGTGTATGAAAACATGATTTGTTATGACCCCACCTCCTAGTAACCCCCAATTAAGGGAGACCGAAAGGTCCGAGTCGTTAACCAATAACCCAGATCAAAGGTTCGACAAATAATCAATAACAATTATTAAATTCTACCAACTAATACTGAAAACTGGTATAAAATAAAACTTTGCTTCCTTTTTAAAACTGGGATTTCAAAACTTCTATCCATGAAGACACCAATCTAACTAATCCTCCTGTGCACATTAATTCTCATTTAATTCTGCATATGCGACTTTACTGTTTGTTCTTTTCATTTGTACCTAAAACGCTGACAAACAAAAAGTCGGTCAGAAAGAAGCTGGTATGTGGGGGAAACAATAATCGTACAACTATAATAACAATGTAATCATGCAATTAATCATTTAACAATCAAGATTACATTTTAAGCCATACAACTCAATCCATACATATTCTCGAACTCTGGGTTGTCCCTGCAGTGGACTTATATAATACCTCTATAAAGGTAGAGTCACATGACACTACCCGTAGATAGCCCAATATCTAACTCAAAGTGACTTGATGGTCCAACCTCAAGGGTAGCCATGTACTAAGTCATCCATAGACCTGATGGACCTACCCAATAGGTAGCCATGTACTAGGTCTTCCTCTGACCTGATGGACCTACCCATAGGCAGCCATGTACTAGGTCAGCTATAACGCCACAGAGAGAACCAGGATCTGATCTTGTAGGCATATATCCTTTGTGATAGTCATAGCCACATTATAGTTTGCATGAACTAAATTCATCCAATAGTTTATTTAAAGAAACCAGTAAAACATTCGAGAATCGCCGTGAAACTAGAACGGTTATTCATAAGCGTAACCACATGCCTATATTGCAGATTCAGATACAGAATTAATTTGTAGAGAGAGAAAATCCAATCAATCAAAAAAATTGCACAGAAACCCTGAAATAAAAGCACAAGTTTACTTTTATTAATATTTATTCAATTTCATCATATCCCTTAGGGTTTCTATTCCAATTTTAGGGTTTCCTTGAAAATTAGGGTTTTTACTTCTTCGTTCATTATTATAATCCTTAATTTATCAAAACTACATAAAAACCCTAATTTCTCATTGTAGCTCTCTTAGCAAGTTTTAGGATCTTTATTAAGCATCTGATCAACTTATTCCAAATAAATATGATTTCTATCCCCTTTTATCCCAAATTAGGGTTTCCATGTAAATTAGCCTTCTTTTAGGTATTACAATTCTAATTTAGGCATCTTTGCATTCAAAACGGATAGTCAAACCAATTTTATCATTAACAGGGTTAAACTTATCAATTTGACCTTTTGATTCACCAAATTACACTCTTAGCATTCAATTAGGGTTTCTCATCAACTTTTAATACACTTTACTAGAAAATTAGGGTACTTTTGCAAAATGGAGCAGAACTAGGTTCTCAAATCATTTTTATCAGATTTCCTGTATTTTTCTACATAACTTTCATGTATAAAGTTTTCTCTTTAGACACCCCTAGTTATTTCTATCATTTTTGCAAGAAAAACCCTTTTCCTGAATATTTAGCAGAGAGGCGAAATTAACAATTTTGTTGATCGTTGGATCGCTGCAGTCCACGGTGGTCTACTGATCAGACGATCTGTGCCAGTCGTCTCCACTATCCTCTCTGTGCGCGCGCGCCCTCAGCTCGGACCGTTGGATCTTAAGTGAGATCATGGTGGTCCAGGATCTCACGGCCCGCGATTTTGGGTAAAACAATATAGCCTCGCCGTTCGATCTCAATCGAACATTGTCTGAGTGTCGTCCTCCTCTCCTTTCTATCTTTTCAACGCGGCGGCGTCGCGACGGTTCCCTCGCCGGAGCTAAAGCAATCAAGAGCGGGAGAGGGAGTTGGACCCTGGGAAATAGCCGCCTGAGATCGCGATGAGTTGAGGGATCGTGTGATACCCATTTATACGGTATGGGGCATCCCTGAGAGGATTCCCAATCCCACGCAAACTAAGCAACTAGCCCAATTGGGCATTTCTCGAAATTAGGTCAAAACCTGGTAAAACTAGGGTCGGGATGCTTCTCCTTTCACTCCCAGATTCAAAGAGGAAATTTCCAAGGTTGCTCGTGCATCAGAATCCAAGAAAACCAGGGAACAAAAATCCCTATCGCGGCTACAATCCTTGTCCCACAGGGACTTGGACAATGAGCAGTGCCCATTGGATTAGAATCCAAGGGCTCTCATCACGCGTGCTGATCAAAAGAGAAACAAATTCCCAATTAAATCGAATATATTCCTAATTCAATGATATCTTTGGAAAATTCATAACTCTCAAACGGTAACTCTTTTCCTACTCAAATTTTGAGGGAAGCTCAATTATAGTTTTATCTTCCATACTACAAAATTTGAAGTTATTATCTCAAGTGTACGATTCCTTTTCTTGGTTTGCAAGTTACCATCTCATTATTCATATTTTCCATGTCCTTTCTATTTCTTTTATCATTATTTTCCAATTCTGAGTTCCTTGAACCCCAAGGAATCCATTAAACTCGAAATCCTATTTTTGGAAATTATTCATTAGCCTTTTGTTCATATTTACCTATGTATTCTTTTATCTATTTGAATTTCTTTTTCTTTTTCCTTCAATTGGGCTCAATGGCCAATAAGGCCCATTAAGAAAACATACAACACGAAATTCCTTCAAATCAACCCATAAAATCAATCATGGATTTTTATTTATCTTTAAATAGATATTTATAATATCATTAGATATCTTGGAAAAATTGGGTTATAACATCCTCCCCTCCTTATAGGAATTTTGTCCTCAAAATTCAATCAAGCAAAACAAACAATACAGGATAAGACTTTTCCATGTCCATCAACGACCCTTATGTGGCTTTACCTTACTCATGGCGCTTCCAAAGAACCTTTATCATCACATATTATTTTCTTTGAGTTCTTTCATCCTGGCGTCTATAAACTGCACAGGTGACTTAGGCCATTTCAGCCTCCCTTGGAGCTCACTAGGTTCATTGCTCAGCACATGATTGGGGTACCTCACATAGTGCACTCAATTGGACATCTAGAACTCAGCACACATTTCTTTATCTTGAGGGGTGAGGTTATCCATAACCTTCTCCACCAATCCATCTCAACTGGTCCCATGTATCGAGGACTTAGCTCTCGTAGCTATAACTTAGAGGGGTCGGATTTTCATGTCACATATTCTCCCACAGTGAACTGCATGTCAGTCTACCTTGCATCTGCTCACGACTTCCGTCGTCTCTAGGCTCCTTTCAGCCATTGCATGATCAAAGTGACTTCATCTACACCCACTGTGGTTCTTTCACCAACATCACCTTACTGAAGTGGTGACCGACACAACCTCCCTTATAGAGCTTCTTTAAAACCCGATACTGGCTATGGCGGTTATCTTCACGTCTTTCATAGGACAAGAACTGTCTCTAGTTGTCACCCTGAACGAGCACACATGCTCTCATTAGACCCTTTAGTCTGGATCATATTAACCATTAGTTAGGGGTGATAAACTGTACTAACATGGAGTTCTTCATGTACCTACTTCCACCTTTTGGAAGGGAACCCTTTAGGTCAAACTCACGAACTGTTATACTCAACCTCATGGTGTAGTTGAACCATCTCTCTCATATGTAGTTCAACCCAATTTGTCCCTTGACAGTACCCTTTGTTTCTCATGTTATCTAGGTAAGGCGATCTACCATAACCCATATTGCATCTCGACCTTCCTTGATCTAGGGGAGACTTACCACATCCATAGTGATGAACTCCCTTTCTCTTTCGAGGACTTTTTATCCTTTATATCAATGCATTGGGTTACTGGTGTTCGTCCTTCACCTTCGTCTTGCATGGCCATATACCACATGCAACATTATCTTAGGTATATAAAGTACCACTGTCACTCATTATCTTCATAGTACGGTGTATGGTGATCTTAAAATCATGACCTCCTGTATGTCATTATTCTTCAAGATTAATACCTTAAAAACCCTAAACCATTCCATTGGGGTTTCATCAAATTCCTTTCCAAGGAAGTATGTCTGAAGTTCTACAACCATCCTTTCTTTATATCACAAACTAGGCTGGCTAACCAAACAATCATTTTACTCGATTAACCGCTACTGATACATTTGGGTGCTAGCCAAACTTATCTCTTTCCTCATCTTAAGGTTAGCCTAACAACCTCAACTCCTTCTATCTTCCAGCTAAGCTAGGTAGCTATATCTTGACCTGAGCATTCATTACCACTTCTCCTCCTTAGGGGTTAGGTAATCTTGAAGACATACACCTTCATATGTTCCACTTATCACCTCATCTCAAACTTTAAGTTTGTATTCATTAAGAAACTCTGATCTCGAACTCAACCTTGCATATCTTGCAAATTCCAGATAGCTCATGGTATCACATCCTCACAAGATGATCTCCTAAATACTCTTAGTGTTAGTAAACCATCCATGTATCATTCGCTCCATAAGGTATGTTATAATCTCTGACCACATACCTTGTAGCTACGTTCCAACTCTCATCATCTTTATCCTTGGTGTATGGCATGCGTACTGTCCTATCCCTCTCTCGCATAACAAGAGGAAATAAGCATTTGGCTGCAGTCCAAATACAGAGTTCTTCCTGTTCCAAGAGTAGAGATGGTACAGCCCATCTTGCCAGTACACTTTCAAATCTAAGTTGAAACGTGCAACATATGTCTCTACTTTATAGTCATCTTGATATCAAATATTACTTCCATGGAACACTGGTTTCGAACCTACTTGGGTTTACACACAATCCTTGGTCATCTCCTCTAGGTCTATAGGGTTCCGGCACTTTTGGGGTCATCCCTCTTCCCTCATGCATCCAAAGAGTGCCCTACTCATCTGCCCTTTGGGTCCCATGAGTTCATGAAGGTGATCAATCTCCTAACCCATGGCCCCCGGACAATGATAGCTGTTACCTCTCGACCCTATGGTCATGTGCAACCAGGAAATTAGGTAACTCCTACTTCCATCGGTCTTATCCCTACCTGACCCTAGGATAGACTTAGGATTCTATCATAATACATGTCCAACTGAAAACCTTATCCAAGTCTCCATCATCTCTCTCTGCATTCATGATAGACTTCCATCCCTCAATAGGTGTCATGGCAACCTGCCTGCCTTGGTCAGACCCCATACCGGTTCCTTTCATGGTAACACATTCACATGCACGTAGAGATGATTATCTATGGGTTTGCAGGTTTATTCTCATACCATGTACTTTTCACCTAGCTTCTCAAGATCCTATGAGACCTCTTTAGGTTACCTTAAACCAACAAAACTGATATACACCCTACCAAAGGGGTCCCTCTCCTAGGATGGGAGGAAAACTATCTCTTGACAACAAGGTCACAAAAGCTCTTAGGTCTAGGGTTTACATCCACATGAGCCTACTTAACCCTAGAAAGCTATTAAGGCATAAGAAGATCACTTACTGAACCATGCTAGGCCATACTTGTCCTCTTTCCTCAACATTAGATGAACTTAGTTGTGGGGGGTTTCACCAAACATACCTTTAACTTAAGGGGTTTCCTATTTCTCCACACATGAGGAGCACCATGCTCGAAACTATAGAGACTCAAATCTCATCATGAGCATCGGGTACACTGCTTCCCCTCTTAGGCCTAGGAACCCTAGGTCTACCTTTGGGTGTCCAACCGCATGCTCAATCTCTTAACCACAAATCAAGCATGTCCAAGGTATGTCATGTACTTCCTGTCATCCTTCGACTCGAGTAACACTTAGAGTTGAATCCTCCTCAAGGACAAACAACAAGGTACAAGGCCCCTTAACCTGATACTAAACCTCTCTAGAGCATACAGAACTTCATTTTTTTCCTTTCTCGGAAGGAAAGCACTTATACCATAGCCTCATCCTCTCTCTAGTGTTTGGTTCCTCCCATGGCAACCAAGACATCATCAACTTCTATGGATCAAGCATGTGGTGACCATTATCACCCACTTAGGTCGCATCATCCTCAACTCCCGACTTCTCCTCATATCTCGGAGTCTAGGATTCCAACCTTCTTGTTGGGTTTCCTGCTCTCTCTCTAGAGCTAACCCTATAGCCAACCTCACCATTAGAGGTCCTCTCTTTATGAAGGATCAACCTCGAAAGCATGCCCCTACCTGGATGAAGCATATGTTCAACTTATGTTTGCTCAAGGTTAACCATAGGTCTTTACGCTTTTCTCAGAGGCTATCCCCTCATACTCTACTGGATAGGGTTTCAACCTATTGCTTACACTACTGACACATTCTGGGTGCCTATTATTCCATGTACATATAAGCTCATCGGGTTTCCATAGGTTCTTCTCTAACCTTATCAATGAAGGAGTTAGCCTTCACTCTAACATGCACGACCCTTCCCAGGGTTGGGTCGCCAAAGGTACTAGGTCATCCAACCTCTCATGGCTCATATGGCATCCAAGGTATGTTTATCCAAACACCCGGTCAACCATGACATCTAACTCATCATGTCATCTCTCTCTCTAACCTTCACTTAGGGTTAGGGTTAACATAATTCTTAAAGGATGTGCTAGATCTCTACTTTTCATGGAGGTCTCTACCTCCAAGACTAACTCTCTCTACTCATCCTCCTGCCAAGGAGGTCTATCCTGGGATCTCTCCTGAGGGAAATGACAACTTGTGTCATACGACCTAAGCATGTATCTATTCCTTTACGCTTACTCTATTAAGCTTATGTCCATGACATCTTATTTACATACTTTTTATTAATTTGGTGGAGGATTCCTTAATCCTTATCAACCTTACCCATACCTCAAGAGGGTGAAGAGAAGAGAGGAAACCCTAATCCTTAAGGTCCTTAACAGAATTTGAGTTGGGAAGGGATGAACAAGATGAGGGAGTCCTAAAGGTATCTTATTTCGATTCACACCCTAAGACTTTGGCCAGGCAGTCACACAGATCCGGGAGTCCTCGTATTCCAACTAGCGGTGCGGAGGAAAATATTGCCAGCCCCCGATCGTGATCCTTTTCTAGACACCTCTATCTTTCGGATAATCCTCTAATAACTCCCTTGGGTTCTACGGAATTTTGTAAAATTTAGTAATTATTAAAGATTAAGTGAGGAACCAAAGCTCTGATACCAATTGTTACGACCCCACCTCCCAGTAACCCCCAATTAAGGGAGACCGAAAGGTCTGAGTCATTAACCAATAACCCAGATCAAAGGTTCGACAAATAATCAATAAAAATTATTAAATTCTACCAACTAATACTAAAAACTGGTATAAAATAAAACTTTGCTTACCTTTTTAAAACTGGGATTTCGAAACTTCTATCCATGAAGACACCAATCTAACTAATCCTCCTGTGCAAATTAATTCTCATTTAATTCTGCATATGCCACTTTACTGTTTGTTCTTTTCATTTGTACCTAAAACACCGACAACCAAAAAGTCGATCAGCAAGAAGCTGGTATGTGGGGGAAACAATAACCGTACAACTATAATAACAATGTAATCATGCAATTAATCATTTAACAATCAAGATTACATTTTAAGCCATACAACTCAATCCATACATATTCTCGAACTCTGGGATGTCCCTGCAGTGGACTTATATAATACCTCTATAAAGGTAGAGTCGCATGGAACTACCCGTAGATAGCCCAATATCTAACTCAAAGTGACTTGATGGTCCTATCCTAAGGGTAGCCATGTACTAAGTCATCCATAGACCTGATGGACCTACCCAATAGGTAGCCATGTACTTGGTCTTCCTCTGACCTGATGGACCTACCCATAGGCAGCCATGTACTAGGTCAGCTATAACGCCACAGAGAGAACCAGGATCTGAGCTTGTAGGCATATATCCTTTGTGATAGTCATAGCCACATTATAGTTTGCATGAACTAAATTCATCCAACAGTTTATTTAAAGAAACCGGTAAAACATTCGGGAATAGTCATGAAACTAGAACGGTTATTCATAAGTGTAACCACATACATGTATTGTAGATTCAGATACAGAATTAATTTGTAGAGAGAGAAAATCCAATCATTCAAGCAAATTGCACAGAAACCCTAAAATAAAAGTACAAGTTTACTTTTATTAATATTTATTCAATTTCATCATATCCCTTAGGGTTTCTATTCCAATTTTAGGGTTTCCTTGGAAATTAGGGTTTTTAATTCTTCTTTCATTATTATAATCCTTAATTTATCAAAACTACATAAAACCCCTAATTTCTCATTGTATCTCTCTTAGCAAGTTTTAGGATCTTTATTAAGCATCTGATCAACTTATTCCAAATAAATATGATTTCTATCCCCTTTTATCCCAAATTAGGGTTTCCATGTAAATTAGCCTTCTTTTAGGTATTACAATTCTAATTTAGGCATATTTGCATTCAAAACGGATAGTCAAACCACTTTTATCATTAACAGGGTTAAACTTATCAATTTGACCTTTTGATTCACCAAATTACACTCTTAGCATTCAATTAGGGTTTCTCATCAACTTTTAATACACTTTACTAGCAAATTAGGGTACTTTTTCAAAACGGAGCAGAACTAGGTTCTCAAATCATTTTTATCAGATTCCCTGTATTTTTCTACATAACTTTCATGTATAAAGTTTTCCCTTTGGACACTCCTAGTTATTTCTATCATTTTTGCAAGAAAAACCCTTTTCTTGAATATTTAGCAGAGAGGCAAAATTACCAATTTTGTTGATCGTTGGATCGCTGCAGTCCACAGTGGTCTACTGATCAGACAATCCGTGTCAGTCGTCTCCACTATCCTCTCTGTGCGCGCGCACCCTCAGCTCGGTCCGTTGGATCTTAAGTGAGATCACGGTGGTCCAGGATCTCACGGCCCACGATTTTGGGTAAAATAATATAGCCTCGCCATTTGATCTCAATCGAACGCTGTCTGAGCATCGTCCTCCTCTCCTTTCTAGATTTTCAATGTGGCGGCACCGCGACGGTTCCCTCTCCAGAGCTAAAGCAATCAAAAGCGGGAGAGGGAGTTGGACCCTGGGAAATAGCCGCCTGAGATCGCAATGAGTTGAGGGATCGTGTGATACCCTTTTTATAGGGTATGGGGCATCCCTAAGAGGATTCCCAATCCCACGCGAACTAAGCAACTAGCCCAATTGGGTGTTTCTCGAAATTAGTTCAAAACCTGGTAAAACTAGGGTCGGGATGCTTCTCCTTTCACTCCCGGATTCAAAGAGGAAATTTCCAAGGTTGCTCGTGCATCAGAATCCAAGAAAACCAGGGAACAAAAATCCCTATCACGGCTATAGTCCTTGTCCCATAGGGACTTCGATGATGAGGAGAGCCCGTTGGATTAGAATCCAAGGGCTCTCATCACGCGTGTTGATCAAAAGAGAAACAAATTCCCAATTAAATCGAATATATTCCTAATTCAATGATATCTTTGGAAAATTCATAACTCTCAAATGGTAACTCTTTTCCTACTCAAATTTTGAGGGAAACTCAGTTATAGTTTTATCTTCCATCCTACAAAATTTGAAGTTATTATCTCAAGTGTATGATTCCTTTTCTTGGTTTGCAAGTTACCATCTCATTATTCATTTTTTCCATGTCCTTTCTATTTCTTTTATCATTATTTTCCAATTCTGAGTTCCTTGAACCCCAAGGAATCCATTAAACTCGAAATCCTATTTTTGGAAATTATTCATTAGCCTTTTGTTCATATTTCCCTATGTATTCTTTTATCTATTTGAATTTCTTTTTCTTTTTCCTTCAATTGGGCTCAATGGCCAATAAGGCCCATTAAGAAAACATACAACACGAAATTCCTTCAAATAAACCCATCAAATCAATCATGGATTTTTATTTATCTTTAAATAGAGATTTATAATCTCATTACATATCTTGGAAAAATTGGGTTATAACATGATTCATCCATCATATGACATCTATTGCACAGTCCATTCGGAGACATGTGATGAGTTCTCTGACGATCGTTCATCAATAATGCACTGTAAAGAACTAACCAGGAAAAAGTGTGTATGTGTGCCAACACTTTAAGTTTTCATATCCTTAACCAATCTCCTTGACAAACAATTTCTTTCTCCTCTCTTAACACTTTGTATGTTGAGCTCATAGAGAAATTGCCATCTGTCATGTGTAGACAGGCTCTATAGTCTGAGTTGGTGGCTTTGATAGGGGGATCCCTTTCTAGGATGAGTTGGACTTCCTCATTGTGGAACTAGTAAACCAAGAAGTCTCTGTCCCATTCTCCTATCACTAGTACTAAGCTTCTCACCATCAAATTGTCAAGTTCTTCTGGTATTGGATGCTTTATGTATTCCTTCAGCTTAAAGCTAGGTTTCACCCAAACATCATGCCATACATTTACTTATGCTCCTCCTACCGGAATCATCATAGAGTTATCCAGTATGAACTGCTTTCTTGTGATTATTGATTGGCTAAGCTGGGAACCGACGATGGTCCTACCTGGGATAGTGTTCTCGTAACAGTGTTTGATCCCCTTGTTCCATAAGAAGTTTCTTCCCACTGTCGTCTCCCATGAATTCTTCATTAATAGAGTTGTGTTCCATTCCCGAATTGACTTGATTCCAAGTCCCCCATTCTCCTTTGAGCTTGTGACTTTATTCCAATCGACCAACAATACAGGTCTCATTTTGTGGCTCCCTCCCCATATGAATCTTTTGACAATGCTATCGATTATGTCACTGAGGGTTAGCGGAAAGATAGCAGTCATCACGTAAATTGGAATAGTTGTTAAGGTGGATTTGGCCAAGCAAACTGTCCCTGTCAATGATAAAGTCTATTCTGTCCAAGCTTGAACTCTCCCTTCAAATTTATCGACTATGTCGGAGTAAGTTTTCTTGTCAACCTTTGAGTGTAGGATTGGAACTCCCAAGTATCTACCCAGATTCACAGTAACCTAGAAATTACTCAACTATTTAACAACCATCTGAGTAGCCCTTGGCACACTCCTTGAGAAGAAGATGTTAGACTTGGTGATCGAGATCTCCTGTCCAAAAGCTCTCCCAACATCCTTGAAGCATTGTAAGATGACTCGCATTTGAGGTTTGCTGCCCTCAGTGAAGAGAATAAGATCATCTATGAAATAGACGTGGGAAACTGTGACTCCAGATCTACACACGTTTATCGTTCTCCAGCTTCCATTGGTGACTTTTTCTTGTATCCTATGAGAAAATATCTCAAGACACAAAACAAATAAATATGGTGATAAAGGATCCCCCTGCCTCAAGCCTCATCTTGCCTTGACAATCCTGGATTGTTTCCTGTTCCAAACTATCATCATGCTTCCTCCAATGATCAAATTCATGATAAATTGTTTGATATTCGTGGGTAGTCCCACCTTCTCCAAAGTGTCCTCAATGAATCTCCATGGCATTCGGTCATAGGCCTTAGAAATATCTACCTTAATGGCCATGGTTTTAGCACCTCTGTGACTTCTCATTCCATGAATGATTTCCAGCACTAATGCTATATTGTCAGTAATTTTCCTTCCAGGAACGAAGCTACGTTGTTCTGCTAATATCCAGTCAGGCATGAAGGTTTTCAATCTTTCTACCACCACCTTTGATGCTAATTTTAGTAAGATGTTGATTAAGGATATAAGCCTGAGCTGCTCACACTTCCCAAGTCTATAAACCTTTGGAATAAGAATTATAGAGTTGTTGCATACCTCTTCACTACGAACATATCCTATAATAAGGTCATGTATTGTGTGAGTAATAGAATGACCTACATCCTCCCAGTTACCTTGGAGGAATTCCACAGTGATCCCATCAGGGCCAGCCACCTTAAACGGTTTCATATTCCTCAGAGTAGTCAGCACTTCCTCTCATGTGGGAATGGATGTGAGCTTTTTCTTCTCGTATGTTATAAGTACTTGAAACCAACCTGGTATTGTGGGGTGAGTAGGCATGAAGGTCCTCACTGGTTTAGTTAAAATGTTCTGAAAATGAGACACCACCATATCCATTACCTCCTCCTCCTTTAATATCTAGTAGTCTGCCTCATTCTTGAGCGTGGTGATAATATTTTGCCTTCTCCTTTGGCTGACCCATGCTTGATAAAAAAAATTGTTATTGTCCCCATTTTGTTGCCAGTGGATGTGCGCCTTTTGCTTCCAATCTTCTTCCTTCTTTGTAATGATCTATTGGATCTTAGCCAACATGTTAATGCACATATTATCAGTGATAGGATAATATCGCTCAGCTAACATATGTTGTAAGGTATTCATGTTTTGCGGGAACCTTTTTTTGTCCCTCGTCTGAGCTTGTTTCATAATCTCATCACCTCGTCCTTTTCCTTCTAGAGGGTCTCACAGAAGTTAGTCGAATTGGTTCATTTCTCCTTCACAAGTTGTTTGATTGCCTCATTTCCATTCCACGAAGCTTTCACAGTAAACTGGGTTGTCCTCATCTCCACCTTGTGTGATCTTAGAAGCAACGGGCAATGGTCAGAAGAAAATCTAGGTAGGTGCTCCACAGACCAAGATGGGAAGTTCCTTATGAAGGCCTCATTGGCCAACACTAGGTCTAACCTCTCCTGAAGTCTCCCATTCTTGTAGGTAAACCGGATTCCTGAGAAACCCAGATCTAAAAGGCCAGACTTGATGGTGACCTCCTTGAAGGTTCTTGCCTCCGTAAAGCCATATCTATCACTACTAGACTTTTCTATCTGTGACATCGCCGTGTTGAAATCTCCCATTACAATCTAGGGATCGTTAATCTTTTCACTTGCCTCCAGAATATGTCTCCATGGTAGTTTCCTCGCCGAGATATGTGGGTTCGCATAGACAAAGGTTATCACCATGTCATTTTCCACTCTACATGTTACAAACTACCGGTGGTTGTTCATGATCTGCACCTTCAGTTCCTTGCCCTTTCAACATATCCAGATGTCCCCGGCAAGGCCTCACACTTCCACACAATAACAAAATGATAATCCCAATTTCTTTATGGTTTTGGTGGCTGAATTTCCACTAATACTCAGTTCAAGAATAGCTACAAATTCAGGTTTTTGTTCATGTATGTGGTTTAACATTATAGAGCAATGATCCTGGTTACCAATTAACTCAACGTTCTAGCATAGTATGCTCATAGATTCCACCGGTGATAGAAGTATTGACTGTTGATCTTAGAAGACCCCCTCTCCGACTTCTCCTCCTTTAATTCCCACTTCTATGTTCCCCTCTGTAGTAGCTAGCACAGATGTTTTTGTACCCACAATCATATTGTCCTTGGATGAAATAGGATTAAAGTATTCATCCTCCCTTCCCTTTTGAGAGTTTATCCTTGAGCTCCTCCTCTGAGTTACAAGGTGGTCTGGCGATTTGTCTTTCCTCTTCCTCTTCATATACAGATCCTTGCTTGATCTTATCCTGTGTGGAAGTAGAATTTTCTCCTATTATCTTTCAACTTTTTTGTTTCGATCTTTCTATATGCGTGATGATAATGTCCCTTGTTTTCTAACATTTGGGTTAATGTTTTCCTCCAAATATTCCTTTATTTCTATTATTTCCTTGCCATCTTCTATTGTGATCACCTCGTCCACCTCCGGTGTAACTACTGTATGCTTCTCCCTCACTTCTGAGCCCTCTTTTACTCTACATTGTTCTTTTCATCTACTCTTTTGTGTGTATTAGTAATGTTTTTAGGACCTCTATTTTAGAACCAATTGCTGCCTCCACGGATTTGGATTTCTTCTTGCGCCACACTTTCACTGGTATTGTCACCACGGTAGCTACTCCCTCATTTTCCATTAAGTCATGGTCTGCATCTGCTCCCTCTCCTCCTTCATTGTCCTGTTGAAGTCCTTCATAGTGATTTGTGTGCTCCTGTCTTGTTCTTTCCTAGGTTGCCTTCCTTCCTCTGTTTCCCCTTCTTGTTTTTGTTGTTGCCATTCGTTTACGCTATTACACACATAAGCCTGAGTTTTTTCCTGAGTTGTTTCCCCCCTTTCATCTCTACTGTCACCTTCCTTCGGTGGTTCCTCCATGTAGTATTTTGATATATGTCCTTCTCTGCCACATTTAGCACATGCACAGGGTAGCCCTTCATATATGACCTCATACTCCACCCCATTAATGAGGATAGAAGCTGCCAAGTCCTTGGAGGTATCGACTTCTATCTCCAACCGTGCAAAGTGACTCCTTGATCTATTCTTTGTGTGGTTGTCTACCTTCACCAAACACCCCAGTGCTATACCCAGGTATTAGAACATTGTTGGTACATATAGGTGGAGAGGAAGGTTCATCATCCTAACCCAAGTTATCATAAAATCTAGTAGCTTATCCATAGGTATGAAGTTGGGATACCATTCCCAGATGAGCACATTGATCCCAATGATCTTCCAAGGTCCCCCCACCAGTGTAGTTTCAAAATCCTCTTTACACAAAAGTTCCACCATGAAGTTTCCATGCTTGAGTTCAAACATGTTGAACCGCCCTTAAATTTGCCATAACAACTTAAGTTTTTCATGAGAGTCGTGTAGCTAATTTCAATCCCAAGCCTATTGACCACCACAACATAGCGGCAGGGCCGCACTAGGTTCTCCTCCGCATATGGATTGATCTAGATTGATGGTGTCCTGTTCATCTCCTCAAGTAAGATGACTCTGAGTGGGAGGTTATCCTCAAATAACTTCTTGAGGAAAAAAACCTCCTTATGTATCCCCTGCATCTTCTTATGTGGGAGGTTATCCTCAAATAACTTCTTGAGGAAAAACACCTCCTTATGTGTCCCCTGCATCTCCTTATTCATATTCAAACTATTCCCCAACGTAGCAGACACACATGATACAGGCATGTCCTCCCTGAGTGCCTGATTAGAGGACTCCTATCTAGCATCCCTAGCTTTGACTACCTCCATTGCAAGCTTTGCCATCTCTTCCTCCACTACCTTTTCTTGTTCAGACTCGTGCATTCTTGCTACTTTAAAGTTGAAACCTATCTCTGGGATCGAGAAGGCTTTTGCTGCCATATGTTTCTCTTTGTTCTGTCATTGTGTGCCTCTTTCTGCCTCTATCCCTTTCTCCAATAGACATCCCTTAGAACTAGGAGGATCTTTCCCCTTCAATCCAGGGTCAAACACACGACCATATCTTTTTCCATTGGGATCGTCCATGCGATTTCTCCCAGACCCCCCCAGTAACCCTAGCGCCGCCATCTTCTCCCCTGCACCCATGACTTTCTAAAGGTGTATGATTTATATTTTTTTATTTCCTCAAGAATATCATGGAAGTTTTTATGAATGATTTTTACGTCTACGGTTCATCATTTGATAATTTCTTAAGGAATCTATCCCTTGTATTGAAACGATGTGGGGAAAAGCACTTAGTTATTAACTAGGAAAAGTTCCAATTTATGGTACAGGAACGGTTAGTGTTGGGACATAAAGTATCCAAGAGAGACATAGCAGTAGATTTCAGCAAACTTGGATCAATATAAAAAATGCCACCACCCAAATCTATAATTGGGGTGAGAAGTTTCTTAGAACATGTAGGATACTATAGACTTTTAATAAAAAGACTTCTTCAAGATTTTAAAATCATTGTCAAGCTTATCCATTAAGGACACAACTTTTGATTTTGATGAGAACTGTATAAAGGCCTTCAACACATTGATTGTTCCTGTAATTCAGGCACCAGACTAGGATCTCCTATTTGAGCCGATGTGTGACACAAGAAACTATGTAGTAGGAGTAGTAGTGTTAGGTCATAAGAAGGATAAGAAGCACCATGATATTTACTATGCTTAAAAAACTCTATACAAATCTCAAATGAACTACACCACTACCAAAAAAGAGAGACTAGGTGTAGTTTATGATTTTCACAAGTTTAGTTCATACCTGACTGGTTCTAAAGTTATTGTATATATGAATCATGGATCCATAAAAAATCTAATGACAAAGAAAGATATGAATCCTAGGTTGTTAAGATGGGCCCTCCATATTCAGGTTCCTATTCATGAGATTGTTGATAAGAAAGGATATGATAATGTTGTGATGGATCACCTATCTAGGATACATATGGAAGAACATTGTTCCTACCTATGCATGACAGATGTTGTGATGAATCACTCATGTTGGAAAAGGACATTGACTGTTATGACCCGCTTCTAAATTAATCAGTAAACACCTTGATTAGTGATGGGTATCTTATTAATTAACACGGTTAATCAAGATAAGCTATGTCACGAATCAATAGTTGAGACTTAATCATCGGAGGTATCTAATGACAATTTCAGTGTTAATTGTTGAGTTAAGTTAAATGCAAATATGCAATTGGTGCTTTGATCAGTTGTGACAAGCTAATTAGCATAATTTTGTGCCTTGAGAGTATAGAGGACCTCGTGCTTGATAGTTTGCAAAAAGAATCACTCTAATCAGATATTCGAGGCAAAATATATGGCACTTTCAAGGGTTTTTGGACCTGGCAGCAATTTTCCCAATAATTGATCTTTTATTCTTTTTTTTCTTTGGGGGTCGGTTACCCCTTTTCTTATCTTCTTTTCCACCCGAACGCAAGCAAGGGGCCGCACATACAGCAGCCCGATTTCAGCAGAGAGACATTAGGGTGTTTGAGTGGGCGATTCTTGCTCCTAGCTTCGCCCTTAGCTGCGCCTACCTCTGCCCACTCCTCTCCTTCTCTTCTTCCTCGTCCTCCATGCCCTAGCGGCGCCCTTCAACTACTTATCTGCTAGGCGGCGCCCTAGCAAGCGGCAGCAGCACGGCAGCCGCAGCAGCGCCTAGGGGGCTCGTTTGGGCAGCCAACACTCCAGAATTGACCGCCTCGAATCCGTATTGGTGGTCTATGTCCAAATCTGCAGCTAATAGCTGCGTCTAGGCTCTCAGCTAGCAAGGGCAGCGCTCCATCTAGCAAGCAGCAGGATTTGCTGCAAGCAGCTCATCCAACCTTGGGCCGTTTGGCGCATGACTGAGCAAGATAAGGTCAGCTCCGAGCTCGGCCTTGAGGTCCCTGCACAAATCTACAGCCCTAGCCCAAGTTCTAGTTATCAATCGAGCCTATTTCCAACATATACGTGAGAAGCAACTACTGCTAGTAGTAGGTTCGGCCAGGAGCCCGTTTGGGCGTGAAGAACAACATGAAATCGACACCCTCAAGCTCGGATTGAAGTTCAGATCACAAATCTGCAACCACCTAGCTTCGATTCAGCCCCTAGCCAAGATTTCTGGTTGTGCGTGTAGCTGCTGTTGCAGCAGGTTCGTGAACTGGAAAAAAAATCTAAAGGTAGAAGAAGACCAGAAATCGCCCGAAAACTGGTCCTTAAACGCAATTCCGGAGAACCCGGACAGTTCGAAACACTGTGAGTAGGAGTTCATTTAGTTATCATCATTTAACTCCTTAGTTGGAATTTTTCGGTAAACTGTGCATTTTTTGCTGATACTTGGCTTTTGGACAGTATTTGGTGTTACTCAAATTTTATTTCATAAACTGCTTCCTTATGCCGTTATATGATTTAGTTTAGCATCTGATCAGTGTGGATTGAATTAATGAATTTATATGGTTCATTGGAACTTGAAATATGTAATATGATTGATGAAAATGATAGAATTTCCTGTATTACAACTGCAATGTATACGTTGAGCATAAAATGGATGTTTAGCATCGAAATTGGATAAATTGATACTGAGTCATGTTTATAGATGGCAAATGATGTTTATGTATATGTGGGTAATAGAGATTACTCAGATGCCGAGCATAGTTAGCATCCTTAGACTTTTAATTTGCATAGTTCAAACGAAATGAAATGACTAGTAAAATAAATGTGATAAAGTATTTCAAGTTGAGTATTCCTTTCAATATAGTATATTTGAATGTTCAGTAATATGAAATCAATATAGAGACGTGGAATAGATATGAAATTTATTTACAGTGAACTAATCTGTTTGCATGAAACCATAGCTGAGTTATGAGTTATTGCGATATAAGTGAATAGTTGTTGTACTATATATATAGAAATGTTATGAAAGTCGAATTTCTGGTTTGAGCTAGTGAATTGCAGAATTACAATATATTCCAGTAGTCGAATATGTGCGAGAGAGACACAATGTTATAAGAGTTTTCTTGTTATAATAAAATGTGTTAGACTTAGATGCCCTAACACCGTAGAACCCCTTTGATAGGTCTGCTTCTTAGGGGTGAAACTCATGTTCAACATCAACGCGTGCGATGTCACGGTGGCACGAGGATGGAAAGGCAGTGTTCAACAACAACGCGTGCGATGTCACGGTGGCACTGGAGTAAATAGGGGTTATTCAACAACAACGCGTGCGATGTCACGGTGGTAACCCAGACCTCCTGAGCCTGTGTACTCAGGTTAGAGGAGGAGTTCAGAGCACTCGATGTAGTGCAGTGAGGCCGATGAGCCCCGAGGCTGATGAGCCTGTGGGTCCTGTGGAAGAGCAGGGCTGACGTCAGACTTAGCATTTCCCGGGTGTGTCGCTAAGTCTTGTACGGTGGGATCGTAGTTCGCTACGGATCTTTATATGTAGGGTACACTGCATATGATTAGGGCATAATAATATAAATATGAAATCATATAGGATCACAGTAAATTAATATATCCGAACTTTTGTGTCAATTCATTATATCTGTTTATTGGTTTAAATTATCTGTTGTTGCATAGAAATGTGATTATATTCTGTAATCTGCTATGTCATTAGATCTGCCCTGATTGTACTGTATTTATGTTTATTTCAATTTTATAAACCTGATGAGTTGTTTAGTGATAGCTAAATGAAATGCTATTCACTGAGCGAGTAGGCTCATACCTCTACTCAAAACATTTTCAGGACATCATCAGCAACAGGAAATCTGAAGGATCCTTTCATCCTAACGCTTAGTCTGTAGAAGGTATACGTAGTTAGTAGTTAGAGGTCTCTTAGTCCTTTCCCCTCGATCCTTGGGACATGGTGTGGGTGAGAGAGAGTATGTATGGTGAATGAGTAAAAGATGTAAATTAACTGTTATGTTTTACTTTCTGTTAAACAATGTTACATGTTGTAAACTCTGTTTATGTTCTCTAGCCAGTTTAATTGAAATGCTTCCGCAATAGTTTATTATGTTTTAGTTTACAACAATAATCCGGATATCATTACGAGGTTTTAAAAAGAAAAAGTTCTCAGTGATTTGTTTTTGTGATAATCCCTCCGTCGCGCCCTAATCTCGTGATTAGTGGTTAGTGTGAGATCAGGGTGTGACATCTTGGTATCAGAGCCTAGGTTGAGTATATGAATACTCTAAGTCAAGGTCAGGGGACGATAAGAGACCAATAGGATTAGGACTTAAGTGTCTCCCTTCTAACTGCAATTTTCTAACAGGAAGTGTTCTGTTATACTATTGCAGATGGCAGGAAGAGGATGTGGTCACGAGAACCAAGTAAAGAGTTTATGTTGAATCATCAGGGATCATTAGGGTCGAAAGATAGAGTTATAAGTGAGAAAAATAAGAAGTGATATGTTTTTTGCTCTGGGAGGTCTGAGTGTTTAGATACCCTGGCCAGGTGTCTGAATACTTAGATTGACCAGTATCAAGCTACTCTGTCTATTCTTCTCTGGATGCCCTGGCCAGGTATGCAGAGGAAGGATAGGCTAGAGAGAAACCCTAGAAATCTTAGGGTTATGAAACTGGAAATTAATACTATAATAAGAGATTAAACATAGGATGTGATGCAACTCTTGCCTTATATTGCTTAGTTGAGTGGAAATCACTAGAAATGCTCTTATATGTATGAATTTAGATTTTCAGCTGGTAGAATAAATATGATTCTTTTATATTGATTGAGTGTCATGAAGTGATTTATTTATTGTTTATATTATTTGTATTAAGTAGACCAGAAGTTATGTTTAAATGAGTCTTCCCTAAGTGGATATTCTTTCCACATGTTAGAGATTAATAGGAGTTGGTTAATCCTGAGTAGCTCTTGGCTTCAGGACTATAGGTTCGGCCTGGTCCAGCTGGCAGGATGCGTTACTGAGATCTAATGACTCCTATTAACAGTATAATAAGAGTAGACTCTGGATAATTTAGACTCACATCATAGTAAGAATGTACATACACTAAGACGTTGAGATGTAAAAGAAAGATTAGAACAGCTAAGAATTTGCTGGAAATGATATCAGAGGCCCAATGTTGGAACCTCATATGAGCAATCCTTAATTAGAAATAAAGGAACACAATAAGGTTCAGATTAAATTTAACGACTAGGTGAGAAATACCCTTAATGGTACTAATCATTAATGCATAACAAATGCATGGATCCAATACATGATTAGTAAACCCTAGTGGAGGGTGTCTCATTGTGAACCCTGGTTGAGGGTGTATCCTTGTGAAACCCTAGTTGAGGGTGTATCATTGCGATTGTTTATAGGCAACTTTATAGTAAAGTTATGCCTTAAACTAAGATAAGTCCATATCATGTGAGATAGCTGGACAATTCTAATGTGTGGCCTATGCATTATATGCTTAGGGTGAGTATTCTGTGATGGAATGCATTAAGAGGGGAAATACCTTAATACAAGATAAAGTTGGATGAATATAGCCAAGTTTGGGCTGTGACATTTATATAATAAATGATTGATTGGTTTTTTTGTGTGTTGATGTTGTTGTTGCTTAATAAAAGTAATAATGTGTACGGATTTTATGAGCCATGTGAATAAGTTGTTGCCTAGTGAGAGGTGACAAGATGTGAATGGCCTTGTGAGCCATGTGAATAAGTTGTTGCCTAGTGAGAGGTGACAAGATGTGAATGGCCTTGTGAGCCATGTGAATAAGTTGTTGCCTAGTGAGAGGTGACAAGATATGAATGGCCCTGTGAGCCATGTGTGATGCTTGGGTAACAAGTATCATGTTGATTTGTAGCATTTGTGTTAATAAGTTATGCTAGAGAACTTGGTTGATGTTACATTTCTGTTATATATCTATAGTTCATTGATGATTATTCATATCTGTTGTATTCATTACAAGTAGATGGATGAACTTATGAGATCTAAAGTTTGATTTCAAACTAAGGAAGCAAAGTCACATCACAATAATGCTATGTTATTGATAAGGACCAAACCCTAGAATGTTTAGAGTTGTAGTAGTTCAAGGGATGTCACTAGTGATTTGACCTTGAATACTAGTATCTTTATAAAACAAGATCATACGATTTGCACTATGAAAGGTAACCTAGCACTAATAAAATCCAGGGTTTAAAGTTAGCTAATCTGGAAGGTAGATACACAATATGAAAATGACTCGGAGAAAAGAGTAAGATATAATTTTGAAATAAATTCTTACAGTAGTAATAAGAAGTTAGTACCATAGAATGAGGAGTATTACTCGTCACATGATCTGAAGTTAGTTGTTGTAGTTCATGCTCTTATGACACAGCATCACTATCTTTATGATGTGACGATAGATTGTCACCTTGGGAAGGCGAATGTGGTAGTTGATGCCCTCAGCAGGAAGTTAAGTTCAACAACTGATGCGTTCTCTATGACATGTTTCAAGAGGGACATGCTAGTAGAAATGCGGAAGTTGAACTTAGAAATAGGGGTAAAGACCAAATTTTAGGTTTTCAGATGATGGTGTGTTGTATTAGCATGATATGTTGTGTACCTCAAGACAGTGATTTGAAAGAAAAGATTCTTGAGGAAGCACATGCATCGATGTACGCTATGCATCCACGTAACACTAAGGTGTACATGAATCTCAAGGAAATGTACGGGTAACCTGGTATGACAAGGGATGTAGCTGAGTATGTGACTAGGTGTAGTGTGTGTCAGCAGGTTAAGGCTGAGCACCAGAAACCTACAGGTACTTTGCAACCTTTTCCTATAGCAGAATGGAAATGGTAACATATCACAATGAATTTTGTGATAGGGTTGCCCAGGTTACCTACAGGTTGTGGCTCGATATGAGTGATGGTGGATAGACTAATTAAGTCTGCTCACTATCTTCATATTAAGTCAACCTTTGATGTCCCAAAATTGACTAAGATATACATGGATGAAATAGTTAGGTTGCCTGGTATTCCAGTTTCAATCATATCAGATTAAGATCCTAAGATCACATCTAGGTTTTAGAATCAGTTGTATCGTTCTTCAGGCACAAAGTTGAGATTCTGCACAACTTTCCATGCACAGATGAATGGTCAATCAGAGAAGACCATTTAGACCCTTGAGGAACATGCAGAGAGTAGTTGAAAGTTACATAGGACAGGCAGAAGAGCTATGCTGGAAAGAGGCGTTGACCTCTTGAGTTTCAAGTTGGTGATGAAATGTATCTGAGGGTTTCACTGTGGAAAGGAGTGTTGAGGTTTGCCAAGAGAGGCAAACTGACTCCTAGGTTTATGGGCCCATATCCTATCATTGAGAGGATTGGAACTATAGCCTATAAGTTAGATTTGCCATCTGAGTTGGCTAATCTACATGATGTGTTTCATGTATCGATACTGAAGAAATGCTATCCTGGTACAGAAAAGATAGTAGACCCAGAACCGGCACAGCTCAGATCAGATGTGTCCTATGTTGAGGGACCAATTCAAATAAGTTGATCGGAGGATCAAGAAACTCAAGAATCGTGAGATACCATTAGTGAAAGTTCTGTGAAGGAATCATAACCTAGAAGAAGTTACGTGGGAGCTTGAATCCGAGATGCGTAACAAGTTTCCTTTTTCTCTTTTAGGAATTTCGGGACGAAATTCTTATAAGGGAGGGAGATTGTTATGACCCGCTTCTAAATTAATCGGTAAACACCTTGATTAGTGATGGGTATCTTATTAAATAACACGGTTAATCAAGATAAGCTATGTCGCGAATCAATAGTTGAGACTTAATCATCGGAGGTATCTAATGACAATTTCCGTGTTAATTGTTGAGTTAAGTTAAATCCAAAGATGAAATTGGTGCTTTGATCAGTTGTGACAAGCTAATTAGCATAATTTTGTGCCTTGATAGTATAGAGGACCTTGTGCCTGATAGTTTGCAAAAAGAATCACTCTAATCAGATATTCGAGGCAAAAGATATGGCACTTTCAAGGGTTTTTGGACCTGGCAGCAATTTTCCCAATAATTGATCTTTTATTCTTTTTTTTTCTTTGGGGGTCGGTTACCCCTTTTCTTATCTTTTTTTTCACCCGAACGCAAGCAAGGGGCCGCACATACAGCAGCCCGATTTCAGCAGAGAGACATTAGGGCGTTTGAGTGGGCGATTCTTGCTCCTAGCTTCGCCCTTAGCTGTGCCTACCTCTCCCGACTCCTCTCCTTCTCTTCTTCCTCGTCCTCCATGCCCTAGCGGCGTCCTTCAACTACTGATCTGCTAGGCGGCACCCTAGCAAGCTGCAGCAGCGCGGCAGCCATAGCAGTGCCCAGGGGGCTCGTTTGGGCAGCCAACACTTCGGAATCGACCGCCTCGAATCCGTATTGGTGGTCTATGTCCAAATCTGTAGCTAATAGCTGCGTCTAGGCTCTCAGCTAGCAAGGGCAGCGCTCCATCTAGCAAGCAACAGGATTTTCTGCAAGCAGCTCGTCCAACCTTGGGCCGTTTGGCGCATGACTGAGCAAGATAAGGTCAGCTCCGAGCTCGGCCTTGAGGTCCCTGCACAAATCTGCAGCCCTAGCCCAAGTTCTAGTTATCAATCGAGCCTATTTCCAACATATACGTGAGAAGCAACTACTGCTAGTAGTAGGTTCGGCCAGGAGCCCGTTTGGGCGTGAAGAACAACATGAAATCGACACCCTCAAGCTCGGCTTGAAGTTCAGATCACGAATCTGCAACCACCTAGCTTCGATTCAGCCCCTAGCCAAGATTTCCGGTTGTGCGTGTAGCTGCTGTTGCAGCAGGTTCGTGAACTGGAAAAAAATCCAAAGGTAGAAGAAGACCAGAAATCGCCCGAAAACTGGTCCTTAGACGCAATTCCGGACGAACCCGGACAGTTCGAAACACTGTGAGTAGGAGTTCATTTAGTTATCATCATTTAACTCCTTAGTTGGAATTTTTCGGTAAACTGTGCATTTTTCGCTGATACTTGGCTTTTGGACAGTATTTGGCGTTACTCGAATTTTATTTCATAAACTGCTTCCTTATGCCGTTATATGATTTAGTTTAGCATCTGATCAGTGTGGATTGAATTAATGAATTTATATGGTTCATTGGAACTTGAAATACGTAATATGATTGATGAAAATGATAGAATTTCATGTATTACAACTGCAATGTATACGTTGAGCATAAAATGGATGTTTAGCATCGAAACTGGATAAATTGATACTGAGTCATGTTTATAGATGACAAATGATGTTTATGTATATGTGGGTAATAGAGATTACTCGGATGCCGAGCATAGTTAGCATCCTTAGACTTTTAATTTGCATAGTTCAAACGAAATGAAATGACTAGTAAAATAAATGTGATAAAGTATTTCAAGTTGAGTATTCCTTTCAATATAGTATATTTGAATGTTCAGTAATATGAAATCAGTATAGAGACGTGGAATAGATATGAAATTTATTTACAGTGAACGAATCTGTTTGCATGAAACCATAGCTGAGTTATGAGTTATTGCGATATAAGTGATAGTTGTTGTACTATATATATAGAAATGTTATGAAAGTCGAATTTCTGGTTTCAGCTAGTGAATTGCATAATTACAATATATTCCAGTAGTCGAATATGTGCGAGTTGTTATAATAAAATGTGTTAGACTTAGATGCCCTAACACCGTAGAACCCCTTTGACAGGTCTGCTTCTTAGGGGTGAAACCCGTGTTCAACATCAACGCGTGCGATGTCACGGTGGCACGAGGATGGAAAGGCAGTGTTCAACAACAACGCGTGCGATGTCACGGTGGCACTGGAGTAAATAGGGGTTATTCAACAACAACGCGTGCGATGTCACGGTGGTAACCCAGACCTCTTGAGCCTGTGTACTCAGGTTAGAGGAGGAGTTCAGAGCACTCGATGTAGTGTAGTGAGGTCGATGAGCCCCGAGGCCGATGAGCCTGAAGGCCGATGAGCCTGTGGGTCCTGTGGCAGAGCAGGGCTGACGTCAGACTTAGCGTTTCCCGGGTGTGTCACTAAGTCTTGTACGGTGGGATCGTAGTTCGCTACGGATCTTTATATGCAGAGTACACTGCATATGATTAGGGCATAATAATATAAATATGAAATCATATAGGATCACAGTAAATTAATATATCCGAACTTTTGTGTCAATTCATTATATCTATTTATTGGTTTAAATTATCTGTTGTTGCATAGAAATGCGATTATATTCTGTAATCTGCTATGTCATTAGATCTTCCCTGATTGTAATGTATTTATGTTCATTTCAATTTTATAAACCTGATGAGTTGTTTAGTGATAGATAAATGAAATGCTATTCACTGAGCGAGTAGGCTCATACCTCTACTCAAAACATTTTCAGGACATCATCAGCAGCAGGAAATCTGAAGGATCCTTTCATCCTAACGCTTAGTCTGTAGAAGGTATACGTAGTTATTAGTTAGAGGTCTCTTAGTCCTTTCCCCTCGATCCTTGGGACATGGTGTGGGTGAGAGAGAGTATGAATGGTGAATGAGTAAAAGATGTAAAGTAACTGTTATGTTTTACTTTCTGTTAAACAATGTTACATGTTGTAAACTCTGTTTATGTTCTCTAGCCGGTTTAATTGAAATGCTTCCGCAATAGTTTATTATGTTTTAGTTTACAGCAATAATCCGGATATCATTACGAGGTTTTAAAAAGAAAAAGTTCTCAGTGATTTGTTTTTTTATAATCCCTCCGTCGCGCCCTAATCTCGTGATTAGTGGTTAGTGTGAGATCAGGGTGTGACATTGACCCCATAGTACCATGGTTTAGAGATATTTGCAATTACTTGGCTTATCAGTAGCTGGCTCCTCACATCACCTAGAGAAAAAACTCTTCCTATAATTAAATTATTACTATTGGGATGAACCCTTGTTGTTTAATAGAAAAAGGAAGGGGAAGAGGCTATAGGAAGAAGAGAGCAAGTGGAGGAAGGGAAAAGGGCGGGGATGATGAAGAGGAGGCAAGGGAGATGAAAAAATAAAATAAAAAATTACATGGTTGACAACAACAATGACAACAACAACAACTAACAATGCCTCCACATCGTGAGAGAGGTCGCAACAATGACAACACATTTTTACTTTTTTATTTTTTATAAATCCCACCCACCCAGGCCCATTTACCACCCAAGTGGGCTTCCCAAGCTGCGAGACTGCCCACCCACCCAGGCCCATTTACCACCCAAGTGGGCATCCGAGGCCGCCAGACCGCCCAACCACTCACCTAGGTTGGGTGCCCAATGCCGAGAGGCTGGAGGGCTTCCCACGCGTACCTAGGTGGCACCCAAGCGGGCCCGCATATGACTAAGTGTTGTATAGGATTTTTGGATGTAGAAGGTGATTGGTGGTAGGTATGAGCTTGTAGGTTTCTAGTATCATGGTCAAGCCTCCAAAGCACGTGTACCAACTACTCTTCACATCAAAATTTGGCTTGGACACAACTTTGGGTAAACTCAAGATTCACAATCCTCAATTATCAAGTCTTAACAAGTTACAATGCGACTCATGTCAGTCTGGAAAGCATCATCATTGACGATAAAATATGTTTGGTAGGTCATATTAATAAGGCTAAAAGACTAGTGTACAAGAGTACATTTAAGTTATATGTATTCATTTTCTATTTAACATGTTTGCAATAATCTAAAACATGATCTACCTTTATAGATGGGATCACTAGTATAGATATTACCTTTAACATCAGTTAAAATGGCCTTTTGACGTCGGTTTCCAAGTGACACCCAAGTGGGTGATAGTAAAGGTAGAAGCCTACAACGTCAGTTCTAAAATCGATGACACAGAGCTGGCCCTGATTGCAACTAAAAAAGAACTGATACCATTAGGATCCATAGTCGTCGATTATGTAAAGAAAACCAATGTCTATCTCGGAACATTATCATCGGTTATTTATATAAAAACTGATGACTAACTCCCTTTCCAAACAAAAAATTATTGTGTTCATAGTCATCGGTTCAGGGTAAAATTGACAATATAGCTACAAGTTGTCGCCGACTCTGAGTTCATAAACTGACGCCTATCACCATACTGGAAAAAAAAATTGGCCCAGGTTAGGACATAGTTGTCGGTTTGTTATAAAAAACTGTCAAAGTATACATTCGTTGAGGTTATTATAAATAACTGACGACCAAGTGATAACCTCCAATTTTGGGTTGTTATCTTAGTCTTTTCTTCAGTTTTCCACACTCTTTCTCAATTAAAATTAGACATAATCCCTAAATATCCCCTCTTATTGCAAATATACTATTAGACTAACTTTTCCCCTTTTTACTTGCAGAAAAAGACATAAAAAATCATAAAAGACTCAACTAGCCTGAGACCGCATGAAATCACACGGTCCCAAGACCGCATGAAGCCAATCGGTCCCGAGACCGCATGGATTCACACGGTACCAACACCGCATGAATCCAATCGGTCCCGAGACCGCATGGATTCACACGGTCCCAAGATCGCATGAAGCCAATCGGTCCCAAGACTGCATCGAGTCACACGGTCCCAAGACCGCATGAAGCCAATCGGTCCCAAGACCGCATGGAGTCACACGGTCCCAAGACCGCATGAAGCCAATCGGTCCCGAGACCGCATGGAGTCACACGGTCCCAAGACCGCATGAAGCCCATCGGTCCCAAGACCGCATGAAGCCAACCGGTCCCGAGACCGCATGGAGTCACACGGTCCCAAGACCGCATGGAGCCAACCAGTCCCGAGACTGCATGGTCCAAACGGTCTTGAGGTCCAAACGGTCTTGAGGTCCAAACGGTCTTGAAGCCCAAACGGTCTTGAGGTCCAAACGGTTTGAAGTCCAAACGGTCTTCAAATGGTTTGGACTTCACTTAAGGCCTATAAATAAGACCCCAAGGGTCCTCCAAAAGGAGGGAAGTTTCAGACGTCCAGAGGCTGCCTCTATCACTCCAGAGCAAATCCAACTTCCATCCTCCACCCAGGGGCTGCCGGTCTGAGGTCCACACTCCATCTTGAAGCTGCTTTCTCTCTCTCCGCTAAAGAAGGTGGGAAGAGGGGACCTCGTCATCAAGCAACCTGTGAAGCTAGAAGATCATCTCTCTCTCTCCAAGGGGTTGACTTTCCTCTCTCCTTTGTGGGGATGACACTCTCTCTCTCTTCTTGCCTCCTTCTTTGTCCTAGTTATGAGCGAGTAGTCTCTCTCACTGGGGTGCGGGGAGTAGCCCCGCTACCCATGTTTTCATATCATGTAATGTAATCTATAGTTTGCAATATAGATATTTTATCTTTTCAGTTCAACATCAAACGTTTAATGAATGCTTGTTGCTTGATCACCAACTTGTGTTATCTTTTATCTTTTAGTATGAATTGTCTATGTTTATACTATTAGATTCAAAACTCATTTGTATGTTGGTTCTTGGTGCATGTATCCACCATGCATCTGTTTCGGTATCTAGGAGTTTCTTTCAAGAAGTGGAGTAAACTCATTCCAATCGTTGTACTTTCATGCTATGAAATGGAATCAGTTGACGTATGAAAGTACAACCTTGATGAATCGAGGAACACACTTTGTGAAGGGAATGATGCAAAGTAGTTGACCATTCGTTTGGGGATGGCTGACTTTGCAACATTCCCGCACTTCTCATAGTTAGTTCTCTGAAAGGAAACTAAGTCTACAAAGATGCTAACTGACTAAACTCTTATTGCAGGTTGTGTTTTATTTTGCATTTCTTGATCCATGTGTAGTGGCGGTGAAAACTGATCACACCCTAGTGACTCCTTATCATTGTTTGACTTCCTTAAATTTACTTGCTTGCTTTACTTTACATGTTCTTAGTTTAAAACAACCAAACCAAACTTTCGATCTAATTACCTACTATTAAGAGATTAAGTGAAGTTCTAACATTTTTTATCTTGTTGTTCACAACAAGACCGTTGTCCCGTGGATTTGACCCTTAACTATACTACGATAAGACTTCCACGTATCTTAGCATACGTGGGTGGAGTTCTCAATCTAGTATAAGCAAGGCTAAACTTAAAGACTTACCATCTTTAGGATTTTTAGTTGGTGCACGCAATTCCACATAAGTGGAAGCTCCATCAAAAATTGGCACTTTTGCCGGGGACAACGGAACGTTTTAATTTCATTTAGTATCTTACTAGTTGGTTAGGGTTTTACACTTTCATTTAATCATTAATCCATATCTTCTTAAATTCACTATATCTTTGGCAGGATCTAAAAGGTGTATTCTTTTCTCTACTCAGGTAGAAAACGTGTATGCGATCATCGCATAACCTCAGATTCTCCCCTGATCCAGAGTACAACTCTGAGGTAGAGAGAAGCTTCCACCGCCACATTAGACTCAATCGCCAAAGAGTCAGGCAAATGGCTGAAGATCAACGTCAGGCTGCATTGGTGATGGAGAGGGTCAACGCCACCATCGCCACTCAAAGAGCACAACTCATCGCTGATACTCGTGATTAGATTCAAGAGGAGATTCGTGCAGAAGAACAGGACCACATCCGAGCTGAAAATGAGGTAGCAAACCAAGCTACTCAGTTGGAACTAAGGAACAAGCAGTTGAGGGATTATGCTGTCCCCAAGAACTACGAAGACAACCATCCGATTCGACCTCCGATCATCAACACACCCAACTTTGAGATCCAAACCCAATGGATTCAGATCATGCAGGGCATCTCATTCTCTGGAGGTTCTGGAGATGAGTGTATGGATCATCTGAAGAGGTTCAAGGCACTTTGCCGACTGGTCCCACAGGCCGGAGTTGCCTTCAACGCAATAATGTTGCATCTGTTTCACTTCACTCTGTCTGGGAGAGCTTTAAGCTGGTATAACTCGCTTCACAGGGAGTCAATAATCAACACAAGGGCTCCCCTGGAAGAAAAGTTCCTGGAGAAGTTCTTCCCCCCTTCACTAACTTATGAGATCAGGGGGCAGATTAATCACTTCTCTCAACTTCCCGGAGAATCGCTTGCTAAAGCATGGGAAAGGTTCAAAGAGCTTCTGCGAAAGTGTCCTCATCACAACATCTCCCAAAACCAACTAATAGAAACATTCTATAGGGGAGTGAGTGATGACATCAAGCAGTTTCTGGATTCCTCATCTGGAGGAAATTTTATGAGAAAGAACTATGAGGATGTCTGGAAAATAGTCACACTCGGAGCTGAGAATCAGTCCAACTGGGGACGATCAGCTGGCAAAGGAGTCCTCACGGTCTATAAAGCCGAAGAATCAATGGAGATGAAGGCTATTTCTAAAGCCTTAAAGACCATAGCTCATAAGCAACAAGCTCTTGAAACTTCTCTTGGAGAATTTGACAAGAAGAAAAACCCTCAGGTCCAACAGGTTAAAGTTGCCACAGGAACCAGTGAAGCCTGCCATGCATCTGATCATCCAACTCTTTCATGTGGTTTGCTTTACAATGTGATGATGGATATGCATCCACCACCACAACAGTTCGAGCCAATCATGGAACAGCATGAAGAGCAATTGCCAGAACAAGTCAATTCTATTCATTCCATTCCTGGACAAGTTTATTATAATCCTAACCAACCAAGAAACCACCCAGGATTTCAATACGGGAACCCTACCGGGACCGCAAATCCGCAACACCAGACGCAGGGTGGATCCTCCAGTAGGTTGCCACCAAGATTCCCAAGCAATTTCAATCAAAATCAGGGGAACCCCAGAAATAACTTCCCGAGATCCAACTACCCCAGGAATCCATCTACCTACTATCAGTATACTCATCCTCCTCTACACCCACAACTGCACCCGCAGTTGCAGCAACCTCAGTTAGCGCTGCCTCCGCAACAACCTCAACAAGGACAACAACAACTTCCTCAGAAAAATACCCCTTCTCAGCCAGAAGATGAAATGACTTTGATAAGGCAGATGTTGCAATCCCAACAAACTTTGCTCGCTAATCAACAAGCTCAGCAAAAGGCAGTAGAGGCTCAACTAGCCCAAATTGCTGCGCAACTGAAGCCTCCAGTAGGCACATTTGCAGGGCAGCCCGAATAGAACCCTAGACATGGACAAAATAGGACTAAACAGTTGAATGATGTCACTACGAGATCTGGACACACCCTTCATGAAACTACAAGAATCACTCTTGATGATGATGATACACCTGCCTTTATGCCAAATGAGAGCTTGAAGCCAGGAACGGAGAAGTCCACAGAGGGCGCAAAGGGTAAAGAAAAAGAACAAGTGTCCACAGAGCCAGAAATCTTGCAGTATAAACCAAGGATCCCATTTCTGGGAACACTGCGAGAAACGAAAATGGATTCCAGGTTCCGAAAATTCAAGGAAGCGATGAAGAAACTTTACATCGATATCCCACTCCTTGATGCTCTCTCTGAGGTATCGACTTGGGCTAAATACCTCAAAACCCTGTTATCAAGGAAGTACATCACGGAGGAACCAGAAACCATCAAACTTGCCCAAACCACCTCTGATATCATCCTCAATAAAATGCCAAAGAAGAAGAAGGACCCAGATTCCTTCGGCATTCAATGTTGTATTGGAAATGCATCAACCAAAAAGGGATTAGCTGACCTAGGGGCCAGCATATCCATTATGCCCTATTCTATGTGCAAACGATTAGGTTTCACCGAATTACTGCCCACAGCAATGACAATTCAGTTAGCTAACTCTACCATCACCGCACCTCTTGGAATTATTGAAGATATTCCAGTTAGGATAGGAAAAGATGCCTATGTCCCATGCGACTTTGCCATCATGGACATCAAGGAAGATCTGAGATACCCGATAATTTTTGGCAGACCTTTCCTCACCACAGCTAGGGTGCTTATTGATGTTGAAGCTGGCACCATCATTCTAAGACTCGGAAAAGAAGCAATTCAATTCCGAGTTCTCAACAGCATGAAAGGCCCCAGCATTCAAGAGGAGGTCTTTCTTTTTGGCATAATATAGCAAATGTCTCAATTAGAAATATCTGAGCCATCGGACGAGTTAGAGAATGTTCTAACCAACCCAGAAGCTGAATTCTCTACAAATGAATTGGTTCAACAGTGTCTGCAACACTTAGAAAAGGCCAAAGAAGCACTGACGGTCACCTTTGAGGAACTCAAGGTTGTCACCATTTTAGAAGCAACAGAGTCACCTAAGGCTCCTGAGATGAAGACTCTACCCATGGGACTTAAACATGTCTTCTTGGACGAGGAAAAATTATGTCTAGTTATCATCAGTTCCACCCTAACAGAAGACCAGGAAGAAAGGCTTCTGGATGAGCTGAAGAAACACAAAAAGGCCATTGGGTATAAGATAACTGACCTAACGGGCATAAATCCAGCCCTATGCATGCACAGACTACCCATGGTCAAAGAATTTAAGCTATCACGTGAACATCAGAGGAAGTTGAATCCTAATCTCAAAGAGGTGGTTTGCCTTGAAGTTCTCAAATTACTAAAAGCCGGCATAATCTACCTGATTTCAGACTCCCAATGGGTCAGCCCCGTCCAAGTAGTTCCTTAAAAGGGAGGCACTACTGTCGTACTTAATGACAAAAATGAGTTAATTCCCACCAGGACGGTGACGGGGTGGAGGATGTGTATCGACTATAGAAAATTAAACAAATCCACGCGGAAAGATCACTACCCTCTTCCCTTTCTCGATGAGGTCCTAGAACGTTTAGCCCATCAGAAATACTTCTGCTATCTAGATGGTTATTCCGGGTTCTACCAAATACCCATACACCCGGAAGACCAAGACAAAACTACCTTCACCTGCCCTTTTAGAACCTATGCTTTTAGAAGAATGCCTTTCGGGTTGTGTAACGCACCCGCTACTTTCCAAAGGTGTATGTCCGCCATTTTCGCAGGATTAACAGAATCCATAATGGAAGTGTTCATGGATGATTTCTCAGTTTATGGAGATTCTTTCGATAACTGTCTAATCAACCTTGGACAAGTTTTACAACGATGCAAGGAAACTAACCTTATACTAAATTGGGAAAAATGTCATTTCATGGTAACTGAAGGTGTCGTCCTCGGGCACAGAGTGAGTGACAGAGGGATCGAGGTCGATAAGGCAAAAATCGATGTTATCTCGAATATGTCGCCACCGAAAGATATAAAAGGAGTACGGGCTTTCTTGGGTCATGCGGGGTTCTACAGAAGATTTATTAAGGATTTCTCAAAAATAGCAAAACCCATGACCCAACTCCTGACTAAAGATACTGAGTTCATCTTTAACCAAGACTGCTTGCAAAGTTTCTCAACTCTCAAAAATGCTTTAATTTCTGCACCTATTCTGAGAGCCCCAAATTGGTCGCTACCATTTGAAATCATGTGCGACGCAAGTGATTACGCCATAGGAGCTGTATTAGGACAGCAGATCGACAAGAAACCTTACATAATTTACTACGCTTCTAAAATGCTAGATGAAGCACTGAAGAACTACACTACTACAGAGAAGGAGTTCCTGGCTGTCATCTACGCGTTTGAGAAATTCCGCTCCTATTTGATTGGATCCAAGGTCATCATCTACACTGACCACTCCGCCATTCGATACCTAATTTAGAAGAAAGATGCCAAATCCAGACTTATCCGTTGGGTGTTGATGCTTCAGGAATTCGATTTGGAAATTAAAGATAAAAGTAGAGTGGAAAACGTCATATCCGACCATCTCAGTCGTATTGAAGTGGAAGACGAAGATAAAATCCCTATCCGAGACTCTCTTCCAGACGACCAACTAATGAAGGTTACCCATGGATTCCCTTGGTATGCGGACATCATCAATTATCTAGCTACAGGAATCATTCACCCCTCTGCTTCCTACCACGACAAAAGGAAATTTCTCCACGATATAAAGCAATATTATTGGGATGAACCTTATCAGTTTCACCTATGTGCTGACGGACTTTTCCATCGCTGCTTGCCGAAAGAAGAGATTACCCCCGTCCTAGAGCATTGCCATTCAGGACCCACGAGGGGGCACATGAGTGCAAAGAAAACCGCTATAAAAGTTCTGCAATCATGCTTCTTCTGGCCAACCATAGCAAAGGACTCCTATGGTTTTGTGAAATCTAGCAACAAATGTCAATTTTCTGGTAGCATATCCAAAAGGAATGAAATGCCCCTCACAATGTGGCAGGAAATTGAACTTTTTGACGTATGGGGGGTAGACTATATGGGCCCCTTTCTTTCTTCCTATGGTTTCTCCTACATCCTGGTTGCGGTGGACTATGTCTCGAAATGGGTCGAAGCTATACCCACTATTTCCAGCGATTCCAAACCAGTTATTAAATTGTTTAAAGATATCATTTTCCCCAGATTTGGAGTCCCCAGAACTGTCATATCAGATGGCGGGACCCATTTTCTAGAACAAAGTTTTGAAGCCCTGTTGAAAAAATACAGAGTCAATCACAAAGTAGCCACGCCTTACCATCCACAGACTAGTGGTAAGGTCGAGGTAACAAATAGACAACTAAAGGCGATTCTAGAAAAAATAGTTAACAGAAACCGTACTGACTGGTCCACCAAGCTTCCCGATGCCCTTTGGGCTTATCGAACAGCCTATAAAACACCAATCGGGACAACCCCGTTCCTCTTAGTATATGGGAAGTCATGCCATCTTCCAGTAGAACTGGAACACAAAGCTTGGTGGGTCATCAAACAAATAAATTTTGATCTTAAAAGTGCCAGACAAAACAGACAACTCCAGTTACAGGAGCTAGAGGAGCTCTGAATGACTGCTTATCAAAGTGCCAGGATTTATAAGGAGCAAACTAAAATGTGGCATGATGGTCATCTTAAGAGGAAAGACATCGCCATCGGTGACAAAGTACTCCTTTTCAACTCTAAGCTCAAGTTGTTCCCTGGAAAACTCTGAACAAAATGGTCTGGGCCCTTCACCATAAAGCATATATACCCAACTGGAGCTGTCATAATTGTCGACAATAACGGAGGAGAAAGGACGGTCAATGGCCATCTATTGAAAAAATACTACACTCCAGCAGATAAAATGCCGAGACAGACCATTGAAATTAGAGACACCACAACATTAGCATAACAACATCTCAGCTTCGTCGAGCCAGCGACGTAAAACCCAGGTGCTACTTGGGAGGCAACTCAAGATCTAAGTTTCTTCCTTTACTTTCTTTTCTTCTCATTAACTTAGGTTTGTCTTTCTGAAAAATATAAAAATTCACATAACCAAAACAAAAATACAAAAATCAAAATAACAACCCTTCCAAACGGTCTTCAAACCGTTTGGAGCCAAACGGTCCTGAAACCGTTCGGAGCCAAACGGTCCTGAAATCGTTCGGAACCAAACGGTCTTCAAACTGTTTGGGCTCGGGTTTTTGTGAGGTCAACCCCCCGAATCCTATAAATATAACCCCCCACCCTCCTTCTTCTTTCTTTCGACTCCTGAGCCTTCTGAAACCCTTGCGCAATCACTGTTCCATCGCCCCTGTTCTTCTTTCCTGCGCTTCTTGCAACCTTTCCTTCCGCCACTGTCACCGACACCCCCCTTGCGCGCCGCCGCTTGCACTACCTTGCCCATGTCGCTGCACCACCTTCATCACCTCCTCAGACAGCCGTAAGGTAACCCACCCTGCCGCGTCGTCGGCGACTCCATTTGTATACCGCCGTCATTTTCACCTTAGCCAACGTCTTCTTCACCTCAACAGCTCCCCTAGTCAGCCTTCTCGGTGCCTTCGCGGCCGTCATCGTTTTATCAGCGCCGCCGCTATCACCGTCACGCAAATCATGCTTATCATCGTCTTCGTCGCATGTTGTTCCCCGACGCTCTACCTTCCAAATGATCTTCAAATCGTTTGGGACCAAACGGTCTTCAAACCATTTGGAACCAAACGGTCTTCAAACCGTTTCGAACCAAATGGTCCTGAGACCGTTTGGGGCCAAACGGTCTTGAGACCGTTTGGGACCAAACGGTCTTGAAACCGTTTGGGGCCAAACGGACTTCAAACCGTTTGGAACCAAACGGTCCTAAAACCGTTTGGTCTTTTCAAAATCGCTTGCTTTTAATAAAAACACAAAAACACATCTTTTATTTTAAATAAACTTCTCTTTCTAACACATGACTATCTTACTTTCAGTAATGGCATCACCTGCAAAGCAGCCCACCGGATGTGAGGATGCTCCCTTTTGGACACCAGAGGAACTCATAGCAGACCGAGCCAAGCTTCAAAAGATCATATATAACTACAACGCGACTGGAAAGGCCCCTCCAAATGTCAAAATCATGGCGGTTTCGTGCTAAATTGACCGCATCAACAAATGCCTAGTCGAGGCACCTGAAGAAGAAGTGGAAGAAATTTTTTCCGATGATGATGAAGGCTCAGAATATGAGCCGACTCCTGAAGCGGAATCCCCCACCACAAAGAGCAAGGGGAAGAGGAAGGCCCAGGAAGCCGCTACAACTCAACAACAAAAGAAACGGGCAGGGAAGAAAATTCATCCTGCCACTGCAAGGGAACAAACCCTAGCTGGGTATGTCCCACCAACCACTACCACCACCATTACCCCTCCCCCTTCTACCACCACCATCACTACCCCCGTCTTCTCAATTATCACCACCACCGCACCACCGCCAGAAAACCTTTTCATCCACACCATCCAATCCACTGACAAAATCCTCAAACCCACAAAGTACGTTTGCTCAAGCGTACTACTAAAAATGGGGATTTACGACAGAATCCTCACACTTCTTGACAATGCAAATCTTTCAAAACTGTGTTTTGTCCCCGAACCCTCTTTTATCGAGCCTACTACTGAATTCTTCACCTTCCTTTCTAAAGAAGACGTCGACATCATGGATAGATCAAGGGATGGAGGTGACCGTAGGCTAGTCACTAAACTCTTTGGCAGCAAGGTTGTCATCACAGAAAACATGTTGAACGAAATTTTTATAGACAACCAGGAGCAGCTCAAGAAAGCCAAAGCTGTTGGAACTGAGAATTTCCAGTTCAACAGACATAACTTTTGGAAGTCCTTGACAGGAATCCCCAACTACGATGGAAAAACATGCAAAGCCTCGAATATACAATCTGGTTTAGTGCGCACACTACATAAAATTCTTACCGGCGCATTCTTCCCCAGGACAGAAGGCGGAAATGTCATCACATCAGATCTTTTTGTCCTCTGGTCAGTCCTACATGGGATGGCAGTCAACATTGGACGTCTTATGATTCAAAAGTTATCCGCAAATGCCCTAGGGAAAGAAATCTGCATGGGGGGTCATATCACATCCATCATCAAATATCTCAAGATGGATAGACTTCTACAAAGATGCAAGTAGATAAAGGGTGACATCCTAACCAACGAACAAACCTTAAAGAACTCCTACATCATCAAGGAAAAGGATGCGATGTTATATTATATCTTCTGCCCTACATTCAGATCTTCCAGAACTCTCCTCTCGCTTCTGGAGCTCGCAAATTACGACACAGAAAAGCTCCTCTTCTCTGACGAGGAGCTTACACAACTCTTAGCTTCGGTTAAAATAACTGAAAAGAAAGCAAAAGTGGGACAGACGAAGCTAAGTATCACAGCCCCGGCAGCTCAATCATCAAAAATACCTGTAAAATGACA
The DNA here is from genome assembly GCA_963693085.1 of Alisma plantago-aquatica. Lineage (NCBI taxonomy): Eukaryota > Viridiplantae > Streptophyta > Magnoliopsida > Alismatales > Alismataceae > Alisma > Alisma plantago-aquatica. The sequence continues at coordinate 587,693,566 of OY856412.1, forward strand.
TTCCAGAAGGCAGTTGCAGGCATAATAGTTGTCGGTGACACCGACATCAAGGCCACATCCAGAAGACAACCCCCTTCCCGAAGATCACATCACCATCTCATCTTTAGAATCCTTCATTATGAGTCTAAATGCTGAGCTAACCACCACCACCTCACCACCCTCCACCTCACTAACATCCACCACCCTTCCTTTTTTTCCCACAACTACACTACCACCCGCATCCTCCTCTTCACCCTTTTTCCCTTCGGGAATTCCCTTCTCCATTCCTACGCCCGACTTTACCACCTTCCCCTCCACCTCCACAGTTTTTCCCCCAACACTATCACTCCCTCCACTTTCACCAGAAATACCCTCACCTTTCCCATCCACCACCACCCCGACACCGCTGGTGACCCCATCCATAGTCACCACGCAGTTCGTGGAACCATCAACTGTGTCTCTTCCACAAGACACTACAACCCTCCCACACAGACCCCAACCACCCCACCCTTCCGCTTCTGGGGTCCCCTTTTCCAAAGTCGGTGAGGAATTCGGACGTCAATTTGACGCCATCTGAACCCTCCTCATCGATCCTTCTAACATTATGCATTCCATTTTTTCTTGTGTGCAGGGATTATCTAAACAGGTTGCCATGATCGACGAACAAAACCGTACCTTTCCAAGCATCCTCTAAGGCTTTCAGCAATGACAAAATGATGTGGCTAAGCAAGTTGATCACATCAACAGCCACTACAACAACTTGCCCGAGATTGTCCTTGGAGCAAAGAGCCAGCAAGAAGCGATGGACAAGCAAGTCGATGAGATCTCTACACAGACTCAACCTCTTCCCGAGACTCTCCGCGAGCTCAAGCAGCAACAAACAGCTCTTGGCACGCGCATGGACAACATCAGCAACACCCTCACACACTTAAACAATCGCCAAGAGGAGTCAACAAACAATGAAATGCAACAACTACGTGCTCAAGTAATAGATCTTACAGCACAACTCCTCTCTGCCAAGGGCCGATACAACAATCTCAAAGAAACACACGACGCACTGCTCGAAACACACGAGCATGTGCAAGTGGCGTTCAATGAGTTACAAACCATCCATCGGCGGTGCAAAAATAAAGCAAACAAGAAGCTAGCAGCCAAAGCAGCAGCTGCCAAAGATAGTGATAGTGACGACGAAGAAGACTCTGACTCTTCTGCCAATTCTAACAACGATACCACCTCCTCAGGTGACAAATTTGATGATGCCGAGGACCCTGGCCAAGCAGCAGAACCTTCTCAGAAAGGTTATGACACAGGTCACCAAGAAGGTGGACACCATCCCAAGTCCCCCACCCACAATGAAAATGTCAACATGTCATATGGGGACCAATTCCTTGATTACTCTGATGTGGGATCCATAGGGGAGTCTGCAAAAGATGCAGCTTTTGCTAAGTTCCACCAATGTATCTTAGGAACCAGCACAACCACACCAGCAGGGGACTCCCAACCTTTCTCCACACTTGACAAATCAGTGCCTTTTCCTCCGGAACAGGAAGATTCAGAACGAGTAAGTTTAGATATTGACGAAGAACTCGATTCTACTTCTGACTCAGATGATGACATGCAAATTTTCTTAGATGATCTGGAGAAAACCTCTTCACCACCTCTGCAGGAACTTCCCCCGCCACCACCTCTGCCACATAAGATGCACGATCTAGATATGGCGGCCATCTCAACACTAGATGCTCAGGATATCTTCATCCTGAACACTATTGTTGACGATGCCAAAGAGGGGGGTGACATCATCTACCACAACACAAAGACTAAGCGCAAGTTAACACGCGAAGACTTTTGCAACATCTTGCGACCACGGTCAATGATGTCAATGGCAATCTTCCGTGTCTTACTTGCCAACTGCATAGAAGTCTACAGAAGCTCAAAGAGGCAGCAGCCAATGTTTAATGCCTCACCGGCTCTATCCATAGGCTTGTTATACAAAGAAATACGAGCCAAGTCAATAGAGCGGCTGCGTGCCGGCCTAGCACGGAGGGCATGATATCTTACAGTACCATTCCAAGTGTCCGACCACTGGCTGTTTATGATTGTGGACACCGAGGCTCGTGATGCCAAGGTGTACAATTTCTATGCCGCTGAGCTGCCAGCCGGAATAATAAATTTTGTCGGAGAAGGAGCAGGAGAAGCACGATGTATACCCTTCCGTCTCCTTAAGCTAATTTGGGCTGCACGCCCGTCCCTCCGACAGGACTGGAGCCAACCATGGTTCCAAATAATAAACTCGCAAGTCCAAACCACTGAAGGCTCTGGGGATTGTGCTTTTTGTACTATCTGTCACATTCAAGCGCTAAACTAAGAAATCCCCTTCAATGAGTTAGCCGCTGAAGATTTTCACTCCTTGCGAGGACGTTATGCCATGGAGCTTATTTGCGATAGACGGTTCTTCAAGGACCCGACAATGGCACCTGATGACGTTCCCCGTTACCTCTTTTTAGCAATTCAACATCCACAAAGGCAACCATTCAGACAAACCTTAAAGGAAATAGAAAAAAACAAACAGCCAGCTATAGTCCCCGCGCAAAGCAAATGGGACCCTTCCCAATTTGATCTGGCACAGGATAAAGGGGACATAGATCTTCTGTCAGGGGCAGCCATGAGGAGATCCTCATCACAAATGGTGCCCCTATCTGCCATAGAACCAACTTTCCCAAACTTCGACCTTAGTTCCTGCAAAAGTCTTTCGGACAATGAACTTCGTCTCATCATGTCAAGGCTTTACGCCGAGAAGGATGACCTCGTTTTCATGTCCGGTGACATCTTGGTCATGGCAGACGCATTACGAGAAACTGTACAATTCAAGGGGTCTATATCCGTGAGCTTGATGGCTTCCTATCAGTTTCTCCTAGGACGGAATCACCCCACAACTTATATGGCATCTGCTTATATGAAGGACGATCTCCTGAAGATAAAGAACTTCGGAACAACTGAAGCACTTATCTCCTTTCTACAACATACAACACCGAAGTTTATAATGCTCCCCTTCCTTCACCATGAGCACTGGCTGCTTCTGGCAACAAACCTACACGAAGGAACAACTATCATCTACAACAGTTCCGACAGCCATTTCAACCCAAAGCAGAAGAAATATGTCGTAACACCAAAGACGCCCACAGAAGAAGTGGCGAAGGAGTGTGCGGACAGATTAATCAATGTTCTAAGTCAGCACACAAGGGCATACGGCAAAGAACACTTTTATCGCCCATCCTTTAACCACAAATGCCCCCAACAAATTCGGGAATCAAATGACTGCATCTTCCACGTTCTCTACTGGATGTACACAATCATAGACCTTCAAAAACCAGTAGAGGATACGACAAACGTCGATTACCACGCCTTACGTGGAAAGTTTGCTGCCAATCTCCTTCGCACACATGGCGCAAATAAAGGACTAACGGACGCCTGATGCCCTTGTCCTTGTACATCTCAGCCTATTCCCTTTGACACTCTGAGGACAGAGTGAGTAATTAGTTAGGGGGGGAGTACAATAGACAAGGGTGAGGTATCAATTCTAAATCCTTCCCTTTCTATCTTCTTTTTAATTTCCGTATAAAATTTTCTTAAATTTCTTTGCACATACTTAGTTTTTGCTTTAATTTCTTCTCTGATAATAAAACCTACCTGGAACAAAGTCATCCCCAGCTAACTTTAGAATCCAGTAGCCCTCAAGAGCAATAACAAAAATAGCACATAGAGATGCAATGGTGAGTTAATAAATCATCTTCACTCAATTTTCATGCTTCTGCTTCAATTTTATATCTGACTCTCCATAGGACAACATCAGGGCTGCAGTAAGCCAAAACAATCTCAAGGACGAGAGGGACATCAGGTGACATCCAAATCATGAAGCCTTGCAAGTGGACCACTAATAGAAACCAAATAAGTGCATGTCGAACAACTCTAAGAATAGTTTTCTTCTCTCCAAATAAAAGAGGCTTGGCCGCCCAAATCAAAATCCCTAAATGTCCAAATCCCAAGCCTGTGAGTTTACGAATAAAAGCCAGAGTGTTGAATAAAACCATGAGAGTTGTGCCATAAATAAGGATCTATATGAAGAACCAATAAAGGTCTCGCCTGGCCGGTACATAAAGTTTCCCTCATAAAGGCAGATGTGTCGTGCCCGGTAGTGAAACCCTAAGGTATCTAAATATATGAAAGGCTGATAAAGGACTTGCCTGGCCGGTACATTCAGTTGCCCTCAAGAAGGTAGATGTATCGTGCCCGGTAGTGAGATCCTAAAAGCATAGACAACCCCTCCCCCACTTGAAGGGGGAGTTACACACTAAGCCTTTAGCCAACCCTAATACCCACTCTAGTTTCCGGTAGGATCTTCAGAGGAGTATAAAACTGATTAGAATCAACGACATGCACCGAATAAAAAAAAGTGGTCCCAACGCAGGCTAAGATATGGAAAAAACCTGAGATCCAAGCAACTCTCAATACCTGAAAGAGTTAAGGAAAAAAGCCCCGATATGACCTTGGGAGAACTCAGGTTGAGAATTGATGCAAGAGTATGGAAATCTTAACATAATAAAATCGCCTCGCCATTACATGCCTCAGATGTATCTAACTTGAGGACAAGCCAGACTCTAAGTTAGGGGGGTGATAACCTCCAATTTTGGGTTGTTATCTTAGTCTTTTCTTCAGTTTTCCACACTCTTTCTCAATTAAAATTAGACATAATCCCTAAATATCCGCTCTTATTGCAAATATACTATTAGACTAACTTTTCCCCTTTTTACTTGCAGAAAAAGACACAAAAAATCATAAAAGACTCAACCAGCCCGAGACTGCATGGAATCACACGGTCCCAAGACCGCATGAAGCCAATCGGTCCCGAGACTGCATGGATTCACACGGTCCCAAAACTGCATGAAGCCAATCGGTCCCGAGACCGCATGGATTCACACGGTCCAAAGACCGCATGAAGCCAATCGGTCCCAAGACCGCATGGAGTCACACGGTCCCAAGACCGCATGAAGCCAATCGGTCCTGAGACCGCATGGAGTCACACGGTCCCAAGACCGCAGGAAGCCAATCGGTCCCGAGACCGCATGGAGTCACACGGTCCCAAGACAGCATGAAGCCCATCGGTCCCAAGACCGCATGAAGCCAACCGGTCCCGAGACCGCATGGAGTCACACGGTCCCAAGACCGCATGGAGCCAACCGGTCCTGAGACCGCATGGTCCAAACGGTCTTGAGGTCCAAACGGTCTTGAGGTCCAAACAATCTTGAGGTCCAAACAGTCTTGAAGCCCAAACGGTCTTGAGGTCCAAACGGTTTGAAGTCCAAACGGTCTTCAAACCGATTGGACTTCACTTAAGGCCTATAAATAAGACCCCAAGGGTCCTCCAAAAGAAGGGAAGTTTCAGACGTCCAGAGGCTTCCTCTATCAGTCCAGAGCAAATCTGACTTCCATCCTCCACCCAGGGGCTGCCGGTCTGAGATCCACACTCCATCTCGAAGCTGCTTTCTCTCTCTCCGCCAAAGAAGGTGGTAAGAGGGGACCTCGTCATCAAGCAACATGTGAAGCTAGAAGATCGTCTCTCTCTCCAAGGGGTTGACTTTCCTCTCTCCTTTGTGGGGATGACGCTCTCTCTCTCTCTTCCTGCCTCCTTCTTTGTCCTAGTTATGAGCGAGTAGTCTCTCTCACTGGGGTGCGGGGAGTAGCCCCGCTACCCATGTTTTCATATCATGTAATGTAATCCATAGTTTGCAATATAGATATTTTATCTTTTTAGTTCAACATCAAACGTTTAATGAATGCTTGTTGGTTGATCACCAACTTGTGTTATCTTTTATCTTTTAGTATGAATTGTCTACGTTTATACTATTAGATTCAAAACTCGTTTGTATGTTGGTTATTGGTGCATGTATCCACCATGCATCTGTTTTGGTATCTAGGAGTGTCTTTCAAGAAGTGGAGTAAACTCATTCCAATCATTGTACTTTCATGCTATGAAATGGAATCAGTTGACGTATGAAAGTACAACCTTTATGAATCGAGGAACACACTTTGCGAAGGGAATGATGCTAAGTAGTTGACCATTCGTTCTGGGATGGCTGACTTTGCAACATTCCCGCACTTCTCATAGTTAGTTCTCCGAAAGGAAACTATGTCTACAAAGATACTAACTGACTAAACTCTTGTTGCAGGTTGTGTTTTATTTTGCATGTCTTGATCCATGTGTAGTTGCGGTGAAAACCGATCACACCCTAGTGACTCCTTATCATTGTTTGACTTCCTTAAATTTACTTGCTTGCTTTACTTTACATGTTCTTAGTTTAAAACAATCAGACCAAACTTTTGATCTAAGTACCTACTATTAAGAGATTAAGTGAAGTTCTAACGTTTTTTATCTTGTTTTTCACAACAAGACCGTTGTCCCGTGGATTCGACCCTTAACTATACAACGATAAGACTTCCACATATCTTACCATATGTGGGTGGAGTTCTCAATCTAGTATAAGCAAGGCTAAACTTAAAGACTTAGCATCTTTAGGATTTTTAGTTGGTGCATGCAATTCCATGTAAGTGGAAGCTGCATCACCAAGTGTCATTTTTTTAAATACCAGCTTGGAGGCCTGTTGTTCGGGTGGTCATCAGGATGTATAACTTGCAGTTCAGTCTGAACTATAGGTTTATAGCATTTTATGATTTTAGCCTAACAACATGCCACAAACATGATATAACAAGATGATCAAAACTATATATATTCATCATGTGATTCACACACATATAGAAACACAATTAATAATTTAGATGATTCACACACATGTAGAAACCTACAGTTCCATTCATTCATCTATTTTTACATTCACACACATGTAGAAATTTGAAGTTCCATTCATTCATCAATTTTCACATTTACACACATGTAGAAACTTGTAGTTCCATTCATTTCATCCATTTTCACATTCACACACATTTAGAAGCACATATATTCATTCATTTTAACATTCACACACATGTATATAGATCAAATTCTAATAAGTCAGTTCAAAAAAAGTCATTCACAAATGTATATATAAGCACCACATATATACAGAAATAATGACACCAAAGTTTAGAAATTTCGTTCTTTATCATCAGTACCCCAATCATAATAAAAAATGTCCTCACTTTTAAAGACTTTTGTCCATTGTTCTCTTATGTCATCTAACTGTTCTATCGTAAAGGGCATATGTACATCTAATAAATTTTCCCTTGTATTGAAGTCACTAGTTTTTTTTTTGTGCAATACCGAGTAAATCGGTTACATAATGACTGAGATCTAAGCAAATTACAGAAGAAGGCTTTGTCTTCTAGATAGATGGCTTCCCCTAGGGCAGGGCATTGCTGCCATTTACCTTCAGATCTGGGTTGTTTGAGGTAGGATTTAGCAAGGATGTCCGCGAGCTTATTCTGGTTTCTTTTGATGTGGATGAGGTCAGCGACGCTTATGGTAGCAAGGGCTTCCCGAGCTTTACAGACGGTCGTGATGAACTTGCCTAGGATCGTTTCTAGGCATCTCACCCAATGAACTGAGTTCCAGGAGTCTGAAAGGAAGGTACCATGATGCTGATTTAGCTGTCTTGCGAGTTCTGCTCCATGAATAATAGCCTTGAGCTCTCCCTCCATGGCGTCAGTGCCTGGGTGAAAACGAGAGGAACCCCCAATCCATTCTCCCATGTTGCTACGGAGAATAGCACATGTGCAGGACATATTGGACCTGGACGAGGTTGCAACATCAACATGAAGGATGAAGTTTGTATTGTGCAGGCGTAGTGGGTAATCCGGACTTGAATTATCTGAATGATCAGATGGGATATGAGAAAAGGCCAGTTCTGATGATCGTGCTTCAGCATAGCATTGTGCAGCCACAATTCGTGGAGGTATAGTAGTGTCTTCGAATACATGCATGTTCCTACTTTTCCAAATCTTCCAGCAAGTGATGACGAAGAGCATCTTCCAGGAGGACGGCTCCTTGATAATTCTGATATTGTAATCAATCTAGTCTTGAGTAGACTGACTTGCGTAGAAGAGAATCACCTCCCTGGGCAGAATGAGCGACCAAATCTGTCTAGAAGACTTGCAGTCCCGCAACGCGTGCAGGTAGTCTTCCTTTGAGTTGTTACATCATGGGCACAAAGAGTTGTCAGTCATCTTTCGTTTACTTCTCATGGCGTTTGTAAGTAAGCGATCATGCAGTGTCAGCCACATATGAGCTCGAACCCGATGCGAAATTGGGAGAGACCAAAATGCTGCAAACAGAGGTCTAGGTGCTTCCGGTGTATGGTGACAAATCAGGTTGTAAGTAGAGTGGGCAGTAAAGACTCCATAGTTATCCAGCTTCCAGATGAACGTGTCCGCACCGTAGTGGATTCTAGGGGTGGGCATATGGCTGATGGCGCGAACTGTGTCTTGCACAAACCAGTGATTGAGAAATTCACGATCCCGAGATCCATCATCTCGGACCAGGCTCGAGACCCTGAGATCAACAAGATCCTCTGGGACCGTAATGTCAGCTTTAAGGGTGGGCGTTGCCCCAGCTCCGATCCACTCGTCCGTCCAGACCAGTGTATCCAAGCCTTACACAGCATGACGGCGAGTGTTCTCTTTGAGTAGCGGGAGGAAAGATTTTAGGCTTATCCATAGATGAGAACCAGTAGATTTGGGCAGTCCATTCAGGAGATATTTGGAGCGCATAATATTCACCCACGGTATACGCTTATTTTGAAAGAAATCCCACCCCATCTTCATTAGCAAGCATGAGTTGAAATCTCTCGCCTTCCTTAGACCAAGACCTCCCTGAGGCTTGGGATTCGCCACCGTATTCCAAGCAACCAGATTGAGGCATCTGTGGGATCCGTCGTTCCATAGGAAATTCCGAGTAATTTGGTCGATTCGATCACAAATTGAGAGGGGAAGTTGAACTGCTTGCATGATGTAGCATGCTTGCGATTGAAGAACTGATTTAGTGAGCGTGATTCTCCCTGCAAGGGAGAGGAGGTTATTCTGCCATTGTGAAATGTGCATCTGAAATTTCTCCAGTAGAGAAGAGAACAGCTCCTTTCCCTTCCTACGATGAATGATGGGAACGCCCAAGTGACGGACAAGGTTGCTCGTCTGCTGAATCCCCAATCTATTGCAGATCCTATTTTTGATTGAGCGAGGGGTGTTGTAAGAGAAGAAGATAGTTGATTTCTCATGGGATAGGGCAAGTCCAGAAGTGTGATTGAAAAGCTTAAGGCAGCGGAGGATAATTCTTGCTTGATGTGTGGAGGCTTCCCCGAAAAGGATGATGTCATCCGCAAAGCTCGCATGGGAGATGGGGATTCTGTCTCTGGTGATGACGATAGGTCTCCAATTGCCCATACCAATCTCTTCTGCTATCAATTGACTGAAGCGTTCCAGGCATAAAATGAAGATATAGGGGGAAAGGGGGTCTCCTTGCTTGACCCCGCAGGAAGGTCTAAAGGTTCCTGCCACCTCTCCATTCCAGAGTATAGAGGAGTCACCAGAGCAGATGATATGCATGATGATGTCAATGATCTCCTTGGGTATCATAGTTCGAGTGAGTGTGTCACGGATGAATTGCCAGCTTAATTTGTCAAAGGCTTTAATCAAGTCCAGCTTCAACGCCATAGTTCTTTTCATGCTAGATTTTGACTCCATCGAGTGTACCACCTCCTGGACCAGCGCAATGTTGTCTCCAATCTTCCTTCCAGGGACAAAACTCGACTGGTAAGGTGAGATCCAGTCATTGAGGTAAGGCTTGAGCCTGTTGGTGATGACCTTCGAGAGGAGCTTCGTGCAGACGTTGTTGAGGGAAATAGGTCTCAATTGGGCACATTTCTCAGGCGGATTGATCTTGGGGATGAGAATGATGAGTGAATCAGTCGCGGACGGAGGGATCGAGATACCCGTGAAGGGTGCTTGAACAAACTGACATAGTTGGTTGCTCACAGTCTTCCAATTTTCCTGGTAGAAGCCCGCATCCACTCCGTCCGGACCTGGGGCTTTGATTGGAGACATGGAGTTCAGTGCATCCCAGATCTCCTTAGATGAGGGGATGGAGGCCAGCTTCTATTTTTGATCGATCAAAAGAGGTGTAAACACTCCCGGGAAGGTAGCTCTAGCAGTTTGACGGCGAGCAGCATTTGTCTCCTGATATACGTTAGAGAAAAAGGATAGGATGAGGGATTTGAGTGTGGGTGCATTATCATACCATACTCCGTGCTCGTCTTTGAGGCGGGTAATCTTATTCCTCCATCTTCTAGCTTTCGTGATAGAATGGAAGTAACTGGTATTATTGTAACCCAGTTTGATCCAGTTGCATCGCGATCATTGTTGGCTTTCCGCCTCCTCTCGCCGAAGGATGCCGTCAAATTGAGCTTGGAATTCGACAGTCTCCCTTGCCAACGAAAGGTCAAAACGCAGTGAGAGATTCATCTGGTTCCATCTAATCTTGTTAGTGATTCAGTCTTTGCTTCTTCTATCTTGTTTGCGTGAAGCGATGTCCCAATTCCTTGCCTTCTCCAACAACAACCTGTTCGCAGTAGGCAGGTCAGTGTCCGTCGACCACGCCTCTTTGAAGAAAGTTGTGTATCCTGGTGATGAGTACCATCTTGCGTTAGTACGTAGGTGTGTCGTACCCTGGAAAGGAAGGGGTGCATCTGCGCAAACCATTAAAGGTACGTGAACAGAATGGTTCTTCTCTAGGATCATGACCTCCTTCTTGCCGGTTGCTTGATCCATTGTCGGTTACCCAACGCCCTATCAAGGCGTTCATGTAGGAGACCCCTTCTGAAGGTGGTGCGGGGGCCGACCGCCCCAAGGTACATGAGCGAGCAGCTCTCAGCTGCCTCTATGAAGTCCATGTTGTTGGCTTTGTCGAAGATATTGCTTCCAATCTTCTCGGAAGAGTGCATCACGACATTGAAATCGCCCATCACTATCCAAGGATCAGTGATTGAAAGGGCGATTGTGTTTAAATGATTCCAGAGCAGCTTCCTCCCCCCTCTTTTCGTGCTTGCATAGACAAAGGTATAGAAAGTGTCGTGAATCTTACAATGGACAAATTGTTTGTGAGACACAAGTATCTCAACTTAGGTGGTATGCTTCCAAAGTACCTAGATGCCTCCAGAAAAACCAACAACTTCGACTCTGTGGGAATTCAGAAAACCCAGAGTCTTTATAATCCCCATGGCTCGGATTCCACTGCATCTAGTCTCCAGCAAACACATGACCGAGATCTTGTATTTCAAGGTCAGGTCTTTCACAGTATTTTGGGTGTCTTTGTCACAAACACCCTGTATGTTCCAAGTTGTAACTTTCATTTATCAACTTCAGTGAGGGTGGATTTTCCCATGGCCCTCACCTCTTCTTCTAGGTCTTGCAGCAAAGAAGTATTCCCTCTTTTCCTCGAAGAGGATTTCGAGGCGTCGCCGTGGTTCAAGATCTTCCTATTCCTCACATGAATGCCTGCCGAGTTCCGACTGGGGCTTCTGTACATATGAGTTTGACGTTCAATTCTTGTTGAGTCGCCAAAGGTGAAGGGTTCTTGGGAAAATTGATGCAGTGGGTTCTCCCTCCCTTGCACAAGAGAGTCTCCAGTGGGATTGACGGCTGTGTGCGCGGTACTCAGTTGTGGCGGCGGGTCCATCGTTTCTCGGGATGGGGCAGGCGGTTCCTTGGAAGTGCTTTGCACGGGGGCAGTGTTGGATTTGGGCTTGTTTGGATTGTTCTTCTTGTGAGTTTGCTTGCATGCTCTCCAGTCAATTCCGCTAGCCACACGCTCTGCAACAAAATCGACGTCAATAACCTCCGTATCGACCGCATCTTCTTCTTCCTGGTCCTGCAGGTTTTGAAATCTATTGTTGTTTCTGGGGTTGTCGGGCTTGGTTGCAACGTTTGGGCATGGTTTCCGTGGTATGGGGCGTTCATGAATATAGTCTGTTAAACCTTGGACAAGGGGACGGAGCGGTTGACTTGCAGAAGCTGGTTGGTCGTCCTTCAGGGAAGAGTTCTCATCTGTGATTCTCTTAGAGAAGTCTTTCTCAAGATGTCCGGCTCTGCCACAATACATGCAGATGCATGGGATGTTTTCATATTCGATTCTGTATTTGTTGCCTTCCACCATCACGATGGGCGTGAGGGCTTTTTGAAGGTCTAGCTCTACTTCAATTCTCGCGAATCGACCCCAGCGTTGAGAGATGGTGTTGAGATCGACTTTAACCGTCTTTCCGATAGAATCACCTATTTCAGCCAGCAAGACTTCTCGGTATAGGTGGATGGGTAGATTAGGGATGCGGATCCAGGCGACCAGCTTCGGCATGGCAGTGGATTCCGGAGAGAAATCAGGGTTCCATCTTTGGACCGAGAGATACGATCCAAACAGTGGCCAAGGGCCACCTGTTAACGCATGCATGTAGTCATCTTCACGTTGAATTTGAACGACGAAGAAGTCGTTGGCAAGGTTGATCATGTTGAAATTCCCCTTAGGTTTCCACATGGTTTGGATCCTGTCCCTCAGGGTTAGGAATCCTATTTCCTTGGAAAGAAGTTTGACAACCACCGTAAATTGCCAAGGTTTGAGCAGACTGTCTCTGGCGTCCATCGTCAGGTTAAAGGATGACACCCCGTTATCAGAGGTGACCATGATGTCTTCAGGTGTCAGAAAGATGTCGAGGTCTTCTGCATTTATGTTTATCCCCCCTTGAGTTTCTGCGGTCCCTTTACCGACCATAGCGCTGTAGGACAGCCCTGATGGTTGAGGCGGAGGAGTTTCCTGGTGGTGTCGTGAGGGAAGTTCAGGGAATTGGGTTGCTTCGTCCGCGTCTACATCAACTTCCATATCCTGTTCCGGATTGCTGTTTCCTTAGGATCGCCTTGTCCCATGGGACGTGAAGTTCAGCAAGATGCCTGAGTTTCCCAGTGGGACCATGTTGCTCCATCCACCCCGGTCTACATCGCCATCGACGTCACGGAAGTCGTCGTTGTGCGTCTTGCCGCCGCCTCTCTCGGGAGCGCTAGGGTTTCTCATGCCGTCAAGATTCTTTCAAAATGAAGTCACTAGTTATAATCACCTACAAAGAGAATGAAGTATATATATAATTAATAAGTTTGACATTTTCATATTATCTAATGAGACTATACTTATGATGATTAAGACTATATATTACATGTTGTATGTTTTCAATGTCTTGTGCGGCATATTTGACAATCATGTCCATATACCGCATCACGTAGTACGCACAGGCACATTAGTTGTTTTGTACAATACACTATAAATTTCAACATATAAAATGGTAATAAATAAACATAAGCATAGTTCACATAAATAAAATATGCATTGGAGTTTGGAAACTACATCCACATTCTTTCAAACTATCGCTTTCTTTTTCTTGTCCATGTTTCCTCTAGCATTTTTGAAATCTTTTAAATCTCTATACGTTAATGTAACACATTGAATTGTATTAGTAAATTTTCATGTAATAATAGATGTTAACGGATATAAAGATAAAAAAAATCTCATGTGTATAATGGCCTTTTCAAATCGTGCCCCAAACGGTCTAATTTGTTTCCCTTAGAATCTAGATAATAAATAATCATCGTCTTGGGGACAACAACGAGTAACTCCCAATGCTTATCTCTAGCGATAAGAAAGTAAAAAATATATAATTCAAAATCCAAAATGAAATGTAATTTTCTTAAGTCAAAAATATAAGGGCAGCAAAACGAAAGAGACAGAGGAAGCAGAATAAACTAATTGAACATTATATGGAGATATTATCACACTCTTTTTCTTTTCACCAAAATATTTAAAAGGGATAGAGCAGTATAAGGTAAATGATGTAGGGTCTTCATTTGCAAGACTGGTCAAGGATGGAACTAGAAATCCCACATGAGTCATTGAAAATCTTTACAGAACCTTTGTAAGTGGTTGCAAAACATATTTTATGTATGCATTAATATATAAGAAAATAGATCACCATATATATATATATATATATATATCCATAATTCTTTCATAGATGAATTCAGCCAAGTATAGTGAAACAACTCCAAAATATCTTATAGAAATATATTATTATCATATGATTGGCCTATAGCATCCTCCTCCATAGAAACAATAATAGGTGAAGTTTTAGAATGTTCACCTATCCATATTGCCATACCCCTTCATTGATGACCTATCGAGTCGTATAGGTCCTTTAGAAGCCAACTAGGTACTTGAGGAAGAGGTGGAGGTGGAGGAGTATGAGTTGTACTAAGGTTCTTCCCTTTGTCCTGCATATATAATTTCATGTCAATTTACATGTATATACATATACCAATTAACATAATGTAAATGTACCATACATGTTCAATATATATGACTCCCTCTTCGGGCCACAAGACCCCTCCGCCTTCTTCTTCACCAAGTGTGTCGAAATCTAGGTGGGCATATGAAAATGGATGTTGCTCCAAGTGGGGAAGACAAGCCTCGGGCTCACATGAACCGCACCATCATGTACTAGAGTACTATGAATCATGTGTCCTGGAAGGCATGGGTAAGCATTTCCCTCTACAATGATGAATTCGTTCAATTTTAGACAGCATGGCCTCAACCCCTACAAATTTACATAGAGTATGTTATATATATACATAAACATAGCATCTTGAAAAGACTATCTACTATGTCATAAAAATACTTACAATGAACATGCTAGGTGGTGGGTCTACAAGATTACTCCCAACCACCTCTATAGGATCACTCCCAACCATCTCTATAATAGGGGAAGAGTGACACACCACAGGTACTGTCTAAGTGGCAGTCTAAGATGCCTGCCACTTGATCATTGATTCCTGGAATCTCTTATCAATTAACTCATCTCCTATACATGGCCAAAAGAATTTTTTTTTATTCCTAAATTCTCTTTGCAATAATATTCTAAAAAAAGAATAGGTTATCTCAGCTTTTAAAAATCCACCTTTTTGGACATGTTTGTGTTGTGATGGCCCAAAGAACGCTCTTAGGCCCACACCAGCACCCGGATCCCTAACACATCCAGGATGTGCTGGGTTACTGACAACAACTATCAATTCATCCCTTATGCCCTCAGGGATGAACGAGCCTTGCTTCCTCTCCTTTTGAATCTCCTGCTAATCATCATCAATAGAAATTAGTACGTAAAAATAACAATCATCAATATTAATTGCTCTGAGAATTGAATTTTATCATTTTTGTAGCCACCTCAGCAGTTGTGGGGCTGGTTTTATCTCCTTTTTTGTTTTGCCTCCCAGCTATCCACACATCATGGTGATGTAGAGGTGCAAGAGTAGTAGAGGACTCAACAATTTCAACAGTAGGAGCAGTAGGCTGTTGAATGGAAAACGTCTATAGTTTTTGGTGAAGGGCTGCATAGCTACCTGGACCCATCATGTGGTCATGCACATTTAGTGCACACCTTGTTCTTTGAGCATCGTTGATAGCCTTGTTAGTGAGCACATTAAATTGGTTAGTGACAATCAAGGTCAATCGTAAATAGGTGAATTCATAAGAATGTATATTAATTAAATTGGGAGTGATGCTTAATACTTTGAATTCATCAATATTTCTCTTGACAACAAACACCTCCCACTCATTCAGGTTTAGGTAGTTCCATTTCTCAAGGGATGACTTCTTCCTCTTATCAACCTCTCATATATATTGTCAGTTGAGATTTGTCCTATAGTTCCTTAGGACCCTCCCACAGCATTGCATCACCTTTTTGCGATGTAGCCTTTCATCTAGTTCAAATATACTCTACAAAATTTCATATATTTAATAGATTATTATAAAAATATAGAATTATAAATAACTTCAAAACTAGAACTGCAAATGATAATATCTCACACATAGTTATTTCCATACTAAGCCTTTCTTCCCATTAGGAACTATATGCCAAGATTTTGCATTTACATTACAATGGCTACGAGTAAGAACCCCAAGATATGAAACAAACGAGTTGTGGTTCTTTCCAACTAGATTTCTTGCATGATCAAAATTCACAACCAATTTTGGTCCATTGCCCCTTTGTTGTAGCAACTTGTTCATCATAGTGATGCTCCTAATATTTTCAATTTTTTATGTTTCTCATCAAGTGGCACAAGGTTTTCAGGGGGTACATCCTCAACCTAAAAATTGACAAAAAAACACATATAGGATACAACTTATAAATGGACATATAGCTAGATATATTATAAAACTTACATTGTGACACGGCGCCTCACCCTCATGGTAATCATCATCATGATCATCATACTCATGGTCAGCCATCTAAAAAAGTGTCATATAAAACACAATTAAACATTTAACATTTAATGAAATTAATATAACATTGTAATGTTCACATTGCTCTAACATTCAAAAAAATAAAACATTTAATAAAATAAAAACATGCCTCTAATATTGAGATATTTTATCAATAAACATTCCTTCAGTGTGATCTCTAGACACATATAAGTCATTGTTAGCTTTAATATTGGTGTTGGCAAGCCAACTGAGAATGGACTGGAGTAATCAAACCTATCATAGTACTCTTCTTGATCTATAGGATCTTAAGTGAACTATCTTTTACCATGAAGAACAACTAACCATTTTTCATTTGTAGTATCATCGATATAAAATACTTATTTCTCCTATGATGCCAATATGAATGGTTCACGCTTCTCGCCACTCTTTTCAAAATTCACTAATGTGAAACCCTATTCATCCACTATAGCTCCTTTGGTGTTATCAACCCAGTTACACTTAAAGAGAAGAATTCAAAAATCTATGTAGTCAAACTCCCATATGTATTCAGAGACACTGTAATATGACATTTTAGTTTCACGTGGACTCTTAACTTTTGCACTAGAAAAAAACAATGAAGATGCTTGACGGGTGACCCCACTATTTTGGACGACGCTCTTATAATCTTGATGCTTTGTGTAATATGAGAACCCATTTATGTCAAACCCTTCATAGGACATAACATTCATTTTTGGTTTAAAGGTGAAGCATTTGATATTTTTAGCAATATTATTTGGTGTTTGAGATAGTTGATGTAAGACTTTATCTTTAAACCACCAAGTAAATGTCTTGTTATGCTCTCTACCAAGCCACATTGAATTGGCTCGAGGATATTGTTTCTTGATGAAATTGGTATGTTCCGTGATATAAACACTCACTTTGTCGATGTTGTGTAAAATATACAAGTGAGCTTGTTCCCACAGCTCAGGACTAATTACTTTCATTTGTGCTCCTAAAGTCCCTTTGCCAGAATAGTCCTCAATATTCTTGTCATTTACAAGAGCATCATTACCACTCAGAAAGTCATTACAAAAATCCATAACCTCTCTCACCACATAACCCTCAATAATACTCCCTTCAGGCCGATAATGGTTTCAATCATCACCATTAAAAATGCTCATATATCGTTCAAAAGGATACATCCAATGCAAGAAAATTGGTCCCAATATTTTTACTTCCCTAGCCAAGTGGACAACAAGATGTACTGTGATATCAAAGAATGAAGGAGGAAAATACATCTCAAGCTGACATAGGATAACAACCACTTCTCTTTGTAACTTATCGAGATTCTCAAGATCAATAACTTTGTTGCATAGACTGTTAAAGAAGAAATAAAGTCTGGTGATTACAAACCTTACATGCATTGACAGTATAGATGCCACGGGCAATATTTTTTGTGATAGATGTTGGAAGAGTGACCATGTGGTACCTTAACATTAATCAAGCACTCACAAAAAGTTTTCTTCTCCTTTATAGACAACATGTAACAAGTAGGAGGTAAATATGTTCTCTGATCACTAATATCTACTTCTATTATTTTTCCCTTACTCCCATTTCACGTAGGTCCATTCTGGATTTGATGCCATCTTTACTCTTACCTAGTATATTGAACAGAGTACCAATGATGCTATCACAGACATTTTTCTCAACATGCATGACATCGATACAATGCCTAACTGTCGAAGAAACCCAATAAGGAAGATCCCAAAATATTAAATTCTTCTTGAATAAATATTTATCATTTTGTGTGGGAATGATGCATTGTGATATCTTACCAAATTCATTGACAAAGTCTTTTACTCTTTCATAAACAACCTCCCCTGGTATAGGTTTAGGGGCACTCCGTTCCTCATTCCATCCATTGATTGTTTTGTGCAACCTTTGATACGGATGGAATTTTGGAAGAAACCTTCGATGACTAAGATATACAGTCTTTTTGCCATGTTTTAGTCATATTGAATTAGTGCTCTCTTCACATATAGGGCATGCTTTAGATCCTTTTACACTATATCCAGACAAATTCCCATATGTTGGAAAGTCATTAATGGTGCAAAACAACATAGCATGCAAATGAAATGTCTCACTACGTGAAGCATCATAGGTCATCACACCTTCACCCAAGAGTTTCTTTAAGTCATCAATCATAGGTTCAAGATAAACATCAATATCATTTCTAGGTTGTTTAGGGCCCGATATCAACAACAATAGCATAATGTACTTATTTTTCATACACAACCAGGGAGAAAGATTGTATATAACAAGCATAATAGGCCAAGTGCTATGTTGGATTCTCAATGTGTCGTACAGATTCATCCCATCGATACAAAGCCCAAGTCTTAGATTCCTGACTTCTTCACCAAATTCAGGGTATGATAAATCAATCTTCTTCCACTGTGGGGAATCAGACGCATGTCGTAGGATCCCACCATTATTTTTCTTAACCTCTACATGCCACCTTAAATTCTCTGCATCTATCGGATTGGAAAACAAGTGTTGAAACTGTGGTATTATAGGTAGATACCACATCACTTTGGCAGAAGAGGAAGTTTTGGACTTCCCCAAAGTCATCATGTTATACCTTGACGCCCTACATTTTGGACAATCTTTCAAATCCACATAGTCCTTTTGAAATAATAATCATTTGGGCATGCATGTATCTTTTTAACCTTCATTCCCATTGGGCATAATATTATCTTTAACTCGTATGTTGAGATTGGAAGCTCATTTCCTTCAACAATAATTTCTTTCAATGGAGACAACAATGACATGAAGCTTTTGTCACTCCATCTATTGTTAGCCTTCATATTATACAATCTCAACACAATGATCAGCTTTTTAAACTTAATGCAGCTTGTGTATAATGGTCTCCCAGCATCATGCACAATGTTCCTAAACAAGGAAGGTGGATCGGCGTGCTCTACCCCACAATTATCTAGAATCACATTAATGATGTCTATTGGAATTAGTTCGTCCACATCTACGTCATCGGCGACAATTTCTTATTCAACACAAGCACTACTATTGACATCTACTGATCTCAGGTTTGAAATCTCTCCATCCCAGTACCATTCTGTATAGCCTTATACAATATCTTTGCACATGACATGAATTTTAATTTCGTCACCAGTTCTAACTTTCTAGTTGTTACCGCAATGCCTAGATGGTCAATAGAACCTATCTCCAGGTTGTTTCTTATATTCCTCTGCAAATCTAATAGACTGACCAAAACCAGCAATAAACTCTAGAGTGTACCAAATTTGGAATGGACATCCATGATCTAAGATAAAACAAGTATTAGGGTTTAGGGTTTACATATTAAGTTAAGGATTTAAAGATTAGGGTTTAAGGTCAAAAGATTAGGGTTTAGGGTTAAAAGATTAGGGTTTATGGTTAAAAGATTGGGGTTTAGGGACTTATAATGAATGTGTGTACCACCTATCCCATTCTTGAATACCTAATCTCACTAGTAAGTAAATAATGTGTATTCGGTTTTTAAGAAAGTTTTGACAACATTTCCCCATAGTTCTTATAGTAAACCTATATAGATGGGCAAATGTCCACCAACATATTTACGTAGAGAATAAATTGGGAAGTGATGACGAAACATCTTGAAAACCAAATATACATTATATACTTACATACTAAGTGAGAATAAGTGTTCAGGAACAGTTCCAAATTAGTGACTATCCAAGATTTACTCCTAATGAGTAAATCTCAGATGGGTTTCTAGGCCAACAAATAATAGGGATAGAAAGATTAAGATTTATCAAGACATGTTAGATCTTAGAAACATCACATATTTATTGATATCCAAAATAGTTAAACACACCAATTATTTATCGATAAGACATTCAAATTGATCAATGCTCCCAAACATACAAGCACTTATATCCAAATTGAATAATGCATCAAATAGTTTCTCCAATTCAAAATTAAAACCCTAGTTACATTTCATCATTCCATTTTAGAAGTATTTTGAGCTCATATAATTAAGAAGTATTTTCAATCAATGTATCATTAAGAACTAACTAATTTATCATTAGGCATATTTATCATCAATCAATGTGAAGAATATATTGCAAGTATCATTGATAGAGAGAGGGAAGACAATCACCTAAATCTAAGGAGAGAAGTAGAGTGACAGGGCTGAGAAGAAAGATCCTCTTCTGGGGGAGGGCAGAGGCAGTATTGGTGTTGATGAGCTCCTGTCCACAGGACTTGGGCGGCAACCAACACAATAGCTAGAGGTGGCGAAGGTAGAGCACAGATTAGTAGTGACAGCAGCCAACACAGTAGCTGGAGGCGGCTAACATAGCAGCTGCGGCAGCTCCGACGTCCTCTCAAGCAAGCAAAGGCGAGCAATGGTGGCGGTGAAAGTTGGAGGAAGAGCGGCAGCCGGTGAGAAACGGCGGTGGCGACGGCTGGAGGAAGAGCTACATAGGGGAAAATCACTAGAGAGACCTAGCTGAATCGTAATGAAATAGAGAATGGGGAAAATTCGGTTTCATGTGGGTGCTATTAAGTTATACATAGTTGTCGGTTGTTAAAAAAACTGACTCCTAGCTCTTATTGTCATCAGTTACTTGTGAAAAATCGACAACTAAGTGAAAATCTAAATAAAAAAAGTTGCACCTGGTTAGGGTTTTACTCATCGGTTACTAGAGATAAAAATCAATGTCTATTTATATATTGAAGCAAAAAAAATGATCTAGTGTTAGGACCACAATTGTTAGTTGTCCAATAAAAATCAACGACGAAGGAGCAAATTGGGGGGGAAATATTTTTGGGGGACAATGTGTGAAAACACCTAGTCGTCGGTTTCTAGTAAGAAACTGACGCTATAGACACATCCCCTTATAAAAAGTTTGTCTCACGAAGGGTGATTAGTCGTCGATTAGTTGGCAGAGTCGACGACTAATGAGGGGATAATTTTTTTTGTAAGGACATGGCCCAAAATAATGTGTCGCCGGTTTGAGAAAAATCGACGCCATATTGAAAATTTTGGAGGAAAGATTTTTTCCCCGGAAAATTGTATTTTGCGGAAAGAAAAACAAAGCAATACATCGCCCTCTCATAGTCCATTTCTATACACATACATCATACCAAGATATTAACATCAAAATAATTAGTATGTCACATCTATGCGTAGCAAACCCAAAATCCATCAATGATCTCTTGGAGGCCTAAAGAACAAAGTGGAGGGTACTTCTAGGGACAACTCAAAATGTAGAATACGTTCACAACTCCAGTGGAGATTCCACAAGGACAACCACCGAACAAGCCAAGAAACACTAACAAACCGCAAACATAGGCAAGAAGGATCAAAGGAAAAGAAGATCACCTATATAAAGAAAATAAGAATAGAGAAACAAATTTGGATCCACTCTTGTCATATACTTTAAAAGCAACCTCAAGAAGAAGATGAAGCTATAAAACAAAGAGTGTGAACATCAAGAGAAACTTGTAGATCTAAGAAGGGAGGGGTAAGGGGAGAACCTAAGGGATATAAGAGAAAATTGAAACCCTCACCATCAAGAGAGGGGAACCATTGCAGACTCCATTGAGGCTTACAAAATATAAAATTAGAGATCTGTAAGGCAAAACCACCTTCAAATAACCCACTCTCAGAGGGTGGCTCAGAGCATGAAGAAGTGGCAGTAGGATCCATATACCCTGAATTGGGGAAGGGGGAAACCCATGTAGATCAGATAGTCCAAGATCTCAAAGGAAAAGAAGAAATTGAATGTGCATCATCAACTGGACATCAATGACCACCTTTAAAAAGCAGTTGGAGAAGAAAAGCAAAGTGGATGGAGAAGTATAGGGGGATCAAAGAGAGGGGGATAGAAATGAAGATGGTGAGGGTGGAGGAGCCATGAAGAGGGAACACTCCTCCCACGAGCGCAACATCGAGGGGGACTCCAAGGTCAACAGTCACTTGTTGTCTTGCACAATAGTTTGTTTTCCTACTTGGGTAGAGAATGCATAAGTTATACAACTTGAAAATCCTTGGTTACTCCAAAACCCAAAAAGAATATATATTACAGTCCTAGTGAACACAAATATATTGTATAAGTAAAAGTCACCTTCTATTTTTTTTTTAAAAACCACTCTTAAACTTGAAAAATATGTCTCAAATCTTACGATAATTAAGCTCGCTATGTCTAGTCAAGAGATGATCTCTTCCACAAGGTTCCCACGCATCTTTTCCCTCAGCATCTGTTACGTCTATGACTCTCATCACACATATTTACACATTCCATGAGGAGACAAATATTAAGGAATAAGTAGTAGGCAATGCACGTATCAATCTCCTTCAATCACCACTAAGTTTGGAATATCCACAAGCATGAGAAACTCTCTTAATATACCTATTGCACTTTAGAAAAAAAAGATGCTCAAGTACATTTCAACCTATTTATAACTTCCAATCATATGATTGTTTATCCTTATCATATAAAGCCTTTGTCTCTTCCTTATTTGAATTCCCATACCTAGTTCTGTAAATATTTCTATGAGTCATCTAGGATGATGATGGGATATGGAATATGACATGATATCACTTTCCAGAATCTTACATGGGGTCTTTTTCCTACTCCTAATGATAAAGTTTTGGTTAGATGATGATGGGTCTTCTTTGTGAAAGTAGGTCCTAGTGGATTGTTGATCACTTGAAGGTCCGCTTAGCAACTACTGGATACATGTAGGTGCATGGGGAGGAGTATCTATAGACCTTTCCCCCATTGGCCATCCTCTGTTTGGGTATCTCATTTTTTGATTGTCCATTGCTCATGGCCTTTGTAGTAGCGAGATATAAAAATTCTTTTATCCACAGTGATTTATCAAAAGAACTTTTTATGGAGGAACCTTCATGGTTCCTTGCTCAGGGGTAATATCATCTTGTCTGTAGGCTCAACAAATTCATCATGGTCTTGAACAGCCCCCAAGATCTTAGTTTGGCAAGTTCAATCATGCACTTCTCGAATTTGGCCTTCGACGATCTACACTTGATCTTTCTATCTTCCATCAATAAGGGGCCTTATTAATTCTTATTGTCTATGTTGATAATATTGTCATCGTATTAGCCAATTAACATGGATTCTTTCAAATCAAGTAGTTCTTTCAAAGAAAATCTCAAACTATGGGTTCGGGACACTGATAACATCCAATTATGTGAATGTTATATGCCTATTTTACTCTCTATTTCCTCCATTATTCCTATTTTTAGCATATTCAATCCCATGTTTACTTGCATAATTGTTGTTACCAAGTGGTGATTACTTTACTTCTTTTTGTAGGGAAAAATTACAAATTTTGTGTCAAATAAGTAATAACCAATTCCATGGGTTGGAAACCAAAGACCACAAGTCCAGGGAGATCATTGATCGTCATCAGCCCAAAAGACCCATCGATTGACAATCAATGAATTCTTGGGTGACCAACCATTGATGGTTGGACCACAACTGCATCAATCGATGAACAAGGTAAAGCCATATGAATGTGTATGTATATGTATATTTATTTATATGAGGTTTATGCCTCGCCTCATTGAGACAAAAACTCCTCGTTACTCCTTGCACAATTTAAAAACTTGATCATAGATAAGTTGTAAACTCTGCCTATGTTTTCATACATTCTATGCTATGTAAACATAGTTGGTCCCAAGCTCGGGTAAACGAGGAGGGTTGGTGGTAGGTTGAAAGTCAACCATAAAACTTTGTCACTCTTTTTATGACACGGATCCTTACAAAAATTTCATTGGAGCATTCCTACCTAGCGACGCGCTGCATCGACACCCAAGTGAAGAGATAAATATGCAAGAGGTTTCAACACAGTAGCGCCTGGTTGTGTTGAAGTAAAAGCAAGGTTTTCCACACCTTGAGTGGGTGTGGGTAAATAAGCTAGTCCAGATGCATCATTGTACGGATGTTGTGAAAAATATGCAAGGGCAATCTTTTCAAAGGAGACAAGTAAAAAAGTAGTTCAGCAAAAACATATCATAGTGGGATCTTGGAATATTGGCTCTTTGATAGGAAAATCTTTAGAGATAGCAGATATTATGATTAGAAGAAAAGTTATCATTATTTGCTTATAGGAAATCAAGTGGATAGGTGGACGATGTTGAGAGGCTGGAGACACAAGGTACAAAATTTGGTAAACAGGTATTGACAAACAAACAAATGGTGTTGGAATTATTTTGATAAGATGTTGAAAGATGATGTCGCCAAGATCACAGAGATGGGGGACATAATCATAAATATTGACGTTGTTCTTGGGGGAAGATTCTCAATATTATTAGCACTTATGCCCCCCAAGTTTGCCTTAGTGAGGAGGAAAGGAAGGATTTCGGGTATAACATGGATGAACTGATGCTAGAAATATCGATAGAGGAGAAGGTCATTTTTGGGAGTGACTTAAATTTCCATGTGGGGATTAGCAATGTTGGATATGAGAGGCTACATAGAGGTTTTGGATATGGCACCAGGAATGGAGAAGGAGAGAGGATTTTGTATTTTACAGTTGCTTATGATATGATCTTGGTAAATACACATTTCAAGAAAATAAATCGTCATCTTATTACTTTCAAGAGTGGGAGCAATTGTAGTAAAATTGATTACTTCCTTACAAGACGTCTAGATAGAAAAATATGCAAGGATTGTAAAGTGATCCCTGGAAAGAACTCACCACCCAACATAGGTTGGTGGTTTTGGATGTAAATATGAAGATCAATAAAGGTAAGCATAATAGAAGTCAAGATAGAAGGATCAAGTGGTGGAATCTTAAAGGAGAAAAGAAATTGACATTTTATGATAAACTCATCAAGGAGAGAACTTGGAACTTGGATTTTAAGGATTAACTCTATGCGGAAAAGTATGAGGGCTTGCATAAGAAAAATTGCCAAAGAGGATTTGGAAGAGTCCAAAGGGTCTGGGCCTCCACAAAAAGAGACTTGGTGGTGGAATGATGAATTAAAAAGGGCTATTAACTCAAAAGGGAGATCGATAGGACTTGCCCAAAGCTAAAGATGATGCAACTTTTCCAAAATACAAACAAACAATGAAAGATGCCAAGAAGGCAGTTCAAGAGGTAAGGTCCAGAAACTTTGATGAGATATATAAGAAGTTGGACACCAAAGAAGGGGAAAAAGATATTTATAAAACTGTGATACACTGTTCAAACAAAACATTATTAACTAATGTGCAAGCTATCATTAACAGTGGATTACTAAAAATCACTAAAAATTAAAACCATTTGCAAAGAGATCCATTCTCTGGAAAACTCTTTCAAAAAGAACCATAATATTACATTCACATACTGGTTCACATAGTACATTCTCTATACCATTTCTTCTCGAGGAATATATATATACATCATTGCTTTGCTAAAAATCACAAGTAACAAAATCCTCGAGGCATCATGCCAAAATCTTAGTTCGATTATAAAAACACTATCAATGACTCCTAGGACCTGAGAGTACAGAGACGACACATAGGACTCTATTTACACATATACAAGACTTGACAGCCAGTATCTCCACCTGAGGATTCACTACTGTCCCTGTTGTTGTTGTTGCTGTTGTTCTTCCCTTTTTATGAGGTTTCTATTTCTACCTCGTCCTCATCCACCTAAAAATGTTGGATTCCACGGGGGTGAGACAATTATAAAATTTCCCCAGCAAGAGATATAACTCTCCACCGAAAACATTATTATTGCAGTTTAATACAAATAAATTGAACAGAAGAATCATATATTCAACAGCAGATAAATCAATATCTATGCAAATTAAAGCAACATTTCTATTCAAGCATTTAAGATATGACTTGATAAAGAAGCATGTCCCTTATTAAATAAGGACTTGAAGAATATATCTAACATTTATGTATCTAGAACATGATAAGCAGAATAACATCAATCAGTGATTCTCATATTTCAATCTTATGTGAATACGCTACACGGCTGATTACATTTTACAAACATTCTTAAGCTTATGCCCTGAGGAGATGAGATATACCGCTCATACTCCAACCAACCACGATTACATAAAGCATCGGTACCACACAAGGTTAATGGGAGAGCCATATTCCTTGACCTCATCTGTCTCGGTTAGTACGAGACTACTTTAGCAGAGGCATCATGTGTCAAACTGCAATTAGCTTGCCAGGGTATATTGGCATCTTTGCTATAGAGTTATATCCCGTAGCATATACTCTCTTTAGGGTTATGGCCCATAGCCAATGCTTGGTATTATATTGAGGAGTCATGGCCTGTAGCCATACTCATATTGGGGTATGGTCCGAAACTAATCTCGTACATAGGACATAGATCGTAGCCATTCATATGGGGCATAAGGATATATTTGCCCAATTACCCCCACATATTAAAAAATATGTGTTCCAAGTAAAACTCATTTCACCATTCAGCTAATTCTGACGCTGATGGGTCTGTGGTCAGGGCAACTATATTCTATGGTATCATTTGATTAATTAAGTACATTATCATATTCTTTTAGCATCAGTCGAGTTTTCAAACATAACTTATTAGGACAAGTGCTACAAAGAAACATGTACTACTTTCATTAGTTACTTTTCAGACTTTATAAGACATTGGGATCTCAGTCCCTCATTTCAATACTGGGAATTATCATCCCTTAACAATCTCAATACCATAATTATATGGATTTGGGTATTCAAACCCTTAGCTCATCATTGAGCACTGTTACCACTTTTTCAGGTAATTATCTCCTTCAAGTCATTTGACCAAGGTAAATATGATACTTTCTACACAAGCATCTCTTATGGCACTTGAGGCTCATTAACTCTCTTGTTACTATTTACTAAGCAACAAGGTATATTATGCCACACAAAGCCCAATGAATAATTTTAATGAATAAAGCATCACAGCTCATACCTGTCTATGTTCATCATCTCATGATACCTGCATGGTTAGCACACATGATAACATATATATCAATCATATTTTAGTTTCATACTATTCAAGGATAACACCATTATTCCCTTACCAGGGTTAGGGTTTCCCATTTCATGTCAATCAAGGTTACTCATTCCCTTTTCACAATTAGGACCAATGATTTATCATTTCGTTGTCTAAGTTTAGAGTTTCATGCTATATAATATAACCCAGAATTAGGGTTTCACATACCTTTACCCTATTTTAGAATTAGGGTTTACCATTCACATCACATCGAGGGTTATCATATACAAACACCCAATTTAGGGTTAGGTTTTACTATTCCTCCCAATTAGGGTTTATATTCCATTACCCACAATTAGGGTTTACTATTCATCCTAATTAGGGTTTATCATCAGGATACCTTGAATTAGGGTTACTCATGTCATTACCCTAAATTCATATCACATCATCCTCCTAGTTTAGGGTTTCACTCAAACTTGCCCTAAATTAGGGTTTGAGTTCATTAATCAACTCAATTAGGGTTTTATGATCTCTTTATCAAGGATCATACCCTAATTGTATATCACATCATTTTGAATGTTTTAGACTTAATTGCTACATGATTATCATTCATGTATGAATCTTTCTCTCTCATCCTACTCAGGATGTCCACTACTCAATTCTTGATTAGATTGAGTCTATTCTTTATTCAAATACACGCATTTAGGGTTAGCATGATATATTGAATTATTGTATCATTATACATCAATGATTAATCCCACTAAGGGTATTAATCATCTAAGTACATCAGGTCTCCAAATGTTTTAATCAATTGAACCTTTAATTACATGAGGAATCCAAATGAATTGGTCAATTGAACCTTCAATTACATTAGGTGATAATTGGATTAACCGATTGAATCTTCAATTGCATTAAGTATCCAATTGGATTGACCATATTGGACCTTCAATTAAATGAGGTATATAAATGAATTCACCATGTTGAACCTCAAAAAGATTTGATTACTTAGACCCTAAACGGTCTTAGTTTTTATAATTCAATTGGTTGAAAACCATTTGGGCAAATTGCCCTAGAAACCAATTGGACAAGAAAGGTGTAGAAACCGATTGAACTTTGGGTATCCAAACGGTTTGAGACCGTTTGGGCTCAAACGGTCTTAAGACTGTTTGGTCCAAACCCTCTCAAAACTGAATGGACCAAAAAGTCCTTTCAAAACTTACACGCTTCATGATTTCAATGGATGAACCAATTATCAATTGAATCCCTGATTTCTTTGTCACTTAAACTATTGAATCAACCTTCAATTAGACCATCAATTAGGGTTTGGAACCCAATTGATCTAGGATTTCTACTCAAGAAACCTTCAAGTATGGCTTTGAATCGAGTAGCCGTCAATGATCAACATTGTGGAACTGATTCAATTGCAACTAATGAATTATCATCAGATTTTTGATATGACCTTGCCTCAAATGGTATTGAGGTCATTTGGATGACCTCCAAACGGTCTTGAGACCATTTTCCCCAGGCTATCCTTGAAATTTGTGAAATTCCATTAGGGTTTTGATCATTGGATTGATCATCAAATCAGCTATGAATTGCATTTCAATTTGGTATCTCTGGACCTTCAATTACTCAACCATACTCAACCCTAGACCTCCAAACGGTCTTGGTTGACCTCCAAACGGTCTTGAGACCATTTGGGTGACCTCCAAATGGTCTTGAGATCGTTTGGGTTCAATCACCCAAAAATCTAAGTTAACCAAATTGAATTTCAGCACTTAACCCGATTAGGGTTTGCTAATTGATTAACCTTCAACTGATGAACCCTTTGGAATTAATCAATAAAATTTGATGGGTCATCAACCATCAATATTAGCATCAATTTTTCCAAACGGTAAACCCTGGTCAACTCTCCCAAACGGTTTGAAACCGTTTAGCTTCAAACGGTTTGATGAAACTGTTTGCTTTCAAACGGTTTTGTTGAAACCGAATGAGCAACTTGTTGAAACCGAATGAAATACAATTTCTTTGGGAAATGTGTCCAATATGATGTCATCATCATCTACCTTCTTCCCTATAGATCTTAGTACTTCTGATTTCATGGAATTACCAATTTCAACCAATAATTAATCAAGAAGATGAAGGAATCAACGAAATTGCAAGATTGATAGTTGAATAACAATGTAGAGGGGTTCAAGTTATAAAACCCACCTCCAATTGAGCTTAAAAGCCTCAAGCTCACGTCAACAATGGTGGATGCAAATCCTTTCACTATTCCAAGGCTCGTCCTCTAGCTTTGAGTGAAAATGAATGGTTAGAATTGAAGATGTGATCGAGATAAGTAGAAATCATGCATTGATTTTCGATTTCCACCATAGAATTAAGGTGAAAGGAAGTTAAGAATCTTACCAACAGGTTGGGGGTCGTCCTCCTGGTCCTTCAAAGCTTCCTTGGTCGTTTTTCAAGCAAAGGGTGGAAGTGGATTCGAAATTACCCTTTCATTCTATGGATAAAGGAGCATATATGTGAATTTTATTGAAAATTCATTTAAGAGAGAGAAAGTAGGAATTATCTCCTCAATTTCCTTGCCACTTGCCCCCTTCCCTTCCTTAGATACGAGGCTATCTTCATTACCTCTTATTCCTCTCAAAAATCCACAATTTAAAGAAAAGCAAATTAAGCACCTTAACCCTTATAATATTAATATCCTAAAGTTAGTGGATATTACTTTTCTTTATTTTATGTGAGTGCGTTATCCACTTGCTTTGAGATATTTCGTGGCCTAGAAAAGGCAAAAGGGTGTTCACACTTGGGCAAATTCAGCCATCTCGTTTTTGTTTGAAGGCCCTTCAATTATTTTATTTATTTTTACATTTAATTGAAATAAAGTTCCAATCATGCTTAAATCTTGATTATTTTAATATCAAGATTCTCTCTCCTCCAAAGTAATTCAAATGAGGCTCCCTTCACATTTTATTTTCTATACATGATGACAAAAACATGAGGGACCCTCTAGAAGTGGTATTTTGCATACTGAACCCTAGGTTTTGGGTAAATTGCACATTACACCAAAACTAGGTTTTAATGCACAAAGATTGCTCAGCAAGCTCTATCTTGGTGCTCAAGCTTGTGGAAACCATACACTACATCATATTCATTCTTATGATGCTTAAATATCTGAGGAACATTTTATCATGTACAATTTGCAACTTAACCCCTCAACTTGGGTAATTTGCACTTCAGTCCAAAACAAACAAAACATTGTTTCAACATCATTCAAAAAGTACTGAAATTGAAATATAAGTCCCTCTTGAGCTTTATTACATTTCAAAATATAATATAAAGCATATAATTACCTTTCTTAAACAAAACACCTAGGGTTAAAGCATAACCCAGGTCAGGGATGTTACAAATTATCCACCCCTTACAAGGATTTCGTCCCCGAAATCATCAACGAAAACATTAAGAGAAAAGAGTAGGGTATTTCCTCCTCATCTTTTTCTCTAGTTCCCTTGTAGCTTATTCAATGCCACAGTTGTTCCAGGGGACATTTACAAGACAAATGTCTTTTTTCAGCTTTTTAATTCTTTTATCAAGGATCATCACAGGTCCTTCGACATATGATATATCATCATTTAATTATACCTCCACATGTTGTAGAACTAACTCTGTGTCATGATGACACTTTCTCAGCATTAAGATATGGAACACAGGATGCAACTTGTGCAACTCAGGTGGTAACTCCAGCTTATAAGCTACCTTTCCAATTCGTTCAATGATTGGATAAGGCCCCATAAATCTAGGAGCTAACTTTCCCTTTCTTCCAAATCTAAGAAATCCTTTCCAAGGTGAGACCTTGAGATATACTATGTCTCCAACTTGGAATTCTAAAGGTCTTCGCCATTCTGTCTATCTTGTGCAGTCTTTAACTGTTGTTGTATTACTTTAATCTTCTCAGTTGTCTGATGCACAAGCTCAGGACCCAAAAGTTGATTTTCTCCTATTTCATACCAACATAAAGGAGATCTACAACGTCTACCATATAAAGCTTCATATGGTGTCATGTCAATACTATACTGATGGCTATTATTGTAAGCAAATTCTATCAAGCTCAGGTGTAGATCCCAACTTCTTGTAAACTGAAGGACACATGCCCTAAGCAAGTCCTGCAAGGCTTGTATGGTCCTTTCCTATTGTCCATCTGTCTGTGGGTGAAAGGCAGTACTAAACCTTAACTGTGTACCCAAAGATTTATGCAGTCATTCCCAAAAACAACTCGTGAACTGGGGACCTCTATCGGAAACGATAGTAGCTGGATCCCCGTGCAACTGCACTATCTCATCAACATATAACTGTGCCAGCTTCTCAGTAGTTTCGGTTGTTTTGACAGGTAAGAAATGAGTTGTTTTAGTCAACCTATCAACTATCACCCATATGGAATCATGACTTTTGGTTGTTCTAGGCAAACCAACCACAAAGTCCATAGTCACATGATCCCATTTTCACTGTGGTATAGGTAGAGGTTGCATTCTTCCTGCAGGCTTCTGATGTTCAGCTTTAACCTACTGACACACCGGACACTGCATAACAAACTCAGCAACATCTTTCTTAAAATTAGGCCACCAATACATATCTTTTAAGTTATGATACATCTTGGTGCTCCCTAGATGCATAGCATACATTGAAGAATGAGCTTCTTCCAGAACTAACTTTCTCAAGTCATCGGCATCGGGTACTACCATCCTACCATGGTAACAGACTGCCTAATCCTTTGAGTCATGAAATCCATCCCGTTTCTCACTACCATACTCTGATCTAATCTGCTGAACTACAGCATCAGTTTGTTGTGCTTCTTTAATCCGCTGTCTCAGAGTTGGTTTTATGTGCATTTCAGCTAGCAACCCGGATAACAATGATACCTTAAATTGTACATTATCTTTCCTTAAGGAGATAAACATATCCCTCTTAGAGCACACTAAGGAGTTTAACTGTGCTTTATCTAAGGCTGGTGTTGTTGATTTTCTGCTTAAAGCATCACCAACCACATTGGCCTTCCCTGGATGATAATCAATTGTACAATCATAGTCCTTGATTAACTCCATCCAGTGGCGTTGCCTCATGTTCAGCTCATGTTGTGAGAAGATATATTTTAAATTCTTATGGTCTGTGAAAATCTCGAATGTCTCTCCATAGAGATAATGTCTCCAGATCTTCAAGGCATGGACGATAGCAGCTAGTTCTAGATCGTGTGTCAGATAATTCTCCTCGTGTTTCTTAAGTTGTCGAGAAGCAAAAGAAATCACTTGTTTATCCTGCATCAACACACATCCTAGACCGTTCTTGGATGCATCACAGAAGACTATGTACCCCTTCCCTTGCTCAGGTAACACCAACACAGGTGCACTTGTTAACCTTTCTTTCAGCAACTGGAAGAATGTTGACACTTGTCATTCCAGACAAAAGGAACCTCTTTCCTGGTCAACTTGGTTAGGGGTAAAGCTATAGAACTGAAGTTCTTAATGAACCTCCTGTAATAACCTGCTATTCCAAGAAAACTACGAAATCTCCTTCGGTGTCCTCGGCTGTTCCCATTGCAGGACAGATTCTACCTTCTTATGATCAACACAAATACCTAAGGAAGATATTATGTGTCCTAGAAAAGAAACTTCTGGTAACCAAAACTCACATTTGCTAAACTTAGCATATAACGTATGCTCTCTTAGCAAGGTTAAAGCCTGACGGAGGTGCTGCTCATGATGTTGAGCATCTCTACTGTAGATCAAGATGTCATCTATAAAGATGACTACACACTGATCAAGAAAAGGTCGAAAGATTCTATTCATGAGTTCCATGAATGCAGTTGGTGCATTAGTTAGTCCAAACGACATAACTATGAACTGATAGTGACCATACTTTGTCCTAAAGGCAGACTTAGGTATGTCACCCTCCTTAATACACAACTGATGGTATCCCGACCTCATATCTATCTTAGAAAAGACAGTTGCACCACGCAACTGATCAAACAAGTCATCTATCCTTGGCAAAGGATACTTATTCTTTATAGTTACTTTATTTAACTGTCTATAATCAATGCATAACCGCATCGATCCATCCTTCTTCTTAACAAAAATAACCAGAGCACCCCATAGTGAAGTACTTAGTCGAATAAAACCCTTCTCAAGCAACTCCTGTAGTTGTTTCTTGAGTTCTGCCATTTCAGCAGGTGCCATCCTATACGGTGTTTGTGCTATAGGTTGCGTGCCCAGAATCAGATTAATCTCAAAATCAATCTCTCGGGGTGGAGGTACACCTGGAAGTTCCTCAGGAAACACATCATCAAATTCCCTAACTACCAAAACTTCAGAAGGATGAGGGCTCTCCATGGTGGTATCTACCACATGTTCCAAGAATGCGAGACATCCTTGCCTCATCAGCTTCTCATCTATCATAGCTGACACAAGACAGGTTGGAAGAATCTTTCTATCTCCCTGAAAGATCCATGTGTCACTATCATCAGTGAACACAGCTTGCTTGGACTCACAATCCAAGACAACCTTGTATTTTTCTAGGGTGTCCATTCCAAGAATTATATCGAATTTGTGCATCTCAAGTGGTATAAGATCCACTTAAATGAGATGTTCAGAAAAGATAAGAGTGCAGGGAGAACACACCTCCCACAACACTATAGATCCCAACAAAGGGGTTTCTAGCATCAAACTATTTTCTCTATGACTGACAATCATGTTGCAGTCATATATCACTTCTTGAGTGATAAAGGAATGTGTAGCACCCGGATCGATTAAAACAGATACGAAGCAGGATGACAACATATCAGAATAAAATAGTTCCATCTGACCTATCACAACTCGTGGATTAACCACTGCCTCAGGCTGATTCATTGCATAGAATCTCATCATTGCCTATTGTTGTCCCTGTGCTCTATTATTGGATGCATAAGATCCTACATGGGACGCTTGTCCACGTCCTTGGGTACTGTGACAAAGTGGAATTTTACATAAGTATGATGAAATTGCTATTTTACCCTTGTTATACTCACTCGTGATCCTCAATTATTTTTCTTGTCTTCATAATCATTATTAAGACTCAAATTCAAAATATGGTGATCAATGTGGATTTTATACACATTATAACACCTTAAATGTGATAAATTGATCACTTTGTCCAAAGAAGAAAATGTGTCCATCAAACTTCGTTTTCTGGTTTTCAAACATTTTCTAAAGGTTCTCCACATTTTTGGGAAGTTGTCATCCAAATTTGAGAACAATTGGACATTCCTACGATTTTCTATGGATTATTGAATTTAATGTGTTGAAAACCATTAGTTTTGTCTTTTAATTGACCTTTTTCCATGTCAGCGATCCAAGGCAAGGATCCGAGGGTGATCCCAACCCTTGGATCTACCTTGCATGGATCCCAGCCCGATCTAGTGGCTACAGACTCGTCTTCTACCTCCCGCAATTAGCGGGGAGGACTAATGACGATCGAAAGCGGCAATCAGCCCTTATGCTACCCGATTTGAAATTCCAATCGAGAGGGAATGCTCATCTCGTGAATTTAAACTGATTGAATCCTATTTTGACCACCGTTCATGCTATATACAGCCGCCAAAATGAGCTTCTCGCCTCCTATTCTCACTCCAGCGGCCATAGCTAGGGCCCAGAACTGATCTAGCCTAACCGTAGCCCTCAAGCCTATAAAATGATCCCCTAAGGGAAGACGACATCCCACATTGCTAGAACGAGCATCTTGCTCACTGTTTTGTCCCCGGCACCCCTTATTTTCCTTGACTTCACCTGCTTCTAAAAATGGCACCGCCACAGGGCCGCCTTGGGCGATACTGTTGCTCGCCCCTCTCCTCCTCATTTAGTCCCCCCATCAGGTTCGCAGGGCCAAGACAAGCTCGACCGACACCTTAGCCGTGTCCTTTGCCCTCTCCTACTTCCAAACACCCCCACTCCGGTGAGCCTGCCGCCCTTCTTTCTGGACTCGCGAGGGTGTGCTACACGAGAGAAATAGGGTCCCAGACTGGCCGGTCCAGGAAAAGGAGCTCATGTCTAACACTCACCTGAACTGAGGTCTGAACCAAGAACTCAAGTGATTGAACCAGCCATTTTAGCCTCTGAACCGGACCGCCAAGTAAGGAGGCTGCCTTGCCTATGTGGACAAATCTCAGTCATCCTTTACACATCGAATGGTCCTCTTTTTTTTATGAAAGGTATTTTGCCTCCTCTCTGCTCGAAATTGCAGCAAATGATCAGATCTTGTTTTAATTGTAGAAAATAGATCCTAGCTCCAAATATTATGAACAAGTAGTCTATCTTGATCAGAAAAATCTAGTGAATCGATAAAAATACTTTGGAAATCTGATTCCAAACTATTCTCACTGGTATATCTTAATCTTGATCTATTCTTAGTTACTTGGTCTAAATGACTCTATTTGGTGATTAGACTTTGGTAACATTATACCTGATTTGATTTATATTTTGAGATTGTAAAACCAGACTTGACCTATTTGTTGACTTGATTCAACCTTGAATATGATGGTGCCATCTTAATATTATACTTGATCTAAATCTTGTGGCATATCTTGATCTATCGACCTAAAAACTTGATCTCTGTTTTACTCATTATACTAATCAGAACTTGATCTAATCTTGAACACCAATGATGTTAAGTATCATGATGATGATTTAGAAATTTGAATGATGACTCAAATATTGATGATAATAATTAGGGTTAGCAAATATATTCCTAAAATACCTAGGTAGATCATCCATTCTTGAATATGCTTGACACTTGAGTAAATATTGAAATCTTGATATAGTGTTGACTATAAATGAATGATCTACCTTAGGGATGAATAGGATTGGAAAACCCTAATCTGGTGTACTTGTTATTGATCTATAATATGATCTTGACCCTCGATCCATATCTTGATTGATCTAGGAACTACTTGAAACCCTAATCTTCTACTCTAGATGATTTAAACTCAAAATCTTTGGTGAAAGGTACGCTATTATATAACTCCTCATTGATTGTATTGAAGATACTTTTATGTATCTCTTGATTGTATACTTGGCTATTTATTTGGATGAGTTATTGTTCTCTATGATTATCTTCTGTTTTTCTATACCATATTTTGAAAAACATGAAAACATAAATTGCATGCCCATTATGACTGCCCGTATATTGATAATGATGATGATATTGATAATGTTGATAATGTTGATATTGAGTACAACAACCCCCTCATTTGGAGGTGGGACTTGTACATTGGCCTCCTATGTTCATATGGTGAGAAGGAGCCCAGTGACTTACCCCATCGTGTTGGGGAGATAAAGTCAGAAAAAAATATATAAGAATGCTTCTCGAATTACAGCACAATGGGAACTCGTAATAAAAATTGAATCGTTGAATAACAACTTTTTTGTCGAATGATATTGAATGTTTGGAAATCATTTGTTATACTTTGAAATATAAGTCTTTCCAAGTATACATATTTTCTTATAAACTGTTTTACTTGATTTTGATAGCGTACCATGCAATTGCATGATAGTGTCATGATTTTCTTGATTTTAGGCAATACAAATGGAATATTGAATAAGATCGCTTCCGCACTCATACACTCTGATGACAAAGATAAATCGGTTATATCTCCATATTGGGTTAGTTTGTTATTCAATTATCCAGTGTTTGAGTTATTTATTTCTTATTGTATATGTCAGTGTGATTGATCTTATTGGGCCACTCAGGGACGGGCGCTTCAATCCTTTTTCTACTGTCTAGGCAGTAGGATTGGGATTGGGGTAAGAACGGTTCCGTGACAGTTGGTATCAAAGCTTACACACTCCCATATACTTTAAGTAAATAATTTCTCAAGTCTCCTACACCCAAGAAACCCTAAAGTCCATAATGGTGAAAATTGAGGTGTCTAGGCTCGGGGTCCTGGCATAATTTCTCCTATCCGTCTTCACGGTGGTTGAGATCCCCCGCTCTACCTTGCCTTAATTGATCCAGAACTGGACCTAAAGGTTCTCTTGTGAAACCCTATAGAGTCTTCTAGCATCTCATCTCTTCTTTAAGGACAATCCTAAGCCACTGATGTAGATGAAGATTAGGTAGTCTTCTCATCTCATCATGTGGTCCTTCTCATGACCTTTCACCACATGATGTCTCGATTATGGGTAGCTTATGCATGGGAAAAGCGAATATTGCTAAATCTTAAAAGTTGATACCATGATCTGACCCTAGTTTGAAAACTCAATTTTGATCTATGGAATAAAGTTCTCATGTATGACCCCTAATATCATGCAAACTCGATTTAACCAAAACTTGACACCCGTTTGCTATGTTTGAGGTAAATATTGATAATTTTGTTTTGGTGAAATAAGAAGTAGTTGTACCTTATACCTTATTGTTAATAAGGTCCCTATTTGATTTATTCCATGTTGCCCTATTTTTTATTAAACCTCAAACATAGTTAAGCAAATTTTTCCCCTATTTGATGCTCATCATGACTAGGCTATGAATTTACTAAGTCTAGGACTCCCAAAACCATGATGTAAGACTATGATGCAAAAGGAAAAAAAACAATTTTCCTATTGACTATTTATGCCTTTTGCAATCTCGATTTTGATATGATGATTATGGGACTAGATTTTGCACTATTATGCTCTGATTCCTAGAATGCCAAATTCAAATCCTCGATTTCCAAATTATATCATTACCTTGATCATGAGAGGAAAAAATTGCAAAATTTGACATTATTTCCCTATTATCTTGAATTTTGATCTTATGACTTTGATATATATGATTTAATTTTTGATACTCTCCCTATTTGAATAAGATCAATGGATCGTGACCAATGTAAGTAATGTGCTAGATTAGGGTAGTAGTTGACTCATGACTCCCCTAACCTAGGTCACATCCCTATTTTGACTACCTCTAAATTTTCGTATTATTTAGAGTTTGGAAAGGTATTTTCCCTTCCACCCTATTCGGACTGGTTGACCTAAGCCTAATAGGTTAAACCCATGCTTGATACTTGATCTTGAATATTGATTTGATAATAACCTTGACATATGGCAATGTTGACTATAGCTTGTGGTCGACTTCCTAGATAGACCTAGGTGTAGATCATTCATCAACCTTGGAAACTATGATAATGAAATCTTGACATGTTGATCAAATATTGCCTGAATATTGTTGGTAAAAATGAATATAGATGAATGATCTCCCCTAAGGTCTAAATAAGAATATAAACCCTAGCTTTAGAATATGATCAAATTTTGGATCTATGACTTTTGGTGTCTAAAATCTTGACTCTTGATATTGATTAATGGATTTTTGATTCATGATTATCAATCTCAATAATACAAATCCTATGATCACACTATTTGGACCTTGAGATATATGATTAGTGACTTCAAAATCCCAAATTTTGAAATTTTGAAATGATGACTATTTTTTACTCTCTCGGTTTATCAATTAGGGTTTAGCTCTCATTAGAACTAGGGTGGGAGCTTCCCATTGGTTTTAAGCTCAAAGTAATGATATTTAAAGTATGATGTTGTATCAAAATATTGAAATATGAAATCTCAAATCATGGATGTATAACCCCACCTAGGCCAATGGAGAATCTAGGATCCTGAGATATTGGGGTTGAAAGTCACCTTGTACACTTGAACTCTATTTATTTTATGTAAAATACAATCCCTTTGAATTTGTGATCAATAGGATGCCTTTCATATAAGTGATTCATATGATGACTTTGAATAATATATGCATTGACCTTGATACTCAATTGCTCGATGATGAAATGGTGTTAAATACCAGTTGATTATGATATGGAGCATGGAATCATATTTATGAATATTGTATTACTTAAATTTGAGGACATGATTGTGATTATATAATTGAGGATACTCTAGTATTCGAGGATATGACTTAGGTTGAATTTTTTTTTTTGAGGTCAACTGCACCCTTCTATTACTCTGAGCTCAAAGATGGCTCATTCCAGTTTGCTACAAAATGAGGAAAGGACGACGATAAGAAAAACGAGCTAGTTCTATTGACGGCTTCACGAGCTAGCAGGTGTGCTAGTCCATTTGCCCGTCTTTTACAAAAAGAAAAACTAATCGACTGAAAGAAGGTGCTTAAGCTATAGATATCTTCTAGAATTGTGCCTAGTAAGTCCGGCCTTTTGACTTTCGCTTTTATGAGATGGATGATTGTATCCGAATCCGAATCAACCACAATATTTTGTATATCATGAGCCTTGGACTGTTGGATTCCTTCGCGTATAGCCCATGCTTCGGCGATGTCGACTCTTTGGCTTGAGGGACGCCTGCACCCAGCAACATGCAGCACGCGGCCGGCTGAATCACGCCATACTAATCCCGTAGCGTCGTGTCTCTGTACCTGTACAGCGGCATCACAGTTAAGTTTAATCTTGTCTGTCTCCGGCGCCACCCATGATGTGAATCTCGACGCTTGATCTGCCGTCCTGCCTTCCATGTGAGGCTGCTCGTCATGGTAGCCGACAATGAGCGCTAGTAGTTGTCGCTGGATAAGAAGGGGTGGCTTCGGCTGCTCCTTGAAGATAATGGAGTTCCGCCTGGTCCATATTGTCCACATGGCTGCAATCATAGTGTGGTTGACATCTTCACGCTGTTGTGTAATGAGCCTCTTGATTCCACATCCCACGTCAATCTCCCCCACTTCTCGGATTTTTGCTTGCACCTCTAACGGGCTTTCTTTCCAAAGCTCCCACGCCTGCAGGCATCTGAAAAGCATGTGTCTAATATCTTCTTTCTCCCTTCCACAAATACTACACCTTCCATCTGGATGACAATGGCGGTCATACAACCTGCCCAAGGTGCCTAGCGCCCCGGACATACATCTCCACAGGAAGTGTGCTGCTTTTGGAACCAGGTTCTTCCTCCATACTAGTCTCCATCCTTCTGCCTCCTGCTGGTTTTTGTGCGCTTCTATTACGCTCGGGTCTTGGGATGCCATCCAGTAGGCCGATCTAACCGTGAAGTCTCCTCTTCTATCCGGTTTCCAAAAGATATTGTCCTCTCTCCTGTTAATGCCAAGCGGTATAGCCAAAATCTGTTGTGCAATTTCCGGATTGAAAAGGTTTTCTATGCTTTCCTTGTCCCATGTGATAGAGTCCTCCGTCATGAGTTGCTTCACCCATTGTACATTGGTACTC
The DNA here is from genome assembly GCA_963693085.1 of Alisma plantago-aquatica. Taxonomy (NCBI): domain Eukaryota; kingdom Viridiplantae; phylum Streptophyta; class Magnoliopsida; order Alismatales; family Alismataceae; genus Alisma; species Alisma plantago-aquatica. Next base: position 587,734,083 of record OY856412.1, read on the forward strand.
GAGAAATTATAGACATTTTCAATGCTTCCTTTTATACCTGGTATCCACTGGTCTTTCCATATATTGATACAAGCCCCATCTCCCACTCTCCACTGCATCCCTTCCAGAATGATGGCTTTCGCATTCCATATACTCCTCCATGTGAAGCTTGGATCATATCCTCTTCTGGCGTTGAGTACTGTCCCCCTTGAAAAATATCTTGCTTTAAGCACCCGGTGGACCAACGTATCCTCTCTATGGAATAGTCTCCATATTTGCTTTGCAAGGAGCGCCTGGTTAAAAGTGTGTATATTGCGGAAGCCCAACCCTCCTTGATTTTTGGGTTTGCACATCTTGTCCCAGCTGACCCATGACATCTTCCTCTCTCCATCTTTGGCTCCCCACCAGAATCTTGCTATAGTACTATTTATAGAATCAAGAAGGTATCCCGGGAGCTGAAAAATACTCATGATATATGATGGGATGGCTTGGACCACTACTTTGATGAGGACTTCCTTCCCCGCTTTGGATAGCAATTTCTCCTTCCACCCTTGTAGTTTCTTCCATATCCGCTCCTGTATGTATGAAAACACCTGCTTCTTTGACCTCCCAACAGCCATAGGCAGTCCCAAGTATTTCCCATGTTTTTCTACTTCCTTGACCTGCAAGAGTTGTGTTATTTCTGCTCTTCTTTCCCGCTCCACCCCTTTGCTAAAAGCGACCTCAGTTTTTGATAGATTGATTTTCTGCCCGGATGCCTGCTCATATTGGCTGATAATTTCAGCTAACTTCTGACATTCTTCTTTGGTTGCTCTTGCAAAAAGGATAGAATCATCTGCAAAGAAAAGGTGAGAAACCCGAGGTCCATGGCGGCTAGCTCGGATTCCTTGTATAATTTTTTCCTGCGCTGCCAATGTTAGAGAAGTAGAGAAAGCTTCGGCACATAAAATGAAAAGATATGGAGAGAGAGGGTCACCCTGGCGAAGTCCGCGGGAAGGTTGAATCTTTCTGGTTCTTTCCCCATTGATGGCAAACGAGTGGGACACAGTTGACATACAATCATAAACCTTCTTTCTCCATTTCTCTCCGAATCCCATTTTTCTTTGCACATAATCAACAAATTTCCATTCCACCCTGTCATAGGCCTTCGACATATCCAGCTTTAGAGCGATGTGACCCTTCTTAGTTTTGTTTCCCCTCTTCATGGTATGGAACATCTCGTAAGCAATAAGAGCGTTGTCCGTAATGAGTCTCCCAGGTATAAAAGCACTTTGATTTTCGGATATAATTCTGTCCATGAACGGCCGCATCCTGCTAGCTATGACTTTGGAGGCTATCTTGTAGACCACATTGCACAAACTGATGGGTCTAAATTCACCAATCTCCGTGGGCTTTTGAGTTTTTGGGATTAACACCACCAACGTGTCATTGATTTCAGCAATACTCCTTTCCGACTTCCACCACCCTTTAATATAATTGCACACGTCATTCCCTACAATGTGCCAGTATTTTTGGAAAAATAAAGCTTTCATGCCATCTGGTCCCGGGGCTTTATTTGGGTGCATATGTTTCAACGCCCTCAAGATTTCCTCATTCGTGAAGTCTTCCTCAAGCTCTCTACTTTCAATCTGGCTGAGTTTGTTGTTTATGCCCCTTGTAGCCTCCTCCCATCTGCTAGGATCACTGGTAAGAAATAGATTTTGAAAGAAATTCAGCACTATACCTTCTATATCTTCTTCCTCCTCTTTCCACTCCCCATCTTCATTTTTAAGACCTTCAATTCTATTCCTCTTCTTTCTTTGAGATGCTTTGTGGTGGAAATATGCAGTATTCTTGTCACCCGATCTCATCTCATTCACCCTTGCTCTAGCATGCCAAAACGCCTCATCCCTCCTGTGCCATTCTTGTAGCTCTGTCGTTATGTGCGTGCACCTTTCTAAATTAGTTTTGTCAACCGGAAGATTTTGTAATTCCTTGAGAGCCTCTTCCAATTATTTGATTTTTTTCCGCCTTTCCCCGAATTTTCCAGCAGCCCATTCTTTTAATTTACTCTCACAGTATCCCAGCTTTCCTTGAAGGTCAGAGTTATGCCTTTCCTCCCAAACAGATTTTATAATGTATTCACAAGCATTATCCTCCGCCCACATAGGTTCAAAGAAGAAATATTGGCTATTCCTTGCTTTTTTCCTTTTTCTATAGTCAGTATTAATGAGGATGGGTGCATGATCGGACTCATATTTGGTGCAGTGAATCACTCTTGCCTGTGGAAACTTTGCCATCCATTGTGCACATCCCAGTGCTCTATCCAGCCATTCCCTAATCAAGGTTTCCGGAGATAGACCTCTCTGCCATGTGAAGATGCTGCCACTGTAGCCTAAATCCGTGAGATCACAGTCATCAACTACGTCCCTGAAGTCTTGGATAAACCTGAGAGGTTTAGGGGGCCCGCCACTTTTTTCTGAGTTAGACAATATCTCGTTGAAGTCTCCGAAGAAGATAGTAGGTAGCTGCGAGATTCCTTTCTGATCTCTCATTAATTCCCATGTCTTGTGCTTATGTTGTTGTGCTGCCCATCCATAAATGCCTACTGCTCTCCACCTGTTGTCACCATTCTGTTCATTTATGTCACAGCTGCAATGATGTTGTGAGTAAGACGTAACTGTGAGGTCGACATCCCTCCACCATAACCCCATCCCCCCAGCTCTTCCTACGCTTGAGATGCATACTCCTTGAGTGTAACCACATTTCCTCATCACCACTTCCAGATCAGCACTAGATATCATAGTTTCCATCACAAAAACTATGTTCGGCCCCTCCCTCATGCACCTAGTCTTGAGGGCAGTAACCGTGTCAGGGCGGGCTAGACCCTGACAATTCCAGCTTAAGATTTTCATTGCTCTTCACGGGGCTGGCCCATACCAGCCTCCGCTACTTGGGTTATGCACCCTCTTCCCTGTGATCCTTCTAGGTTTATGTTTCTTGCTTTTTTCCCCGTCTCTAGCTCAGTGTCTACCGTGTCCAACTCCATGTCACAGTACTCGGAGTGCCTTCCTCTTTTTCCTGCGATTGTGTTCCATTCCACTGCATCTTCTGGTATACCCAACCGTTGACCCCTGCTCATCTTGTAAACCCATGGAGGGTCTCTCTTCTTGTGCTGCACTGACTTAATTTTTCTCCCTGGTTTTCTTTGGCTCTCTTTTTCTCTTTGTGCCCTCGTTTTCACCGCTGTAAACAACTCCTTTTCTTTGTTCTGAGATTCGTCTTCCCCCATTGATGCATGTCGCAAATGTCCCCCTTCTCCTTCCCCGCCCGGTCGCCCAAACCCTGCATTTGCTTCCTGGACGTGAGGCCACTGTGCGCGACTTCCCTCTACACCTGTACTTTTCACCTGCCTGTTCTGCGGAGGGCCTTGCTCTCCTGTTAGTGTGTCCCCATCCGTTCCAGCCGTGGCATCTGTGGTTTGGACTGTGCGTCCTCCTTCTCCTCTCGGGTCGATAATGACTGTTCTTTCTGGAAAGAGCTCGCCTATATTAAGTTCTTCTTCTTCACTGCCTTCTTCCTCAATCTACGGATGTGTTTGGTCTTCTTGCAAGCCGTCATGGTTCACGTCTGTCTCAGAGCCTGGTCTTCTAACTGCATTGACGCTTGAGCCTTTCTGTCTTCCCTGCTCTCTGCGATTCTTCTTCTCATCTCCTTCCGACGGCCTATACTTCAACTCTATCTTCTTGCTGAGTCTGCTATTCCCATAGACTTCTTGCTGAAGCGATCGCCTTGGTTTCCTTGGCGACACCCTGAGCCAGGTGCCCCACTGTTGCGCGTGCTCCCCCCTTCCTCGCTTCTCTCACAATCTTTAGCGACGTGGCCAAGACTTCCACAACCAGGCAGAAATTGGCCAAACGTTCATATTTCAATTCGATCTCTATCACGTTGCCTTTGCTCCCTTTCATCCGCAAGACTCTCCTCAGCGGCTTTGTGACGTCGAGGTTGATTCTCACCCTCGCTGACGTCTCCCACCCCAATTCGTCCAAGTCTGTTGCTATCACCTCGCCCACCCGGCCTGCTATTTCTTCAATGCTTCTCTTGTTCCGAAACCCTAGAGGAATTCCATACAAACGGACCCAGAAGGGGCTGCGGTTAATGGTGATATCGCCCGGCTTCTCGTCTTTCTCTATGTTCTTAAAAAGCAGTAGTTTGTTGTCAAAATTCCATGGGGATCCTTCTTCAACCTTCTGCTTATTGCGCCAATCAAAGAACTGGATGATGAACCGTCCTCCTTCGACCTGTTTGAAGACGACCTTTTCGTGGAGTCCCCATGCTTGCGTGAAGGTCCTCTTCATCGCCCAGAAATTCGTCGGCCTGTCTGATAGGATCCGCGCAACCAGCGCCAACCTCAGATGGTCTTGATCTCTATCGTCTTCCGCCGCCGCAATCTCTATTATGTCTTCTTCTTCCGCTGTCAACTGTAGTTGTGCACACCTCTCCGCCAGCTCGTCTGCCATCGTCGGTAGAGAACCAGAGGAATCATCCGCCCTTGGACCTGCAAGAGATTAACCCACGAAGGTGGAGAAAGGGCTCCCACGCAGCAAACCCTAATCGCCAGAGCGACGGGAGAGACGCGGGGAGAGTATAAGCATCTTATGACTTAGGTTGAATAATACCAATTTTTGAGGATATTTTTGAATTTTGGGGACAAAATTCCTTTTTAAGGAGGGAAAGATGTGACAAAGTGGAATTTTACATAAGTATGACGAAATTGCTATTTTACCCTCGTTATACTCACTCATGATCCTCAATTATTTTTCTTGTCTTCATAATCATTATTGAGACTCAAATTCAAAATATGGTGATCAATGTGGATTTTATACACATTATAACACCTTAAATGTGATAAATTGATCACTTTGTCCAAAGAAGAAAATTTGTCCATCAAACTTCGTTTTCTGGTTTTCAAACTTTTTCTAAAGGTTCTCCACATTTTTGGGAAGTTGTCGTCCAAATTTGAGAACAATTGGACATTCCTATGATTTTTTATGGATTATTGAAGTTAATGTGTTGACAACCATTAGTTTTGTCTTTTAATTGACCTTTTTCCATGTCAGTGATCCAAGGCAAGGATCAGAGGGTGATCCCAGCCCTTGGATCTGCCTCGCATGGATCCCAGCCTGATCCAGTGGCTATAGACTCATCTTCTACCTCTCGCAATTAGCGGGGAGGAGTAATGACGATCGAAAGCGGCAATCAGCCCTTATGCTACCCGATTTGAAATTCCAATCGAGAGGGAATGCTCGTCTCGTGAATTCAAACTGATTGAATCCTATTTTGACCACCGTTCATTCTATATACAGCCGCCAAAATGAGCTTCTCGCCTCCTATTCTCACTCCGACGGCCATAGCTAGGGCCCAGATCGAATCTAGCCTAACCCTAGCCCTCAAGCCTATAAAATGATCCCCTAAGGGGAGCTGACACCCCACATTGCTCGAACGAGCATCTTGCTCACTGTTTTGTCCCCAGGCACCCCTTATCTTCCTTGACTTCACCTGCTTCTGCAAACGGCGCCGCCACAGGGCCGCCTTGGGCGATACTGCTGCTCGCCCCTCTCCTCCTCATTTAGTCCCCCCATTAGGTTCGTAGGGCCGAGACAAGCTCGACCGGCACCTCAGTTGCGTCCTTTGCCCTCTCCTGCTTCCAAACACCCCCACTCCAGTGAGCCTGCCGCCCTTCTTTCTGGACTCGCGAGGGTGTTCTACGCGAGAGAAGAAGGGTCCCAGACCGGCCGGTCCAGGAAAAGGAGCTCTTGTCTAACACTCACCTGAATAGAGGTCTGAACCAAGAAATCAAGTGATCGAACCAGCCATTTTAGCCTCTGAACCGGACCACCAAGCAAGGAGGCTTCCTCGCCTATGCGGACAAATCTCGTTTGTCCTTTACACATCAAATGGTCCTCTTTTTTTTCGATGCAAGGTATTTTGCCTCCTCTCTGCTCGAAATTGTAGCAAATGATCAGATCTTGTTTTAATTGTAGAAAATAGATCCTAGCTCCAAATATTATGAACAAGTAGTCTATCTTGATCATAAAAATCTAGTGAATCGATTAAAAATACTTTGGAGATCTGATTCCAAACTATTCTCACTGATATATCTTAATATTGATCTATTTCTTAGTTACTTGGTCTAAATGACTCTATTTGGTGATTAGACTTTGGTAACATTATACCTGATTTGATATATATATTGAGACTGTAAAACCAGACTTGACCTATTTGTTGACTTGATTCAACCTTGAATATGATGGTGCCATCTTAATATTATACTTGATCTAAATCTTGTGGCATATCTTGATCTATCGACCTAAAAACTTGATCTATGTTTTACTCATTATACTAATCAGAACTTGATCTAATCTTGAACACTAATGATGTTAAGTATCAGGATGATGATTTAGAAATTTGAATGATGACTCAAATATTGATGATAATAATTAGGGTTAGCAAATATATTCCTAAAATACCTAGGTAGATCATCCATTCTTGAATATGCTTGACACTTGAGTAAATATTGAAATCTTGATATAGTGTTGACTATAAATGAATGATCTACCTTAGGGATGAATAGGATTGGAAAACCCTAATCTGGTGTACTTGGTATTGATCTATAATATGATCTTGACCCTCGATCCATATCTTGATTGATCTAGGAACTACTTGAAACCTTGATCTTCTACTCTTGATGATTTAGACTCAAAATCTTTGGTGAAAGGTACGCTATTATATAACTCCTCATTGATTGTATTGAAGATACTTTTATGTATCTCTTGATTGTATACTTGGCTATTTATTTGGATGAGCTATTGTTCCCTATGATTAGTCTTCTATTTTTCTATACCATATTTTGAAAAACATAAATTGCATGCCCATTATGACTGCCCGTATATTGATAATGATGATGATATTGATAATGTTGATATTGAGTACAACAACCCCCTCATTTGGAGGTGGGACTTGTACATTGGCCTCCTATGTTCATATGGTGAGAAGGAGCCCAGTGACTTACCCCATCGTGTTGGGGCGATAAAGTCACACAAAAATATATAAACATGCTTCTCAAATTACAGCATAATGGGAACTCGTAATAAAAATTGAATCGTTGAATAACAACCTTTTTTCGAATAGCTGTCACAATCATTAAGAGGAATATGACAACTCCGAGACACCAAACAAATTCCCTAGGACTGCTATAACTCGCATAATATAGACCACGAAAAATATGAAGGTAAACCACAATGAGAAACATACTTGCCCCATTAGCATGCATATAACGGTTTGAAATATAAGTCCTTCCAAGTAAACATATTTTCTTATAAACTATTTTACTTGATTTTGATAGCGTACCATGCAATTGCATGATTGTGTCATGATTTTCTTGATTTTAGGCAATACAAATGGAATATTGAATAAGATCGCTTCCGCACTCATACACTCTGATGATAAAGATAAATCGGTTATATCTCCATATTGGGTTAGTTTGTTATTCAATTATCCAGTTTTTGAGTTATTTATTTCTTATTGTATATTCCAGTGTGATTGATCTTATTGGGCCACTCAGGGACGGGCACTTCAATCCTTTTTCTACTGTCTAGGCAGTAGGATTGGGATTGGGGTAAGAATGGTTCCGTGATAGGTACCACTAGAAAATGGCTTTCTCTGAGAACCTTGCTGACTCTATCTCGGGGGTTGATTCACTACTACATTCCCCGTTGGGAAATCCCTTGCCAGATGTCCTACTAGTCCACATTGATGACAGGCTCTACTCTCTTGATGTGGTCTAGAGGGCCTAGTTACTGATGTTGATGCTATGCTAGGGGCTCTACTCAGAGGAAAACTACGCCCTCTTCCCCTACTTGACGTCCACTGCGTCTGGGTATTCAACCTCTGTGGTGCTGTCGGTGCGGAAAATCATGGTTTCTTAAAACCCTCGAACCTTTGTCCTTGAAACTGTGTGTACTCTTTATTACTCTTGGTCTAACGCTTCTCAATCATAGACCTCTCTACTCGTCTTACGGACTCCACGAAGGTAGCAAACCTCTCCCAGTTCTCTAAAGTAGACACCGGAGTGGTCAATTCAGCATTCAATCCCTTCTCGAAACGATGTATCTTCTCCTCATCAGTAGATGCCATATGCGAACAAAACCACAAAAGTTCTATGAACTTAGCCTCATACTCACTAATGTTCATTTGTCCCTGCCTAATCTGCTCAAACTGAGTAATTTTCTCATCCAGAAAAGTCTTGGGAAAGTATCTACTGACGAATTCTCGTTCGAAACTCTTCCCATCCGATCTCAACACCTGGCCTCTTTCCCTTTTATATGGTCCACCAGTGACCAGAACTCCCTTTAAGGAGGTATACAACATGCCTCACCTTCTCATCCTTAGAGATATTAAGGATCCTAAAGGCTTTCTCCAACTCAGTCAGCCATAAGTCTACATCAGTTGGATCAGTTGTACCAGCATAATCTATGGCTCCCACCCGGCGAAGTCGTTCAAATGTCTTGCCGGCTCCCTGTCCTTCATGGTGGGTAGGTTCCCTAGGTGTAGGTAATGGCATCCTATCTATCATGTGAGTCATGGCAGCCATAAACTACCCAAACATGGCTTGGAAGGCTGGGTTCCCCATATCATCTTGATTGGACTGGGGTTGTTCTGGTACAGGCTCCTCCCTATCTTGGTCTCTTGCACCTCCTCCTAGTGCAGCAACGCTACTCTCAGCAGCATGTTCATCGTGTGATCCAGACATCTTTAGTTCTTCTTCTCCTCCTATATGAGCATAAGACACTAGTAGATAACTTGAAGACACTAGAACAGACTCAACAACCTTAATCCTATGTATTTGTAGACTCAGCAAACTTAAAGCTCTAATACCACTAAACGGTGATACACCGTTCAAACAAAACGTTATTAACTAATGTGGAAGCTATCATTAACAGCGGATTACTGAAAATCACTAAAAATTAAAACCATTTGCAAATAGATCCATTCTTTGGAAAACTCTTTCAACAAGAACCATAATATTACATTCACATACTGGTTCACATAGTACATTCTCTGTACCATTTCTTCTCGAGGAATATATATATACATCATTGCTTTGCTAAAAAGCACAAGTAACAAAATCCTTGAGGCATCATTCCAAAATCTCAGTTCGATTATAAAAACACTATCATTGACTCCTAGGACCTGAGAGTACAAAGACGACACATATGACTCTATTTACACATATACAAGACTTGACAGCCAGTATCTCCACTTGAGCATTCACTGTTGTCCCTGTTGCTGTTGTTGTTGTTCTTCCCTTTTTATGAGGTTTCTGTTTCTACCTCATCCGCATCCACCTAAAAATGTTGGATACCATGGGGGTGAGATAATTATAAAATTGTCCCAGCGAGAGATATAACTCTCCGCCGAAAACATTATTATTGCAGTTTAATAGAAATAAACTAAATAGTAGAATCATATATTCAACAGCAGATAAATCAATATCTATGCAGATTAAAGCAACATTTCTATTCAAGCATTTATGCTATGACTTGATAAAGAAGCATGTCCCTTATTAAATAAGGACTTGAAGAATATATCTAACATTTATGTATCTAGAACATGATAAGCAGAATAACATCAATCAGTGATTCTCATATTTCAATCATATTCGAATATGCTACATGGTTGATTACATTTTACAAACATTCTTAAGCTTATGCCCTGAGGAGATGAGATATTCCGCTCATACTCCAACCGACCACGATTACGTAAAGCATCGGTACCACAAAAGGTCAATGGGAGAGCCAGATTCCATGACCTCATCTGTCTTGGTTAGTATGAGACTACTTTAGCAGAGACATCATGTGTCAAACTACAATTAGCTTGCCAGGGTATATTGGCATCTTCGCTATAGAGTTATAGCCCGTAGCATATACTCTCTTCAGGGTTATGGCCCATAGCCAATGCATGGTATTATATTGAGGAGTCATGGCCTGTAGCCATACTCATATTGGGGTATGGTCCGAAATCAATCCCGTACATAGGACATAGCTCGTAGCCATTCCTATGGGGCATAAGGATATATTTTCCCAATTACCCTCATATATTCAAAAATATGTGTTCCGAGTAAAACTCGTTTCACCATTCAGCTAATTCTGACGCTGATGGATCTGTTGTCAGGGCAACTACATTCTATGGTATCATTTGATTAATTAAGTACATTATCATATTCTTTTAGCATCAGTCAAGTTTTCAAACATAACTTATTAGGACAAGTTCTACAAAGAAACATGTACTGCTTTCATCAGTTACTTTTCAGTCTTTATAAGACATTGGGATCTCAGTCCCTCATTTCAATACTAGGAATTATCATCCCTTAACAATCTCAATACCATAATTATATGGATTTGGGTATTCAAACCCTTAGCTCATCACTGAGCACTGTTACCACTTTTTCAGGTAATTATCTCCTTGAAGTCATTTGACCAAGGTAAATATGATACTTTCTACACAAGCATCTCTTATGGCACTTGAGGCTCATTAACTCTCTTGTTACTATTTACTAAGCAACAAGGTATATTATGGCACACAAGGCCCAATGAATAATTTCAATGAATAAAGCATCATAGCTCATACCTGGCTATGTTCATCATCTCAGGATACCTGCATGGCTAGCACACATGATAACATATTTTAGTTTCATACTATTCAAGGATAACACCATTATTTCCTTACCAGGGTTAGGGTTTCCCATTTCATGTCAATCGGGGTTACTCATTCCCTTTGCACAATTAGGGCTAATGATTTATCATTTCATTGTACAAGGTTAGAGTTTCATGCTATATAATATAACCCAGAATTAGGGTTTCACACACCTTTACCCTATTTTAGAATTAGGATTTACCATTCACATCACATCAGGGATTATTATATACAAACACCCAATTTAGGATTAGGTTTTACTATTCCTCCCAATTAGGGTTTATATTCCATTACCCACAATTAGGGTTTACTATTCATCCTAATTAGGGTTTATCATCAGGATACCATGAATTAGGGTTACTCATGTCATTACCCTAAATTCATATCACATCATTCTCCTATTTTAGGGTTTCACTCAAACTTGCCCTAAATTAGGGTTTGAGTTCATTAATCAACTCAATTAGGGATTTATGATCTCTTTATCAAGGATCATACCCTAATTGTATATCACATCATTTTGAATGTTTTAGACTTAATTGCTACATGATTATCATTCATGTATGAATCTTTCTCTCTTATCCTACTCAGGATGTCCACTACTCAATTCTTGATTTGATTGAGTCTATTCTTTATTCAAATACATGCATTTAGGGTTAGCATGATATATTGAATTATTGTATCATTATACATCAATGATTAATCCCACTAAGAGTATTAATCATCTAAGTACATCAGGTCTCCAAATGGTTTAATCAACTGAACCTTTAATTACATGAGGAATCCAAATGAATTGGTCAATTGAACCTTCAATAACATTAGGTGATAATTGGATTAACCGATTGAATCTTCAATTACATTAAGTATCCAATTGGATTGACCATATTGGACCTTCAATTAAATGAGGTATACAAATGAATTAACCATGTTGAACCTCAAAAAGATTTGATTACTTAGACCCTAAACGCTCTTAGTTTTCATAATTCAATTGGTTGAAAACCATTTGGGCAAATTGCCCTAGAAACCAATTGGACAAGAAAGGTGTTGAAACTGATTCAACTTTGGGTCTCCAAACGGTTTTATACCGTTTGGACCCAAATGGTCTTGAGACTGTTTGGTACAAACCCTCTCAAAACTGAATGGACCAAAAAGTCCTTTCAACACTTACACGCTTCATGATTTCAATGGATGAACCAATTATCAATTGAATCCCTGATTTCTTTGTCACTAAAACTATTGAATCAACCCTCAATTAGACCATCAATTAGGGTTTTGAACCCAATTGATCTAGGATTTCTACTCAAGAAACCTTCAAGTATGGCTTTGAATCGAGCAGCCATCAATGATCAACATTGTGGAACTGATTCAATTGCAACTAAGGAATTATCATCAGATTTTTTATATGACCTGACCTCAAACGGTCTTGAGGTCATTTAGATGAACTCAAAATGGTCTTGAGACTGTTTGCCCCATCCTATCCTTGAAATTTGTGAAATTACATTAGGGTTTTGATCATTGGATTGATCATCAAATTAGCTATTAATTGCATTTCAATTTGGTATCTTTGGACATTCAATTACTCAACCATACTCCACCCTAGATCTCCAAATGGTCTTGGTTGACCTCCAAACGGTCTTGAGACCGTTTGGGCTCAATCACCCAAAAATCTAAGTTAACCAAATTGAATTTTAGCACTTAACCCGATTAGGGTTTGCTAATTGAGTAACCTTCAACTGATGAACCCTTTGGAATTAATCAATCAAATTTGATGGATCATCAACCATCAATATTAGCATCAATTTTTCCAAACGGTCAACCCTGGTCAACTCTTCCAAATGGTTTGAAACCATTTATCTTCAAATGGTTTGATGAAATTGTTTGCTTTCAAACGGTTTTGTTGAAACCGAATGAGCAACTTGTTGAAACTGAATGAAATACAATTTCTTTCGGAAATGTGTCCAAGATGATGTCATCATCATCTAACTTCGTCCCTATAGATCTTAGTACTTCTGATTTCATGGAATTACCAATTTCAACCAACCATTAATCAAGAAGATGAAGGAATCAACGAAATTGTAAGATTGATAGTTGAATAACAATGTAGAGGGGTTCAAGTTATAAAACCCGCCTCCAATTGAGCTTCAAAGCTTCAATCTCAAGTCAACAATGGTGGATGCAACTCCTTTCACTATTCCAAGGCTCTTCCTCTAGCTTTGAGTGAAAAGGAATGGTTAGAATTGAAGATGGGATCGAGATAAGAAGAAATCATGCATTGATTTTTGATTTCCATCATGGAATTAAGGTGAAAGGAAGTCAAGAAGCTTACCAACAGGTTGGGGGTCGTCCTCCTTGTCCTTAAAATCTTCCTTGGTCGTTTTTCAAGCAAAGTTTGGAAGTGGATTCGAAATTACCCTTTCATTCTATGGATAAAGGAGCATATATGTGAATTTTATTGAAAATTCATTTAAGAGAGAGAAAGTAGGAATTATCTCCTCAATTTCCTTGCACTTAACCCCCTTCCCTTCCTTAGATATGAGGCTACCTTCCTTTCCTCTTATTCCTCTAAATTATCCACAATTTAAAGAAAAGCAAATTAAGCACCTTAACCCTTATAATATTAATATCCTAAAGTTAGTGGATATTACTTTTCTTTATTTTATGTGAGTCAGTTATCCACATGCTTTGAGATATTTCGTGACCTAGAAAAGGAACAAGGGTGTTCACACTTGGGAAAATTCAGCCATCTCGTTTTTGGTTGAAGGCCCTTCAAATATTTTATTTATTTTTACATTAAATTGATATAAAGTTCTAATTATGCTTAAATCTTGATTATTTTAATATCAAGATTCTCTCTCCTCCAAAGTAATTCAAATTAGGTGCCCCTCCCATTTTATTTTCTCTACATGATGACAAGAAACATGAGGGACCCTCTAGAAGTGGTATTTTGCATATTGAACCCTAGATTTTGGGTAAATTGCACATTACACCAAAACTAGGTTTTAATGCACAAAGATTGCCCAGCAAGCTCTATCTTGGTTCTCAAGCTTGTGGAAACCATACCACTACTTCATCTTTGTTCTTATGATGCTTCAACATCTGAGGAAAATTTTATCATGTACAATTTGCAAGTTAACCCCTCAACTTGGGTAATTTGCACTTTAGTCTAAAACAAACAAAACATTGTTTCAACATCATTCAAAAAGGACTGAAATTGAAATATAAGTTCCTCTTGAGCCTTAATTACATTTCAAAAGATAATATAAAGCATATAATTACATTTCTTAAACAAAACACCTAGGGTTAAAGCATAACCCAGGTCAGGGATGTTACAAAAATGGCCCATATTAGAGAAAGGAAATGAAGAGACTTGAGTCAAGTAAAATGCATCAAGAATGAAGATAGCAGAGTGTTGGTGAAGGATGACGATATAAAGAACCAATGGAGAAACTACTTTCATAAGATTTTCAATGGAAATACTGTGAACAATGTAAGAGGCTCGGGTGACATAAATGCAAGAAATATCACTTACACATGACGAATATCACTTTCTAAGGTCAAGAATGCTTTGAAAAATGAAAATAAACATGTGGTCCATACGGTATTCCCATTGATATATGGAAGAGTATGGGGGATCAAACATCTATGTAGTTAACAAATTTCTTTAACAAGAGTATGAAGACAAAGAATATGACAAATGAATGAAGAAATAATACTATTGTCCCAATCTACAAGAACAAAGGAGATGTTCACTGTTGCACAAACTACAGAGGTATCAAGTTGATGAGTCACACAATGAAGCTTTGGGAAAGGATTATTGAGCAAAGGCTAAGATTGATTACACAAATATTAAACAACCAGTTTGGTTTTATGTCGTGAAGATCAACAATTGATCTGGTATTTATTGACTTGGAAAAGGCCTATGATCTTCATATGTTGTTTATTGATCTACAAAAGGCCTATGATCGAGTACCTAGGGAAGTGTTGTGGAGGGTTATCATAACAAGGGTGTCTCTATCCAATACATTGACCTAATTAAAGACATGTATGATGACTCAACTGCAAGTGTTAGGACTTTCGGAGGAGAGACACAAATTTTCCTATCGTTGTTGGGGCACATCAAGGATCGACACTCAAGTTGTATCTATTTGTTCTTGTTATGGATGAGTTGACAAAGCATGTTCATGATAATATCTCTTGGTGCATGTTATTTCCTGATGATATTGTGTTAATTGATGAAAGAAAAGATATATTGAATGATAAAGTTGAACTTTGGAGAAATACATTGGAATCTGATGGATTTATGATCAGTAGAAGAAATATTGAATATATGCATTGCAATTTTTGCCAATCTAAAATAGTTAATGGTGGGGTCAAGTTGGATGGAATGGATGTACCAATATGTGATAAGTTTCGTTATTTGGGCTCTACTGTTGATAAGAAGGGTGAGGTTCAAGATGATGTTTGTCACAAAGTGGAGGAGTGCAACTCGAGTAGTATGTGACCAGAAGATCCCTCTCAGATTAAAAGCAAGTTCTATAGAATAGTTATATGGCCAGCCATGCTATATGGGAGTGAATGTTGGGCAATGAAGAAATAACGTCTCAACAAGATGAATGTGGCCGATATGTGTATGCTGAGATGGATGTGTGCGAAGATGGGAAAAAATTGTTTGAGAAATGACTATATCAGAAACAAAGTGGGGGTGGTGAGCATCAATGATAAGTTGCGTGAAGGCCGTCTACGATGGTATGGCCATGTGCAACATAGACCGACAAGTGCACTGATGCACGGATTTTGAGTCGCTTTTACAGGCCGATTTTATATGTGTTTTGTACACTTATTTGTCATTTGTTTGTTTATATTTGCACAAATCACTATTGTTGGCTTGTACACTCTATTTGCATCGAGTCATGCTTATTTCATCATATTTGTATGATTTTATACATTCCATGGACTTATATTCGATTTTCTGCATTTTTCAGGTATATTATGCATAGTGCAGAGTCGGTGCCACCGAAACCTGAAGTCAGTGCCACCGATGTGGCATCAGTGGCCAGGATGAAATCGACCAAAGGAGTTAGTAGCACCGACCACTAAGTCAGTACCACTGAGACAAAGCTCTAGCGACGGAAGCGATTGCCCAGACAAGTCGATGGCATCGACCCCACAGGTTGGTGCCATCGAGTTAGCTTCAGTGAGAAAGGGAAAAAACTCACCTCAGCTCGGTGCCACTGACATCCCAGTCGATGGCACTGACTCAGCCAAAGATTGACAAAGGCTCGATACCATCGGTGCCATCGACTCTGTTAGATTTCAGCAATCTAAATTGGTCGCCCGATCCAATGGTCCACATTATGTGGTACCGTAAGTGACCTAGGACAAAAAGGGAGGATGGCCAGAACTAAAGGGGACATCAAGTTGCACCACGGGATGAGGAGAGAAGAGAGGGAAAGAAGCACGGAGCCGAAGGATGACAACCGGGTGATTCGAGCACCGTTGATGGGCATTTCTACCGCCGGAAGGATGTAGAATGTGCATTTCTCAAGGAGAATCATCCGGAACATCGTCTTTCCAGGGGTTACACGAATCTCCTTCATGTTTCCCAGATTTTTCTTTTCTTCTTCCATGTATTTTCAACAGAAAACCATGTGGGGATAAACCCCTTTATTCCTTAGGACCCGGGAGCCTGGGGAACCACTGTTTCGACTTTTACATGATTTAATGCAATTTTCCCCCCTAATTCATGGATATTTATGTGTGTGAATGAATGTTCTTTTGTTGATTGATCACCTTCATTGGAAATTTTAGACGAATAATTAATATGGAAGGAGAATTAAACGCCTGAAACCCATGCATAAACATTATCGTACGTATGCTTTGGTAAAGGTAATGCACGGGTAGTGGGAAGATACCTAGAGATTGAACGTAAAGCACCTGATCTAAGATATAAATTACCATAGACATGGAATTGGCTTAGAATTAGGTAGTAGATTGTATCGTGAAAGCGGGAAATTCTCGCTATGGGATTTCTATTCAAGAAGAGGGTAAATTATATAAAAGTCAGTAAAAGAAGATACATCGGGGATCCATGGTGAAACTGGCGTTCCTGAGGAATTCTATCTCTCGTGACTCAACCAAACCATTTTTAATTTTAATTTTCTCTTGTTTTGCTTTAAAAACTTATTCTCTCAAACTTTATACCAGCTTAGCTGATCGTACTGTAGTTAGTAGTAGTCACTGAGACTACATCTCTGTGTGTTCGACTCGGGCCTCACAAGGCATGTATTACGCGACGCGTACACTTGCGTTTAGACGTACGTAAAACACGTGTCAAGTTTTTGGTGTCGTTGCTGGGGAGACGACGACGTCTCAGCACTACGA
Organism: Alisma plantago-aquatica; assembly: GCA_963693085.1. NCBI lineage: Eukaryota > Viridiplantae > Streptophyta > Magnoliopsida > Alismatales > Alismataceae > Alisma > Alisma plantago-aquatica. Next base: position 587,751,174 of record OY856412.1, read on the forward strand.
GTGCTGCAGTCAGCCATTCTAGGCCACTTTTTAATTTCCGTGCCTCTTAATATAAAAAAATAATAATATATATTCATTTCATATTCATTTATCACATTGTCTCTTAGGGTACCTTGTCTAACTATTTTCAATCTTTCAGGTACTAGTGTATGGTGGCAACAAGGACCACAGACTACAGAGAAGCTACAACTGCATTTCCAGGAGCTGGTGAAGCCTCAATTCAAATAAATTCATTAGAAGGCATACCATTGTCACCCAGGCAACAAGAAATAGGAAACGGTAACCCTGGAGCAGAAAAGACCATCTAGGAAAGGATAAAAGCATCTTCCTCAGCGGCACAGACATGACCAATTAAGAAGCAACATGTGAATGTGGCTCAGTACAAGATTGACTCAGGTTGGATTGCACTTGTCAATTCACAAGCATTCTATGGGAAAGCTCATGAAGACTCAGTGGCACATATTAGTAATTTTGTGAAAATCAGTGATATGGTCAAAGTCAACCGGTTTCCTCAAACCGCTATCTATCTAAAGCTATTTTCGTCGTCACTGGATGACAAAGCAAAAGAATGGTTGTACAACCTACCTAAAGAGTCGATAGAGACATGGGACGGCATGGTGGAGGCATTCTTTGAAAGATATTTTCCTCCAGAGAAGACAAATGAGCTGATCAAGAATATCCATAACTTCAAACAACATGCATATGAATCGTATTCCGAGGTGTGGTAGCATTTCCAGTTAATGCTCAGGAAGGTTCCACATCACGGGATAGATTTGGAAAACCAAGTAAACATGTTTTATTTTGGGCTGTGAAAAAGTGAATGGACTACTCTAGACAGTACAGGCTCGAGATTCTTTCTTAATAACCCACCATCAACATGTCAGGAGATTTTGAAGAACATGGCGAGAAATTAGGCTTGGGGAAGTGAGAGAGACAATCCATAGCATATCAAAAGCATAGGGGAGTCCAAGGCTATTTCTTCCTTGAATGAAAAGTTGGACCTTATTGCAAAGAAGTTGCTTGAGAAGGATGATCATTTTTCTGAAGAGGAAGAGCAAGTGAAATACATGCGTCAACAAGGATTCCGCAATAATGACTACACATGGAGGAAGGACCCCAAGTTCTCATGGAAGGATCCAAACAACTTCTTACAGGATCTGGATCATGCAAGTTAGTGCCTTCATCTTAGGTACGCTCCCACCAAAGAGGCAAGATCTCGGTTGTTTGAATATTACAGGCTATATTGGGAAGACAAGATTTGGTGAGGCACTTTGTGATTCAGGGGCAAGCATTAACTTGATGCCCCTATCTACTTTCAAAAGCTTGGTCTCAAAACATCAAGGAAGAGCATCATGACGATACAGTTGGTAGACAACTCAGTAGTTACACTATATGGCATTTGCAAGGATGTGCTTGTTAAGGTGGTCTGGTTTGTTTTTCCTACAGATTTTGTAGTAATGGAGATGCAAGCTGAACATGGCAACGAACTCCTACTAGGACGGCCCTTTCCAAGCTACAGCCGACAAGATTTTAGAGATGGGAAGAGGCCGCTTGACTATGGGGATTAAAGACGACAGGTTTGAGATAACCATGCTGGAAAATTTCAAATCATTTGATTCTCAGGAGCAATGCAATATGGTACAACACATGGTAAATAATATTTCCTTGTTCTTGGAAAAACCATTCCTGGACATGGAACATGTTATGACAAAGGTGGACAAGGGTACACTTGTTGTAGATATTATGGAGAACACCAAGGTGCTCTCACTTACCATGGTGGTAGGATACTCGGATGATAAAGAAGAGGAACTGAGTCTGTCTATCATGGATGAAGATTCAGAATGTGGATCCTACATAATAGAAAAACTAACAAAAACTACGATAACAGTAAATAAAAGCTAAGATAGAAACTGTTCCAGCATCCCCCTAAGCTTGAAAAGAAAGTTCTATAGAACAGTTATATGGCCAGTCATGCTATATGGGAGTGAATGTTGGGCATTGAAGAAATAATGTCTCAACAAGATGAATGTGGTCGATATGCGTATGCTGATATGGATGTGTGTGAAGATGGGAAAAATTGTTTGAGAAATGACTATATCAGAAACAAAGTGGGGGTGGTGAGCATCAATGATAAGTTGTGTGAAGGTCGTCTATGATGGTATGGACATGTGCAACATAGACCGACAAGTGCACCTATTCAAAGTAAGGTTCTTGAGTCAAGCACAACTACAAGAAGCAGAGGCAAACCTAAATTAACTTGGCAAAACCACCCCCGAAGACATGGAAGAAGAAAACTATAGAGACGGCGGACGAAAAAAGGGAAGTTTTGAAGGAGATCAATAAGATTCCGAATAAAGAAAATACTAGCGATGAAGTTCACGTGGTCGCAAACCCGGAGGTGGACGAAGTCATTGACCTTGAGACTGAAGAAGCAACTCTAGAAAAAGCCACGAGCACAGAAGGAACAAGGCAAGTTACAGAAGACAGCACAAGTAATGGAAAGGAGAGAGGCAACGAGAGGAGCACAGAAGTAAGTATGGAGGATAAGGAGGGGGAAGATACGGAGAAACGAATTCTGCTGAAAGAAGTGGATTCCAACTCCACAGCTACTCGACTACCACCAGGGAGGAAACTGAAAGGATCCGGGGTGAAAATGAAGGCAGCTAGAATAACACCTCCGTATGAACACAGGAGGAAGAGCCCACGCTTACATAAGGAGGGGGACGAGGGTGCAACCGAGATGAATGAAGAGAAGGATGAGACAGACATGCATGTTTAGAGGGTTCTGCTGTTATGACCAATCTCTCTAGTTGTTAATGTTAAACACAATAGTATGGAATACTAGAGGAATCGGCAATCATGATACTTTCCGTGTCCTCAAAGAGATGATATCACAGAAGAACACTAAAATCGTGGGAATTCTTGAACCCCGTATCAGTGGAAACAAGGCGGGGAACACCATTAAGATGCTGGGTTTTAACAGGTCCTTCCGGTGTGAAGCGAGAGGCTACTCCGGGGGTATCTGGGTGTGCTGGAAAGAAGGTGATTGTACTGTTCAGATCATAAACTGTCATCGCCAATTTGTTACTTGTAAAGTCAATAACAATGTTCTGATCACGTTTGTTTACGCGCATCCTCACTTTTCTATTCGGAAGTTGTTATGGAAACATCTGATTGCTATGGGTAAGAAGTTCACACTCCCTTGGATTGCGATTGGTGATTTTAACACGACCTTGCTGCCTGAGGAGAAATCTGGGAGTAGACACTACAATCTGAATGAAGCTGCTACTTTTAATAACACTCTAATGGAAGCGGGGCTGACTGATCTTGGTTTCAACGGACAGAGGTTTACATACATCCATGGCAGATTGCAGGAAAGACTTGATAGAGCAGTGGCAAATAACATTTTTATCAATGCTTACCCTAGCTTCACAGTAGAACATCTTCCAAAGGTGTACTCTGACCATTGCCCTATTGCGATTGGAAATACGATACGAGCCAGTACTAAGGAAAGATTTTTCATAAGGGAGTCTTGGTCTCTTTCAGAAGAGTTCCAAAATATGATCAAGGAGAAATGGAACCCGAACCTCAATTTCAATGATGCCCTTGAACAGTCACATGGTGTCATTAATAACTGGGCTGCGGAGAGCAGGAAACACACTATGCAGGAGAAGAAGAGAGTTCTTAGGAACATTGATCTCTTACAAAAGAATCTGGCAGACAATTATGATGATATCACATCTAAGATGATCATCAACATGGAGACCCAATATGGTGAGATTCTGAAGTAGGAGGAAGCAGACCTCAGGCAAAAAAGCCACATCAACTGGTTAACTGAGGGAGATATGAATACAAAGTTCTACAATGCTTATGTCAAGATGAGGAGGCGATACAACACAATAACTATGCTAAGGAATGCTGAAGGTGACTGGACTAGCAAGGAGGAGGATATCAGGCAAATTATCTTTAATTACTTCAAGAATCTTTTTACGAAACCAGTCATTACTCACGTGAAGGACATAAAGGAATATCCAGGAGAATTTAAAGTCCTGTCTGAGGTGGAGAAACAAGAGCTGAGCGTGAAGGCCACTCTTGAAGAACTTCACAACGTTTTATCGAAGATAAATCCGCACAAGGCGCCTGGCCCATACGGTGCAGACGGTAGCTTCATAAAGAAGAACTGGCATACTGTCAAGAAATCCCTCTTATCTTCTGTAAACGAGGCCCTTCAGGGAGGAATGCTAAGTGGGAGCATCTGTAAGTCCAGTATAGTGCTAATACCGAAGATTCCTAAACCTGAACAATGTGAACATTTCCGCCCTATCTCTCTTAATAACCTCAGTTTGAAGCTTTCTTCGAAGATCATTGTGGAGAGGATTAAATCCTACCTCCCACATTGGATATCCCCTATGCAAAGTGCTTTTGTTCCTGGAAGAAAAATCTCGGACAATATTACTGTAACTCAGGAGATTATCCACATTATGAGAAGAAGGAGTTCGAGGAAGAAGATGATGGCAATCAAGATAGATTTGTCCAAAGCCTACGACAAGATGACATGGCCGTTCATACGGGATACTCTCGAGAAAATTGGAATACCTGTAACCATCTGCAACTATATTATGAACTCTATTTCAACTGGTGATAGCTCTATCATATGGAATGGGAAGGAAACTGGAACATTCAAGGCTACTAGGGGACTGAGGCAGGGGGACCCTCTGTCACCCTACCTTTTTGTTCTATGTCTAGAACGACTGAGTCAATCTATTGAGAAGCTGGTATCTGAGAAGAAATGGACCCCTATCCAACTCTATAGAGCAGGTCCTAAAATTTCCCATCTATGCTTTGTCGATGACATGGTTCTATTTGCCAAGGCTGATGTGCAAGAAATGAGGACAATCCTGAGTTGTTTTAGAGAGTTCGGTCGATGACATGGTTCTGTTTGCCAAGGCTGATGTGCAAAGCTATTTCTGTGAAGAAGTCCTCTATCTTCTTCTCGATGAATGTTAGGCCGTGCACCCAACTCAGAATCGGTCGTATGAGTGGTTTCACGCTCACAAGTAACCTGGGGAAGTACCTAGGAGTCCCGCTTATTCACGAGAAGGTGAACAAAGAGACTTACAGCAGCACTTTGAAAAGAGTCGAAGCAGCGATGGCTGCGTGGTCTGCGAGGTGCTTAAGCTTAGCCGGTAGAGTCTGCCTCGCCAAATCTACTCTTACGGCGATTCCTAGCTACGTCATGCAGACGGCCCTTCTTCCTACTAAGATGTGCGATCGTATTGATGGCACAATCAGAAGGTTCATTTGGGGTGGCAACCATAAGAGTCACCCGCTCTCCTTGGTTGCTTGGAATAAGATAACCAGCAGCAAAGATCAAGGCGGTTTGGGCATACGGAGTATGAAGGAGCTGAATATCTCGCTTATTGCTAAGCATGCGTGGGAAATTGCCACGAAGAGAAGATCTAGCTGGTGTGAAAGTCTGATACCTAAGTACATTGGCCATAATGGAAGGAAGAGCATAAACACATCCAGATTAGTGAGATCTGTAATCCAATGCAAGGAGTTCATCACTGAAAACTCGACCTGGATACCTGTTAGTGGAAAAGATATCAATGTCTGGCTGGATAGATGGTGTGAAGTAGAAGGATGCTTACAACAGCATGTCTCTAAGCCCATACCAGAAGATTTAAAAGACCTGAGAGTATCAAGCCTAGTCAATCTGAATGAGGAATGGGATACTGAGTTTCTAAACGATTGGCTGCCGCAACATATCACAAAGAAGATTACCAAGCTTGATGTACCCAGACAATACGAGGAGTGTGATGTTCTATCCTGGAACCACTCGGATACAGGTCAATTCACTATCAAAAGTGCCTATCATCTGCTGAGACATACCAAGGATATTCCGGTTCAGGGTAACTGGAATATGATATGGGAGACGAAGGTTTCTATGAAGGTGAAGTTTTTCTTCTGGCTAGTGGGCCATAATGCTATTTTAACGAATAAGAAGAGAGTAGATAGGTGTTTAGCCACTACTGCTACCTGCCCCATCTGTGGAAACCAGGAGGAAACTGTTATTCATGCCTTGCGGGACTGTCCAAGAGCAAAGGAAATATGGAAAGCAATCCTCGATAGCCAAATATGGAGTGAATTCTTCTCCATTACTGATGTCTGGACGTGGATGGTGAAGTTTATTAAGACTGAGAAGAATCTAAGCATTATGTTTATGGTGGGATGCTGGCAGATTTGGAAGGGCAGAAATGTTCAGGTTTTCGAAGGAACCAGACATTCTAGCAACCACATTGTTCATCTCATCAACCAGGAGTGTACTCTGACGAACATTGCCTTCACCCCGAAGGTAAAGGAGAGTAGAGGCATGCAGCCCGTTGCTGGCTGTTGGCAACCACCAGACCTTAATTGGTGGAAGATCAATACCGATGCTACCTTCCATAACGACAATACCCCAATGTCGATTGCTGTGGTGTGCAGAGATTGTAAAGGCAACTGGATTAGAGGTTGGGGCAAGAAAATTCAGGTCAATAGCGTGCTTGAAGCAGAAGTGAGAGCAATTCATTGGGCTGTTGAGATCGGTCAACAACTCTCATGTACACATCTCAGCTTCGAGACAGACTCTAAAAGGGCTATAGAAGCTATGGAGAGAAGAGTTGAAGATTATCCAAGGCTGGCGTTATGGCTAACAGGTATCCTAGCTGGTTGGAAACAGAGTTGGAAACGTAGAAATATTCCCAGAGAGATGAACAAGGCTGCTGATGGTCTTGCAAAATTTCACCAAAAAACCAAGGGTCGTTCCTTTGTCTATGAGGTACCCCCCAGTAGTCTAGTTGATGTCATCAACTCAGATTCCTATAATGGTAGTAGTACTACCAAATTTCTTTTAGTAAATGAGTCAATAAGTTGTAATAATTCTAAGATTTTGCTTGCACGAGAGGGGCGGGATGAATAAAAAACCCTCTGACTTACCTAAAAAAAAAGAGAGATTTTGAATCTTTACATCTTGATCAAAGTATGACATATAACAGAGCTGATTGGAAAATAAGGATCCATGTAGCCGACCCCAACATGGTTGGGATTGAGGCTTAGTTGATGATGATGATGATCACAAATAAGTTGTAGGCAGTAGGGTCTAAAGGCACACGAGTGGTGGAACTTCCACTCCACCCTCTCAAAACAACAAAAGAAAGATTTTGTAATGTATGGAGGGTTAGGAAGAAACAATGTCTAGCAACTTGGAGATGACACTAACAGTGGAGGGGAAGATGTAGCCTTGACAAGAGGGGACCAAACAATAATGGTGGCCACTAATCCACTATGATATTCGATACTTCTTTCACAGTCGCTGGCAGCTACTTTTGTTCGTCTTGACACTTGGTGACAACTGTATGAATGTTGTTGTCCTTCGTGGTAGCAAACCCGTTACTGTGGCTTTTGGTTATGGTGGCAGCGGCTATTGTTGTTGTTGTCTAGAGTGGCATCCCTCCTTCTGTTGGCAATACTATAGGCAAATTGTGGAGTTGGGAGAGGCTAACATAGATTTGACATCTTTGTCTACTCTGATATGATGTAGGAACACAAAGTTGTGTTTTTGTATATTGAATAAAGATCATACTTTTTATAGACAATAGGAAAGTGTGATAATCCTAAAATAAGAAATTGGCAAAAAATTAACCAAACACATAATAATTTAAAAATATATCAACAAAGACAAACTCATTAGGCAGATAATAAAAATTTGGAACAGTAACTGTGTTAACACTGTTTAATGGTCTATTTTAAAAATGCTCCCAACGATACAGACAAATGACAGTTTCTACTTCATGGCTATAAAGATGAATATCTGAGCTTTGGTTTTAAACCATCAACTGGAATAGATGTACAACATATATACTCCATTAGCTGACATTTTGACATCCTTCCAGAATCGACAAGCGGCTAGTCAAATGTGTCAGATATTTTAGGATCTCCAAAAAATAGTATATCTATTTGTCTACTATGTTCAAAAGGTTCTTCAGAATGAATTGGGAATGCATACCATCTAATGCTCTTAAAGATCAATAGTCATGCTCTCTTTTATATAGAATCTGTTTATCATACTCCATGTCTTCGTAGGTAACCGACTGATAAGAGAAGATGCAATGAAAAGGGCTTCAACCTTTTTTTTTACTTATGAGCATTGAACAGAATTATAAGATCTATCAATTCAACTATGCCTGCAATTTCCTCTAGAAATTCTTCTGTGTTGATGTTCAAGGACAACTAAATTGTTGAATAATCCTATTGTTGTTGATGTAACCACGCTAGGCAATGTTCAGGTTTAATAGATTTATATCATCTTGTGACTTACTCTGTGAGAAATACACTCAAGAAGATTAACTAGAATCACCATTAGGGACTCTAATATAGAATACACAATTCGAGCTGACAGGTACTAGGAGTAGGATTACTGAGTTGCTCTATCTCAAGGAACAAAAAAGCCATGTGCTAGTGATCTGTCTTCCCCTTTTCTGACCTAGAGAGCCAATACCAAGTTATCTTTGGAAGACTGACACTTCAGGATCAAGACAGTGTTCATGGTAAAGCCTCATCTTCATTTGTTTTAATAGTAATTCCAACAAAATGCTTCTCCTGGGTTTGATGTTCTAAAGTAAGCTTCACTTAACAGAAAAAAAACTTTATTAGGTTCTTGCCTTCTCTTTTTCCCTCCCTAAAACACTCAATTTGCACCTATTGCTTCCCACCAACCAGGTGGATCTGCTGCTGAAAGTTTTTCTCCTACACTACGTGCCTACTGATTAAGTTAGGATTGGAAATGCTTAACCAATACTTATAAAACTTCTCCCAGGCAAACAAATGTGTAGATGATATCATAGACTCCTGGAACTCTACCCTTATAGGCTGACGTATGGATATGGATATAGGTGCAACTGCAAGGGGCAGGGGCGTATCCAGAGAGGAGGCTGTCGGGACTCTCCCTCCGCTCAAAAAAATTGTAATGTATGTATATTCATTTAATAGCAAAGCATATATTATATATAGACTGCTTTACTATCAGATATTCAGTAATTGATAACCCGTCCGGTATGTGCCTCTTGCTGGTTATCCCCTGTCCCAGGTTCGAGTCTCACTATCACTTTTTTATCTCACTCACTTAGGTCACGGAATACATTTTATTGCGTATGTGTGAATAGTAGTCAATTAAGTTGGTGGCTCGCAATTAATCCCTGTCCCATGTGCAAGCCCTATCATCTCCGGCGATTAGGGTTGGCGGTTGTGGACGTCCGTCGCTACCCGTCAGGGGTTATCTCTACTCGTCAAGGCGTCTCTCTCTTACAGGTTCAAGGGGCAGCTGATCGTCTAGTCTGGTTTCCCGAACCATACATGGATCTAACAGAAAGGTACGCAAAGATGACATTGACCGAGTATGAAGAAGCTCCGATCGAAGTCCAAGAAGACGAGGCGGAAGACAGAATCGAACACATGAAATTGGCTTTGGTTGTGAGATTGCTAACAGATAGAAGCTTCAATTTTGGGGCAATGCAGAGAACCCTAATGCAATCGTGGGGGCTGAAGGACAAGGTTTTATTCAAGAAAGTCGAGGCCGACATATTCATAGTCCAGTTATTTGACTGGAGAGACAAGAGGAAGGTCATAGAGGGGGCTCCATGGAATTTTGATAAAAGACTCCTATTGTTTAAGGAGATATCACCGGAGGAGCATTCGGCCAAGGTGAACCTGATGACGAGTCTGTTTTGGGTGAGACTTTATGGCCTCCCGCTAGGCTACAGAGGAGAAAAAGCGATCAGGGAGATCGCAGGTCGGATGGGCGAGGTTTTGTGAGTGGACCGTGATGAGCTTGGGTGGGAGACGTCGTCTCGTGTTCGAGTATTGATCGATATCTCCAAACCATTATTGTGCACGTTGCGGATTCGAACCAAGGGCGGCGAAATATCATCCATTGATGTGAAGTATGAGCGACTCTCCATGCTCTGTTACGTCTGTGGGCAGCTAGGTCACGGCAAGAAGGATTGCGGGGAGGTAGGGGAAGAAGAGAAGGAGGGCGGGCAATAGGGGAAGAAGAGAAGGAAGGCATCCCTAAGGAAGCCTCAACTAAGTGTCTACGAGGAGGTCTATGGGGCTGACGTTGTGAGGAAACCGCTCAAGTTCAACTGGTATCCTACAGCGATGGTGTCGGCGGTGGGGAAGGATAAGAGGAGCGAAGGTGAGGGTTCGTCTGTGAGGGGGGGAAGAGAGCGGGAAGGTGATAGTGAGGACGGGTGGCGTGATGGTCAGGAGAAGGAACACCACAGTGAGATTGAAAAAGGAAGGGAGATGGGGGAAAGGATGGTGTGAGAAGGGTAGAGGGAAGGGTTTCTTCAGGAAGAGAAGGGGGCATGAGGGAGAGCAATGGGAAAGAGGGAGGGGAAAGCTCGAGCAACCTGGACGTTTTCTTGAAGGAAGGGGCAAGAGGCTCAGACGGGAGAGTGCACTTCTCCTTAGAGGAGTTGTTCCTTCTCAAGGATACTACCGTCATACCGGAGGATGTGTCGTTGGTGGAGGAAGAGGGGTCAGAGATGACACCGGAGGTTGTCGTCTGTCAATCTTTGAAGGGGAACAGCAAGAAGGAAGACAGGCTTGCACAAAGCTCACATAGGGAAGATCCAATAATCACAAGGGCACATGGGAGAACTAACAAAATGGGTCACAACAAAGGTCAAAATAGTAAGAAGGACGCAAAGGTCAATAAAAAGCACACACCCTGGGTATACAAAATGAGCAGAGGTGCTAGGCTGGGAATTCCAGAGAGCAAGGTTGCATGGGACTCAGTAGTAGGTAAGAGAGGAAGAGACAATGACAGTCTTGATATGGACCTAGATGAGCAGATACTACAAGTCAATACTGGGAAAAGAGCAAGGCAGCAGGAGAGGATGGTCTTAACAGATGATAGGGCTGAGGAAGCCCAAGTAGCGGTGTTTGGTGTTGACCAACACCGTGAAGGACAATGAAAATCTTAAGTTGGAATTGTCAGGGGATGGGTGACCCTGACAAGGCGACGGCACTACGGTCGTGGTGCTGGAGAGAGATCCCAAACATAGTTTTCATCATGAAAACTATGATAGCAGACACAAAATTAGAAGACGTGAAGAGAAGTTGTGGTTTTGTTGATGGCATCTGTATTTCCAGTGTGGGAAGATCGGGAGGGCTGGGATGTTGGTGGAAGGACTCTAATGTGGAAATCTTAGGCTACTCGCAAAGACATGTGGAATGCTTGGTGGATGAGGGTAGGTTTGGGAAATGGAAGGCTATTGGTATCTACGGGTGGGCGGACCAACCTAATAAATTCAAGACATGGGAGTTGATGCGCAGGCTTAAAAGGGAGATGGAATTTCCAGTTATCTTCTTCAGTGATTTCAATGAAATAGTTTCTAACTCAGAAAAGCTGGGAGGGCCACCCAAGGAGGAAAGAGTCATGCAGGGCTTCAGAAACACTATTGATGAATGTGATCTAGTTGATTTCGGCTACACAGGCAATATCTATACTTGGAGGAGGGGGCTAACCATAGAGACGTTGATCCAGGAGAGACTTGATAAAGTGTTGGCGAATCTTGAATGGAGAGGGCAATACACGTACTGCAAAGTGATTCACCTCCCTATATATGAATCGGATCATGCTCCTATCGTTATCACAGCTGTGGAACACATCCCATTATCATACAGATAATGAGGTGTTACGCGAAAACGTGCGGAAATCACCATAACCACAAATTATCAAAACACGGGTTAATTAAAACCGATTGCGGAAAACTGATAAACTGTGAAACTATTACATTCCAGTCCTCATCATGCAAGGACACATATCATATATATACATACACGAGATCTGATACGTGTCTACAGCTTCAAGGAACAACTGTCTACCCATCACATGAGTTCACCACCTGTTCATATACGTAAAGGCCCACATCCGGCCGACAGTAGGATATACAAAACAACATCGATCATACATCGTGAAACAATGTCAAAACACTGCCAAGGACCTGAGAGTACAGGGATGACTCTAGACTCTACTACAAACATCCAAAACAGCAGCATATCCATCGCTTGCCTTCTACTGCTCGTCTAGCTGCTCGGCTGCAACACCACGACCACCACTACGTCTAGCTCGACCACCTAAAAAGGGTGTAAACCAGCGGGGTGAGACAATTGAACATTGTCCCAGTGGGAAACATAACTCCCCACCGCAACTACAGAACCTCAGCAAGATAAACTATAACAGTAGATAACTAATAACAGGTATAGCAGGAGCAGTCTATATAAAGCCAAACTATTCTTACCGACAAGATTACCAGCTGTACAAAAGCATATAGCCAAATATCTCTCAGAGGAACATAATTGATAAGATAAGATATATCGCTGTGTAACATGATTATCAGAATAAGATATATTGCCACATAACCTGATCGTCAAGATGAGACATATCACCACATACCTGATGAATATGGAAGTAACTACAAGATATAACAGATATATTACACAAACAAGGTTTCAACCAATGTTTCGTGTTTGATATAAGCAGTAAATACTAAATGGCTGAATTACATATTATTATGCCCAGGGGAAGTGAACTGTACCGTTCAAATTCAACCTTCGGTTACGAAACCAAAGCCGGTGCCATACAAGGTCAATGGAAGAGCCGGAGTCCACGACCTCCCACCTCATGGTCAGTATACGAGTACAACACAAGCAGGACCGCAGTCTCATGCTCAAGTGGCCTCAGCCACAGGGTCAGCTCCTCAGGCTACCCTTCCTCTAGCCCGCCTCGGTACAGGTCACGACGCTAGTATATCTGAGCCACGGGCCTGATCACCGTGCTCTGAGCCATGAACGCATTCATGCTCTACATATCACATATCCGGAGTCATGGGCCTGTTCACCATGCTCATCCCATATCCGAGTCTACAACCGAAGTTGCACTCTTAGCTCCTCACTTTAGGCTAGGAGAAACCTCGCATATTCAACAATATGCGCTTCGGGTTAATCCATAGGAGAACCCATTTCACAATCACCAAATCCTGACGATGATGGATCCATGGCCAGGGCAAACTACATGATATAATGCCACTGTGATTATTTAGTATCTTTTAGATGGATTGCAAGATTCAACCAAGTTGTATAACATGCAAGATATAATAGAAGGTAAACAATATAACTCAACATTGTGTTATTATTGTAATCACATCAACCTGATCCATCTCAAGGATCCAACATCACATGTTATCACTTGGCCTCTTGCCAACCATCCAGATCCATCTCAAGGACCATCACATACCATGGGATCTCAATCCCTCATCATGTACTGTCACTGCCTCTCAAGGCTCACATCAACATCATGGGACAAACACATTATACATACAATCTCATCAACCAGAGTAACTATCAAAGTAATGTTACTAATTACATATGTCTCATAGCCTTTTCATGGCTAATCATCACCTGCATGGTTAGGGAATATAATAATCATAGTTTCAACATAAGGACTATACTTACTATCACAAGATGCCATTCAAGATGATATACTTATCATTCTTACACTATTTGATGATCAAGTGTATAAAGCACAACATTAACAAACCATATCCATGCCTATCCTCATCTCAGAATTATACGAATAATCAAGATGATGACTTCATACATATAGTCATGTTGAGTATACAGAACAAGCACTATTATTACCACAATCATTATTGTCACCATTTGTTATGTAAACCGCTTACCATTTGTATTACTATTATCGTCATTAGTATCACTAAGAAAACTACTAGTGTAACTACCACTATTCTTCTTTTCATTAACAGACAAGCATAAGGATCACTTCATGCGTATCATTACCACTACCTTCCTCATTATCATTATTACTACTATTAACATCATTACTACCATTAACATTGTCATTGTTGTTACTACTAGCAAGGCATCACCATCATTTGGAAGCAAGGTTATAAGTACACAACTAATCATTCCCATAACACAAGGGACCGTCATTGTAGGCTCACAAAACCCTCACTATAGATAACTACACCCTCACCCAAAGGAGGGGTACAAAGGTCACCACAACTCACAACGGCTAGAACAAGAGAGTCCAGCAACGCTGCGTTGCTACAACAGCACCCAACCCGCGCGACACAGCGTCACAAGGGTATCGCGCGTTAGAGAGTAATGGGGTGTCGGGCATCCATGCATATCGGGCAATGCCCGTCACACCTCCTGCTGGTCGACACACCAGGGAGTGTGACACCCGTCACAGTGCCCAAACGCAACGCCCGATACTCTTGCTAGCAAAACGGCCAGGTCACCACCATCTCCAACCACCAAGAGAGAGAGAGAGAGAGAGAGAAGAACACTTCCTCATAACGTGCCACCAACGAGCACAAGCCTAACGGCCAACATACTCAACAGAAGGGGTGTGACGCCCGTCACAACCCAAGAGGGTGTCACCCGTCACCAACCATCATGCTCAACAAGGCCTATCGGCCAACACACCTCTCTAGCCTATCGTCCAACCCAAACAAGCTTGCCATACTTGGCCCTATCGTCCAACTCAAGCAAACCATCATGCTACTCTTGGTCTATCGTCCATTATAAGAACAAGGGTGTCGATCATCACAAGAAGGACCATCATGTCGTCCAACACCCCAAGACAAGGGAGGGTATCACCCAACAGGGGTCACCATCTACCTCCAGCACAAGGAAACTCAAACTTAGAGAGCAAGGTACTCTAGATCGCAAGGAAACCCTAAACCCTAAGGAGGATCGGCCATCAAAGCTATCAAAGCAAGGTACTAACTACTAACATATGAACAAGAACATAATAAGAGATAATGGAGTTAGGGTTAGAAGTTATGCAACCCGCCTTAAGCTCCAAGCTCTAAGGAAGAAGAAGAGCTCCAAGCTTCAAGGGTATCGTCCACCACAGCTCCTCCAAGGGAGTGTATCGGCCGACACAAGTAGAGAAGGAAGGAGTGTCGTGCACTCAAGGTGGAGGAGAGACCAAAAGATCAAAGGAAGCTAAGGCAAGGGAAAGAACCACCTATATAGAAGGAAAGGGAGGAGAAAACAAGGTAGATCCATGCTATGTGTCTTCCACCCAAAGGACACTTGTCCAAGAGCTCAAACCGCCACTCTAGCAAGCCTTAAGACACTTGTCCAAGATATGCACCAAGTGTCCACCAAACGTGGTCAAGGCTGGACCAAGCATCATGGGCGACACAACCAGCAGCTTCCTGGGCGACACACCAAGGTACCATGGGCGACACACATTCCATCTTGGTTGACACAAGGAAAGTCTTGGCCGACACAAGGTTCCACCAAGCCCAAACAAGGCACCTCAAGGCCCAAACAAACTCAACCAAGGCCAAAAGAACTCAAGCAACAAGCCCAAGCCTTCCTCTCAACCCTAGAGGAAGCAAAGAGAGGAAAACACCTCACAAGATGGCAAACTTGCACACAAAACCCTAAACTTGAGTTATTTGCAAGTAGCCCCTCCAATTCTCAACAAAGCACAACCAAACCCTAATCACCACTAAAGGTGATTAGCAAGCATCAAACCACCAAGGTTAAGCAAAGCAAACAGGGTAAACCCTAAATGAAGGTCAGGGTCCTTACAAGCTAACCCCCTTTAAGGGATTTTGTCCCCAAAAATATGAAGAGAAAAGTGAGGGATACTTCCTCCTCATCTCTTCCTCAAGCTCCCACATGGCTTCCTCAACGCCACGACGCTGCCAAAGAACCTTCACAAGAACCAGATCCTTCTTCTTTAGCTTCTTGACCCTTCTGTCAAGGATCGCCACAGGACCTTCCTCGTAGGTCACATCTGCATCAAGCTCAACCTCAACTGGATGTATCATTGTTCCTGAATTCGGATGACTTTTCTTCAGCATACTGACATGGAACACTGGATGCAACCTGTGCAACTCTAGAGGCAACACTATCTCATAAGCTACCTTGCCAACACGTGCTATGACTGAGTAAGGCCCCATATACCTTGGTGCTAACTTACCCTTCCGACCAAACCTCAGCACACCTTTCCACGGCGAGACTTTAAGATACACTTTGTCTCCTACCTGGAACTCCGAAGGTCGTCGGCGATTGTCTGCATAAGACTTCTGTCTGTCCTGTGCCACTTTCAACTATTGTTGTATCACCTTGATCTTTTCTGTTGTCTGCTGTACTAACTCAGGACCCAAACGCTGATACTCACCAGACTCATACCAACACAAAGGAGATCTACACTTCTTCCATACAAAGCTTCATAAAGAGCCATGTTAATGCTCCGCTGAAAATTGTTGTTGTAGGCAAACTCTATCAAACTCAGATGTACATCCCAGTTGCCTAGAAACTGCAAAACACAAGCTCGAAGGAGATCTTCCAAAATCTAAACAGTCCTTTCAGACTGTCCATCTGTCTGCGGGTGAAAGGCTGTACTAAATCTCAACTACGTTCCCAATGCTTTGTGCAACTGTTCCCAAAAACGACTTGTAAACTAAGTACCTGTCACACCCCGATCTCGCATTAACCACAAATCACGAGATTAGGGCGCGACGGAGGGATTACACACAAGCCAAACCACTCAAAGCTTTTTAAAACATTTTAAAGACATTAAAAAGATAATCTGATTTATGTTGTAAAATGAAGCTAAACAATCTGCGGAAGCATTTTTATTAAACTGACTAGTAATATAAACAAAGTCTACAACATATTACATTGTCCGACATAAAATAAGGCATAACAGTTAATTTACATCTTAATACACCTTCTCTCTCACCCACACCATGTCCCAAGGATCGAGGGGAAAGACTAAGAGACCTCTAACTACTAACTACATAAACCTTCTACAGACCGAGCGTTAGGTTGAACGGATCCTTCAGATTCCTATGATGTTGATAACCTGAAAATGTTTTGAGTAGAGGTATGAGCCTACTCGCTCAGTGAATAGCATTTCATTTAGCTATCACTAAACAACTCATCAGGTTTATAAAATTGAAATAAACATAAATACAGTACAAGCAGGGCAGTTCTAATGACATAGCATATTACAGAATATAATCGCATTTCTATGCAACAACAGATAATTTAAACCAATACACAGATATAATGAATTGGCACAAAAGTTCGGATAATATTAATTTACTGTGATCCTATATGATTACATATTTATATTATTATGCCCCAAACATATGCGGTGCACTCTACATATGAAGATCTGTAGCGAACTACGATCCCACCGTACAAGACTTAGTGACACACCCGGGAAATGCTAAGTCTGACTTCCTGTCCTAGTCTGCACAGGACTCTCAGGCTCTCAAGGGCCTCACAGCACTCTCAGGCTCTCAAGGGCCTCATTGCAGTTCCTAGGCACTCAAGGGCCTCACTGCACTAACTCTGAGTGCTCTAGACTCCTCCTCTAACCTGAGTATACAGGCGCAGGGAGTCAACACTGGGTTACCACCAGAATTACTCAACTAGTTGGTGTTGGATAACCCTATATTACTCCAGTGCCACCGTGACACACGCACGGATTATTGTTGAACACTGGTCGCCGACCATCTAGACTCAGGGCTAGATCGGTCGTTTCACCCCAAAGGTACAGACCGTGCAATGGGGTTCTACGGTGTTGGGGCACCTAAGTCTATTAACTGATTAACATATAACCATTTAAAACAAGAATATCACATTCCATACTTACTGTACATTCTGAACATTTCTTGAAGCACATATATAACATTTGTCATCCTTAAACATGATTCAATATCATTTATCCAGTTTCCATGCTAAATATCCATTTTTAAATCAACAAGTACATTGCAACCATAATACAGGAAATTTCATCATTTTCATTAAGCATATTGTGTATTTCAAGTTTCAAGGAATCTAACATACTCTATTGTATGTATTACACTGTTTAGAAGTTATACCAACTGATACAGAAGCAATTAAGCATTTAATTTGAGTTAAATAATGATTTCTAAATGAACTACTACTCACTGTACTGAAACTCGGCCGACCAATCTGGGAACTCGGCCGATCAGCTGGAAACTCGGCCGATCCACCTGCAACTCGGCCGATCAAAACCCTGATCGATTTCCTATAAAAGAAACTCGGCCGAATCACACCAAATTCGGCTGATCAAAATGCTGACCCTGCAATAAAACAGTAACTAGCATCTTAACCCAAAAGAAAATCTAAGGATAGCTCGATCAAAAGCTAAGTCTTAAGTTAAGACTACGAATTCATGATCAAGACCTTATGCCGAAGTCAGAACTACCTCTCATTAAAACCTTTTATGCCCAGGTTGATCCTATTCAAGCATGCTGCTGCAAGCAGCAACTCCTTCACACCTTGGTTCAGGTTGGAGAAAAGCTTTGATTGGTGGATGGAGCTTGGCTAGGAGCTCTGGATTCCGGTGTGGACCTCAAGGTGAATTCGTTGGCGTCAAATTCGGTGCTAGATCGTGCCCTAGGTGGCCCGAGGTCGGACCTGCTGCTGCAAGAAGCGGCTTCTTCACCTCACGTATAGGTGGAAGGATCTCTTGCTAGGCGCTGCTATATCCTTTGGCTATGATTTCGAGTAGAGACCTCAAGAACGGAGTCATAGCGGCCATTTAGTGATACTAGCTGCGCCCAAGGTGGCTCCTAGCTGAGCCACGGCGCCTGGCTGCTGGAAACTACTACTGCAGGTCGGCACCTGCTAGGACGAAGCGATAGAGGAGGAAAGAGTGGAGAAGGAAGAGAGAAAGAAGAAGGCGAAGGTAGAGGAGAGGTGGGCGTAGCCAAATCGGGGCTAAGGGCTGGGAATCGCCCAGCCATCGCCTCCCTTTCCTCTGCAAGTCGCGCGCTACAGTGCGCCGCCTTCCCTGTTCTATCGGGTGAGAAAGACAATGAGATAAGGAAGAAAAGAAATGTTGGGGTTAATAAGCTAATAATTGGGTAAATTGCAGAAATCAGCCCAAGAACCCAAAAGTGTCACAACTTTCGCCTCGTAGGTCCAATTCGAACAATTTTTCTTGCAAATTTACAAGCATGAGGTCCTCTACACCCTCAAAGCAAGAAATCATCCAAATTAACTAATGACACATGATCAAAACGCTAATTTCATCAGTTAGTACTTAACTCAACTCAATTAACTTAACAATCATCATTACTATTATCATTAATCACCTCAGATGATTAAATCTTGACTATTGATTCACATATTGTCTTATCTTAATTATCCAAGATGTTTAACAGAGTGCTTATCACTAATCAAGGTGTTTCACGCTAATCGAGGTATTTATTGACTAACCCTGATATGGGTCGTAACAATCTCCCTCCCTTATAAGAATTTCGTCCCGAAATTCCTAAAAGAGAAAAGGAAACTTGTTACGCACATCTAACCCCAAAACTCCCATGTGGCTTCCTCTAAGTTGTGGTTTCTCCACAAAACCTTCTCTAAAGGTATCTCACGATTTTCGAGTTTCTTGATCCTCTGATCAACCATCTGCACTAATCTTTCAACCTAGGACACATCTGTTCTGATTCCAGATCAAACCACAATACATGGTCTTTCTAGAATTGTTATAACAGTATCTCAATTCATGGTAATTACCGAGAAATTTTTATAGTATACATGCAGACAAACTAAAATTCTTAAATAAACAGAATGCATGTCAATTTGGTACAAAAATAAAATCATGAAATTTAACTGTTAAACATCATCACATCTCATAATGAAAATTGATATCAAAATACTTGATTCATCGTACACCCTATCCTTAGGGTTTCATTTGCCTTATTCATTCATCACATGCCAACACCCTATTCTTAGGGTTATCTCATTCACTTGTCACATGGCAACACCCTATTCTTAGGGTTTCCGTTATCTCATCTGTTTGGTTGCAATTCAAATCACAATACGGTATCATTCTAGAACTGGCAGAGCAGTATATTCAAAATCATTGTAATTACTGAGTAATCTTTATATCATGCATGCAGGCAGATTTAAAATTCATAAATATCCCAAACTCAAATCAATTTTGGCACATACATACTGAATTCATGTAATTGAACATCTTATTACACCAATAAGAGTAATTTACTTCACCTATAAGAAACCATCTGTAATATTTATCAATTATCTGAAATTTCTCAAAGGACGTGTACATTAACCCAAATCTTGGTTTGTGCATCACATAACTCAATTAAGAGTTATTTTCGTATCATAACATAAATATTTAAAAGTACTTGAGAATTTCTAATAATATCTCAGAGAAATGTGCCAATTCATGTAAATGTTAGGTCATACACATTAACATAACAGGAAGCATGCAACTAGATTTATTTGCATATTTTAATGCTATCTTACTATCTTGAAATCATGCACCTAATGGTTTACCAAATTTGTATTGCCTGGGTTTATATTCAAACCGAACCATTATCAGTTGTGTATTTCTAACTCAACATTCACACTAAGAAAACTCTATAAGACTTAAATGTTCATCCCTACTTCCACTGAAAAGCAAAACACATGCTCTCAGCATGTCCTCAAGAGTCTGAATGTTTCTCTCAGACTGGCCATCCCTCTGCGGTTGAAAAGGTTATATTGAATCTTAACTTTGTGCACGAAGCATGATGCAACTGTTTCCACAACCTAGATGTGAACTTAGGATCTCAATAAGATATGATTGAAACTGAATTACCAGGAAACCTAATTATTTCATCCATGTATATCTTAGTCAAGTTTCGAGACATCAAAGGTTGACTTAATATGAAGAAAGAGAGCAGACTAAATTAGTCTATCCACAATCATTCATATCGAATCATAACCTCTAGGTGTCCTGGGTAACCTTACCACAAAATCCATTGTAATATATTCCCATTTCTATTCAGGCATAGAAAAAGATTACAAGGTAGCTATAGGTTTCTGGTGTTCAGCCTTAACCTGCTGACACACTTCACATCTAGCCACGTACTCAACTACATCCTCTTCATACCAGGCCACCAATAAAATTCCTTGAGATTCCTAAATATCTTAGTGTTGCCTGGATACATAGCATACATCAATGCATGTGCTTCCTCAAGAATCTTTCCTTTCAAATCATTATCTCGAGGTACATGCAACATGTCATGTTGATGCAACACATCGTCATCTAAAAACTTAAACTCTGGTCTCTTTTCCTCCTATCATGTCATGCATGGTCTGGTTTAACTCACTTTCACCCTATGGTAGTTCCTTGATCTAATCATAAGAAGTAGTCTTAACTTACATCTGTACAATCAAATCACTCTGTGTTGTCACCCCTAAGCCTAAGTTCAACTTCCACATTTCTACTAACAGGTCTCTATTGAAACCTGTCATAGAGAATGCATTAACTGTTGAACTTGACTTTCTGCTGAAAGCATCAGCCACCACATTCTCTTTACCAGGGTGATAATCTATTGTCACATTATAAAGATAGTGACGCCATGTCTTTAAAAACATGAACTACATCATCTATCTTTAGATCATATATCGGATAATACTCCGCATTCTATGCTACTTTCTTATTGTTACATATCAAGTTTTATGTTTTACTCTTTTCTCTAAGTCATTTCATGTTGTTCATGTACCGTTCAGATTATCTACCTCAAAACCCTAGATCACTATCAAAGCCAGTTTACTTTTCATAGAACAAATCTCAAGGTCTTATTTTACAAAGATACTAGTATTCAAGGTTACATCACTAGTGATATCCCTTAAACTACTACAACTTTAATCATTCTAGGGTTTTGGTCCATATCAGTATCATAGCATTATTTTGTGTGTGTGTGGTCGATCATATAGATCAATTTGAGCTGCTTGGGTCAATAGCATATTAACCCAACACTCAACTTTAATTATATTGGCTGAAAATTCAGTTTTCACAATAGTTTCTGTAATTCGTTTATTAAATAGCTAAAAGAAACTCCAAAAATTCTGGAAATTTTATATGTTATACCTAATTAAGTTTCAGACCTCCAGTAAACATTTGAGATCATTTCTAATTACCAATAAATAATTAAAAATCAAACAGTGAACTGCTATATTGCAGTCTGCAGCAGATTCGGTCGAGTTGCAAACTCGACCGACACCCTCACTGTAGAGATCAAAAGTCATCCAAAAATTATGCCAATTTAAAAGAGTGTCTAAAATTGTGTTTTTCAATCACAGTTAAAATTTGAGATCAATTGGATATACAAATAAAAAGATAAAATTCAATTACCACACTGCTATATCATTCTGAAAATGTGATCGGTCGAGTTTGAAACTCGGCCGATAAACAAGTTAGAACATTCTTCAAAAATTCTGATATTTTCCAATGTTGTTTACATTTTATATATCCAAATCATATCCAAATTTTAGCTAAATCAAAGTTACACATAAAATACTAAAAATCATTTACTGAGACACTTTACTTATCAAATTTTGTGTTTATGTATCATCAAAACCCTATTTTGGGCCGATTAGGGTCTATGCTTCTCAAACCCTAACTCTCAAGACAAAAGAACACTTAGACTTCTTATCATAATTAAAACATCCTAGTGTATATACATTATCACTATGTTACGGGTCTAATTCAACCAGAGTCTATTCTTATTTTACTGTTAATAGGAGTCATTAGATCCCAGTAACGCATCCTGCCAGCCGAACCAGGCCGAACCTGTAGTCCTGAAGCCAAGAGCTACTCAAGATTAATCAACCCCTATTAATCTTAAACATGTGGAAAGAATATCCACTAAGGGCAAACTCATTTAAACATAATTTCGGGTCTACTGTAATACAAAGAAAACAAACATTAAACTTTTCACTTCATGACACAACAATATAAAAGAACCATATTTACTTTACAAACTGAAAAATTTAATTTCATGCATATAAGAGCATTTATAGTGATCTTTATATCAAATAAGAAATAATAGACAAGAGTTGAATCGCATCTTATATGTAATCTCTTATTCATACATTAGTCTTTTATCTCATTATCCTAAGCTTTCTAGGGTTTCTCTCTAGCCTATCCTTCCTCTGCATACCTGGCCAGGGCATCCAGAGAAGAACAAACAGAGTAGCTTGATACTGGTCAATCTAAGTATTCAGACACCTGGCCAGGGTATCTAAACACTCAGACCTTCCAGAGCTAAAACACATCATTTATTATTCGCCTTACTTATAACTTTATCTTTTGACCTTAATGATTCTTAACGACTCAACTTAAGCTCATTACTTGATTCTCGTGACCACATCCTCTTCCTGCTATCTGCAATAATATAACAGAACACTTCCTATTAGAAAATTACAGATAGAAGAAAGACTCATAAACCTTAATCCTATTGGTCTCTTATCGTCCCCTGATCTGCTCTGAGTAACTACGTACTCAACCTAGGCTTTGATACCAAGATGTCACACCCCGATCTCACATTAACCACAAATCACGAGATTAGGGCGCGAAGGAGGGATTACACACAAGCCAAACCACTCAAAGCTTTTTAAAACATTTTAAAGACATTAAAAAGATAATCTGATTTATGCTGTAAAATGAAGCTAAACAATCTGCGGAAGCATTTTTATTAAACTGACTAGTAATATAAACAAAGTCTAAAGCATATTACATTGTTCGACATAAAATAAGGCATAACAGTTAATTTACATCTTAATACACCTTCTCTCTAACCCACACCATGTCCCAAGGATCGAGGGGAAAGACTAAGAGACCTCTAACTACTAACTACATAAACCTTCTACAGACCGAGCGTTAGGTTGAACAGATCCTTCAGATTCCTGTGATGTTGATAACCTGAAAATGTTTTGAGTAGAGGTATGAGCCTACTCGCTCAGTGAATAGCATTTCATTTAGCTATCACTAAACAACTCATCAGGTTTATAAAATTGAAATAAACATAAATACAGTACAAGCAGGGCAGTTCTAATGACATAGCAGATTACAGAATATAATCGCATTTCTATGCAACAACAGATAATTTAAACCAATAAACAGATATAATGAATTGGCACAGAAGTTCGGATAATATTAATTTACTATGATCATATATGATTACATATTTATATTATTATGCCCCAAACATATGCAGTGCACTCTACATATGAAGATCTGTAGCGAACTACGATCCCACCGTACAAGACTTAGCGACACACCCGGGAAATGCTAAGTCTGACTTCCCATCCTGGTCTGCACAGGACTCTCAGGCTCTCAAGGGCCTCAGGCACTCAAGGGCCTCACAGCACTCCCAGGCTCTCAAGGGTCTCATTGCAGTTCCTAGGCACTCAAGGGCCTCACTGCACTAACTCTGAGTGCTCTAGACTCCTCCTCTAACCTGAGTATACAGGCACAGGGAGTCAACACTGGGTTACCACCAGAATTACTCAACTAGTTGGTGTTGGATAACCCTATATTACTCCAGTGCCACCGTGACACACGCACGGATTATTGTTGAACACTGGTCGCCGACCATCTAGACTCAGGGCTAGATCGGTCGTTTCACCCCAAAGGTACAGACCGCGCAATGGGGTTCTACGGTGTTGGGGCACCTAAGTCTATTAACTGATTAACATATAACCATTTAAAACAAGAATATCACATTCCATACTTACTGCACATTCTGAACATTTCTTGAAGCACATATATAACATTTGTCATCCTTAAACATGATTCAGTGTCATTTATCCAGTTTCCATGCTAAATATCCATTTTTAAATCAACAAGTACATTGCAACCATAATACAGGAAATTTCATCATTTTCATTAAGCATATTGCGTATTTCAAATTCCAATGAATCTAACATACTCTATTGTATGTATTACACTGTTTAGAAGTTATACCAACTGATACAGAAGCAATTAAGCATTTAATTTGAGTTAAATAATGATTTCTAAATGAACTACTACTCACTGTACTGAAACTCGGCCGACCAATCTGGGAACTCGGCCGATCAGCTGGAAACTCGGCCGATCCACCTGCAACTCGGCCGATCAAAACCCTGATCGATTTCCTATAAAAGAAACTCAGCCGAATCACACCAAATTCGGCCGATCAAAATGCTGACCCTGCAATAAAACAGTAACTAGCATCTTAACCCAAAAGAAAATCTAAGGATAGCTCGATCAAAAGCTAAGTCTTAAGTTAAGACTACGAATTCATGATCAAGACCTTATGCCGAAGTCAGAACTACCTCTCATTAAAACCTTTTACGCCCAGGTTGATCCTAATCAAGCATGCTGCTGCAAGCAGCAGCTCCTTCACGCCTTGGTTCAGGTTGGAGAAAAGCTTCGATTGGTGGATGGAGCTTGGCTAGGAGCTTTGGATTCCGGTGTGGACCTCAAGGTGAATTCGTTGGCGTCAAATTCGGTGCTAAATCGTGCCCTAGGTGGACCCAGGTCAGACCTGCTGCTGCAAGAAGCGGCTTCTTCACCTCACGTATAGGTGGAAGGATCTCTTGCTAGGCGCTGCTATATCCTTTGGCTATGATTTCGAGTAGAGACCTCAAGGACGGAGTCATAGCGGCCATTTAGTGATACTAGCTGCGCCCAAGGTGGCTCCTAGCTGAGCCACGGCGCCTGGTCACTGGAAACTACTACTGCAGGTCGGCACCTGCTAGGACGAAGTGATAGAGGAGGAAAGAGTGGAGAAGGAAGAGAGAAAGAAGAAGGCGGAGGTAGAGGAGAGGTGGGCGTAGCCAAATCGGGGCTAAGGGCTGGGAATCGCCCAGCCATCGCCTCCCTTTCCTCTGCAAGTCGCGCGCTATAGTGCGCCGCCTTCCCTGTTATATCGGGTGAGAAAGACAATGAGATAAGGAAGAAAAGAAACGTTGGGGTTAATAAGCTAATAATTGAGTAAATTGCAGAAATCAGCCCAAGAACCCAAAAGTGTCACAACTTTCGCCTCGTAGGTCCAATTCAAACAATTTTTCTTGCAAATTTACAAGCACGAGGTCCTCTACACCCTCAAAGCAAGAAATCATCCAAATTAACTAATGACACATGATCAAAATGCTAATTGCATCAGTTAGTACTTAACTCAACTCAATTAACTTAACAATCATCATTACTATTATCATTAATCACCTCAGATGATTAAATCTTGACTATTGATTCACATATTGTCTTATCTTAATTATCCAAGATGTTTAACAGAGTGCTTAGCACTAATCAAGGTGTTTCACGCTAATCGAGGTATTTATTGACTAACCCTGATATGGGTCGTAACAGGACCTCTATCAAAAATTATCGTTGCTGGAACACCATGCAGACGTATTATCTCATCAACATATACTCGAGCAAATTTCTCGGCTGTATAAGTCGTCTATACTGGTAGAAAATGGGCAGACTTAGTCAATCTGTCCACTATCACCCAAATGGAATCATGATTCCTAGTTGTCCTGGGTAGACCAACTACAAAATCCATGGTTATATGATCCCATTTCCACTGCGGTATCAGCAAAGGTTGCAACGTACCTGCCGACTTTTGATGCTCAGCCTTCACTTGCTGACAAACCGCACATCTCGCTACGAACTCAGCTACATCTTTCTTCAAACCGGGCCACCAATACAAGTCCTTCAGACTATGATACATCTTGGTGACACCTGGATGCATAGCATACATCGATGTGTGTGCTTCCTCGAGCACCAACTTCCTCCGCTCATCAACATTAGGAACCACCATCCTATTACGATAGCAGACTAATCCATCCTCGGACTCATGAAACCCATCACGCTTCTCACTACTGAACTCTGATCTGATCAACTGTACTGCATCATCTGTCTGTTGTGCATCCTTGATCTGCTGTCTCGACGTAGGCTTGACTTGCATTTGTGCTAGAAGACCAGACAACAAAGAAACTTCCATCTGCACATTCATCTGTCGCAGAGAGACAAACATATCTTGCATATGGCATACCAAGGAACTCAACTGTGCCTTCTTTGAAGAAAGAGAAGAAGACTTTCTGCTAAGTACATCAGCTACCACATTCGCCTTACCAGGATGATACTCGATAGTGCAGTCATAATCATTGATCAACTCCATCCCTGAAACTGAGCAGGTCTTTTGTGAGACATGGATTCCCTTTTCTCCCTTACTGACCTTTCAATCCTTCGGATGGATTCCACGAATGTAGCAAACTACTCCCGGTTCTCCAGCGCAGAAACTGGGGTTGTCAACTCAGCACTCAAACCCTTCTCGAAATGTCTGATCCGTTCCTCATCTGTTGCCGCCATGTGAGGACAAAACCTCAACAGATCCATAAACTTGGCCTCGTACTCGGTGATGTTCATCGTTCCTTGTCGCAACCTCTCAAACTGACTGATCTTCTCATCCAGGTATGTCTTGGGAAAATATCTGGTGACGAACTCGCATCAAAACACTTCCCAACAAATCACCTCACTGGGCCGCTTCTCTTCTTTGATGGTCCACCAGTGACCAGCACTACCCTTCAGAAGGTAGACAACATGCTTTACTTTGTCTGCTTTGGGGATGTCAAGGATCCGAAAAGCCTTCTCGAGACTTGTCAGCCACAGATCTGCATCCGATGGATCAGCCGTTCCAGCATACTCCGAAGCTCCAACTCGGCGAAGCCGCTCGAAGGTCTTCCCAATACCCGATGCTTCTCCATGGGGAACCTGTGCTCATGGAGGAGGCACTGGTAATCGCTCAACCATGAGATTCATCGTAGCCATTATCTGCCCCATAAGCTATTGGTAAGCAGGATGTTCAAGTATGTCTGGGTTAAATTGGGGAACCTCAGGCACCCGATCTTCATGTGCCTGTCCACCTGCTCCATCAACCGATGCAGCATCGCTGTACTCCGCAGAGTGTTCTTCATGGTTTCCAGACATCTTGCCTTTTCTTCCGCTAAGGGCAGAAGATATTGTAAGAAAACCTGGAAAACTCATAAGAACAGACTCAACCTAGTCCTAAATCCATGTAGACTCAGCGAACCTATCGCTCTGATACCAAAACTTGTGGAACACATCCCATTATCATACAGATAATGAGGTGTTACGCGAAAATGTGCAGAAGTCACCATAACCACAGATTATTAAAACATGGGTTAATTAAAACCGATTGCGGAAAACTGGTAAACTGTGAAACTATTACATTCCAGTCCTCATCCTGCAAGGAAACATATCATATATATACATACACGAGATCTGATACGTGTCTACAGCTTCAAGGAACAACTGTCTACCCATCACATGAGTTCACCACCTGTTCATATGCATAAAGGCCCACATTCGGCCGACAGTAGGATATACAAAACAACATCGATCGTACATCGTGAAACAACATCAAAACACTGCCAAGGACCTGAGAGTATAGGGATGACTCTAGACTCTACTACTAACATCCAAAACAGCAGCATATCCATCGCTTGCCTTCTACTGCTTGTCTAGCTGCTCGGCCGCAACACCACGACCACCACTACGTCTAGCTCGACCACCTAAAAAGGGTGTAAACCAGCGGGGTGAGACAATTGAACATTATCCCAGCAGGAAACATAACTCCCCACCGCAACTACAGAACCTCAGCAAGATAAACTATAACAACAGATAACTAATAATAGGTATAGCAGGAGCAGTCTATATAAACCCAAGCTATTCTTACCAACAAGATTACCAGATGTACAAAAGCATATAGCCAAATATCTCTCAGAGGAACATAATTGACAAGATAAGATATATCGCTATGTAACATGATTATCAGAATAAGATATATTGCCACATAACTTGATCGTCAAGATGAGACATATCACCACATACCTGATGAATATGGAAGTAACTGCAAGATATAACAGATATATTACACAAACAAGGTCTCAACCAATGTTTCATGTTTGATATAAGCAGTAAATACTAAACGGTTGAATTACGTATTATTATGCCCAGGGGAACTGAACCGTACCGTTCAAATCCAACCTTTGGTTACGAAACCCAAGCCGGTACCATACAAGGTCAATGGAAGAGCCGGACTCCACGACCTCCCACCTCGTGGTCAGTACATGAGTACAACACAAGCAGGACCGCAGTCTCATGCTCAAGTGGCCTCAGCCACAGGGTCAGCTCCTCAGGCTACCCTTCCTCTAGCCCGCCTCGGTACAGGTCACGACGCTAGTATATCTGAGCCACGGGCGTGATCACCGTGCTCTGATCCATGAACGCATTCATGCTCTACATATCAAATATCCGGAGTCATGGGCCTGTTCACCATGCTCATCCCATATCCGAGTCTACAACCGAAGTTTCACTCTTACCTCCTCACTTTAGGCTAGGAGAAACCTCGCATATTCAACAATATGCGCTGCGGGTTAATCTGTAGGAGAACCCGTTTCACCATCACCAAATCCTGACGATGATGGATCTATGGCCAGGGAAAACTACATGATATAATGCCACTGTGATTATTTAGTATCTTTTAGATGGATTGCAAGATTTAACCAAGTTGTATAACATGCAAGATATAATAGAAGGTAAAAAATATAACTCAACATTGTGTTATTATTGTAATCACATCAACCTGATCCATCTCAAGGATCCAACATCACATGTTATCACTTGGCCTCTTGCCAACCATCCAGATCCATCTCAAGGACCATCACATACCATGGGATCTCAATCCCTCATCATGTACTGTCACTGCCTCTCAAGGCTCACATCAACATCATGGGACAAACACATTATACATACAATCTCATCAACCAGAGTAACTATCAAAGTAATGTTACTAATTACATATGTCTCATAGCCTTTTCATGGCTAATCATCACATGCATGGTTAGGGAATATAATAATCATAGTTTCAACATAAGGACTATACTTACTATCACAAGATGCCATTCAAGATGCTATACTTATCATTCTTACACTATTTGATGATCAAGCGTATAAAGCACAACATTAACAAACCATATCCATGCCTATCCTCATCTCAAAATTATACGAATAATCAAGATGATGACTTCATACATATAGTCATGTTGAGTATACATAACAAGCACTATTATTACCACTATCATTACTGTCACCATTCATTATGTAAATCGCTTACCATTATTATTACTATTATCGTCATTAGTATCACTAAGCAAACTACTAGTGTAACTACCACTATTCTTCTTTTCATTAACAGACAAGCATAAGGATCACTTCATGCGTATCATTA
This sequence comes from Alisma plantago-aquatica, assembly GCA_963693085.1. Classification (NCBI taxonomy): domain Eukaryota; kingdom Viridiplantae; phylum Streptophyta; class Magnoliopsida; order Alismatales; family Alismataceae; genus Alisma; species Alisma plantago-aquatica. The sequence goes on from OY856412.1 coordinate 587,781,404, forward strand.
CCACTACCTTCCTCATTATCATTATTACTACTATTAACATCATTACTACCATTAACATTGTCATTGTTGTTACTACTAGCAAGGCATCACCATCATTTGGAAGCAAGGTTATAAGTACACAACTAATCATTCCCATAACACAAGGGACCATCACTGTAGGCTCACAAAACCCTCACTATAGATAACTACACCCTCACCCAAAGGAGGGGTACAAAGGTCACCACAACTCACAACGGCTAGAACAAGAGAGTGCAGCAACGCTGTGTTTCTACAACAGCACCCAACCCGCGTGACACAGCATCACAAGGGTATCGCGCGTCAGAGAGTAACGGGGTGTCGGGCATCCATGCATATCGGGCAACGCCCGTCACACCTCCTGCCGGCCGACACACCAGGGAGTGTGACGCCCGTCACAGCGCCCAAACGCAACGCTCGATACTCTTGCTAGCAAAACGGCCAGGTCACCACCATCTCCAACCACCAAGAGAGAGAGAGAGAGAGAGAGAAGAACACTTCCTCATAACGTGCCACCAACAAGCACAAGCCTAACGGCCGACATACTCAACAGAAGGGGTGTGACACCCGTCACAACCCAAGAGGGTGTCGCCCGTCACCAACCATCATGCTCAACAAGGCCTATCGGCCAACACACCTCTCTAGCCTATCGTCCAACCCAAACAAGCTTGCCATACTTGGCCCTATCGTCCAACTCAAGCAAACCATCATGCTACTCTTGGTCTATCGTCCATCATAAGAACAAGGATGTCGCTCATCACAAGAAGGACCATCATGTCATCCAACACCCCAAGACAAGGGAGGGTATCGCCCAATAGGGGTCACCATCTACCTCCAGCACAAGGAAACTCAAACCCTAGAGAGCAAGGTACTCTAGATCGCAAGGAAACCCTAAACCCTAAGGAGGATCGGCCATCAAAGCTATCAAAGCAAGGTACTAACTACTAACATATGAACAAGAACATAATAAGAGATAGTGGAGTTAGGGTTAGAAGTTATGCAACCCACCTTAAGCTCCAAGCTCCAAGGAAGAAGAAGAGCTCCAAGCTTCAAGGGTATCGTCCACCACAGCTCCTCCAAGGGAGTGTATCGGCCGACACAAGCAGAGAAGGAAGGAATGTCGTGCACTCAAGGTGGAGGAGAGACCAAAAGATCAAAGGAAGCTAAGGCAAGGGAAAGAACCACCTATATAGAAGGAAAGGGAGGAGAAAACAAGGTAGATCCATGCTATGTGTCGTCCACCCAAAGGACACTTGTCCAAGAGCTCAATCCACCACTCTAGCAAGCCTTAAGACACTTGTCCAAGATATGCACCAAGTGTCCACCAAACGTGGTCAAGGCTGGACCAAGCATCATGGGCGACACAACCAGCAGCTTCTTGGGTGACACACCAAGGTACCATGGGCGACACACATTCCATTTTGGTCGACACAAGGCAAGTCTTGGCGGACACAAGGTTCCACCAAGCCCAAACAAGGCACCTCAAGGCCCAAACAAACTTAACCAAGGCCAAAAGAATTCAAGCAACAAGCCCAATCCTTCCTCTCAACCCTAGAGGAAGCAAAGAGAGGAAAACACCTCACAAGATGGCAAACTTGCACACAAAACCCTAAACTTGAGTTATTTGCAAGTAGCCCCTCCAAATCTCAACAAAGCACAACCAAACCCTAATCACCACTAAAGGTGATTAGCAAGCATCAAACCACCAAGGTTAAGTAAAGCAAATAGGGTAAACCCTAAATGAAGGTCAGGGTCCTTACAACAACTGATAGAAGACAGGTGGATAGAAAGAAAAAGAAATAGGAGTTCTTTGCTTTTGAGTCGGCTTGGACTGTTGAGGAGGAATGCCAGGCCACCATCGCCAATGCATGGACGCATGGTAGGATGGAGGGACTGGTTGGAAAGATTAACATATGTGGAGTCAACTTGAAGGAGTGGGATGAAAAGAACTTCAAATTCAGAAGGAAAAAAAATCGAGAACTAGAAAAAGAACTTCTAGAAGTTCAATCTCAACTGCCAGATGAACGGATGCTGAAAAGAGCAGAAGACTTAGCAGGAGAGCTCCAGTACTGGCTGAGACATGAGGAATCTTATTGGCACACTAGAGCCAGGGCCAATGAGATGAGGGAAGGAGATAGGAATACTGCCTATTTCCATCACAAGGCTTACAATAGAAGAAGAAGAAATAATATTGAAGGGTTGAAAGACAATATGGTAATATGGAAGACGGAGGAAGAGGATATCTAATAGGTGGTTACCGATTTTTTTGAAGAGCTTTTTACAACTACTAATCCCACGGACTTTGGGTCAGCAACCAGGGGACTGGACAGAAAGGTGGACAAGGAGCTCTCTAGGAAGATGGATGATGATATCATCGATGAGGAAATACTGCAGGCCCTTAAGCAAATGCATCCCAACAAGGCTCCAGGACCGGACGGTATGAAAGCTCTCTTCTTTCAAAAATACTGGCACATTTTTGGAAAAGACGTGGCTAGTTACATAAAGGGGTGGTGGCGTGGACAGAGGAGCCTAGAGGAGGTTAATAACACACTGGTTGTCCTTATTCCAAAGGTGGATAAGCCTACGGAGATGGGTGAGTTTAGACCTATCAGTTTGTGTAATGTCACCTATAAGATTTCCTCAAAAGTGATTACAAATCGCATGAAGCCGCATATGGACAACATTATTTCTGAGAATCATAGTGCCTTTATCCCGGGGAGATTGATAACGGATAACGCACTCATCGCCTATGAACTTTTTCACACTATGAAGAAGAAGAAAAAAGGACGGAAGGGGTACTTTAGCTCTCAAGGTTGACATGTCCAAGGCCTATGATAGAGTTGAATGGGATTTCCTTATGCATGTCATGGGGTGTCTGGGGTTTGGTCACAAGTTAAGGGACCGGATCTACGACTGCATATCTACTGTTAGCCATGCTTTTGCTATTAATGGAAACTAGACCAGAATGATCAAGCCTACCCGAGGACTTAGATAGGGAGACCCTCTCTCACCCTATCTCTTTATTCTATGTGTGGATGTTTTTTCTACTTTGCTTCGCAGAGCTGCTAATGATAATCTCATTCATGGGATTAAAGTTAGTAGATCTGCACCGAGTATTTCTCACCTTTTTTTCTTAGACGACAGTATTCTCTTTGCAAGAGCAACCACCACGGAATGCTTGAAAATTGCTAAAATCACCATCCAGTATGAACAGGCATCCGGGCAAAAACTTAATTATTTGAAGACGGAGGTTGTGTTCGGCAAAGGAATGTCTCTACCAAAAAGAGAGGAGATCAAAGAGCTGTTTCAGGTTAAAGAGGTGGACAGGCATGCCCGATATTTGGGTCTACCTACGGCCATAGGGCGGTCTAAAAAATAGATTTTCATCTATATAAAGGAGAGGGTGTGGCGAAAACTTCAAGGCTGGGTGGAGAAGCTGTTATCCAAACCAGGTAAAGAGGTTCTGATAAAGGTGGTGGCACAAGCTATTTCGACATATGTCATGAGCATATTCCAGTTACCGACAGGGATGGTGGATGAAATGCACAGTATGATGGCGAGATGGTGGTGGGGGGCCAAGAGTAATGAGAGGAAGATAGCATGGATGAGTTGGGATAGGATGTGTAGACCAAATAAGCAAGGTGGGATGGGGTTCAGAGACTTGCATGTTTTTAACCAAGCGTTGTTGGCAAAGCAGTTGTGGAGGATACATTCAAAGCCGAATGTGATGGTGGCCAAAGTAATCAAAGCGAGATATTTTTCTTCATCTGATATTTGGGAGGCGAGGAGAGGTCATAATCCAAGCTACACCTGACATAGTATGTGGGGGGCGAAGGCTCTTGTTGTGGAGGGGGTGGAATGGAGGGTTGGGAGTGGCACGGATATTAACATTTGGGAGGATAGGTGGGTGCCGAAGAGGAGAGATACTCTGGGTGACTATAAACATGTGGAGGGTGAGCAGCCTATATATGTGCGGGAGCTCATACATGATGAGAGGATGGAGTGGAACTCTGACGTTATTCACGACATCTTTTTGGATAGCATAGCGAGGGATATTATGGTTATACCCCTCAGGATAGAGCGAACTCCTGATGTCAGGTTCTGGTGGCCATCAAGAGACGGTGAGTTTTCTGTCAGATCGGATTATTGGCTAGGAGTTATGGGGAGACAGAATACCCTAGCACATATATCTGAGCCAGGGGAGAGTCTATGGAGGTTGATATGGAGGAGCGGGATAGCTCCAAAGGCGGCACACTTCATGTGGAGAGCAGCAACAGGTGGATTAGCAACTATGGGTAGATTATACGACAGACACTGCAACACGGACAGTACTTGTTTGCTTTGCTACTCAGAGACGGAGTCCATCCCACACATGTTATTCAGATGTCCAAGTGTCGTTGAAATTTGGGATCATGCGTCGCAATATGCCAGGGACAACGCAGGTCGAGTGAAGGATCTCATGGTCACGGAGGCCATTACCACCATCATGAGCACTGAGGACAAAGAGATACGGGAGGAGATGATTGCCATCACTTGGGCGGCATGGACATTGCGGAATGACCGAATATTCAAGAAACCAAACCCAAACGGAGTAGCTACCAAGGCCACCTTGTTGGCCTTGCTACGAGATCACAACAGCATGGGGTCAGCGTCGAGCAGTCAAGGAGGTAGGTACACAGTGAGAAGTCAGCGGGTGAGGTGGACAGCTCCGGAGGTTGGCCATATCAAACTGAACGTAGATGCTTCGGTAGGGGAGGATGGTAAAGAGGCGGCAGGATGGGTCCTTAGGGACAACAATGGTAATGTCCTAGGCATAGGCAGCAAACGGTGGAATGGGCTGAAGGACACTGCTATTGCGGAGGCTTTAAGCATGCGTGAGGCCATTCTTTGGATGATACGGCATGGATGGAGCAACGTAGAGGTAGAGACAGACTCGCAGGTGGTGGCCAACAACTTTCACAAGACCGGCGTGAGGAGAGACTACTTGGGAGGCATCTTGGATGACATTAGGCCGCTACAAGGCAACTTTAGTTCTTTCTCTACATCGTTTAGGAGTCGTACCAGTAATAGTTTAGCTAATTCTATAGCTAATGATACTCTTCGTGGGTCAGTCGAGTCTTTTGATTTGTTATCGTCTTTCTCCAGTATGTATTTGAACCTTGCTAGGGCCGATTGGCCACCGTAATGATATATGGCACGACACCTTCAAAAAAAAAAGTTGGTGGCTCGCTTGGTAGTAGCTGTATACAGCTCTTACGCTGCTTGGGTTCAAATCCCATACCTATCTTTTTTATTTCTAGTTGTACTAAGTTTTTGGTCAAATTCAGTGAATTCATATGTAAGAAAATGTGAAATCATTTACTTTGAACATCGTCATATATAAATTTGTTTAGAATACAATGCTTTTATTGATGCTAATGATATGTCTTTTCTTTTTTGTTACTAAATTTTACTTTAGATGTAGACTATCAAGTGAGCGTGAATTGGCTCTTTACACAAGATTTTAATAGGTATCAAATCAATATATTATGTATCAATTTATTATTTTTCAAGATTAAAAATCCATACCAGTGATGAGTCGTCTAACTCAGCCCCCCCCCCCCATGGTGATTTTCTAGATCTGTCACTTTCAAGGGGTATGGTATGATTTGGTAATTATGGATTAAGTAGATAGACATTGACAATATGTACAAAATTTATGAATCCATTTTTTACAAAAGGCAATACTTTGCTAGATTTAAGACATAATTCTAACCTTGATATAAATGTTGTATAAGAATATTAGGGACTAAAGGGAAACACGTGTATGATGTAATGAAGCTTTCCCCGTGAGATGTTAAGACGGATGAAGCTTAATATTTTTCGATGCCCCATGTATAAACGTATCCGTGTTGACAAAGGGACTTGAAGCACGGGGGAAGCATCTCATCCGGCCATTAGTCCTTTTCAGTGTCCCTGCGGTAAAAATTATAGCTCTCATTACGTGCTATAATTTCTGTTGCAATCGATTCCACATTTTTTTCACCTCATTTTTCAGACACCCAAATTTGTCTAAAGGTTGGATAATCATAGCAGTAGCATCAGATTTACTTGAGCAATGTGGCCGACGTTTTGGTTATAGTCACATCTACTTTGCTTTAGACATGTGGTTGGAGAAGAATTAGATTGCTTTTGGCTCATCTCAATTGTAATAAATAGCCTGGCCTACTTGGTGGCTCTGTCACATGAGTGGTCAGTAAAGAAACCCCAGCCTGGACTCCACCAAATGCCCTGTCAAAGACGCAAACCCCCACTGCATGGATAATACGAAGGGAACATGAGGGGACGAGGGAAACAGGGCTGATGTCTCTGAATGAGAGGACGGAGGATCCATCAGCAGCCAGCTGATGTTGAGATTATTGGAGAAGCTATGTTGCGCTATGCTTGGCTACATGTCACGTGTCAGAGAAATTCGTTGAATACTAACTTGATATGGTGTTTTGTGTCTTTTTCATTTAGTGAACGTTTAAGTTATATCAGAGAATACTGGTGCCGTGAAGAATTAGGATACTTCAAATGCCTACTGTTTGAAGTACGTAAAACTACTTTTTTTTTCGATTCATTTTCTATGGAATAAAATCTTTTGTACACAAGATGCAGGTTCATACTATTTTTTAAACTTGGATCTATTTATATAAATAACGAGGTTGTTGTGGATGTGTAACATACTGAAATCTAGGAATTTATCTTATTTCAGGGTTAATAGCTTAGAACCCTTAGTCTTTGAGGTTTAGCCAAACAAAGATTAAGATATGCTCTTTGGTGACTTTGAATATATTGATGCATGCATAAGTTACATTAAAATGTAGAATATAAATTAATATTACCCAATACCTTCAAATTAATCATAAAAGCAATAAAAGGTACATAGGATATGTACATAAAAGACAAAGTGTCCATAATTGAGAATAATGAGTTATAATTCCACAAAATACGAAATAAATAATCTTATGTGGGATAATTGTGGTGTAGATTCATTCTAGATCCTTCCTATGCCTTATGGTGCAAGGAAGAGAAAAAGGGAATCAAAGATAATGCTTAATATATGAATAATGAGATATTAGATTATTAATGGGAGAAATAATGAATAATGTGTTAAAAGGAAAATTTCTTCGATAATAATAACCTCATATTCATTTTCTTGGGATATGCCTTGTCTTGGAGGCCAAGTTTCACCAATTTAGGACAATAATAACTGTATCTATTTTATTTAGAAAAGAAAAGGGTATTTTCCTTTAAAATATGAAATAAAATATTTAATGACTCCAAAAGTGAAAAATAATTTTAGATTCGTAATCTACAAAATAAAATATGCCTTTCGGTGAATTTTCACTCAATTTGGAGAAAGTTTGATTAAAAGGTGAAATCAGGAGAGAGAAAGTGTGTAGAACCTTCAAAATATTAAATAAGTACACAAATAACTTCAACATGTAAAATTGGTGGCAAATGTGTATCCAACATATTAAATATGACTTGTGGGTCAAGTTTCGTAATTTTGGATAATCCTAATGTCATTAATGAAGGAGGAAAGAGAAAATTATAATTAATTTATTTGACACATTAAAAGTTGTCAAAAGACAAATCTAATTTTATATTCGGATTCTAAATATCAATATTAGCCTCTCTGTAAAATTTTATCCAATTTGGAATTCGTTTGAGCCATTAAATGAAGAGAGAGAAATTCATTTAATATTATATGTATCACTTTAATTGATTTCGAATTGGATAAGGTTTTCTTTTTTGATCTGGCACACGGATTCCAGCCATTGGATGATAGATCAACGGTTCGCAGCTCGTCACCTACCTCACGCTTGTTTTGGAAACAACGTTTGATTGTGGTGATTTGTTTTCGGATTTTCTCCCTCCACACTTGATGAATCTTCGAGATTTTTCTTGCTTTGGATTTCTGGATAAGTTCTACATCCAACAAGCCCTTACTCATATAGTTTGGTGGTGTATTTGGAAAATGCCCAAAATCTTTCTTCCCAAGCTTTGTGGCCGCCTACCTCCTCACCATATCTCCTTTCCTCGCCTATAAATACCTAAACCTCCGGTGATGATGTATGTGGATGACATTGTTCTATTCTTAGCCACCTCAAATGGGTCAGTGGAGATTACCAGAGCAGTTATTGACGCTTATGAGCGAGTGACGGGTCAGAAGATAAACAGATCGAAGTCATCTATTGTGTTAGGTTGTTCGGAGGAACCGGAGAGGCTCAGGATCACAGATGAGATAGGTATTGATCAGATCGCAGAATCGCTAACATACCTAGGTGTCTCGGTTGCCATAGGTAGGGTGAGGATGGCGGACTATGCGTACCTAGTATCTAAAACTCAAGCTAGAGTCGCGTGTTGGAAGGCGAGTATGCTATCTTTTACTGGGAGGAAGTTATTGATCAAGCATGTATTGTCTAGTACCACCATCCACACGGCAGCGGCGGCGGGCATCCCAGTGACGATCTGTAACAAACTGTCGAAGATTATGTCACGTTTCCTATGGGTGGATAGAACCAATCATTCTAGGAGAGCATGGGTGGCATGGGACAGAGTCTCTGTTCCTAAGGAGTTTGGTGGGTTAGGCATCCACTCGATTCACCTAATCAACATAGCTTTTATCGCTAAAGCTTGTTGGGAGGTCATTACAGGGAAATCCCTTTGGGCTGTTTTTTGTAGACAGAAGTATTCATCTCAGAGTAGGAATAACTCGGGGATGTTTCCTCCTATGTTGAAGAAAGGGGCGATGACTTCCCCATTTTGGAAGAAAATATGGGATATGTTTCCATCCATATACCCTAGGTGCAGATGGATTCTAGGTACAGGCGATATCCCATTTTGGGATGTGTACTGGTGTGAGCGGAGGATGTTCGACTATGCTCTTCATAGGCATGACAGAACCCTGAAATTCATGGTGAAAGATTTATGGGTGGCTGATAGTGGATGGGATCGGCAGGCGCTGAGCATGATTATTAATGATGAGGGTTTGGGGATCATCAAGAGAGCAGGACACTTCATTACGGAAGAGAAGGATAAGATAGTATGGTCTCTGAATGATAATGGACAGTTTGATATCAAGTCGGAGAAGAAACTCCTATACACTTCGCGAGCAACATGTAGGGAGGACATGGACAAGATATGGATGCTCGATACACCGTGAGCGAGTGCAGTCATATGGAAGATGATTAACCGAGCTATCCCCACATATGACAACGTTAGGAGTTGCAAAATCCAAATGGCATCGCGTTGTTGTTGTTGTGAAGAGCCAGTCACGAAGGATGCATCCCATTTGATATTTGATAGTCAGACGGCTACATTCTTTTGGGTGAGATACATTGAGTTGATACAGGAAGTTGCACCTCAGAATTTCACATCTTTGATTATTTGTTGCGGACACGTTCACACTGAATCGGCTAGGAAATGGCTTGGGAGCAGGCTAGCAGCTCTGATAGAGGAAAGCATATGGAGGATTAGATGCTCGGCGAGGTTTGAGGATGGCAAGAAGAACCTATTTTCAGAATGGGGTTTTATAACCATGAAGCTGAACCATATGATGCGTAAGAGGAGCTTTGGTACTAGAGAGAATCTTGAGTTCTATAGTTCTTTGTCCACCTATGGACTGACGGACCCAAATTGGCATTTCAGATAGCTCCACCTACTAAGATGGAACCCGCCTGACCTTAACAACCTGAAGTTGAATATTACCACTGGGAGACCCATTGACCCGGAAGGCAACACCCGTAGATGGGAAGCTGGAGTGGTTAGAAACAGGAGAGGTCAAGTGAGATTGACCTTCAGAACCTGGTTAAGGGCGGAAGACTTCTTACTAGCTTACATACAAGCTTGTATAGTTGGGCTCAAGTTAGTGGAAGATCAGTTCATCAGGGTGGCGACCTTGGAAATAGATGACCGGCGCACCTTCGACATCTTGTGGGGGGGGAGAAGACGAGCCATGGAGGGCTACCCCGATGATCAGGGAGCTGAGGAGAAAATTGGAGGAGGACGTGATTAGAGGATCGTTGGTTCAAAAGATAGTTAACTCTATTCCAAGGGAAATTGGTACTTGGGGCAGTCATATGGAGGACATGTTCATTTTCTCAATTTCTGAGGATTTGCCGAGAAAGGTTAAGGGGATGATGAGCTTGGAGCGTCGTAATATCCCTTATATTCAAGTGTCCAGATCAGGTTTGTTTTCTTCATGTGGAGTGGTGTTGGCTTTTATGGGTTTGATACATGCGTTAGTTTATAAGCAGGAAATGTTAATTTTTTGGATGATTTTGCCCATACGAGGGGGATGGGATGAATAAGAAGACCCCCTAGCTTCTTAAAAAAAACCTAAACCTCAAGCTTCCCTATCATCTTTGTGACCGATCTCTCCACTCAATTTGTTGTTTGCTCGTGACTTATGTTGCCGATGTGCGAGGGTTGATTCAGGCTTTGCGGCACCTCCTTCTCCCTTCTCCGTGCATCTCTGACCGAATTGGCGGTTTCGATGAGTTGTTCGCACCTTGTTCTTCAATTACGTGGCTTCAGTTTTTCGCTTGGTCGGGAATCTTGGATTTGCCTAAATTTGACCGTGAGTTGTTGCTTCCTGCTCACGGCCATGGCTGGCCGGCGACGGAGAAGAAGTCTTTGAATGAATTCCTTGTCTTGCCCACTTTTCCTCGTTTTCTTTGATTTCTCGCTCAGGGGCAAAATAGTCTTTTCTCTTAATTTTCTTTGTTTTTGGGACGAGTCCACTGTGCCTTTGACGGTAGACTTGGCGTCACCCGATTGGGCCAAGTTAGTTGGGCCCGATCTCTCTATCTCTCTCTCTCGGCCATTGATTGATGATTTGGCTTTTTCTTATTTTCTTATTGGTTGGTTTTATAAAATGCATAACTAATTAATCCCTAATCAGAAAAATATGCATAAATAGTCAATAAAACGAGAAAAATGTAAGACTTTCATTTGGTAAGGGTTTTTTCACCTAAATCCAATGTTTTATGATGAGTTATTTTAATGGATCTAATTAATAAGTTAATATTTTTTATAATTCAAAACTAATAAACCCTGGGGCAAAAATTAAAAGTAAAATATGTTCTAGACTAAAAAAATATGAAATATCTAATAAAAATAAATTGGACGTCTGGTTTTGAGTTTTTTGAAAAAGTATTTTGAGGATGATTTAATTAACTAAAAATCACTAAAAATTACCCTAAAAGTCCATATCTTCACAATACTTAATATTATATGATATTTTGATCAGAAAATCCTAACTAAGATGATGGTGATGTTTTCAAGACCTAAATCAGGGGTTTGTAGAAAAAGTTGACAACTTTAGGGTTTTGAGTTCTTAATGAATGCATATAATGCTAATACATGTATATGGTTATTATAATAGGGCAACTGGACTCTAATCTTACTTAGGATTTTGGAAAGTGTTTTTTTAAGACTCTGTGAGAGGTATGTTGTATCCCCTATTATTGTATGTTGAGAAATTCACCTATCTTTTCATTCTCTTGAATTTGGCATATACAACATATCTTTTTTCTTGATATCATGGTTCGTGTGAACTATTTTGCTTGTTATGGATTTGGATATTCTCTTGATATCTATCTTGTGCTTTGTTGCATGTTGGTCTTATATAATGATATGTGCCTCCTTTGAAGTGGATGTTTATATGTTTGAGTTGTCCATTGTGTGATGGCAACATTTGTAAATCTGACTATACTTTTACTTGCCTCACTATTAAGCATGTTGTGTAACTCAATAGCTCTAAAGTAATATAATTTGCATTGGTTTTGGGTTATATGCCCTTATTGTTTATTTTGGGATGGTGGTTATGTGCCCCATACTCGGGTTTCAAATTTATGAGGTTTGGCCCAACATTTTAAATATATTGGGAGTTTGGTTATGTGCCATTCTCTATCAGGTTTTAACTTTATGAGGGTTGACCGCCAATTGTTATTTATGTTGTTCTAGTGTTATGTTTATCTCACCTACATGCAGGTTGTTATGGGTATTGTACCCTAAAATCTTTATGAGTGCTTTTGTGGCACCACTTTTATTATTGTTTTAATGGCAAACATCCCTTTTATCATTGTGACGATGATTCTTCACTTCTATGCCCGATTGGGTAGTCCTTATCTTTTTGCATGGGAAGTCTTCTCTACTTGTTGTACCTTTTCTTAATATATAATGCTCAATTCCTTTTTAGCATGCTTATACTAGCTTTTTGCTGATATCCTCTTTTCTTTTCCTTTTGTGGGGTACGCTTCCAACCCCAGGTGTTGGACAAGGAGAAGGAGATCTAGGAGGACATGGATCACAACAAGTGTAGCTGACTTCGTGGGAGACCTTGCTTGAAGTTATTAGGTGATCCTCAGCTAGTCCTAACTATGTAGATAGTTTTCCTTTATGTCACCCTGTGTGGTGAAAGTTTAGTATGATATGAAGTTTTGTAATGGTTAGATATATCTTTCAATTCCGCTGCTACTATGTTAAAATAAATTTGGTTTCATGCCCTTTTGAGAAGAAAAAAAAAACTGTTAGGGGATGTTGCCCTCTTTATTTTTATTTTTAGTAGGGAGTGGATCCTTATGGATCCCACTCCTTACATGATGTGATATGAAATTGTGATATGAATTTTTCGTTTGGGTGACTCAATTGAAAATACTGCAGTAGTCAATAAAATCGGGAGTTCAACTACCAAATTAGTAAAGTATGTACGTTTGAATGACATTGTTTGGGCATCAGAAGCTGCTGTTGTTGATGCTTCACGGCTGTAAATTTTTTCTGGGATGGGGGATGAAGGACAGGACGGCAGAGTGGGCATGCCTGCACCTGCGACCCGCATAGGT